>CAMRHE010000182.1:0-1450000 GCA_947044405.1 Leptodactylus fallax
GCGAACGTGCCAGCGCCATTTCTGACTCTCCAGTGCCGCATCACCGTCCCTGCTGTGCACCGCTGATCTCTGGTCCACGCTGCAGTTGCTGTCAGTGAGTACTGTGCCTCCCTGTCCTTGTCTTCAGTCCTCCCACGGCCCCAGCGAGTGTTTTCCGTGCACAGTGTCCGTGGGGAGTGCCACCATTAAAGAGGGGGAGCACACCGTCAGCCTGCATCACAGTGACTCTGTTAATAGCTACAGCATTCTTAAAGGGACAGCATTCCAAGTTGTAGTCTCCATTCCCTGCCAGCAAGCAGTTGAGTTTCTTAAAGAGACGGCGACCTAATTCCAGTCATACCGGCAAACAACATGACTGATCAAAGTGACATTGTGCCGTCTGTTTCTAGTGATCCAGCAGTGCCCATGGCGAGCAGCCTACCATTCTCCATGCCATTTTACCCTGGCGCACCATGGCTGCCGCGCTACAAAGGGAAGGCGCATACCCTCAGGGACTTTCGTGAGAAGATGCTGTCTCTCTTCCAGTTCTATCCTCTGAATACAGAACAGCAGATACAGATCCTGCTGGGCCAGCTTCAGGGTGCTGCAGCTAGGGAGGTCAAATCCTGGCCTGCCTCTGACAAAAGAACCCCTTGGCAAATTCTGGACAAACTCCATGTGAACTTTGACGTGCGATCTGTCTCCGAGGTAAAGATGCGCTTCTTTTCCAGACGACAACTACCTGGTGAGACCCTGCGGGACTATGCTTTATCCCTCCAAGAGGCGTTCAGAGCTGTGGTGCAAGTGGATCCATGTGAAAATGTGGACTCTGATAAAATCTTGCTTGACCGCTTCATAGAAGGGGCGGGTACCACATTGCTCCAGAGTCAGTTGCGAATGCTTGCTGCACAACATCCCAGCATCACGTTTGCTGACTTCAAGGTCCTTGCCATCCAGGTCTTGGGAAAGGAGCAGCCCCAGCCGAGCCCAGTCATCTGTGCTCCCTCACCTGGACCCTCAACAAGCATTGCTCCAGTTGTCCTGCCACTACCTCTGGGTACCTCACCTGCTGCCCAAACTGCGCAGACTACACCAGCAGACTCCAGAGATGACCTTCTGGCCCGAGTGGATCATCTGACCCGTGCCATGGAACAGATCACCGTCCGTCTAGATCGTCTGACCCAGCCGTCTTCATCGTCCAGTGATCCTTTGCGAAGTCTCAACATCTCACCTGAGTCGCCACCCAGACGTCCGTCTTCAGTGAAACCTCCGCAGAGTGAGAGGCCATACTGTACCTATTGCCATAGATATGGACACACCAGGCCTCAGTGTTTTCAGTTAAACGGGCCACCCCTGAGGCAGCGGGCCGCCCCTCGGGAGGAAAGAAGAAGGGCCCAGGTGAATCTTCAGTGCCATTGTCACGCTTCGTCTCAGCCTGCCCACACATCACAATCCGGGTGAACGGCGTCCCTCTGACAGCGTTGGTGGACACTGGATCTCAGGTAACAACCCTGCGCAAGCAGGTGTTCCTTGAACATTGGGATTTAGGTGTGTTGAATAGAACACCTGACACATGGATAAATCTGTGTGCCAGCAATGGACAGCCCATACCACAGCAGGGTTATTGGGAACCCACTATCCAGATTGGGGACTTGAAACTGCCTAGACAGGGTGTAATTGTCACTGATGTAGAGGATGATAGGTTTGCAGTTGTAATATTAGGCATGAATGTTTTACGCCATTGCTTTGCAGAAGTGTTGGATGCCTTGCATGCCTCTCTCCTTACAGCTTCTCCCAGTGACCAGCAGACCATTCAGCGGGCCATTCGTGTACTCAATGCCCAGCACAAGTTCGCCAACAAACAAGGTGAAATTGGTCGAGTCCGGATCCAAGATACCCGTCCAGTAACCCTACAGCCTGGAACAGAAACTATGGTGTGGTGCCGTGCCCGTCCGGGCATAGAAAATCAGGACTACGAGGCCTTGCTACAACCCATACAGGTAGATGGCCAACCACTTGTCATGGCTGCCTGCAGCCTTGTCACAGTTTCCAATGGACGTGTTCCTGTCCGTGTAGTCAACTTGGGCGATGCTCCCGTGAACCTCCACAAGTTCCACTCTGTGGCCCTGCTACACCGGTTAGCACCAGAAGACATTCTCTCTGGTGATTCTACCGCCACACAGCGTTCCACCCAAGCTGCTGAGAACATTCAGAATGGAGCCACGAAGTCCTGGTGGGATGAATTGAACGTGGGAGACGCCAATACCCCTATAGAGCACATCAATGGGGTTCGCAATGTGGCCAAGCGTTACCAACAGGCATTCAGCAAACACCCATTGGATTTTGGTAAGACCACGACCATACAACATCGCATTCTGACTGGCGACCACCATCCAATCAAGGAGCGTCACCGTCCAATACCACCAGCGATGTACCAACCGGTGAAAAAGTTGATCCAAGAGATGCGAGATGCTGATGTCATCCGGGAGAGTAACAGCCCCTGGGCAGCCCCGCTAGTCCTTGTCAAGAAGAAAGACGGAACCCTACGATTTTGTGTGGACTATCGTAAACTCAACAACGTCACGCACAAGGACGCATACCCATTGCCGCGGATTGAGGAATCTCTAACGGCTTTGGGATCAGCTACCTGTTTCTCGACCCTGGACTTAACCAGTGGATACTGGCAAGTCCCTATGGCGCCTGAAGATCGTGAAAAGACTGCGTTTACGACCCCGATGGGACTCTTTGAATTCAATAGTATGCCATTTGGGCTATGTAATGCCCCAGCCACATTCCAACGGCTTATGGAGAGGTGCCTCGGCCATGAGAATTTCCAGAGTGTGCTACTGTACCTGGACGATGTTATTGTATTCTCCCGGACATACCAAGAACACCTTCGTCACCTGTCCGAGGTATTCAAGGTACTTATACAGCACGGCCTAAAGATGAAGCCCTCCAAGTGCTACCTGTTGAAACCCCAAGTTCACTACCTTGGGCATGTCGTGAGCGCACAAGGCGTCCAACCTGATCCTGAAAAGATCACTGCAGTCCAGAACTGGCGAAGACCAACTACCGTCAAAGAAGTCCAAAGCTTCCTTGGATTCGCAGGTTACTACCGGCGTTTCATACCACACTTCGCCCAAGTAGCCGAGCCTCTGAACGAGTTGTTGCGCGGTTGTCCCAGAGAAAACTACAACCGAAAGCTTCCAGTAGACTGGACAGCGCGTCAAGAGGAAGCCTTTCAAGCGCTTAAAGCACTTCTGACGCAACCACCAATTCTAGCCTATCCCGACTACAGTCAGCCATTCCGCTTGTACACAGATGCAAGTCACCAAGGTTTGGGTGCAGTGTTGTCCCAGGTTCAGGACAACAAAGAGCGAGTCATCGCCCACGCCAGCAGGAGTCTGAGAGGCGCGGAGAAGAACGACCAGAACTATAGTTCTTTCAAACTCGAACTTCTGGCGCTTGTCTGGGCCGTGACAGAGAAGTTTAAAGACTACCTGGCTACCACACCCTTTACCGTGTACACAGATAACAATCCGTTGGCGCATCTGGACACTGCTCGACTGGGAGCCCTTGAACAACGGTGGGCCTCAAGACTCGCGAATTACAAGTTCTCTGTCAAGTATCACAGTGGCAAGTCCAACGCTAACGCTGATGCACTCTCAAGGTTGCCTGTGGGAGAAGAACCACCCCGAGAAGACATCTGGGAAGAGTTGGAGATGCCACCATTCTACAACAAGTTTGCCCAACAGGTTGCTATTGGTGTCCCTGTAGAAGGAGAACCTCTGGCGAAAACAGCTGCCGAATCCCTCCAGGAGCCATCTCTGTGGAAAACCTTCCAAGAAGAGAGCAGAGTTTTAGGAGAATTGTCAGATTTCCTGCTTACAGGAAGAATACCAACCCGTGTAAAGAGAGGTCTTCATGACGTGGAATTAAAACGCCTTTGGCGACAGAGGAAGCGCCTGTTTGTCCAACGAGGCCTTCTACATAGAAACACTCTTGATCCTGTCACAGGTGAAAGGCTTCATCAGATCCTCGTACCAAGAAGAGACGCACAGATGATACTTGAGGCGTATCATGACAGATCCGGTCACTTCGGGGTACAAAAGACCGAAGCTACCATCCGTCGTCGCTTCTATTGGGTTGGGATGAGGAGTGACATTGAGAGTTGGTGCCGAGAGTGTCCCGCCTGTAGTATCACCAAGGAAGTTCGAAGAGATCAGAAGGCCCCTCTACATCCAATTAAGACTCAAAAGCCGTGTGAAATTGTTGCTCTGGACCATGTGAAGTTGGGTCCCACACGTTCCGGCTACAGCTACGCTCTGACAATGGTGGATCATTACTCCAAGTTCCTTGTCATCGTGCCTGTCAGAGATCTTACAGCAAGAACTACGGCTGAGACCTTCTACGCAGAGTTTGTCCGCCATTACGGTTGTCCTGAGCATATCCTCACCGACCGTGGATCGGCGTTTGAATCCCAATTGTTCCGTGAGCTGTGTCAGTTCCAAGACTGCAAGAAGTTGCGAACCACAGCGTATCACCCTCAAGGGAATGGTATGTGCGAGAAGGCAAATCAAGTGATCATCGGCATGCTAAGAACAGCCGCAGTTACACCTGGTGTTGAGTGGCCTGAACGTATCAAGGACTTGGCCTATATTTACAACAACACACCCCAAACATCTACGGGATACGCACCATTTTATCTAATGTTTGGAAGACAAGGTCAACTTCCTTCAGACTTAACCCTTGGTGTGAAGGTCCCTGACACCATCAATCCACTACCCATAACAGACTGGGTTATTGAACACCGCCGACGTATGGAGGAAGCTAAAGAGATAGTTGAAACGCGCATGGATGAGGTTCGTAGGAGACAACAGGAGGATTACAACCATCACGCCCATGCAGCGCCCCTGAAAGTTGGCGACCGTGTATGGTTAAGGAATAACCATCGGAATGGGAAATTGGATCCATTCTGGGAGAAAGAACCATACAGTGTCATCTCCATACCATATCCTGAATCCGACGTGTATGAGATCTCTAAACCTGGGAGACAGCCCCAAGTAGTACACCGAAACCGTCTGAAGCTGTGCCTTAAAGAAGGACTACCCACAGAGGTGCCCCCAGCTGAGACAACGAGTACAGAGATCTTGTCACCTTCTGAAGCGAAAGAGAGACCCCCAACGTTAACTGAGCTTATGTGGGCGCCTAAACTACTACCATTTAGCTGTTATCCACCAATTGCTCTAGTGCAAGAGAACCCTTCGACAGATGATTTAATTGATTTCAGTGACTCTGTTCCTGATTCAAATCTCGTTCCACTTAGGCGTTCTGAGCGTACCACAAAAGGCATACCTCCAACACGCTATAGTGATGCCATGGCTGTCCTTGGGTAAAAGAGGTTAACTGTCTCTGCTTCTGTATATATGTTATTCCTGCTCTGATTACATTAATGTTTTTCCTGTGTGTATATACAGTATATATATAATATCTTGCCATGTAATATAGTATTTACACTTATATGCAACAATCCAAGCCATAGTGCCTGGCTCACCGAGCCAAGGAAGTTCTGTTACCCCATTGCGGTATGGACATTGGTGCTAGAGTGCCTACTCTTCCTTACAGAAAGGACTGTTTATTGTTTCTCAGAGAGACTCTCATGATAATGGACACTCACAAAATTTGTGCCAGAGAGCCTCTGGACCCATTTGCACTTTATTCGTATTTATTAACGTTATGTTACATTTCTCACCTTCACCCCAGCCCGTCGCCGAGGTCGGCTCAGTGAAAGAGGGGGAGTATGTGGCATCCCAGAGCTGGCTATGGCTGGGCTGAGGGTGATCTCTGTGCATTGTATTATTTCCTGTTGCTTCATAGCCTGTGTGACATAGCAGGGGGTCCTGAGTCTCACACAACACAGCGCCACCTAGTGAGCCTCACACATGCATTACACCTCCCATAGGATTGAATAGTAACCAAATGTCCAATGGGAGGACATCGCCTGGGAAAAGGGGAGGAGTCAGCTGATCACTGGGTCCCCATGGTAACACCCCTGCAGGTAGGTCCTGCGTGTGAGGAGTTAGAAGTGTGGAGTGTTAGGAGGAGGAGGTGAGGAGATAAGTGTGATGTCCTGTGAAGAAAGCAGTGAGTTTAGTGCAGGAATCTCAAGTCCTAGACAGGCCCAGGAAGGTTGGAGAGCTGACATACTCCAGCTATTCAGAAGATCCTGTCCCCTGTCTGCCTAGCCATCGCCCTGAAGGAAGTCAAGCATCATTATCTTGTCAGCATGAGACTGTGGAGAGAACATTCTGGAACACGTGCTCCATAGCCAGTATCACAGGATCCAGGGGCTAAGGCCAGACCTGTGGAATATCCTGCCACCCTGACTATTGCACCCCAAAACTCTGAGCTATCAGGACCACATAACGTGAGTGGGGAATATTGTGTGCTAGTATCATGGTGGGCATCCTCCTATGAGCCAAATAGGAGCCCAGATGCACCTCAGGGCTGTAACACTGAAGTATAAGGGGCTAGGAACACCTTTCATCAAGTCTACCCTGCACCCCAGGACTTTGCTGTGTCACCAGGCGTACCCCGTTGTTTTGTAGCGAAGAAACTGTTTAAGCATTTGTGCCTCCACACCCATGGAAGTAAAAGTTCAACTTTACAACCGTTTCTGTGTCTGACTCTGCACCGACAACATCAGGGTGCCCCAAACACCACCAGTCGGCACAGTATAGGGGAAGCGCCCCGGGGGAACAATCATCACCAACATTTGTGCAGCCCCCTCATCACCGGTACCAGTGGTGGTAACGTGGGACAGCACCAGCGCTGCGCCCTCGTGCCCAGAGACCGTGACAAGTCTGTGCTGTTTGCACCCCGCAATCCCAACTGCAGCGTTACCTTCCATCTGGTCACCGCACTACCAAGCCATTATGTAATCTTTGTATGTTTTGGTGAGTTTCTTAAACACATTCTTAACGTTCACTGAGGGTGATTGTTGCACATATTCCCTATCTGAAAAAACTCTTCAATGAGCTAAGGAGGAAGGGGCCTTGTGGTGCCAAATCCTTGGATATAAATTAACTCTTCTCACAGATACAGCACCTCATGGGTTGTGGTATGGGTACTTATAATTCAGCTGCAGGGAATCTAATAGAAAATATGATGGAGATCTCTTCTCTCCAAAAGGCCTTGCTCTAGTTTTTAGCTTATTCAGAAGATTTGGGATAAGGCCAAGAGGACTTTGGGCTTAGTAGGATAAATACGATCCTTCTCTTTACTGGTGGAGTTCAAGAGTTTGTAGACTTCAGTGTTTAGGTTTGTCTCAGTTGTTTAGAAATGCTCAATTTAAGACACTTGCTGAGTTCCAACAGGAGCTAGAACAGCCTAACCAGCAGTTCTTTCAGTTTCCATAATTTATTTTTTGTATACAATGGGATGCAGAGAGGATTCCAGATGTTACAGTTGTACTGAAGAGGAATTGTATTTCTGCCCTTTCTGTTAGAAAGTCAGTGGCTGATGATCATGAGGCTTCTATACCAATGTTGGAGTGTGTAATATGCTTAGGCTATAAAAAAATATATATATTCCAAAAGAGAGGCACATAAAAACTGGAAGATTTGTACACTTGCTGGAGCGTCAGTTAGAGCAGTAGTATACAATGAATGAATGAATGAATGATTACTGCATGCAGCAAACCACAGAAACAATGGCGCAGATAACTATAAAAGGAAGAAGAAGAACAACTTCTAACTCATCATGATCACTTTTGGAAGATAGCCCAGCATTTTCAGCTGCCTATTCAATACAGAATACAATATAAACTTATCACCCTCATCCACAAGGCTCTCCATAATGCTGCACCTCCCTACATTTCCTCCCTCAACTCCATCTATCGCCCAACCCGTGCTCTCCATTCACTCAAAGACCTAAGACTAACATCCTCTATTATCATAACCTCCCACGCTCGTATACAAGACTTCTCCCGAGTTGCACCACTTCACTGGAATGCTCTATCCCAGACTATCAGATTAACTTCCAATTTCTACAGCTTCAAGTGCGAACTAAAGACATATCTTTTCAGACATGCCTATCACAACTCCTAATGTAAATCCTTCCGTAGTCAGAATCCCTTAAACGTACCCTCCTTTGTTCATGCTCCCGCATTACCCCACAGGATATGATGCCGTTTCAGACTAACTTTACTGTATATGTCCAGGCACCATCTGTACGTATTGTCACTAATTGGTGCCACATGTGCACCCGTAAAGGGGTTATTTTGGTGACTTTTTTACTACTCTCAATTCTTTGTTACTTTTCAACTGGCAGGCACACTGACGGTGTGCCACAAATTTTTCTTGAAGTTCTGTATAATTGTCACACCTTGGTGCGTCATGTGCTCCCATACAGGGATAACTGACAGGATAATCCAGATTCTTTTCTTGTATTGTTCTCATGGTCAAGTGCTGTTCTCATGGTCATGGAACCCTTTCCATTTCAGAGTATAGTCTAGCTTTTTCAGCTGGCAGGCCAGGCATGCCGATAGTGTACTACAAATCTTTCTTCAAATTCTGTAATTGTCACTCATTGTAATTACACATGTACACGTATATATACATGTGTATATTTCCTTTGTATGTGTTGAAACAACATAAAAAAAGAAAAAAAAAAAGACAAAAATAATATAATTTAATGCAAAACTCCAAAAATTGACTGTACAAAATTACTGGCACCCTCAACTTAATATTTGGTTGCACACCCTTTGGAAAAAAATAACATAAATGAATTGCTTCCTATAATCAACAACAAGCTTCTCAACTGGAATTTTGGACCACTCTTCTTTTGCAAACTACTCTAGGTCTCTCATATTTGAAGGGTGTCTTCTACCAACAGCAATTTTAAGATCTGTCCACACTTGTTCAATAGGATTTAGATCCGGACTCATTGCTGGCCACTTCAGAACTCTCTAGTGCTTTATTTCCATCAATTTGTGGATGCATAGTGACCCAAAATCCTTTGGTAATCTTCAGATTTCATGATGTCTTGCACACAGTCAAGGCTCCCAGTGCCAGAGGCAGTAAAACAACCCCAAAACATCTTTGAACCTCTACCATATTTGACTGTTGATACTGTGTTCTTTTCTTTGTATGCCACATTCTGTTTTTGGTAAACAGTAGAATGATGTGCTTTACCAAAAAGCTCTATCTTAGTCTCATCTGTCCACAAGACGTTTTCCCAGAAAGATTTTGGCTTACTCACGTACATTTTGGCAAACTGCAGTTTAGTTTTTTATGTCTATGTGTCAGCAGTGGGGTCCTCCTGGGTCTCCAACCATAGTGCTTCATTTAATTCAAATGTCGACAGATAGTTCACGCTGACACTGATGCACCCTGAGCCTGCAGGACATCTTGAATTTTTTTGGAACTTGATTGGGGCTGCTTATCCACCATCTAGATCAGGGATAGGCAACATTTTTTGTTCGGCGTGCTGATTTTAATTAAAACATCAAAGATGAGGTACTCGGAGTGCCGGTTAATAATTGTAAGTCTGACGACCCTTAAACTAAAGTCATATACCACAAACCATAACACAGAAGTGCTGCCACCAGATGCTTTAGGACACATGCGTTTACTGCTATTTCCTGGGACGCTCCTGTACTTTCCAATTAGAAGCAATGAAAGTACATGTGCATCCCCCAATTAGTGGTAAATGTAAATGTGTTCAGGAGCACTGTATGGCGGCATCGTTATGGTGAATATACACTATGTATCTGGATGCAGATATAGTCTTAGGCCACTGGAACTTTTACTTCAATGTAAAGCTGCGTTCACATGGTGCATTTTTGCACAAAAAAAAATGCCTGTGTTTTATGTGCAAAAACGCATCCTTAATGCAGAAAACACATCGTTATACAGAATAATGTCCCATAGTGGCCCCTGCACAAGGTATTATATCCCATAACAGCCTCTGCACACTTTATTATGTCACATAGCGGTCCCTGTACACCGTATTATGTCATATAGTGGACCCAGCACACGGTATTATGTCATATAGTGGCCCCAGCACACGGTATTATGTCACATAGTGACCCCTGCACACCGTATTATGTCACATACAGTAGTGGCCTCTGCACACCGTATTATGCCACATAGTGACCCCAGCAGACGGTATTATGTCATATAGTGGCCCCAGCACACGGTATTAGGTCCCATAGCGGTCCCTACACATGATATTAGGTCCCATAGTGGCCCCAGCACACGGTATTAGGTCCCATAGCGGTCCCTACACATGATATTAGGTCCCATAGTGGTCCCTGCACACGGTATTAGGTCCCATAGCGGTCCCCGCACACAGTATTAGGTCCCATAGTGGTCCCTGCACACAGTATTAGGTCCCATAGCGGTCCCCGCACACGGTATTAGGTCCCATAGTGGTCCCTGCACACGGTATTAGGTCCCATAGCGGCCCCTGCACACGGTATTAGGTCCCATAGTGGCCCTGCACACGGTATTAGGTCCCATAGCGATTCCTGCACACGGTATTAGGTCCCATAGCGGCCCCTACACACGGTATTAGGTCCCATAGCAGTCCCTGCACATGGTATTAGGTCCCATAGCAGTCCCTGCACACGGTATTAGGTCCCATAGCGGTCCCCGCACACAGTATTAGGTCCCATAGTGGTCCCCGCACACAGTATTAGGTCCCATAGCGGTCCCCGCACACGATATTAGGTCCCATAGCGGTCCCTGCACACGGTATTAGGTCCCATAGCGGCCCCTGCACACGGTATTAGGTCCCACAGTGGCCCTGCACACGGTATTAGGTCCCATAGCGGTTCCTGCACACGGTATTAGGTCCCATAGCGGCCCCTACACACGGTATTAGGTCCCATAGCAGTCCCTGCACATGGTATTAGGTCCCATAGCAGTCCCTGCACACGGTATTAGGTCCCATAGCGGTCCCTGCACACAGTATTATGTTCCATAGCTCTCTTCAGACCCCCGAGTATAATACGTCCAAGAGAGGCGACAAACATAAAAAAACAATGCTACTCACCTTTTTCCACGCTCCGTGGCCGCTCTGTTCTCTTCGGCGCTTCTGCCTGTAGTCAGCGACCGCTGATTGAGTCTCTGGGGTCACATCGCGTCATTATGCGTAATGACGTCAGACGCAGACGAGACCTCTGAGGCCCTGTCACCTGTCAGAAGCGCCTGCAGATCGCACAGCCGCCGCGTAGCGCAGGGAGCAAGGTGAGTATCATTGTTTTCTATGTTTCATCACTTCTCCTAAGTCTCCGCTTATTATACTCAGGGGTCTGAAGAGACCCCATAGTATAAGAATAGCAGTTTCGTTTCGGCCATGTTTGGTCCGATCGAAGCTGCTGGGTGAGGACTCTGCTGTCGTGCCAGGGAAATAAGCCTCGCGTGCCACTCTTGGCACGCGTGCCAGGGGTTGCCGACCCCTGATCTAGATTGTCCTGTGTTGCAACCTTTCATCAATTTTTCTCTTCCATCCACATGCAGGGAGATTAGCTACAGTGCCATGGGTTGTAAAATTCTTGATTATGTTATGCACCGTGGACAAAGGAATGAACATCAAGATGTCTGGAGATGGATTTGAGATTGTTGATATTTTTCCACAATTTCGATTCTCAAGTACTAGACAGTTCTCTTCTCCTATTTCTGTTCTCCATGCTTAGTGTGGCACACAACTAATTTTCTTTTTATCTGGTTTCAGGTGTGATTTTTATATTATCCACACCTGTTACTTGCCACAGGTGAGTTTGAATGCGCATCATATGCTTAACACAAAGTTATTTAACCACAATTTTGAAAAGTTTGTCTTGTTTTATGTGAAATTATGTCCAATTTGCCTTTTGTTCTTTGTTTTTTTGTGTTCTAATACACACAAAGGAAGTAAACATTTGTATAAAAAATAAATGTTTAATTGCAACAATTTTCTGGGAGAAATACTTAATTTTCTTGAAAAATGTCAGGGGTGCCAACACTTATGGCCATAACTGTACAAGTCACTTTCACTTTGACGAGTGTTTGCCTTAGAGAGCTAGAAATGAAATAGATATGTTCCTAGAAGCCCTGACAATGACATACACTGTTTTAAGACAATTTAAGCTATAGTTCATACCAAACTTATTTGACCTGAAACAAATCTTTGAACTGAACCACCAGAAACCAAAACTAAACAAATCTTGAGAGGTTCAACCATCTCTAGTGGTAGAATCTAGAAACTGTGAAAAAGAATCAACTTTGGTAGTGCAGTCTGACTGGAAGAAGCCGGTTAGAGAAGCAAACTTCTCAAAACCGCAAACAAGTTGCTGTAACTGAGATGCATACATAAGGGAAGACTTATCCATGTACAGTTGTGCTAAAAAGTTTACATACCCCAGCAGATTTTTTGTTTTTTTTGGCCTTTTTTCAGAGAATATGAATGATAACACAAAAACTTTTTCTCCACTCATGGTTAGTGGTTGGTTGAAGCCATTTATTGTCAGACTTCTGTGTTTTCTCTTTTTCAATCATAATGACAACCAAAAACATCAAAATGATCCTGTTTAAAAGTTCACATACCCCAGTTCTTAATACCGTGTATTGCCCCCTCTAACATCAATGACAGCTTGAAGTCTTTTGTGGTAGTTGTGGATGAGGCTCTTTATTTTCTCAGATGGTAAAACTGCCCATTCTTCTTGGCAAAAAGTCTCCAGTTCCTGTAAATTCCTGGGCTGTCTTGCATGTTCTGCGCACTTGAGATCTCCCCAGAGTGGCTCAGTGATATTGAGGTCAGGAGACTGAGATGGCCACTCCAGAACCTTCACTTTCTTCTGCTGTAGCCAATGACAGGTCGACTTGGCCTTGTGTTTTGAATCGTTGTCATGTTGGAACGTCCAAGTACGTCCCATGCGCAGCTTCCTGGCTGATGAGTGCAAATTTGCCTCCAGTATTTGCTGATAACCTGCTGCATTCATCTTTCCTTCAACTTTGACCAAGTTTCCTGTGCCTTTGAAGCTCATACATCCCCACATCATCAGTGATCCACCTCTGTGCTTTACAGTAGGAATGGTGTTCCTTTCATCATAGGCCTTGTTGACACCTCTCCAAATGTAACGTTTATGGTTGTGGCCAAAAAGTTCGATTTTTGTCTCATCACTCCAAATGACCTTGTTCCAGAAGTTTTGAGGCTTGTCTCTGTGCTGTTTGGCGTATTGAAGGCGAGATTCTTTGTGGCATTTGCGCAGTAATGGCTTTCTTCTGACAACTCAACTATGCAGCCCATTTTTCTTCAAGTGCCTCCTTATTGTGCATCTTGAAACAGCCACACCGACAGTTTTCAGAGAGTCCTGTATTTCAGCTGATGTTATGTGTGGGTTTTTCTTTGCATCCCGGACAATTTTCTGGGCAGTTGTGGCCGAAATTTTGGTTGGTCTACCTGACCGTGGTTTGGTTTTTACACAGCCCCTGAGTTTCCATTTGTTAATCACAGTTTGAACACTGCTGACTGGCATTATCAATTCCTTGGATATCTTTTTGTATCCCTTTCCTGTTTTATACAGTTCAAATACCTTTTCCCGTAGATCTGTGGACAATTTTTGCTTTCCTCATGGCTCACAATCCAGAAACGTCAGTGGCTGGAGGAAAGATACAACAGTCTGTCTGGATCCCAGAAACTCACTCAGCTTTTATACACACACTGATTACAAGCAAACAGGTCACAGGTGAGGATGTTACCTTTAGTAGCCATTCAAACTCCTTTGTGTCAACTTCTGGGCATGTTATCAGGCCAAAATCACCAGGGTATGTGAACTTTTGAACAGGGTCATTTTGATGTTTTTGGTTGTCATTATGATTTAAAAAGAGAAAACACAGAAGTTTGACAATAAATGGCTTCAACCAACCACTAACCATGAGTGGAGAAAAAGTTTTTGTGTTATCATTCATATTCTCTGAAAAAAGGCCAATAAAACAAAAAATCTGCTGGGGTATGTAAACTTTTTAGCACAACTGTATATTAGTTAGTTAAAGGGATTGTTGAGTTTCAGACTAATATTAGGAGACAAATGTTATAGTTTTGTATAATAAGAAGTTATACAATTTTCCAATATACTTTCTGTATCAATTCCTCATGGTTTTGTAGATCTCGGTTTGCTGTCATTCTACTTATTTCCAGAAGAAAAAGGTCAGTCCATGGTCATGTGATATACAGTCCATGGTCATGTGATGAATACAGGTGCACAGCTTGTTATAGTCACAGCACAGTAATCAGACCGGTAACGAGCTGTGCACCTGTTTGTCCATCACATGACCATGGACTGTATATCACATAGACTGATTTTTATCCACAGCAAAATGAATGACCGCAAGCAGTGACAGAAAAACTTAAGGGATTTTGAAAATTTTATGTATATACTTTTCAATATACAAACAATAACATTTGGCTGTTAATATTGGTCTGAAACTGGACAATCCCTTTAACGTCTAATTTTAGGTACAGAAAAGAAGTATTTAATAAAATGATACACAACAGGATACAAATAGTTGGCACTTATAAATCTACAGGCAAATGCTATATTTGTATATGGAAGAAAAACAGTAATGCCGAAAGTAATATGAGCAAGGATTCTCATCACTGTGTGATACTAAAAATCTGAATGTATGATTTCCTAGTATAACATAGGTAACTCACAGGGATAATAAACACAGCTAACAGAAAATGAAAACAGTTAAGACACGCTATGGTCAAAACACTGGAATAACATATAAAATCATGTAACAATACAGAGGTAATTGCAACACAAGAAAAATACAAATTGCTTCACAAGTGGTTAGTACTAGGGCTTTGCAGTGCTGGAGTCCTATGTTCAAATCCAGACAAGGAATTTGTATGTTTTCCCCGTGTTTGCATGGGTTTCCGCAGGATACCGGTTTCCTCCCACACTCCAAAGACATACTGATAGGGAATTTAGGTGGGCGATTTGGGTTGTAACGAGCTGGGTACGTTCCAAATTGTTTGGTTTTTAATGACACTGAACAAATGGCGATTCGCTTCAGATGAGCAAAAATGTCCACTCTATGAGAAAATGGCAGCCGCCACGTATTACACCTGGAAATACAGAGTAGACGTCATGTGAGTAGAGTAGAATAATGTCATGTGTGCAGTGACTCACACAACATGTGATAGCAACATAGGTACAACAGCTACATCGCGATAGCAACATTAGCCAATAAACAGTAGTGGATGGACCTTACAGTGCTGATGTCATATTGGACTATATAAGCTTATGCACTCGTGATCAGCTTTTAAGTGGTGTAAATGTGGAAATCTCACTGCATTTCATAGCTATCCTATTACCTAGGCTATAGGCAGCATAAGTTAGAAAACTGAACAATGTGGCGGAAATGCCGCGGAAAAAATTGTGGCGTTTTACAGTCAGAGCAAAGTGGATGGGATTCTAGTGAATCCCATGCCCACTTTGCAATAAAAACCGCGCTGCAGACACGCGGCGATTTACAAAACCGGCGTGGTTTTGGAAATCGCAGCATGTCAATTATACCTACAGAAACGCTGGCTGTTTCCCCATAGGTATAATTGAAACAGAAAGTCTGCAGAGGAAACCTCTGCGAACTTTCTGTCTAAAGCACTGCAGGCAGAACCACGATGCGTTCCCACCGTGGTTTTTCCCGCAGCGCTTTTTTGATGCGGGACGCCACGTGGGGCCTTAGTCTTAAAGAACAGAAAGAAGGATAAAATGTGCGGCACGCTGTGCACGTCACGGCAAATGTAGCTCCACCCACTTCTAAATGGACTCCGTCCATTCCCATCCATTTCTCTTTGTGCTCCTCACACAGTATAATGCTCTTACAGTCATCCTAATATTATAGGCCCCCACATTATAATGTTGTCTTCAAATTGACCCCACAGTATAAAGTCTCTTTCCTGGTGCACCCACAGTTTAATGTCCCCCCCTCATATGCCCCCAGGGCCGGCGTTAGGGGGTCAAACTGGGCAATTGCCCCGGAATCATTAGGCTCCGGATCCCGGAGTCAGGCCCGGCCATATCAATAACAGAAAGGGACCCAGTGTCATGTGCTGCAGGGCCCCTTTCCGAGGTGAATAAAAATAACAAATATTTTTACTCATCTGTCCTTGGCGTCCGACCTCATCTTCTGGCGTTCTGGACATCATGGCTGAGGCCTGGCCTCAGTGGTCACATGGGGCGTGCTGACAGCGTGCCTCACATAACTGCTGAGGCCCAATCACAGGCCTCAGTGGTGATGTCCACAACGCGTGATGTCAGTCGCAGAGAAGAGGATAGTGGAGCAGCGCAAGGAGGCCCAGGAGAGATAAGGAACGGTGAGTATAACTGTTTGTTATTTTCCCTTACCTCCCCATGGCCATCGATTATTATACTCTGGGGTCTGAAGAGACCCCAGAGTATAATATAATAATAGCACTGAGGGAGTCTGTAGGGCCACTGTGGAGCATTATACTGGGGGGCCCCTCTGGATAGCATATTATACTGTGTCGGGCCACTGTGGAGTATTATACTGTGGGGGGGCTTCTGGAGAGCATGTGATATTCTGTGGGGCCACTTTGGAGCATTATACTGGAGGGCCCTTCTGAAGAGCATATTATACTGTGTGACGCCACCATGGAGCATTATACTGGGGGGGACCCTCTGGAGAGCATATTATACTGTTTTGGGCCACTGTGGAGCATTATACAGGGAGAACCTCTCTGTGCAGTATATTATACTGTGTGGAGGCCATCTGGAGCATGTTATACTGTGTGGGGTCACTGTGGAGCATTATTCTGGGGGGGCCATCTGCAAAGCATATTATATTGCATGGTGCCACTGTGGGGCATTATTCGGAGGGGAACTAAGAAGCATTATACTAGGGGGCCCTCTGGGGAGCATATTATACTGTGTGGGGCCTACTGTGGAGCATTATACTGGGGGACACTCTGGGGAGCATAATATATTGCGTGGGGCCACAGTGGAGAAAATACTGGGGGGGTTACTGTGGAGTATTATACTAGGGGGCCCTCTGGGGAGCATATTATACTATGAGCCACTGTGGAGCTTTATACTGGGGGGAAGGGGCAGTGTGGGGAGCCTGTTATACTGTGTGGGGCCACTGTGGAGTGTATTATATTGTGTGGGGCTTTTTCGGGAGCATATTATACTCTGTAGGGCCATTGTAGGGCATTATACTGGGGGGACTGTGGGGAGCATTATACTGGGGGAACCCCTCTGGGGAGTATATTATACTGTGTGGAGGCCATTGTGGAGCATGTTATACTGTGTTAGGCCACTGTGGAGCATTATACTGGGGGGGCACTGTGGGGTGCATATTATACTGTATGGAGCATATTATATTATGTGGGGATGCTGGGGAGCAAATTGTACTGTCTCGCGTCACTAAGGGGTAGTATACTGTGTGGGTCACTATGGAGTATTATACTGTGTGGAGCCTTATATACCATGTGGGGCCACTATGGGGGGCTCAGGGGAGCATTTTATACTGTGTGGGGCCGCTGTGGAGCCTTTTATACTGTGGAGCATTATATACCATGTGGAGCATTATACTGTGGGGGGGGGGCTCAAAATTCCTGCTGGCAGCCCTGTGTGCTATGTCTGCATCACAGCTCTCTCACTATACATACTCAGTAACACCAGATAGTCAGCACATACAGAGGGAAAAAAGTATTTAGTCAGCCACCAATTGTGCAAGTTCTCCCACTTAATAAGATGAGGCCGGCCTGTAATTGACATCATAGGTAGACCTCAACTATGAGAGACAAAATGAGAAAACAAATCCAGAAAATCACATTGTCTGATTTTTAAAGAATTTATTTGAAAATTATGGTGGAAAATAAGTATTTGGTCAATAACAAAAGTTCATCTCAATACTTTGTTATATATCCTTTGTTGGCAATGACAGAGGTCAAACGTTTTCTGTAAGTCTTCACAAGGTTGGCACACACTGTTGCTTGTATGTTGGACCATTCCTCCATGCAGATCTCCTCTAGAGCAGTGATGTTTTGGGGCTGTCGCTGGGCAATACGGACTTTCAACTCCCTCCAAAGGTTTTCTATGGGGTTGAGATCTGGAGACTGTCTAGGCCACTCCAGGACCTTGAAATGCTTCTTACGAAGCCACTCCTTCGTTGCCCTGGCGGTGTGCTTGGGATCATTGTCATGCTGAAAGACCCAGCCATGTTTCATCTTCAATGCCCTTGCTGACAGAAGGAGGTTTGCACTCAAAATCTCATGATACATGGCCCCATTCATTCTTTCATGTACACGGATCAGTCGTCCCTTTGCAGAGAAACAGCCCCAAAGCATGATGTTGCCACCCCCATGCTTCACAGTAGGTATGGTGTTCTTTGGATGCAACTCAGCATTCATTCTCCTCCAAACACGACGAGTTGTGTTTCTACCAAACAGTTCTACTTTGGTTTCATCTGACCATATGACATTCTCCCAATACTCTTCTGGAACATCCAAATGCTCTTTAGTAAACTTCAGACAGGCCTGGATATGTACTGGCTTAAGCAGGGGGACACGTCTGGCACTGCAGGATCTGAATCCCTGGCAGCGCAGTGTGCTACTGACGGTAGACTTTGTTGCGTTAATCCAGCTTTCTGCAGGTCATTCACTAGGTCCCCCCGTGTGCTTCTGGGATTTTTGCTTTTTCACCGTTCTTGTGATCATTTTGACCCCACAGGGTGAGATCTTGCGTGGAGCCACTGATCGAGGGAGATTATCAGTGGTCTTGTATGTCTTCCATTTTCTAATTATTGCTCCCACAGTTGATTTCTTCACACCAAGCTGCTTGCCTATTGCAGATTCAGTCTTCCCAGCCTGGTGCAGGTCTACAATTTTGTTTCTGGTGTCCTTCCACAGCTCTTTGGTCTTCACCATAGTGGAGTTTGGAGTGTGACTGTTTGAGGTTGTGGACAGGTGTCTTTTTTACTGATAACAATTTCAAACAGGTGCCATTACTACAGGTAATGAGTGGAGGACAGAGGAGCCTCTTAAAGAAGAAGTTACAGGTCTGTGAGAGCCAGAAATGTTGCTTGTTTGTAGGTGACCAAATACTTATTTTCCGCCATAATTTGCAAATAAATTCTTAAAAAATCAGACAATGTGATTTTCTGGATTTGTTTTCTCATTTTGTCTCTCATAGTTGAGGTCTACCTATGATGTCAATTACAGGCTTCTCTCATCTTTTTAAGTGGGAGAACTTGCACAATTGGTGGCTGACTAAATACTTTTTTTCCCCACTGTATGTAAGACTTTAGTGAAGGAGCCATGGTGTAGGCTATTAGCAGGAAGCTGTTGGGTGGGGCCCCAGAACAAGTTCCTCTGGTGGGCCTAAGGCCCTTCAGTCCGACACTGTATAACGGAAAACTATTATATATAAGGGGGCTCTTATTTATAAGGGAGGAACTATTATATATAAGGGTGGGTTACTATATATAAGGGGGAAACTGTTAAATATAAGGGGGAACTATTATATATAAGGGTTGGTTACTATACTGTATATAATTGGGAAAAATAAATATGAGGGGGCTATTATAAGGGGGAACTATTATTTGTAAGATGGGATATTATTTATAAGGGGAGAACTATTTATAAGAGGCCTATAAAAAGGGGAAACTATTATATATAAGGCATCCATTATAAGGGGGTAGCTATTATTTATAAGAGGGGAACTGTTTATAAGTGGGGGTATAATTGTTAAGTGGGCTTATTTATAAAGTTGGCTATTAGTGATATTGGGAACTATTATTTATAAGGGTAAATATAAGGGTATTTATAACATTATTATTTTTACGGGGTGACAGTTACTGATAAGAGGGAATATTACTGATACAGGGCACTATTTATCATTTATAAGGGCTCTATTACTGATAAAGGTGTAATATTATTTATAACCAGGGACTATTATTTATAAGGAGGCGCTATAATAACTGATGACTGGGTGCAAAAATCTATTAGGCGGTACAAAGGTGCTCATTTGAATTGTGTATGGGAAAATGGGGGTTGTTATTACTTTTTTGTTGGCAGACAGGAGGCTTTATTATAGGGGTTGCCACTGGAAGACGATGGTGTTGTTTGCATATCAGCATTTGGGGCCCTGATTTTAATTTTGTCCAGGGCCCCACTTTGTCAAAAACCGGCCCTGTATGCCCCCACAGTTACATGCAGTCCCATGTTGACAGCATTATCCTCTCTCCCTGCTTCAGCTCCACCCAACGTGCAGTCCCATATAAAAAGCATTACCCCCATCTCCCTTCAGCCACCTTCAACATGCAGTCCCATCTACATCTATTATTATTATTTATTTATTATGCTTACTTGTATAGCGCCATCATATTCCGCAGCGCTTTACAGACATTGACAGTCACTGTCCCATATAGGGCTCGCAATCTACTGATCCTTGGGGTTAGTTGATTGAAACTTTGTGTGAAAAGTTGATAAACACTGTTCTAGTGCTCAGAAGGAGCTGGCCCTTTAACCAACTAGCATCCTTAGGCTGAGGCCCCATGTTGCAGAAACGCAACTTTTTTGTTGCAGATTTTGCTGCGTTTTTTGAGCCAAAGCCAGGAGTGGATTGAGCTGAAGGGAGCAGTATAAGAACTTCCTATATATTTCACATTCCTTCTGTAGCTACTCTTGACTTTTGCTCAGAAAACCACAGCAAAATCTGCAACAAAAAAAGCTGAATTACTTCAAGGTGGGGCTTCAGCCTTGTACTGTGTAGAGCAGGATAAATCCTAGTGCACATAGCAGCTGAATCTTTATGTTCAGAACCAGCTGTATTCTAGTGGCAGGGTGAACAAGTGTTTTAGCCCACTAGATTGTAAATGTAATGTTATTTATACAGTAAGATGGATGCCATAGAAAAAGCAAAAACTCTATACCAGAAATGCTGTTTTTCTGTCACCTCGCCTCTTAATGTTCAGGCTGTTCTTGGAATTGCAGCTCAGCCTCATTTGAGCAATCTATTTATCCTAGTTAGAGCAGTCTTTCTCCTCTTTTTGATGAGCTAGATGTCAACTGGGTCAGGATGACAAGGTGGCATCAGATTTGAAGAGGGTGGTGGCAGTGATGATAGTAATTCCAGCCATTGCATAAGCCCAACATCCAAAAAGCCTGCCTGGGACAGACCTACGGGGTCCTCTCAGGGTAGGGGTGGTGGCACTGGTGGGGGTAGTGGCAGACTTGTTTCCGCTGCTGCTGGCGGCAGAAAGTACACGTGGTCATCTCTCATGTGGGAATTTTTTATGTACATTGCCAAACGATATATCCATTGCAATGTGTAAGATCTCCAAGCAGAAACTTAAACATGGCCATGCAGCAACAATTGTAGGAATGACATCTCTATGTATTCACATAAAAAGGCATGACTCTCTTATTTGCAAAAAATAGACAGTGGCACTGGAAGGGGAAGTGAGCTAGGCTTTTCTCCTACTCCTCCCTGTGAGTTTCCTAATTCCTGGTAGGCAGGTCACATCTACACTTAGCACTAGCACATGGTCGTCGTTATCAACATTATCTCCAACTGTTTCTCCTCCTCCTCTTCCAAGCCAACGTCAGTTATTCATAGGGGAATGTGTGGCCAGGAGACAGCAATATGTGCCCAGTCATCCGACAGTTGAGCCACTTAACTCACACCTGGACAAGCCAAGCTTCCACTCCTCCTCCTCTACCCTCATTCCATGGCTGTAAGCCAAAGTGATGCCATGCGGTTTTGCATTTAATGAGCCTGGATCAGAGGAACCACACAACTGAGGAGCTGCTTTGCTCTATCCTGCAGCAAGTATCACACTGGCTGGCTTCTTGCCAACTCCAACTGGGCAGCACCAATATTGTTGCTGTGCTGCATTTAGGATGAATAACACATTGTCCCTGTAGGGCAAATGTCCTTAATCCAGTGGTTCGCCACTTTATTAATCTGTATAGTGGAGTAAAAGAGATGCTCCTCATGGCCAGAAAAATCTCTACGCATTTCATCAATTCTTAATTCACAAAAAATTAACCTGCCTGATTTGCATTGACAAAACGGTCTACCTTTACACCACCTTATCTGCAAAGTTCCAACTCAGTGGAATTCCACTTGAAACATGCTGGAACGTCTGTGTGAGCAGCAGAAGGCGGTGAACTATTATTGCATGCAGCAGGCCACAGGGACAATGTGTTACTTCAAGATAGGTCATTAGAGGCTCATGAGGGAAGTGTGTCGGCTTCTCAAGTCCTTTGAAGAAGCCACCAAATTTGTCTGCAGGAATGACTGCAACATCAGCAATGTGATCCTTCTATTGTATATCTTATAGGAATCCCTTACACTCATGCAATGAGGGATGGAAGAAGAGGAACAATTTCCACCTCTTCGTCAATGTCATCACCCTGGTTTGGATGCAGGAGGATGAGGATATGGGTCAGGGTCATTATGGTAGAGGAACTGGGACTCCTAGACCGGAAAAGGAGGAAGACTCTCCCTTGGATACAGAGGGGACCCCTGATATGTTACAGGCATAGCCAGGAGAGGAGGCTGACCCTCATCTGTTTCAAGAAGAAGATGATGATGATAATGACCACGCTGGCCAAGAACACCAACAATGGCAGGCCCCTGGGTTCGCAGATACACTGGTATTCTCCACTATTTACACAGCAACAAGTCTATTATTAGCATCAAGCAGAGGGATGAATACTGGATGGCAGTGCTCTTAGACCCTCACTAAATGAATCAGTCATGGATCCGTGAGCATTTTCAAACACCTCAGGCTGATGCCTCCGAAAGTGGTGTCATCATCTCCCTTTACCATCATTTTACTGTACTGATGCTGCTACTCCTAATTAGCTACCACCACTGCCACCACTCAGGCAGACATGTCCTGCGGCCTAGTCTATCATATCAGCCATCAAAAGAGGGAAATATTTTCACAAAACCATTGCTTTTTGTCGCAATGTGTGTCTAAAAAACCACAGGCACACACATTTCCCTAATAAATAGGTAATTTTTGGAACATGTTAAATGTGTAAAAGTTAGCGTCAGTGTAGTGTATGGTTAAACTGAGTTTGTATCCATACATGTCACTTTCACGTAACGTCGACTGTGTTTGCCGTAGAGAGCTAGAAATTGGATAGATAGGTTCCTAGGAGCCCTAAAAGTGTTCTACAGTATGATTAAAGTTAATTTAAAGTGTGGTTGGTACCGAACTTGTTCGTCCCCAAATGAACCGAGGACCTAAGCCACCAAACAAGAACACAAAACAAATTTTGAGAGGTTCGCCCATATCTAATTGTGAGCACTATATGGGACAGTGTAAAGTGCTACAGAATATGATGGCACTATATAAGTAAGCAAAATAAATACAGTGATGTCAAAGAAATTAGATTATGCATACAGTGATGTCACAGTCGATGTGCTAAGTCTTTTTAACTACTGTGCTGTACTCGCTAAGGCTGGGTTTACATCTGAATTGGAGTTTCTGGCACAGATCTATATAGTATTGTTGGATGAAGAAGTCCTGCAAGCTCGATTTCAGTTAAAAAGGCCTTACATACGACAGACAACAGACGGACCCCATTACAGTCAAAGAGGTCCCTCGGGCTCCATTTGTGTCTATTATAGAATTAATCTGTTCTTTTGGTCTTTCACAACTTTCCTCTTCCGCCGAACATATAGATGGCAACACCATTGATCTTGTCTTCCATTGACTCCTCACAGTTTCTAAATTTACTAATTCTTCTCTACCACTCTCTGACCATAACCTTCTGTCTCTCACCATCAGTGCTTTCTCTCCTTCACAGGACACACCTACTCATCATACATATAGGAATTTACGTGCTATTAACACCCAGCACCTCTCAGATACTCTACAGTCCTCTCTGTCCCCCATCTCTTCATTCTCCTGCCCCAATCTGGCCACCAGTCACTATAATGAAACCCTTAAGAGTGCATTGGATGAGGCGGCTCCCCCCTGCACTCGAAAAGTCAGACACAGGAGGCAGCATCCCTGGACCACACCAAAGACGCATTTTCTTCAGCGGTGCTCTAAGTGTGCTGAACATCTGTGGAGAAAATCACATACACCTGCAGACTTCCTTCACTTCAAATTTATGCTTAAAACCTATAGTTCTGCCCTTCACCTTGCCAAACAAGCCTATTTCACCGCTCTCATCTCTTCTCTCTCCTGTAACCCTAAAAGGCTCTTTGAAACTTTTCACTCACAAGGTGCAGGTGCCATTCATAGACCTTAGTGCAGATGACCTGGCCACTTATTTCCATGACAAAATTGATAAGATCCATCAGGAAATAACTGCCCAATCCCCAGGTGGCATTGATCCCCTCACCAACTGCACTTCAGACTGTTCATTCTCATCTTTTGAAACTTTTACAGAAGAGAAAGTCTCTCAGCTACTTTCTCCTTCTCGCACTACAACCTGCAGTAGTGACCCTTTCCCCTCACACCTTCTCCAATCTCTGTCTCCTGCTGTCACTACTTACCTTACTAAAATATTTTAACTCTCTCTCTCTTCTGAAACTTTCCCATCCTCTTTCAAACATGCTGTCATAACCCCGCTATTGAAGAAATCCTCCATTGACCCGTCCTGTGCTGCTATCAACCTGTCTCTAACCTCCCCTTCATCTCCAAAATCTTGGAACGCTTGGTCTATTCTCGTTTGATCCTCTTTCTACTAACTCTCTTCTTGACCCCTTACACTTCTGCACTCTGCACTCTACTGAAATGGCCCTCACAAAAGTCTCCAATGATCTCCTGACGGCTAAATCCAAAAGTGACTTCTCTCTTCTTATTCTTCTGGATCTCTCAGCAGCTTTTGACACTGTTGACCATCAACTCCTCCTCACTATGCTTTGCTCTGTTGGCCTCATGGACACCGTGCTCTCCTGGTTCTCCTCTTATCTCTCAGACCGCACTTTCTGTGTATCATTTGCGGGCTCTGTTTCTTCCCCTCTTCCCCTTGCCGTTGGGGTTCCTCAGGGCTCGGTCCGAGG
Organism: Leptodactylus fallax; assembly: GCA_947044405.1. NCBI lineage: Eukaryota > Metazoa > Chordata > Amphibia > Anura > Leptodactylidae > Leptodactylus > Leptodactylus fallax. The sequence continues at coordinate 25,028 of CAMRHE010000182.1, forward strand.
CCACCTGCTCTTCTCCCTCTACCTAGCCCCCTTTGGACTAAACCATCACCAGATTTGGCTTCCGGTACCATCTTTATGCTGATGACACCCAATTATATACATCATCTTGTGACCTCACCCCTGCACTAATACAGAACACCAGTGACTGTCTCTCTGCTGTCTCAAATATATGTCTTCGCTCTATCTGAAACTGAATCTCTCAAAGACTGAACTGCTGCTGTTTCCACCATCTAATAGATCTATCCCTGATATCTTCATTGCAGTCTCCGGCCTTACCATAACTGCAAGGCAGTATGCCTGCTGCCTCGTGGTTATATTTGACTCAGACCTTTCCTTCACCCCCATATCCAATCATTCGCACGGTCATGTCATCTCCACCTCAAAAACATCTCCTGAATATACCCTTTCCTTACCAGAGATATTGTTATTGTTGCCCTGATTCACTCTCGCCTTGACTACTGTAACTCCTTACTAATCGGTCTTCCCCTTACTAAACTCTTCCCTCTACAATCTATTCTGAATGCACGGCGAGGCTCATCTATCCGTCTAGACCACAGGTGTCAAACACAAGGCCCGCAGGCCTTCTGTTATCCGGCCCGGCACTTATCTGGCCCGCAGGGGCGCGGCATTTTTTATTGTCAATGTAATTTAAACCAGCCCAGGACAGGCCGCTTAAAAAAAACAAAAAAAAACCAAAGCTGCGCGATACCTGTCCTGGGCTGGTTTACGAGACCTCTGCATGTCAGCGCAGGCGGCGATACAATGACGTCATCGCACCTCCTACGCTGACACGCAGACGTCGCGGACAAGAAGAGGAGGAGGCGGCGGCTGCATCAAGGCATCGGAGGTAGGTGAAATAAGTTTTTTTAATATATATAAATAGGTCATTGCCTGCTGGAGTATCCCCGGCACGTAACGGCCTATTTACTTAACGATCCCCGCTGCTGGTTGTGGCCGCCCCCGCTTCCCCTTCTGCTATGGGACGCATAAGTGGCTGTGTGCAGGAGCGGGGATGGTAAGTGAGGCCGTGGCCTGCGAACCCCATCAAATACTACTATTATTATACTCCGGGGTCTTTTCAGACCCCGGAGTATAATAATTGGAGACCCAGGGGAGGTGATAAACATAAAAACCAGAGTTACCTCTCCGGCGATCCGATGTTACTCCCAGCAGGCTTCGGCCTTCTTTGATGACGTTGCAGGCGTCACGTGAGCCGGGCCGACGTCATTATGTTGCGACGCCGGTCTGTGCGACATTGAAGAAGGCTGAACGCAGGGAGAGCACCGGAGCCCAGGTAAGTAACACTGGTTTTATGTTTGTATTCTCCCCTGGGTCTCCGATCATTATACTCTGGGGTCTGAAAAGACCCCAGAGTATAATAATAGTTCATGGGTGGGGGGTCACTATGGGACATAAAACCATGTGCAGGGGCCACTATGAAGCATAATACAGTGTGCAGGGGCCACTATGAAGCATAATACCGTGTGCAGGGGCCACTATGGAGCATAATACCATTTGCAGGGGTAATCGGTATTTGTATATTGCTTAATTTTTGATATATTCAGAAAAGGATGAGGATAGTATGTAACATGCCAATGTCTTAGGTTTTAACAATACATTATGTTCTTCCTGGTTGCCCTCAAAGGGCTGATTGTAACAGTAGTAATGTACAAATGTAACTACTCCTTAATAGCTCGCTTAATTGTTAAGGAGAAGTTACTTTTATACATGTGTAAAATAATCTTGACCCTTCAAGGTACCCCGTGAGGCTGAAGTGGCCCCCGGTGAAAATGAGTTTGACATCCCTGGTCTAGACACTACAGCGATGCCTCTGGTCTGTGCCGGTCACTACATTGGCTGCCTATTCAATACAAAATACAATATAAACTTATCACACTCATCCACAAGGCTCTCCATAATTCTGCACCTCCCTATATTTTCTACCTCATCTCTGTCTGTCACCCAACCCGTGATCTCTGTTCACTCAAAGACCTAAGGCTAACATCCTCTATTATCAGAACCTCCCATGCTCGTATACAAGACTTCTCCCGAGTTGCACCACTTCTCTGGAATGCTCTATCCCAGACTATCAGATTAACCCCCAATTTCTACAGCTTCAAGCGCAAACTAAAGACATATCTTTTCAGAAAGGCCTATCACAACTTCTATGGTAAACCCTTCCATAGTTAGAATCCCTAAAATGTACCCTCCTCTGTTCATGCTCCCACATTACCTCACAGGATATGATGCCGATTCAGACTAACTTTATATGTCCAGGCACCATCTGCACGTTAAAGGACACGACTTGCGACGGCTCATACAGCTTTATATATGTGTAATGACAGTAACCTTTATTACAAAATTGTCTGACCATTGTATAAGCAATGCTACCTCCGATGCTGCCCCTGTTACCTCTTGTGTCACTCCCTCTACCTCATAGATTGTAAGCTCTTGCGAGCAGGGCCCTCAGTCCCAGTGTGTGAATTGACTATTTCTTTGTAATGTATCTTTTTTGTCTATTCTTGAACCCTACAAATTGTACAGTGCTGTGGAATATGTATATGAATAACATTTATTATTATTATTATTATTATTATTATTATTATTATTATTATTATTATTAATAATATGGAACTGATTTATCTAAGCCACTCCATGTAACAAACATGATAACAGAGTAAATTTAACTAGTATGCAATAGAGCATTTTGATATATAGTGTATTATATAATAGTCACAGTCTTATAAAATATATAAGCAACAATAACACATTTCTGGTTTGTGAATCTATGTAAGTAAATCTAAGAGTTCAATGATTTAACGACAAATGAAGATGTCTCCCATGGAATACCTCATGTTCAAAGAAACGCTCACTGGGAACATGCCAGCCAGAAACTAAGTCTTAAAAGTTAATTTAATGCATGACTGATGGCACCTTCATCCCTCCAAATGAATGAATGTATAAAAAGGTTACATACTCCCTTCTTGTGTGCACTTCCAATCCGTTTTAGGCCAAGGCTAAAAATAAAATAACATATTCATGTCTAATTGATTAACAGGATTTCCACTTAGACAGTGTTCTGATATCTATGCACAAAATAACTGCTGTGAGTAAAGCTCTTTGCAGATTAAAAATAATTCTCTGGCCTGTGTTCTGTTTCTCACTGGCTTTTGCACAGAGGTAATATGCAGTGGATGTCTGAGCGAGAAATCAAGACTTACATTAACAGGTGTCACTGTGGCTCATGTTACCATGGAAATAGTGATATGTGAGAATTAATAATGATGTCATCATGACACTGAAACCCCAAAATTGGCATCCCAAGACAGGAGGTGAGAGCTAAAAAAAAGTTTCTGATAAATCACATATGAAAGGAACCAACATTTCATGAGCTGGTAGTTTAAACTGAAAGCAAGGAACTAGAAGAACAGTTACCTAGAGAACCGTAACAATGATACGTGTGAAAAATTATGAAGGATAAAGGTTTATACGTGTCCCATGGGAGCACACTAGGACAAAATACTTCTTAAATTTCAACCAGTTTCTAAAATAGAACACAGGTATGTTATTTCTGACTTTCTTTAACCACTTCCAGACCGCCCATAGAGTATATACATCTGTAAGGTGGTTGCCTTGTTCTGCAAGGACGTACCGCTACGTCCAAGCAGAACTCAGCAGTTGCACGGAATCGTGCAGTTGCTGAAATGGGGAGTCGGCTGTAACTTCAGCCGGAGCTCCCAGAGAGCAGACAGGCAAGGTTTATTACCTTCCCTGCCTTCCCAGTCGCTGTGGGCGCCATCTTGCGGCTCCCCTCTGATCCGGCGGTCACATGATCCGCCTGGATCAGCGTCTGTAAGAGCTGTTGGGTCCTACAGGACCCAGGTCAGCTCTATAGTAACGTGCAGAAAGTTGTATTCCTCCTGCAACTGGGGCTAAATGTACCAGCCCCAGTTACAGCTGAAATCAGCCTCCCACACAAAAAAAAGTAATCAAATGTCCCCAAAGGTCTATTATGACCTTATGAAGACACAATGTAAATAAAAAATGAATTAAAAAAAAAGAATAAAAAAGTTAAAAAAAAATGTAAATAAAATAATTAAAAAAATAAATAAACTAATACGCCAATAAAATGCCCTTATTACAGGTTATAGCCCCACCCCCGACGATACCATAGAAAATAAAAATTACCGTAACGGAGAGGAAAAACTATTTTATACATACACACGTGGACAAAATTGTTGGTACCCCTTGTTTCATGAAAGAAAAACCCACAATGGTCACAGAAATAACTTGAATCTGACAAAAGTAATAATATATATAAAAACATGTTGACAAGCCACAAAGCTTCTGGGAGAATGTCCTATGGACAGATGAGACAAAAATCGAAATTTTTGGCAAGGCACATCAGCTCTATGTTCACAGACGGTAAAATGAAACATCTTGAAAAGAACACTGTCCCTACTGTGAAACATGGAGGAGGCTCTGTTATGTTCTGGGGCTGCTTTGCTGCATCTGGCACAGGGTGTCTTGAATCTGTGCAGGGTACAATGAAATCTCAAGACTATCAAGGGATTCTAGAGAGAAATGCTTGGTCTCAGTCGCAGATCATGGGTCTTGTAACAGTATAATGACCCAAAACATACAGCTAAAAACACCCAAGAATGGCTAGGAGGAAAACATTGGACTATTCTGAAGTGGCCTTCTATGAGCCCTGACCTAAATCCTATTGAGCATCTTTGGAAGGAGCTGAAACATGCTGTCTGGAAAATGCGCCTTTCAAACCCGAGACAACTGGAGCAGTTTGCTCATGAGGAGTGGGCCAAAATACCTGTTGTGAGGTGTAGAAGACTCATTGACAGTTACAGGAATTGTTTGATTGCAGTGATTGCCTCAAAAAGTTGTTCAACAAAATATTAAGTTAAGGGTACCATCATTTCTGTCCAGGCCTGTTTCATGAGTTTTCTTTTTTTTTTAAATTCTGTTGAAGCACGGTTGAAAAGCAATGTCTGAATTTCATTTGTTCATTTTCATAGAATTTTTATATATTATTACTTTTGTCAGATTCAAGTTATTTCTGTGACCATTGTGAGTTTTTCTTTCATTAAACGAGGGGTACCAACAATTTTGTCCACGTGTGTATATTTTATTTTTTTTAGTAGCACTTTGTGTTATTGAATTAAAAAAACAGACACGTTTTCCCTGCTCTTTTGTTTATATTTTCCCAGATATTAAAAAAAAAAAAATGAAAACACATGCAAAAATAAAAACATAAAAACAAAGCCCTATGTGTCACCGAAAAAAGATGCAGAAATTAGTTGAATAACGCAAATGATAAAAATGTTACAGCCCTCCAAAACCACACATACAAAAAAAACGAAAATGTATCTGGTCCTGGACCAGAAATTGGCCCGGTACTGAAGTGGTTAAAGGGAACCTGTCAGGTGGTGTTTCCAACCTAAACTGTCTGCAGCAAAACATCATTCTGAAAAATCAAGTTACGAGGGGCGTTCATTAAAGATTTCCCCTGACCCACTTCTATTTATCACAGGATGCTGAAACTGCACATGTGTAATGATATAAGTCTCTATAGGTTATGTGCCAATTTGCAACTCAGAACTAATAACGGTCTTGATTTTACAGGTGCTGAAGTGGTGTGAGGTTTGATAATGGACCCAGTGGAATACAGAGCAGTCATCAAGTTCCTTTACTTGAAAGACCGCACGCCAAAAAAGACGTTTGATGACAATGAAAGAGGTTTATGGTGATGATTCCCCATCATATGATGTAGTCAAGAACTGGCATCGTCAATTCAAATGTGGTCGGACTTCGGTGGAAACAGCTCCAATTCCAGGGCGACCCCACTCTACTATCCAATAAGTGGAGGTCGCCATTTTTGAAAGTCGCTGTGTAACCATTCGCCACCTAGCCCAACATGTCAAGATTAGTGTGGGGTCCATGGAAAAAATTGTCCAAGACCATCTTCACATGCAGTGGTGAACTAGCCTCTTTGCTGCCTGAGGCGAACTATCAAAAGACGCCCCCCCCAAAAAAAAAAAAAAAAATATATAAAATTGCGTTTACATGCTGTTAGCGTCACACGCTGTTATTGTCATACAATAAACATACACAAACTTATGAAACAGTTTTTAAGAATTCTTCTTCCTGTATTACTTCAGTATCAGAAATCAACAACACGGCATTAACAATGAAAGTAACTTCACACATCTTCTGCTTGGTGGATGGACGAGCCCACGTGGCCCCCATTCTCTATAATAGGAGCCCCGCAGATAGCAGAGTACTGGACTTCAGGTATCTTCGGCACTCCCATCGAAGTGAATGAGAACCACGCGGGCTCGTCCATCCACCAAGTGACACACCTACAGTATATATATGGCTGTGGTCAGGCTGGATTCCCACCCAGTGGGGGAAAAAAAAACAATTCTCAGGCTCAGTGAGGGTCTCAGCAGACAGACCCCCATCAATCAGGTATTTATCCTCTATCATTTAAGTCAGGGGTAGGCAACCTTTGGCACTCCAGCTGTTGTAAAACTACAACTCGCAACATGCACACTTGCTCTGCTGTTCTTGGAACTCCCATGGAAGTAAATGGAGCATGTTGGGAGTTGTACTTTCACAGCAGCTGGAGTGCTGAAGGTTGCTGATCCCTGATTTAGGTGAATACAGGGCAGTAACATTTTGTGACTTACAGGTGACGTCTCTGACTAATTGGTCACATTTCCCTTCTCTTCCCTTTGGACCGCCATGACCACTTCTTCCAGCTGTGACTTGTCTCTGTAAAGTTTACAACACAGACATCTTTGGCTCCTCACTTTTTCAGGCACCTGACCCACATTGTCTTCACCTGCACACCCATCCTGCCCTTTAATAAAGCCCAAGTGCCACCTTAACGGGGTTGTCCAAGATAACCACTTTTTTTTTTTTTCAATTCAAAGTTTATTAATTTTGGTTTTCAAAAGACATAAAATACAAAAACAACAAGAAGCCACAATAGCAGCCTCAATTCACAGACTTTAGACGAAGGGAATCCCCTAGCAAGGGTTGGAGGACTAGAGGAGGAAGAGGAAGGGGAGGATATGTGAAATAACGATACCGCCAATTGTAGAGAAAGAAGGGGGAGGTAGGACCGAAGAATGAGAAAAGGAGAGAAGAGAAGAAAGAGAAAAGAAAAAAAAAAAAAAAAAGAATTTTTTTTTTTTTAAAATAAATAAAATAAATAAATAAATAAATATAATTTAATCATTTCTCTCCATTCCATCCCCCCCTCCCTCCCCTCCCAATTTAGGGGGGGAGGGATGAAATTATAAAACAGCTGCACCCGGGTCCAAAAGGAACCCCAGGGAGGCAAGCGGGTGAAATTGTTCAGCAGAAGAACGACAGATCTCACCTGGAGGCAATGCCAGGAAATGAGGAGTAGGTCCAAGCCGGCAGTCCATCAATTAGCTATGTAGGCCGGAGCAAGTCGATAAAGTCTACGGGGGGGCCACAGGTCCGAGAAGCGCCCAATATTCATTGGTACCCTGAAATTCCATCCAATAGAACCAGGTCTTATTAAAAATTTCGACAGTGTCATGCAGGAAAGATGTAAGGCTCTCCACACGCATTATCTCGTTGACCCTCAGGACCCAAAGGGAGAGAGGGGGGGGCTCCGTTCGCTTCCAGAACTGAGGGATGCATGCTCGAGCCGCTATGATGAGAAATCGAAGCAAGGAGCGCTTGTAAATACGCACTGAGGACTCGCAATGATGAAGGAGGAACAGAGCAGGGCCCAGGTGGTGAGGTGTCTCCGTAACCCGGGAGATAATCTGCTTAACTCCATCCCAGAAGGGAGACAAGACATTACAAGACCAGAAAATGTGCAACATGGTCCCTTCATCCACCCCACATCTCCAGCATGTCGATGGGACCTGCGGAAGAATGGCATGTAGTCTCGATGGTACTCGATACCACCGGGTCAAAAGCTTAAAACTGGCCTCCTGATGGCGTAAGCTGATTGATGTCTCATGTGCAAGGCGGAATATTCTCTCTCTTTGAGCTTGAGTGAGAATCAAGTGAAGGTCAGACTCCCACTTCAGTATAAAGTGGGGAACAGCGTCAGGAGGCGGCTCTACCAGAAGCTTATAAATGATAGCCAAGGAATGACGTAGGGGTTCGGTGCCCAGACATAGCTGTTCCAAAGGTGTATACTCAATTCTAAATTCCGCAGGGGGGGGGGAGAGACTGTACGAAATGGCGGATCTGTAAACCACGCCATACATCCGGGGGGGAAGATCGTCGGATGGGGTAATCCCTGGGCCCACCTGCCAGCCAGACTCATTCCGAAGATGGGCCACTCTGAAGTAACCATGGCGCCGCCAGTTACGGAACACTCTATCGGAAACACCAGAAGGGAATCTAGGATTTCCCAAAAAGGGAATAACAGCTAGAGTCAAGAGGGAGTGAGGTATTAAGAATCGAGCGTTGGGCACAGACTCGAAGGGTTGGTCCAATGGTAGGGTGGGAACGGAGGGAAGAGACCAAAGAGGGTTCGAGCCACGGAATCGTCTGCAGCGGTAGCGGGGAGAAAGCTTGTTCAATGTAGACCCACGGTTTAAGCGAGTCATGTCTACACCAGTCCACAATCCTAGCCAAGTGGGCAGCAAAGTAGTAGAGCTTGAGGTCCGGGAGGGCCATGCCACCACTACGCTTAGGGCGAGAAAGGAGGGCTCTGCTGACTCTCGCAGGTTTACCCAACCATATGAAATCTAATTGGATGGATGATAGAGTTTGGAAGAAGGACAGAGGAATGTGGATAGGCAGTGTCTGTAAAAGATATAGGAGTCTAGGTAAGACATTCATTTTGAAAATGGTGCATCTCCCAAACCAGGTGAACGTACCCTGTTTCCATCGGTGACAGTCAGAGCGAATGGACGTCAGCATGGGTGGGAAGTTGGCCAGAAAGAGGTCGGCCAGGTCAGGAGTGATGGACACGCCTAGGTATGTCAACGCCCGGGTAGCCCAACGGAACGGGAAAGACAGGCCCAGGATGGAGACCTGATGAGAGGGGAGGGTCACATTAAGTGCCTCGGATTTCGAAAAATTAATTTTGAAGTTGGAAAGTCCCGAGTACTCGTCAAAGGCAGACATTAGGCATGGGAGTGAGATCTGTGGGCAGGTTAGGAAAAATAATAGGTCATCTGCATAAGCCGCAACTTTGTAGATGCGTGGGCAATACCTGAGATATCCGGATGTGAGCGGACATGTCTAAGAAAGGGCTCCAGTGTCAGGATGAAAATGAGAGGGGGACATGGGGCATCCTTGTCTAGTTCCATTGGCTATGGGAAAAGGCTGCGAAAGAAGACCGTTGACCCGGACCTGAGCTGAGGGATAGGAATATAGAGAGAGGATCCAATTCATCATGTTTTGGCGGATACCCACATGTAGCAGGGTCTCCTCCATAAACTGCCAATTAACCCTATCAAAGGCTTTCTCAGCATCTGTAGATAAAAGCATGAGAGGCCTACCAGATATCTTTGCCCCATGTAGGAGGTTAATAGTTTTTATGGTGTTATCCCTAGCCTCTCGCCCAGGCATAAAGCCCGCTTGGTCTGAGTGAATAATGTCGCCTATTAACGGAGTTAGTCGGGAGGAAAGAATTTTGGCTAAGATTTTAAGGTCTACATTTAATAATGAGATTGGGCGATAGCTAGGACATAAGAGTGGATACTTTCCAGGTTTGGGAATCACAGTGATGTGGGCACGGAGTGAGTCTCGACATAGGAATGATCCCGAGGTCAAGGAGTTAAACATCTTTAAAAGGTGTGGGCCTAGGTCTGGGCTAAGTTTCTTGTAGTAGGTCAAGGGTAGTCCATCCGGACCTGGAGCCTTACCCGTGGCCATGTGTTTGAGAGCAGTAGTGAGCTCCCCATCTGTGATCGGGGACTCTAGAACCTCTAGGTCTTCCTCTAAGAGCTTAGGAAGACCTGAAGAAGTAAGGTATGCCCGTATGCGGTTGCGAAATAGAGAAGTAGTGGAGTCTGGGTTAGAAGTATCTACCGAGTATAGAGTAGCATAATAGTCTCTGAACGCTGCCGCGATTTCAATGGGAAGATTTACTTTGGAGTGTCGGGCAGTTTGGATTTGGGGGATATAGGTGGAGGTCTGTTGTATCCGTAGGGCCCTTGCCAGTGATCGACTACATTTATTACCGAACTCGTAAAAATGTCGCCGACATTTAGCCAGAGTTCCTTTAGCCTTATCCATCAGGAAAGAACGTAGTTCTTCCCGAGTGTGCGCAAGCTGAGTATATGTATCCACAGACATCTGTCTTTTGTGGAGGCCTCAAGTGTACGTATTTGTTGTAAGAGAGATTCAATGTGTGGATAACCACTTTTTTAATATGAGGCTGGGGAAGGTGCTCCGGTGTCTCCCAGCGGGTTCCAGTCCTGCTGCTCCGGTGTTTTCTTCCCCTCAGCAGTCATGTGTGATGGGGACTTCCGCCAGAAGAGAACACCAGAGCAGCAGAATAAGACTGCGGTGGGAGACATCGGAGCACAAGGGACAGGTGAGTAGGTGTTTTTTTTTTTTTAATACAGTATTACACGGTATTATGGCCCACAGCGGCCCCTGCACACAGTATTACATGGTATTATGCCCCGCAGCGGCCCCTGCACACGGTATTATGCCCAGCAGTGGCCCCTGCACATGGTATTATGCCCAGAAGCGGCCCCTGCACACGGTATTATGCCCAGCAGCGGCCCCTGCACATGGTATTATGCCCCGCAGCGGCCCCTGCACATGGTATTATGCCCTGCAGCGGCCCCTGCACATGGTATAATGCCCCGCAGCTGCCCCTGCACACGATATTATGCTCCATAGTGGCCCCTGCACTTGGTATTATGCTTCATAGTGGCCCCTGCACACAATATTATGCCCCACAGTGGCCCCTGCATACAGTATTATGCTCCATAGTGGCCCCTGCACACAGTATTATGCCTCATAGTGGTCCCTGCACTCGGTATTATGCTCTATAGTGGTCCCTGCACATGGTATTATGCCCCATAGTGGCCCCTGCACACAGTATTATGCTTCATAGTGGCCCCTGCACGTGGTATTATGTCCCATAGTAACCCACCCATGAACTATTATTATACTCTGGGGTCTAAAAGACCGGATCGGAGACCCAGGTGGTGACAAACATAAAAACCAGTGTTACTTACCCTGCTCCCTGCTTTCGGCTCTCTTCAATGTCACACAGACCGGCGTCGCAACATAATGACGTCGGCCTGGCTCACGTGACGCCTGAGACGTCACCAAAGAAGGCCGAAGCCTGCTAGGAGCAACATCGGTAACATTGGTTTTTATGTTTATCACCTCCCCTGGGCCTCCGATTATTATACTCCGGGGTCTGAAAATACCCCAGAGTATAATAATAGTAGTATTTGGCCTCACTCAGTGATCCCCACTGCCACTCACAGCCGCTTCTGATTCCCCCTTCTGCGTCCGATAGCAGAAGGGGAAGCGGAGGCGGACACAGCAGGCGCGGGGATCGATAAGTAAATAGGCCATTATCTGCTGGGGATACTCCAGCAGGTCATGGCCTATTTATATATAGAAAAAAAAAGTTATTGTCACCTACCTGCAATCCCATGATGGAGTAGCCTCCTCCTCTTCATGTCTGCGACGTCTGTGTCTCAGCGTAAGAGGCACGATGACGTCATTGTATCGCCACCTGCGCTGACATGCAGAGGTCTCATAAACCAGCCCAGGACAGGCCCCGCTCAGCTCTGGGCTGGTTTACATTAAATAAATGGTAAAAATGCCGCCCCCAGACAGTGACGGACAGTGTCGCCTGAGGTGGACGCCTCACTTCGCCTTATTAGCGGTGCGCCCCTGTTCACATGCATAAGGTATTCGCTCGCTGGGTTCCCCAGCTGCTCACACTTTTCCAGAAGCAGGAACGAGTTGAATGCTCTCAGGCTCTATTGACGATGTGCCATAGAAACTAGGAGGACTTTTTCAACAGACTGATCACACAGGATGAAAGCTGGGTCCATCACTATGATCCTGAGACTAAAGTCCAGTCGATGCAATGGAAGCATCGTGACTCACCGCCTCCAAAGAAGGCACATGCCCAGCCCTCAGCAAGCAAGGTCATGCTCACAGTATTTTGGGACCTGCATGGATTGATGGATTTCCTAGAAAAGGGTACCATGATCACTGGGGCATACTATGCTTCACTGCTGCGGAAATTGAGGGAGGCCATCAAAACCAAGAGACGAGGCATGCTCACCAAAGGTGTTCAGCCTTCTGCAAGACAATGCACCAGTTCACAACTCACATGTTGCCCAAATGGAAGCATGCTCCTTTGGCTTTGAAATTCTACCGCATCCCCTTTATTCACCCGACCTCACACCATCAGACTTCCACCTCTTTCCAACAATACAGTTATTTTTGAAGGGCAAGCATTTTCCAGATAATGAGACTCTGATTTCCGAAGTCACAACGTGGCTTTTGGAGCAACCTGTCGACTTCTACAAGCGAGTTGTTTACAGTTGCTTAAAGAGATGGGAGAAGTGTGTGTCCTTAGGTGGCACATATGTAGAGAAGGACTAATAACTGTGCCAAGTTTCATTGCTCTCAGTCCACAGGAAGTGGGTCAGGGGAAATCTTTAATGAACGCCCCTCGTATAAGCTTTTAAAACTTTATGAAAATTTACCTTAACTAGTCACAGGGACAGGGATCAGCTTCACCTAGTCATGCAGTCAATGGGGGTTATTTATCATCACCCCAAAAAAGTTGCACTTAGCTTAATAAATGTGCCCCATTATGCCAAATCACTCCCTTTGCAGCTGGCAATATACAGGCTATCAGACTGACATCTGACAGTGAGGGACATCCCAGTCATACTGCCCAGGGTGTGATTTAGCTCAGTGGCTAGATGAAGCTGCTCCCTGCCCTCCGTGAGTAGTTAAAGGCATTGTCCATTTCAATTTTTTTTTATTATTTAATACTGTTGTTAGTGGGGCCATAAACATAACAAATGAGTACTCACCTTTCCTAAGGCCTCTGTTTATCTGCATACAAGTGCCCACACTGTGCCAGGTGACCATTATTCACTTACCTGGTCCAACTGAATGCTTTTGATGAACCTGGGGTTCTGGCGACATCATGACCCCCGGGTCATGTGATCGGAGGCAATGTTCACCTTCCCCAGTCTCACAGGTAATTTATTGCCTGTAAGATCAGCGGCGCAGTGGGAGGACGGACCCAGGAAGTGACATCCTGGTTCCATTCTTTAGGCTGCTGAGGCCACTGATTGGCCTCAGTGGTTACATGTGGTGAGGACTGCCGCTTGAACAAGTGCCGGAGCGTCTCTGGACTGGACAGTGGTGGGAGGACCAGGGACAGGTGAGTGTAGGTTTTATTTTTCACCTTGCACAGCCTCCTTGCAGAAACCTGTAATTCCTGGAAACCCCTTTAAGGATTAGGCCCAACAAAGCGAAATGCAGTTAAAAAATACTGGAGAAAAAAAAGCAGCGAAAAAACGTTTTTTTCCACAGTGTTTTTCATTGAGCTTTTTCTCTGCACTTTCTTCCCCTATTAAATATATGTGGAAATTCTGTAGCTAAAATTAAACTGCTGTGGATGAGATTAAATAATCACATTTTATTCACTTTGCTCGCACATTTCTGCAGCCGCCATAACCGCTGTGTTTCACATTACAGGAAAGCAGATTTTTTTGTTGGAGATTTTGATGCTTTTTTTTGAGCCAAAGCCAGTAGTGAATTGAACAGAAGGGAGAAGTGTAAGAACTTTCTATATATTTTACAATCCTTTTGTAGACATTCTTGGTTTTGGCTCAAAAAAATGAAGCAAAATCTGCAACAAAAAGGTTAATTGCTTGCTGGCATTATGAGGGAGCATCTTCAAATAAAAGGGGGCTGGTTGTATTCTTTATATGGGCAACAGAGTAAACTCTGATTGTAAAGTATTTGGCGCTATGAGGGGAACATTATACAGTAAAAACAGCTATTTGTGGATTATACTATGAGGGCAGAGGAGAATATAGCAGTAAGTGGCTTACGTGACAGTATTTAGTCCTTCTATAGCGGTCAGTGGCTGACGTGATAGTATTTAGTCCTGGTATAGCGGTCAGCGGGTGACATGACAGTATTTAGTTCTGGTATATTGGTTAGTGGCTGACGTGACAGTATTTAGTCCTGGTATAGCAGTAAGTGGCTGACGTGACAGTATTTAGTCCAAGTATAGCGGTCAGCGGGTGACATGACAGTATTTAGTCCTGGTATATTGGTTAGTGGCTGAAATGACAGTATTTAGTCCTGGTATAGCAGTAAGTGGCTGACGTGACAGTATTTAGTCTTGGTATAGCAGTAAGTGGCTGACGTGACGATATTTAGTCCCGGTATAGCGGTTAGTGGCTGACGTGACAGTATTTAGTCCTGGTATAGCGGTCAGTGGATGACGTGACAGTATTTAGTTCTGGTATAGCAGTAAGTGGCTGACGTGACGATATTTAGTCCCGGTATAGCGGTTAGTGGCTGACGTGACAGTATTTAGTCCTGGTATAGCAGTAAGTGGCTGATGTGACAGTATTTAGTCCTGATATAGCAGTAAGTGGCTGACGTGACAGTATTTAGTCCTGGTATAGCAGTAAGTGGCTGACGTGATGATATTTAGTCCCGGTATAGCGGTTAGTGGCTGACGTGACAGTATTTAGTCCAGGTATATCAGTTAGTGGCTGACGTGACAGTATTTAGTTCTGGTATAGTAGTCAGCGGGTGAAATGACAGTATTTAGTCCTGGTATATCGGTTAGTGGCTGATGTGAAAGTATTTAGTTCTGGTATAGCAGTCAGCGGGTGACATGACAGTATTTAGTCCTGGTATAGCGGTCAGTAGCTGATGTGACAGTATTTAGTCCTGGTATAGCAGTAAGTGGCTGACATGACAGTATTAAGTCCTGGTATAGCGGTCAGCAGGTGACGTGACAGTATTTAGTTAGAAGTGGAGATGAGCAGGAGTTTATTTTTGTGTCTGAAGTAAGGATGTATTTTATTTGTTTTTTTTTTGTCCATAATAAAAAATGGGGCAAAACCCCGTTTTCACCTGACTTTGGGTCCCTGTCTGACTGTTTGGGACCGCTCTACTGTCGCTACCGTGCTATCCTCCACAACAAGTATGTATCCACACTGAGAATCCACACTGAGAATGTGCCTCTGATCTCACTACAAGGAGTGTGTAGAAATGATGTAAAACCAGAAGTTGCAGTTGAAGTGGATTACAATGTCTTTTTCTGAGCCATTTGTGTATATTTAATATGCAAGTTTAATGATTTATCATAAGTAGTGTATTTATTAAAGTGGAATAGAGGATTTCTTCTACGACACAAAATTATATTTTTGTGTAAACTGTATTTCCAAAAGCTATAATAACAAATGGCTCATAAAAAGTAAACAGTTATGCATATATAAACCACTGTAAGCTAGTTAGGCACCCAGTAAACACTTGGATGAAATCTGATTAACAAAGTCCTATAATGGATGATTAGAATTTACTAACAAGAAATCGGTGGTTATTTTTTTCACTGTAATGATTTGTTCATCAATTATATTAGTGTTCAATCAGTGGCTCTGGAAAAAAGTGAGTCCCATGTTATAGGTAAAGATGAGAAAATTTGTTTCATCCTGTATTCAGATGAAACAAACCCTCAGTTTGGTCTGAACTTGTTCGGATAAAACCGGAAGTGAAATTATTATATTATTGGGTCTCTTCAGAGTATAATAGCTGGATGCCCAGGGGAGGTGACAAAAAAAAATTATATTCACCTTCTGTTACCTCTTCTGGGTCTCCTCGTGGCCTCTGGCGCTCTGTCTTCCTCCTCACTTAAAAAACTGAACAATTTGTAATATTTGCAAGCACTGTGAATGAGCCTCAGCAGTAACATAGACATGCTGAGCATCATGACTTTAAAAGCCAAACAATTTGGAATTTTCAGGCTGTTGTTTGTTGTGATTTGCCCACCTTTAGCTCGGGGGTTAAAATATACAGTTGAAACCAGAAGTTTACATACACTGTATAAAAAGACACATATGCATGTTTTTCTCACTATCTGACATGAAATCAGAATAAACCTTTCCCGTTTTAGGTCAATTAGGATTACTAAAATTATTTATATTTGCCAAATGCCTCAATAATGAGAGAGAGAGAATTTTTTAAGGCATTTTTATGACTTTCTGCAAAGTCAAAAGTTTACATACATTTCATTAGTATTTGGTACTATTTCCCTTAAACTGTATGACTTGGGTCAAACGTTTTGGAAATCCCTCCACAAGCTTCTCACAATAGTTGGTAGGAATTTGGGCTCATTCCTCCTGACAGAACTGGTGTAACTGAGCCATGTTTGTAGACTACCTTGCTCGCACCTGCCTTTTCAGCTTTGCCCATAAATTTTCAATAGGATTGAGATCAGGGCTTTGTGATGGCCATTCTAAAACATTGACTTTGTTATCCTTAAGCTACTTTGTAACCAGTTTGGCAGTATGCTGCGGGTCATTGTCCATTTGGAAGACCCATTTTTGCCTAAGCTTTAACTTCCTGGCTGATGTCTTGAGATGTTGCTTCAGTATTGCCACATAATGTTCTTTCCTCATGATGCCATCTATTTTGTGAAGTGCACCAGTCCCTCCTGCAGCAAAACAACTCCACAACATGATGTTGCCACCCCCGTGTTTCACAGTTGGGATGGTGGCTTTAGGCTTGCAAACTTCTCCCTTATTCCTCCAAACGTAACGATGGTCATTATGGCCAAACAGTTCAATTTTAGTTTTGTCAGACCACAGGACATGTCACCAAAAATTAAGGTCTTTCTTCCTGTGTGCATTTGCAAACATTAACCCCTTCCCGCAAGTGACATTTTTTAATTTTCGTTTTTGACTCCCCCCCTTCCAAACCCAATAACTTTTTTATTTTTCCGTTCTCAGAGCCATATGAGGTGTTAATGTTTGTGGGACAAATTTTTTTCATGACGCTACCATTTATTATTCTGTACAATGTACTGGGAAGCTGGAAAAAAATTCAGAATGGGGTGGATTTTAAGAAAAAGTACATTTGTGCGACTACTCTACAGCCAAAATGACATGTCATCTGTATTCTATGTTTCGGTACAATTCTGGGGATACCAAATTTATATGGTTTTATTTACATTTTAACCCCTTAACAAAAATCCAAATCTGTGTAAAAATTTTTTTTTTTTTGAAAGTCGCCATATTCTGACACCCGTACCTTTTTTATAATTCTGTGTACGGGGATGCATAGGGCGTCTTTTTTTGCGGGACCAGGTGCACTTTTTAGTTATACCATTTTGGGGAATTACTATTGCTTTGTTCACTTTTTATTCAAATTTTTATCAGAGGCAAAACAGTGAAAAAACTGCGGTTTGGCACTTTTGATTTTTTTTTCTCGCTACGGCGTTTACCGTACGGCAAAAATATTTTTATAGATTTTTATAGATTTGTAGACCAGGCGTTTTTGGACGCAGGGATACCTGTGTACATTCCCATCTTGTTTGTACTTGCATATAATTGTTCATAGAGATGAACTAGGCACCTTCAGGTATCTGGAAATTGCACCCAAGGATGAACCAGACTTGTGCAAGTCCATAATTCTCTTCCTGATATCTTGGCTGATTTCTTTAGACTTTCCCATGTTGTTACACAAAGAAGCAGTGTGTTTCAGGTGTGCCTTAAAATACATCCACAGGTGTGTCTCTAATTAACTCAGATGTTGCCAATAAACCGGAAGCTTCCAAAGACATGACATCATCATATGAGCTGTCCCAAATTGTTTAAAGCCATAGTAATCTTAGTGTATGTAAACTTTTGACTTTGCAGAAAACAATAAAAATGCCTTAAAAATTCTCTCTCTCTCATTATTCTGGTATTTGGCAAATATAAATAATTTTGGTAATCCTAATTGACCTATGTGACAGGGCCAGGGGCAAAGTGGTAGAAGGAGTATACATTTCTCCCAGGTTCTTGTCATATTCCTTCTAAAAGCACCTGGGAAAGGTGTGTTCCTTGCTGGAGGGTTTTACCTAAACCCTGGTAAAAGGTCTGGCTGTTGGAGTAGGCAGAGTTGGGTGTGGCTCTACTCCATTCAGCCACTTCAGGTTTTTGGATGACTGGAGGTTAATTCCTTGGTTCCTGAAGTGTGCGTATATAAGGGCAGACAGCACACAGGTATTTGGCTCTCTCTGCTCCTGGGAAACCACTGTGAGTTTAAACTGCTGTATTTTGTGTTTAGGGAGCTGTGCAGTAGGCCCTGCTCTCTCTAGTTAGATACCTGTATTGTGTATTGTAGGTAGTGGCCGGATGGCTAGGATTTTATTTTGTATTCTTATTGTTTTGTTTTCCTTAAACCACTAATAAAACTGGTTGCGGCCAGTTGCACCATACTTGACTGGACTCTAATTGCTGTGCCAAAAAGTGCTCGTCTATCTGAAGAGACAACAATCCCTGAGCTAATCCCATTACGCCTAAAATGGGAAATGTTTATTCTGATTTCATGTCAAATAGTGAGAAAAACATGCATATGTGTCTTTTTATATAGTGTATATAAACTTCTGGTTTCAACTGTTAGTGGGTTAAAATGGTAGAAGTCAGGCTAACATAAGTTGGTATGTAAGGTAATGGTTTGGGTAGAACGCCTTCAATAAAGAACAGCATGGGCTGCTTTTGTAAGACTATGAGAGACTGTAACCATCATGCTGTGGTCCCGCACTGAGACTGGAGACTTGTACAGTAACCATTAAAGAAGCACTCTAACAAAACAGATATTTTTGATATGTTAATTATTTTGTCACATTGTAATGTCTAATATTGTCTGTTCATATACCCTCTGATTTGTAGAGTGCTGTGAAATATGTTGGCACTATATAAATAAAATTATAATTTTTTTTTTAGTCCAGCAGTCTAGTTTCTCCTCTAATCCTGATCAGACATATATTTAACTTTCCCTTTGCTCTGCTATCAATCCCATGATGTATCAGCACAGCATCACATGGCTATAGATATAGACTGTACTAGATCTATCCTCTTATCTTTATATTCTCCTAAATCATCTAAGAGAATATACTGTATTTTTCATAGTATAAGACTCCCTTTTAGCAAGGAAAACCCTTGCTAAAAAGTCCCTGTGACTTTTAGTCCAAAGTCCACTTCCTTATGTTGAGGAAAAGCACTTCATGAACAACTTTCCCAATCAGTGCTAGAGTTGTGCCCTTCCTGCCCCACATGCATCTTTTAGATCGGTGCAAGGCAGGGGAGAGGAAGCTTTCCATAGTGCAACTGGTGGATCGCAGCCACCAGGTCTCCTGCCCCTGCCTCCCAGCCCTTAAAGGGGTTTTCCCATCTCCCTCTCTCAGCAGTTTGCCTGCTGTCTCTTCTTCTCTCTTCTTGTACTGTGGGTACGGAAAGTATTCAGACCCCTTTAAATTTTTCACTCTTTGTTTCATTGCAGCCATTTGCTAAAAGCAGAAAAGTTCATTTTATTTCTCATTAGTATACACTCAGCACCTTATCTTGACAGAAAAAAACAGAAATGTAGATATTATTGCAAATTTATTAAAGAAAAACTGAAATATCACATGGTCTTAAGTATTCAGACCCTTTGCTGTGACACTCATATTTAACTCATATGCTGTTCATTTACTTCTGAACCTCCTTGAGATGATTCTACTCCTTCATTGGAGTCCAGCTGTGTTTAATTAAACTGATTGGACTTGATTAGGAAAGGCACACACCTGTCTATATACAGTATTAATTTGATGCTTGACACTGATATCTGAGGATGTCCTAATATGGACACTGTATCTATATAAGACCTCACAGCTCACAGTGCATGTCAGAGCAAATGAGAATCATGAGGTCAAAGGAATTGCCCAAGGAGCTCAGAGACAGAATTGTGGCAAGGCACAGATCTGGCCAAGGTTACAAAAGAATTTCTGCAGCACTCAAGGTTCCTAAGAGCACAATCGCTTCCATAATCCTTAAATGGAAGAAGTTTGGGACGACCAGAACGCTTCCTAGACCTGGCTGTCCAGCCAAACTGAGCAATCGTGGGAGAAGAACCTTGGTGAGAGAAGTAAAGATGAACCCAAAGATCACTGTGGCTGAGCTCCAGAGATGCAGTAGGGAGATGGGAGAAAGTTCCACAAAGTCAACTATCACTGCAGACCTTCACCAGTCGGGGCTTTATGGCAGAGTGGCCCCAAGGAAGCTTCTCCTCAGTGCAAGACATATGAAAGCCCACATAGATTTTGCCAAAAAACACATGAAGGACTCCCAGACTATAAGAAATAAGATTCTCTGGTCTGATGAGACAAAGATTGAACTTTTTGGCTTTAATTCTAAGTGGTATGTGTTGATAAAAC
Organism: Leptodactylus fallax; assembly: GCA_947044405.1. Lineage (NCBI taxonomy): Eukaryota > Metazoa > Chordata > Amphibia > Anura > Leptodactylidae > Leptodactylus > Leptodactylus fallax. Next base: position 45,477 of record CAMRHE010000182.1, read on the forward strand.
CAGGCACTGCGCATCACCTGCCCAATACAATCCCAAAAGTGAAACATGGTGGTGGCATCATGCTATGGGGGTGTTTTTCAGCTGCAAGGACAGGACGACTGGTTTCAATAGAAGGAAAGATGAATGCGGCCAAGTACAGAGATATCCTGGAAGAAAACCTCTTCCAAAGTGCTCTGGACCTCAGACTGGGCCGCAGGTTCATCTTCCAACAAGACAATGACCCTAAGCACACAGCTAAAATAACAAAAGAGTGGCTTCAGAACAACTCTGTGACCATTCTTGACTGGCCCAGCCAGAGCCCTGACCTCAAACCAATTAAGCATCTCTGGAGAGACCTGAAAATGGCTGTCCACCAACGTTCACCTTTCAACCTGACGGAACTGGAGAGGATCTGCAAGGAAGAATGGCAGAGGATCCCCAAATCCAGATGTGAAAAACTTGTTGCATCATTCCCAAGAAGACTCATGGCTGTGCTAGCTCAAAACGGTGCTTCTACTCAATACTGAGCAAAGGGTCTGAATAGTTATGACCATGTGATATTTCAGTTTTTCTTTTTTCATAAATTTGCAAAAATATCTACATTTCTGTTTTTTTTTCTGTCAAGATGGGGTGCTGAGTGTACATTAATGAGAAATAAAATGACCTTTTTTGCTTTTAGCAAATGGCTGCAATGAAACAAAGAGTGAAAAATTTAAAGGGATCTGAATACTTTCCGTACCCACTATATATATATATATACACATATATATATATACATATTTATATTTGGCACTCTTTGGGGGTAGTGGACTTGGTACCATGGTGTCTGTATGGTTCAGTGATAAAAACAGATTGATTCTAGCCAACCTCCTCATCTATATTGTTAAATAGATCTTTCAATTGCAAAATATAACACAAAATAGTACACAACTTAGATTGTAAAAGAAAAACTGTCTTTGTTGGCCATGTCAACCAATCTCAGCACAGCTATTGGGTCTCATAGTACTCTTTTAAAATTAAAGTTCTCCTGTGATTGGTTGCAATGGGAAACAAAATAATGCTGTCTATATATTTGTCATAAAAATTGACATTTTCAGTGGAATTATCCAATGATCTCATGTGTGCAGCGGTCCAATGATTGTGTATGGTTGCTCAATTGTCCTGTGATATCAGGAGTTGGGTAAAGGGGCATCAGGCATGTTAGATTTCACCATGCCCAAACCTCTCTTCCCATGGGGGAAAAAAACGCTAGCTTATTCCCCCTACCTCCATTAAAGTGCACCTAAACTTTCAAACAACTTTTGATTTTCTGGCAGCAATTGAAAATAAGATGTCAGTTCTATTATTTCGATAGATATCTTCAGCTGATAACATAGTTAGGATTGGAAACATCTGCAATTTGACTGCTTTCAACTGATGATATCTGGATATTTCTATCTAGCAAAACCACTGTTCTAGGTTTTATAATGCCCGAGATTTAACTATTTCAGTTGACAGCCCCAGTCTTTCTGCTTTATACAAATACTCCAAAGAGAAGCAGTGAGAGATTTTAGTGCAGGAAAGGAGCCAACATCCAATGTTTTAACTTTCATTGATGTCACAAATGGACCAAAAATCAGAACTTGTTCGGATGTTTAGGCATGACTAAAAAAACAACAAAAACAAAACAAAATACATGCTTGGTTGACTACAATTGAGTGGGAAAAAATAACAGCCCAACATGTATTCCACCAGCAGTTATTGCCAGTTTTAGTATGCTGTATTTAAAGGGAGTCTGTCAGCACAAAATTGAGATATAAACTAATCACAGTACCTTGTAGGGCTATCAGCACAGTTTACAATGATTTATTTCTTATTCAGGACCGCTGCTCCATTCTTGTAAAAAGCATCCTTATATCCCTATGCAACTGAGCAGAAAAGTACTTTAGGGGTGCTCTTTATCCATAAGCTTGCAGTCTAGCATTATATGAGGAATACCAATTCCCCCCTCCCCCCGCCCGAAAGTACTCTTTGATGGTCTTGTACTGTCGGGGGTGCATTCCTCACAGCCCAGTGATGACGCTGAGCTGTAAAGCCCACACTTCTGACAGTGGGGAGATATCGGTGGCGAAACTAACGGCATCAATATCTCCAGCACTGGGGCGCATACCAGGAAAGCTGACAGTGTGCTGAATACTGCACATCTTTGAGGACATGAAATGTCTTCTTTAAGGCCGGGGCCTCATGTGGCAGAAACACTGCGGAAAAAAATGCGGCATTTTACAGTCAATGTGCAGTGAATGGGATTATAGCGAATCCAATTCCCACAGTGTAGTAAAATACGTGCTGCGGACACACTGCGATTTCCAAAACCGTTGCAGTTTTGGCAATCGCAGCATGTCAATTATACCTATGGAAACCTCTGCAGACTTTCTGTGAAAAACGCTGCGGGAAAAACCGCGGTGGAAATGCATTGTGGTTTTCCCGCAGCGCTTTTTTTTTTTTGCTGCAGGACGCTACGCGGAGCCTTAGCCTCAAACTTCTTTTGCAATGTTTCTGAGAGACAGCTAATTTTATACTTCACATTTTAAGTTCAATCACCAATTTATTGTCCCGCACATTTTTTTGTACAAATTACCAGTTCATATGCAAGGCAGAGAAAAGGGTAACTAAAGGGTAAATCTTATCACTATGATTTGTAAATGTACAGCTTGATAGCTAATAAACCCCTGGGGGTAGCTGGAAAATGACTGACAGCAGGAAGCTAATTAGATTATATTTGGAACCTAAATTTTGACAAGCAAGTCTATTCTATTTCTGACATAATTAATTTACCTTGGTTCTTTTTTTTTGTACTACTTTTTACTTAAAGGGAGAAACATTTTAATTTGATAATCCAATGTAATAAAATTATTTTCAGGATTTTCTTTCACTTCTTTCTATTTTTCTCTGGATGTAAGTATTTACATGTATTATATTTATTCATTTGCAAACATGATCATTATTACTTTACTCTTCAGTTTATGACTCTGGCATGAACAAAAAATATATACAGATTTTAAGAAAATATTATCATTGTTTACCTCCACTTTTTATTGTGTAATCTGTGTGGTATAAATCTTTAACATAGTGCCCAGAGGCGAAACCATATTCTATATCAGTGTTTTCTTATGTAGTGGAGGGGAATTTGGGCTCCCCGAGGCTCCAGGGTCTAATAGCGATTGTTACTGCTGAACCTCCTATAGCTGTGCCTCTGACGGTGCCCATGGGTCCATACTATACTTTTGTCTTCCTTTTTTGTTATTGTTTTATATAGAATCTCTGTTTAAGGAAGAAAAACATTGTGTTAAGCTGTGTTGAATGCCGTATTACTGATATATCTTTCTCTTTTTTTGCTCTTATGGAAGAAAGCAGTGCCAAAGAAGGGGCAATGGCTGGCATATGGAGCGACTGTGGCTCTGTAAAATGGAAGAGTAGGGACTCTGTATGCCATTGTAAAGGTGCTGTGCTGTTTGAATGAGAATTAAAGCAAAGTATTTAAAGGTACTTACCTATTTATTTAGGTTTTTTACATTACAATGTCCAATTGGGAAATTGTCTTTTAAATGTTATTCACTTCTTTGGACCAGATTGCAAGGTCCTTACTTCACCTAACGTTTTACCTGTATATGAAATGAAGTGCTTCCTCCACAAAATGAATAGTAATGATGATATGGCCTAGCAGTGTAATGCTTAAAGTAGCAAAAAGAAAGTGAGGTCAATTTATTTATTCTGTGGTTTGTTTCCAAAATGGGTTATACAGCAAAACTGTGCAGCTTCTGATGCTATATGTAAAATGGCCATGTAGGATTTCCAATATATAACTTTCCTGCTTAGCTGCTAGTCAAATCTCCACCATGTTCAATCTAGTTTTGTTGGGTGGCAATACTGTATACAGCTTTTAATGTGAATAGCATCTCAATTGGTTTTAATTAGTCTTATAGTCAGAGCTCTGCATTAGAGGATCAAATTCAGTAATGTTTTCTGTGAATTAAATGGGGTTGTCTCAGGAAAGAGTTTTGTGATATACGGCTAATAACGGGAGATAAGAAGAGAAAAATTGGTATGGTTTTTATAGATTTTTTATTACTAGACTAAGGTGACATATACACCACCTTTTAACTAATGGTAAATGGTTCAGTAAGAAATGCTGTTGTATACTTATAATCTGATATAGTCCTGTATAAATTCGGTTTAGTACCTCAGCAGTGATGGTCCTCTGTATAGTGAGACAGATATACAGTGTATAACTATTTGGATACACAGGGATAGCCAATTAAGATAAGAAGGTAAGCCAATTAAATACACATTGGGTGCTGGCTATGTTATATCCACACCCTGTCTAGTCCCTGACAAGGTGTGGATTGAGGCTAAGGCTACATGACAACTCTGGCAGTGACTCCGATTGTGCAATCAAAGGAATAACATGTTACCATGCAACTTCACAAATGTAAGTGAATGGAGCCGCATTGCGACCCTGAGAATGTTGCAGCTTCTAGTCACCAAAAGATTGAGTACTGCCAGAAATTTTTTCAACTTGAATTCTGTCGCAACACACAATGTATTGTAACGTGATTCAATTGTCTTACATTAGTGAAGGAGTTGGAGTTGCTGTCAAAGTTGCCATGTAGCCCTATGCCCTATTTTAGGAGGCACAATGAGCAAAAAACTTCTTTGGGCATTTTTTTTTTGTTGGAAAGATCATGGCAAAAAAACAATGCGTTTTTAAATTGCCTGCAAAAGTGGATGGGATTCTGGCTAATCCCATCCACACATTGCAGAAAAAAATCCGCAGCCGAAATGCTGCGATTTCAAAACCTCTTGCATTTTTGTAAATCGCAGCATGTCAATTATACCAATGGAAGCGCTGGGCTTTTCCATACAGGTATAATACTAAAAGAAAGTCCGCGGAGGAAAACTCTGAAGATTTTCTGTAAAAAAAAAAAAAAAAAAAAAAAAAAGCATTTCTGCAGTTTTTTTTTTAGCTTTGACTCTCTAACTGGAACCTAAGTAGAAATAAGGAAATAAAAAAAGCATAGAAAAATGCATCAAAGACGCAATGAAAACCACAATGCTGCAGTTCGCTATGTGGGGCCTTAGACTAAGGGGTTAACGTTATCACTGCCCGAGGCCGTTATAACAGGTGCTTGACTATGAGATACAGTTGGGGTCTCGCTGTAATTGTGATGGCTCAGCTGTGTTCTGTGTTAAGCACCACATGTATGGACATAATTCTGCATAAAGGGATTAAAAAGGACTCCCTGTTTTGTGTCTGACATAAAAATGTGTAGTTTTGGGTGAATGGGGTGGCTATATAATTTTTTTTTTTTTTTTGAAACATTGGCCCAGATTTACTAATAGTTAGACAGGCAATCTGAAAGTTTTGCACATTTATCACACTGACTTATGCCGGATGATAAATCTGGCATATCTTCAGACTGTCTAGTCTGTATTTATATCACCCTTAAGTGCGGTGCGCAGGAGGATGCATGATGGTGGTGGTAGTGCAGGGCTGATGGGGGTAGTAGTCACAGTTGTGTCACTGGCCTGAGTGGTCTACAACCCTGTTCCCCTGTCACACACATGGACCTCTTTCAATTCAGCTGTTACCTTTCTGCAGAGCACAGGCTGGAATGACTTCTGTGACAAAGAGTCCAGTAACAACGGTTTTAAAGAAACTTTACTAGGAACACCTCTTGTAAGGCAAAGTGCATATATCACATGTCAAGGGTATTGCCAACTCGATCCTTCTTCCTTTATACCTTCTCGTACCTGAAATAAAGACTCGACACCTTCTTGGATTAAATTGGCCACAACAGCCATTTTATTAAATAATAAAATAAATAACCAAGTGCAAATACAGCCAACATTCCCAACAGTAATTACCCTAAACACCCCTCGTGTCTAAGCCACCCCTTAACTGTAACCACCGACGATGGAGGTCCTCGAGGCCCGATACCCCAATTGAACTAAATGGCCCCCCCTTTTTGAGCACCAGCTATTTTACTCCCAGCCGTTACACACCAGCTCGGGGGCACCAATTTCTTTAAGGGCCTTGGTGCTCACTCTGTCCCCTTGGCCTAACCAGGCCAAAAACGTTTAAATCCCTTTTACCAGAACCGAGTTCCAACCGCACCCTGCCAATGGTTTTGGGGAGTCCAGCCCCTACCCTGGGCCCTCCCTACCAAAAGCATTACCATATCCACTAACCTCGAGGACCCATCACCGCCATGGCAACTGTGACAATAGCTCCCTACTCCTTAATTCAACCCCTACCCAATTACCAACAGAAAAAAGGGGGCGGGTGGGCGGGGGGCTTGCTCCTGTACTGGCCTACAGAGAAGTGGCGGGAATTTTCCTGTTCTTCGTTTAAATACGCCCCCTCTCCCTACCTCACCCCCCCTCCTCAGAGCCCTCCCCTCCCTAGCAACCTCTAAGCCCTCCCAGCCACAGCCAATTTAACCCCTTCCAATCTCCCTTTCTTCACATGTCCGTCTTCTCCTGTCATCCCCTGTCATGCAGACCTCCCTTTCAAGGCTTCGCCTTACGTCCGGCCTCTCTTGACAAGGGTATTGCCAACTCGATCCTTCTTCCTTTATACCTTCTCGTACCTGAAATAAAGACTCGACACCTTCTTGGATTAAATTGGCCACAGCAGCCATTTTATTAAATAATAAAATAAATAACCAAGTGCAAATACAGCCAACATTCCCAACAGTAACTACCATAAACACCCCTCGTGTCTAGGCCACCCCTTAACTGTAACCACCGATGACGGATGTCCTCGAGGCCCGAAACCCCAATTGAACTAAATTGAACCAAATTGAACTTTTTGAGCACCAGCTATTTTACCCCCAGCCGTTACACACCAGCTCGGGGGCACCAATTTCTTTAAGCGCCTTGGTGCTCACTCTGTCCCCTTGGCCTAACCGGGCCAAAAACGTTTAAATCCCTTTTACCAGAACCGAGTTCCAACCGCACCCTGCCAATGGTTTTGGGGAGTCCAGCCCCTACCCTGGGGCCCTCCCCACCAAAAGCATTACCATATCCACCAACCTCGAGGACCCCCCACCGCCACAACGAGAGCCGATGACCCCTTAACGGCTATCGTCCCGCCACACCCGAACAGCTGTCTTAATTCCAGTTTGTAGGCCCAGGCACCATAAGTCAATACCAACAGCATTCAAATGGACACCATCTGTCCTCCAGAATGCCCCGTCACCAGCTTCCAACTCCGCATGACGCACCGCCACTGCCCCATTACGAGCCATGAACCTGCCAATAGCCCGGTTGACTCTGATCCTTGCCTTGTTAAGGCGTTCCACTGACCGTGCCTCCCTCCATGACTTACATGGCACTATGTCCGACCACACCGTAACCATCTTGGGAAACATCGCCCATAACCTCAGCAGGTAAAATTTAATATCTTTGATCAGCTCCCTAAATGGGCGAATCCCCAAATCATTCCCCCCCACGTGCAGCAGCAGCACGTCTGGGGGGCCGATCCAAGCGGGCATATCTATGGAATTCGGGAAGCACCCTTCCCCACAACTTACCTCGCAACCCAAGCCACCTCAAGACTGCGTCCCGTCTGTCAAACCCCAGCTGACGACTATCCGGACGTACAGCCGCCCGCAAGGCCCCCCAGAAGACGTACGAGTGACCCATCACCCATACAAAGCAGGGACCTGCAAAACAACCAAACAGACAACCAGAACCACACGTCAGCAACTGATGACTATTAGGAACTGCAACCTAACCCCAACCAAACCAGACGCTGTCTACAGTACCCGACCCTATCCCCCTACCACAGGACCCTGCCCGGCCTTACATACGACCTGAAGCGCACTGACTCCCAACGCCCAATGCGGCGAATAACGTCCTCCACCAAAAACCCTCCTGGCCGCTTCCGTAGCTGCCCCAATCCGAAAGGAATGGCTCCCAAATTGACCCTCCTCAATACCCAAAATCCGCAAGCACCGCTTGAACAAGGCCACAAACTGGAATCTGGACAAAAATGACCCATCTTCATGAACTAACAGGGGGCACCTATCCCGACACCTAACCTCCCAAAATTCCCCCATACAATGTACTGGACACAACTGAAACCCTGGGACTGAAAACAGCCTAACAATACAACCCCTACCTTCCTGGTCTGTTTTCGATTTCTGCAACCGAAACTCCACCCTATCCCCGTATAACTTGACATCCTCCCATAGAAGACCCCTCGGGTGGGACCTGGACCCTCTAACCAGCTCACCCAGACGCAATGCTCCAAAAAATGCTAATGAAGACGCCAGCCGAAACAACGTAATTTCCCACGCACCGGACCCCACCGACTCCAAAGCCCCTCCCAAATCCTGCAACAACCGGAACGACACCGGGCGCCGAAGATCCTGGACTACCTGACCACGCCACCAGCCCTTTAACGCTTGCCTAACAAAAAATGACTTGGTAAAATCCGGCAAGCCCCTACTCCTAAAACCGAACGCCAACCCAGACATGCAACCGTTCAGTCTCGCAACCGACCAACCCGCTTCCTTGCAGTGACCTACAAAGAGCAACAACTGCATCTCCAATTCACCTGACCCCTCCCCCAAAAACTCCAACCAGGCTTCCCACTGTGCCCAGGCCCGCTCATATGTCGCCCAAGTACCTTTAGCCAGCGAAGCGCGGATCAACTGCTCTGCAGCCCGACTGGCACGTTCCACAGCTCCAACGGCCACCCGACTCTGCATTCGTCCGCCTCCGGCACCAAAATCCTGAACCGCTCCCGCTCTGAACGAGAGAGGGCGTCTGCTACATCATTCTGCACCTCTGGAACATGCACCGCCACCACACAAGCATTCAGCCGCAGACATTCCAATACCAACCTTTGCAAAACTTTAACCACCGGGGGAGAAGAAGCGGTCAACCTATTGATCGCCGACACAACCCCCATGTTGTCGCAGTGAAAACGCACCCTCTTATTCCTGAAAAATTCGCCCCACACCACCACCGACACCAATATCGGAAACAATTCCAATAAGGCCAAATTCCGAGTAAAATCCCCTCTCAGCCCATTCCGCCGGCCACGTTCCCACGCACCAACTACCTCCGAAAAAAGCCCCAAAACCCCCACTCCCCGCCGCATCCGTAAACAAGTCCCAATCCACCGTGTTGACCATCTCCTCCATCCACAGCGAACGTCCATTGTACTGCTCCAAAAATAAATCCCAAACTCGCAGATCCCCACTAAGTTCCCGCCCCAGACATACAAAATGTGACGGTCGCGCCACCCCCGCTGTCGCTGCCGCTAGACGCCGGGAAAATACCCTCCCCATGGGCATAATGCGGCAGGCGAAATTCAACTTGCCTAAAAGAGACTGCAAGTCTTTTAGCCGCAGCCTTTTTAGCCGACGCCCTCTGAACTTCCGCCCGCAGCCCCAACAATTTGTCCTCCGGTAAACGGCATTCCATCCGAACCGTGTCGATGACAATGCCCAAAAACTCAACTCTGTCGCCGGACCCTCTGTTTTACCTGGTGCCAACGGAACCCCAAAATCCGCCGCTACCCTCTCCACCGAATGCAACAACACCGAACATATGGATGAATCCCCCGGGCCTATGCACAAAAAGTCGTCCAAATAATGGATGACCGATTGGCACCCCGATATATCCCGAACCACCCACTCCAGGAACGTGCTAAACTTTTCAAAATACGCACAGGACAGCGAACAACCCATCGGTAAACAACAATCTACAAAACAACCCAACAAATGCAAGCTATCAGGGTGAACTGGAAAAAGCCGCAACGCCGCCTCAATATCCGTCTTTGCCAGCAGCGCCCCTCTACCAAAGTGGCGAACCCAGTAGATCGCCGCGTCAAAGAACGTATAGACCACCGAACACAATTCAGAGTCTATCTCATCATTGACAGAAGAACCCTCTGGGACTGAAAGGTAATGTATCAAGTGGAACTTATTGTGCTCCTTCTTCGGAACCACCCCCAGAGGCGACACTCTCAGCCCCGGCAAGGGGGGCTCCAAAAAAGGTCCTGCCATTCTACCCAGAGCCACCTCCTTATCTAACTTTTCCGTGACTACCGCCGGATGATCTAACGCCGACCTTAAGTTCCTCCTGACTAGAGACCCTTCAACCACCACGAACGGAATTCTAAACCCACAACTAAACCCCTCAGTTAACAACCTCGCGGCTTCCCTATCCGGGTACCTACTTAGAAACGGCACCATCCTTTCCAGACGAACCGGCGTCGCCCCCTTTCCCAGCGGACTCGGACCCCTTGTTTTCACCCTTAAAACATCGACTGGCTCCGTGAGTGCCCCCACAAGAGCGCCTTCTCCCCTATCACACTGGCTAATATGGCGAAAGCCTGCAGCCAGTTCGTAAATGTCCTAGGTATAAGCCTATACCTCCATTTCTCCTCCTCCTTCTTCTCGTCTTTTTTGGCCCTATCTAGGTTAAACCTTTCTAACGGTAGTAAGGAGAATATGTCCACATATTCCCCTTTCCATATCCGCTCCCTAACCTCCTGCTTCAAATGCGCCCCCAAGGGCCCCTCGAAGCATACATACACCTCCCCTTTTGCCGTGTCATCAAAATGCGGCGTGTCATTTTTGTCCTCACTCTGTGTCTGCATGGAAACAGACACCCCACCCCCTAGGCCGACGCCGGTAATGGCGTGCCACTGCTACCCATACCCCTAAACACCTCCGACAATACACCCATGAACGACAAGAGACCCCTGCCTAACTCCCCCAGGGGACCCCCTAACCCCCCCCCCAGGGATAGCTAACAGGGCCCTATCAGAAAGTAAACCCGTCTCACCTTGGTGCCTGGGTGCTGTGTCCCCAGCGACCGATTCTTCCTGGTCCTGCAGCGCTGATCCAGGGCCTCTGTTCCACGTATCTCCTCTGGTCCTGCTGTTGCCCCCGCCCCCCAGCCGATGTACTGCTGGAGGCGCCATCTTGGGAGAGATCTTCAGCAGCGCTCACCCCCGTGCTGCACAGGCCACCTGGAAGCGCCTGCCCCGACTCTGGCAGGCTGGATGAGGCAGCGCCGACCTCCTCACTCGATCCCCCGCACAGAGCTGGCCCCCTGCCAGGTAAGGGACCGCCGACAGCCTCCGCTATCGCTTCCCTCGGCGTACTCGTGGAGGGAGGGGGGAATCCGCTCCCTAGCTGCAGGCTCCGCCGCTGCCGTGGATTCCTCCCGGCCCTGGAATTACGCTGAGCAGCGCGCCCAGCGTCTCCAGAGGCCGGAGGGTCCCTAGAGGGGCTCCGTACCCGGCGCCGAACCCGAGGGGTCGCCTCTGGGCTAAGGCGCGCCGGAGGCCTAGTCCTCCGCGGCCGTCTGCCTGGAGGAGAGGGGGGCGGCTGGCCACCTCTCCAGACCCCTGCAGCAGTCCCTGAAGCTGGGACTGCAGCCACTGAGGCCCACGCTCTGCCGCTTCAGCCCGCAGCTGGGCTATGAGGGCAACCACTTCGGCCATCTGGAGGTGAGGGCACTAAAGCAGCAGGAGTGATGGTGGCTTGCTCCTGTACTGGCCTCCAGAGAAGTGGCGGGAATTTTCCCGCTCTTCGTTTAAATACGCCCCCTCTTCCTACCTCACCCCCCTCCTCAGAACCCTCCCCTCCCTAGCAACCACTAAGCCCTCCCAGCCACAGCCAATTTAACCCCTTTCAATCTCCCTTTCTTCACATGTCCGTCTTCTCCTGTCATGCAGCCTCCCTTTCAAGGCTTCGCCTTACGTCCGGCCTCTCTGTCTCTTTGGTAGTAAATGACAGTACAGCTTTTACACTTCTTACAAGTAGTGCAGTACTTCAATCACAGTCCCTTATATCCTCTGTAATAGCAGGTATGCAGATTCTGAGTACATAATAGTTAATGTGTACACGGTCCTGTGCAGCTTTAGCTCTACCTTGGGAGATATAACACAGCTCGGCTATACTGTGCAATGTGGTGCAAGAGAGTACTTACAGGTTAGGTGCTAGAGCAATACCCTATCACAGGGTGCTAAAGCGTTGATTCAACGACGTGGAAGCCGCTTAGGTTAGATCCAGCTGGGGAACCCATGAAAAGCGTGGATCCAGGCAGAGGACTTCTTTATCCAACAGGTTATTCCTCTGGCTTAGGCCGATAGAACAGGGTTAGGTTTTTAGATGATCTCCCAGGTGTGGACCAGCAGGAGTTCAGTAGTTGGGATGGACTGGTAGCTGTATATAGCCCATGTGAGGGTCTTACCAGCTTGGAGCAATGCTGGCAGACATGTGTACTGGCTGGAGGCCAGGCTAGGACTTCCTTTGTAAACAACCTCTCCCTGTGCAGGCAGAGGCTGGACTAGGGACTTGTCTCGGCTTGCCCCAGAAGCAGCGTGTGCTTCTATAGGCTGAGAGCAAAACATGTGACTGAAGCAGCACAAGACTAGACGTGTGAGTTTGCAGAGCTAAGACAAGGTGCAAAGCTAGTTAACCAGTGGTGAACCTAGCCTCTTTGCTGCCTGAGGCGGACTATAGAAAGACGCCCCCCAAAAAAAAAAAAAAAAAAAAAAATTGAGTTTCCATGCTACTAGCGTCACAGGCTGTTATCGTCGCACAATATACACAATACACAAAGTTATAAAACAGTTTTTAAGAATTCTTCTTACTGCATTACTTCAGTATCAGATCAACAACACGGTATTAACAATGAAAGTAACTTCACACATCTTCTGCTTGGTGAATGGAAGAGGCCCATTCTCTATAATAGGAGCGCCGCAGATAGCTGAGTACTGGACTTCGGGTATCTTCGGCACTCCCATTGAAGTGAATGAGAGCCACGCGGGTTCGTCCATCCACCAAGTGACACACCTATATATATGACTGCGGTTAGACTGAATTCCCACCCAGTGGGGGAAAAAAACCAATTCTCAGGTTCAGTGGGGGACTCAGCAGACAGACCCCATCAATCAGGTATTTATCCTCTATCATTTAGGTGAATACAGGGCAATAACATTCTGTGACTTACAGGTGACGTCTCTGACTAATCCTTCACATTTCCCTTCTCTTTCCTTTGGACCGCCATGACCACTTCTTCCAGCTGTGACTTGTCTCTGTAATGTTTACAACACAGACATCTTTGGCTCCTCACTTTTCCAGGCATTCGACCCACATTGTCCTCACCTGCACACCTATCCTGCTGCTTCCCCCAATTATAAAATATATGATATAACCCCACATAATGAATAATACCCCCAAGTGTATCTTTATATTAATAATGTCCATGTCTACCCCCATAAATAGTACCCCCTATTAATAATGCCCCAGGTGTCAACTAATTAAAAAGTTTTCCAGGTCATTAATAAACTAATCAGTGGGGCTCAAAAACCCAGGACCCCCACTGATCACCTGTTTGAATGAACCCTGTTACCTGTGTAAGTGACGTGACCGCTTCTCTGTTTACATAGTGTCATTCATCTCATAGCAGCCATATAATGTAACTACAGCCTCGTCCTATACACGTCTATGTGACAAGGCTGTAATTACATCACACGGTCACTATAAACAGACAGCGTGTGATATAAACAGGCGCCATAGCCCCTGTTTATACCGCCCCATTTACACACACTATAATGTTCCACAGAAGCCCCTGCACAAAGTATTACGGCCCGCAGCGGCCCCTGCACATGGTATTATGCCTTGCAGTGGCCCCTGCACACGGTATTATGCTCCATAGTGGCCCCTGCACACAGTATTATGCTCCATAGTGGCCCCTGAACACGGTATTATGCTCCATATTGGCCCCTGCACACGGTATTATGCTCCATAGTGGCCCCTGAACACGGTATTATGCCCCATAGTGGCCCCTGAAGCGGTATTCTGCTCCATATTGGCCCTTGCACACGGTATTCTGCTCCATAGTGGCCCCTGCACACAGTATTATACCCCATAGTTGCCCCTGCACTTGAATTATGCTCCATATTGGCCCCTGCACACGGTTTTATGCTCCCTAGTGGCTCCTGCATATGGTATTATGCTCCGTAGTGGCCCCTGCACTTGTATTATGCTCCATAGTGGCCCCTGCACTTGTATTATGCTCCCTAGTGGCCCATGCACACGGTATTATGCTCCCTAGTGGCCCCTGCACACGGTGTTATGCTCCATAGTGGCCCCTGCACTTGTATTATGCTGCATAGTGGCCCCTGCATTTGTATTATGCTCTCTAGTGGCCCCTGCACACAGTATTATGCTCCATAGTGGCCCCTGCACATGGTATTCTGCTCCATAGTGGCCCCTGCACACAGTATTCTGCTCCCTATTGGCCCCTGCACACGGTATTATGCTCCCTAGTGGCCCCTGTACTTGTATTATGCTCCCTAGTGGCCCTTGCACATGGTATTATGCTCCATAGTGGCCCCTGCATTTGTATTATGCTCCCTAGTGGCCCCTGCACTTGTATTATGCTCCCTAGGGGCCCCTGCACACTGTATTATGCTCCATAGTGGCCCCTGCACCGGTATTATGCTCCATATTGGCCCTTGCACACAGTATTATGCTCCCTAGTGGCTCCTGCACACGGTATTATGCTCCCTAGTGGCCCCTGCACACGGTATTATGCTCCCTAGTGGCCCCTGCACACGATATTATGCTCCCTAGTGGCCCCTGCACTTGTATTGTGCCCCATAGTTGCCCACCCACGAACTATTATTATACTTTGGGGTCTTTTCAGACCCCAGAGTATAATGATCGGAGACCCAGGGGAGCTGACAAACATAAAAACCAGTGCTACTTACCTATCCTGGACACCGGTGCACTCCGTGCAGCTTTCGGCCCTGTCTAATTGAGCACAGACGTCACGTGATCAGACCGGCGACGCGACCTGATGACGTCACCAGAGCGCCCAAGACTGCTCGGAGTGACATCGGATCGCAGGAGAGGTAAGTAGGATATGTTTTTATGTTCCCTCACCTCCCCTGGGCCTCCGATTATTATACTCTGGGGTCTGAAAAGACCCCGGAGTATAATAATAGTAGTATTTGAGGCCCACGGCCTCAGTTACCGATGCCCGCGGCTGCTCACAGCGGCATCCCCTTCCTCTTCTGCGTCCCATAGCAGAAGGGGAAGCGGGGGCGGCCATGAGCAGATGCCGGGTAGGGAAATAAATAGGCCATTACATTTTTTGTCTGGAAAACCCCTTTAATCTAGCAGCCATATCTGTGACTTTAACAAAGAAAATTGATAAATTTGTGCTTAAATGTAACATACATTTTGGTCCTGTCAGATTTGAATCCCTCATCAAAAATGAATACATAGGTCATTAGCACCTATTAAAGGAACACTCAACCCTGAAAACCAAGTATAAAAACAAAAATATGCATGATATGGTTCATCTCTAGCTTTGACAGAGCGATTAACTGCTAAACTTCAGCTCTGAGCACTTTTGCAGAAATTTTGCAGATATAGATTGGGCAGATCGTGTTTCCTGCCTCTGTGCATTGCCATTACAGGCTGGAGACCTAATACATGCTCTAGCATGACATCACAGTTAGTTCAAGAGGGGCGGACTTATCGCAAATGGAATGGGGCTTAGCTCCCATTCAGTCATAATAAGTAACAGAGTGCCACTGAGTGTGATAGAGACTCACTAGAGTGCAGCTCCAGAAAATGAATTGCACCAGGAAAGGGAAAGATTACATGTGTGTGGTTTTCATCAACTTTGTGCAAATCACTCAGCTTTCCCAGATTCCTGAAAGTTAAAGCTAGCTGACTATGTCATAAATTAGAAAGAGGTTTATATAGGTAGATTTTGCTTCAACTGCAGTCTATATTACACGACTGAGTGGTATGTTACCCAGCTTTCTTGGGACAATTAAACATAAATCTATCAAGGTACAATTACAGAGCAAGGAGGAGTGTTTATTCAGGTATATTTAGTACTCAGCAGTCCCTAATATATTTTTACCTGGTATGGTAACCAGCTTTCCCGGGACTCTGAAAAGCACGTCTGAAAGGATATGTCACAAATGTAGTATTCTGTATTCCCTATTAAGGCTCCACATGCTATGTTACCCAGCTTTCCCACCCTGAAGACCATCAAACAGGGTGCTTATACTTCTCATACTTTTCATATTTTCCTCATGGGGAAGGTATACAGTGCAAAGGAAAAGGTTTAAAAAAACACAATATGAAAATTACATGGTATCATTAGCATAGTTTTATCCACTGTATTACTAAAATTCAATAGATGCACTGTGTCTTGATGTGTAAATGCATCAATGTGGCTCCTATATGCAGTATCTTACTCACATGCAATTTTAGGAGCAAGTGGAATAGACGTTACATGTTATTGTTCACATAACTCCTATCTACTACATTCAGAGTCCCTCCAAAATTCAATCAATCAGTCCAGGGATACATACAGTTCCTTGGTATTTTGGCCAGCACTGTATACCACTGTGTTTAAAGTATTGGCACCCCTGCAATTCTGTCAGATAATACTCAATTTCTTCCAGAAAATGATTGCAATCACAAATGCTTTGGTAATAATATCTTCATTTAATTTGTCGTCAATGGAAAACCACAAAAAGAATTGTCAAAAAGCCAAATTGAATATAATTCCACACCAAACATAAAAAAGGGGGTGGCCAAAAGTATTGGCACCCTTTGAAAAATCATGTGATGCTTCTCTAATTTGTGTAATTAACAGGACCTGTTACTTACCTGTGGCACATAACAGGTGGTGGCAATAACTAAATCACACTTGCAGCCAGTTGAAATGGATTAAAGTTGACTCAACCTCTGTCCTGTGTCCTTGTGTGTACCACATTGAGCATGGAGAAAAGAAAGAAGAACAAAGAACTGTCTGAGGACTTGAGAAACAAAATTGTGAGGAAGCATGAGCAATCTCAAGGCTACAAGTACATCTCCAAAGACCTGAATGTTCCTGTGTCTACCGTGCGCAGTGTCATCAAGAAGTTTAAAGCCCATGGCACTGTGGCTAACCTTCCTAGATGTGGACGGAAAAGAAAAATTGACGAGAGATTTCAACGAAAGATTGTGCGGATGGTGGCTAAAGAACCTCGACTAACATCCAAACAAGTTCTAGCTGCCCTGCAGTCCGAGGGTACAACAGTGTCAACCCGTACTATCCGACGGTGTCTGAATGAAAAGGGACTCTATGGTAGGATACCCAGGAAGACCCCACTTCTGACCCAGAGACATAAAAAAGCCAGGCTGGAGTTTGCCAAAACTTACCTGAGAAAGCCAAAAACTTTTTGGAAGATTTTTCTCTGGTCAGATGAGACAAAAGTAGAGCTTTTTGGGAAAAGGCATCAACATAGAGTTTACAGGAAAAAAAAGAGGCCTTCAAAGAAAAGAACATGGTCCCTACAGTCAAACATGGCGGAGGATCCCTGATGTTTTGGGGTTGCTTTGCCGCCTCTGGCACTGGACTGCTTGACCGTGTGCATGGCATTATGAAGTCTGAAGACTACCAACAAATTTTGCAGCATAATGTAGGGCCCAGTGTGAGAAAGCTGGGTCTCCCTCAGAGGTCATGGGTCTTCCAGCAGGACAATGACCCAAAACACACTTCAAAAAGCACTAGAAAATGGTTTGAGAGAAAGCACTGGAGACTTCTAAAGTGGCCAGCAATGAGTCCAGACCTGAATCCCATAGAACACTTGTGGAGAGATCTCAAAATGGCAGTTTGGAGAAGGCACCCTTCAAATCTCAGGGACCTGGAGAAATTTGCCAAAGAAGAATGGTCTAAAATTCCAGCAGAGCATTGTAAGAAACTCGTTGATGGTTACCGGAAGCGGTTGTTCGCAGTTATTTTTGTCTAAAGGTTGTGCTACCAAGTATTAGGCTGAGGGTGCCAATACTTTTGTCCGGCCCATTTTTGGAGTCTTGTGTAAAATGATCAATGATTTGACTTTTTTTTTCATTCTCTTTTGTGTTTTTTCATTACAAGCAAAATAAATGAAGATATTATTACCAAAGCATTTGTGATTGCAATCATTTTCTGGAAGAAATTGAGTATTATCTGACAGAATTGCAGGGGTGCCAATACTTTTGGCCAGCACTGTAGCCACCAGATGTTACATCATGTTTACATCCCATTGTGGACAGTTCATACCAATAGTGATGCATTCTATAAATAGTTATTTTTCGCCATCCGCAAAATACCTTAAATACTACCGCCTCCCTCTGTAGACCCCTCTCCTACCGTAGTCACATCTCAAGAACAAAGGTATGCCTATCTAAGGGACCTTGTAATAAATATCATAGGGAGTGCCTCAATATATGTAATGTATATTTACAGATATTTTAGCAATCCTACTATATATCACGCGTTAGATAATACTCTGCAATTCACTAGTAGGATTTATTAACCAGTGTCAAATAAAACAGACCGAAAAATAGCTGTTCATTAAGGCCGTCCGGATTCATTGCAAGTAGCTCAAAATAAAATCCACCTTATTTCTTTATATAGCAGAAGTTTATCCCAATCTCCCCCTCTGGGGTTAGGGAATACTCTGTCAAATCCCCATAAGTTTTAGGTGACTAACATCACCTGAGTGGGTCTCAGTAATGTTGGCTTGTGGGTGTATCCCTCTTATGCCTAATATCCCTTACATGATACCCCCCACCCTTCTCCTCAACTCCCGCTGGGTCTTCCCTATATATTTCTTGCAACACTCACAGACTGCTCTATAAATAACCCCAGGGGTTTCACAATTAATATAGTGTTTCAGGTTGTGTTAGGACCGGAGCCGCCACCTCTGCAGTAGCGCTGTGAGATGCTGCTCTGGTCCTCATGAGTGCCGACGCGCTAGTTCCATAAAGGGTTAATTGTCCTGCACTCCCGATCCTATAACTTTGCACTTCCAGCTCTCCGGACCCGCTGGCTATTCAGTGTTTTGGGGGGTTAGCTCCATACTCTGCGTTCTGTTACCATTTGGCTGTTATGACCTCCTTCTCCTGTTTCCTGACCTACGTTCTCTGCCTGCCGATTCTGTACCTTCGTTCCCTCCTGTTGTGACCACCGCTTGCCTCCTAGACCTCCTCTCCTTGATCTCCGATTTTGCTACTGCGTGCCCTCTTTCTACCGACCTGAGTTGCTGACTACTCTCTCGTCTGACTCCCTTGCACTGCGCTATCTCCTGTTGCAGACGTTTATTGGACCTCTGCCACCTCCTGGAATATACCTGCTATTGCATCTTCCCCTGCTCCTGGATTTCCATCAGCCTCTACACTTGTTCAGGTGAGTGTTTTTCAGATTTCTGGGCCTGCTGTGATTTGTGGTGCGCCATGCGTCCCGCGACCCCTGGGGGGCTACGATTCTAGCCGAAAGAAGCAGCCAAGTCCATCTCCACCATCAGGAGCTCTGGTGAAAACCTCTGGAGGCTGGTTTCAGGCTGCTTGGGGGGGCGCCGGACGTTCAGCGCTATTTACCATAGTGTGCAGGGGTGTCTGGTTTTCTGGGGCTAATTATCTGTCTTGTACTGCATTAGGTTCATAACAGTAAGCCATGTTTGTTACATTAGAGATAAAACTGCTCCCTATCAGTATAAAGGGACTGTCCATGCACCTTCCACATCTATTTTAACCAGCTATAATGTCCTTGAGGTCTGGTATTCAGAATACACATCCATTGGTTGCTACTCAGCTTTCCAAAGCTCCTGAAATAAACATGCATAATATTGTAGGCATATAGGAAGGAGGGTAATTATCAAAGCATAACTACACATATTTGCCTTTAAGCGGTTTGGGAAAAGTGGGTGAATTTTCCTGTGGAGCTGTACTGGGTTATGTTGTTTTTGCTGTGTGTACGCTACTGCTGGCGCACTCACTGCTGCTACTAGTGGTACTATTATTCTTATTTATTTCATAGTGTCAGTTTCATGGAGAATTCCTTACAATAAAATGGCCACACTCACTGTATAGACAAAAAGTGTGCAGCCTAAACCATGCCATCTGAGCCCCAAACTTCCTGGATGACGTGCACTAGCATTAGAGGGGAAGTGGGAAAAAACATGGCTGCTGCCATATAGAAGAGTACACGTTTCTTCTCATTTTAATACGTTATAATTTATGATATAAGAGAAAAGAAGGGCAAGGAAAAACAGGAGACGATGTGAGCAGTCATGTAGGGAATTATTTAATACTTTCTAATTGTTTGGATTCTGGGTTTAGTGGTCCTTTAAAGTCTTTTTTAGATGTGGTTCATGCAATTGATGCAGGTCAGCCAAATTCCCTATGAAAACTACAAAGGTACAATCATTAAGTATTGCATTTCAAATGGAAATTAGAGAGTACATTCTGTCAATGTGATTTATCTCATCCAATGGATGAGAAAACGGATAGGATAAAATATTTACAACTTTAGAAAGGATTCAACAACATCCTCTTTCTTTACATTTTAAAGAATATCATGAAAGTGATCTTCTAGATTTATTGTCTGTAACTCCCTATTCAGTATTGAAAGATTGAAGGGGTGGTGATTATTTTGTCAAAATGTCCTGGGCAGAAATGAGGATGATTTCTGACTTTGAGACCCGAAATCCAAATGAACTTAAAGGGGTTGTCCTGGAATTACAGATTTCTGCCAAGAGGCTGGGGAAGGTGAAAAATAAACCCCATACTCTCCTGTCCCTGACGCTCTTTTGTCCCCTGCTACTGACCTGACAGCAGCAACTGGGACTTGTTCCCGGCAGAAGTCCTCACTGCACGTGACCGCTGAGATGAATCAGCAGCCTAAGGAAAGCAGCTGGGACATCACAGGTGAAGTATGTGAGTGACAATGGGGTGCCATGTGATTATAGATTTCTTTTTTTTTTTTTCACCTTCACTTGCCTCCTGGCAGTAATTCCTGGACAACCCCTTTAATTTTGAGGTGGAACATTTTGGACTTTTATAATTTTCGACACAGAGTTTTTTTTTTGTTTTGTTTTTTTTTTCCTTTTGGGTGATTTCCTCTCATGTCCAGACCACTGTGGCTGTGATTCTAGAATGTAATTGTTTCTTTTTTCTTTTTTGAAGCTCCAATTCACAAAGTTGCTTATATTTTATTATAGTGTTTTGGGTATATATTTTAGATATGACTGAATGCATTTCCATGGATCCAAGCAGTGTCGGACTGGGATGTCTAGGGCCCACCAGTGGAATTGTTTCTAGGGGTCCACCATCAGGACCCCTGCAGATCAGCTGTATCCAGACAGGGTGGTTAAAGGTAATAACATGATGGGAGCCATGCTGCTCACCCGCCATACGATGTGCACCACTGCACTACCTAAACCCACTGCTATACCCTGTATGGCAAGTGAACAGCATGGCTCCTAGAATTGTTACTATTACCTATAGCTGCACTGTCCTGGAAAAGCTGATCTGCAGAGGACCTGGCTGTTGTATTATCGCAGTCGTAATATTGATGGCCTATCCTAAGGACAGGCTATCAATATTAGAAAGATGGATAAATCCTTTAAAGAGGTTGTCCAGGAATTGGAGTAATACATTTGCCGCGCAGGAGGTGTAAAATAAATAAATAAAAAAGCATACTCACCTGTCTCTGGCGCTCCATTTCCGCTGCCAGTGTCCATTCAGTCTCATGCTCCTTGCTGGGAGTCCTGCACCTCATGTGACCACTAATTAGGTACAGGATTTCCAGAAATGAGGCCAAACAGACACAGACAGGGGACAACGGGGTGCTGGGGACAGGTGAGTATGCTTTTTTTTTTTTTTTTTTAATTTTTTTATTTTTACACCTCCCTGGTGGCCGCCACAGTGGTCGCTCCAATTTATGGATGGGCCAAATTTTTCTATGGCTACTTTACTGGTCCCCCCATACAGTGGCCTCTTCACTGGTCCCCCATACTGTATGGGGAACAGTGATAGGGCTATTATATTGTGTGAGAGCAGTGATGGGGGCTGACATCCTGTGCGAGGGACATTAAACTGTGTGGGGCATATTAAAGGGGTTGTCCAGTTCTCAACAGACCCAGAGCATCTGGAGCTGCTGGGTGTTGTAGTTATCAGAGTGGTCAGTGAAATTGAAAGATTTGGGGGCAAAATAGGGGGAAATGTTGTTTTTGTTTGCGTGGTTAAGTTGTACTTACCTTTCCTACTGCTGGTCTGGGCTCCTATGTAGAAACCCACCGCCGTGTACAGCGTCAGTATGTCAGTGACGCTTGCAGCAACAAGCTGCAACTGTATTGGTTGCAACCAGAGGCGTAGCTAGGGCTTCGGCACAGGGGGCGCAAACATGTCCAAGTGGGCCCCCAACCCAAGTTATACCTATATTATCACAATACAGTAGTAGTATAGTACAGTAGTAGTAGTATATACTGGCTCTACACAGGGCTCTGCAGACCATTTAGATGAATACAGTGCAGTTACATGTAGTGACTTACAGGTGACATCTCTGACTTATTGTTCACATTTCCCTTCTCTTCCCTCTGGACTGCCATGACCACTTCTTCTAGCTATGACTTGTTTCTGTAAAGTTTGCAGCACAGACATCTTTGGCTCTTCACTTTTCCAGGCAACTGACCCATATTGTCCTCACGTACACAAAGCCCCCATCCTGCTGCTACCCCGATTATAAAATATATAATATAAAAATTCCCTATAAATACCCCTGTATCTTTAAATGAATGCCGCTGTGTGCCACTTCATTTAATTATACCGCCTGTATGCTGTCTTAGAGGTTGTCCAGGATCATACATTTTAATGTATGCAGCAGGGGAGAGTTATAAAATAAAAATGCGCTAACAGTTACCTGTATCCTCCCCTCTGTACCTGTGCTGGGCTGCCTGTCACCTTCACTGCTTTGTATACGGAGCGGCTGCTGCAGTGACATCAAGTTAACAGGACTGCTACAGCCAAGCCCTGTGCTCAGCAGTACAGCAGTATGCAGTGTTTGGCTGCCCATGGTCTTGTTGACATCCCTGCTGCAGCTGCTCTGTATACATACAAGGTGACAGCTAACCCAGCGCTGGTAAGGAGGGGAAGATACATTATAACCCTCCCCTGCTGTCTGCATTAAAAGTTTAAACCTTTAAATTAAGAGTGCCCATCAATTAATAATGCCCCTTGTGTTCTCCCTAATAATAATAATACTCCTGCATATCCCCTTAAAGGGGGTTGTCCAGGCAAAAATGGACTCAAATATTATTTTTTAAATCGGCCTAGGGTGTGGTGTAAAAAAAACAAACAAAAAAAAAAAACATACTCACCTGTCCCCAATGAAACGGTACCTCCCTGTGCGGTCCGATCCTGCTGCTCTGTTGTTGTACCCGTCGCACGTGACCGCTGAGGGAACGTCACAGCCGGCGACAAATTCCACAGCAAGAAAGCAGCCGAGCTGCAGGACTAGACCACCCTGGGAGGACACCAGAGCACCTGGACAGGTGAGTATGTTTTGTTTTTTTCACCTCCCCTGGCCTAATTAGAAATTTATGTTTAGCCTGGACAACCTCTTTAAAGGGATTGTCCAGGAATTTCAGAGAGGATACCGAGGAAGGTGAAACATTAAAAAAGAAAAAAAATCATACTCACCTAACACCAGTGTCTGCCGCCACTGTCTGGTCCAACATGTGCTGTTCCTTTGCTGGCAGAAGTTCTGCGCTGCACCTGACTGCTGAGGCTAATCAATGGCCACAAGAAAGGATCCGGTGACGTATGTAAGTGACATCATCAGTTCCTTTCCTGTGGTCACTAATTGGTCTCAGAAGTCATGTGTGGCAAAGGGGCTTCCACTGGCAAAGCCGCGGTTTGCGCTGGATCGGTCAGTGGTGACAGACACTGGGGACAGGTATGTTTTTTTTTGTTTTTTTTTTATGTTTCACATTTCACTGTCTCCTCCCTGAGTTCTGCCGCCAGTTTAATGTCCCCTTTCAACTTGCCCCCAGATTAATGTCCTGCTCTATCTGCCCCCCTCCATCTGTCCCCAGTTTAATACCCCCCTTCATCTGCCTCCAGTTTAATGCCCCTTCCATCTGCCACCAGTTTAATGTCCCCCTTCATCTGCCCCCAGTTTAATGTCTCCTTTTCATCTGCTCCAAGTTTAATGTTCCCCCTCCATTTGCCCCCACAGTTAAACATAATAAAACACAGACACTTACCTCTCATTGCATCCCTGCTGCTCTGTCTGAGATCTGCCTCTCCGGACTGTTGAGGGACCTACAGGCGCGATGTGAGTGACGTCATCACATCGTGCCTACAGCTCCTAGGACGGTGCACAGGAGTACAGTGATGAAGCAGAGGCTGTCTGATCCTGCTTCATCGCTGTATTCAACTCATCTGCGTCCTCTCTGGACTCAGATGAGTTGAATTCGGGACATACCTCCCGCCGACTGGGACTGTTGGGAGGTATGTAATATTAGTCCTCATTTTGCCAATGCAAATGCATTGGTCAGGGGCCCGATCAGGATGGTGAGGGGCTCGGCCCCTGACCTTCCCGATCGGGCCCCTGACCAGTGCATCTGCATTGGCAAAATGAGGACTAATAGTCGGGGCCCACCGGGGGATTCACCGATTCCCCGGTGGGCCAGTCCGACCCTGGAAGAAATTTAAAGTCTTCTATGTTTCTATGTGTTGATGAAGCAAATTAAAATGTTGGTATTAAATAAATATTCAGATGTCTGTTTAGTCATACTACATCTACCATAAAAGTATACCTTTATTAAATATGATGAATACTTAATACTGTGTAATAAACCAAAGAAATGTATTTTCATAATAGCACTGATATTTTTAACTATATATTCTTTTTACCATTTGGCGTATCCTTCCCAGGATGGTATTTTAATATTAATTTTAATAGTATTTTAATGTAAATTTTGGTATAGCTTTTCCCATATAACATGAAGAATGATTGGATTTAATTATGTATATGAAGTACTCTTGATGTTTGCTGCCTCTGAACACGACTTCTATCTTTGTCACATTAATTAATATGTACAGTTCCGCACATTTTCAATCTTGTTAGTCTATGTTTGATCTTTCTTTCCAAGATATAAATGTAAGTATTTTTCTGCATAGTGTAATCCCATAGCTAGCAATAAGACTACACAGCAGTAAGCAGTATAACACAACCGTGTATGCTTGCTGAATGTTATCTTTCACTGAATAAAATTTCCTCAGAATTGCTCAGTAGTAGACAAATTCATATTCTAGACAACTAGCAGTCAATGTGCCATATTATGAAGGCTCCAACAACCCCAAACATACCTCCAATGTCACTAAGAAGTATCTTCAGCATAAAGAAGTCTTGGCAGGAATGATATGGCCCCACAGAGCTCTGACCTCAACATCATCATATGTCATCAAGTGAAGAACTGTGCAGGGCTAATAGCCCTGATTCCCATGGATCAGCTGTTTGAAGTGGTATTGTGATCCGAGAGCAAGGCAGGTGGTTTGGACTCCGCAACCAGAAATGAACGCACACGCGGTAGTTCAAGAAAAAAAAAAAAATTTACTATAAATTAATAAAGGCTAGTTAAAGGTAAAATGACAGGGATAAAGACAAGCAAAATATACAATATAGTATGAATAATTTCAAGGCAAATTCTGCAATGGTTTCTACTTTTACTCTGTCCACTTCTGCAGTATGGACACTGAATTAACAATATACTCAAAACTATCCCTAACTGACCCTGACTTCACATTTGGGTGCACCCCCTTTTCCCCAGTGGTCCAGGTGGACCGCTTACAGTCCGTAGAAGCGTGCGGTGGGGCCCAAAGTCGGTCCTTTCTTTTATAGTGAAGCGTCCTCTCCTCACGGTTATCAGGATCTTGGGAGAAATGAAGTCCTCTTTAACAGGGAAACCAAATGAATGCAATGTAATCCAAAAGCAGATTCCACTCAGCACACTGACAGTCCTGCCGAATCCATACACTGAGCTGGGATGTAAGCCGGGATTTAGCAGTTACTGACCAGTACGTCAACAGCACTGCGAGTCTCTATCTGTGGTATCCATATACACAGTCACAATGTCAGTCTCACTGATCAGCCACTGAGCACAGTTCCTTTCACGTGGACTCACTAGTCCTGTTGTCTCTTTACACTCTGTCTGTCTCTGGACCAAGATACAGCTTAGCTGTACATAAAAATCTCCACACCAGTTCAATACAACACAGACACCTGTCTTCTCTCTTGCCATGACGTAGTAACGTCTAGTCCCTCCACTTGACCGATGCTCCTTTACCTGCATAAAATGAAAACTCGACACAAGAGAAGTGGAGTTGAATTGGCCACAGCAGCCTTTTATTAACATACAGTAAATTTATAAAACAAAACATCAATATCAAAACCAACACACTGGCCTTCTAAAAAACCCCCTTTTTGTGAATTACCTCCAGCCGTACCGCCCAGCTCGAAGGCACCAAATCACCAATCCCCCAGGTGATAAAAGGATCCGTCTTTAAAGATCCTGAATGTCCTAAGGCCAGCCCAAAATTGTTTCCCAGCCATGCCATTTTCTCCAGGGGGGTCCAGAGCCTCCAAGCTCCCCCCCCCCACCGATACCACCAGGCATTTCCTTCCCAACTCCGAGGACCCCCCGCCTGGCCACCGTGACGGAAATCTACCTTCCCCTCACTGCTTCCCCCCCCCCAATATCCTCCTCAACATACAATGCCACAGCCCAAATGCTAATAAACAGGGAGGGTGGGCGGGAGCTTCTTCCTCTGTGTCTTCTTCACGGCAACTGCCGTTACTTTTCGCGGGCTTTCCCTTAAAAACCTCTCCCCCTGCAGCCACGCTTGAATTAACCCCACCTTACCCCCAACTTGACCAATAGCTGCTGTCCAGCCGTACTCGTCATGTGGGCCCTCCCCTCAGCCTTCGTCCCCGGTCCGGCCCCTTCTTGACGTAGTAACGTCTAGTCCCTCCACTTGACCGATGCTCCTTTACCTGCATAAAATGAAAACTCGACACAAGAGAAGTGGAGTTGAATTGGCCACAGCAGCCTTTTATTAACATACAGTAAATTTATAAAACAAAACATCAATATCAAAACCAACGACCCGTATTTCCCTTTAAAGCCACAGGAGGTCCTCGGAGCCCAACACACTGGCCTTCTAAAAAACCCCCTTTTTGTGAATTACCTCCAGCCGTACCGCCCAGCTCGAAGGCACCAAATCACCAATCCCCCAGGTGATAAAAGGATCCGTCTTTAAAGATCCTGAATGTCCTAAGGCCAGCCCAAAATTGTTTCCCAGCAATGCCATTTTCTCCAGGGGGGTCCAGAGCCTCCAAGCTCCCCCCCCACCGATACCACCAGGCATTTCCTTCCCAACTCCGAGGACCCCCCGCCACCAACGCAAAGGCTTGACACCTTAAGACTTTGCGTCCCTCCACACCCCCAGCGCCACTTCGATTCCTTCCTGAATCGATAGAGCCCAAATGTCCGTACCCACAGCGTTGAGGTGTACTCCATCTCGCCGCCAAAAGTTCCCTTCCCCTGCCTCAAACTCCCTGTGACGGACCGCCACAAAACCGTTCCTTTGGAAAAACCGGGCCACCGCCCTATTGACCTTCACCCTGGCCCGATTAAGGCTGTCCACACAGCGGGCCCCCCGCCACACATGACGATGAACTATATCTGACCACACCGTCAGTAAACCTGGCGACATAGCCCACAACCTGAGCATATCAAATTTGATATCCCGAATTAGCTCGCGAAAAGGCCTGACCCCCAGATCATTCCCTCCCACATGGAGAACTAGAACATCCGGGGACCTGTCCAACCTAACAAACCTGTTAAACTCTGGAAGTACCCTGGACCAGCACATCCCCCTAAGACCAAGCCATCTTACCGTAACCCTTTCTCGGGGAAAACCCAACTGCCGACCGTCCGGCCGCACCGCCGCCCTCAAGGCCCCCCAGAACACAAACGGATGGCCCAGGATCCAGACCAATTCCAGTTCGTCCCCCCCTGCAAAAGAAAGAAAACAATACACAATATAACCAAGCCGCCTCTGCCGCCCTAGACTAGCCAGGCAGGACGAACGTATGACCGAAAACGAACCGACTCCCATCTGCCTATCCGCCTTACCACCTCATCACCCAAACCCCTGCGCGCCGCCTCCGTCGCCGCCCCGATACGAAATGAATGACCCCCGTAATCCCCCGGGCACCGCCCACACTCCACCAAACACTTCCGAAATATAGCCACAAACTGGTATCTAGACAGAAAAGATCCGTCTGCATGAATTAGCAGGGGATCCTCCAGAAAACGCACTAATGGCCTGTACTCTTTGAAACACCTGACTGGACACATAAGGAATTCAGGAACCTGAAATAATACCACCCTGGACCCTCTGCCCTCCTGGTCCGTCTTAGATCTACGCACAATAAATTCCACCCTATCCGCCATACCTTCCACGTCCTTCATCAGTAACCCGCCTGGCCTGCTGGTAGACGGGCTAACCAATTCCCCCAAGCGTAGCGCTCCAAAAAAGGCCAAGGAGAACGCTAACCTAAAAAGTTTAATCTCAAACTCAGACCTGCAAAGACTCCCTAGTACCACCCCCATCTCCTGAAGCAGATGAAAAGATACCGGCCGTCGCTGATCTACTGAAGCCCGACCCCGTCTCCAACCTCTCAAGGCCTGGCGTACCACAAATGCCTTGGTGACATCCCGTAAACCACGTGCCCTGAAACCAAATGCCAATCCCGCCATAAGCTTATTCATCCTCGATATGGACCACCCATCCTCCTTACATTGGCCTATCAACAGGAACAGCAACCCGTCATCATCCGTAACCTGTCTACCAAAATCCGCCCGCCATTCTTCCCATTGGCCCCATGCTACCTCATATGCAGCCCAGGTTCCCACCGCCAAGGACCCTCGGATCAATCTCTGTGCCGCCCGAAAGGCAGGTTCCAAAGGTCTACCGACCACGCCTCTCCCTCCTTCTCCGCCTCTGGCGCCAACTGACGGAACCTGGCCCACTGCAAATGAGAGAGTGCGTCAGCAATACAATTGTCAACCCCTGGGACATGTACCGCCTTCACCCACGCGTTCAGTGACAAGCACAAACACACCAGCCTCCGCAACACACAAACCACCGGGGGGGATGACGCCGTCATGTTATTAATAGCCTGAACGACCCCGAGGTTATCACAATTGAACCGAACCTTCTTGTTCCTGAACTCCTGCCCCCATACTTCTAAAGCCACCACAATGGGAAACAGTTCCAATAAGGCAAGATTCCGCACCCAACCTTCCGCCTTCCAACTATCTGGCCACGAACCCACGCACCAACGTCCCTTGTAGAAGGCCCCAAAACCAACACTCCCTGACGCGTCCGTGAATAGTTCTAATACATCCGCATCCACCCACCGATCTAATATAAATGACCGCCCATTGTAACAACCCAAAAACTCGTCCCAAATTTCCAAGTCCTCCCTTAATTCCTTTCCCAGGCGCACATAATGACGGGGATGCTTGACCCCCGCCGTTGCTGCCGCCAGCCTCCTGCAAAACACCCTCCCCATGGGCAGTATCCGACATGCAAAATTTAATTTTCCTAATAGGGATTGAAGTTCTCTAAGCATTAACTTTTTCGCCTACAGGCACCCCTAACCTCGTTGCGCAGCTGAACCAGTTTGTCCTCCGGCAAACGACATTCCTTCCGCAACGAGTCAATACAAATCCCTAAAAACGTCAGCTCCGAACTCGGCCCCTCCGTCTTTTCCCCGGCCAACGGGATGCCAAATCGCCCCGCCACCCCCCTCCAAAGTACGTAACAACAATGAACAAATCCCAGAGCCCGCCGGACCAATGCACAAATAGTCGTCGAGATAGTGAATGACCGACGGCCACCCCCGCCTCCCTTTTCACTACCCATTCCACAAACGTACTAAAACACTCGAAGTATGCACAGGAGATAGAACATCCCATGGGCAAACAGCGATCCACGTAGTAACCCCCCGTCCCAATAACACCCCAACAGATGCAAACTATCCTCATGTACCGGTAACAACCGAAAAGCCGATTCAACGTCGGCCTTTGCCAACAGTGCCCCAACCCCGTATTCCCTAACCCAACCTACCGCCGCATCAAACGAAGTATAAACCACCGAACAACATGCAGGGTCAATACCATCGTTGACCGACGCCCCCTTTGGAAAGGACAAATGATGAATGAGCCGAAACTTATTCGGCTCCTTCTTGGGTACCACCCCCAGCGGGGACACCCTTAAATGCCCCAACGGGAGACACTCAAAAGGCCCCGCCATCCGCCCTAACGCCACCTCCTTCGCCAGTTTTTCACTTACCACCCCCGGATGCTGTAATGCCAATCTCAAGTTCCGCCGAATCACTGGGAACTCCCCTTTAACATAAGGAATCTTAAAACCAAACTGAAAACCGTCCGCCAACAACCCCGCCGCAGCTCTATCCGGGTACTCATTTAGATACGGCCGCATCACGTCCACTACCACCGGACTCCGCCCCTTTTCCAGTGCTCTCCCCCCCTTTGGACTTAACCCCTTTAAAACACCGAGATGCCCCATGTGATCCTCCACAGTTAGAACACTCATGCTTGAACTTGCACTTCGCACCGAACTTGCATGAGCCTTCGTTAAAGGAGAAGCACAATCCCTTCTGTGAAGCCGCCGAGCGCCCCGAAACCTCGGACCCCCCGGCTCCTGCCTGAAAGGGCTGCCCAGCCCGAGTCGGCGCTGTAACCCGTAACCACAGCCCAATATCCTTGTGATCCCACCGGATACTGGGCCGTACCGCTTTCCGTTGACGAAATTGTTCGTCATACCTCAACCACCCTTGACCCCCGTAAACTCTATAGGCTTCCCCTATGGCGTCCATGTAGCAAAACAGGGGGGAGCAATTCTCCGGCGCCTTTTCGCCAATAACGCTAGCCAAGATAGCGAACGCCTGTAACCAATTGGAGAAAGTGCGAGGTATAAGCCTATACCGCCACTTCTCCTCTTCCTCTTTCTTAGACTCGTCCTTCTTCCCCCTATCCAAATTAAAGCGTTCTAACGGGAGTAACAAAAATATCTCTACATATTCCCCTTTCCATATTTTTTCCCTAACCTCCTGCTTCAAATGGGCCCCCAGCGGCCCCTCGAAGCAAACGTACACCTCCCCCTTTGCGGAATCATCCAACGGCGCCCCCTCCTCCTTGTCCTTTTCCCCGCTTTTTTCCTGAGTCCTATCCGCACCCCCACTTACCGTCGCGTCCCCCGACGTCCCACCAACCGAAGCCCCTCCTGACCCGCTAACTAACAACCCCGGCCCGCCGGCAACCCCAAAGCCCCGATCCCTGGGACGCTCATGCCCACCCACGCGGGTACCGGAGACGGAACCGCGGCCTGGGCCTGCGCCCGCAACAACTGCCCAAACAAACTAAAAAATTCAAACATACCCCTGCCTGCCTCTCCCGGGTGCCCACCCCCACCCTGGACCGGCAACAGGGGAATAGAAGGAGACAGCAAAGATACACACTCACCTGACTGCCTGGGTGCTGTGTGCCCACCAGTCGATACTCCAGAATCCAGACGCTGCCCGGCCATTCTATATAGCGCAGGAAACAGCTGATCTCCCGAGGACATCGCCGGTGAGGAAACCAGCCCCCCCCCTCCCAGCGAGGAGGGGGCCGCAAGCAGAGAGGAGTGTGCATCCGCACACACGTGGAGAGCCGACCCAGGCAGCGCCTGATCGCTGGATGAAGCAGGCTGAAGACCCGAGGTCCGCATCCCAGATCCTGACTCACCGCGCAGGGAAGGCACAAGGTAAGGTGATCCACGGCCCTCCGCACCGGCTCCCGCTCCATCGTCGCACTCTGGTAATGGCGGAGGCGCGGCCTGCCGCCTCCGCCGCGAGTCCCGCCCGCTAACCGGATTCCTCCCGGCCCTGGACTGCCGGGAGGCAGCAGACCTGCCGGCATCCTGAACCGGAGGGTCCCTTGAGGGGCTCCGTCTTCGACGCTGGGCTCGGGGGGCTTCATCCGGACTCAGGCGCGCCGGAGGCCTAGTCCTCCGTGGCCGTCTGGGAGTTGTAGGGGGAACCTCAGCAGCAGGTGTCCCCGGCCCCTGAAGCAGGCCCGAAAGCTGTGCCTGCACCCATTCCTCTCCGTGTGTAGCTGCCGACTCGCGCAGCTGCACAATCAAGTCTTCAAGGGATGCCATGAAAATTAATGGAGACACTCGTAATGTAGCTTCTTCCTCTGTGTCTTCTTCACGGCAACTGCCGTTACTTTTCGCGGGCTTTCCCTTAAAAACCTCTCCCCCTGCAGCCACGCTTGAATTAACCCCACCTTACCCCCAACTTGACCAATAGCTGCTGTCCAGCCGTACTCGTCATGTGGGCCCTCCCCTCAGCCTTCGTCCCCGGTCCGGCCCCTTCTAGATGGCTGCTTCTCTCTGTCTCGTCACTTCCGGCTTCTCTGCTCACACTCTGTCTGCTGAACAGGCAAGCTGACATAAAAGGGGGGGGGGGGTGTCTCTCCAGCATCATGTCACAATTACAATGGCTGCTGTCTTAAAGGAACAGAATCACAGAAACACATTCAGCATTAACAGTTTATACAGACAAATGAAGCTTAGGACAACATTGGCTGTCTCTTACAGTATCATCACTCACTGAGCACCACTTCCATTTCACAGGCCACATTGGTCACATGGCCTGATCGCAGCTCTGTCCCTTTTAAGTTGTCAGGGTCGTAGACGACAATACCCGGGTCAGTCAGTCACTCCCAAATGGTTAGCATGTGTGCACAGCGCAAAGAATGACACAGACACAGAGTTCTGTTTCAGACCCAGCTCATGCTCTTGCCCCTTCTCCGATCAGCACTGCTGGTGTTTATTCAAAGCTCGAGTGTTTTTACAGGAAGGGAAAGGGGCATGGTTAAGGCGTGATTAGCATTGCAGTAGATCAGACATCACAATGTTGACAGTTCTTCATTGGCTCAAGTTTTCTGCAGTATCCAGGCGTTGTACTGAATCCTCTGAATCAAGTGCATCTGGGTGCAGTACACAGGATGTCGGCGCCATCTTTAGATAACATAACTTGTTTCATAGCTGATAGTTTAATAGCGGGGAAAAATTAGAATTTGAAGCTTATGAAAGTATAAAAGTATATGAGTATAAAAGTATATGAGACCTGACAATCCCCCCTAAATACTAATTTTTCCCTAATCTTTATGAACCTAATGATCTGTTCCAATGTGCTTCGCTCCTTTTCACCTCCTGGGTGACAACCTATCCCTTGTGGATAGGTTCCCACTTAAAGGCCTTTCACATGGGAAAGTCAGATCCTTACTATCCCTAAATTAACTCAGCATATTCCCGGGGGGAAGAGCTGCTACGTCATCATACACCTTTATTGTCTCCATATCAATTTCAGGTTCTGTCATCAGTGGGTCCATTTCTGTGTGGTTTACAAATACTCCCTTTGTTCCGGTTTCTATAGTTTTAATCGCCATCTTCCTGATACAGGGGATAACACAAATTGAGAGTATCATCAGTACCAGAAGAACACATCCTATAACAATCCCTATTTGGGTCAACATTTCTCTACAATACACAATCAATTTGCACATTGCATAGAAGTATAACAGAACTATAGGTGCAGATTGGTCCAACAGTCTTTTGGGTTTCTCCTTTAACAGTTTATTGTCCCATTTGTCTTTATGAACGTCATCCAGTGGGGACACCACCATAACAACAAGGTTTTCCTTGTAGTTTCACAGCTGTCCTGGTTGTCAACAGGGGCTGGAAGGCCCCGTCGAGTTGAGGCCCTTCTCACGTGTCTCTATCAGCACCCAATTTTTGGGTTGCAGCTGATAGGTTCCTTCCACTGACTTAGGATCTGGAAGGAAGGAGAAAACTCAAAAGTGTACATTAGTCAAATGTTTTTGACAATCTATCGCATAGTCACACCATAGTCACACCATACCACACCATACTACATTTGGAACAATTGTGAAAAATACAATCCAAATACTCTAGGAGCTGAGGCCAATCCTTCTGTCAGGAGTGTACCTTACAGAAAGACAAATACAAGTGACAATATTCTCCACTTCTCTGGGGACGGTACGGGTAAGGAACACTTGCTGTATTCCCACAACCTCCATTATTTCTCTCGTTACCTGTCCTGTATAGTGAGTTCCATTATCACTTTCGATGGTCTCGGGGATCCCATACCTGCACACTACTTCTTTCAGTAGTTTATCTGCAGTTCCTTTTGTGATGGCTTTCTGCACCAGAAATGCCTCAGGCCATCCTGAAAAGAGATCAATACACACAAGCACGTACTCACACCTTCTCACCTCCTGGCTTACATTGTGTGTGACACGTTATGCAGGCTTACACGTATCTGACTGCAGTGATGCTAAAACCTGCAGCTACCCATCATCTGTTCACCAGGTCACACATGGCTACTTTTGAGTGGTGCACTTCAGCTGCTTGTGCCATCCTTGGGAACAATGCTCTCGGTAACATACTCTCTTACCACTGGCCATCAGGACTTGTTCATCCTTTTTTCCTTCCTCCTTGCAGTTTCCAAATCTTCTTTTCTTCTGGGCCATTTTGGTCCTGCAGTATTTTTAGAACCTCAAAAGAGAGCTGAGAGTTTTGGTCCAGTATGGTGACCCCCTGTGCTGAGGCATGTTCCCTAGGCTTTTCTGCAACTGGTTTGGTGGCAGCATCTGCCCACACGTTACCTCTTCTTTCCTTTGTATCAGCCTTGGTGTGTGCCTTGACTATAACTGCAGGGTCTCCATCAGCTTCTGAATAGCCTGGAAATCCTTTTAGGCTTAACATTAAACGCACAGATCGGACGATAGTCCTGTGCTATACCAAAAGCCCATCGGACTTACCCTCAGCCATTTTACACTGTTTCAGTGAGTGCTTTTAGGAGGATTTGCTTGTTTTAACTCATGTTCAGGGACTATGGCATAGAATAATGGTGTAGAATTTACCATCCTTCCCAAATCGAGAGCCATCTATAAAAGAACTCAAAATCAGGGTTAGCAATAGGTTCATCATTTACATGACCAAACCCAACAGATTCTTGTGGCATACAATCATGTTGTTAGCAGAAAATACTTGTGTGGATAAGTTGTCTGACTTTGCTTTCTCCCCCCCTGAACCTATTGGTAACAGGTTAAAGGGATTTTTAGTGACGTGCAGCGTGCAAAAGTGACATGAGGAGGCATAAGTAAGGCACACTGTAGTCTGAGTTGTCCAGTCATTGAGATGTGCTTAGGCTGGACCTGGGACACTCACAAGAATGAATTTATATTATAATTCAATATTACCAAAACTCAAAATCTGCATTAACAATGGTTCTTGGTCTTCTATACTTTTTAAATCTTGCTATACACAATCATATTCATGTATTACTTTGCGTTCTGGGAAGATTACTCCCAAGGACAAAGCAAACAATCCAACAATGTGTTCTCTCTTTTTTTTTTTTTTCCTTATCATGCACGCAGCCCACACATAGCTGTGCGCTCTGCGACTATCGACTTCTCCCACCGTAGAACTACAAAATTCAGCAGAACCTGCAATACAAATTTTTAAAGGGCCAGTGGCTTGTGTGTTTTTTTTTTTTTTTTTTGCTTACCATAACAAACACTGATACCAAATCCTTTTTGCGTTCTCAGTTGACTTAAATCAATCCTTGTTCACTTTCTTGGGCAGTTTCAACCAACCTCAAACCTTTGTCTGATAACCATCCTTTATGTGTGTGTTAACACATTTCTCCATATTCCAACATTCAAAGTTCCATCTTTTTGGCACCCTAAACTTTAGGCTTACCAGACTTACTGAACATTTTCTGGCATTCCTTCACTGTATCAGCATCCTCTTTTGCTCTTACAATCTCTGTAGCTGGAATTTCTCTATCCTTGGGATCAGCTCCACACCACCCAGGCAAATTTTCCATGATCTGCCTAACTTCTGCCTCAAACCCTCACTTTCGGCACTCCAAGTGTTAATGAGTGCAGCTCCTTGTTCAAAACCTGAAAAGATATATCCTGGGTACACACAGTAACCCCAGGTTGTTACATTCTCCTCCACCACAATTTGGAGAAGACGGGCGGTGGGGTAACCTATCCTCCAAACTTTTCACATGATCCAGCACATTAATAAACCAAATGGGATACATGCCAGAAACCCACAAAATCTGTTATTGGTGCGGTTATACATTGCTGAAACAAAGAGAAGGGGCCATTAGTATAATTAACATAACATGATTGGGTATAAAGTTTTAACATAAGTTTTAATACATAACTATTGGATAAAACACGAAGAAGAAGTTTCATCCCATTAAATGATATAACCCATGCTCTGGGTATATAAGGAGCAGCTAGTCAGATCCTGAGGACTTTTCCAGAAACTTCACCTCATTCCCCATGGATATGTTTATACCATTTACATACCTATCGGTCTAACACCCTTAGAGACATCTCTTCACCGTCACGTTTTGCAGTGTAACCAACCACCATAGTCCCACTGTCCCAGGTTTGTGTCTCTTTCTAGCAAATGCCTTTGCAAACCAAAATTATGTAGATAATACATAAACACATAGATACATAAACACAGCAATAATATTCAGAATATTCCCTGTAATATTCCCTTTTAAAACAAAGATTCTCAAACTCCGGCGTGGTTTGTTTTTGGCGACCAAGGGCGAGTGGCCTGCTCCCCCCAGGTGGCCATTACCCCCACGTAGTGGAGATCCAGAATCTTTTACTGCCACCTTTTTGCTCTTTTAGTGGATACCTTATTTCAGGTGATAATAGGCAAAACAGTAAATTCACATAACATAATACAAGACATAACTTATAACATATGTTTGAATATCTTCCCATACACATTGTCATTATACCTTATTTCTTTATTTAACCATAGGTTAACCCTTTTATCGAAACATTTTCTTTTGGGCACAAATAGATATCATATATAAACTGCGTACTCTGGTGGCCCAGAGCCAAGTTTCACTCCATAATAATTGCGATTTCCTGCGTGTCCTGAACATCACATACAACGTCCTTGAAGGCTGCTTGGCAATCAACAATATTTCGGTTATTCTCTGCAGAGCACTACAGAGTACAGGAATAGAATTCAAGCAGATAGCAGTTAATACTGACACCAAAATTACATATTAATATTTTTGTGCAATTTTCAGATATTTTTCATGGCAAAACCCCACCCTTTGTAATTACCACAGGTGTTCAGAACTCCTGAGCTGTACTTCAGGTTACCTTAAGGGCAAACTGCCAAACTTTAAAATTTTCTTCACTGGATTCCAACCAAAAGTTGAACCCCTATGGAATATTACAATTACAGATTGAAATATATAATGTATAATCCCCATAGGGTGGAGAGACAAACTGCAAACAGACCAGACCAGAAATGAGTTGAATATGACCTGTCCTTGCCAAGGCTATGACTGCCACTCCTTGGGCGTCCGAACCCTCGCGCACGGGGTCCCAGCGGTGCCCTTGCGCCCCTGAAGTGAGCTTGTGCGGCTTCTAAGAAGCCCTTATCTTCCAGCATACCTCTTCCCGTGGTCAATATATCTTTCTACATGCTGGGCTGTAATCTGCCGTCTGATGGCAGTCCCACTAATTTATACAAGCGGCTCACTTCTTTCACATACTTCTTTCCTTCTCTCGCCTTAACCAATTCTACCGCCGTCTGTGCCCCGGGGGGCAAAGTATGTCTACGTTTGAACAGCCGTAACATAATCACTAATCAGAGATACAACACCAGTGCAGCTGCTCACTGAGTGTTAAACTCACAGTTACCGCCCAAGATCCACCTCTCTCCGGTTACAGGATCTTGTCGTTGGGTCCCCAACCCCAAACTGCAGTTCTATGTGCACCTCTACCACTCCGTAACGGAGTATTTTTCCTTCAAGCCCCTAGCGGACTTATGGGACCTTAAGGGGCCTACGGACACCTGTCCTATCTCCTTTCTCGGACTGACAGCCTATGTCCCAGCAATATGTTACGTCACTGAATACAATACTCTCTAACTAAACAGACGGCTTCCCACCTATCTCGCTTTATTCAGACTGTCTTTACTTTCACTTTCTGATTCTTTCAATTATATGCAGTAACAGTGACCGACTGAACCGTACGTGGTAATGAGAAAATTCTCACAGTGCTGCGGTTCGAGACCACCGGAGGAGATACAGAAATGTCCGTACCACTCAGACATTCGACTCACTGCCCCGTCCAACAACCGGATTACTAACTGTCGGTCCCCGATTCACAGGCAAGTAAACACATACAGAATATGAGTAGACTTACCGTGATTCAGTGAGGTTGCGCGAGCCTCATCGGGGAGAGACAGGAGTTCGTCCGGCAGTCCGTGCGGGTCAGCAGGCTTCTGGTCCTCCTCTCGGTAGCCTCACGTTGGGCACCAAATTGTCAGGGTCGTAGACGACAATACCCGGGTCAGTCAGTCACTCCCAAATGGTTAGCATGTGTGCACAGCGCAAAGAATGACACAGACACAGAGTTCTGTTTCAGACCCAGCTCATGCTCATGCCCCTTTCCTTTCCTGTAAAAACACTCGAGCTTTGAATAAACACCAGCAGTGCTGATCGGAGAAGGGGCAAGAGCATGAGCTGGGTCTGAAACAGGACTCTGTGTCTGTG
The DNA here is from genome assembly GCA_947044405.1 of Leptodactylus fallax. Taxonomy (NCBI): domain Eukaryota; kingdom Metazoa; phylum Chordata; class Amphibia; order Anura; family Leptodactylidae; genus Leptodactylus; species Leptodactylus fallax. The sequence continues at coordinate 84,093 of CAMRHE010000182.1, forward strand.
TCATTCTTTGCGCTGTGCACACATGCTAACCATTTGGGAGTGACTGACTGACCCGGGTATTGTCGTCTACGACCCTGACAAAGTCAATGGGCTTAACTGCGATACCAAGCGTTGCCCCTGCACAAATGTGCAGTGCTGTGCTTGTTAAAGGTGTGGGACTTGGTATTGGACCCTTTGTGAGCTTCAATTGATGACCTATCCTAAGGATATCAATGATTTAGCCTATAAAACCTCTTTAACACTTCTATTTTTGAAAGCATTCTTACTATGCAGCATTTTTTTTCACACTTGCCTAAAATTTTTGCTCACTCTTTGTATCCACCCTTAACTTAGCTCTAATTTTGTTAAGAATCCTATTTTCTCATGAATCCATTTGAATACAGTATGGTGACATGCTAGCATACTGAAAAGATGCAATAATCAGCACATTGATTGGATGGTCACATATAGACACATGCACGATAGAGAGCATATCACTTTGTGTCATCACATCACTTTATAATAGCATATCATGAACAATTGTTAATCTGGTGAGACACACATCTGGATGACACAATCCTTTTTTCTACTGAAATACGCCTGACAAGTGTTGGCTAACCACATCATACATATTATATGATAAGCAGGTGTTTGCAAAATCCACCTTTGGTCCCTTTATTTGTTTATTTATTGTGAATCACTGTCCCATATAGGGCGCACAATCTAAATTTACCTTTAGTATGTCTTTGGAATGTGGGAGGAAACCAGAGTACCCGGTGGAAACCCATGCCAACATGGGGAGAACATACAAACTCCTTACAGATGTTGTCTTTGGCTAGATTCGAGCCTAGGACTCCAGCGCTGCAAGGCAACAGTGCTAACCTTCGATGTAAAAAGTTGATGCCTTTAGTAGAAAAATTATTACCATATTAATTCTAAAATAATTTTGCAAAGCCAGTGAAACAGTTTCTAAGTATTTTACTGCAATGTGAAGTGTTAGAAGCCGCTGAAAAATGTTGGGCATTTAAAATGATTATAGCAATTGAAGCTGCTATAAAAAGGATCACCTTTGTTTGCTATGTTTAGTAAGTCTGATGTGTAGAAGAGATTGCATATACAGTGGGGAAAAAAAGTATTTAGTCAGCCACCAATTGAGCAAGTTCTCCCACTTAAAAAGATGAGAGAGGCCTGTAATTGACATCAGAGGTAGACCTCAACTATGAGAGACAAAATGAAAAAACAAATCCAGAAAATCACATTGTCTGATTTTGAAAGAATTTATTTGAAAATTATGGTGGAAAATAAGTATTTGGTCAATAACAAAAGTTCATCTCAGTACTTTGTTATATATCCTTTGTTGGCAATGACAGAGGATAAACGTTTTCTGTAAGTCTTCACAAGGCTGGCACACACTGTTGCTGGTATGTTGGCCCATTCCTCCATGCAGATCTCCTCTAGAGCAGTGATGTTTTGGGGCTGTCGCTGGGCAACACGGACTGTCAACTCCCTCCAAAGGTTTTCTATGTGGTTGAGATCTGGAGACTGGCTAGGCCACTCCAGGACCTTGAAATTCTTCTTACGAAGCCACTCCTTCGTTGCCCTGGCGGTGTGCTTGGGATCATTGTCATGCTAAAAGACCAATGCCCTTGCTGATGGAAGGAGGTTTCCAATCAAAATCTCACAATACATGGCCTCATTCATTTTGTTTCTGGTGTCCTTTCACAGCTCTTTGGTCTTCACCATAGTGGAGTTTGGAATGTGACTGTTTGAGGTTGTGGAAAGGTGTCTTTTATACTGATAATGTCAAACAGGAGCCATTACTACAGGTAATGAGTGGAGGACAGAGGAGCTTCTTAAAGAAGAAGTTACAGGTCTGTGAGAGCCAGAAATCTTGCTTGTATGTAGGTGACCAAATACTTATTTTCCACCTTAATTTGCAAATAAATTCTTAAAAAATCAGACAATGTGATTTTCTGGATTTGTTTTCTCATTTTGTCTCTCATAGTTGAGGTCTACCTATGATGTCAATTACAGGCCTCTCTCATCTTTTTAAGTGGGAGAACTTGCTCAATTGGTGGCTGACTAAATCCTTTTTTTTCTCCACTGTATCTGGATTTCCTATATTATGGTCATTTGGACTTTTCTCAGCTATTTGTTTGCTATTTTATAGTTACTCCTGGCAGAATGATATGCAAAGAAACCAGTAGCAGTAATAATGAACAGAGAGAAAGGTTGTTGTGTATTGTAAACGCCCCCTTGCCTCAGACAGAAATGCAATATGCTGTTGCCTTAATGGAGCTATTAGCAGGCGATAAACTGATAAGACACTGCATATGAAGGCTTAGGGCCGGTTCACATCTGCAAGTAACACTTTTCTCTCCACATGTTTCGTGCGCAAATCGAGTGGAAACCACACGGATCCCATTATAGTCTATGGGGTCCGTGTGGTTTCCCAGGTAAACCGCTTGCAATGCGTATAGGTTTCCGTTCAGGGGGTCCCCAAGCGGACTCCCTGAACGGAATGCCGAACGCAGATGTCAACCAGCCCTAACACAGTCAAAGATTGCTAAGCAAGATTCTGCACAAATGTTAGCTTTTTGATGAAAGCTCAGGTACCTTTTAAATGCTTCATGTCTATTTCTTCAACCTCTTTATTACATTGAGTTAATACAGAAAGTAGGAAATGAAGGACTTAATGTATGCTGCTCTTGACATTGACACTGAGGATGATGTCAGACCCCCACAAACCCCATACTTACCGCTGCTGATGCCTTCATTTTTTCCCCAACCCTCTCTTACCCTGATAATAAACAACACAACATTGGGGTTGGAATAATTGGCCACAGCAGCCATTTTATTAAACAAATACAAACATATAAATAACCGTATTATAAATAACAAAATAAACATCTCTATCCAAAATATATAATTAAATAAATAACCTGTAAACATAACATAACCCAACTTTCCTGAGCTAAAACTGCCACCTTGGGGGGAGGTCCTTGGTGCTAAAAAGGTCTGGCCGCCAATCTGTTCACTACACCGATTACCCCCAGCCGCAAACCACAGGCTCGGGGGCACCACACCAATACAGATGGCAGTTTAACACATATAACCACTCCTCAGGACACCACCCAGCAGGAGTTCAAAAACCAGCCAGACACAAACCGTATTTAACAAATGGGGAAACTGACCACACCGTTTCCCCACCCCCAGAATTTCAACCAACTCCAAGGACCCCCACCCCACCAACTGCTGTGACAAAAGCCACTTCCCATGATAAAACATTATCAAAAAGCTAAGAAAGAAATATTAAGGGCGGGCGGTATCGTGGCTGTTTCCCCTCAGCGACTAACCGTGGTAACCTGAGCCAGGGGGGGTTAAGTACCCTTCCCTAACGCCTCCGCTCGGCCTTCCTTTCCTTTTGAACACAAATTTTGTCCAAAATCAAGTATTTATTTAAAGTAAAACACTGCTAATGTGTTTTGTATCCATGGCCGTGAGGTATTGTAAAGGTGAATTGTTCCTGGCACTAGCTTTTGAAGCTGACTTCTAGACTAGATTCTAGATAACTTCTAGAAGTTACTGTATTTGTGCAGTGAATTGATACAGACAAACATCTACCAAGTTGTCAGCTTCATGGTTTCTGCTTCATTCGTCTTCTTTAAACTAGGATTAAATTATGCATTTCACAAAGATGTAGATTTTTAAACATCAAACCTTATGTTTTTTTTGTTTTTTTTTTCTTTAACTTTTGGTTTACTAGTGGCATAGTAAACATAAATTATTGTACCACAGTGCAATGTTCTTGCTCAGAAAGGCCGCCCCCGTCATTGCGAAAACGCTGCAGCAGGGTAGTTTGTACGTTAATGCTTGGTGACTTTTTTCATATTTTCCTTTTTAACATAGCTTTGTGAGGGCTTATTCATTGCGTGGCGAGTTGTAGTTTCATTTTGAGGTACATATAATGTTTTGATATTTATATTGGTTTTATTATGTTTTATTTATTATTATTAGTTATTTTGCTTACTTATATAGCACCATCATGTTCCGCAGCCCTTCACAGACATTGGCAGTCACTGTCCCATATAGGGCTCACAATCTATATTCCCTATCAGTATGTCTTTGGAGTGTGGGAGGAAACCAGAGTACTTGAAGGAAACCCACGCAAACACGGGGAGAACATACAAACTCCTTGCAAGGCTGCAGTGCTAACCACTGAGCCACCGTGTTTTACCATTTTTACAAATAAAGGCTAAGGCCCCACATAGCAAAAACGCTGTATTTTACATTACGTGCAAAGTGGATGGGATTCTAGCTAATCTCATCCACACATTGCAGAAAAATATCCACAGAAGAAATGCTGGGATTTGAAAAAACGTTTCATTTTTGTAAATCGCAGCATGTCAATTATACCTACAGAAAACCTGGCATTTTCCATATAGGAATAATAGAGGAAACGTCTGCAAACTTTCTGTGAAAAGCGCTGTGGGAAAAAAAATCGCAATGCGTTTACTCCTCAGTCTTGTCCTCAGCGCTTTTTGGCTGAAGCTTGCTACGTGGGGCCATTAGCCTTATTCTGTATACAAATCAGATTTTCAGTCACCTGTGGTATGGCTGTGCCTGCTAGAATACCCATTTCTGCCTGTGATCACCACTCAGCACCACGCTGTTACATAAATGTGGTCTCAATGTGTGGTGGCCACAGGCAATAATGGGGATAATGGGGGTTTCAGCAGATGTGGCCACTCTCTGTGTGAGCCAAACAGCTCCTATGTATATGGGATTGACATTTTTTCACCTGCTAGATTGCAATGCAAACTTTGAAACAATAACGTACATTTACAATGTCACTAATGTTCCTGCAACAGCATACAAGTCATATGTTGTTTGCAAATACATTTACAACAGTGAGACTTTACAGACCTGTTTAAGAACTGGCAGTAACTGGCTTTGTCTCCAATCCAACTCAATGACCTCTATGGGAAAGCTTACAGTAATAATGTTCTTTGTCTCTACTTTGTATCAGAGCAGCAGGCAATCCCTTATAAAGTAAAAATGAAGTAAAAAAAATCTGTCTCCAATAAACATTATTAAGTATCTTACTAACTGGATGTAAATTTCATGAGTGTTGAATCACATTTAAGAACTGGTTCCAATAATTGAGAAATAAGAGGGGGAGAACACATATTATCTGAATTAAAGCCATTTTCAGAACTGCAATGCTCTTTGTGCATGACTGGAAAAGTAATTTTAAAATATAAATTCAATTTGTTTAATGATTTAACACATTATTTAAAATTCACATTTTATGATGAAAAATGTCTGGGGAGAAGTTTACATTAATGTTAACAAGCCACACAAAAAATACTAACCCATGGGGGTTGCTACTAGTGTTTGACAAAAAGGCAGATTCATAAAATGATCTTTATTTAGTAAAGGGAGTATATGTATTCACTAAGGTGAGTGAACCGCTTTGTTTCAAACTTGGTTTGTTGTGAATTTTTGAAAATGTTCGGATTGTAAAGAATCTGAACATTTTGCAGTTTAATTCATACAAACCTAGTAAAATCAATCCAATCAACTGCCATGGAAAAAAACATGAAGAAAGGGATCACATGAGATCAGAGACCAGGTAGACTCACCCATAATGCCTTGTAAGCAGCCCTCATGACAGAAGACAGTTTATCATGAGAGATGATAGGTCTAAGGTCAATGATGACTGATTGATAATACAATGTTGGGACTCTTGGGATTAGAGCATTTAGGGCTGGAGAAAACGACTTAGATTTAATGAATTAATTGATAGATAGAGATGGTAGATGGAGTAATATGTGTCTGTCTCATTACAACACTGTTGGAGCAGCTTGGAGTACATTGCAGGCACACACTGTGTATGTAGTGAGTGATGTCTGCCAAAGCTGCATAAATCAATCACAATTCTCAGCATTAAATAAAGTCAATCTGAGCTGTGTGTGTTTCTGTATTGCACCGTACTGCAGCTCCATGGTGCAATTGTAGGAATAAAATAAACTGTATTTTTTGGACTCAGACACACCTGACTGTAAGACATATATATTTCATACCAATTAAATATTCCCTGATGGTCAAGAAAGTGAAGGAGTCAATGTCACTTAGGCTAAGTTCACACTTGCGCTGTGCTCTCTGTTGTTGGGATCCGCTGGGGGACCTGAATGACGGAGAGCCCGCCTGCTAAAACGGCAGTTACCTGCGGACACCCACAGACCCCATAGACTATAATGGGGTCTGCCGGGTTTCCGATGTTTTTATACTGAAACTGACGGAGAGAAAAGTCCTCTGTTCGCGACTTTTCTCTCTGCCGATTTTCGTCGGAATCTGCGACTGAGTCTCCTACGGAGACTCTGTCGCAGATGTAATCGAAGCCTAACTACACACATTACTGTACACACACAAACACACACACGTAGTGGATACACTCTGCTTTACTGCACTACAGTACTTATACACTCACTCAGCTCTAGAATACACAGTACTACTGCAAACACAATACATCTACACACAGACAGCTTGTTGCACATCTTACATATATACACAAGCAGCTCTGCAACACACAAGCACACACACAGCTCTGCATCACAAAGTACATACACACATATCTCTGCCACAAAGGACATACACTCAGCTCTACTGTTGCAGCCCAGAGGTAGGGATCCGGAGGATGGGAGTAGTAGTGGCGGATGCTGTGCCACCGGATAGGCCGAGTGCCCTCAACCACTCTCCCCAGCTCAACTCCTTGGCCGGACTCTGATGAGTGGGGACCTACTGTGCTACCAGATGTTGGTAATAGTAGTTCCTCCGGGGTGCTTCCAGTTGGAGGTGGGTCCTTTCTTACTCTGAGCTGGTGTAATGGTGTTCGGAAGGGCCCTGATGTTAATGCAGGAAAGACTCAGGAAACAGCAGTGCAGTTGGAATAGGTTTAACTTTACTGGACAAACTGTAAACCTTTCAGCTTCCAAATGGGGGTAGTAATCTCCCACTGTAAAGTTCTCCCAGCCTTGGTCTTGAGGTGTGCCCAATGATGATAAGGCTCTGGTGCTGTACTCCACTCCAACAAGTCTATCTCCACACCTCAGTCACCTCCAGCAGAACATACTGGGGGCTGTTCTCCTAGGCAGTACTTGCATGGGTCTGGTTAGCAGGTCCAGGATAACACCTGGCACAGGACTCCTTCTCCCCTCTTTACACAGTATCCAAATGTTAAACAGCATGTGCGTCGCCGCAGCCCGGCCTTGGCGAGTTTACGGTGCGAATAGGCCCGGTACTGGGGTCGACAGCGCCTTGAAAGGGAATAAAATAGATGTTTATCGTGACGCCAGTTGGGGTTTTAGCTTGCGATGGAGGCAAGCCCGGCACTGCTGGTTGGGCCTCTGGGAATAGGTAGTGATAGAGTGCCAGATATTGTACCCTCCCCAACTAGGGCAGATCCCAGGGCCAACTGATATATGAGGAAGAGCTGGTGTGCAGGAAGAGGAGCAGTGAAGAGGCAATTAATAAGAAATACAGTCCAGTCAGGGGTTAACCAAACACTTACGGTTTACTTCCATAGTCAGCAAGGAATAACAGATCTTACAGGAGAATTCACCTTGCTCTGGTATAGTGAGATGCCAGTTTAACCACATGGGTAATTCAGCCTTCCAATGCTGCTGTACCTCTAGTAGATTTCCCCTGATTCTGGATTCCAGAAGCTCAGGGGTCAGATATAACCAGATCTGTGGCTCTTCCAGACGGCAGGTAACGCGAGTTCTGTCGGGTGCTGGGTACGCACACTCACCCTAACTCTATGTGTTACTGAGCCTCCAGGAAATATGCACTACTGGACCTGGATCCAGTAATTCTCTCGATGTTCTAAGTGTGGTAGACACTTAGCTAGGAATCGATGGCCCTTACTCTGCAGCTCCTTGTTTGATAGATACTTGTTCTCATCAAAACGCTGGACTCCTGTGCTGTCTCATTACCCTCTCTGCAGACTGTTGAATCAACAGTCCGTGCAGCCCTGCCTCATGGGTCTGCTTCTCCTTGCTCCCAAAAATGAAACTAAAACTTTCTAGGCAGTAGCTCCACCCCTTTTTAAAGAGGCAGTCACTGGGGATTTGCTAGCAGGTTAACTGGTTCTCACTATACCTTCACAGTACACAGTAGAGATCACGTGAGGTGACATTTATAGCGACCCACTCTGTGGGGCGCTACACATGATTTTCCTGACTCTGAGCTGTCTCTAGATGAGCCTTGGGATGAATTCCTTACCTCAGGGGCTGAATGGGAGCTGTCTGGTCTCAGGATACAGATCTGGCTTGCTCTGTCTCCACTGCAAACTACTAGACTGGAACTGAGGCTCCAACAGTTACCTGGAGACAAAAGTCTGCTCAGAGCCTGCCCAGTGGCCTGCGATAGGCTAGGGCCGTACTAAGTGTGGGGGACCAAATACATTTAACATAGAATACATAGACAAGACATACAAACACACCCAGAGGCACAAAGACAAACACAATTAAAGCAGGAGCACTCTGGGATGCTGCACTGCTACACACAGACAGTCTTCATCACACAGTATATTTAGACATCTCTGCTCAGCTCTACATATACACACACAGCCTGCATATACTCTGCATATACACACACACCCTGCTATACCTATGCACCCCATGGTGTAAACACTGCGGCAAAAACCATAGCGCTTTACAGTCCCAATTTTTTGTGTGTGTGTGTGTGTGGTCATACTAGTTCTTTGTGAACCTAATCTTTAAAGATACGGTGCTCAATCAACAAGGCATATGTCTTTCCTTTAGGGCTGGACAATTATGACCTAAATCAAAATTACGATTAATCTGGCATTTTACCTGGATTACAATTAATAGCAATTATTTTGGTCACGAACACACCCCTTTTACAGTATGAGTATGTGTTGGGCGAACCTCACAAGATTTGTCTTGAGAGGTTTGCACTGTGGTTTAGTTTGGACTGAACACAACCGAACTGGTACATCTATTATACTCTGGGGTCTCTTTAAACCCCAAAGTATAATGACTGGAGACCCAGGGGAGGTGATCAGACATATGAAAAGTGTTATTCACCTTTCCTGGGCTCCAATGTGATTCCCTGCTGTCTTTGGCTCCTGTCACTGACGTCAGGGACTGCTGAGGCCTCACACAGGGTAACACAGAGCTGTCACGCTTCTGTCTATGCGTCAGAATGCCACGTAAACCACTGAGTCCCAATCACAGGCCTCAGCAGTCTCTGACATCAGTGAGAGGAGCCGAAGACAGCAGTGGGTCATGCCTGAGCCTAGGAGAGGTGAATAACATTTTTCATGTTTGATCACCTCCCCTGAGCCTCAGCATATAATACTTTGGGGTCTGAACTAAACAACAGGTAGAACTTCGCAAATATTGTAATAACCGAACCAAAATAACCGCCATGAACAAAATCACATAGGTTATCCAGTTTGATACTGAGTTTTGGTTATTTTGGATTAATCGCCTAGCCCTACATTTCCCACACACAAAAAAATATTTACATACATATAGAGTTATCATATAGGACCACTATACCAGGACTAAATACTGTCATGTCAGTTGCTGACCACAAGAATGACCCCATAGTAAATTTTGATTCAAGGCTAAGGCCCCACATTACGGAAATGCAGTGTTTTTTGTTGCAGATTTTGCTGCGTTTTTTTGTTGAGCCAAAGTCAAGAGTGGATTTAACAGAAGGGAAACATCTAAGTGCTTCCTTTATATTTTCCATTCCTTATCAAGCCAATCCTTACTTATGCTAAAAAAAACTGCAAAAAAATCTGCAACAAAAAACGTTTTAGGCTAAGGCCCACATTGCGGAAGCACAGCTTAAAAAAATTAAGTTTTACAGCACCAGCGAAGTAAAAAAAGATGTGTAAAAGCTGCAAATTCAGATATGTGTTTTTGAAAAACATGGCATGTTAATTTTAGTTGCAGAATATATTTAATAGGGGAAGAAAAATGCAGAGAAAAACTCATCAAAAACTCAATGAAGAACACTGCGGAAAAAAACCTACTCGCTATGTTAGGTCTAAGCCTTAACATCAAATATACTGTACGTTACACTATAGAACACAATTCTAGTATGCATAATGGTACACATTATGATCATTATGATGAGAGAAGCCTGTAATTGACATCATAGGTAGACCTCAACTATGAGAGACAAAATGAGAAAACATATCTAGAAAATCACATTGTCTGATTTTTTAAGAATTTATTTGCAAATTATGGTGGAAAATAAGTATTTGGCCACCTACAAACAAGCAAGATTAATTGGCCACAGCAACCATTTTATCAAACAAATACAAACATATAAATAACCGTATTATAAATAACAAAATAAACATCTCTATCCAAAACATATAATTAAATAAATAACCTGTAAACATAACATAACCCAACTTTCCTGAGCTAAAACTGCCACCTTGGGGGGAGGTCCTTGGAGCTAAAAAGGTCTGGCCGCCAATCTGTTCACCACACCGATTAACCCAGCCTCAAACCACAGGCTCGGGGGCACCACACCAATACAGATGGTAGTTTAACACATACTGTATATACTTACACACACATTCATATACCAAATATACTCACTCATATATAATTATATACCATATATACTTAAAAATATACAAGTGCCATTGACCCAAAGTACAAATAAATAAATATATACAATTATATGTAAAAGATGTGTACCTTTGACTCAGGTACATCAACAATGTCCTGGTCTTCTGGTCGGATACTGCTGAGCACTTCTGCTGAGCAACTTGCCATTGCCCATAAATTATTGAGACGACAGATCTTGGACCATATTGGTAACATCTCATATCAAGAGGATTGTTCATTCACTAAACATATGTGGGAACACCATCGAGACAACATTATGGGACTGGTTTTTCAGGGTATCGAGAAAATTTGCCCTTTGCCTAGGAGGGGTAACTTTGATCACAAAATACTTCAAAGGGAGGCACAATGCACCTTCAGACTACAATACGTGAAACCAAGGGGTTTGAATGACAATATTTAATTTATGTTATTCATCTAAGTGCATGTTACATCAGTTTATTTAGGTATATGTTACATCAATTGTCATCCAACTGTATGTTTAGCATACTCCGCCATCTAGTTTAGAATTATTATAATGATACGGGTATCAACCAGCATCATGTCATCCGGGTACATATCTTTTACACTGTCATAAAGATACAATTGCACATGTTATTTATTTGAACTTTGGGTCAATGGCGCATGTAGTTTGTATAAATAGTTTTTTTCTTCTCTCTATATATAATGCAGATAATAGGATTCCACATGGGCGCTAATATCTAGTGTTTATATCATTCTCATGTATCTATCCACTGCTAGACACTGTTCATTGTATTTACATGGACCGATCATAGATATGTAGTTAGTGCCGACTTTTTGTCACCACCTGTCCTCTTACCTGGCTCCAAGATGTTATGTGTTTATATAACACATACTGGGTTGTCTCTGCTTATTCTCCTCTATCGTATGTCCTCAACACATTATTTTCTTGTTAAAGGGATTCTATCATTAGAAAATGACCTTTTGAAGTAATGGCATATTGGAATAGCCTTTAAAAAGGCGGACGGAGCATGTGCAGTCGGCTCTGCCCAAACCCAAAGTGGCAGAGCCGACTACACATGCGCGGGATTTCAACTGCGTATAGCACAGCGTATGATGCCTACGCAAGGCAGAAGATCAGGAGAAGATGCAGGGGGGGCGTGAAGAGAATGAACTAAGGGGAGACGAGAGGTTATGACGTGGGTGTGCTCGGAGCGCAAAAAGGGAAAGCCCCCTGTGCTCCCTGAGCTTAATTTGCATAACACAAGAACTGGATTTTTATAGAAACGGTGGGGAGCAGAAGAGAATGGAAGGTAGGAGTAGAATAGCCTTACTAAAGGCTATTCCAACAAGCCATTACTTCAAAAGGTAACTTTCTAATGATAGAATCCCTTTAAATATGACCTTTATTATGTCCACAGTTATCTCGATCATATCTGGCATTCTCATCTTGATACTTACTTTTCCATCGCTCCACTGCTTCTATGGATCGTGTTTGTTAGCATCAGGAATGTCATGGTTACAGAGCTGGACCTCAGCCATGTCATCATTACGCAACGCTCGGCTATTGGTCATTCCGATGTATCGATCCTGAACCTCCATTGGCTGCCCCCACGTGGTGTATCATGGGCGAATGATTGACATAGCGACTATTCAATCATCACGCCCAGATGCGACTGGGAGGCGGCTCAGCGGGCGTGGCTTCATACATAAATAGAGACCAGACGCCTGATGTGGCAGCATTATCCACAGTACTGGTTCCCAGGGCTGGTATTAAGAGGAAGCAAACTGGGCAATTGCCTAGGGCCCCCACGCCCATATGGGCCCCCACGCCCATATGGGCCCCCTACCATTGGCAGACTTTCTCTACTATAAGGAATAAAGATCGGGAGAAAAGGACACCCTGAACATCCCCCTCTCCTTCCTCTTCACAAGGAAGCGACTCAGCAATCAGATCGGAGTGTGAGGGAGGAAATCTGTTGCTATGTACAGCTTTCACTATGGCCATACTTAGAGCTGCTGCTGGGTTTTCTCAAATGTAAGTGTGTTTTTGAGGTAAATATGCATATTTAACATGTATATATGTTAATATGTACATTTGTTTACACTGTAGGTGTCGTATATACTGTGTGAGCATTATGTGTTTGTATACAGGTATATGTGTGAGTATTGTGTGTAAGCATATATGGTATATGAATGTTTTTGTGTGAGTATATTTAGTATATAATTGTATATTTGTAAGTATATAAGATATATAATTATATAGGTGTAAATATATATGGTATATAATTGTATATGTGTGAGTATATTTGGTATATGAATGTATACAGTGGGGGAAAAAAGTATTAAGTCAGCCACCAATTGTGCAAGTTCTCCCACTTAAAAAGATGAGAGAGGCCTGTAATTGTCATCATAGGTAGACCTCAACTATGAGAGACAAAATGAGAAAACATATCTAGAAAATCACATTGTCTGATTTTTAAAGAATTTATTTGCAAATTATGGTGGAAAATAAGTATTTGGTCACCTACAAACAAGCAAGATTTCTGGCTCTCACAGACCTGTAACTTCTTCTTTAAGAGGCTCCTCTGTCCTCCACTCATTCTCTGTAGTAATGGTACCTTTTTGAAATTATCAGTATAAAAGACACCTCAAACAGTCACACTCCAAACTCCACTATGGTGAAGACCAAAGAGCTGTGGAAGGACACCAAAAACAAAATTGTAGACCTGCACCAGGCTGGGAAGACTGAATCTGCAATAAGTAAGCAGCTTGGTGTGAAGAAATCAACTGTGGGAGCAATAATTAGAAAATGGAAGACTTACAAGACCACTAATAATCTCTCTTGATCAGGGGCTTCACGCAAGATCTCACCCCGTGGTTTCAAAATGATAACAAGAACGGTGAGCAAAAATCCCAGAACCACACAGGGGGACCTAGTGAATGACCTGCAGAAAGCTGGGACTAACATAACAAAGGCTACCGTCAGTAACACACTACGCCGCCAGGGACTCAGATCCTGCAGTGCCAGATGTGTCCCCCTGCTTAAGCCAGTACATATCCGGGCCCGTCTGAAGTTTGCTAGAGAGCATTTGGATGTTCCAGAAGAGTATTGGGAGAATGTCATATGGTCAGATGAAACCAAAGTAGAACTGTTTGGTAGAAACACAACTCGTCGTGTTTGGAGGAGAGTGAATGTTGAGTTGCATCCAAAGAACACCATACCTACTGTGAAGCATAGATGTGGCAACATCATGCTTTGAAGCCGTTTCTCTGCAAAGGGACCAGAACGACTGATCCGTGTACATGAAAGAATGAATCGGGCCATGAATTGTGAGATTTTGAGCGCAAACCTCCTTCCATTAGAAAGGGCATTGAAGATGAAACGTGGCTGGGTCTTTCAGCATGACAATGATCCCAAGCACACCGCGAGGGCAACGAAGGAGTGGCTTCATAAGAAGCATTTCAAGGTCCTTGAGTGGCCTAGCTAGTCTCCAGATCTGAACCCCATAGAAAACCTTTGGAGTGAGTTGAAAGTCCGTGTTGCCCATTGACAGCCCCAAAGCATCAATGCTCTAGAGGAGATCTGCATGGAGGAATGGGCCATCATACCAGCAACAGTGTGCGCCAACCTTGTGAAGACTTACAGAAAACGTTTGACCTCTGTCATTGCCAACAAAGGATATATAACAGTATTGAGATGAACTTTTGTTATTGACAAAATATTAATTTTCCACCATAATTTGCAAATAAATTCTTTAAAAATCAGACAATGTGATTTTCTAGATATGTTTTCTCATTTTGTCTCTCACAGTTGAGGTCTACCTATGATGTCAATTACAGGCCTCTCTCATCTTTTAAGGGGGTGTTCATACTACCGTTGGTGACCGTCAGTACTGTAGTTTCCGTTGCTATTGTCCGTTACAAGATTTTAGCAACGGACACTAGCTGAATCGTCAGAAATCCGTTAAAATTTCTATTCATTTCAATGGGTTTTTATATTGTGTCCGTTAGTGTCCGTTTGTGTCCGTCTACACACAATCCGTCAGAAGTCCGTTTTTTTTTTCGCGGACAGAAAATCCTACATGCAGGAATTTTTGTCCGTTAGAAATAACGGATTCTTAACGGACAGCAAGTGTCCGTTATTTTTTTAACATTGAAGTCTATGGGTAACGGACTTATAACGGACAGTAACTGATAGCCATACTGTCCGTTATTTTATGTCCGTTTTTTTTTTCTGAGCATGCTCAGAAAGTATAAGGGAAAAAAAAAAAGTTCAAACACCAAAAAAAGAAAATGTTTTGCACTCCTGTGCACTGTACCTCCACCAGTCAGTCTGAAAATCTACCTCGGTTTGACTAAATTTGTATTTCATGACAGTGATTTTTGAAGAAAAATGAATATACAATAAAATATTTTAATAAAGTTTTTTTTATTAAAACAAATGTGTTTTTTTTATCCACAAAATTACAAACAAAGCCAAAAGGATGAACAAACACGCTTTCTTTAAAGGTGGCGTCAGGGGAGGGACCCTCGGTGGAAAAAGTGTATGTTTACACTTTGTCCACTGAGGGCCACCCCCCATGACACCACCCTTTAAGAAAGCATGTGCAAAAGACGAACTCAGGCAAAAGAATGAACAAACACGCTTTCTTTAAAGGTGGTGTCAGGGGAAGGACTCTCGGTGAATAAAGTGTATGTTTACACTTTGTCCACTGACGGCCACCCCCCATGACACCACCCTTTAAGAAAGCATGTACAAAACACAAACTCAGGTAAAAGAATGAACAAACACGCTTTCTTTAACCACTTAACGACATTGGACGTACTATTACGTCCTGTGCGCTTGGTACTTAGCGCAACAGGGCGTACTAATACGCCCTGGGGCAGCCACCCGCTCACTATCTGAGCGGGCGGCATCGGAACCGGGTGTTAGCTGTAACTGACAGCTAACACCCTGCTCCATATCCCCCGGTCGGAACTGAGTTCCGATCCGAGGTTTTAACCCCTTGGATACCGCAGTCAAACATGACCGCGGCATCCAAGGGGTTCCGCTATGTTGCTGCTCCGATCGGCACCCCCCGCGGCGAGATCGGGGGGTGCCGATACCTATAACCTGCAGCCCGGGGTCTGCTCAGTGACCCCAGGCTGCCTGGAGACCCCACTACCTGGTTGATCCTGCCGAGACCTGCGGAAGTGAGCGCTATGCGTCTGCATAGCCTCACTTCCTGTATAGACTGCAAGACACTTGTAAGCTCGTGTCTTGCAGTCTACAGTGCTGAGCCAGAAATCAAAGCATTGCTGGCTCAGGTGTCCTAATGGGACACATGAAAAAGTAAAAAAAAGTGAAAAAAAATAAAATAAAGTGTTTTAAAAAAATTAATAAAAGAATAAAGCCCCAAAAATTCCCTTTTGCTATATAAAATGAATTATATAAAAAAAAAAACCTAAAAATGAATAAAAACAATGCATATTTGCTATCGCCGCATCCATAACAACCTGTACAATAAAACTGAAACAATATTTAATGTACACGGTGAACGTCGGAGGAAAAAAATGGAAAAAACTCTCCAAAAGTAATGATTTTTTGCCATCTCACCTTACAAAATATGCCATAAAAAGTGATCAAAAAGTCATATGTACCCCAAAACATTACCAATAAAAAGCACAGGTTGTCCCGCAAAAAATAAGCCCTAAACCAACTCTGTAAACCGTAAAATAAAAATGTTACGCATCTCAGAAGATGGCGATTAATTTATGTCCCCAAATGGGTTTTTGTTCTGCAAAATTAGTATCGCATAAAAAAACAGTATAAATGAGGTATCGCCGTAATCGTACAGACCCGTAGAAAAAAGGTAACATGTTACTTATGCTTTATGCTGCATGGTGAAAAATTTCAAAGGTAAAACGCAGTGTCAGAATTGATGGGGTATTTTTTAATCCAACAAGAAAGAGTTAATAAAATTTATTCAATAGGTTATAGGCGCCCAAAGATGATGTCATTACAAAATACAGCTCACCCTGCAAACAACAAGTCCTCATATGGCTACATCACCAGAGAAATAAAGAAAATATAGCTCGTACAATGTGAAGACAAAAACTCCAAAAATCGCCAAATCTTTAGAACATAACTGGCTGCATCAGGAAGGGAATGTATAAGCTGTGTGAGCGGATATCAGGGGACACCCCAGATTTAGAGCTTATGAAGGAAAATAAACCAGAAGTGACCCCCAGAGTGACCCCTCCAATAATAAGAACTACTGGGGAAATAGTAGGGAATTTGGTGTTCCCAATGCACTCCGCACAGCTTACATATTCACTTTTCCCCATCCGCTGAGTATTCATGTCTGGGATACTAATGCTTACTACACCCCTTGATAAATTCTTTGAGGGGTGCAGTTTTCAAAATGGGGTCACTCCTTTGGGGAATCCACTTTTCTGGTACCTTACAGGCTCTGCAAACATGACATGGCATCCAGATCCCAAACATCTGAATCTGCACTCCAAAAGCCACATAGCGCTCCTTCTCTTCTGCGCCCGGCTGTGTGCCCAAACTGCAGTTTATGCCCACATGTATTACACTTGTCGTACCCAGAATAACGTACTTAATGTCATATGTGGGTATAAACTGCTGTATGGACACAGCCGAGCACAGAAGGGAAGGAGCGCTATTTGGTTTTTGGAGCACAGGCTTGGACGGTTTGGTTTTTGGACGCCATTGCACTTTTGCAGAGCTGAAACGCCAGTAAAGTGGAATCCCCTGACATGTTACCCCATTTTGGAAACTACACCCCTGAAGGAATTTATCCAGGGGTACAGTGAACATTTTTAACCCCCAAGTGTTGCTATAATTTATTATCCATAAATGAATACGCAGCTGATTGTGAAAGGTGAAAATGACAATTTTTCCAGGAATACGACATTTCAGTGTGTAATATGTTGTGCCCGGCTTGTATCAGAGATGAACGCTCCAAAAGCTGTTGTGCCCGGGATACCCGCTTAACAGTTTTTGGAGTGTGTGTCTCTGCAGACATAAGCTGGGCACAACATATCGGGCACTGAAATGGCATATCTATGGAAAAATGTTATTTTTAACTTTTCATTATCATCTGCGCATTCATTTCTGGAAATTAAAAGAATGCAACACTTAAGGGTTAATAATGCTTGCTACACCACTTGATAAATCCCTTGAAGGGTTTAGTTTCCAAAATGGGGTCACAAGTCTGTGGATTCCACTTTACTGGCAATTCATGGGCTCTGCAAAAGTGACATGGTGTCCATAAACCAAACTGTGGTCTAAAAACCAAAATAGCACTCCTTCCCTTCTGTGCTCGGCTGTGCCCAAACAGCAGTTTATACCCACATATGGCATTAAGTACGTTATCCTGGGTACACCAGTGTCATACATGTGGGTATAAACTGTCATTTGGGCACACAGCATGGTGCAGATGTGAAGGAGCGCTATGTACTTTTGGAGCGCAGATTTAGATTGTTGGTTTTTGGACGCCATGTCACATTTGCAGAGACCCTAAAATCGCCCCTACAAAATGGGGGTCACTTCTTGGGGAATTCCAGTTTACTGGCACCTCCAGGGCTCTGCAAAAACAACATGGCGACCAGAAAGTCCCTCTAAATCTGTACTCCAAAAGCTAAAAAAACACAGTGCTCCTTCCCTTCTGAGCCCTGCTGTGTGCCCAAGTAGCAGTTTATAGCCACATATATAATTTTTTTTCCCCCGGGATAGCCCACTTAATAGTTTTAGGAGTGCATGTCTCTGATGCCACAAAGTGGCCGCAACATATTCTGAAATTGGATATTTCTTCAAAAACTTCAATTTTCACTTTGTACATTAATTTTTGGGAAGCATTTTTAGGCTCAAAATGATAATACCCCTTGATACATTCCTTGGGGGGTGTAGTTTCTAAAATGAGGTCCCTTTTGAGGGGTTTCCATTGTATTGGTACTTTAGGAGCTCTGCAAATGCGACATGGCACCTGAAAACTATTCCAGCCACATCTGCCCTCCTAAAGCTGAATAGCGCTCTTTCCATTCTGAGCCCCACCATGTACCCATACAGCAGATTACAACCACATATGGGGCATTTCTGTGTTCAGAAGAACTTGTGTAACAAACTGTGGGGTGTTTTTTCTTCTTTAACCACGTGCAAAAATTAAAAATATGCCGCTAAATGGACGGTTTATTGGAAAAAAAGTAATTTTTCATGTTTACGTCCCAATGATGATAAAATCTGTGAAACAGCTGTGAGGTCAAAATGCTCACTATACCCCTAGATAAATTCTATGAGGGGTGTAATTTCCAAAATGGGGTCCCTTTTGAGGGGTTTCCATTGTATTGGTACTGTAGGGGCTCTGCAAATGTGACATGGCACCCGAAAACTATTCCAGCAAATTCTGCCCTCCAAAAGCTAAATAGCGCTCTTTCCATTCTGAGCCCCACCATGTACCCATACAGCAGATTACAACCACATATGGGACATTTCTGTGTTCAGGAGAAATTGTGTAACAAACTTTGGGGAGCTTTTTCTCCTTTGTCCTCTTGTGAAAATGAAAAATTTGGGGCTAAATTGACAGTTTATTGGAAAAAAAGAAATTTTTCATTTTCATGTCCCAATGTTAATAAAATCTGTGAAACAGCTGTGGGTTCAAAATGCTCACTATACCCCTTGACATGTTCTGTGAGGGGTGTTGTTTCCAAAATGGGGTCACTTTTAGGGGGTTTCCACTGTTTTGGTACTTTGGGGGCTCTGCAAATGCAACATTGCACCTGAAAACTATTCCAGCAAAATCTGCCCTACAAAAGCAAAATAGCGCTCTTTCCATTCTGTGCCCCACCATGTATCCATTCAGCAGTTTATGACCACATATGAGGCATTGCTGTGTTCAGGAGAAATTGTTTAACAAACTATGGGGTCCTTTTTCACCTTTAACCACTTGTGAAAATGAAAACTTTGGGGATAAAGTGATGTTTTAGTAATTTTTCATTTATACATCCCAGTGTTAGTAAAATCTGTGAAACAGCTGTGGGGTCAAAATGCTCACTATACCCATTGATGAGTTCTGTGAGGGGTGTAGTTTCCAAAATGGGGTCACTTTTATGGGGTTTCCATTGTTTTGGTACTTTGGGGGCTCTTCAAATGCAACATGGCACCTGAAAACTATTCCAGCAAAATCTGCTTTTCAAACGTCCAGTGTCGCTCCTTCCCTTCTGTGCACTGCCAAATGCCCAAACATCAATTTACACCCACATGTGGGGTATTTCTGTGCTCGGGAGAAATTGTATAATAAACTGGGAGATGCATTTTCTCCTTTAACCCTTTGTGAATGTGTTAAATTTAGGGCTAAATGAAGGGATTAGTGGAAAAAAATGAAATGTCTAAATTTCACCTCGATATCGTTTTAATTCTTGTGAAATGCTTAAAGGGTTAACAAACTTCCCAAATGCTGTTTTGAATTATTTCAGGGGTGCAGTTTTGAAAATGGGGTGATTTATTGGGGGTTTCTAATATATAGGCCTTTATAATCCCCTTCAGAACTGAAGTGGTCCCTAAAAAATTAGTTTGGGAAATTTTCTTGTAAATCTGGAAAATCGCTGTTACACTTGTAAGCCTTCTAACATCCAAAATAAATTAAAGGACGATTAAAAGATGATGTCAATATAAAGCAGAGATATGGTAGATAATATTTATTAATGTATTTGGGTGGTATGATTATCTGTCTGAAAAGCAGAGACTTTCACATTTTGAAAATTGCGATTTTTTTTTCCAAATTTCCATCAAATATCCTATTTTTTTATAAATAAATACAAAAATATTGATTAGTGTTTACCACTAACATGAAGTACAATGTGTCACGAGAAAACAATCTCAAAATCACTTGTGTAAGTTAAAGCGTCTCAAAGTTCTTGCCACATAAAGAGACACATGTCAGTTTTGAAAAACAAGGCCTGGTCCTTAACGCACTTTTGGGCTGCGTCCTTAAGGGGTTAAAAGTGGTGTCAGGGGAAGGAACTTCGGTGGAAAAAGTGTATGTTTACACTTTGTCCACTGAGGACCACCCCCCCCCATGACACCACCCTTAAGAAAGCATGTGCAAAAGACAACTGAGGAATAAAAAAAAGTCTGTGGCAGTTGCAAGCATTGAAAATGGAGCAGTCTGTATGCTGAGTAATAAAGTCTCTCATTTTCAGTGCTCAGGACTTTAATCATCGAGACTTTTCAGCACATTTGACTGTCCAAAAAAAGTAAAAAAAAAAAATTCAAAGGAAAAAACTTACACTCTGCCATCCTGCCAGTCCACCCAACCTGCGTTGGAAAGAAAAAAAGCTGCAAAATTGTCCCTCATGCGGCTCACAGCTACTGTAGATCGTGGGCCAGATGCGTCGAGACCATGTAACCCAGGCTCCAGTTCCTGGGTGTCAACTGGCAACGGTTCCCTTGTCAGCAGGAAGTTATGGAGGACCACGCAGGCTTTCACAACGTCATCCACAGATTCTGGCTTCAGCTGGATAGCAGTGGTAAAAATCCGCCATTTCGAAGTGAGGATCCAAAACGCGCACTCCACAAGTCTCTGGGCTCTTGATAGTCTATAGCTGTAGATTCTTTTCTGGAAGTTGAGTCCACGGCTGGAGTGCAGTTTCAGAAGGTTTCCACACATCTGGAAGGCCTCGTAGACAACAACCACAAATGGCTTTGGTGCTGGCAATCCGAAATTTCCAGAATAGATTTTCTGTCCCATGTCAGAGTCCTTGAAGATCCTGGAGTCGTTGGTGCGGCCATATGCCCCAATGTCCACAGCCAAAAATCGATACTGGGCATCAGCAATGGCCATCAACACAATGGAAAAGTATTTCTTGTAGTTGAAGAACAGGGAGCTACTCCTTGCAGGTTTCTGGATATGGATGTGCTTTCCGTCGACTGCTCCTACACAGTTTGGAAAACGTGTCACCTCCCAGAACTTTTCTGCAATGTCCTTCCATTGTTTGGTAGATGGATGTGGGAGAAATTTTTCACGCAGCAAATCCCACAGGGCCTGGCAAGTATCCCGGACGATGGTCGACTTGCCAAGGTGGAACTGGAAGTGCATGGAGAAGCTCTCGCCTGTTGCCAGATACCTTGAAAAAAATAAAATTAAAGTAAGTGTAAATATATATATTTACACTTACTTACTATATATATATATATATATATATATATATATATATATATATATATATATATATACACACACACACATTTGAAATACAGTGTTGATACTCACCGAAGGGTCACTGTCAAGAGCTCCTCTGGTGTAACGCTTCTCCTCAAGTGGGTGTCCTGCCTCTGGAGTCTGGTTGACAGCCGCTGAAGAAGTTCATCAAAGCTGGGAATGGACATACGCAGATAATCGTGGAACTTCTCTGGATGTTTTCGCAGTTCTCCATACAGGCTTGAATATACTCCCCTTGTCATGCGGGCGGATGTAATAGGATGGACACAGAAGCGTCGCCTTTGCCGTCTCCTCTGCCTTCTCCACTTCGCCCTCAGCCAGATCACCTCTACGTCAAATAAAAGAGATGGAGGAATCATTTTCTAAAAATGACAGCAGCACCACAAGAAGAACTGGAACAGAGCAACGATACTCTCCTCTCCAAAGTTGGCTCCAGACTGAATTGTCAACTCTTCTTCCTGCTTTTATATTCTCTCTGTCGTCATTCTGTGTTTATGGCAACCAATTAAGAAAAAAAAACGGACTAGAAATTAACGGACATAAACGGACACAAACTGATGGTTTACTGTCCATTTTATGTATTTTTAACGGATTGAGTTTAATGGATCCGTTAAAAAAATGGACATTTACTGTCCGTTTGTGTCCGTTATTGTAGGTGTCCATTATTTTTTTTTAACAGACACCTTCATAACAGATTTCCTACGGTAGTGTGAACCCTACCTAAGTGGGAGAACTTGCACAATTGATGGCTGACTAAATACTTTTTTTTCCCCACTGTATGTGTGAGTATATACAGAATACGAATGTCTGTCTGTTTTCTCATGTACATGTGTACCATTATGCATGCTAGAATTGTGTTCTATAGTGTGATGTACAGTATATTATGATGTTAAGGATTAGACCCAACATAGTGAAATGCAGCTAAAAAACACTGTAATGAGTTTATCTGTATTTTTCTTCCCCTATTAAATATATGTGAAAATGTTCACGATTCTGCAACTAAAATTAGCATGCCGTGTTTTTCAAAAACGCACACATTTCTGAATTTGCAGATTTTACACATCTTTTTTTTCTGCAATATGTGGATAAAATTAAATGAAATATCATTCACTTTGCTGGTGCTGTAAAACTCAGCATTTTTTTTTACTGCGTTTCCACAATGTGGGGCTTTAGCCTTAGGCTAAGACCCCATGTTGCGGAAACACTGTGTTTATGTTGCAGGTTATGCAGCAGTTTTTTGAGCAACTCAGGAGTGGCTTGAAAATGAATGGAAAATATAAATAAATCACTTAAATGTTTCCCTTCTGTTAAATCCACTTTTGACTTTGGCTCCAAAAAAAAAAACCACAGCAAAATCTGCAACAAAAAAACACTGCGTTTTTGCATCATGGGCTCTTAGCCTAAAGGGGTTTTTCCACTAATCAAAATTTACTATGGGGTTATTCTGGTAGTCAGCAGCTGACATGACAGTATTTAGTCCTGGTATAGTGGTCCTATATGATAACTCTGTATGTATGTAAATATTTTTTGTGTGTGGGGAAATTAGGGCTGGGTGCTTAATGGAAAAATAATCGAAACTGAATATCAACCCTGATAACTGATGTGATTTTGTTCATGACTGTTATTTTGGTTCAGTTATTACAATATTTGCGAGGTTCTACCTGCATTTTAGTTCAGACCTCAGAGTATAAACATGAAAAATGTTATTCTCCTCTCCTGGGCTCAGACACGACCCCCTGCTGTCTTCAGCTCCTCTCACTGATGTCAGAGACTGCTGAGGCCTGTGATTCGGACTCAGCATGTCACGTGGCGTTGTGACACATAGACAGAAGCCTCACAACTCTGTGTGACCTATGTGACCACTGAGGCCTCAGCAGTTCCTGACGTCAGTGAGAAGAGCCAAAGACAGCAGGAAGTCACGTTGTAGCCCAGGAGAGGTGGTTTTTATGTTTGATCATCTCCTCTCGGTCTCTCTGTCACCTCCTCTGAAGAGACCCCGAGTATAATAGAAGTTCCAGTTCGGTTGCGTTTGCGAAACCACAGTGCAAACCTCTCAAGACGAATCTCGTGAGATTCGCCCAACACATGCTCATACTGTAAAAGGTGTGTGTTTGTGACCTATATAATTGCCATTAATCATAATCAAGGTAAAATTCCAGATTAATCGTGATTTTGATTTTGGTCATAAGGGAAAGACCTATGGCTTGTTTATTGTGCAACACAAGCAATTAGTTTTACTACACAAAAAAAAAAATTATATATTGTAAGCAGGCAGGTGGTAAAGTTGTGGGAGGCAGGTATGTGCCACTGAGTTTTCAAGTCTCAGTGAGAAAAGTGGCTGGAGTATGGGTCTGAGACTTCGGAGTTGCTGCAGGTCCACTCCCATACTCCAGTCCTGCTGACCTGATACCCTCCAGGTGTGTGAAGCCTTTATTAGAGTGGAAGCTGCCAGAGAGAGATATGTGTTGGAACAACACAACAAGCTGCTAAGCTGCTAGAGTCTATAAAGGACACTGAGATAACTGGAGGACCAGCCTGAACTGGACACTGCACCTGGTGAGAAGCACCAAACTTTGAATTGTTTCTGTGTACCTTAAATTAAGGACATTTTATGTTATCGTTTTGCTGCTCAAGCAAGCTATTTTAAGTTGCCATGGGAACTTTGCCCAATAAAAAAACCTGGCCTATTGAACCACTACTAATGTGTGCCTGTATTGTTGGAGACAAGACTAACCTGAGGGTCCTGTGCACTCAAATCTCAATAAATAAATATATATTGTGGTAAAGTGTATGGTAAAGTGCTGGACGGGATGTATATCCAGCCTGGTTTCCTCAGCCAGGCAAGATAGTGGAAATCCAGGAAGATACATGTTGCCTTAGCAGAACATAGTCTGCTAGGGATTTCTTTAAGTTACATTGGCTGGATTTTCTGGACTGGAGGACAGGTTGGTAGTGGGAGTCTTCCAGTCCACACCCCTAGCCCACTACTGGGTTTTCCCCTACTCCCTGGTTCTTTCAGCTGAGGCTTCCTGTCAATGATTACTGAGGAAGGAAGCCTGGCAAAAGGAGGGCTGACTGACTGAGAGAGAGCACCCCTGGAATGGAGGTTTACCCACTTTGATACTGTGTTTGCTGATATGTATTTGCCTGCACTAGACTAGTGAGGGGCATGATGCTGTTTAGTTAGAGCCAGACAGGCTTAGGCTTTTTGTTTTGTTTATACAATGTTGTTTTGTGCTGAAATGCCTAAATAAAGGACCCGTGGAGTTTTAAAACCTGCTGCCTTTGTGAACCTGGTCATTGCCAACCCCCACCATGTGAGCTGTTCCCGACAATATATATATATATATATATATATATATATATATATATATATATATTTTTTTTTTTTTTTTAAAGAACTTAGGAACACTCCTGTAAGTACCAGTGATCAGCACTGCAGCACATCGAATTGACAGAATGTGACTATGTTGTAGGTGCAATATTTCAGCATTTGGGGCCCCGTTTTTAATTTAGCTTGGAGCCCCACTTCATCTAAAACCGGCTCTGTCGGTTCCCACCATCAGGGATCTGGGAATTGCAGTTTTAGGTTTTCCTCCTGATGAACTCCCCTTGCATGTTGTTATTAGGGGGGAAATGCGTTGAGGTTATGTTTTGTTCCTCAGCAGCCACAGACCTTTAAAATTTATACATATCAGCTGGTAACTTTAGTAGGCAGCTACTTCATCAGTGCTGTTATTTACTTCATTGATGTTACTTGCAGGCTTGAGGATATACTTCATATCTATTTATCCTCTGCATTGAATGATACATGATAGTAAACAACACTGGACATTATTAAGCAAGTCATGCCTGTTTCTATATTTGTTTGGGAAACACCCTGTCAGAACACCTGCAAATTGATCTGGTGTCTGAATCAATTTGTTTAATTATGTGAGCACATAAATTTTATTGTTAAAAGGTTAAATTTTAGCTTTTGTTTTTCCTTCTGTAAAAATTTTCAGTGATGTCTTTACCACTTTACATGGAAGTATCCCTGATTGATATATTTGTTTTTGGGATTTCGTATATTGATACTTTTCTCCAGCTTCTACAGTGGGGAAAAAAAGTATTTAGTCAGCCACCAATTGTGCAAGTTCTCCCACTTAAAAAGATGAGAGGCCTGTAATTGTCATCATAGGTAGACCTCAACTATGAGAGACAAAATGAGAAAACATATCTAGAAAATCACATTGTCTGATTTTTTTTTTTAAAGAATTTATTAGCAAATTAGTGTGTAAAATAAGTATTTGGTCACCTACAAACAATAGATCTGGCTCACAGACCTGTAACTTCTTATTTAAGAGGCTCCTCTGTCCTCCACTCATTATCTGTAGTAATGGCACCTGTTTGTCATTGTTATCAGTATAAAAGACACCTGTCCACAACCTCAAACAGTCACACTCCAAACTCCACTATGGTGAAGACCAAAGAGCTGTGGAAGGACACCAGAAACAAAATTGTAGACCTGCACCAGGTTGGGAAGACTGAATCTGCAATAGGCAAGCAGCTTGGTATGAAGAAATCAACAGTGGGAGCAATAATTAGAAAATGGAAGACATACAAGATCACTGATAATCTCCCTCGATCAGGGGCTCCACACAAGATCTCACCCCGTGGGGTCAAAATAATCACAAGCACGGTGAGCAAAAATCCCAGAATCACATGGGGGGACATAGTGAATGACCTGCAGAAAGCTGAGTCTAACGTAACAAAGGCTACCGTCAGTAACACACTACGCCGCCAGGGACTCAGATCCTGCAGTGCCAGATGTGTCCCCCTGCTTAAGCCAGTACATATCCGGGCCCGTCTGAAGTTTGCTAGAGAGCATTTGGATGTTCCAGAAGAGTATTGGGAGACTGTCATATGGTCAGATGAAACCAAAGTAGAATTGTTTGGTAGAAACACAACTCGTCGTGTTTGGAGGAGAGTGAATGCTGAGTTGCATCCAAAGAACACCATACCTACTGTGAAGCATGGGGGTGGCAACATCATGCTTTGGGGCTGTTTCTATGCAAAGGGATCAGGACGACTGATCCGTGTACATGAAAGAATGAATGGGGCCATGTATCGTGAGATTTTGATTGCAAACCTCCTTCCATCAGCAAGGGCATTGAAGATGAAACGTGGCTGTGTCTTTCAGCATGACAATGATCCCAAGCACACCACCAGGGCAACAAAGGAGTGGCTTCGTAAGAAGCATTTCAAGGTCCTGGAGTGGCCTAGCTAGTTTCCAGATCTCAACCCCATAGAAAACCTTTGGAGGGAGTTGAAAGTCCATGTTGCCCAGCGACAGCCCCAAAACATCACTGCTCTAGAGGAGATCTGCATGGAGGAATGGGCCGACATACCAGCAACAGTGTGTGCCAACCTTGTGAAGACTTACAGAAAACATTTGACCTCTGTCATTGCCAACAAAGGATATATAACAAAGTATTGAGATGAACTCTTGTTATTGACCAAATACTTATTTTCCACCACAATTTGCAAATAAATTCTTTAAAAATCAGACAATGTGATTTTCTGCATTTGTTTTCTCATTTTATTGCTCATAGTTGAGGTCTACCTATGATATCAATTGCAGGCCTCTCTCATCTTTTTAAGTGGGAGAACTTGCACAATTGGTGGCTGACTAAATACTTTTTTTCCCCACTGTATATGGCTGGATTTCTATCCTACAAATTCAATCCGAACAAGTGGCTTGATGAGGCCAATGATGGGATATCGTACTCAGAGAAAACTTCTATCACTAATCCGATATTAATAAAAACCGCCTTTAACTCACTCACAGCGATATATAGAGATTTTGTGAGATCTTAGTTGGAGGTACAGGACCTACAAAAATATTTGAAAAATAAAATTATTCCTCAAGATCTTAGGAATTCCGTGCTCTCAGTATACTGGGCGAATGGCTTTGATGCTTAAATGGGAGAAAGATATCACGGAAAGTTCCTTAAGACTAATTGCTCTCATGCTTGAAGAGAAGAAGCTGGCTCTTAAGAAACATTCCCTTGCTCTAAAAGAGGTTATAGAGAAAACCAAGATACAGATACAAGATTCTCTCTACAGAACCATATTTCACTAATAAAGAGAAAGCTCTTCAGAACAACATTGAGAGGTTTAATACACTAATCAAAAATAGAAAGCAGTTTCAATTTCAGAGGGACCTAATATAATTCAGAGAGAATAGGGCCTATAAAAATCTAAATCAGGTGGGACAAGAGACTGAGGTCTTGTCATCAGACTATAATACATCTGACACAGACCAAGTGAGAGGTCAGACATATAGACAACAGAGGGGTAGAGGCTTTGATTGGCGCAGGGGCACACCTAAACAAGGGGGGCCTAGAAATGTTGGTACTAATCAACTAATGCCTAGTACCTTCTCAGAAGCTGTCATGAACCTCCACCAGCTACAGAGAAACTGTAGCGTTGGTATCTGGACCTCAAATCTTTATTAATGTGACACTATGTGACTTTAACTTCTGATCCATGTCCTTTAGATGAATCACAAGTCATAAATCTGTCATCTAGATCTCTGACCCCTTTAGCATTACAAGTTCTATCTAAGGGATTTTCTTTTGTTCCGACAATGAAATTTATGGAATTTGAGTTAAGAATATTGCACTCTTTACGAGAAAACTTAGATGGGCTAAATTCATTAAACTCGAACAAGAGAAAATGTATTGAATGGGGCATTGGCGAGGAGGATCTTCCTCATTTACAAGTGTTGGAGGATCTTTGAGAAGAGGGACAGGGGGTGAGTGGTCCTGGACCATTCACGGATCTTTCATCCACCATCTTCCCTCATGAGCACCAACAGTGGCAGACCCCTGTGTCTGCGCATATGCTGGCAAGCATGGCAGGCTGTATGCTATGCTTTTTACACAGCGACAAGCATATTATTACCGTCAAGCAGAGGGATGAGTACTGGATGGCAGTGCTCTTAGACTCTCTCTATACAGTAAAGACAAAATGAGGTAATTCTTCCCTGCTTCTGAAAGGGATGGAAAATTAGATTATTATCTGGCTAGGCTATATAACCAGCTTACCACAGTGTTTAGGGAGAACACTGCAACTGCCAGTCACACATATACCCAGGTGGCCTCTGCTTGCTCCCAGTCCATCTTACTCAGCCAATGTCATAAGTGTCAGGAGGAGTAAAAGCAGCAGCAGCCAGACCCAGTATAGTATCTGGAAGTTGATGAACAAATATTTTTTCCGACCACAGCCACAATAGGCAACTGACGCCCACTGGCTGCATCCACAGGTACAGTCGTGCCTATAGTGCAATTGTTGTCCAGCAGATAACTCTGACCCCATGGAACTCTGGGCCAATAGGTTACAGCAGTGGAAGGAGCTGGCCTAGTTTGCCATGGGAGTTTCATCTTGCCCGGCCTCAAGTGTTATGGCTGACAGGGTGTTCAATGCTGCAAGTGGCATTGTAACACCTAAAAACATGAGACTGTCTACAGGAAGCGTGGAAAAAATTACTTTTATCAAAGTGAATCAGTGATGATTTTCAAACACCTTCGGCTGATGCCTCTGAATAGTGGTGCCATCGTCTCCCTTTATCATCTTCCATTTACGGTACTTCTGGCTGCTTCTCCAAAACATCTAACACCACTGCCACCACTCAGGCAGACACGTCCTGTGGCCTGGTCCATCACATTCTGCTATACCACACTGTTGGAGCCATAGTATTAGTTATTAAAAAAAAAAAAAAAAAACTTTTGATTTTCACATCTGCTCCCATTACGTCATAATTTTTGGTGTGTGTGTGTTTTTTTTTTTTTTTTTTTTTTTTTTTTTTGAAAAACCAATTCTTTATCACTTTTCAACTTGGCTCACAGCTACAAATTTATCTCCAAAGTGACAAAAGCCATAAAAACTTGCTATTTTTTATACAAAACCATTGCGTTTTGCAATATAACTGCCACGTGTCTAAAAAACCACGGGTAAAAGGTAAATTTTGGAGAGTTGAAAATGTTAAAATGCTTGAAAGCAAGTGTCAGTGCAGTGTATAGTTAAAGTCTGGAAAAAAACGCTGAGCAGCACATAGTGTAAAACCGTATATAATAATTTTTCGGTGTTGGAAAAGAGTGATAAATAGCTTGAGTGTTCTGTGGACCACCTGACCGTTCTGCAAGTGCCTGACGCCTGGAAGCCGCACACATCTTTTGCTATCATGGACTTCATCAGATATCACAATGAAAAAGGTGATTATCTGGTTGACCAATACAAATGCAATCTTCTGGCACTCTGATTCTGCACTACCAACTAACTGTGAGTCCCTTCCCCTTACAAGTGTAGCTCTTCGTAAACTTTTCTAGAAACTGGAAACATTGGCATTTGACACAACTCGCCATTTTTTGGATTATAAATTTAACTTCGTCTATTTGAAAGAGAACAAGGGGGCTGAGGTTGAAGTATCCTTCCCCCCACCCCCTTCCTTTCCTAATGACTTAACTTTTTCCTCAGAATGGGAGAACTACTTACAGACCTGTTTCACGGGTCATTTGGAGAGCAGGTTCAGGTGTGAACCTAGCCTTTACATATGACCCTTCTACATGTCATGCCTTGGAATACCATAATCTCATCACAAAGGAAT
Source organism: Leptodactylus fallax (assembly GCA_947044405.1). Classification (NCBI taxonomy): domain Eukaryota; kingdom Metazoa; phylum Chordata; class Amphibia; order Anura; family Leptodactylidae; genus Leptodactylus; species Leptodactylus fallax. Next base: position 114,587 of record CAMRHE010000182.1, read on the forward strand.
TTGTAGAAGGAGTTCTCTCAAAAAAAGAGGTTTCTTGACAATAAACAACCCTACTTTGGGGAACAGGGGGGAATATAGACAAAAACATTTTTTAAACCTGTTGACTGTAATAGCCTCCTCGACTACCATAGTTTGTTTTACAGGAAATGAAAGGACGATATGTGGCATCCCAGAGCTGGCTATGGCTGGGCTGAGGGTGATCTCTGTGCATTGTATTATTTCCTGTTGCTTCATAGCCTGTGTGACATAGCAGGGGGTCCTGAGTCTCACACAACACAGCGCCACCTAGTGAGCCTCACACATGCATTACACCTCCCATAGGATTGAATAGTAACCAAATGTCCAATGGGAGGACATCGCCTGGGAAAAGGGGAGGAGTCAGCTGATCACTGGGTCCCCATGGTAACACCCCTGCAGGAAGGTCCTGCGTGTGAGGAGTTAGAAGTGTGGAGTGTTAGGAGGAGGAGGTGAGGAGATAAGTGTGATGTCCTGTGAAGAAAGCAGTGAGTTTAGTGCAGGAATCTCAAGTCCTAGACAGGCCCAGGAAGGTTGGAGAGCTGACATACTCCAGCTATTCAGAAGATCCTGTCCCCTGTCTGCCTAGCCATCGCCCTGAAGGAAGTCAAGCATCATTATCTTGTCAGCCTGAGACTGTGGAGAGAACATTCTGGAACACGTGCTCCATAGCAAGTATCACAGGATCCAGGGGCCAAGGCCAGACCTGTGGAATATCCTGCCACCCTGACTATTGCACCCCGAAACTCTGAGCTATCAGGACCACATAACGTGAGTGGGGAATATTATGTACTAGTATCATGGTGGGCATCCTCCTATGAGCCAAATAGGAGCCCAGACGCACCTTAGGGCTGTAACACTGAAGTATAAGGGGCTAGGAACACCTTTCATCAAGTCTACCCTGCACCCCAGGACTTTGCTGCGTCACCAGGCGTACCCCGTTGTTTTGTATTGAAGAAACTGTTTAAGCATTTGTGCCTCCACACCCATGGAAGTAAAAGTTCAACTTTACAACCGTTTCTGTGTCTGACTCTGCACCAACAACATCAGGGCGCCCCAAACACCACCAGTCGGCACAGTATAGGGGAAGCGCCCCGGGGGAACAATCACCACCAACATTTGTGCAGCCCCCTCATCACCGGTACCAGTGGTGGTAATGTGGGACAGCACCAGCGCTGCGCCCTCGTGCCCAGAGACCGTGACAAGTCTGCGCAGTTTGCACCCCGCAATCCCAACTGCAGCGTTACCTTCCATCTGGTCACCGCAAGAAAAACTGGCGTCACGAACAGGATACGGGTGTGTGCCATTTTGAGAAAGTCGCCACGAAAAGTGCGCCAAATTGTCTCCAGAGCATCGGTCTTTATTGTGGACTTTGCTAAGATCAAGTTTATTCCCTGAGAGTGCTTGCCACAAAGAGGGGAGCCCTATACCCCTGAAGTAAGCCCTAAAGACTGTCCTCTCAGTGTGTTACAGCCCTGGAAGAGTTAAAACGCCCAGGACTTGTTTGCTGCGCCACATCGCTGTGTAAGAACGCCCACAAAGGGTTAACTGTACCTTGCAAAAGTGCGGGAGATTTTTAGCACTGCCCATGAGGCCAGGAGACCCATCTGCCGCCATCTTAGGAGAGCCCAGAATGCTGAGCGCAATGCTCCAGCGCACCCATACAAGAAAGTGAAAGGCGAACGTGCCGGCGCCATTTCTGACTCTCCGGTGCCGCATCACCGTCCCTGCTGTGCACCGCTGATCTCTGGTCCACGCTGCAGTTGCTGTCAGTGAGTACTGTGCCTCCCTGTCCTTGTCTTCAGTCCTTCCACGGCCCCAGCGAGTGTTTTCCGTGTACAGTGTCCGTGGGGAGGCCACCATTAAAGAGGGGGAGCACACCGTCAGCCTGCATCACAGTGACTCTGTTAATAGCTACAGCATTCCAAGTTGTAGTCTCCATTCCCTGCCAGCAAGCAGTTGAGTTTCTTAAAGAGACGGCGACCTAATTTCAGTCATACCTGCAAACAACATGACTGAGCAAAGTGACATTGTGCCATCTGTTTCTAGTGATCCAGCAGTGCCCATGGCGAGCAGCCTACCATTCTCAATGCCATTTTACCCTGGCGCACCATGGCTGCCGTGCTACAAAGGGGAGGCGCATACCCTCAGGGACTTTCGTGAGAAGATGCTGTCTCTCTTCCAGTTCTATCCTCTGAATACAGAACAGCAGATACAGATCCTGCTGGGCCAGCTTGAGGGTGCTGCAGCTAGGGAGGTCAAATCCTGGCCTGCCTCTGACAAAAGAACCCCTGGGCAAATTCTGGACAAACTCCAGGTGAACTTTGACGTGCGATCTGTCTCCGAGGTAAAGATGCGCTTCTTTTCCAGACGACAACCACCTGGTGAGACCCTGCGGGACTATGCTTTATCCCTCCAAGAGGCATTCAGAGCTGTGGTGCAAGTGGATCCACGTGAAAATGTGGACTCTGATAAAATCTTGCTTGACCGCTTCATAGAAGGGGCGGGTACCACATTGCTCCATAGTCAGTTGCGAATGCTTGCTGCACAACATCCCAGCATCACGTTTGCTGACTTCAAGGCCCTTGCCATCCAGGTCTTGGGACAGGAGCAGCCCCAGCCGAGCCCAGTCATCTGTGCTCCCTCACCTGGACCCTCAACAAGCATTGCTCCAGTTGTCCTGCCACTACCTCTGGGTACCTCACCTGCTGCCCAAACTGCGCAGACTACACCAGCAGACTCCAGAGATGACCTTCTGGCCCGAGTGGATCATCTGACCCGTGCCATGGAACAGATCACCGTCCGTCTAGATCGTCTGACCCAGCCGTCTTCATCGTCCAGTGATCCTTTGCGAAGTCTCAACATCTCACCTGAGTCGCCACCCAGACGTCCGTCTTCAGTGAAACCTCCGCAGAGTGAGAGGCCATACTGTACCTATTGCCATAGATATGGACACACCAGGCCTCAGTGTTTTCAGTTAAACGGGCCACCCCCGAGGCAGCGGGCCGCCCCTCGGGAGGAAAGAAGAAGGGCCCAGGTGAATCTTCAGTGCCATTGTCACGCTTCATCTCAGCCTGCCCACACATCACAATCCGGGTGAACGGCATCCCTCTGGCAGCGTTGGTGGACACTGGATCTCAGGTAACAACCCTGCGCAAGCAGGTGTTCCTTGAACATTGGGACTTAGGTGTGTTGAAAAGAACACCTGACACATGGATAAATCTGTGTGCCAGCAATGGACAGCCCATACCACAGCAGGGTTATTGGGAACCCACTATCCAGATTGGGGACTTGAAACTGCCTAGACAGGGTGTAATTGTCACTGATGTAGAGGATGATAGGTTTGCAGTTGTAATATTAGGCATGAATGTTTTACACCATTGCTTTGCAGAAGTGTTGGATGCCTTGCATGCCTCTCTCCTTACAGCTTCTCCCAGTGACCAGCAGACCATTCAGCGGGCCATTCGTGTACTCAATGCCCAGCACAAGTTCGCCAACAAACAAGGTGAAATTGGTCGAGTCCGGATCCAAGATACCCGTCCAGTAACCCTACAGCCTGGAACAGAAACTATGGTGTGGTGCCGTGCCCGTCCGGGCATAGAAAATCAGGACTACGAGGCCTTGCTACAACCCATACAGGTAGATGGCCAACCACTTGTCATGGCTGCCCGCAGCCTTGTCACAGTTTCCAATGGACGTGTTCCTGTCCGCTTAGTCAACTTGGGCGATGCTCCCGTGAACCTCCACAAGTTCCACTCTGTGGCCCTGCTACACCGGTTAGCACCAGAAGACATTCTCTCTGGTGATTCTACCGCCACACAGCGTTCCACCCAAGCTGCTGAGAACATTCAGAATGGAGCCACGAAGTCCTGGTGGGATGAATTGAACGTGGGAGACGCCAATACCCCTATAGAGCACATCAATGGGGTTCGCAATGTGGCCAAGCGTTACCAACAGGCATTCAGCAAACACCCATTGGACTTTGGTAAGACCACGACCATACAACATCGCATTCTGACTGGCAACCACCATCCAATCAAGCAGCGTCACCGTCCAATACCACCAGCGATGTACCAACCGGTGAAAAAGTTGATCCAAGAGATGCGAGATGCTGATGTCATCCGGGAGAGTAACAGCCCCTGGGCAGCCCCGCTAGTCCTTGTCAAGAAGAAAGACGGAACCCTACGATTTTGTGTGGACTATCGTAAACTCAACAACGTCACGCACAAAGACGCATACCCATTGCCGCGGATTGAGGAATCTCTAACGGCTTTGGGATCAGCTACCTGTTTCTCGACCCTGGACTTAACCAGTGGATACTGGCAAGTCCCTATGGCGCCTGAAGATCGTGAAAAGACTGCGTTTACGACCCCGATGGGACTCTTTGAATTTAATAGTATGCCATTTGGGCTATGTAATGCCCCAGCCACATTCCAACGGCTTATGGAGAGGTGCCTCGGCCATGAGAATTTCCAGAGTGTGCTACTGTACCTGGACGATGTTATTGTATTCTCCCCGGACATACCAAGAACACCTTCGTCACCTGTCCGAGGTATTCAAGGTACTTATACAGCACGGCCTAAAGTTGAAGCCCTCCAAGTGCTACCTGTTGAAACCCCAAGTTCACTACCTTGGGCATGTCGTGAGCGCACAAGGCGTCCAACCTGATCCTGAAAAGATCACTGCAGTCCAGAACTGGCGAAGACCAACTACCGTCAAAGAAGTCCGAAGCTTCCTTGGATTCGCAGGTTACTACCGGCGTTTCATACCACACTTCGCCCAAGTAGCCGAGCCTCTGAACGAGTTGTTGCGCGGTTGTCCCAGAGAAAACTATAACCGAAAGCTTCCGGTAGACTGGACAGCGCGTCAAGAGGAAGCCTTTCAAGCGCTTAAAGCACTTCTGACGCAACCACCAATTCTAGCCTATCCGACTACAGTCAGCCATTCCGCTTGTACACAGATGCAAGTCACCAAGGTTTGGGTGCAGTGTTGTCCCAGGTTCAGGACAACAAAGAGCGAGTCATCGCCTACGCCAGCAGGAGTCTGAGAGGCGCGGAGAAGAACGACCAGAACTATAGTTCTTTCAAACTCGAACTTCTGGCGCTTGTCTGGGCCGTGACAGAGAAGTTTAAAGACTACCTGGCTGCCACACCCTTTACCGTGTACACAGATAACAATCCGTTGGCGCATCTGGACACTGCTCGACTGGGAGCCCTTGAACAACGGTGGGCCTCAAGACTCGCGAATTACAAGTTCTCTGTCAAGTATCGCAGTGGCAAGTCCAACGCTAACGCTGATGCACTCTCAAGGTTGCCTGTGGGAGAAGAACCACCCCGAGAAGACATCTGGGAAGAGGTGGAGATGCCACCATTCTACAACAAGTTTGCCCAACAGGTTGCTATTGGTGTCCCTGTAGAAGGAGAATCTCTGGCGAAAACAGCTGCCGAATCCCTCCAGGAGCCATCTCTGTGGAAAACGTTCCAAGAAGAGAGCAGAGTTTTAGGAGAATTGTCAGATTTCCTGCTTACAGGAAGAATACCAACCCGTGTAAAGAGAGGTCTTCATGACGTGGAATTAAAACGCCTTTGGCGACAGAGGAAGCGCCTGTTTGTCCAACGAGGCCTTCTACTTAGAAACACTCTTGATCCTGTCACAGGTGAAAGGCTTCATCAGATCCTCGTACCAAGAAGAGACGCACAGATGATACTTGAGGCGTATCATGACAGATCCGGTCACTTCGGGGTACAAAAGACCGAAGCTACCATCCGTCGTCGCTTCTATTGGGTTGGGATGAGGAGTGACATTGAGAGTTGGTGCCGAGAGTGTCCCGCCTGTAGTATCACCAAGGAAGGTCGAAGAGATCAGAAGGCCCCTCTACATCCAATTAAGACTCAAAAGCCGTGTGAAATTGTTGCTCTGGACCATGTGAAGTTGGGTCCCACACGTTCCGGCTACAGCTACGCTCTGACAATGGTGGATCATTACTCCAAGTTCCTTGTCATCGTGCCTGTCAGAGATCTTACAGCAAGAACTACGGCTGAGACCTTCTACGCAGAGTTTGTCCGCCATTACGGTTGTCCTGAGCATATCCTCACCGACCGTGGATCGGCGTTTGAATCCCAATTGTTCCGTGAGCTGTGTCAGTTCCAAGACTGCAAGAAGTTGCGAACCACAGCGTATCACCCTCAAGGGAATGGTATGTGCGAGAAGGCAAATCAAGTGATCATCGGCATGCTAAGAAAAGCCGCAGTTACACCTGGTGTTGAGTGGCCTGAGCGTATCAAGGACTTGGCCTATATTTACAACAACACACCCCAAACATCTACGGGATACGCACCATTTTATCTAATGTTTGGAAGACAAGGTCAACTTCCTTCAGACTTAACCCTTGGTGTGAAGGTCCCTGACACCATCAATCCACTACCCATAACAGACTGGGTTGTTGAACACCGCCGACGTATGGAGGAAGCTAAAGAGATAGTTGAAACGCGCATGGATGAGGTTCGTAGGAGACAACAGGAGGATTACAACCATCACGCCCATGCAGCACCCCTGAAAGTTGGCGACCGTGTATGGTTAAGGAATAACCATCGGAATGGGAAATTGGATCCATTCTGGGAGAAAGAACCATACAGTGTCATCTCCATACCATATCCTGAATCCGACGTGTATGAGATCTATAAACCTGGGAGACAGCCCCAAGTAGTACACCGAAACCGTCTGAAGCTGTGCCTTAAAGAAGGACTACCCACAGAGGTGCCCCCAGCTGAGACAACGAGTACAGAGATCTTGTCACCTTCTGAAGCGAAAGAGAGACACCCAACGTTAACTGAGCTTATGTGGGCGCCTAAACTACTACCATTTAGCTGTTATCCACCAATTGCTCTAGTGCAAGAGAACCCTTCGACAGATGATTTAATTGATTTCAGTGACTCTGTTCCTGATTCAAATCTCGTTCCACTTAGGCGTTCTGAGCGTACCACAAAAGGCATACCTCCAACACGCTATAGTGATGCCATGGCTGTCCTCGGGTAAAAGAGGTTAACTGTCTCTGCTTCTGTATATATGTTATTCCTGCTCTGATTACATTAATGTTTTTCCTGTGTGTATATACAGTATATATATAATATCTTGCCATGTAATATAGTATTTACATTTATATGCAACAATCCAAGCCATAGTGCCTGGCTCACCGAGCCAAGGAAGTTCTGTTACCCCATTGCGGTATGGACATTCGTGCTAGAGTGCCTACTCTTCCTTACAGAAAGGACTGTTTATTGTTTCTCAGAGAGACTCTCATGATAATGGACACTCACAAAATTTGTGCCAGAGAGCCTCTGGACCCATTTGCACTTTATTCGTATTTATTAACGTTATGTTACATTTCTCACCTTCACCCCAGCCCGTCGCCGAGGTCGGCTCAGTGAAAGAGGGGGAGTATGTGGCATCCCAGAGCTGGCTATGGCTGGGCTGAGGGTAATCTCTGTGCATTGTATTATTTCCTGTTGCTTCATAGCCTGTGTGACATAGCAGGGGGTCCTGAGTCTCACACAACACAGCGCCACCTAGTGAGCCTCACACATGCATTACACCTCCCATAGGATTGAATAGTAACCAAATGTCCAATGGGAGGACATTGCCTGGGAAAAGGGGAGGAGTCAGCTGATCACTGGGTCCCCATGGTAACACCCCTGCAGGAAGGTCCTGCGTGTGAGGAGTTAGAAGTGTGGAGTGTTAGGAGGAGGAGGTGAGGAGATAAGTGTGATGTCCTGTGAAGAAAGCAGTGAGTTTAGTGCAGGAATCTCAAGTCCTAGACAGGCCCAGGAAGGTTGGAGAGCTGACATACTCCAGCTATTCAGAAGATCCTGTCCCCTGTCTGCCTAGCCATCGCCCTGAAGGAAGTCAAGCATCATTATCTTGTCAGCCTGAGACTGTGGAGAGAACATTCTGGAACACGTGCTCCATAGCAAGTATCACAGGATCCAGGGGCCAAGGCCAGACCTGTGGAATATCCTGCCACCCTGACTATTGCACCCCGAAACTCTGAGCTATCAGGACCACATAACGTGAGTGGGGAATATTATGTACTAGTATCATGGTGGGCATCCTCCTATGAGCCAAATAGGAGCCCAGACGCACCTTAGGGCTGTAACACTGAAGTATAAGGGGCTAGGAACACCTTTCATCAAGTCTACCCTGCACCCCAGGACTTTGCTGTGTCACCAGGCGTACCCCATTGTTTTGTATTGAAGAAACTGTTTAAGCATTTGTGCCTCCACACCCATGGAAGTAAAAGTTCAACTTTACAACCGTTTCTGTGTCTGACTCTGCACCGACAACATCAGGGCGCCCCAAACACCACCAGTCGGCACAGTATAGGGGAAGCGCCCCGGGGGAACAATCACCACCAACATTTGTGCAGCCCCCTCATCACCGGTACCAGTGGTGGTAACGTGGGACAGCACCAGCGCTGCGCCCTCGTGCCCAGAGACCGTGACAAGTCTGCGCTGTTTGCACCCCCGCAATCCCAACTGCAGCGTTACCTTCCATCTGGTCACCGCAGATATACCTTTTAGAGAGTTCTGACGGATCTGTTGTAGTTGCACTAATGATGAAGACTATGACACCAAAAGCCGGGTTTTGGCCCAACGCTTCCAGGAGAAAAAATACCCAAAATGGATCAACCAGGCAGCCCAAAGGAGGGCTGGCTCTCTTAAATAGTCTGATTGTCTCCTTCCCAAGAAAGAAGGGAATGATGGGAGCTTTTGACACAACATCATCACTACATACAATGTAGCGCATAATCAAATCCACAATATTCTCTATAAACGTTGGCCAGTGCTCTTGAATTATCCCCTTTTAAAGGGTTCAATCACTGGGATTACATTTAGAAGGACCAAGAGCCTTAAGAATATATTAGCCCCGAGCAGACTAAGACAGACCAAAACAACTAATCCCTTGATACATACTGACCATCATGTAGAGGGGGCTTTCGATGCAACCATAGCAAATGCAAATGCTGTCACTCTATCGGCCACCGTTCCAAAGCTATCAAAAGTCGGACTACAGGGAAAATCAAGCATTTTCTCAATTATTTATCGTCATTTATTATCTACGTCTTGGAGTGTCCATGTGGCCTCCAGTATATAGTTAGGACTATGAGACCATCCCCTGAACGGTCTAAAGTTTTAAACGGGTACTTCAAACTTAGTGTCTCCAGACATGCCTGCATGCATAATAAAAGCAGCTTTGATGGCTTCAAAGCAACCCCCATAGATCACACATCAAATAGAGTAAACAGTCGGTTTGAGAGCCTTAGGAAATGCGAGATGTATTGGATTTACAAGCTAAATACACTCGACCAGGGCGGTCTCAGTGAATCCCTAAAGATATCATTTTTCAGCTTACAAAGTGCAGCTTTAACCGGTTAAGGACTGGGCCTAAAATTTGCTTATGGAACAGGCCTCATTTTTCAAAACTGACGTGTCACTTTATATGGCAATAACTTTGAGATGCTATAACTTACACAAGTAATTTTGAGACTGTTCTTTCATGACACATTGTACTTCATGTTAGTGATAACATTGATCAATATTTTTGTATTTATTTATAAAAAATTAGGAAATTTGATGGAACTTTGGAAAAAAATTGCAATTTTCAAAATGTGAAATGCTCTGCTTTCCAGACAGTCATACCACCAAAATACATGAATAAAGATTATCTACCATATCTCTGCCTTATATTGGCATCATCTTTTAATCGTCCTTTAATTTATTTTGGATGTTAGAAGGCTTACAAGTGTAACAGCGATTTTTCCAGATTTACAAGAAAATTAGGGACCACTTCAGTTCTGAAGGGGATTATAAAGACCTATATATTAGAAACCCCCATAAATCACCCCATTTTCAAAACTTCACCCCTCAAATAATTCAAAACAGCATTTGGGAAGTTTGTTAACCCTTTAAGCATTTCACAAGAATTAAAACAATATGGAGGTGAAATTTAGATATTTCATTTTTATCCAATAATACATTAATTTATCCCTAAAATTAACACATTCACAAAGGGTTGAAGGAGAAAATACAACTGTTTGTTGTGCAATTTCTCCCGAGCACAGAAATACCCCACATGTGGGTGTAAAATGATTTTTGGGCACACAGCAGCGCACGGTAAAGAGAGAGCGACACTTGGCATTTAAAAAGCAAATTTTGCTGGAATAGTTTTCGGGTGCCATGTCTCATTTGCAGAGCCCCTAGAGTACCAGTACATTGGAAACCACTCAAAAGTGACCCCATTTTGGAAACTACACCCCTGACAGAATTTATCAAGGGGTATACTGAGCATTTTGACCCCACAGCCGTTTCACAGATTTTATGAACATTGGGATGTGTAAATGAAAAATTACTAAAACATCCCTTTATCCCCAAAGTTTTCATTTTCACAAGGGGTTAAAGGAGAAAAAGTACCCCACAATTTGTTAAAAAATTGCTCCTGAGCACGGCAATACCCCATATGCGATTGTAACTTGCTGTATGGGTACATGGCGGGGCTCGGAATGGAAAGAGCGCTATTTGGCTTTTGAAGGGCAAATTTTGCTGGAATAGTTTTCAGGTACCATGTCGCATTTGCACAGCCCCTAGAGTACCAATATAATGGAAACCCCCAAAAGTGACCCCATTTTAGAAACTACACCCCTCACAGAACATATCAAGGGGTATAGTGATCATTTTGACCCCACAGCCGTTTCACAGATTTTATTAACATTGGGACATGAAAATGAAGAATTACTTTCTTTCCAATAAACCATCAATTTAGCCCCAAATTTTTCATTTTCACAAGAGGATAAAGGAGAAAAAGTGCCCCAAAGTTTGTTACACAATTTCTCCTGAATACGGGAATACTCCCCATGTGGTTGTAATCTGCTGTATGGGTATGCGGTGACCAGATGGAAGGTAACGCTGCAGTTGGGATTGCGGGGGTGCAAACAGCGCAGACTTGTCACGGTCTCTGGGCACGAGGGCGCAGCGCTGGTGCTGTCCCACGTTACCACCACTGGTACCGGTGATGAGGGGGCTGCACAAATGTTGGTGGTGATTGTTCCCCCGGGGCGCTTCCCCTATACTGTGCCGACTGGTGGTGTTTGGGGCGCCCTGATGTTGTCGGTGCAGAGTCAGACACAGAAACGGTTGTAAAGTTGAACTTTTACTTCCATGGGTGTGGAGGCACAAATGCTTAAACAGTTTCTTCAATACAAAACAACGGGGTACGCCTGGTGACACAGCAAAGTCCTGGGGTGCAGGGTAGACTTGATGAAAGGTGTTCCTAGCCCCTTATACTTCAGTGTTACAGCCCTAAGGTGCGTCTGGGCTCCTATTTGGCTCATAGGAGGATGCCCACCATGATACTAGTACATAATATTCCCCACTCACGTTATGTGGTCCTGATAGCTCAGAGTTTCGGGGTGCAATAGTCAGGGTGGCAGGATATTCCACAGGTCTGGCCTTGGCCCCTGGATCCTGTGATACTGGCTATGGAGCACGTGTTCCAGAATGTTCTCTCCACAGTCTCATGCTGACAAGATAATGATGCTTGACTTCCTTCAGGGCGATGGCTAGGCAGACAGGGGACAGGATCTTCTGAATAGCTGGAGTATGTCAGCTCTCCAACCTTCCTGGGCCTGTCTAGGACTTGAGATTCCTGCACTAAACTCACTGCTTTCTTCACAGGACATCACACTTATCTCCTCACCTCCTCCTCCTAACACTCCACACTTCTAACTCCTCACACGCAGGACCTTCCTGCAGGGGTGTTACCATGGGGACCCAGTGATCAGCTGACTCCTCCCCTTTTCCCAGGCAATGTCCTCCCATTGGACATTTGGTTACTATTCAATCCTATGGGAGGTGTAATGCATGTGTGAGGCTCACTAGGTGGCGCTGTGTTGTGTGAGACTCAGGACCCCCTGCTATGTCACACAGGCTATGAAGCAACAGGAAATAATACAATGCACAGAGATCACCCTCAGCCCAGCCATAGCCAGCTCTGGGATGCCACAGGTATATGGTAGGGCTCAGAATGGAAAGTGCGCTATTTGGCTTTTGGAGAGAAGATTTTGCTGGAATAGTTTTCAGGTGCCATGTCTCATTTGCAGAGCCCCTAAAGTACCAGTACAATGGAAACCCCCAAAAAGTGACCCCATTTTGGAAACTACACCCCTCAAGGAATTTCTCAAGTGGTATGCTGAGCATTTTGACCCTGCAGCTGTTTCACAGATTCTATTAACATTGGGATGTAAAAATTAAAAATTACTTTTTTTCCAATAAACCGTCCATTAAGCGCCATATTTTTAATTTTTACAAGGGGATAAAGAAAAAACCCCACACACAATTTCTCCTGAACACAGAAATGCCCCATATGTGGTCATAAACTGCTGTAGGGGTACATGGTGGGGCTCAGAATGGAAAGAGCGCTATTTGGCTTTTGGAGGGCAGATTTTGCTGGAATAGTTTTCAGGTACCATATTGCACTTGCAGAGCCCCTAAAGTACTAGTACAATGTAAACCCCTCAAAAGTGACCCCATTTTAGAAACTACACCCCTCAAAGAATGTATCAAGGGGTATTATCATTTTGAGCCTAAAAATGCTTCCCAAAAATTAATGTACAAAGTAAAAATTGAAATTTTTAAATAAATATGCCATTTTGGTGCCCATTACGTTGTACCCACTTTGAGTCATTAGAGACATGCACTCCTAAAACTATTAAGTGGGTTATCCCAGGTACAAAAAAAATTATATATGTGGGTGTAAACTGCTGCTTGGGCACACAACAGAGCTCAGAAGGGAATGAGCAGTGCGCTTTTTAGCTTTTGGAGTTCCGATATACAGGAACTTTCGGGACGCTATGTTGTTTTTGCAGAGCCCCAGAGGTGCCAATAAATTGGAATTCCCCAAGAAGTGACCCCATTTTTTAGGGGCAATTTTAGGGTCTTTGCCAATATGACATGGTGTCCAAAATCCAACAATCTAAATCTATGCTTCAAAAGCCACATACCGCTCCTTCACATCTTCCCCCCTGCTGTGTACCCAAACTGCAGTTTATGTCCACATGTATGACACTGGTGTACCCAGGATAACATACTTAATGTCATATGTGGGTATAAACTGCTCTTTGGGCACAGAAGGGAAGGAGCGCTATTTTGGTTTTTGAAGCACAGTTTGGTTTTTGGACACCATGCCACTTTTGCAGAGCTGCGTATTCATTTCTGGAGAATAAATTATAGCAACACTTGGAGGTTAAAAATGCTCCCTGTACCCCTGGCCGGCGGTCGTCAACCGGTTGTCAACCGGTTAAAGTGTACAGACCAGACTGTAGGCCAGAATATAATAGAATGCAATTTGACTGTCATCCTCTATCTGTAATTGTTATCTGACCCTGTATACCATCTGTAATCCACAGGTACAGTATGTGTCTTCCACCTGAATCCATATACTGAAGCTCCCCTGTACCATTCATACTATACATCTGCTTGCTGATTTTATTATATCTATCATCTGCTGGTATGCTATTTTCCACTTTGTAATTGTATTATCTTTGAAACCACTTTCTCCATCCCCCTGCTGATTTCTCACCTGTCCCTTCCTGATGTCTCTGATTCTATCTGCATGTTTCCACACCCCCTATTCACACCTGATACACATGAAACAAATGTATTCCTAGTTAGTATAAATGTAATGCCTATGGTCATTTTGCAGCTTACAAAGTGTAGCTTTAAAGTGTACAGACCATAATTAGGCCAGAATTGGACCAGAAGGCAACTGAAGGTAACAACAACCCATTAAAAAAAACAAAAACCTATTAACTATAGAAATGCTTCTCACTTTAATCACTGTTGTTCTTCCAATACTTGTAAAAACCACTTTTCCACCCCAAACCAGCCATGTCACTAAGAATATCTTTCTCTCCATCTATTTTTTCCCACCATCTGACCTTAACTGCACAGCTATTCACAAACCTATAAGCTTTCCACCCCAGAAACACACAACCTCCCCATACTCTCTTCTATTTACACCTGCTATCCCTCTCCCTGCTACTCCTTACTTCTGGCGACATATCTCCTAATCCTGGACCACCCCAGAACTTCCCTGCTGTTGGATCTTTCCGCACAACCGGCATCAGCACATGGAACCCCCTAAATCTTACACCTATCTTATCCGCTCCTGCCCCTCCCCCAAGCCCTCCCCAAGCCCTCCCCGATGCACTATGGAATGCTCGCTCCGTACGCAACAAACTTGACTACATCCACGACCTCTTCATTGCTCATAAATTATCATTTCTTGATACCACAGAAACATGGATAACACCCTCAGACACCACCTCCTCTGCTGCCCTCTCCTATGGGAGTCTGCAATTCTCGCACACTCCCCGCCCCAACAATATACCTGGTAGAGGCGCAGGCGTACTCCTGTGTGACAATTGCTCCTTCACCCCAATCCAATCGCTAGATGCTCTCACCTTCCCCTCCTTTGACGTGCACTCTGTTCGCATTTATTTGCCCTCCAACTGGCCATCGTATATCGACCGCCAGGATCTACTGCTGCCTTTATCGACCACTTCACCACCTGGCTAATGCATTTCAGTCCACTGACACCCCCACCATCATCATGGGTGATTTCAACATCCCCATTAACACAAACCCCCCCTTTCCCACTTCCAGTCTCCTGTCACTCACAGCCTTCTTTGGACTCTCTCAATGGTCCTCCTCTGCCACCCACACAAAGGGGCACACGCTCGACCTCATATTCACCTGCCTCTGCTCTCTAGTCAACCTCTCTAATTCTCTGTCCACGCTCTCTGGTCACAACCTGCTGACATTCTCTGCCCTCTCCTCTGTAACAAACCCCCCCAACCCCTAAACCTAAACACCCCTGCAGGAACCTTAATCACCTTGACATCCACATGCACTCAGACTCTCTCCTACCACTAGCTGACATAACCTCACTCCAGGATGCAGATACCGCTGCTGACAGTTCAAGAATGCACTCACCTCTGCAAAGCAGGTCTACGTCTCCACACTAATATCTGCCCTATCCTGCATCCCCAAACAGCTATTCGCTACCTTCAACTCCCTTCTCCGTCCTCCTGCACCCCTTCCGACATCACTTATCACAGCTGATGACTTTGCCTCTTATTTCAAAAGCAAAATTGACACCAGAGTCTCACCCTACACCCCCGACAACCACACCACCCAACTGTCCTGTGCTCTTCATTTCTAACCTGTTTCTCCACTGTCACTCATGAAACGCTCTCCATCCTAATCTCTAAATCCCACCTCATGTTAGACCCCATCCAGTCACATCTCATCCTCAAACTCTCTGAAGTCATTACTCCTGCCCTAACCCATCTCTTCAACCTATCCCTAACCAATGGATCCTTCCCTTCCGCCTTCAAACATGCTACCGTCACACCTATGCTTAAGAAACCCTCCCTCGACCCATCCTCTCCAGCCAACTATTTTCCCATCACACTGCTTCCGTACGCCTCTAAATTGCTGGAGCAACACGTCCACTCTAAATTATCCTCCTATCTCTCATCCAATATGCTCTTTGACAGACTACAGTCAGGTTTCAGACCCCATCACTCCACAGAAACTGCCCTAACCAAGGTCACTAATGACCTAACTGACAAAGCCAAACGTCACTACTCTGTCCTCCTTGACCTCTCCTCTGCCTTTGACACAGTCGACCATTCCCTCCTGTTAGAAATGCTCTCATCCCTTGGCATCTCAGACCTGGCCCTTTCCTGGATGTCCTCATACCTCACCAACCACACATTCAGTGTCTCCCACTCGCACACCACCTCTCCGCCCTCTTTCTGTAGGTGTTCCCCAAGGCTCCGTCCTAGGACCCCTCCTGTTCCCCATATACACCCTCGGCCTTGGCCAATTCATAGAATCCCATGGTTTCCATTACCATTGCTATGCTAACGACACTTAAATATATCTCCCTGGAACAGACATTACCTCTCTGTTGTCCAGAGTCCCAGAATGTCTAGCAGCCGTAGCCTCCTTTCTCTCCTCCCACTTTCTCAAACTCAACAAGGAGAAAACGGAGTTCATAATCTTCACCCCTCCTCGCACGACCCCCCTACCTGACCCATCTATCAAAATTAATGAAATCACATTCACCCCAGTCCCACGGGCCCACTGCCTTGGGATAACCTTAGACTCTAACCTATCCTTCAAGCCGCATATTCAAATCCTCAACACCTCAAGAACATCCATCAAATCCGCTCCTTCATCACCCCTGAAACTACAAAGATGCTAGTCCACGCCCTCATAATCTCCTGCTTAGACTACTGTAACACCCTTCTCCATGGCCTCCCAGCTAACACTCTCGCCCCCCTCCAGTCCACCTTAAACTATGCTGCTAAATACACCTCTCCCCCCGTTCTTCATTGGCCACTCCCCTCTGCTTGGTCTACGTCAGGATATGCCCTCGGTGCGATGGATCGGGGTGCGTGGTATGACTTGGAGTCGGGTTCTTCCTGAATTTCAATTTTATAGTAGGGTTGATCGCCCTCCGCATGTGGTGGTCCTGCATGTTGGGGGCAATGATCTGGGTGTGCGGGCGTCCAGGGAACTCATCAGGGATATTAAATTTGATATTCTGCGCCTTTTGACTGAGTTCCCTGGTTTGGTTGTGGTGCGGTCGGACACTGTTGCGCGGCTGGTGTGGCGGAATGCCCGATCTGCGGAGCACCTGGAGAAGACGCACATTAAGGTTAATCAGGCGGTGGCGCAGTTTGTAGTCCGTAATGGGGGTGTGGTGGTGCGCCATCGGGAATTGGAGGTGCTGTCTTTGGACCATCTGCGGCATGACAGCGTCCATTTGAACGCAATTGGGACTGATATGTGGATGTTGGGCTTGCGTGACGGAGTGGAGCATGCTTTTTTCTGTGTGCCGGGACTCATGGGCATAAGGGGTCATGCCCTTGAGTCTGTGGCCGGGGGTTGGTGTGGGGTGAGAGGCCTATCGGTCATTGTTGTAGGACCTCATCTGTGGTATGGGGATCCTGGTGGTGAATGTGTATGCCTGGGGAGTCCCTCAGTTGGGCTAGGGTCCCACTGGGGGATCAGGTGTTAGGTCATTAAAGTGGAAAGGTCTACCCGAGGTGGGGTTTTTGCGCCTGGGTAGGTTGGGGGAGGTGCCTCTTGCCTTTGTTATAGTTAGTATTGCACTTTAAAATGGTTGGTTTTGTGAAATCACTGTTTAAGTTATGTATTTATATACCGCCCGTTTTATGGCGGTTATTTATTTGGTATTTATATGTTAATGTTTTATGCTGTGTTAATAAATCGGCCTGTATAGGCCAATTTAAATCCAAAGATGGAGTCCTGGTCTTTATTGAAGGGGTAAACTGGGAGTAAGGGGAATTAAGGGGCCCCAATATGGTAAGTAAACAGAGTGGAACTATATTCCTCCTCCCTGAGTCATGTCTCTATCCCTCTTCCCTCATAGATTGTAAGCTCTTGCAGGCAGGGCTCTCTATCCCACTGTGCCAGTCGGTCACTGTTAGTATTATCTGTTTTGTACTGTATATCTTGTGTACCATATGTAAATCCTCAAATGTAAAGCACCATGGAATTAATGTTGCTATATAAATAAACAATAATAATTAATAAAGATATTCCCACTTGACACCAATGATCCTTCATATGTTCTTCAATCTACTTTAGCAGGTGTTTTAAACACTTTTTTTTATTGATTTAGTGTTGACATTTGCAACTTTTATACTCATATAGTTAATAAATTTTTCAGAATGTTTCTTGACTTAGCACATTTTTTTAACCCACTAAGTATTTATGACTATGTAACTGATTAGATTTAATTTATTTGTAATTGTTTTATATGTATACTGCACATATAGAATACTAGGTTCACACTACAATCTTTTTTAACAATGGTCCTTTTATTTATTTAAATATCACAGTAGCGTAATCACTCAAAAGTAGAATCACTGAAGGGAGTGACTAAAATATAACTTTTAATCAAGATAAAAGTAAAAATTGGGTTTGAAGTTTAATGATATATGTCAAACGTTAGATAAATCTGGAGTGATATTTTAAGTGCTACTGTATTGGGGTAAAAAGCATAATTAACCCAAAAAAAACCCCACAAATCACATACCCAGTAAACAAGATATTTGTTCAATATACAAACACTGAAGCAGAGTTTGTGAGTATAGGGTTATATCCATCAAATTCCTGGGCCACAATCATGTGTGAGATCTCACCTGGCTATTTGAGGGAAACAGGTATCAGCCCCAAGCTACCCAGCAGTGTAGTGGAAAAATAATGAACACCTGAAAAACAATATAATATACAGGTATTCAGTTAGGCAGTCCACTCAGATGCTTAGGGATTAAATGGTCTTCTATAGATATAAAACTTCCCTAAGCATATGATGTCCCTACTCTCCTATTAGTATAAGTCATGCATAGGAGGAGAGAGAGTGCTGCTTATAGACCATAACAGACCGTTCTCAACGCGTTTCATCCAGCATAATAACTGGGTTCATCAGGAGGAATAATATAATTGAACAAAACAAAAAAGTTTGCAGTAAAAACTGCAGTTCCTGTGACCCTGATGGTGGGTCATGGTACTCAGTTCAGAGCGTGCGTTCAGTCATATACTGTATATGCTCAAACTACGCCACGAGAGTCATGGTAACCAGAAACACGCTAGATGCCTGTTTTCACCGCAGACTGAGATTCAGACATGCGGGGAATAGAAACAAATGGTAGGTACATCACTGACTCGATGGTTAAAGGTAAGTATAACAACCTCCATCATAGAAAACAAAGACTTTCAAGACATATATATATATATATATATATATATATATATATAAAAAAGTAAGATAAAAAGCCAGATCGTTACACTGGGATAATACAGTGAGGGGAACTTATATTACTGCAAGGAGCAGCTGAAAGATACAGATATCGAGTATGATTGTGTAAATGAGTCAATATCACAATAAGGCAAGTATGTACCCTATTACCCTGCTTCATATCAGCATCATCTTTTAATTGTCCTTTAATGTATTTTGGACATTATAAAGTTTACAAGTGTAACTGCGATTTTCCAGATTTACAAGAAAATTTCCCAAATTAATTTTTTTAGGGACCACTTCAGTTCTGAACGGGCTTATAAAGACCTATATATTAGAAACCCCAATAAATCACCCCATTTTATAAACTGCACCCCTCAAATAATTCAAAACAGCATTTGGGAAGTTTGTTAACCCTTTAAGCATTTCACAGAAATTAAAACAATATGGAGGTGAAATTTAGACATTTCATTTTTTTTCAATAATACATTCATTTAGCCCAAAAATGAACACATTCACAAAAGGTAAAGGAGAAAATGTATCTCAGTTTATTATGCAATTTCTGGGTGTTAACTGATGTTTGGGCACACGGCAGTGCTCAGAAGGGAAGGAGCGCCACTAGACGTTTGCAAAGCAGATTTTGCTGGAATAGTTTTCAAGTGCCATGTCTCATTTGCAGAGCCCCTAAAGTTCCGATACAAAGGAAATCCCCAAAAAGTGACCCCATTTTGGAAACTACACCCCTTTTAGAATTTATGAAGGGGTATAGCGAACATTTTGACTGAACAGCCATTTCACAGATTTTAACAACATTGGGATGTGTAAATGAAAAATTATTAAAATGTCACTTTATCCTCAAAGTTTTCATTTTCACAAGGGGTGAAAAGAGAAAAAGCACCCCATAGTTTGTTAAACGATTGCTCATGAACGCGGCAATACCCCATATGTGGTCATAATCTGCTGTATGGATACATGGTGGGGCCTGGAATGGAAAGAGCGCTATTTGGCTTTTGGAAGGCAGATTTTGCTGGAATAGTTTTCGGGTGCCAAGTCACATTTGCAGAGCCCCTAAAGTACCAATACAATGGAAACCCCCAAAAAGTGACCCTATTTTAGAAACTACACCCCTCAAGAAATTTATTAAGGAGTATTATCATTTTGAGCCCAAGAGTGCTTCCTGAAAAGTAATGTACAAAGTGAAAATTTAAATTTTTAAAGAAATATGCCATTTTGATGCCCAATACGTAGCACCCACTTTGTGTCATCAGAGACACGCACTCCTAAAACTATTAAATGGGCTATCCCAGGTAGAAAAAAGTTGTATATGTGGGTGTAAACTGCTTCTTGGGCACACAGCAGGGCTCAGAAGGAAAGCAGCACTGCACTTTTTATGTTTAATCAGTTTTTATTGAGGTTTTTGCAAATAATAACAAAAGGAAACAAAACTAATACAAATGCTTCAAATAAGGCAGTAGGAGGCACGCAGGCCACCCAATCGTGGAGAAGTCGCTGAGGAGCAGCCAGGGTAGAGGGCTGCTGACGCCCGCTACAGAGAAAACAGTAACGGGTGGCACAATAACAACATGGGGAAATGCATCATTGGGGGGTGATGGCAGGGAACACTATAGGACAGAAGGAAAAGTCTGGCTGTGAAGGGCCACCACAGTGCCACTTGCGCACTAGAAGACAAAGACAAATGCTGGAGGGAAAGGGGAACTTGGGGAAGACATTGGTTAACAGAAACACATAAAACCACATACAAGACCAGGATGGGACAGGGCACACTGAGGAGAAAGGGAAGGGGGGAGAGAGGGATGGTACAGAAGGGGACGGCCAGACCCCTTACGGAAAGGGAAGCAAGGCACTCCTAGTTCAGGAAAAGAAAGAAGAGAACTCTGAAGTCTCCTGGAACATCACTCACGGCCGCCAGAGGGACTCAAATTTAGAAGGGTTAGGCGAGTCCTCAGCCAGCAGGGCCTCCATTCTCATAATAAGGAGAAGCTCCTGTAGGAACTCAACCAGGGTGGGCACAGCAGTACTGCGCCAATGCCTGGGAATGACTATTCTGGCGGCAGTGAGAAAATGTCGCAGGAGGTCTCTCTTAGCAGCGGAGACGTTCCATGGTATAATGGAGAGAAGGGCTAGACGAGGTGAAGGTGTGACAAATTTGCCACTCACTTTAGTGTACAACGCGAAAACAGCATCCCAGAAGGGTCTGAGGGCAGAGCATTCCCACCAGATGTAATACATCGTACCTCTTTCGGAACCACAGCGCCAACACCAGTCGGATACACCAGGATAGATCCTGTGCAGGAGGTCAGGACTACGGTACCAGCGGGTCAGTATTTTGTAGTTCTTTTCCTGCGCACTGGAAGGCAGCGGGAGCTTATGCGTATACAGGAAGGACCTATCCCAATCGGCAGGTGTAAGTCAAGTACCAAGGTCAGATTCCCAGGGGCTGGTATAGGAAGGGAGCCAAGGTGTAGCATCCTTGAGGAGAATGCCATAGAGAACAGAGAGGAAGCACTGCGCTTTTTAGCTTTTGCAGTACAGATTTAGAGTGATTCTCTGGACGCCATGTTGTTTTTGCAGAGCCCTGGAGGTGCCAGTAAATTGGAATTCCCCAAGAAATGACCCCATTTTGTAGGGGCAATTTTATAGTCTCTACAAATGTGACATGGCGTCCAAAAACTAACTAAATCAGCGGTCCAAAAGCACATAGCACTCCTTCTTATCTGCACACTCCTGTGTGCCCAAGCAGCAGTTTATGCCCACATGGATGACATTCTTATACCCAGGACAACGAACTTAACAATGTCATATGTGGGTATAAACTGCTGTTTGGGCACAGAAGGGAAGGAGTCCTATTCTGGTTTTTGGAGCACAATTTGGTTTTTGGACGTAATGGCACTTTTGCAGAGCATCCGCTCCCGATGCTGCCCGCGGGTGGAAGGCAGCTAATATCAGGGAAAGTTTTTTACTGCAACAAACTTTCCCTGATACGGCGGCTACGTAATCGGGACCTGAATTGATCAGGTCCTGATCATGTCTCCTTGGACACCAGCAGCTATTAGCGCTGAGTTCATGGAGTTCCTGACCCTTCGGGAGACCCGATCCCCAATTTAGTAGAGTCAGTATATAAACATTGGTGCTGCACAAAGCCCAGCAAAAGCCGATGTTTATATACAGTGAGGCGTCGTGAAGAGGTTAAATGAAACATTTGTAATATACTGTATATTATCATTTATTCCTAACAGTTTTAGACTCGTAAGTAAATGCATTCTGCCTTTTTTTGTAATATTCTACAATATCCTTACATTTGGCCATATCTTCTCCACCGCCTGAAAGGAGATGGAATTAAGATATCCCCGTGGGTATCCCAAATATGGCGGTTCAGGGGTCTGTCCTCCTTCCTCCTGACATTACCCACTTGGTCCAGTATCCTTCTCCTGAATTGGCGGCTAGTTTTGCCAACATAATTCATAGGACATGTACATGTGGCCAAATATAAAAGGTCAGATGTTTGGCAATTAATAAAGCCCTGAATATTGTAAACATGCCCTGTTTACACTAGTAAAGATACAGCCCGTACCAATGATTTGACAGGCCTTGCATTTTCCACATCGGAAAGTGCCATCCGGGATGTGCTTGTCCAGCCAATTGGTGTTAACTGCAGGGGAGAAATGACTATGTACTAGCCGATCTTGTAAATTGCGTCCCCTTCTGTATGTAATTGCTGGAGTAGTATTGATGATCTTATTTATGTCAGGGTCTAATTTAAGAATGTCCCAATAGGACCTGAGTATGGACATAACATCCTGGCTTCTCTCATCGTACAGTGCTGGCCAAAAGTATTGGCACCCCTGCAATTCTGTCAAATAATACTCAATTTCTTCCAGAAAATGATTGCAATCACAAATGCTTTGGTAATAATATCTTCATTTATTTTGCTTGCAATGAAAAAACACAAAAGAGAATGAAAAAAAAGTCAAATCATTGATCATTTTACACAAAACTCCAAAAATGGGCCGGACAAAAGTATTGGCACCCTCAGCCTAATACTTGGTAGCACAACCTTTAGACAAAATAACTGCGAACAACCGCTTCCAGTAACCATCAATGAGTTTCTTACAATGCTCTGCTGGAATTTTAGACCATTCTTCTTTGGCAAATTTCTCCAGGTCCCTGAGATTTGAAGGGTGCCTTCTCCAAACTGCCATTTTGAGATCTCTCCACAGGTGTTCTATGGGATTCAGATCTGGATTCATTGCTGGCCACTTTAGAAGTCTCCAGTGCTTTCTCTCAAACCATTTTCTAGTGCTTTTTGAAGTGTGTTTTGGGTCATTGTCCTGCTGGAAGACCCATGACCTCTGAGGGAGACCCAGCTTTCTCACACTGGGCCCTACATTATGCTGCAAAATTTGTTGGTAGTCTTCAGACTTCATAATGCCATGCACACGGTCAAGCAGTCCAGTGCCAGAGGCAGCAAAGCAACCCCAAAACATCAGGGAACCTCCGCCATGTTTGACTGTAGGGACCGTGTTCTTTTCTTTGAAGGCCCCCTTTTTTTTTTCCTGTAAACTCTATGTTGATGCCTTTTCCCAAAAAGCTCTACTTTTGTCTCATCTGACCAGAGAACATTCTTCCAAAAGGTTTTGGCTTTCTCATGTAAGTTTTGGCAAACTCCAGCCTGGCTTTTTTATGTCTCTGGGTCAGAAGTGGGGTCTTCCTGGGTATCCTACCATAGAGTCCCTTTTCATTCAGACGCTGACGGATAGTACGGGTTGACACTGTTGTACCCTCGGAATGCAGGGCAACTAGAACTTGTTTGGATGTTAGTCGAGGTTCTTTAGCCACCATCCGCACAATCTTTCGTTGAAATCTCTCGTCAATTTTTCTTTTCCGTCCACATCTAGGGAGGTTAGCCACAGTGCCATGGGCTTTAAACTTCTTGAAGACACTGCGCACGGTAGACACAGGAACATTCAAGTCTTTGGAGATGGACTTGTAGCCTTGAGATTGCTCATGCTTTCTCACAATTTTGCTTCTCAAGTCCTCAGACAGTTCTTTGGTCTTCTTTCTTTTCTCCATGCTCAATGTGGTACACACAAGGACACAGGACAGAGGTTGAGTCAACTTTAATCCATTTCAACTGGCTGCAAGTGTGATTTAGTTATTGCCACCACCTGTTACGTGCCACAGGTAAGTAACAGGTGCTGTTAATTACACAAATTAGAGAAGCATCACATGATTTTTCAAAGGGTGCCAATACTTTTGTCCACCCCCTTTTTTATGTTTGATGTGGAATTATATCCAATTTGGCTTTTTGACAATTCTTTTTGTGGTTTAATTAAATGAAGATATTACTACCAAAGCATTTGTGATTGCAATCATTTTCTGGAAGAAATTGAGTATTATGTGACAGAATTGCAGGGGTGCCAATACTTTTGGCCAGCACTGTATGTATCACCCATAATGTCTGTTGCTGGGGCTCTTTTAAGTGTGGATTCAAAAGTGAGGAACGATTTTGACTGGCGGTTGATATATGTGGTTTATGAAGTAATTCCATGGGGTAACCACGTGTGGAAAATCTGACCTCCAGTTCGTCATCCGCCAGTCAAAATCGTTCCTCACGTGATAGGGCATGGTTTTGGCATATATACTGTATGTCTGAACGCACGCTGCGCACAGCGGCTCTGAACTGAGTACAATGACTCATCATCAGGGTCACGGGAACTGCAGTTTTTACTGCAAACTTTTTTGTTTTGTTCAATTATATTATTCCTTCTGATGGTCCCAGATATTATGCTGGATGAAACACGTTGAGAACGGTCTGTTATGGTCTATAGGCAGCGCTCTCTCTCCTCCTATGCATGAATTATACTAATAGGAGTGTAGAGACATCATATGCTTAGGGAAGTTTTATATCTATAGAAGACCATTTAATCCCTATGCATCTGAGTGGACTGCCTAACTGAATACCTGTATATTATATTGTTTTTCAGGTGTTCATTATTTTTCCACTACACTGCTGGGTAGCTTGGGGCTGATACCTGTTTCCCTCAAATAGCCAGGTGAGATTATCTCACACATGATTGTGGCCCAGGAATTTGATGGATATAACCCTATACTTACAAACTCTGCTTCAGTGTTCTTTGTATAGTGAACAATATCTTGTTTACTGGGTATGTGATTTGTGTTTTTTTTGGGTTAATTATGCTTTTTACCCCAGTACAATAGCACTTAAAATATCACCCCAGATTTATCTAACGTTTCACATACAGAGGGGAAAAAAGTATTTAGTCAGCCACCAATTGTGCAAGTTCTCCCACTTAAAAAGATGAGAGAGGCCTCTAATTGACATCATAGGTAGACCTCAACTATGAGAGACAAAATGAGAAAACAAATCCAGAAAATCACATTGTCTTATTTTTAAAGAATTTATTTGCAAATTATGGTGGAAAATAAGTATTTCCTCAATAACAAAAGTTCATCTCAATACTTTGTTATATATCCTTTGGCAATGACAAAGGTCAAACGTTTTCTGTAAGTCTTCACAAGGTTGGCACACACTGTTGCTGGTATGTTGGCCCATTCCTCCATGCAGATCTCCTCCAGAGCAGTGATGTTTTAGGGCTGTTGCTGGGCAACACAGACTTTCAACTCCCTCCAAAGGTTTTCTATGGGGTTGAGATTTGGAGATTGGCTAGGCCACTCCAGGACCTTGAAATGCTTCTTATGAAGCCACTCCTTCGTTGCCCTGGAGGTGTGCTTGGGATCATCGTCATGCTGAAAGACCCACGTTTCATCTTCAATGCCCTTGCTGATGGAAGGAGGTTTGCACTCAAAATCTCACGATACATGGCCCCATTCATTCTTTCATGTACACGGATCAGTCTTTCTGGTCCCTTTGCAGAGAAACAGCCCCAAAGTATAATGTTGCCACCCCCATGCTTAACAGTAAGTATGGTGTTCTTTGGATACAACTCAGCATTCACTCTCCTCCAAACACGACGAGTTGTGTTTCTGCCAAACAGTTCTACTTTGGTTTCATCTGACCATATGACATTCTCCCAATACTCTTCTGGAACATCCAAATGCTCTCTAGCAAACTTCAGACGGGCCCGGATATGTACTGGCTTAAGCAGGGAGATATTTCTGGCACTGCAGGATCTGAGTCCCTGGCGGTGTAGTGTGTTACTGACAGTAGCCTTTGTTACGTTAGTCCCAGCTTTCTGCAGGTCATTCACTATGTCCCCCCGTGTGGTTCTGGGATTTTTGCTCACCGTTCTTGTGATCATTTTCACCCCACGGGGTGAGATCTTGCGTGGAGCCCCTGATCGAGGGAGATTATCAGTGGTCTTGTATGTCTTCCATTTTCTAATTATTGCTCCCACAGTTGATTTCTTCACACCAAGCTGCTTGCCTATTGCAAATTCAGTTTTCTCAGCCTGGTGCAGGTCTACAATTTTGTTTCTGGTGTCCTTCCACAGCTCTTTGGTCTTCACCATAGTGGAGTTTGGAGTGTGACTGTTTGAGGTTGTGGACAGGTGTCTTTTATACTGATAACAATGTCAAACAGGTGCCATTACTACAGGTAATGAGTGGAGGACAGAGGAGCCTCTTAAAGAAGAAGTTACAGGTCTTTGAGAGCCAGAAATCTTGCTTGTTTGTAGGTGACCCAAATACTTATTTTCCACCATAATTTGCAAATAAATTCTTTAAAAATCAGACAATGTGATTTTCTGGATTTGTTTTCTCATTTTGTCTCTCATAGTTGAGGCCTACCTATGATGACAATTACAGGCCGGCCTTATCTTTCTAAGTGGGAGAACTTGCACAATTGGTGGCTGACTAAATACTTTTTTTCCCACTGTATATCATTAAACTTCAAACCCAATTTTTACTTTTATCTTGATTAAAAGTTATGTTTTAAAGTCACTCACTTTTATTTATTTAGTTATTTATTTGATTGTTACTGAGGTGCTTGCCACTTACAGGCTTATAGTCTTGTAGTCAAAGCTCCATTATTTATTTATTTATTTATTTATTCATTCATTCATTACAGTTTAACTACTGTAATTTGATCTACCTATTTACATATGAAGACAAAATTGTTGGTACCCCTCGTTTAATGAAAGAAAAACTCACAATGGTCACAGAAATAACTTGAATCTGACAAAAGTAATAATATATAAAAATTCTATGAAAATGAACAAATGAAAGTCAGACATTGCTTTTCAACCATGCTTCAACAGAATTTTTAAAAAAATAAACTCATGAACTCAGGCCTGGACAGAACTGATGGTACCCTTAACTTAATATTTTGTTGCACAACCTTTTGAGGCAATCACTGCAATCAAACGATTCCTGTAACTGTCAATGAGACTTCTGCACCTCTCAACAGGTATTTTGGCCCACTCCTCATGAACAAACTGCTCCAGTTGTCTCGGGTTTGAAGGGTGCCTTTTCCAGACGGCATGTTTCAGCTCCTTCTAAAGATCCTCAATAGGATTTAGGTCATGATTCATGTCTCATAGAAGGCCACTTCAGAATAGTCCAATGTTTTCCTCTTAGCCATTCTTGGGTGTTTTTAGCTGTGTGTTTTGGATCATTATCCTGTTGCAAGACCCATGACCTGCGACTGAGACCAAGCTTTTTGACACTGGGCAGCACATTTCTCTCTAGAATCCCTTGATAATCTTGAGATTTCATTGTACCCTGCACAGATTCAAGATGTGCCAGATGCAGCAAAGCAGCCCCAGAACATAACAGAGCCTCCTCCATGTTTCACGGTAGGGACAGTGTTCTTTTCAAGATATGCTTCATTTTTCCATCTGTGAACATAGAGCTGATGTGCCTTGCCAAAAATTTCGATTTTTGTCTCATCTGTCCATAGGACATTCTCCCAGAAGCTTTGTGGCTTGTCAACATGTAGTTTGGCAAATTCCAGTTTTGTCAGATTCAAGTTATTTCTGTGACCATTGTGGGTTTTTCTTTCATTAAACGAGGGGTACCAACAATTTTGTCCACTTCTGTATATGTAATTTTCCTTCTGTATAAGCAGCTTCTTTATTTCTCAGACGATTTTATAGTTATTGGCAATATATAGCGCTCCTTGCTTCGCCTATATGTGGATTTATCAGCAATGTCTTACATTGGGACAGCACATGTGCATTATTGGAATACCAGTGCTGTCTTTTACTTAGACAACACATGTGTCCCAGGTTTCTGGACCAGTGCATGCACAATAGGGATATGCTGGCACTGTCTTTCATGGAGACAGCGCACGCGTCCTGTGCCTCCAGGCCAGCACTTCTCAGAATCCATTGAGCATGCACAGTAGCTGGTATGGTGAATATCATGACACACAGCTACGGTGGTCCGGTATCTGTGCTTGCACAGTAACATTCCTTACATGCCGAAGATGGACTTGATATTTTGGAGATTTCCAACTTATATTTGTAAACTCAAATAAGGTTAATACCCTTAACCTGAATGGTGTAGTCAACCTCATACGTTTTATGTGATGTCATTTGATGTAATCTGTGATTTTTTTTTTTTTTTATATTTTGTGTGTGGTCGGAGGAGCCCCCCCCCTTTGGGGGGGGGGGGGGGGTGGGTGGGTGGGTCCCTTAATTTCCCGAAAAATTGTAAGATGTATTACTGTTCCTCTATTCCATTTATGCACTTGATAAAGGGGGACAACCGCAAAACACGTAGTGTGACATTGGGTACTAATTAAAGGATCTTGGTAAGCACAGATATCTTCATTTTATTGGGATTCCTGATCCCTTTCATCCCTATCATCCCTATCATAGACATATGTAAGAGACAGCCAATGTTGTCCTAAGCTTTATTTGTCTGTATAAATTGTTAATGTTGAATGTATTTCTGTGATTCTGTTCCTTTAAGACAGCAGCCATTGTAATTGTGACATGATGCTGGAGTGAGACCCCCCCCCCTTTTATATCAGCCTGTCTGTTCTGCAGACAGAGTGTGAGCAGAGAAGCAGGAAGTGACGAGACAAAGAGCAGCAGCCATCTTAGCAAGTGTTGTATTGAACTGGTGTGGAGATTTTTCTGTACAGCTAAGCTGTATCTTGGTCCAGAGACAAACAGAGTGTAAAGAGACAACAGGACTAGTGAGTCCACGTGAAAGGAACTGTGCTCAGTGGCTGATCAGTGAGACTGACATTGTGACTGTGTATATGGATACCACAGATAGAGACTCGCAGTGCTGTTGATGTACTGGACAGCACCTGCTAAACCCTGGCTTACAACCCAGCTCAGTGTATGGATTCGGCAGGACTGTCAGTGTGCTGAGTGGAATCTGCTGTTGGATTACATTGCATTCATTGGGTTTCCCTGTTAAAGAGGACTTCATTTCTCCCAAGATCCTGATAACAGTGAGGAGAGGACGCTTCACTATAAAAGAAAGGAACGACTTTGGGCCCCACCGCGCGCTTCTACGGACTGTAAGCGGTCCACCTGGACCACTGGGAAAAAGGGGGTGCACCCAAATGTGATGTCAGGGTCAGTTAGGGATAGTTTTGAGTATATTGTTCATTCAGTGTCCATACTGCAGAAGTGGACAGAGTAAAAGTGGAAACCATTGCAGAATTTGCCTTGAAATTGTTCATGCTATATTGTATATTTTGCTTGTCTTTATCCCTGTCATTTTACCTTCAAATAGCCTTTATTAACTTATAGTAAATATATATTCTTTTCTTGAACTACCGCGTGTGTGTTCATTTCTGGTTGCGGAGTCCAAACCACCTGCCTTGCTCTCGGTTCACACATACAGTACAGACCAAAAGTTTGGACACACCTTCTCATTCCAAGAGTTTTCTGTATTTTCATGACTATAAAAATTGTAAATTCACACTGAAGGCATCAAAACTATGAATTAACACATGTGGAATTATATACTTAACAAAAAAGTGTGAAACAACTAAAAATATGTCTTATATTCTAGGTTCTTCAAAGTAGCCATCTTTTGCTTTGATTACTGCTTTGCACACTCTTGGAATTCTCTTGATGAGATTCAAGAGGTAGTCACCTGAAATGGTTTTCACTTCACAGGTGTGCCCTGTCAGGTTTAATAAGTGGGATTTCTTGCCTTATAAATGGCGTTGGGACCATCAGTTGTGTTGTTCAGAAGTCAGGTGGATACACAGCTGATAGTCCTACTGAATGGAGTGTTAGAATTTGTATTATGGCAAGAAAAAAGCAGCTAAGTAAAGAAAAACGAGTGGCCATCATTACTTTAAGAAATGAAGGTCAGTCAGTCCGAAAAATTGGGAAAACTTTGAAAGTGTCCCCAAGTGCAGTGGACAAAACCATCAAATGCTACAAAGAAACTGGCTCACATGAGGACCGCCCCAGGAAAGGAAGACCAAGAGTCACCTCTGCTGCGGAGGATAAGTTCATCTGAGTCACCAATCTCAGAAATCGCAGGTTAACAACAGCTCAGATTAGAGACCAGGTCAATGCCACACAGAGTTCTAGCAGCAGACACATCTCTACAACAACTGTTAAGAGGAGACTGTGTGCAGCAGGCCTTCATGGTAAAATAGCTGCTAGGAAACCACTGCTAAGGACAGGCTACAAGCAGAAGAGACTTGTTTGGGCTAAAGAACACAAGGAATGGACATTAGACCTGTGGAAATCTGTGCTTTGGTCTGATGAGTCCAAATTTGAGATCTTTGGTTCCAACCACCGTGTCTTTGTGCGACGCAGAAAAGGTGAACGAATGGACTCTACATGTCTGGTTCCCACCGTGACTTGGAGGAGGAGGTGTGATGGTGTGGGGGTGCTTTGCTGGTGACACTGTTGGGGATTTATTCAAAATTGAAGGAATACTGAACCAGCATGGTTACCACAGCATCTTGCAGCGGCATGCTATTCCATCCGATTTGCATTTAGTTGGACCATCATTTATTTTTCAACAGGACAATGACCCCAAACACACCTCCAGACTGTGTAAGGGCTATTTGACCAAGAAGGAGAGTGATGGGGTGCTATGCCAGATGACCTGGCCTCCACAGTCACCAGACCTAAACCCAATCGAGATGGGTTGGTTGTGAGCTGGACTGCAGAGTGAAGGCAAAAGGGCCAACAAGTGCTAAGCATCTCTGGGAACGCCTTCAAGACTGTTGGAAGACCATTTCAGGTGACTACCTCTTGAAGCTCATCAAGAGAATGCCAAGAGTGTGCAAAGCAGTAATCAAAGCAAAAGATGGCTACTTTGAAGAACCTAGAATATAAGACATATTTTCAGTTGTTTCACACTTTTTTGTTAAGTATATAATTCCACATGTGTTGATTCATAGTTTTGATGCCTTCAGTGTGAATCTACAATTTTTATAGTCAGAAAACTCTTGGAATGAGAAGGTGTGTCCAAACTTTTGGTCTGTACTGTACATGTCACTTTGACATTACTTAGGCTGTATTTGCCTTAGAAAGCTCAATATTGGATAGATAGGATCCTAGAAGCCCTAAGAGTATTCTAAACTATGTTTTAAGCTAATTTAAGGTGTGGATCATAGTGAACTTGTTCAACCCAAAACACATCTTGATCCTGAACTACCTGAATCCAAAAAAAAACAAATCTTGATAGCTTTGCCGGTTTCTATTAAGGTCTATGTTTAGGGTGTCTGGTGTCTATATTTATTTGGAAAGTCTCGTCTTGTTTGAGTGCTTAGGTGATCTGGTCAATTGACTTTTCAGGGGTAGTGTATTTATTTAGGGGCTCTAGTTGGGGATTTGTATTTATTTAATGGGTCTGGCTGGAGGTTTGAATTTATTTAGTGAGTGTGGTGGCTTGTACACACAATGCATGTGACTAACTGGCCACATCAGACATGTACTGTTTGTATACAGGTCAAGAATGTCTGGTCTCACAAGGGACAAGAATATAACAGACCATTCTAAATTCAGACCATTTCCAGGTAGTTTTTAATATGTTTATCTAGAAGACAACCCCTTTAATAGGCAGAAGAGCAGAATACAGGATCAAGACAATTAAGGGTCAGAATATGTAATACCTTTGGTCAGTGCTCGCCGACCTACTGCTTGTTCCAGTGGGCAAGAGCACCGCCTTACCTTTGCTCCATGAAAGGCACCCTCACAGGTCAAAGGGTGCTCAAGCAGTAAGATTCCTAGTTTTCTAGAGTCCTGCAAAGGTGTTCCTATCTTTTCTACTGTGCATTGACCTCAGCTTCTTACCTGACAATATCCAGTCTTTCATCCTCTTTCATCTTTAAGTGCAGTGATTTTGGTATTGATCTGGAAGATCTCCCTGATCTGACACTACTAGAACAACTGTGGAGTGAGGGACAGAGTGAAGTTGGTTAATATACTGCTCTTCGTCCTAAGGGTATGCGCACACAGAGATTTTTTGCAAACTGAAAAAATCTGCTTCAGGAATTAGGAAACCGTTTTTTGACGCTTTTCCATGATATGTTTTTTTGTTGCGGTTTTTGTCATGGTTTTTGCTGCAGTTTTTTTTGCTCCAGCACACTGTATGGACCTGGAATCTTCTCTTTAAAAAACGCTAGCGGATTTTAAGGTGGTTTTTGCAAAAAAAGCGTAAAAAAAAAACGTTTTTTCCGCCTCCCATTGATTTCAATGGGTTTTTCAAGGTGGAATCCATCTGAAGATAGGTCATGTCGCTTTTTTTTTCCGCTAGCGGAAAAAATCAGCTAGAGGATAAAAACTGCTACTGACTCCCATTGAAATGAATGGAAAGCGTTTTTGCAGGCGGATTTTGAGACAGATTTCGCGTCAAAATCCGCCTGCAAAAAACTCCGTGTGAACATAGCCTAAGAGTGTAAAACCTCCACCTACTTTTGACACTGGTCTTATTGACATGTTTGAAGAGATGGTTAAACAAGCTTTCTCTGTTCTGGCAGACCATCAGAAACCTTTCAGAAAAACTTAACTGGCACACAATTGAGAGCACTGATGGCCCAAGAGAAAGATAACTCCCTTATCATTAAACCATCTGACAAGGGAGGAAATATTGTTCTGATGAAACGCTCAGAATATAGTAGGATGTGCTTGGACATTTTACTCCACTATAATTGTTACAGGGCCCAACTGACATCGATTGTGGATACTGCTCTATCACGAGAACTGATCAGCAAAATTATTGGGTGTTTATGAGACCTAACAAGCCCCAGATAGCTATGTTTTACTGTTTACTGAAGGAACACAAAAGCCTAGTTCCACTCAAAGGCCACCCTGTTGTGTTCGGTATTGACAGTCTAACGCAGGACATCTCCACATACATCAATGTCCTCTCTCTTCCATCATATGTGAGAGATACGATTGATGATTTATGACTGGATGCAGGCTCAGACTGGCCCACCGGGGAACCAGTGAATACCCCGGTGGACGCCAAGCCCCAACTATCGTGGTCGCAGGGGGTGTGACCGTGACCGGTGGGGTACGGGGCCCGCGGCTAGCTGGAGATGGCCGGGGGTCCGGACCACTATGATAGCGGTCAGGGAAAGCCTGGATCCCCGACTTCTATACATATTGTAAATGATAAGGGGCCCCGGCATGTCAGCAGGCCCCTTTCCAATAGATGTTCAGTCATGTGACTAAGGCCTGTGATGTCATTACGCCGCCGTGCCCCATGTGACCAATAAGGACCAATCACAGGCCTCAGTAGGGACTTCTGGAGATAGCCGAAGATGCTGAAGACAGCCAGACCTAACCAGGATGCCCAAGAAAGGTGAGGCAAGGTGAGTGTTATTTTTATTCACCTTTCCTGGGCCTTCAATTATTATACGCTGGGGTCTGAGGAGACCCTAGAGTATAATAATAGCACCGGAGCGGGGGGGGGGGCTGTTGGGAGCATATAATACTGGGTAGGGGCCACTGTGGAGCATATAATACTGGGTGGGGGCCACTGTGGAGCATAGAATACTGGGTGGAGGTCACTGTGAAGCATATAATACTCGGTGGGGGCCACTGTAGAGCATATAATACTGGGTGGGGGCCACTGTGGAGCATATAATAATGTGTGGGGGCCACTGTGGCGCATATAATGCTGTGTGGGGACCACTGTGGAGCACTGTGGGGCTGGAGATATTGGTGCCGTTATTTTCAGCACCGATATCTCCCCACTGTCAGAAGGGCGTTCCTCATAGCTCAGCGTCATTGCTGGGCTGTGAGGAACGCCCCCTGACAGTGCCCTAACATAGCCTTGTACTGTCAGAGGGGGCTGACAGAGGGGGTTCCTTACCGCCCAGTGATGACGCTAGACTGTCAGGAATGCCCTTCTGACAGTGGGGAGATATCGGTGCCGAAATTAACGGCACCGATATCTCCAGCCCTGGGGTACATACTGGGAAAACCAACAGTGCGCTGAATTGAGCGCACTGTCGGCTTTCTAGTGTTATATAAAACTGCATGTGCCTGATGATATGAAAGGTCCTTTTTAACATAGCTTACTGTATTTATTTATATGGCAGATTTAACCTTTTTAACCAACACCCAATACAATAAAAGTTTGTCGATATGTTGCTAATAAAAGACAGTCATCAGTCTTACACTAGGTTCACACCTGCATTTGGGTTTCCGTTCTTCGGGTCCGCTTGGAAACCCCACGAACGGAAATTTAATCTGCTTAAAAAACCCGCAGACCCCACAGACTATAATGGGGTCAGCCAGGTTTCCGCCCAGTTTCTTCCCAAAAAAGGCGGAAAAATGCAAAGAGAAAAGTCCTGCTTGCAGGTCTTCTCTCTCCGCATTTTTTAAGCGGATTCGGGGACGGAAACCCTGAGCGGAGACCGGGTGCAGGTGTGAACCAAGCCTTAAACAGGTTGCCCAGGCTAAAAACATTTTTTTTATTTACGACGTGGAGGTGAAAAAAAAAAAGCATACTCCCCAGCACCCCGTTGTCCCATGCTAATGTCTGTTCGGTCTCATGGCGGCGTCTCATTTCTGGAAATCCTGTACCTCCTGTACCTGTTTGGTCTCAGTGGTCACATGAGGCACCGGCACAAGATAGAATGGACACTGGCAGCAGACAACGGAGACCCGGGGACAGGAGAGTATTTACTTTTTTTCTCTTTTTTTTACACCTCCTGCCCACCACATGGGTTGCTCCAATTCCTGGACAACCTCTTTAAAGGGTTTATCCATCTTTCTAATATTGATGTCCTGTCCATAGTATAGGCCAGTGATGGCGAACATTGGAGACCGAGTGCCCAAACTGCAACCCAAAACCCACTAAATTATCGCAAAGTGCCAACACGCCAATTTAACCTTAAATTAACCAGGATCTGTTTTATAGTGACTGTGCAATGTCAATACAGCCTGTAATAATATCACATGTCTGCTATAAAACAGATACTGTGTGATATAAATAGTGAAGGGCCCCCAGACAGTATAATATGCTCCAGAGTGACCCCCATACAGTATTATATACCCACAGTGGGTCCCACACAGTATTATACGCTCCACAGTGGCCCCCGCACAGTATTCTATTTTCCACAGTGGGCCCAAGCACAGTATTATATGCTCCATAGTGGGTCCCCACACAGTAGTGTATGCTCTAAAGTAGGCCCCCCACACAGTATTATATGCTCCACTTTGTCCCCACTCCCACAGTATTATATGCTCCACAATGGCCCCCACACAGTAGTTTATGCTACTTACCCAGTATGGCTGCAGTCCCACGTAAAGCGTCCTCCTTCTTCTTCTGATCACAGGCGCTGAAGACTTGCGTCGGGGCAGAGGTTACACTCTGCTTTCAGTGTAAGCCGCGGTCCGCATTTGCACATATAGCCAGAGCCGTTTTAACACATTGGTGAGTCCAGTGCAAAGGTTTCATAAGTGAGCCCCCCCCCATCACCAGCTGCTATTATACCTATCTGAAAGCTGCCAAAAACTGGGATTTTATATGGTGACATTCAATAGGTGACAATGTGTTATGTGACTGATGGAACTTTTCTGCCTGTCAGACATGTTTTATATGTTCATCTCTAGTAATAATCGTTATTGCTATTATTTTAGCGTGTAATGAATATCGCTAGAGAGGTGGTTGGAATATTTTACTCTATAAAGGCAAGGACAGGACAGGGACAGGGTCAAATATAAACTTTAATGATGACTTTGTGTATATGTTGTATAAGTGTTTGGTGCGACTCTTTTGGTGCTGCAACCTAAACGATGGTAAACATCTGGGTCACAGCTCCAATAACTTCCTGGTTATGTTATGTTCAGAGGGGTATTACATAAATTTGTTGCAGCTATGCGCGCCGCAACAAATTTAGCTCCACCCACTTCTACGTTGACTCCGCCCATTTTCATCCATTTTATAATGTTCCCCTCCAATTGCCCCACAATATGAAGTCTCCTCTCCTGGTGCCCCAGTTTAAACTGGGGGCAACTAGAGGGGGACATTAAACTGGGGCAGCTGGAGGGGGACATTAAACCGTGGGGTTACTTGGATGGGGACATTAAACTGGGGGCAACTAGAGGCAAACATGTCCCCCTCCACAGTTTAATGTCCTCCTCCAGTTGCCCTACCAGTTTAATGCCCCCTTACAATTTGCCCCCAGTTTAATGTCCCTCTCCAGCTGCCCCCAGTTTAATGTCACCCTCCATCTCACCCCAGTTTAATGCCCCCCCTTCATCTGCACCCAGTTTGATGCCCCTCTCCATCTGCTCCCAGTTTAATGTCCCCCCTTCATCTGCACCCCTAGTTTAATGTCCCCTTCATCTCCCCCCCCAGTTTAATGTGCCCCCTTCATCTGCACCCCTGTTTAATGTGCCCCCTTCATCTGCACCCCTAGTTTAATGTCCCCTTCATCTCCCCCCCCAGTTTAATGTGCCCCTTCATCTGCCACCAGTTTGATGCCCCCCCATTCATCTGCCAACAGTTTAACATAATAAAACACTAATACTCACCCCTCCTCGCTCCCCTGCCGCTCTGTAAGGGCTCTTCTCCCAGAGTGCAAGCGCGATGTGAGTGAGGTCATCACATCGCGCCCGCAGCTCCAGGGACCGGAGCAAACAGTGATGTGCTTCACACACAATGGAGAAGCAGGGTTGTCTGCGGACAGTTCCTGCTTCATCGGTGTATTTAACTCATCTGCGTCTGGAGAGGATACCGGGACATACCTCCCGGGGCCGTGCATATAGGTAAAAGAAGCGATCACTCACTAACGGGGAATCCTGTACCGGATTTCCCGTTAGTGAGCGATCTTGGCGACGGCGCGCGTGCCAACTGAGAGGGCTCTGCGTGCCCTCTCTGGCACACGTGCCATAGGTTCGCCATCACGGGTATAGGCCATCAATATTACATCTGTAGGGGTACAACAGCCAGGAACCCTGCAGATCAGCTTTTCCAGGACAGTGCAGCAGCAGGTAATGTTAACCATTCCAGAAGCCATGCTGTTTGCTTGCCATACAGGGTGTAGCGGTAGGTTTAGGGAGTGCAGTGGTGTGTATAGCGGGTGAGCAGCATGGCATTGTTATTACCAGTAGCTGCCCTGTCTCGGTACAGCTGATCTGCAGGGGTCCTGACGGTGGGCCCCTAGAAACAATTCCACTGGTGGGCCCTAGACATCCCAGTCCGACACTGACTGGATGGCATATATTTCTCACCTGAAACACAGATAGAGAGGCCTTATATGCTCCATTCCCCATGATAAGGGGTTTGGGGCTATACGTCACTATCTGGACTTCAGGGGTAGCCATATGACGTTACACAACAAATTAATTATGGAATTTTTGCAGTTCATACTTTCACGTAACTACTTCTTATTTGATGGTCAGATCTACCTCCAATTGGTTGAGACTGCGATGGTCAGTGCCACCGCACCAACCATTGCTAATTTATGTTTTGGTTGGTATGAGGAGAGGACTGTTTTTTCCGCGGAGTTGGAGGAGTGCACATAGTCTGTGGCCTTGTGGCTAAGGTACATAGATGATGTCTTTTGTCTTCTGGACCAGGTCATTCTGCCTTTTCTGGGACTTTGTCCAGAACCTAAATGAGAACAGCCTCAATCTGAGATTTACTGCCTCCATAGATCCTCACAAAATTACATTCCTCGACCTCCGCATTACCATCAATGTAGAGGGAGAAGTGGCTACTACAGTGTACCATAAGAAAACAGCTATCATCCCCCTCCTTTGAAGATGGGTATCCCAAAGGGCCATTTTCCCTTAATTTGGATGAACTGCTTCACCCTGATGGGATTCAATTCTGCAGCAGAGGAACTGACCAGTCACTTTTCCCATAGAGGCTACACCGCCACGATTCTAGAAGGGTCGCATCAGCATACCCTGAACAGAAACAGAACTGGGCTTCTACACCCACAAGGTCCTAAACCCTCTTTGCAGGAATTACGCCTTATAGAGACCTTTAATAATCAGGCCCCTGCTGTCAGGTGGATTCTGGAATCCTACTGGGGTATTTTGAAGCTAGATCTGGATTTACGGGACCTAGTAGGTGCCAGACTCTTGATTGGATATAGACGAGGAAAAAATGTAAATGATCGACTGGTACATAGTCACTTCCAACCAAAGGCTCCATCCATTGCTTGGTTGACAATTGACAGACAAAAAATAGAGTGAGGCCAAAATACTACAACAAAGTAGGATTGAAAACCACTGTTTAGACATACGAAAAAATCCCACACACTTATTACAATTCAACATATTTATTAATGCATGATAAAATTACATGAAAATAATAAATAAATACATATGAGAGGGAAAATATTGTGTGAATACAATATAAAGTAGCAGCAATGCCCACAATAAAGCCGCAGCAACAGACCCAAATGTAAAGATCAATAGCATGAATGTAAAAAGGTCAAACTATTTGGCTACATTGGTATAGTAAATCATATATGCATAATACATGGTATAAGCCGCCTATAAATCATAAGGTACAAGAACCATAGTAAAAAAAAGGGGCCACAATAACCATAATAATAGACAATAACCACCCATACATGCAAATACTTAGACAGGGAGCTGTGTCCGTCCGTCACCTATGCTGGCTTCGTCCCTGGAGCATTGCTGCTACTTTATAGTGTATTCACACATTATTTCCCCTCTCATATGTATTTATGTATTCCCTGACAATTGACAGACTAAAATGCACCTTTAGGTGCGGTTCATGTTGGGCCTGCAACTATATAATTTGTTAGTAAGTCGACTCAACAGACTTGGGTGGAAGAGTGAACTACTTTCTATGGTTAACACGGTACAGCAATATACTACTATCAACAGACTTGCGAAATACACAACGTCGGATCTGGTTTATTTGCCATCTTGTCCTTGCCCTAAGGACTATGTGGGAAAGACCTCAAGGGAACTTAGACGGCATATCCTAGAACATGTTGGTAACATTAACCGCCAAGAGGAATGCCCACTGAGAAGGCATGTATGTGAACATCATGGTGGCGACCCCAGTGTGTTAAAGTTTCAGGGCATTGAGCTCTTAAGACCATCAAGGTGCAGAGGAGACCTGGACAGAAAAATACTCCAGAAAGAGGATCAGTGGATCTTCAGACTTAAAGGTCTGAAGCCACTGGACCTCAATGACAACAACCTCTTTTATTCCTGTTTCATTTGGGCCTAGTCCCTAATTTCATTGGGCTACCCTGGCACTATTATAAATTTGAACCACATAAACTGGTCTAATTACAAAATGATTATGTTGAGCATTAACCTTAGACATCTTCATCTTATACATTTATTTTAATGCAGTCATAATTTCTGGGTATATCTATATTTGAACAACAACCACCTCTACTTTCACTACATTGTATTGCTGTGCACCAGATGGAATTTTTGAGTATAACATTATCAGATTCACAATAAATAGTGCTGCCACTGTATCTCAAAGTACTTGTATTGGAATTGGCATATTTATACCCCCTTTTTATTTGCGTACCTTCCTTTTTCATATATATTATCACAGTAGAGTATTGTCACACTAAACAGATTTACATTTATGTACTTATTCGCAGGTCTATGC
This sequence comes from Leptodactylus fallax, assembly GCA_947044405.1. Classification (NCBI taxonomy): domain Eukaryota; kingdom Metazoa; phylum Chordata; class Amphibia; order Anura; family Leptodactylidae; genus Leptodactylus; species Leptodactylus fallax. Next base: position 154,502 of record CAMRHE010000182.1, read on the forward strand.
AACATATAATATGTAAGTTGACTAGCATCTATTCTTGGCCATGTGTGTTTACTATCTTTTTTCTTACTGACACATGTAACTAGTTGTATCTGACATAGTCCAGGATTTGTTTTCCCACTTTTGATCAGATCAAGCCACTTTTATATATCCTGGTGACTTTCCATTGCATCCTTGTGGTTCAGAGATATTCCCGTATTTAATATAGACTTGTTTTTTACTTGCTGCTTTAGATGTAATTGTACTGGACATTTTCCCCATACCAGTCTAATTATTAATAATAGACCTTTAGGAGGATATAGACCTTACTGAAATAGGATTTATTATTATGATCCCTGCTACTTTGAGACTATGAACAGAATCGATGCAGCTGAGCTATGCATGAAAGAGGTGAATTGCTCACTATTATTTAGTTATGCATTCCTTATTTTTTGTCTGTATGTCAGGCATATCTAGCAGAATATTCTATCCATGTGATGCAATGAGCTGCGTGTAATCATAAGATATACTAGTAACAAGGTCTCTCCTGGTTCCAAATATTAATAGGACAGTGACATATTTATAATCATTTATAGTCTATATTTTGTCTTGTTTGGATATACACAAACAAGACACCACTGTCATAGTTATAGGACTCTAATAGATGACAGATCCCTCTCAGCTGTAATAATAATAATAATCATCCTTTAATAGTCCCACCATGGGGAAATTCAGTGTGTTACAGCAGCAAAGATAAACAATACAAATACAGATACAAACATATACAAGAATGTTCCAAGGTAGAGGCATTTCATTGATAGCAGACAGACAGATAATAAGTAGCAGGGGGGGGGGGGAATATCCCAGACAGAAAGATATTTCAGTTCTCTGTATGGACTGATCTCCGCTTAGGTCAGTGTTGGTGGTACAGCCTGATCGCAGCGGGGAGGAAAGACTTCTGATAGCGCTCCTTCTCACACTTAGGATGTAGTAGTCGGTCACTGACAGTACTGCCCAGCGCTATCACGGTCTCATGCATGGGATGGGACTTATTCTCCTGCATGGAGCACACCACGGACAGTATCCTTCTGTAACCCACTGCCTGCATCGGGTCCAGTAGGCTGCCCAGGACAGAGCTGGCCCTTCTAATCAGCTTGTCGAGTTTATTTCTATCCCTGGATTATATACTGCTCCCCCAGCAGGCCACTCCAAAGAATATGGCTGATGCCACTACCAAGTTGAAAAAAGTCCTAAGAAGTGCCCCCTGGACCCCAAAGGCTCTCAGCCTCCTAAGCAGGTAGAGCCTGCTGTGGCCTATCCTGTACAGGACCTCCATGTGATCTGCCCAGTCCAGCTTATTATTAAGGAGCACACCCAGGTACTTATAGGTGTTGACAATCTCTATGCCCGTCGCCTGGATGTCCACTGGCTTAGGAGGGCATCCGCATTTACGGAAGTACACCACCATCTCCTTGGTCTTCCCGGCGTTAATCCTCAGGTGTTTCCGTTGGCACCAGTCCACAAAATTCTGGTTCAGTTCTCTGTACTCCCTGTCATCATCATCTGTGATGAGACCTACTATTGCAGGATCATCAGAATACTTCTATAGGTAGCAGCTGGATGAGTTGCACCTAAAATCTGCAGTGTACAGTGTGAAGAGGAAAGGGGCAAGAACTGTACCCTGAGGTGCCCCCGTATTATAGATCACGGTATCTGACACACACAGTCCTGGGCTCTCACATACTGAGGTCGATTTGTGAGGTAGTCTAGGATCCAATTGGAGAGGTGGTGGTCCACTCCAACAAGGCCCAGCTTGTCTCTCAGTAGCCCCAGTTGTATGGTGTTAAAAGCACTGGAGAAATCACAGAACATTATTCTCGCCGTGTTCCCTGGTTTCTCCAGGTAAGAAAGAGCCCTGTATAGAAGGTGTATGATGGCATCGTCCACCACAATGCCTGGCCAATACGCAAACTGGAGAGGGTCCATAGTGGAGTTCACTAGAGGGCGGAGATGTGTGAGAACCAGTCTCTCTAAGATCTTCATCAAGTGGGATGTCAATGATACAGGTCTGTAGTTGTTGAGGTCCATAGGGTGAGGTTTCTTTGGAACAGGTACCACACAAGAAGATTTCCATAATTCAGGGACTATTTCCAGTTTCAGGCTCAAATTAAACAAATATGTAATTTTGCTACACAGCTGATCCCCACAAGCCTTAATTAGCCTTGCACTGATGTTATCTGGCCCTGCTGCTTTCCTTGCTTTGATGCTTTTCAGCTCTTTTCTCAACTGGGCACTTGTGAAGGTCAGACTGTGTTCAGATAAAGACGGACTACATGTCTGCTGGGAAGTAGCCACAGGGGGTGAAGTCATTTTGGTTGGGGGAACAAAAGGACATGCTGGGGTGGAAGGGGCTGGTGTGTGGTCAAATCTATTGAAGAATAGATTTAGTTCTTTAAGCCAATTTACATCTGCCAATATGTTGGAGACTAACTGTCTATGACCCAAAATAGACTTAAGCCCCTCACAAACTCCCCTTATGTCTTTTCTTTCCATTTGCTTTTTCATATTTTTCTCATAGTTGGCTTTTTCCTGCCTAATGTGATGCCTAAGCTCATTCTGTATCTCTCTCAGCCCCTCCTTATCTCTTGTCTTGAATACCATCTTTTTCACCTTAAGTAATGCTTTTATATCAGAATTAATCCATGGTTTGTTGTTAGAGAAGTTATCCACTATCATGATGACATGCGATAGTTTCCTCGGTAAATAGAAGGGTCTCATGCTCACAGCTAATAGTTCAATGTCCTTACAGCAAGTCTGCTCCTTAATCACAATGTGCTTAGGATTACACTATCTATCATTCACAAATATCGCCAGCCCTCCTCCTTTCCTCTTACCGCTCTCTCTTGTCCTGTCCGCCCGAAGGAGTTTAAAGCCATCCAGAGAGACAAGGGTGTCCGGGGTAACTTCAGTGAGCCAAATCTCTGTAAGCAGCCTCATGCAACACTCCCGAAACTCCTGATGATGCCTGGTGAGTTCCGTCAGTTCATCCATCTTGTTTTCAAGAGATCTCACATTGCCCATAATGATGGAGGGGAGAGCTGGTCTGAAATGTCTCCTCCTAATCCTCCGAAGGACTCCAGCTCTACACCCCTTTCTTTTCTTCTCCAAAGTTCTTCGGGGATGTCTGGTCTAGTAGCATGCAACCCTGCTGTGTCTCTAAGCTGCAACAGTTCATCCTTGGAGTAGACAAAAGAACCCAGAACCCTGGCCACAAGCAGCGTCTGCAGACACAATAGTTCTCCTTTCCAGCACAACAAAACAAACAAAAAGTATCACAAAGGTCCAGTTCCATGTCCTCATATGGTTCTTTGTAGTGCAATGCCCCTTATGTAGAGGGATAAGACAAAACAGAGAAAGGAAGAGAAGAGACTAAGAGCTGCTGTAACAGGCTGCCACTCCTGTGGCGCCATCTTTTTGTGGCTCAGTTGAAAAATTTTTACCCAGTCGTCAATTGGTGGAATCTATATGTTATGTGTAATCTATATTAATAGGATCGGGATTTATCTTATTGATGTCCCAATGGTTGGGACTGGGACGTATATGATGCTTTCCAAATAAGCCATCATATCATGTTACTTATACTAGCATGCAGAAAGGATTGGCGACTTCTACAGCATTATGTCACTTTTACCATGACCGGGCAATCTATTGTTACTATTTACACATGCCAGGTTCTGGACTGACAAGCTGATAAAACTTTTGACAGCCACACTATACTTACCTTGATTGGGACTTCTGTGAAACGTATGGTTTCTATAACTACTAATCCCGACCTTTTAGTAACCTTTCTGGCTACCTATCAGGTCCGTGCGTGTCACTGTCGGGGGCGGGTCTGGGTGCCATTATGTCATTTATACCAGATGCCGCCAACGGAGAGATGCAGGAGGGCATGACCTATCGGGGACTGCCACATCACGGCTGGGGCCATTGAGCTAAAGGCCAGGTACACCGCACTCACTGCTGGACTCGACGAACTAGTGCCCATCTTCAGGGCACTGGGAGCTGCAGTTTTTACCATGTACAGGTTACTCTCCAGCACGGCTACTGACCTGATATCATAATTGCCGGCCTCACTAGCAAACGGCTGTAGCCGGAATCTAAACGTAGTCTATCTCTACACGTACGAAAAGATTTAATACAACACCTTATTTATGCACCTTATCTTGTAACGGTGTATAATTATTGTCACCAAGCTGCACTAACAGGACGCATTCAGCAACATACACCCATCTAAGTATGTTTTTATTGGACCTGGAGTTATGATATTTTTCTCTGCTGGTCCCTAGTAAACCTATGTACAGAGGATCATCATGAGCTGGGGTCAAGATCCTGTATTGTATGTTTGTATCTTAAGAGTCTATCTTATCATTTTGTTTATAGTATAATAAGACTTCAATACTGGAGATGCCCAGACTTCCAGACTCTAACAGAATGGTATTGGCTAGTATATGTCAAACCTCTGAACTTCTGGTTATCTGAGGCATCTATCCTTAAGTTTATGTCCACTGTGACAGTGAACGTACAGTGGGGAAAAAAAGTATTTAGTCAGCCACCAATTGTGCAAGTTCTCCCACTTAAAAAGATGAGAGAGGCCTGTAATTGACATCATAGGTAGACCTCAACTATGAGAGACAAAATGAGAAAACAAATCCAAAAAATCACGTCTGATTTTTTAAGAATTTATTTGCAAATTATGGTGGAAAATAAGTATTTGGTCAACAACAAAAGTTCATCTCAATACTTTGTTAAATATCCTTTGTTGGCAATGACAGAGGTCAAACGTTTTCTGTAAGTATTCACAAGGTTGGCACACACTGTTGCTGGTATGTTGGCCCATTCCTCCATGCAGATCTCCTCTAGAGCAGTGATGTTTTGGGGCTGTCGCTGGGCAACACGGACTTTCAACTCCCTCCAAAGGTTTTCTATGGGGCTGAGATCTGGAGACTGGCTAGGCCACTCCAGGACCTTGAAATGCTTCTTACGAAGCCACTCCTTCGTTGCCCTGGAGGTGTGCTTGGGATCATTGTCATGCTGAAAGACCCACGTTTCATCTTCAATACCCTTGCTGATGGAAGGAGGTTTGCACTCAAAATCTCACGATACATGGCCCCATTCATTCTTTCATGTACACGGATAAGTCGTCCTGGTCCCTTTGCAGAGAAATAGGAGCCCCTGATCGAGGGAGATTATCAGTGGTCTTGTATGTCTTCCATTTTCTAATTATTGCTCCCACATTTGATTTCTTCACACCAAGCTTCTTGCCTATTGCAGATTCAGTCTTCCCAGCCTGGTGCAGGTATACAATTTTGTTTCTGGTGTCCTTCCACAGCTCTTTGGTCTTCACCATAGTGGAGTTTGGAGTGTGACTGTTTGAGGTTGTGGACAGGTGTCTTTTATACTGATAACAATTTCAAACAGGTGCCATTACTACAGGTAATGAGTGGAGGACAGAGGAGCCTCTTAAAGAAGAAGTTACAGGTCTGTGAGAGCCAGAAATCTTGCGTGTATGTAGGTGACCAAATACTTATTTTACACCATAATTTGCAAATAAATTCTTAAAAAATCAGACAATGTGATTTTCTAGATATGTTTTCTCATTTTGTCTCTCATAGTTGAGGTCTACCTATGATGTCAATTACAGGCTTCTCTCATCTTTTTATGTGGGAGAACTTGCACAATTGGTGGCTGACTAAATACGTTTTTTCCCCACTGTATATTGCTTCACAGTAACCTTTTTACATGTTTGTTTGTCTCGTCATTTTTGGAGCTCCTTATTTTAGAATTATCTATTTAAGGTTAAGTTCAATTCCAGTCATTACTCCCCTCAGTGACTACAGTCTTTCATCCTCTATTCTGAAATATACCAGTTAATGACCTTGGCCTGTTCCTGACCTCTGAACCTCTGCTATCTGCCTGACCTTTTGCCTGTCCACTGACTGCAAGTATGCTGCCTGCCTTGACCTGTTCACTGACTCTATTATTGCCTGACTCATTGGTGCTCTGCACCAGTGTCTCTGAGTCAAGTGATCTGTCACCAATAATGTAACAACTTCAGGAGATAGTGACCTTGGGGCTCACCTGCAGTGAAGTTCAGATCCCCTGTACAGGTGTTAAAGGGTGAATAGCAGGAGAGTCACTTGACAATGACCTAAGAAGTAGCCCTATGCCAAACTTATTTGGTGACGCAGTGAATTCACATCCATTGACTGTTTCAGAATACCTGACAGTTTTGATTGACCAGACAACCATGTGCAAAGCAATTGTGCCACCCAGTATTCCTGCCCCCCTGGGCAGCTAGAAGGAGTGCCCATACCTCCCAACTTTCAAAGGACAGAAAGAGGGACAAAATATGCGGCTCGCTACGTGTGTCGGGGAAAATCTAGCTCAACCCACTTCTATGTTGACTCCGCCCATTCTCATCCATTTTTCCATGTGCCTCCACACAGTATAATGCTCCTATAGTCACCCTAACATTATATGCCCCCACATTATAATGTTTCCCTCCAATTGCCCCACAGTATTAAGTCCCTCTCCTTGTGACCGAGTTTAAACTGCCGGAAACTAGAGGGAGACATTAAACTGGGGCAGCTGGAGGGGGATATTATACAGTGGGGGTGCAATTAGAGGCAGACATGTCTTCTTCCTGCTACCCCTTATAGTTTAATGTCCTCCTCCAGTTGCCCCCAGTTTAATGTCATCCTCGATCTCCCCCCATTTTAATGTCCACTCCTCAATCTGCTCCCAGTTTGATGTCCCCCTACATCTGCACCCAGTTTAATGTTCCCCTTCATCTGCCACCAATTTAATGTCCCCCTTTCATCTGACCCCAGCTTAATTTCCTCTTCATCTGCCCCCAGTTCCCCCCTCTTGCTCACACATTCTCTCCTCATTACCTTCCATCAGTAACCGTTCCCAGCTGCTTCCTCACTCCAGAATATCTCCGTCCACCCAAGAGTCTGATGACATGGTCATGATGTCATCAAAGGTCCTTTAGCCCACTAGGATTTAGCATCTACCATTTAGCCTTTTACCCTACTCTAACAAAGTTTGTTAACAACAAAAAAGACTTCAGGGGCATAGCGGGACAAACTGTAAGCTATCCGGGATGGAGGGACAGCAGTGTAAAATCGGGACTGTCTCGCCGGATCCGGGATGGTTGGGAGCTATGACTGCCATCCACATGTTATCATACTCATAAAATGTACTATTACTATATTTCCATATTTTATTAGAATTTAGAACTTATAAAACAGGCATGCAACAGGGTCCCACTTAAATGAGGTTGCGAAGTGAACTTATACTGTTTAAATATATGCTATAGATTGTTTAAATGAAAGATAATGTATATGTATGCATTGATGATAAATATTTGATAAAAATAATAGGATAACAAAGAAGACCTAATTATTTTTATTTCTTAGCAGCAATAGATCACAGTAGAAAATGTGTTTTTTAAGTTAACTTTAAAATCAATGATAAATGGAGCCCTGCCCACCACTTCTATACAATACCACTTTGATGAATGTATGTTCTTTTTGAGATATACCGTACATAGTTATTTCTATTGAATAATTCCAGTATTTTTTTTCCAAATGTATATGCATGTACAATTTTGTTTACTAACATAGAATTCTAGAAAATGAAGTCTGTATGCAGTGAAGTGGTGCATAAAGTATACAGTTAAGTGACCCAGTTTAGATGGACTTTATGAACCGAAAGAGTCTTGAGAACATCAGAGATGTTCAGAAAGAGAAAACATATATTCAAATAATTTTAATTTAATGATATTACAGGAATGGTTGAAGAAATACGTGCAAAAGGAAGCAATCATCTAATCTAACTACCTCTACTTAGAGAAAAGCTATTATTTAGAACAGAATGGATGTGTATAAAATGTATGGCAATTTTCCATTAACTAAGGTTGCATAAAGCAAAAATGCAGAGCTTGTTTTTGAGTGTTGTCATGATGTTTAAAGGTGTTAGCCAGCTTTTTTTAAAATTTATGTCCTGTCCATAGAATAGAGTATAAATATTGCTGCACACACCCGGGATTTCTTATGATGAATAAAGTGGTCTTTTATTTTTACATTATTCCGTGACAGAAAAAGTGCTTCACAAATAGTTTTGACAACGACATGTAATGTAATATATGGTAGATTGGAGCTGTAGATCAAAAATTGCAACGTTTCGGTCAACCAACCTTCATCTGGTTAGATCTATGGTTAAATATACATGTAAAATACATTGTAAAAGACTAGCATGACAAACATATATACATTTGGAGCATGTATGTACCATTAAGCACATATGTTTGCAGAAATGTATAAGAATGAGTGGCAGGGAAAAGGAAAAAAAAATAAAACAAAGGAGAAATAATAAAAAAGGAATGTAGGCGAGAAGGGAAGCAATAAGTAGAGGGAAGAAAGCTGCTTGCAGATATGGTAAAATTGCCAGTGTGGAGAAAAACAGAGAAAATCAAGTATATGATGTAATTAGCAGCAAAAGAGTAGGATGGGAATATAAAGAGCTGATACTTAAAGCGGGCAAAAAATGGAGTAGAGTAGCATAATGATATGGTACCACTTACCTATTCACACAGTAAATAGGGTTATAGGGCGTTGGTGTGTATAGTGGCAGCTAGAGAAGGAGGATCCTATATGTGTTAATTGGTGCTCACCGGGATGCCAGAAGTGAAGTCACGGTACAGCGATATGTACAGTGATGGCCAAAAGTATTGGCACCCCTGCAATTCTGTCAGATAATACTCAATTTCTTCCAGAAAATGATTGCAATCACAAATGCTTTGGTAATAATATCTTCATTTATTTAGCTTGCAATGAAAAAACACAAAAGAGAATGAAAAAAAGTCAAATCATTGATCATTTTACACAAAACTCCAAAAATGGGCCGGACAAAAGTATTGGCACCCTCAGCCTAATACTTGGTAGCACAATCTTTAGACAAAATAACTGCGAACAACCGCTTCCGGTAACCATCAATGAGTTTCTTACAATGCTCTGCTGGAATTTTAGACCATTCTTCTTTGGCAAATTTCTCCAGGTCCCTGAGATTTGAAGGGTGCCTTCTCCAAACTGCCATTTTGAGATCTCTCCACAGGTGTTCTATGGGATTCAGGTCTGGACTCATTGCTGGCCACTTTAGAAGTCTCCAGTGCTTTCTCTCAAACCATTTTCTAGTGCTTTTTGAAGTGTGTTTTGGGTCATTGTCCTGCTGGAAGACCCATGACCTCTGAGGGAGACCCAGCTTTCTCACACTGGGCCCTACATTATGCTGCAAAATTTGTTGGTAGTCTTCAGACTTCATAATGCCATGCAAAACAATCCCAAAACATCAGGGAACCTCCGCCATGTTTGACTGTAGGGACCATGTTCTTTTCTTTGAAGGCCTCTTTTTTTTCCTGTAAACTCTATGTTGATGCCTTTTCCCAAAAAGCTCTACTTTTGTCTCATCTGACCAGAGAACATTCTTCCAAAAAGTTTTTGGCTTTCTCAGGTAAGTTTTGGCAAACTCCAGCCTGGCTTTTTTATGTCTCTGGGTCAGAAGTGGGGTCTTCCTGGGTATCCTACCATAGAGTCCCTTTTCATTCAGACGCCGACGGATAGTACGGGTTGACACTGTTGTACCCTCGGACTGCAGGGCAGCTAGAACTTGTTTGGATGTTAGTCGAGGTTCTTTAGCCACCATCCGCACAATCTTTCGTTGAAATCTCTCGTCAATTTTTCTTTTCCGTCCACATCTAGGGAGGTTAGCCACAGTGCCATGGGCTTTAAACTTCTTGATGACACTGGCTGCAAGTGTGATTTAGTTATTGCCACCACCTGTTATGTGCCACAGGTAAGTAACAGGTGCTGTTAATTACACAAATTAGAGAAGCATCACATGATTTTTCAAAGGGTGCCAATACTTTTGTCCACCCCCTTTTTTATGTTTGGTGTGGAATTATATCCAATTTGGCTTTTTGACAATTCTTTTTGTGGTTTTCCATTGAAGACAAATTAAATGGAGATATTATTACCAAAGCATTTGTGATTGCAATCATTTTCTGGAAGAAATTGAGTATTATCTGACAGAATTGCAGGGGTGCCAATACTTTTGGCCATCACTGTATGTTTATGGAGAAACTAAGCCGTGTAGTCTATGGACCGGGCAAAACGGCTTAGCTAGGGCGCTGCTAAAGCGGAAGTCACGTGACTTCCGGCATTACTATTGTCAATGCCTTCCACATATGCGTTCCAGCTGTGGAGTGCACAAGGAGAAAGAAGCGAGGAATGGAGGTAAAAGGCTAATCTATATATGATGGGAGAATGTAAGTATAAGTGGGGAAAAAATAAAGAAACGTATGAATTTTTTGGACACTTGGGTACTAAAAAATACCGAAGGCGACTTCAATTTTGACCTGTATACCAAATGCACAGACAGAAACAGCTTACTGTTTTATACTAGCAACCATCCCCTCAACATTAAAAAATCTCTTCCCATTTCCCAATTCCAACGCATACGCCGCATAGTTTCTGATCCCCACACCAGGCAAAACCGAATTTCAGAAATGTCAGAACGTTTCATTGAAAGAGGTTATCCACCTAGTTTATTGGACCAGGCAGCACAGAGAGGAATCAACACAGCCAATAAAAACAGGGACCAAAAACGCATCCTTTTTGTTCAAAAATACCATCCCTTTACCCCTAAGCTCAATCACATAATAAAAAAAACATTGGCCCTGTGAAGGATATCGCCTTGCCAAGCCACTTGGCACCCCTATGACTACCCTTTCTTAATTTCCCACTCACAACCCGTGAGTGACCGGGTTCATAGGATAATATGAAACGAGCTTTCTAAATTTTATATATTTATTAACCCAAGGGGGCCGGTACTAGGCACAACATATACAGAAATATACATCAATGATCGGTCAAGCAAATACAGGTAAAAGCAAAATACAGTACAGAAAATAAAATGGGAAATTAAAAGATAGAAAAATACCAGAACAAGTTGATAGTCCGTTTCTCTAGGGCTCAGCAGTTTTTGGGCCTAGGGCGCATTCTTAAGTTAGTCATAGAGCATGTGTCTCCTACATGCTGTCCAGAACAAAGAGAAGTTTCAGGCCAGGCTGCTTAGGCCTACAGGTCCCTGGCTTAAGTCCACAGCACAACATGTGCTTACATCTTCCCCCAGGATAACAAGTGACCTCTTTCCCTGGTCTGAGATCATTTAACTAACCTGGTCTCCTCCCTAAGTAATGTCACCATTAGGAGAAGCCCTGCCCTCTGTTTTGAAATCCCAAGAACATAACTCATTATAGTTCCTTGCCCGATGCGGTTTCGTATATGTTGGAGAAACCACCCAACATATATGAGACCGTATCTCTAAACACAAGTCAACCATCAGAAACAATATCAATACCCTCCCCATCCCAGCTCATTTCAATGGATACAGGCACAATGTATCCCAGCTGAGATTTCAGGTGATCGAACATGTTGAAAAACCAAGGAGGGGAGGAAATCGCATTTCTCTCCTGAAACAAAGAGAAGCATACTGGATTCATATGATGGGCACAATAGAACCAGCCGGACTTAATAGAGCATACAACAGAATTTATACACCATGAATTTATACGGAAGATGGAAGGCTTGTTCCTATCTCTAAATCAAGTTTTTTTAAATTACTGTGGACATTTTCTATGTTACTTGTGCTTCTATATTCTTTTTTGCCTTTTATTATATGGCATTAACGATTTTTCTTATTCTTCCCTACAGAAAAAATGAAGTCCTATACATCCTCTGTTATCTATATAAACTTGTATGTCTTACCTTCCCCATGTTTTTATACTTTTCCCCTATATGTATATGACATCTATCAATTATCCATATTTAAGTGACTTCCGCTTTAGCAGCACTCTAGCTAAGCCGTTTTGCCTGGTCCATAGACTACACGGCTTAGTGTCTCCACAGACATACATAGCGCTGCTTCGTTATGTCTCTTCTGGCGTCCCGGTGAGCACCAATTAACACATATAGGATCCGCCTTCTCTAGCTGCCTTAATTAAACTGCACCACGTGCCCCAGTATACACACCAATGCTCTATAACCCTATTTACTGTGTGAATAGGTAAGTGGTACCATATCATTATGCTACTCTACTCCATTTTTTGCCCTCTTACCCTCCTATGCTATTGCTCTTTCCTCCTCTCCACTACTTTTCTCCCTTCTCTCTGCAGCTCCTTAAGTATCAGCTCTTTGTATTCCCATCCTACTCTGTTTCTGCTAATTACATCATATACTTGATTTTCTCTGTTTTTCTCCACACTAGCAATTTTTCCATATCTGCAAGCATCTTTCTTCCCTCTACTTATTGCTTCCCTTCTCACCTACATTCCTTTTTTATTATTTCTCCTTTGTTTTATTTTTTTTTCCTTTTCCCTGCCACTCATTCTTATACATTTCTGCAAACACATGTACTTAATGGTACATACATTCTCCAAATGTATATATGTTTGTCATGCTAGTCTTTTACAATGTATTTTACATGTATATTTAACCATAGATCTAGCCGGATGAAGGTTGGTTGACCGAAACGTTGCAAATTTTGATCTACAGCTCCACTCTTCCATATATTACATTAAATGGCGTTGTCAAAACTGTATTTGTGAAGCACTTTTTCTGTCACGGAATAATGTAAAAATAAAAGACCACTTTATTCATCATAAGAAACCCTGGGTGTGTGCAGCAATATTTATATTCTAGAATATGGGTTGGAGAACTCTTTTGCTTAGCACCACCACTATTAATAAGAATGTGCGGTACCAGTGATATTCCTTCTGTCCATAGAATAGGACATCAATTTTAGATTGACGGGGGGTCCAAATGCCAGGACCCCCGCTGATCAGCTGTATTCTGGTGTCAGTGCAAGCTGCATTGCTTATTCACCATATTTTTAATAGGGGCTGAAGCACTGGAGTACTATCTATCTATCTTGCACCATTTAAATGTTTTTTATGCATTTCTAATTTAAGGCAGTTTCATTCTACTGTTCCATCAGAGAATCAGAACATTGGATTGTAAAACTGACAGAATGACTGATATGACAAATCGAAAACTTTCAGTCATAATTGAATGCAGTGTTAAGTTGCACTTTTAATTCTGACTAAAATTAAAGCACACAAAAGATACCTTTTGTTTATTTTTTTGCAATTCATTATTTATTGACCTCACAATGGTATTGTGTAGAGATGGCCGAATCAGTTTGAAATGAGCCAGTTAAGTTTTTGACGAAACTGAACAAATGGCAATTCGCTTCGTACTAACAAAAATGGGCCGCACTGTGAGAAGTTGGCCATTACCATGTGCTAGACCAGAAAATACAGAGCAGACGATGCCATGTGTGCAGTGACTCACATATCACATGTTAGCAACATCTGAGAGTCTCAGCCAATAAACAGTAGTAGGTGGGCCTTACAGTGCTGATGTTATATACACTATATAAGCTTGTGCACTCGTGATCAGCCTTTATTTGCTGTAATTGTGGACATGCACATACGACTTTGTTCTATCTCACTGCATTTCATAGCTACCCTATTACCTAGGCTATAGGCAGCACAAGTCAGAAAAATGAAGAATAGTTATAGAAGTACTTACTTGTCTATCATATTATGCCCTGCCACACATGTTGTCACAGCTGCCTAGTGTCTGCCACCACTCAGGCAGACATATACTGCAGCCTTGTCCATCATATTAGTCCCTGCCGCAGTGCCACATGTTGCCACAGCTACCGCCACTCAGGCAGACATGTTCAGCAGCCTCATCCACCATCACATTCCACTATAGCACACTATTTCACATCTGCTCCTATCATGGGATAATTTTTGGTGCCTTTTTTTTTTTTTTTGAAAAAACAATTAATCACTTTTCAACTTGGCTCACAGCCACAAATGTGTTTCCCAAATAACAATGAGCCCCTGTAACTCTTACAATCCATCAAAATGGGCTAATTTTTCTACAAAGCCATTGTTATTTGCAATACAACCTCCATGTGTGTCTAAAAGCCATGGTACCATATTTCCCTAATAAATGAGTAATTTTTGGAGCATTTTAAATATTAAATGTGTAAAGGCGAGTTTCATTGCAGTATACGGTTAAACTCTGAGTTTGCATTCTCGGCTTACCAATTTTCCATAGACATACAGTACATGCCACGTTCATTTTGACATAACTTCAGCTGTGTGTGCCTTAGAGAGCTAGAAATTGCATAGATAGGTTCCTAGGAGACCTAAGAGTATTATAAGTTATGTTTTAAGCCAATTTAAAGTGTGGGTTGTACTGAACTTGATTGTCTTGAAAGGAACAGGGGACCCGAGTTACCAAACCCAAACACAAAATGAATCTTGTTAGGTTCGCTCTCTAGTGTGTTGTCTCTGTTGCAAATTTGTTATGCAAAAATAAAAGTAAGGATCCATCGAATGATCTATCATAATAATCAATTTTAAAAATTATATGGGACAGCTAAATTACATAGAACTGGTAAACCACCAGTATGCTATTGTGTGGTCTCAAACCTACATTCATAGCTGAAAACTTTGAGATTGACACAAATTTTGTTTTTCACAAAGCATGTATAGTGTTTTAGCTCTTTTAGGGTGGGTTCACACTTGCACTTGAGTCCATCCGCTGCCAATCCGACTGAAAATCTCAGGAAACTGGATGGGCACCAGATAGCGACAGGTTAGCGACGCATTGCTTAAAAACCCATTCTTTTGAATTGGGTTTTTAAAGCAATGTGCGGGTGTGCACTTACACCCTCTGCGCCGCGAATCCAGTTTTTTTCGCTGGAAACGAAGTCCTGCATGTCTGACTTTGTTTCCGATGAGTAATTGCAAGAATTGCAGGTGCTATATCAGACACTAAAGATCTCCATTAGTATGTTAAACATTTAAGTTCATGACAGTATAAATAGAAAAGGATTGAACAGGCATGGCTTGTTTTGAAGGGTTGCCAGGAGAAAGCTTCTTTTGTTTCTGAAAAGAACTTGGTAGCTCGATGTTAATTTGCAAAGGTGTATATGAACAAACCACAAGGCTTCTGGGAAAATGTTTTTTGGAGAGACAAGACCAATGTGGAAATGTTTGGCCATAATGCACAGCGTATCAGCACAATCACTTCATACCAACTGTCAAGAATGGTGGAGGAGGGGTGATGAACTACAAGGTATACCAAAGTATTCTAGAGTCAAATGTGCGGCCTTCTATCCAACAGTTAAAGCTTGGCTGAACCTGGGACATGCAAAAGGACAATGATCCAAAGCACACCAATGAGTCTACAACAAATTGGCTGAAAAGAAAGAGAATCAAGGATTTGCAATGGTCCAGTCAAGGTACATACTTTAACCTAGCTGAAATGCTGTGGACCTAAAGAGAGTGGTATATAAACAAATGCCCACAAACGTCAATGAACTGAAACAAAGTTGTAAAGAAGAGAGGGCCAAAATTCTTACAGAAAGATGCGAGAGACCAATAAAGTCAGAACAAGACAGAATAATATTATTTGCTGATAAAGGCGGTTTTTACAAGCTATGGATTTATTGCATGGGCTTCGTTTTTCACACATGACTTTTCCATTTTGGCTTCATTTTTGTTAACTAAATAATGAAGTAGTGGAATCTGTTTTGTGTTAAGATTGAATCGAAAGCAGCCATATGTGGTTCTCTAATGTTAAATGTATCAGATATGCAAAAATCTTTTAAAATCTTGTAATCTCTTACAGCTAAATCTTTAAATATACATTTATGAAATAATAGTGATAGGTTGAAGTTTAGGCCTAGTGTATAAAACAAAACATTGTACATGGTCTGCTTGCAGAGTGTATTAATACTTTTCCTGTATTAATATTCTGCACAGACTGCTCAGTTGGGTTAATTAAATTTACATAATGTATTATCAGATATTGAATTAAATAAAATCTTCATACACAAATCCTTTTCACCAGTGTTTGCTCTCTTAATACAATTAGGTCATTTAAAAGCTAAGTTATAAAGTGAGTGTGGGAGCTTGCAAGTGTGATTTAAGATTAAGTGACAAGTATACGTGATTAGTGTGTGCATTGCTGATGTGCATTGAATGACCACGGCATCCAAGGGGTTAAAGCCCGCGATTGGAGCTGTGCTCCGACTGGGGGTTATGGAGCTAACACCCGCTCCCAATGCCGTGGGCGGCCGCGAAGGTGTTAAAGGGCTGTGACATCACAGGGCTGGCTGGATGCTGATTGGCTGCACGCATGGCATTGTGGGTGATTCCGCATTTCCAGAGTTCCTTGCCCCATGTCCTGACGTGCAGCAGCTATTTAATTAAAAAAATGCGATTCATTACCACGAAGCGTGCGGAAATCCAGATTCGATGCGAATCGAATATTTCCTAAAATTCAGATCAAATTCCACTTCGTCAGCTTCGATTCGCTCATCTCTATTCCATACGATGTACCGGGCGGTTGGAAAAAAATTCAGAATGGAATGGAATTAGAGAAAAGCTGCATTTGCGCAACTTTCTTATGGGCCTTGTTTTTACGACTTTCACTGCTCACCCAAAATGACATATCACCTGTATTCTATGGGTCGTTACGATTACAGTGGTATTAAATTCATATATTAATATTTTACATTTTTAACCCCTTCAAAAAATAAAAACTTATAAAAATAAAAAAACACCTGTAACTTTGTTATAGGGATGCATAAGGCGTATTTTGTTGCAGGACCAGACATAAATTTTACTTCTATCATTTTAGGTAATGTCCATTGCTTTGATCACTTTTTATCCAAATTTTTATAGGAGGTTAAAAAAACGGCGGTTTGGCTATTTAGATTTTTTTTTTTTTTTTTTTGGCAAAAGAGCAATTTAATCTCTATACACATTCTTTAAACCTACTTTTGCACTAAAGTAGACAGTGTTTTTTTTATTAATAATTAAGTACAGTGTGAATTTAAAAAAAATGAGAGGAAAAAAACAGGGCAGGCAATAGAGAAAAGGAGGAGGAGGAAACACTTGTGCAAATACTACTATTACTAGCAATAACAATGTGGGTAGCAAGAGCAACACTGGTTTTCGTGGCACCACTAGTAGCCGCAGGATTGTTGTACTTCCTGAGAATGTTGATGAAGCTTTTGATTTAGCTGGCTCATCTCAGTCACAGGAGGATATTGCATCCAAGTGTGATGTGATCTTGAGTCAGGCTTCTGTGTGTTCCTCCTCCTACATAATAATTCCCGTAATTTACTGTAGGGCCTTTCTGGATTGTCAACCGAGTCTCCTTCACATTCTGCACTGACATAGATTCCTGGTAGTGATGTGAAACCTACTGAGCAAACTATTTTTCCTAGTCAGAGCAGTCTTCCTTCTCTTTTTGATGAGCTGGATAAGAACAGTCAGCATTGTGTGCAAGCAGAGGAGGAAGACTCGATGACTGTGGTGATAGAGGTAGTTTAGGCAGGACATGTGGTATTAACACCACTAGTAGTTGTTCTGGTAGGGATGCTAGGGGAATATCTGGAGTTGGAAATTCTGAGGGTGTGTTAGAGATGAATATTAATAATTAATATTCATCACTCCTGGCTGGCTCGCCATTATGTTAGAGAACTGGGTGTTACTAATAATTAATATTCACCCCTGATCCCAGTTTCCCTCCTTTCTCCTTAGGTATATCTACTTATCTGTTTCCTTGACTGGTTTGCATGTACGATAATTTACCCCACAATATCAATAATAAAATACGTTTATTATTAATGCACTTGTAATATGATGGAACTAGGTTATAGAATAATACAAAACAGTATTAACACAGTGCAATACAATAAGTACAGAACCCAATTACCCAGGTGAATATAAAACCTACAGATATCGCTACATACACACACACATACACACACACAACCCCTGACAAGTTACTAACTGACCCTTTCTGTAAGGAACACAGCAGTAGTAATACAGATTAATAGAGGGTGACTGGTAGATAAATGGATAGATAGATAGATAGATAGATAGATAGATAGATAGATAGATAGATAATAGATGGATGGATGGATAGAGACATAGAGAGAGAAAGTTATACTTAAGCCTTATTATGCTCTGGTGGTATATAGCTTAGGTGAGGCTGGTCAGTCCATATCCCAAGGCGGCTGGTGAAGAGAGAGAAAGAGGGCTTTTGGCCCATCATATTTATAGCCCACAACTCTGCCCACCTAGATGTTGTCACTCCAATCAGGCTCTTGGTATTGTAATATAAGTTTAGATGCAATACTTCTTATGAGTCTTGGGATGGCGCTCTAACACTTAAAATCGATCCTTGGCCCAGGGCCCGGCCTTGCGGAATACTTTGACCATGACCATTTCCCCTACAGAGGGCATGGGAGTTTCCCCCTGTAGGTACGGTTTATTCATCTTTATTGCTGCATGCGGTAGCATTTCCTTCAGGTTCTGCTGAACCTGTTGGAGAAACACATCTCTAGCAATAGCATCTTTCATGGGTGTAGAAATTTGGGGTTCACTTGGCCAACAGATAGACATCTTGCGCCCGGTCATAAGTTCAAATGGTGTTATGCCGGTTGTTGTTGCCTCTGTGGCCCGGATACCCATCAATACTGCTGAAAGGGAAGTCACCCAAGTGGAACCCCTTTCCAACAGTGCTTTGGAGAGCCGAGTTTTGATAGTTCGGTTCATCCGCTCCACAATGCCTGCTGACTGTGGATGATAAGGTACATGAAATCTTTGCTTTATGTCCAGAAGTCCACAAAGTGCTTTCATAACCTTGCCTGTAAAATGGGTTCCCCGATCTGATTCAATCACTCAGGGGATTCCCCACCATGATAGAATGTGCTCCCACAGAACCCGAGCAGTAGTAGTAGCGGAGTCATTTACTGTAGGGATGGCTTCTACCCATTTTGAGAAGACATCCACCACCACCAATGCATAGCGACAGTTACGGCTGCCTGCCGGTAATGGTCCTATGTAATCAATTTGTAAAGTAGACCATGGTCCCTCCGCTGGAGGAACCCGCTGCAACACTGGCTTCAGGGCGGATGCCCTTGGGTTTACCTGAGCACACACCAGGCATTGTTGTGTAACTTCCTCTACCGTCTTGGACATACCTGGCCAGTATAATTTGTCCTTGAGTAGGGTCAAAAGTTTGTCCCGACTCAGATGACCCAACAACTGATGATTGAGTCTTGTTAGTTCTGCTTGCAGATGCTGTGGGACCACCGGTAGAGGGAGTGGTTTGGTTCCAGTGTCATAACACAAGATGCCCTGTTGGACTGTCCAGGGATCTTGTGGGCTGGTAAGGTGTGCTGCCAGCAAAGGATCCTTTGACTGTTCCTCTTCAAATGACACTGGGCCATCTTTGAGTTGTTTATTTTGATTTTAATCTGGTGTACGGGTATGGCTTCAGTGTCTGATTCCTGGAGGACTCCAGACACTGCAGCCAATTTGGCAGACTCATCTGCTTTGTTGTTACCCTGGATTAGAGGGTTATCACCCTTCTGGTGTGCTGGAATTTTTATGATTGAAGCATTCCCAGGATGTGCCATGCCCCATTCCCACAACTCTTTCAGGACCGAGGCATGAGCTAAAGGTTTATTTTGGCTGTCCACAAACCCTCGTCGTTTCCAATTGTCCAGATGCAAAGTGAGAGATCGGACTATATATGAGCTGTCACTATATATAGTACGATTCCCTGGAGGCTGAATGAGAAGGGCTTCTCTGACGGCCTCCAGTTCAGCCCGTTGTGCTGACATGTGACCAGGCAACCTTACCAGCTTCTGAGTACCCATGGTCTCATCCAGCACTGCAAATCCTGTCATGTAGGTGCCGTTCAAGCAGAATCGAGAGCCATCAACAAAGATGACTCTGTCATCGGGATTAGTGGTCATCCTGAATAGCTGGGGATCAGTGACCTGCGTTAGTTGACCACAATCATGTTCTATCCCTGTCATATTTAACAACTGGGAGAGAACATATTTTGCTTTGTGGTCCACTGTCAGATTTCGCCCACTCAGCTCCATGATCCACTTCCCAAATCTCTGTTGTGAGACTCCAGGGAGTGTATCTCGAAGCAAGAGTGCCAGCGGGGAATGTGGAGTCTGTACAGTGAGGGGCCTGAAACCCACAATATGCTCGGTAGCTTTAACCGCATAGTGTATGGCTGTCAGTTGTTTAGCACATTCATCAAAACCCCTTTCAACTGGTGAAAGGAGCCTGGAGAAGTACCCTAGAGGTCTATACTCAGATCCTATCTTTTGAAGAAGGACCGTAGAAATAGACTCTGCGCCAGCATGGGCTTGTATGGCCAGTTTTCCTTCTGGGTGAGGGGTGGCTAGGACTGGGGCGGATGAGAGATCTCTTTTCAGAGTTGAAAAGGCCTCTTCCTGTGTCTCTGACCAGTCCTTCAGAGAAGGCTGTTCCCCTCTAAGAAGTTCATAGAGTGGTTTTGCTTTGACGGCAAAGTCCTCTATGAACTCCCTCATGAAGTTGGCTACTCCTAGGAACTTGCGTAAGTTCTGTAGAGAGTCTGGCCTGGGTATCTTCACCATGGCTTCCACACAGGCAGCCAGGATGCCCTTGGCTCCATATGAAATCTGGACACCAAGGAAGGTGACTTCTGTCCTAGCCAAGTTTGCCTTATGAGGGCTCAGCTTGAGTCCAGCCTCGGCCAGGAGTCCTAACAGTTCCTTCAACAGAACCAGATGGTCTTCCATGGTTTCTGTGTGAAGGAGAAGGTCGTCTACATATTGCAGCAGACATTCTGGCCGTGAGAACACACTTAATACAGCCGCTAATGCCTGGTGAAAATATGTAGGACTACTGTGAAACCCCTGGGGCAGTACACAGAACATATACTGCTTGTTACCCACTGTGAAGGCGAACTTGTACCTGCAGCTCTCTGTCAGTTCGATGGAAAAGAATCCATTGGCGACATTGATGGTTGAGAATATACGACTTTTGCCGCTTACCCTTGCCATTATGTCGGGAGTCTGAGCGACCACAGGTTCAGACATGGGGGTGTACTTAAGGATGCGAAGGTCTATTGTAAGCCTCCATGTAGTTTCAACACCTGCACCCTTCTTTTTCACAGGCCATAAAGGATTATTGCACTTTGAATTACCCTCTATGACCACATCCCTTACTTCCAGGTCTTGGACTGTCTCTAGAATTGATTGTGTTGCCTCAGGCGGAAAGCGGTATTGACGCTGAGGTGGAGGGTCTGGCCCTTGTATGTCCACCTGAACGCCAACCATTCTTCCACAATCATTTTTGCTTTGAGCCCACAAGTCTGGATATTCGAACACAATAGGTTCAAGGTCTATGTTGTGTGAGACCTCTGGCCATTTGTGTTCCAGCACATTGGAAGAATTCTCAATTGCTGGTAGGGGTGGTCCCAGACATTGGTGCTGTATGACATACACCTTTGATCGTCTTGGACCCCTCCAAACAATACAGTTTGCCAAATCGATTATCCATTCATTTTGTGTCATTACATCGGTACCGATGATGTTATCAGTACCAGGGTAATACCACATTGGGATCTTCAAGGTCCTATTCCTGTCAAGCTCAACTAGAACTTCATCTATCCTGTGGGCTCTCACCCCCCCCTTGTTGGTGATCAAATCCGATCACCATACACTGAGGGCTGTTGGGGTGTAGATCATGTTTGACATTGGTAATAGAAATTTCTGCTCCAGTGTCGAGCATGATCTTGGTATCGTGGTCTTTTATTCTGGCTTTAATGTGGGGTCTCCCTGAAGAATCCAGTATGATGTGACATATTGGAGCCAGATCTTTAGGGATCCCTGATCGTCAGTCAATCTGCACCAGATTCAAAGTAGGTACCTCTGAGGTACGTACTGCCACTTGTGGTTTCTGAGTTTTAACATTCTGTGCAGACTTATGATGTTCTACACCTAATGTTCTATCCTCTGGTCTATCAGGGGCATTTACAAGTGCCACATGTTTCAGTGCCTGTTCTGGCAAATGTCCCTGATTGCT
The DNA here is from genome assembly GCA_947044405.1 of Leptodactylus fallax. Classification (NCBI taxonomy): domain Eukaryota; kingdom Metazoa; phylum Chordata; class Amphibia; order Anura; family Leptodactylidae; genus Leptodactylus; species Leptodactylus fallax. The sequence continues at coordinate 176,574 of CAMRHE010000182.1, forward strand.
ATCTGTCTGTTTCCCAACTTGTTTGGCGTAATTAGGCTTCATCTTGAAACCATTATTATTGCCATTTTTCTCTGGGTTTGTACGATTGCGAACTACTTGAGGGCAGTTTCTTTTAATGTGTCCAACCTGTAAACACAGAAAGCATCGTATGTCTCCCATCTTTTCTGTTGGAGGAGCTGTGGGGTAGACAGACATGTGTGGCTTAGTGTGGTGTCCACGTTCATCTTGTGATTTGACATGGACCTTTCCACGCTCCCTGATTTTCACAGACTTTTTATTGCGCAGTAGATCTTGTCTATACTGTTCAATAATCATGGCTGCCTCAGTGAGAGTTGGTTCCCTTGCTGCACTTAGCCGAATTGCGGTGTCAAGGTATGGGAATTTGTACACAAACATGCGAACCATGCCTTGTGGGACTCCTATACCTTGATCCTTTGTGATCTTCCTGTACATTGCTTCAAACCGACCACAGAGGGACGAAGGTTCGTCCTGTAAGGTGGGTTTGAATTTTGTCAGGATTTCTGGAGTAACATCCCAATGTCCTGTTGCCAGTTTCATGAGTATTGAAAGGCGTTCTTCCTCATCATAAAATAGGCCATTCTTGGGACTTGTTCTCTCTGTTGCCTCATACCTTTGATTGAGGTGTGTAGGCAACCACAAACCACAATTTAAACAGCTCCATATGATATTCTGGAGGCACAGAATATTTCCTGCAATGTCCTTCAAACATATCACAGGCTGTAAATGGATCTGTATTAGGGTCATACTTAGGGATCTCTTTGCAGATCCGTAACAGGAAATTTATCTTTTCCATGTTGTTATGGCTAGGATAAAATTCCACTGACCTTTCAGGACGTGTAGGTAGGTTGGAAGCCGTATGTACAGTTTCCCATCCACTACTTAGTCCCCAATTTGAGTCCTGTCCATGGAGGCGTCCGCTGTCTCTCCTCTCCAAAGGTGTTGGAGAGAATTGTAGTGCACGCTCCACTGGAGTCCTAGTATCACAAAATGGACTATTGGATCTCTGATCCGCAGGAGCCGTGGGTCTGATCGCCCCCGTCCCCTCCTGTGCCATTCCTGAGACACAAATCTGTTTAGTTGGCAAGGGTACCGTGCTGTTAGTACTAGGCCGTGACAAGTCAGAGATGATCTGCTGCAAATTCGCAATGATTTGCGACTTTGCCGCTTGATCCTCTCTTAGTGTCACTAACATTGCTTCTGTGGAAGTAATTTTACTTCTAAACTGATTGTTCTCAGTGTATAATCGAAGGAGTTCTTTGTCCATGTCAGAATAATAATTCTCTTTGTCAGAGAGTTTGGATTCCAGCACACAAATCTCCTTTCCTCTCTCAATTATACAAAGTGCCTCATCTTTCAATTGAGTTTCTAACATGTGAATCTGCTTGACATTGTCTACACAACAATGACAGTGGGAGTTTGCATTGTTAGCTCGCTCCACTGTCGCTTTCATGTTTGCTAGGATCTCAGCATGCTCTGGCTTCCAAATGGTCTCCTCAAAAGTATATACTAGTCTTGCTAGCATTTGTAATCTTTTGGAAGTTTTGTTAAAAACTGTCCGTTTACAAATGCAGTTTTTATCATGAGCATAGGCCTGATCCAGCAAAGCAGACCACAACATTTCTCCTGATTTATAGGTTGTGGGTGGTACTGGGTTGAATGTACTGTGCTTAGCTAGGTGTTTTAATGTTGAGAAATCCATACTTACTTTTCGTGCTGTCATCTTGGTCACCGTTGTCCTTCTACTTGTCCTTTGCTGCTTGAAAAAGTATCCTTTTCATACCGGAAAGCCTTTTCCCGACCAGCTGGACTTCTCCTGAAGAACCTTGACTTTGATATTACAGCGGCACAAATGGATTTCTCAGTCCCCCAGCGAGTTGCTTGTGGAGGAAACAGACAATTGTTAATACCTTCAGATAAATACAAATAAACAATAGGTTCACTGTTATTAATTATTTTAAGTGAAGCTTTAAGCAAACTGGGTTAGCCGTGCAAACTTCAATCTGGGCATACAGTGTAACGCAACACTTCACTGTGTACCAATGTTACCTGTCCTGTACGCCCCTCCACTTGATAGTTCACGGTATAACACAGTTTTGCCAGAAGACAACACGCAAAAATATTAAAACAGTACGGGCTGACTCGCCATTATGTTAGAGATGAATATTAATAATTAATATTCATCACTCCTGGCTGGCTCGCCATTATGTTAGAGAACTGGGTGTTACTAATAATTAATATTCACCCCTGATCCCAGTTTCCCTCCTTTCTCCTTAGGTATATCTACATATCTGTTTCCTTGACTGGTTTGCAAGTACGATAATTTACCCCACAATATCAATAATAAAATACGTTTATTATTAATGCACTTGTAATATGATGGAACTAGGTTATGGAATAATACAAAACAGTATTAACACAGTGCAATACAATAAGTACAGAACCCAATTACCCAGGTGAATATAAAACCTACAGATATCGCTACATACACACACACATACACACACACACAACCCCTGACAAGTTACTAACTGACCCTTTCTGTAAGGAACACAGCAGTAGTAATACAGATTAATAGAGGGTGACTGATAGATAGATAGATAGATAGATAGATAGATAGATAGATAGATAATAGATGGATGGATGGATAGAGAGATAGAGAGAGAAAGTTATACTTAAGCCTTATTATGCTCTGGTGGTATATAGCTTAGGTGAGGCTGGTCAGTCCATATCCCAAGGCGGCTGGTGAAGAGAGAGAAAGAGGGCTTTTGGCCCATCATATTTATAGCCCACAACTCCGCCCACCTAGATGTTGTCACTCCAATCAGGCTCTTGGTATTGTAATATAAGTTTAGATGCAATACTTCTTATGAGTCTTGGGATGGCGCTCTAACACTTAAAATCGATCCTTGGCCCAGGGGTAATGACCTACCTCCCCCATCTGACTTCTAATGTCCCTAGTTCAGTGGCTTATCTCCAGGTAGCTCTCTTTGAACAAAGGAAGCTGATTACCATCACCATGAAGGTCTCATTAGCATATTCCATCTCCACCCTTCTAAACAAAAGCCTTCCTGGAAAGCAGGTTTTGTAGCCTGCAGACAATATTAATGTTTGTGGCAAGCACTTCCCTTTACAGGGTGTGTATGGCCATGATGATATGTTAGAAAAAAGTGGGGAAAGTGATGATTACATTGCCGATAATGATTCTCTTGCGGATAGGAAATTGCAACTAGGTCATGGAGACAAGGTGATTTCAGATGAAGAGGGTGGTGGCAGTGGTGATAGTAGTTCTAGCCATTGTACAGGACCACCATGCAAAAAGCCTGTCTGGGACAGAACTAGGGGAACCTCTCTGGGTTGGTGGGGTGGCACTGGTGGTGGTAGTAGCAGACTTGTTTCAGCTGTTCTGGTCTCAGCAAGTACACATGGCTAACTCCATTTTTTTGTACATTGCCAAATGATAAATCCAGGATCGTCAAGCAGAATATTAGCTGTGGCCATGCAGGAACAAATGTAGGAATGACATCTCTAAGTACTCACATGAAAAGGCATTACTCTCTTATTTGGAAAAATAGACTTGACAGTGGCATTGGCAGGGGAAGTGAGCAAGGCTGCCCTCCTACTCCTCCCTGCACTAGTCCTCATTACTAACATTATCACCAACTGTTTCTCTTCCGCCTCCTCTTCCACACCATTGTCAGTCATTCATGAGGAAATGTGTGGCAGTTGTGCAACTTAACTCACACCTGGCCAAGCTGCTGGTGGTGGAGTCGCTGCCGTACCACTTCATGGATTCCACTGCTTTTCGACAACTTATGGCATGCGATCCTCCTCAATGGAGGATACCTAGCCACCATTATTTCTCTAGGAAAGTTGGTCCTGCTTTATATTGCCATATGTCAGAGAACGTGGACTTTTCCTTGGATATGTCAGTCTAGGGAAAGGTGCACACCACTGTCGACATGTGGAACAGCAATTATGGACATAGAAATGAAGAATTTAAGCACTCCTTTGCATTTAAAGTTTTAATATTGATAATTTACAGAGTGGTAAACATTTTCGTCAGCAATGCCTTCATCAGACCCAGTGGGTAGCAACATATATGCAGTTACAATCATAGACAAAAAACAAACAATCATCCTAGTATTTCATACAGGTATTGTAGACATATCTATTATGAATAACATTAGGATGCTGGTACATAGATCATAGTACATTAACAGCAGTAGTACACTATTGTTGACATAGTCAGATGCTTGCACTCATAAAGTTGTATGTATCAAAAATTATGAACATTGGAATCATAGGACTAACTTACAACAGTTAGTAAAAAATAGAATGCATGACTTTATGAAAAGAGGTAAGGGGAATGGATATGAGGGGGGGAGGGGGGGAAGCATGGTGAAGGGAAAAAGGGGAAGGGAGGTTATACCTGTGGGAAGCTGATACTTGAGTGAATCATGGACGTGTCTGAAATATAGATAGTAGCATTAATAAAAATAATATTAATATAATTTTGGCCACCATGGATGTGGAATCCCTGTATACTAACATTCCCCACAAGGATGGAGTTGCAGCATGTCGGGTACACCTGGCAAAACAAAACCTCCCAACAGAACCAGTAACGCAGCTCATACAATTCATCCTTAGCCACAACCATTTTACCTTTGGAGAGGATCTATATCTACAGCGAATGGGAACTTCAATGGGGACCAGATGTGCACCCCAATATGCAAATCTCTTTATGGCAGAAATGGAAGGAACATATTTATCAACATGCGCCACCAAACCTATGATTTACCTTCGTTATATCGATGATATCCTTGTCATCTGGACTGCAGGTGAGGAGGCCCTACTTCAATTCCATAATGACTTCAATGACTTTCACCCGACCATCAACCTTAAACTTAGCTATTCAGGGAGTGAAATTCACTTTCTGGACACCACAATATACATCAAAGACCACCGGCTACTCACATCAATATACCACAAACCCACAGACAGAACGGCCTACCTGAGAAACGACAGCTTCCACCCCAAGCACACAAGACAATCTATCATCTACAGCCAGGCTATACGATACAATCGTATTTGCTCCGACAAAACAGACCTGGACAAGCACCTCCTGGATCTGAGGATGAAATTTCTCAGATTGGGATACAAACCAAAAGTGACAGACAACCAATTAAACAAAGCAGCAGCCATTAACAGAGACAGTCTGCTCACATATAGAGAGACCCAGAAAGAAGCCCGAGTGCCCCTAGTTGTCACCTACAACCCACAGCTGGAGATCCTACGAAGGATTGCCAAGGAGCTCCAACCTGTACTACATAGGGACAACAGACTCAAGGACATATTTCCAGTCCCCCCTCTCCTCTCCTTTCGACAACCACCAAACCTGAGGCGCATTATCGTCCGGAGTGCCCTGAAGGCCCCAACTGAAAATGGCACCTCACCTTGCCTACATAAAAGGTGCATGACCTGCAAGCACATCCACACCGCTGACAGTGTACCTATCCCACAGTCACAACAGGTGCACAGAATTAGGGGGACATTTTCCTGCAGGTCTTCCAATGTGGTGTACCTCATAATGTGTGTGCAATGTCCCACCACAGGCCTCTATGTGGGGGAAACAGGGCAGAGACTCAGTCAACGAATGAACTCACACAGATCCACCATTAATAACAGCAGAACCGATCTCCCAGTGGCCGCACATTTCTCCGGAGAAAACCACTCTATTGAAGATTTGCGGGTTGTGGTTTTAATGGGACATTTTAAGACACAGGAGAAAAGAAAAGAAATGGAGTACAAATTAATGCAAAAATTTCAAACTCTGCAATTTGGACTTAATATTCATGCCAGCTTCATGTCACACTATGTTTGAACCATGAACTGAACTCAATATTCATGCCAGCTTCAAATCACACTATGTGTGACCTGTGAGGGTCACAAATCACCTCCTGATAGCAAACAGATAACAGCAAGAATTACTGATCCCTCCGTCACGCACCACAAGTTTCCAGACTGTTTTTTTGACCTGTTGTAAATAACTTCTCTACTTAGATTGCAATTTTTTTTTAAGGACTCTAAAATGCTTTGAAAACCATGTGTATAAAAATCTGTTAATTTTCAGTTCTTGTATCACACCATGTCTGATGAAGGGAGCGAGTACTCCTGAAAGCTTACTTATAAATATACTCAGTTAGCCTCTAAAAGGTATCGCCTGATTTCTTCACTCTTTTAATAAAAATATAATCTACAGAAAACTATATAACTTGTATTCACAATTTAGACCTTTGGGTTCTAATGTTTGTAGCTTGTGGATCCAAAAAGCCTCCTGTTTTTTGAGCATAAGAATGCGGTTACCACCCCTCCGTGCAGGGGGCACTGACTCAAGTACCTGAAAACGCAATTGTGATATATAATGGTTTTCTTTGATGAAATGTGATGGTATTGGTAAAAGCATATTCCTGCATTTTATATTTGATTTGTGGTGTGTGTTTTTTTTTTTTTGTTTTGTTTTTTTTAAGACTGCCTACACAGCAGGCATACTTTGTGTTTAGTGCTAATTAACACTGCAGGACCGCTATTGTTCTCTAAAGACTGCCTACACAGCAGTCACAGTAATCTAATGCGCATGTCAGCGCTGGCTATGAGTGCAGGATACACACTTCCGCCCTCACAGAGCTCACTTCCACCCTGTTTTAGGCGGAAATTATGCAACACAAGAGAAGGGACACACACTCCCAATGTGCTATTTCATGAACTGACTGGCGCTTATTCTGAGACGCTAACAGCGGGGAACACCGCGGATTACAATTATACAGGATACAGAAGCGGAGGATACCGCTTGCAAACACTTCTGGTAATTCTGCATTTGGTAAGAACATCCCTCTCTTGGCTCAGAGTATTACAATATATGTATCCTACCATCGGTGGAGCATAGTTTTATCATTGTCTCAACATGGTACAATATGGCTTCCTGGATTTTTCCAGGATGATTAGCTTTATTGTGTTTGCAATTTAATGATACAAAACAGGCTACTTGCAAATATGCAAATATGGATGTGCATATAAAACCATACTCATCCATCTGACTTTTCACTGACTTGTTAAGGATACTAGATTTATATACAGTGGGTACGGAAAGTATTCAGACCCCTTTAAATTTTTCACTCTTTGTTTCATTGCAGCCATTTGCTAAAAGCAAAAAAGTTCATTTTATTTCTCATTAATGTAGACTCAGCTCCCCATCTTGACAGAAAAAAAAACAGAAATGTAGATATTTTTGCAAATTTATTAAAAAAGAAAAACTAAAATATCACATGGTCATAAGTATTCAGACCCTTTGCTGTGACACTCATATTTAACTCACATGCTGTCCATTTCCTTCTGATCCTCCTTGAGATGGTTCTACGCCTTCATTGGAGTCCAGCTGTGTTTAATTAAACTGATTGGACTTGATTAGGAAAGGCACACACCTGTCTATATAAGACCTCACAGCTCACAGTGCATGTCAGAGCAAATGAGAATCATGAGGTCAAAGGAACTGCCCAAGGAGCTCAGAAACAGAATTGTGGCAAGGCACAGATCTGGCCAAGGTTACAAAAGAATTTCTGCAGCACTCAAGGCTCCTAAGAGCACATTGGCCTCCATAATCCTTAAATGGAAGAAGTTTGGGACGACCAGAACTCTTCCTAGACCTGGCTGTCCAGCCAAACAGAGCAATTGTGGGAGAAGAGCCTTGGTGAGAGAGGTAAAGAAGAACCCAAAGATCTATATGGCTGAGCTCCAGAGATGCAGTAGGGAGATGGGAGAAAGTTCCACAAAGTCAACTATCACTGCAGCCCTCCACTAGTCGGGGCTTTATGGCAGAGTGGCCCGAAGGAAGCCTCTCCTCAGTGCAAGACATATGAAAGCCTGCATAGAGTTTGCCAAAAAACACATGAAGGACTCCCAGACTATGAGAAATAAGATTCTCTGGTCTGATGAGACGAAAATTGAACTTTTTGGCTTTAATTCTAAGCGTTATGTTTGGAGAAAACCAGGTACTGCTCATCACCTGCCCAATACAATCCCAACAGTGATGGCGGTGGCAGCATCATGCTATGGGGGTGTTTTTCAGCTGCAGGGACAGGACGACTGATTGCAATTGAGGAAAGATGAATGCGGCCAAGTACAGAGATATCCTGGAAGAAAACCTCTTCCAGAGTGCTCTGGACCTCAGACTTGGCCGAAGGTTCACCTTCTAACAAGACAATGACCCTAAACACACAGATAAAATAACAAAGGAGTGGATTCGGAAAAACTCTGTGAGCATTCTTGACTGGCCCAGCTAGAGCCCTGACCTCAACCCAATTGAGCATCTCTGGAGAGACCTGAAAATGGCTGTCCATCAACGTTCACCATCCAACCTGACGGAACTGGAGAGGATCTGCAAGGAAGAATGGCAGAGGATCCCCAAATCCAGATGTGAAAAACTTGTTGCATCATTCCCAAGAAGACTCATGGCTGTACTAGCTCAAAAGGGTGCGTCTACTCAATACTGAGCAAAGGGTCTGAATACTTATGACCATGTGATATTTCAGTTTTTCTTTTTTAATAAATTTGCAAAAATATCTACATTTATGTTTTTTTTTTTCTTTCAAGATGGGGTGCTGAGTGTACATTAATGAGAAATAAAATGAATGTTTTTGCTTTTAGCAAATGGCTGCAAAGAAACAAAGAGTGAAAAATTTAAAAGGGTCTGAATACTTTCAGTACCCACTGTATATCCGTTGATTGTCCCTATACTTGTTTCAGCATGTTATCCGAGGAGACTTTTCCCACAAAGTCAATTTCTTGAAAAAGTATGAACTACTATTGACTGACTTCTTGCCTATACTAGTCTATTATACATACTATGTATCATTGCCTTAGGTGAGTTCTCACCAGTATCCATGTACAGTGCCTTGAGAAAGTATTTGGCCCCCTTGAACTTTTCAACCTTTTGCCACATTTCAGGCTTCAAACATAAGGATATAAAATTTTAATTTTTTGGTGAAGAATCAACAACAAGTGGGACACAATTGTGAAGTGGAACGAAATTTATTGGTTATTTTAAACTTTTGTAAAAAATAAAAAACTGAAAAGTGGGGCATGCAATATTATTTGGCCCCTTTACTTTCAGTGCAGCAAACTCACTCCAAAAGTTCAGTGAGGATCTCTGAATGATCCAATGTTGTCCTAAATGACTGATGATGATAAATATAATCCACCTGTGTGTAATCAAGTCTCCGTATAAATGCACCTGCTCTGTGATAGTCTCAGGGTTCTGTTTAAAGCGCAGAGAGCATCATGAAGACCAAGGAACACACCAGGCAGGTCCGTGATACTGTTGTGGAGAAGTTTAAAGCCGGATTTGGATACAAAAAGATTTCCCAAACTTTAAACATCCCAAGGAGCACTGTGCAAGCGATCATATTGAAATGGAAGGAGTATCAGACCACTGCAAATCTACCAAGACCCGGCCGTCCCTCTAAACTTTCATCTCAAACAAGGAGAAGACTGATCAGAGATGCAGCCAAGAGGCCCATGATCACTCTGGATGAACTGCAGAGATCTACAGCTGAGGTGTGAGAGTCTGTCCATAGGACAACAATCAGTCGTACACTGCACAAATCTGGCCTTTATGGAAGAGTGGCAAGAAGAAAGCCATTTCTCAAAGATATCCATAAAAAGTCTCATTTAAAGTTTGCCACAAGTCACCTGGGAGACACACCAAACATGTGGAAGAAGGTGCTCTGATCAGATGAAACCAAAATTGAATTTTTTGGCCACAATGCAAAACAATATGTTTGGCGTAAAAGCAACACAGATCATCACCCTGAACACACCATCCCCACTGTCAAACATGGTGGTGGCAGCATCATGGTTTGGGCCTGCTTTTCTTCAGCAGGGACAGGGAAGATGGTTAAAATTGATGGGAAGATGGATGGAGCCAAATACAGGACCATTCTGGAAGAAAAACTGTTGGAGTCTGCAAAAGACCTGAGACTGGGACGGAGATTTATCTTCCAACAAGACAAATGATCCCAAAGATAAAGCAAAATTTACAATGGAATGGTTCACAAATAAACGTATCCAGGTGTTAGAATGGCCAAGTCGAAGTCCAGACCTGAATCCAGTCGAGAATCTGTGGAAAGAGCTGAAAACTGCTGTTCACAAACGCTCTCCATCCAACCTCACTGACCTCGAGCTGTTTTCCAAGGAAGAATGGGCAAGAATTTCAGTCTCTCGATGTGCAAAACTGATAGAGACATACCCCAAGCGACTTGCAGCTGTAATCGCAGCAAAAGGTGGCGCTACAAAGTATTAACTTAAGGGGGCCGAATAATATTGCACGCCCCACTTTTCTGTTTTTTATTTTTTACAAAAGTTTAAAATATCGAATAAATGTTGTTCCAGTTCACGATTGTGTCCCACTTGTTGTTGATTCTTCACCAAAAAATTAAAATTTTATATCCTTATGTTTGAAGCCTGAAATGTGGCAAAAGGTTGAAAAGTTCAAGGGGGCCGAATACTTTCACAAGGCACTGTATATATACCTGGGTTATCGCCATGACTATAGTATGAATATGGATGGGCATGCTTATTCTGTTTACTTCAGTTTATTTCATTTTATTTCACTCTGTTTCATGTATACAATTTAATATAGATGTATCCTTATATGCATTCTATTTTATACTAACTGTTGTAAGTTAGTCCTATGATTCCAATGTACATAATTTTTGATACATGCAACTTTGAGTACATGCATCTGACTAGGTCTGTGATAGTGTACTACTGCTGTTAATGTACTATGATCTATGTACCAGCATCCTAATGTTATTCATAATAGATATGTCTATAATACCTGTATGAAATACTAGGATGATTGTTTGTTTTTTGTCTATGATTGTAACTGCATATATGTTGCTACCCACAGAGTCTGATGAAGGCATTTCTGCCGAAAACATTTACCACTCTGTAAATTATCAATATTAAAACTTTTAAACGTAAAGGAGTGCTTCAATTCTTCATTTCTATATACTATGGTTGGGACCCTATTGGAGCACCCATTAAGCAATCTTCACTTTGAGTGCTGCTATTAAAGCATACGAAAGCAATTATGGAAAAGGACAATATATGGCTTTCACAGTCCACTGGATCAATATTTTAAATGGCAGCAGCCACAATCCAGAACTGAAACAAGGCCAGGTGCTAATTCCAACCCGATTGTGCAGGCCCAGTTCCGACACCATGCAGGCCCCATACAACTCCTCTGGATCCTCCTCTCTGGACTCTTTCCCACCACCATTTTCACCAGGGCAAGCCGTCTCTTCCACTTCTCTTCCAGCTCCTCCATCCTTGTTCCTTGGGTGTAAGGCAAAGCGCTACCATTCAGTTTGCTATTAATGAGCCTGGATCAGAGGAGCCACATAGCGGACTTCGTTGTACGCTGCAGCAAGTATCCCCTTGGATGGCTCCTTGTCAACTCCAACTGGGCAGTGATGCCAGCGAAAATGGTCAGAAAAATCTCTGCGCGTTTCAGCAGTGCTTATGTCACAAAATATACCCTGCTCGTTTTACAGTGATAAAACGGTCTGCCTTTGTGCCATTTGTATCCTCTGCTTACCATTCGTTTTTCATAGAAATACATGTCACGTTCACTTTGACATATCTTCAGCTGTGTTTACCTTAGAGAATAGCTTCCTAGGAGCCCTAAGAGTATTCTACACTATGTTTTAAGGCAATTTAAAGTTGGTTTGTACCAAACTTGGTCGTCCCGAAATGAACTAGGGATTACTTAGCTCACTCATCTCAGTCACAGGAGGATATCACATCCGAGAGTAATGTTAGTCAAGTTTCTGTGTGTTCTTCCCCCTCATCCATAGCATGTAATTTATTGCAGGGCTGTCAAGTGTGTCTCCTTGATCATCTTCACTGATACTGATCTGTGGTCGACATGTAGCATCTGCTGAGAAACCTTTATCCTCTAGTCAGATCAGTCTTCCTCCTCTTTTTGATGAACTGGATGAGAAAGTCAGCATTGTGTGAAAGCAGAGGAGGAAGACATGTCTGTTAGTAGTTGAAAGGGATGTGGTACTAGTACTGGTAGTCATTCTGGTAGGGAAGCTAATGGGAAATCTGGAGGTGGAAATTATGAGGGTGTGCAGGAATCCCATTGCTATGATGTGTGAGAAAAAATCAGGGAACAACAATGAATATTATTCTTTTGTGGTTAGGACCTGGCAACTGAGTCAGGGTGACAAGGTGATCAGATGAAGGGTGTAGTGGCAGTAGTGATATTAACAATTCCAGCCCATGCGCAGGCCCAACATCCAAAAAGCCTGTCCAAGGCAGACCTAGGGGAAGTTCGCAGGTGGGATTGCTGGCAATAGTGGTGTTAGTGGCAAGCACGTTTGTGCTGCTGCCTGTGTTGGCAACAGCAATTACATGTAGTCCTCTCCCATGTGGGAATTTTTTTCTATATTGCCAAACGATCAATCCATGGCAATATGCAAATAGTGCAAGCAGAAACCTAGCAGTGGCCATGCAGGAACAAATGTAGGAATGACATCTATACATACTCACATGAAAAGGCATCACCATATGCTGTGCGGAGACTCTTCAGTAATGATGGTCCTATGACCCCAATCTCAGGCAACCCAGACTTCCCTGCTGCACTTCACTCCTCTTTCCTCTTCCACACTGTGGGTCAACCCACCCTTAGATTCCATCGTGTTATGTTGGTCTCCTCCCCCCACTCTGAAATACTAGCTGCAACCCCAAACCCTGACTCGGTTGCCTCTCACTGGCAGTATGCCCAGCTTTCCCCATTTTTACTACTCTTAAGATGTCTCACAATCTTCATAGGGCATTGTTGCCTTTTGAACGTTTGTGTCTCTCATCTAGTGCTCTAACCCATACTGTCTCGCTTATCTATGACATGCTCATGGAGGATTCCACTAACAGTTTACCAGCAATCATGGGTAATTGGGAAGGGGAGTTGGGGGTCTCGTTCCTGTCAGACGCGTGGTCATCGGCTTTCCAAGCGTGTCACAAGTTCTCTATATCTTGCAAAGCACAAAAGAAAAACTATAAAATTCTCTCTAGATGATACAGAGTTCCCTCCGTCCATCATGAGATTTACCCCTCCACTTTGGACCGATGCTGGAGATGTAACATCGAACGGGGCAGGATGACGCACATCTGGTGGGACTAAACACTCCTATGCCCCTTTTGGTCGGGTGTCCGTCGTATTATTCAGATGGTCACTGGCATTGTTTTGGAAGATGGCCCTGCTCCCCTGCTCCTCTCTATCTTCCCGCGTAAGTTTAAGAAGCACACCCGCAAGCTATTAGGTTTCCTATTAAGTAGAGGCGAGATCTGTTATCCATAGACTGTGGAAATGCCCGACACCCCTCTCTCTGCTGTCTTGGTTTCAGGAGGTCTTATGCATACGCAGCATGGAAAATCTGCTTGCAGAACTGAAGCATGATGATAGAACCCACCAGCAAACATGGCTTCTGTGGAACCACTTTTACAACTCCGCTGAATTCCAGTCTGCCTTCCCCTCTGTGTCCTCTTGATTTTTCCTTTCTTCCCCTCCTCTTGTTTCCTTTCTTTCTTCTTTTTCATAATGACATGAGGTATGTTTACCACGGTTCTTGTTTCTGTATTGCGTACTTGACTCTGCTGCAACAGAGCTATTGTTTCCCTCCTTCCCCTATGTTCCTCCCTGCTCCCCCACCTGCCATTTCTTGTTCTCCCTGCCACCCCCCTCTGTTCCTTGACCTTCCCCCCTGCCATGTTCATCCTTCATTGTTGATACTTTGTTTGAATTGTTCTTTGTGATATAACAAAAATTTCAATAAAATTTCTAATGTTAAATTAAAATGCATCACCATCTTATTTGGCAAAATAGAGTTGGCTGTGGGACTGGCAGGGGAAGTGTGCAAGACTGTTTTACTCCTCTCTGTGATTTTCCTTGTAGGCAGGTCACATCTACACCTACCATATGGTCATCATTATTATCATCATCATCATCACCATCACCAACTGTTTCTCTTCCTCCTCTGTCACTCCAACGTCAGTCATGTATAAGGTAATGTGTGTCCAGGAAACAGCAATATGCGCCCAGTCATTCAGCAGTTGTGCAACTTAACTCTCAAGTGGTCAAGGTGCTAACAATGCAGTTGCGGCCGTGCGAGTTATGGACTCCACTGCATTTCCAACTGATGGCATGTGCTCAACCTCAATGGAGAATAGCTAGCCAACATTATTTCTTTAAGAAAGATGTCCCTACTTTATATCACCATGTGTTAGAGACTGTGGGCCTTTCCTTGGATATGTCAGTCAGAGTGACATTTAGTAGCAATTATGGACAAGAACAATACATGGCTTTTACAGCCCACTGAGAAATTTTTTTGAGCAGCAGCGACCACAGTCCAGCCACAAGGCAAGGTGCTAGTTCCACCCTGTTTGTGCAGGCCCATTTCCAACACCATACAGGGCTCAAGATCCTCCCCTCTGGACCATTTCCCGCCACCTTCTCCACCAGGGAAAGACGTTGTTCCACTTCTCCTCCTTCCCCTTCATTTCATGGGTGTAAGGTGAAGCACTGCCATATGGTTTTGCAATAAATGAGCCTGAATCAGAGAAGCCACACAGTGGAGGAGCTGCTTTGCTGTATCCTGCAGCAAGTATTGAACTGGATATTTCCTTGCCAACTCCAACTGGACAGCGTTGCCAGTGACAATGGCACCAATATTGTTTCCATGCTGCAGTTATGTTATGTTATGTAACACATTGTCCCTGTTTGGCACATGTGCTTAATCTGTAGTGGCTTAAAAGAGGTGCTTTTCACACCCAGAAAATTTTCTGTACATTTGAGCCATTCTTATGTAGCAAAAAACACTCTGATCGATATGCAGCAACAAAACAATCTGCCTTTGCATCTCCTTATCTGTGACGTTCCAACTTGATGGAACTACACCTTAAACATGCTAGAGAGTCTGTGTGAGCAGCAGAAGGTGGTGAAACGTTCATTCATTTCAGTAATTCAGTAATTCAATTCAATTGATTATTGCATCCAGAAGACCACAGGGACAGTGTTTTACTTTAAGATACGTCATTAAAGGCTCATGTGGGAAGTGTGTCGGCTTCTGAAGCCCTTCGAAGAGGCCACCAAATTTGTTAGTAGGGACAAATTCAGCATCAGCAATGTGATCCCTTTTTTGTATATCTTACAGGAAACACACTCATGCAATGAGGGATGGAAGAGGAGGACCTTTTTATACGTCTTAGTCAATGCCATTACCCTGGGTTGATGAGGATGAGGATTTGGGTCAGGGTCATTATGGTGAAGGAACTGGGACTCCTAGACTGGAAGATGATGATAAGAAAGACTTTTTCCTTTGGATGCAAAGGGGCCCCTTGATATGTCACAGGCACAGCCAGGGGAGGAGTCTGATCATTATTTCTTTCGAGATGGTAATGATGATGATGATGACAACGACAATGTTGGCCAAGAACATCAACCATGGCAGGTCCCTGTGTCCATGCACTGCTTACACAGTGACAAGCTTATTATTAGCATCAAGAAGAGGGATATGTATTGGATGGCATTGTACTTAGACCCTCGCTATAAAGTCAAAATTGGAGAATACTTCCCTGCCTCACAGAGGAAAGAAAAATTGCAATACTTTTAGGATAGGCTGTATACCTAGCTTACCTTAGTATTTAGGGAGACCACTGCAACTACTCAGGTGTCCTCTGCGTGCTCCCAGTGCACCTCACTTAGCCAGTGCTAAAACTCCCCTTCAAGTACCACAGCTACATCAGCAATCAGTACATTATCTGGAGCTTCATGAACCAAAATTTTTTAAATTCGCAGCGCCAATTGGAGCCACAACAGACAACTGACAACCACTGGCTGCACCAGCAGGTACAGTTGTACCTAGAGTACATCCATATTCTAGCAGATAACTGTGATCCCATGAAATTCTAGGCCAATAGGTTAGAGCAGTAGAAGGAGCTGATCAAGTTTGCAATGGGAGTTTTATCTTGTCTGGCCTCAAGACTAATGGTCGACAGGGTGTTGGCATTGTAACACTTAGAAGGATGAAACTGTCCACAGTTAGCATGGAAAAAATTACTTTTGTGAAAATGAATCAGACATGGATTCTCACACACCTCCAAGTGATACCTCCAAATACTAATGACACTGTCTTCCTGTCATCATCATGTTCCTGTTCCTGTTCATTTACTGTACTGCCGATGCTGCCTTCAACTCCTAAACAGCCACCACTTAGCCAGACTTGTCCTGAGGCCTAGTCCATTATATCATTCCATGCCGTACCGCCACTTATGTTGCTACAGCCACCACCACTAAGCCAGATGTGCTGCAGCCTGGTCCATCACATTACTATAGCACACTGCTGGTACCACAGTGTTGGCATTATTTTTTTTATTTTTTTTAATTTCACATTTGCTCCCATAAAGGGATACTTTTTGGTTGCTTCTTTTTTGAAAATCCAATTCTTCATCAGTTTTCAAGTAGCCACAAATTTGTCTCCCAAATAACAAGAAGCCTTTAAAAAAAAAAACACAGACAAGCACCAAAAAAGGGTAATTTTTGAGCATTTTAAATGTTATGGCAGTACAGTGTATGTTTAAACTAGGAGTTTGTATCCACTGCTTGCCATCTGTTTTTCCTTAGACATACATGTCATCTTTACTTTAAAATAACTTCAGTAGTAGGTTCAGATTAGTGTTCGGTTTTTTCGTCCTTGGTGTCTGCTTAGAAAAATGGAAACCATATCCGTTTAAGAAGCAGTTACACATGGACTATAGACTATAATGGGGTTTGTCGAGTTTCTGCCTGGTTTCCACCAAAAATGGCGGAGAGAAAAGTCCTCCTTGCAGGACTTTTTTCTCCACCTATTTTAAGCAGAATGGAGGATGGAGTTTTGTACTGAGACTCAAACGCTAGTGTGAACCTAGCGTTAGAGAGCTATAAATTAGCTAGATTCCTAAGAGCCCTGACATTGTCTTTTAAAACATTTTAAACTCCAAAATTAATCTTTGGATCAAACCACCCAAACCCGAAAAGAAACAAGTCTTCAGATGTTCACCTATCTCTAATTGCAAGTCGAGAGGGGCGAAATTCTGACGATTCATTTTGGGTTCGGGTGGTTAGGTCCAAAATTTGTTTCAGGTCAAATACGTTTGTCACTAACCAGAGTTTAAATTAGTTTAAAGCATAGTGTACAGCACTGTCAGGGCATCCAGGACTCTATCTACCCTATTTCTAGCTCTCTAATATAAACACAAAGTTATGTCAAAGTTACAGTGAAATGTATGTCTATGGGAAAATGGATTGTAGGCAATAGATACAAACTGATAGTTTAACCATACACTGCTCTACCACTTTCTTTTACACCTTTTAACATTTAAAATGCTCTGAAAATTAGCCTGTTTTGGGTGAAGGTGTTTTTCATACACCTGGCAGCCATATTGGAAAAAGCAATGATTTTATATAAAATACTTTTGTGGCAGTGTAACCTGGTTGCAAAGTGATAAAGATGATCTGGTTTTCCAGAAAAAAAACTGACAAATTATCCCTTTTATAGGAGCAGAAGGCTGCATCAACATGGTGTTGGTATTGGAAAAAGCAATGATATTTTTTTTTACTGTTGTTATGTCAACAGTATGGAAGTGGCGAGTGGCAAATTCAGAACTTCAAGAAATATTTTTGCCATGCTATCAGTGAAAAGTGATGAGCAATTGACTTTATGAAAAAAAAGTCACCAAACATTTTCCTTTATGGGAAGAGAGATGACACCAACATGGTGTGGGAATTGGAAAAAGCAATGGCATGTTTTTTTTGAGGTGAGGACCTTTTTTAGTAGAATTTTTTTATTATGCCAACACTGTGGCCCAACAGTGTGGAATAGTAGAACGTGATGGACCAAGCTGCTAGAGATGTCTGGCTGAGTGGTAACAGTGGTGGTAGCTGTCAGCATGAGTGGCAGGCAGTACAGTATGGAAAAAAAAATGGAGAAGGATGCAGGAGATGATATCTGGCTGTTTAGGGGTAGCAGGCAGCATCAGAAGTACAGTAAATGTAACATGATACACTGAGATAGTGATAGATCTATTCAGTGGCATCAGACAGAGGTGTGGGAAAATCCTCATGGATCCATGCCTGATTCATTTTGGCAAAAGCAATTTTTTCCACACTTGTGGTGGACTATTTGGTCTATCTAGTTACAACGCCACCGCTAGTTCTGAACACCCTCTAAGTCATTACACTTAAGGCTGAACAAGATACAATTCCCATAGCAAACTGGGCCAGCTCTTTCCACTGCTCTAACCTATTGGCCCAGAATTCCATGGGACCAAAGTTATCTGCTGGAACCTAGGAGCACTCTAGGTACAACTGTACCTGCTGGTGGAGCCAGTGGATTTCAGTAGCCTGTTGTAGGTCTGGCCGGCACTGCAAGGTGAAATATTTCTAGGGCATGTTCCAGATACTGTTCTGATTGCTGATGCTGTTGCTTTTTCTCATGGTACTTGTAGATGTGAAACTGGCAGATGTGGTGGAGCACTGATTTAGTGAGGTAGATTGGGAGCAGGCAGAAACCTCATGGGCAGATGTGCGACTGGCACTGATGTTGGTCTCCCTAAAAGCTGAGGCAAGTTGGGTATACAGCCTATCCTGATAATATTCCAATTTTGGAATATTGGTTAGCTTTCTTGGCCAGCATGGTGTTTTGTCAAGTTTTATCAACACAGGTTCTAGATACGCTTTAAAGAAGGCCAGTCAATTAGGAGATAACACAATTTTATTTCAAATAGTATAATGACAAATCAATTATGGTAAAATGATAAGTATATAAGTGATATAATAAATTGATAACAATAGATTACAAGAAATAGTGTGATATTGCGTACACTTTTGTAAAATGCTAGATATAAAGATTAAAATTCAAAAATTAATATACAAAGATTGTGATACAGAGATTACTTACAAAAATCACCAAGAGCTTATCAACATCATCTGCCTGGAAAAACATCAATCAAGGAAGCGACCGATGAAGGCAGAGAACCCTTCGGAAACAAGACCATGAAGCGTGTACAGAGCTTCTGTCTTCATCAGTACCCCCTCAACTTCTTATAGCCATTATACAAAATGGCTATTACAACCTACTGTTGAAATGTGCAGGTGTAGTTTGTCTACCTCATCCTGTACCATGGAGTGGCCAGTTCCAAAGCTTCAGATAAGGTAGCCAAAACAACTTCCAGAAAATGATAATTGACTCCTGGGTGATAAAGATCTCATACATTTGTTCACACAGATCTGTGAAAAACAAAATAACTAAGATATCAAAGGTATGCAAGCCTGTGCAATTTTGTTGAATAACAGAGTTCATACAGCAATGAGAAATTCTGCATACAGTGCTGGCCAAAAGTATTGGCACCCCTGCAATTCTGTCAGATAATACTCAATTTCTTCCAGAAAATGATTGCAATCACAAATGCTTTGGTAATAATATCTTCATTTAATTTGTCTTCAATGGAAAACCACAAAAAGAATTGTCAAAAAGCCAAATTCGATATAATTCCACACCAAACATAAAAAAGGGGGTGGACAAAAGTATTGGCACCCTTTGAAAAATCATGTGATGCTTCTCTAATTTGTGTAATTAACAGCACCTGTTACTTACCTGTGGCACATAACAGGTGGTGGCAATAACTAAATCACACTTGCAGCCAGTTGAAATGGATTACAGTTGACTCAACCTCTGTCCTGTGTCCTTGTGTACCCCATTGAGCATGGAGAAAAGAAAGAAGACCAAAGAACTGTCTGAGGACTTGAGAAGCAAAATTGTGAGGAAGCATGAGCAATCTCAAGGCTACAAGTCCATCTCCAAAGACCTGAATGTTCCTGTGTCTACCGTGCACAGTGTCATCAAGAAGTTTAAAGCCCATGGCACTGTGGCTAACCTCCCTAGATGTGGACGGAAAAGAAAAATTGACAAGAGATTTCAACGAAAGATTGTGCGGATGGTGGCTAAAGAATCTCGACTAACATCCAAACAAGTTCTAGCTGCCCTGCAGTCCGAGGGTACAACAGTGTCAACCCGTACTATCCGTCGGTGTCTGAACGAAAAGGGACTCTATTGTAGGATACCCAGGAAGACCCCACTTCTGACCCAGAGACATAAAAAAGCAAGGCTGGAGTTTGCCTAAACTTACCTGAGAAAGCCAAAAACTTTTTGGAAGAATGTTCTCTGGTCAGATGAGACAAAAGTAGAGCTTTTTGGGAAAAGGCATCAACATAGAGTTTACAGGAAAAAAAAAGAGGCCTTCAAAGAAAAGAACATGGTCCCTACAGTCAAACATGGCGGAGGTTCCCTGATGTTTTGGGGTTGCTTTGCTGCCTCTGGCACTGGACTGCTTGACCGTGTGCATGGCATTATGAAGTCTGAAGACTACCAACAAATTTTGCAGCATAATGTAGGGCCCAGTGTGAGAAAACTGGGTCTCCCTCAGAGGTCATGGGTCTTCCAGCAGGACAATAACCCAAAACACACTTCAAAAAGCACTAGAAAATGGTTTGAGAGAAAGCACTAGAGACTTCTAAAGTGGCCAGCAATGAGTCCAGACCTGAATCCCATAGAACACCTGTGCAGAGATCTCAAAATGGCAATTTGGAGAAGGCACCCTTCAAATCTCAGGGACCTGGAGAAATTTGCCAAAGAAGAATGGTCTAAAATTCCAGCAGAGCATTGTAAGAAACTCATTGATGGTTACCGGAAGCGGTTGTTCGCAGTTATTTTGTCTAAAGGTTGTGCTACCAAGTATTAGGCTGAGGGTGCCAATACTTTTGTCCGGCCCATTTTTGGAGTTTTGTGTAAAATGATCAATGATTTGACTTTTTTTTCATTCTCTTTTGTGTTTTTTCATTGCAAGAAAAATAAATGAAGATATTATTACCAAAGCATTTGTGATTGCAATCATTTTCTGGAAGAAATTGAGTATTATCTGACAGAATTGCAGGGGTGCCAATACTTTTGGCAAGCACTGTAAGACACAAAAAGGAGTCTATAATACAAAATGGAGACTAGAATATACAAAATGGAGACTAGAATATACTTCAAATAGCCATTCAATTGTACTAGCACTACACATGGCCATCATCATCTTGAAACAAATAAGGGTCAGCCTCCTCCCCTGGCTGTGACATATCAAGACCCCCTTCTGCATCCAAAGGAGAATCTTCCTTCTCCATCTCCTCCTCCTCTTTTCCTCTGAGTCCCAGGTCCTCCACCATAATGACCCTGACCCAGTTCTTCATTCTTCTCTAGTTCCTATTGCATTACCCCAGAACGATGAGGGTGACCAAGTGTACACTGTTCATCTTTCTCCATTCCTCGATGCATGAGTATTTTTCGTGTAAGATATAATAAATAGATGATGTAACTGATGCTTCATTTGTCTCTGTTGACAAATTCAGAAGGCGACAAACTTCCCTCATAAACCTCCAAAGGTGGATTCCAAAATAACAGATTGATTACTGCATGCCACAGGGACATTCAGGGACATTCACCACATTCTGCTGTTCAAACAAGTGCTCCAGCATGCACAACAAGGAATTCCAGTGAATTGGAATGACGCAATTGAGTCTGTGCAAGGACAGACCATTTTGTCATTGCAAGCCCAGCAGGGTGCTTTTAGGCATATAAGAATGATTGAAATGCACACACACTTTTCTGACAATGAGTAGCACCTCCTTTTAAGCTAATATATGCACATGCGCCATGCAAGAGCAATGTGTTATTCTTCCCAGGAGTGGAACTGGAGTGGATGGTGAGTGTGCTCAGCCTGCTACTCCTATCCTCCAGTCTCCTCCATCTGGGTTTGCGGCAGATACAGTAGAGCATCTCCTCCACTATGTGACTTCTCTGCTCAATAGCTGTAAAACTGCATGGCAGCAATTTACCTTACACCCATGAAATAAGGAAGGGTGAATGGAAGCAATTACTTGCCTTGGGGAAGTGGGAGCAGGAAATGGTCCAGAAAGGAGGTAGTTTGACCCTTCCTGCTGATTGAACTGGACCTGTACAAACAGGGTGGTACTAGCACTTGAGATTGTTGGGTTTCTATACTGTGGCCACTGCCATTCAAAGCATTGACCAATGGATCGTGAAAGCCATGTATTGTACTTGTCAATAATTGCTGCTCTATATGTCAATAGTGGTATGCACCTTTCCCCACATTGAAATATCCATGGAAAAGTCTACACTTCCTGACACATGGGGATATAACGCAAGGGCAGCTTTCCTAGAAACATAATGGCAGTTAGGCTTAACCGTGATTGAGGAAACCTATGTGGTGAGTTGGAGAAATGCAATGGATTCCACTAACTAGTATGGAGGTGACTGCACCACCAGAAATTTGGCCAGGTGCAAGTTAAGTTGTGGAGCTGTGGGTGACTGGGTGCATATTGCTGTTTACTGAACACACATTTCCTTTTGGGTGATTTTGGCGTGAAGGAGGAGTAGGAAAAGCAGACAGTGATGAAGATAACAAATACCATATGCTAGATGTGGATGTGACCTGCCTACAAAGAAGATAACGGGGAGGAGTGATGCCGCTGCCAATTCTATTTTGCCAAATCAGTTGGTGATGCCTTTTAATGTGAGTATGGAGAAACGTAGTTCCTACATTTGTTTATGCACGGCCACAGCTAATTTCTGCTTGTTGATCTTGCACATTGCTATGGATTTTTCATTTGGCAATGTACAAAAAAAATCCCACACAGGAGATGTTCAAACGCAGTTGCTGCTATATCCAACAGCGCTGGAAATGTGGCTGCCACCCACTGAGATGGGTAAGTCAAGTAAACAAAAACTTAATCTTCATTTTCAGAAAGTACAACAATCCTGTGTTACATGGCAGAGCTGCCAAGACCAGAAGTAGTGTTGCAGTTGTCACCCACATTCTTAATGTTAGTACTTGCAGTCATGGAGAGCATGATATTACCATAGCATAAGTGTTTCTTCCTCCCCCTTTCTTTAGCCTGTCCCCTGTTTTTCTAGACATTACTGTACTACTACTTATATAATATTGGTTGGTAACAATTGTGTCACTTTGTATTTCTTCATTATTTTTTTTTTTTTTAGAAAAATCTCAATTTGAAGGAAATTAGGTAAGAAATCAGATTTAGCACTGAAAGGTTGACCTAGTCAATGAGTAATATTATTAAACTAGAAAACACTGCATTAATTAGCTTGGAGTTTTGCTGTGAAAATGGCAGTTTTTCTGTACTTTTTAACATATAAAACACTATTGCAACTACAAGCAGTCTTTATAAGAGACTTGTTAGTTCTTCCAAGACAATCCTAAGTACAATAGTGAGGTATCTTATTTGTTGCTATAGAAATCATGCTATGCCAATATCCATAATGAAAAATCGGCTTTATAATGGTGATTATAACATCCAGGGCTACTTTAATGATATAACAAACAGTAGTAGTGATGAGCGATCCAGTGAGAAAATTCCAAATTTTACGTGCTGTCCTGAGCAGCGAGTTCAGATTTTAATTCTGATGGAGCACAGAGACACAGTTCCATGCTCCATCATTCAGGACTCAACTAGTGCTGTCTGTGGCGATGAGTACAGAGTTGGAGACAGCATTAGAACTAGAGCGTGCAAGCAGCTCCAGGTGAATGGGGTTAAGTTAGAATTGTATGTATATATTATACTATGTGATAGGCCCCTGAAGGGGCATTTTACTGTGGAATGGGCCACTGAGGGGGCATTTTACTTTGTGATGGACCACAGAGGGAGCATTGTGTTGTATTGAGTCGACTGAAAGTGCATTTTACTGTGTGATGGGCCACTGATGGTGAATAATATTGTATGGAGGTCACTAAGGAAACATTATACTGTGTGAGAAACATAAGGGACAATTATACTGTGTGGGTACAACTATGGGGCATTATACTGAGTGAGCCACGTTGGGGACATTATGTGTGGTGGAAACTAAGGAGACATCATTGTGTTTTATAAATTTAAGGGTACTATTACCTTACATGGCACAAAGAGACTGAGTAGGAATGGGTAGGGTTAAAAGAAGATTTGGGTGGAGTTAGGGTCATGGCATAATACAAAAAGAAATTGCCACATCTGCTTTAGCTGCCACTATTATTACTTATTGTGTCCTCTGAAAGACAGGAGGTATGTCCAAGTGGTGATAATGGAGGAGGTTCACATATGAAGCCTTTGTACTGGACCCACCAATGTATTAAAATCGCCCTGATAACATCAGTAACATCCTAATGATTGTCAAGACAAAGATGGCCTGAATATGGTTGCCATAGTAAAAGTAACATGACAGTGGAGATTTTGTGGATTTAAAGGGCACTTATCACAATATAGGTCTAATGGAAAAGGAGGTTAGATGACAACAGAAGTAAGGCAGTATTATCAAGGATGCTTCTGGAGAGACTATACAAGAATCACAGGATCTGCAAATGATTCTATGCAATGGTCCATTCTACTTATGCTTAGACTTTGAATATTGATTTTATTGCATATAACGGCCAGTATAAAGATCAGCAGAGATATATAGCAGAGACAGCTCTGATGGGAGAACCAGACATCTAAATTTTGGCTTAAAGGGGTATTCCCATGAACATAACCATTTTTATGGTTATACCCCTTTAACTATAACGATAATATAACTTTCATAACATAGCCTGTGAATCTGAATTTACGAAGAACTTCCAAATAACCCCAGTGTACCTTGTCAAATGCCGTCTCCACATTATGGGTTAGAAGTGGAGATGGTATTCAAGATTGTTACATTACTGCCCGAAGAGTGATAAACTTTTTATATGTTAAACATGAACTTAAATGTCCGCTAAAAAAGAGTGACTGTGACTCATTGGCAATGAATTTGTCTTTAGCCCAGATCCAAAGGCCATAGTCTAAGGCTACATTCACATAACCGAGGTGAAAAAAAAAAACATTTTTAATGGCTGTCTTGCACCCAAGGGGTAGCAGTTTTCACAAATCCTAATACATTACAGTGTGTGGTGGGATTTATGAAAACTGACAAAATTAGAACATGACATAGGAGAGTGCCTATGTGTGGTGTATTTCTGGAAGCAACAAGCAACAAAATTAGAACATGACCTATATTTTGACAGTTCGTTACAATGGTCATGTCAATAGCCCCCATTCACATACGTTAAAAGTAATGCTGCCATGTGACGTCTGTTAAAAAAAAACAGACCTCACACAGCCATTATTCACTGTCATGTGAAAATAGCTTAAGTGATTTCCTGGTATTCATCCTTTATACTCTGAGATCTGGCCTTGCTGTAGGAAATCTGCACGTCGCTTTTTGTCTCAATGTACACTCTGTTAGGATCAGATAATATGTCACTTAAAGGGGTTGTCCATGATAAACTATGAATTAACCCCTAAACTAAACCCCCTCCCCTGCCTAACTTCTAATTTACTTCTATTAAAAAAATTTATAATTACCGATATACACTTTCTGATAATCCGGTGATCTTCCGTTTCACCACTTCCGAAACGGAACGTCACCAGTACTCCCCCTCCAACCCCTTCAATACTTACGTGTCTTCCTGTGTCCAGGATCGGCATCTCCTCTCCTCCTCTCTTGAAGCGCAGGTGACTGCAAGACATGAGCAGTAGAGATGGCACTCCATCTCTACTGCGCAAGCCTCAAAGGTACTTCCGATTTGTGCACAGCGTCTCCAGCCTGTGCACAGTGAAGAAGAAAGGAGAAGCTGTCTCCCAGATCGTAAGCTAGGTAAGTATGATACGATGAGGTGGGGGGTGGGCTTAGTTACTTGAGAATGGCTAGCAGTGGGCAGGATAGCTTAGTGTAGCTTGGCTAGGGACACAGGGAGGAGTGTTTAACGGAGTGAGAGAGGAGGGGGGAGCAGTGACAGGGAGGTAGTGTGGAATTACACAGGAAGTTACATTTCAGGAAGCTAACACCATGTAAACAGCATCTTTTAATCATCCTTTATTTTGGACATTATAAAGTTTACAAGTAACTGGGATTTTCCAGATTTACAAGAAAATTTCCCATACTCATTTTTTTAGGGACCACTTCAGTTCTAAAGAGGATTATAAAGGCCAATATATTAGAACCCCAATTTTTCAAACTGCACCCCTCCAATAATTCAAAAGGAGTTAAAGGAGAGAATGCATCTCACAATTTATTATGTAATTTCTGCAGGACATCGAAATACCCAACCCCAAAAGGAATTTCTCAAGGGGTATTATCATTTTGAGCCCAAGAGTGCTTCCCAAAAATTAATGTGCAAAGTGAAAATTAAAATTTTTAAAGAAATATGCCATTTCACTGCTTAATATGTTCTGCCCACTTTGTGCAAAACTGGGTATTAGGCTATTTAGGCACCACATATATGGAGTTATACCCTTTTTGAAGCAATTTTGTAATATTACGACTCCACATAATAAGAAACAGATGAAGTTACAGATGAAGCACCATGTTATCTCTATGGTAACTCCATGTACAAAATGAAATCATAATAAATCCATGTGGATGAGCCTCTAGGCTTCATTTATACCGGGTAATTTTGGTGCGGATTTTAAAACGCTTTTTTGCCAAAATTTGGATTGGATGTTTTTCTATATAATTATCTTCCTTTCGGATTAATTTCTAATTTTAGCAACCCAAAACACATGTTAAAAGTACAAAATCTTCTGTGCTAATAAAGTTTTAGACTTTCACATTGTCAGGTTTTTCGGGGCAGAAACAACTCAAAACAGTATTATATTTGATATGAACAAATGTTTAAATGTAAAACTGTCGCGAATCATCGATGTTGAAACAATTTTACCTTTTCTGAGAGCTACCAGAGCATTGTACTGTCCTACAAAATATTTAAGCAAGACATCTTGGCATGAGATTTTCCACTAAGCTTTCAATAGAGCAAATTGGAAGACTGAGATCCATTGATAACCTGGAAAGTAGTTTATTGCTCACAGAGGAGGAACTTGCTGGGGTACAGTGGGGAAAAAAATATTTAGTCAGCCACCAATTGTACAAGTTCTCCCACTTAAAAAGATAAGAGAGGCCTTTAATTATCATCATAGGTAGAACTCAACTATGAGACACAAAATGAGAGAACAAATCCAGAAAATCACATTGTCTGATTTTTAAAGAATTTATTTGCAAATTATGGTGGAAAATAAGTATTTGGTGAATAACAAAAGTTATTCTCAATACTTTGTTATATATCCTTTGTTGGCAATGACAGAGATCAAATGTTTTCTGTAAGTCTTCACAAGGTTGGCACACACTGCTGCTGGTATGTTGGCCCATTCCTCCATGCAGATCTCCTCTAGAACAGTGATGTTTTGGGGCTGTCGCTGGGCAACATGGACTTTCAACTCCCTCCAAAGGTTTTCTATTTGGTTGAGATCTGGAGACTGGCTAGGCCACTCCAGGACCTTGAAATGCTTCTTACGAAGCCACTCCTTCGTTGCTCTGGCGGTGTGCTTGGGATAATTGTCATGCTGAAAGACCCAGCCACATTTCATCTTCAATGCCCTTGCTGATGGAAGGAGGTTTGCACTCAAAATCTCATGATACATGACCCCATTCATTCTTTCATGTACATGGATCAGTCGCCCTGGTCCCTATGACATTCTCCCAATACTCTTCTGGAACATCCAAATGCTCTCTAGCAAACTTCAGACGGGCCCGGATATGTACTGGCTTAAGCAGGGGGACACGTCTGGCACTGCAGGATCTGAGTCCCTGGCGGTGTAGTGTGTTACTGATGGTAGCCTTTGTTACATTAGTCCCAGCTTTCTGCAGGTCATTCACTAGGTCCCCCCGTGTGGTTCTGGGATTTTTGCTCACCATTCTTGTGATCATTTTGATCCCACGGTGTGAGATCTTGCGTCGAGCCCCTGATCGAGGGAGATTATCAGTGGTCTTGTATGTCTTCCATTTTCTAATTATTGCTCCCACAGTTGATTTCTTCACACCAAGCTGCTTGCCTATTGCAGATTCAGTCTTCCCAACCTGGTGCAGGTCTACAATTTTGTTTCTGGTGTCCTTCCACAGCTCTTTGGTCTTCAACATAGTGGAGTTTGGAGTGTGACTGTTTGAGGTTGTGGACAGGTGTCTTTTATACTGATAATTTCAAACAGGTGCCATTACTACAGGTAATGAGTGGAGGACAGAGGAGCCTCTTAAAGAAGAAGTTACAGGTCTGTGAGAGCCAGAAATCTTGTATGTAGGTGACCAAATACTTATTTTCCACCATAATTTGCAAATAAATTCTTAAAAAATCAGACAATGTGATTTTCTAGATATGTTTTCTCGTTTTGTCTCTCATAGTTGAGGTCTACCTATGATGTCAATTACAGGCCTCTCTCATCTTTTTAAGTGGGAGAACTTGCACAATTGGTGGCTGACTAAATACTTTTTTCCCCACTGTAAGTGAAGAGGGGGGATGGTAGCATGGAGGTGCAGCAACAGGAGGCAGCTAGCTGGGTGAGAGTTAGAAAACAGTGGGGTAGAGGGAAAAGTGCCAGGGAAGTTAGTCCTGAACTGGCACACCCTAACAAGTTTGCTAAATTGGCAGATGAGGGGGATGTTAGTACAGGGGTAACACTGCTGCAGCAAGACACTTCCTCTGACAGCCAGGGGAATGTCTGCTCCATTAAGAAGAGAGATAGGAATGCAGAGAAGGCCGGACAGGTGCTGGAAGTGGGGGATTCAATTATTAGGGAAACAAACAGGGCAATCTGTCACAAAGACCTGTATCATCAAATGGTGTGTTGCCTCCCTGGTGCTCGAGTTCTACACATTTTGAATTTGGTTGATAGATTACTGGGAGGGGCTGGTGTGGATCCAGCTGTCATGGTGCACATTGGCACAAATGACAAAGCTAATGGTAGGTGGAAGGTTCTTAAAAATGATTTCAGGGATCTAGGAATCAAGCTGAAGGCAAGTACCTCCAAGGGGGTATTTTTTGGAAATACTACCCATACTGCGGGCCAGATGCAGGAGATTAAGGAGGTAAACAAGTGGCTCAAGAACTGCTGTAGGAAGGAGGGGTTTGGGTTCTTGGAGAACTAGGCTGACTTTGCTATGGGCTACAGGTTCTATGGTAGGGATGGACTGCACTTCAATGGGGAGGGTGCAGCTGTGCTGGGGGAGGAGATGGCTAGACGGTTGGAGAAGTGTATAAATTAGGGACTGGGGGAGGGTAACAGATGTAGAGGGCAAGATAGTGTAGACATGGATAGAGGGCTAAATACTGTAACTGGGGGTGGAGCAGTGTGGGGGGGTGAGAACAGTTGGTAGGCAGAGAAAGAGTAAGGATAAAGATAAACCTATAAAATGTATGTATACTAATGCCAGAAGTCTCACTAACAAGATGGAGGAACTAGAAGTGATAATGTTGGAAGAAAAATATGACATAGTGGGCATAGGTGAGACATGGCATGTTTAGAAAGGAGCGTACCAATAGGAAAAGGGGAGGAATTTGCTTATACATAATATCCTGCCTCAAGCCAGTCCTGCATGAGGACATACAGTACAGACCAAAAGTTTGGACACACCTTCTCATTCCAAGAGTTTTCTGTATTTTCATGACTATAAAAATTGTAGATTCACACTGAAGGCATCAAAACTATGAATTAACACATGTGGAATTATATACTTAATAAAAAAGTGGAAAACAACTGAAAATATGTCTTATATTCTAGGTTCTTCAAAGTAGCCACTTTTTGCTTTGATTACTGCTTTGCACACTCTTGGCATTCTCTTGATGAGATTCAAGAGGTAGTCACCTGAAATGGTCTTCCAACAGTCTTGAAGCAGTTTCCAGAGATGCTTAGCACTTGTTGGCCCTTTTGCCTTCACTCTGCGGTCCAGCTCACCCCAAACCATCTCGATTGGGTTCAGGTCTGGTGACTGTGGAGGCCAGGTCATCTGGCGTAGCACCCCATCACTCTCCTTCTTAGTCAAATAGCTCTTACACAGTCTGGAGGTGTGTTTGGGGTCATTGTCCTGTTGAAAAATAAATGATGGTCCAACTAAATACAAACCGGATGGAATAGCATGCCGCTGCAAGATGCTGTGGTAACCATGCTGGTTCAGTATTGCTTCAATTTTGAATAAATCCCCAACAGTGTCACCAGCAAAGCACCCCCACACCATCACACCTCCTCCTCCATGCTTCACGGTGGGAACCAGGCATGTAGAGTCCATTAGTTCACCTTTTCTGCGTCGCACAAAGACACGGTAGTTGGAACCAAAGATCTCAAATTTGGACTCATCAGACCAAAGCACAGATTTCCACAGGTCTAATGTCCATTCCTTGTGTTCTTTAGCCCAAACAAGTCTCTTCTGCTTGTTGCCTGTCCTTAGCAGTGGTTTCCTAGCAGCTATTTTACCATGAAGGCCTGCTGCATACAGTCGCCTCTTAACAGTTGTTGTAGAGATGTGTCTGCTGCTAGAACTCTGTGTGGCATTGAACTGGTCTCTAATCTGAGCTGCTGTTAACCTGCGATTTCTGAGGCTGGTGACTCAGATGAACTTATCCTCCGCAGCAGGAGGATAAGACTCTTGGTCTTCCTTTCCTGGGGCAGTCCTCATGTGAGCCAGTTTCTTTGTAGCGCTTGATGGTTTTGGCCACTGCACTTGGGGACACTTTCAAAGTTTTCCCAATTTTTCGGACTGACTGACCTTCATTTCTTAAAGTAATGATGGCCACTCGTTTTTCTTTACTTAGCTGATTTTTTCTTGCCATAATACAAATTCTAACACTCCATTCAGTAGGACTATCAGCTGTGTATCCACCTGACTTCTGAACAACACAACTGATGGTCCCAACCCCATTTATAAGGCAAGAAATCCACTTATTAAACCTGACAGGGCACACCTGTGAAGTGAAAACCATTTCAGGTGACTACCTCTTGAAGCTCATCAAGAGAATGCCAAGAGTGTGCAAAGCAGTAATCAAAGCAAAAGGTGGCTACTTTGAAGAACCTAGAATATAAGACATATTTTCAGTAGTTTCACACTTTTTTGTTAAGTATATAATTCCACATGTGTTAATTCATAGTTTTGATGCCTTCAGTGTGAATCTACAATTTTTATAGTCATGAAAATACAGAAAACTCTTGGAATGAGAAGGTGTGTCCAAACTTTTGGTCTGTACTGTATGGGAGGAAAATAAATATGTGGAGTCCTTATGGGTGGAAATTAAGGGAGGAATAAAGAATAATAAAATACTGATAGGGGTTTGCTATAAATCCCCAAATATAATGAAAGAAGCTGAAAATATACTAATAAAACAAATTGATGAGGCCGCAAAGTATAATATAGTCATTGTTATGGGGTATTTCAAGTACCCATATATCAACTGGGAGGCAGGTCCAACAAAGGGAACAGGTTTTTGTCAGTAATAGACAATTACCTATCACAACTAGTGCAGGACCCAACAAGAGGCGAGGCACTTTTAGACCTAATTTTAACAAATGAACCTGTCACATTGTTAGAAGTGGAGGCTGGGGGACATCTAGGTAATAGTGACCGCAACATAATAAGTTTTCTGGTACACATTAAAAAGATGTTCAGTGGAGGGGGCACAAAAACACTAAACTTCAGGAAGGACAATTTTAACCAGCTGAGAGAGGAGCTTAGCAGCCTAAACTGGGACAATGTCCTCAAAGTGAAGGAAACACAAACAAAAATGCCAAAAGCATTCTAAATAGGACCAGTAAAAACATATACCTTATGGAAATAAGCGGGATAGAAATCATAGAAAACCAATATGACTAACTAAAATGGTAAGGGGCGCAATGAGGATTAAAAAGGAAGCATTTAAAGTACTAAAACAAGAAAGCAG
Source organism: Leptodactylus fallax (assembly GCA_947044405.1). Classification (NCBI taxonomy): domain Eukaryota; kingdom Metazoa; phylum Chordata; class Amphibia; order Anura; family Leptodactylidae; genus Leptodactylus; species Leptodactylus fallax. The sequence goes on from CAMRHE010000182.1 coordinate 208,569, forward strand.
TGACACAGCAGTAAAAAATTATAAAGAGAAAAATAAGTTGTGTAAAAGACATATAAAAGGAGGCAAAGATCGAGGCTGAGAGAATAATTGCCAAGGAAAGTAAAAATAATCCAAAATTATTCAATTACATAAATAAAATAAAAACTGACAATGTGGGCCCTCTCAAAAATAATCTGGGCGTAATGGTGGAGGAGGATGAGGAAAAGGCAGATATATTAAATGCCTTCTTCTCTACTGTATTTACACAAGAAAATCCAATGACCAGCAACATGATTATGGGTAATGTAAACTCTCCATTAAATGTCACCTGTTTAACACAGGAGGAATTGCGCTGCCACCTTCAAAATACTACAACAGAGAAATTTCCGGGTCCGGATGATATACAGCCCTGAGTTCTGAGGGAATTATGCATGGTGATAAACAGACCCTTATATCTAATATTTAAGGATTCAGTAATGACTGGGTCTGTTCCACATGATTGACGCATAGCAAATGTGGTGCCAATATTCAAAAAGGGGTCCAAAAGTGTACATAATCTTATAACACCCAAAAAGGAATCGGTCCTGTCAGACTTATCTGATCAGCTTCTATGAAGAGGTCAGTTTTAGACTGGACATTGGTAATGCGGTATCTGGACTTTTCAAAGGCTTTTTTTTTTTTTTTACCAACAAAAAAAAAAAAGTTTTAAGATTTTACAAAAAGAGCAATGAAACAACAGGAATATAAGCAAGAAGAGGAAGGAGGGGAGAACAGTCAAAATAACAACTAGTAACCGTGGATGTGGGGTCACAAAAAGAAAAGATAACACAGAAAAAACTGGGGGGGAGGTAAAGGGAACACTCCTGAAGCAGCAGGTCGAAGTACAGTCTATTAAAAATACAGTCAAATGTGAAGAGCACAGAGAAATGACAAGGAAAGGAAACCTGAATATACAGAGACCCTACAAGGGCAGGAGGGTGGTTCCGGGAAGTGCAGCAAAGAAGGAGGAGTGAAAAGTGGGAGAGTAGTAGAAGGTATTCCAGAGCAACCAAACTTTTTGATGGATATTATCATTCTGGCGGAGTGTTGTGATGAGGTCTTCCATGTGACGAATATGCAGGATCTCCTGTAGCCAGTCTGCCAAAGTCGGGGGGACGGGGAATAGAAATGGTGAGGTATGTTTTACACACACCGAAGACCTGTTGAGTAAGGTAGAGGAGGTTAGGGGTAGCACTATTCGACCAGTGACGTCTATGGAGCCACAGCAAAAATGTGAGAGGGATTGGGCTCTCTAGGGCAACCCAGAGTTTGGAGGAGAAGGAATGATGCAAGTCGAGAATACGAGCAGTGACTGCTTCTAAGTGGTAGAGAGTGAAATCTGGAACTGCTAGTCTGCCCAGCTGTTTAGGTTTGGAAATGGTGTTACTGGCAATCCGTGGCAGTTTGGAAGCCCAGATAAATTTAGTGAAAGCCTTTCTGATGGAGACGAAAAATTCTTTTGGGAGGATAATGAGGATAGTTTGAAAGAGGTAAAGTAATCTGGGGAGGACATTCATTTTTAAGAGATTTATGTGACCCAGCCAGGAAAGCCTTTTAGTATCCCATTTCAACAAATCCGATTGTAGGGTGCGTAGGAGTGGGAGGACATTAAGGGCATAGACAAGGGTCAGACAACGAGCTGGGGAGAAGAAACCCCAGGTACTTGATAGATTTAGTAGATCAGGAGTAGAGGAAGGAAGAGCAGAGTATACGGACTAGAGTGTCAGGGAGGGAAATATTGAGAGCGGTGCTCTTGGAGAGATTGATCTTATAGTTGCTGTAAAAACTATAAGTGGGAATTTCACACAGTAGGGAGAGGAAGGTTGAGAGATGAAAAGTAGAACATCATCCGCAAAGGCGGAGATCTTGAGAGGCATATCTCCCGATCTCAAATCCTGGATGTCTGGATTGCGACGAATGACCACAAATAGATGCTCCATGACCAGAGTGTAGAGAAGAGGGGAGAGGGGGCATCCTTGGCGCATGCCATTGCAGATGGTTAGGGAGGATGAGAGGGTGCCATTAACACGAATTTGCGCCCGTGGGGAGTTATAGACTGTGTGTATATGGGAGAGCATAACAGGGCCTATACCTACTTGCTGCAGCGTGGCTGAGAGGAAATTCCAATCAACCCTATTGAAGGCCTTCTCAGCATCCAGGGAAAGTAACGTCAGGGGAGTGAGAGATTTATGTGCACAGAGGATAGCAGAAAAGGCCTTCAGTGTGTTGTCGCTAGACTCTTTCTGGGAGATAAAACCCACCTGATCCGGATGTACTCAGGTTCCCATATGGTGTCCCAGGCGATTTGCAATGAGTTTAGCGAAGAGTTTGGCATCCGTATTAATCAAGGAAATAGGGCGATAGCTGGGGCACAAGAGAAGGTCTTTTTCCCCCTTGGGAAGGACAATAATGTGGGCATGGAGAAAAGAGGGAGGGAAAGGAGTATCAAGGGAGGCTGAATTAAATGCTTTTAATAAGTGGGGGTCAGGTCCAGGAGAAGTGCTTTGTAAAAACTCGCTGTATAGCCATCAGGGCCAGGGCTCTTACTGCTCGGGAGTCCGGAGACACCCAACTCCAACTCCATTTGAGAGAACAGAGTCTCTAGCTGGGTGATGTTCTCTGGTAGAAGTGAAAGTAGAGCCATGTCACGGATATACTGAGCCAGAGAGCGTGGGAGGTCAGGCATTTGGGTAAGTGTATGAGGAGGCGGGAGGTAGTAAAGAGAGTGATAATAATCTCTAAAGGTAGAAGTGAGTACAGGAGTGGCGTGGGAGATGCAACCCTGCGAAGTTCTGATTAACATAATATGAGAGGCAGCAGTCCTGTCCTTAACAGCACAAGCAAGAAGGTGACCGGCTTTATTACCCCATTCATAGATGGATTTTTGGCCTAACTGGCAGAGCTGTTGTTGTTTATGTTCAAAGAGGGTTCTAATTTCATGGCGCGTTGCCATCAGAGCTGTGACAGTAGAGCTCTGAGGAGACTGACTGTGCTGTGCTTCAAGCGAGCTCAGAGTGTTTAGGAGAGACTGAAGCTTCGCCCCTGCCTTACGTTTGAGTCTGGCTCCATGTTTCATTAGGACCCCACTCAGAACACATTTCAGCATCTCTCTCATTGATTTGGAGGGGAGGTGTCATTGATAAAATGGTTTTGGCAGTGATAGACTGTTTAAGGTCAACTAGGCATTGAGCATCAGGAAGCAGTGACTCGGCGAGCGGGATGGAGTAGCTTGAGGGTGCATGAGACAGGTGAATGGTCAGACAGGAAGGAACTGACAATTGTTGCGGTGGTAACCTGTGGTAGAAGAGAGTGGAAAACATAGTCCAGTCTGCTGTAGGAGTTATGCACATGAGAGAAAAAGGAATAGTCTTTACTTTCTGGATGTAAAATGCACCAAATATCACACAACAGCATGGAATGTAGCTGTTTGCGGAATTTGTTGAGAACACTATGCGAGATATGAGATTTGCCCGTGGAGGAGTCTATAAGAGGGTTAAGAGTCAAATTAAAGTCTCCATAGACTATAATGTGGCCCCAAACAAAGGTCTGGAGAGAGTGGAGAGGAGAAAAGGAACCTGTCCAGTATTATAAATAAATAAATGTTGGCAATGGTGTACATGGATCCAGAAATTTCACATATGAGGAAAAGAAAACAGGCCTCGGTGTCAGAAAGCTGTAAGCCGGGGTGGGCTCCCCAGGATACAGCGAAGTCATGAACAAAGAAAGTGACTCCAACTCAATTTAGTAAAAACAAGATTCTACTTAATTTAGTAACACCCCTTTATCAAAAAGAACACTGCCAGATATTTAAACACTCAGCCAGTAAGCTGAGACCCTGGTGATTGTACAGTGTGGTGCCCTCTAATGTGTGCTTCCAATATACTCCAAGCCTTTACCTATCTGCAGGCTGCAACTAACCAGCTGCTTATTACCTTTTATCACCCTAGTCTCAGGAACAATTCAGTGAGTGTGATAGGAGCACCGGAGGTATAACACAAGAGCTTCCAAACTTATTAAAATACCCCTATTCGTCCCAAACAAAGTACAACCAAGTAAATACAATAGGTCAGCTTGCAAGCCAAAGAAATGTGAAATTGCATAAAATGTTGCTTCTAGAACTTCCTTAGAAGCTCCTCTCTGAGAGTTACAACTCAATAGAATTCTCTGAGTCCTAGTTCTTACTACCGAATAGGTAGATAATTCACCAGTAGTGTGGCCTGTGAAGATGAGTATGCCTGACTAACTACAGGCCCTTACTCAGTCCAAAGCAATTTGGCGCCAAAAACGTAATGCGGTGCATGCACGATTACTTCTCTTACTGACCCGGCTCTGTTGGGTACCTTTAACCTTTGTCTGGAACAGCTGGAAGCGGGGCTCATCCAGAAAAGATGCAGTCTCACTGACAGTGCCACTTCTCAGCCGGGTCCTTGATAGCAATCTTCTCCTTCCGGATGGTGTCTGGACCAACTTTAGAACAGTCTCTGATTCAGCTCCACTTTGCTATAGTTCTGGTCCCTTAGGTTTGCTCCTACTCACACTCCAGTCCTCCTCCTTCTAGAGCTCAAAGCACACTCTCTAGATGGCTGCCACACACACTCTGCTCCTCCTTGTAGTTCCACCTCTGTAGAACAGGGTCTCCATGTCACAACTCCAGGGAAATACAGTCTTTTCCCATTTCTTAGGTAAAAGTGGCCTCTTGTGGTCAAACAACAAAATGTCAGTTTATAAAAATAAACTTATACACAGAAACAGGTACATTCACAACATGAGGGCTGTTTCACCATCTTACAAAGCGAATCAATAACTTTCACTGGTAAATTTTTATGTAAGAAGGTGCCTACCCCTCTAGTCTTACCCTGTTGCCTACTGCTGTGGGACCACAGCGGGTAGTAGCGTTTTTTTTCTAGTAGCATAAGGGAAGAGAGAAAGTGGGTCTCCTTCAAACATAATATCTGAACTCTACGTTTATAGGCATCGTACACAACCTGGGAGCACTTCTCAGGTGTGTTCAGGCCTTTAACATTGAAGGACGATACAGTAATCTCTGCCATCAGGAGGCTGTAGAAGGGAGGAGGACTTGGGAGGTAATAATGCAAGAAGGGACAAAATAAAAGGGCAGGGAGGAAGCAAGATGAGAAGGGGAAGACGGAAGAGGTGGGAGCAGGTAAAGATAAAAGAAAGTAGAACAACAGGGAAATAAAGAATAAGAGAGAGAGAGAAGCGAAGGGCAGTAGAGTTGCCTGCAATGAGACTAAAAGTAATGAGCACACTTCTCAGAGTGGACTGAATAGTCAGTGCGCAGACATACGGGGGGTTGTGAGAGGCACAGGCAGAGTAACAAAGGTAACGGAGAGCAAAACAAGCTTAATGAAAGAGGGCGGAAGAGAAGAAAAGCATAATTGAGACAGGGGAGAACTAAAAAGAAATGCAAAACAGTGCAAATTCAATAGCAACAGTCCAGGGTATAGGTATCACCTGATGGGACCTGGGCTAGGTCTAAGATCCAGGGTCTGAGGTTATACACCATCTGCGGCAAGGTTCCTAAGGTCTGGGAGAACACAGGCAGTGGTTCGCCATAGAAGGACCCGAAGTCTGGCGGCAAATAGGAATGGCAAAATCTTCCAGTTGTTCCCACTCAGGGATGTTTATGGAGGGCAAGTCCAGAGCAAGCAGGAAGGCAGGTAGCTTGTTCAGGGTTGAGAGAACCAGCAGGCGTTCTTTCATCCTGACCTGGATAGCAAATGGAAATCCCCAGCAGTACGGGATATCGCATTCCTTTAAAATAGATAGAAGTAGCTTCAGGGCACCTCTCTGATGCAGGGTATGGCGAGAAAAATAAGGAAAAAGAGACAGATGGGCTCCATCAAAGTCAATAGATCTCATATTCCTGGCCTTTTGTATGAGGTCTTCCTTGAGGGCATAATAGTGTATTCGACAGATCATGTCGCAGGGTTTGTCAGGGTCAGCATTGCGTGGTCTGAGCACTCTATGCGCACGGTCAATCTCAATGTGGGCCTTGGCTGGCCGGCCCAGAAGGGAGTTGAAGATGCCAGTTAGGGTAGGCATAAGTTCAGAAGACAGTGTAGCCTCAGGTAATCCGCGGACACAGATATTATTGCGGCGGTTATGGTTTTCTATGTCGTTTACATGGGCCCGTAGGTTGTGGTATTGAGTGATGGTGGTATGAGAGGACTGTTGCAGAGACTGTACAGTAGCCGTAATCGATTCCTGAAACAGTTCTAAGTTGTCAATCCACTGCTGCAGGGAAGAGACATCAGTTTGCACCACCTTAAGATCTCAGCACCATGGATTTTTCTTGTCCGAGGCCAGGTCATCCATGTCCTGTTTAGTGGGGATAAGGACCAGAAGAGCCTGCAGTACAGGATGGCCTTACAGGGCGTGAATGGCTTCCTCAGGCAGCAGATGAGTGAGAAGAGAAGGGCTGGCATGATGGTGGGCGGTGTGTGCCAATGATCCAGACACCTGTTTGTGGCACGTGAGAGGTGGAGTACCATCCTCATCAGAGGGTGTATCAGAGTCCTGGACTAAGGACAGAGAGTTGGAAGCGTGACCCTTGAGAGTAACATGGGGCTTCTACTCACATGGTGACCTGCACCTACAGATCTATGTGGGGGGGGGGTGTGGTGGATCTATAGAACCCTGTGGGGATAGCGGCAGAACTGGGGAAGAGGCCAAGGTTGAGGTCCATCCTAGGGTAGGCGCCATTACAAGCTCAGGGTCAGTAGCCTGGGGCAGGTGACAAAATGGCCACTGCTTTCAAGCGTTCAGTGGGGGAGAGAGGGGAGACTGCACTAGTGAGAATGATGCACATACACCAGGGCACCTGTTTCCCCCTGTGCCTTTCTTGCTCTAGTCTTTCCCATGGGTGCAGGCGAATCTCCCATTGAAGAAGCGCAGGGACTGGAGCTCGGAAATCCTGCGACTACTCTGGTTCCATGCCAGGACACAGGCCCCTCTTTTCAAAGGCTTTTGATACAGTAACACATAAAAGGTTGGTATGCAAAATGGGAATGTTGGAACTGGGGAAAATATATGCATTTGGGTTCGCAACTGAAAACAGAGGGTACTTGTTAATGGTAAATACTCAGACTGGGTCAAAGTCACCAGTGGAGTGCCACAGGGGTCAGTATTAGGTCCTCTCCTGTTTTATATTGTTAATGACATTTATGGTAGAGGCAGTGGTGAACCTAGACTCTTTGCTGCCTGAGGCGGACTATCGAAAGACACCCCCCACCCCCCAAAAAAAAAAATATATAAAATTGCGTTTACATGCTGTTAGCGTCACACGCTGTTATTGTCGTACAATAAACATACACAAACTTATGAAACAGTTTTTAAGAATTCTTCTTCCTGTATTACTTCAGTATCAGAAATCAACAACACAGCATTAACAATAAAAGTAACTTCACACATCTTCTGCTTGGTGGATGGACAAGCCCACGTGGCCCCCATTCTCTATAATAGGAGCCCCAGAGATACAGTGCTGGCCAAAAGTATTGGCACCCCTGCAATTCTGTCAGATAATACTCAATTTCTTCCAGAAAATGATTGCAATCACAAATGCTTTGGTAATAATATCTTCATTTATTTTGCTTGCAATGAAAAAACACAAAAGAGAATGAAAAAAAAAGTCAAATCATTGATCATTTTACACAAAACTCCAAAAATGGGCCGGACAAAAGTATTACTTGGCAGCCTAATACTTGGTAGCACAACCTTTAGACAAAATAACTGCAAACAACCGCTTCCGGTAACCATCAATGAGTTTCTTACAATGCTCTGCTGGAATTTTAGACCATTCTTCTTTGGCAAATTTCTCCAGGTCCCTGAGATTTGAAGGGTGCCTTCTCCAAATTGCCATTTTGAGATCTCTCCACAGGTGTTCTATGGGATTCAGGTCTGGACTCACTGCTGGCCACTTTAGAAGTCTCCAGTGCTTTCTCTCAAACCATTTTCTAGTGCTTTTTGAAGTGTATTTTGGGTCATTGTCCTGCTGGAAGACCCATGACCTCTGAGGGAGACCCAGCTTTCTCACACTGGGCCCTACATTATGCTGCAAAATTAGTTGGTAGTCTTCAGACTTCATAATGCCATGCACACGGTCAAGCAGTCCAGTGCCAGAGGCAGCAAAGCAACCCCAAAACATCAGGGAACCTCCGCCATGTTTGACTGTAGGGACCATGTTCTTTTCTTTGAAGGCCTCTTTTTTTTTTCCTGTAAACTCTATGTTGATGCCTTTTCCCAAAAAGCTCTACTTTTGTCTCATCTGACCAGAGAACATTCTTCCAAAAAGTTTTTGGCTTTCTCAGGTAAGTTTTGGCAAACTCCAGCCTGGCTTTTTTATGTCTCTGGGTCAGAAGTGGGGTCTTCCTGGGTATCCTACCATAGAGTCCCTTTTCATTCAGACGCCGACGGATAGTACGGGTTGACACTGTTGTACCCTCGGACTGCAGGGCAGCTAGAACTTGTTTGGATGTTAGTCGAGGCTCTTTAGCCACCATCCGCACAATCTTTCGTTGAAATCTCTCGTCAATTTTTCTTTTCTGTCCACATCTAGGGAGGTTAGCCACAGTGCCATGGGCTTTAAACTTCTTGATGACACTGCGCACGGTAGACACAGGAACATTCAGGTCTTTGGAGATGGACTTGTAGCCTTGAGATTGCTCATGCTTCCTCACAATTTTGCTTCTCAAGTCCTCAGACAGTTCTTTGGTCTTCTTTCTTTTCTCCATGCTCAATGTGGTACACACAAGGACACAGGACAGAGGTTGAGTCAACTTTAATCCATTTCAACTGGTTGCAAGTGTGATTTAGTTATTGCCACCACCTGTTATGTGACACAGGTAAGTAACAGGTGCTGTTAATTACACAAATTAGAGAAGCATCACATGATTTTTCAAAGGGTGCCAATACTTTTGTCCACCCCCTTTTTTATGTTTAGTGTGGAATTATATCCAATTTGGCTTTTTTACAATTCTTTTTGTGGTTTTCCATTGACAACAAATTAAATGAAGATATTATTACCAAAGCATTTGTGATTGCAATCATTTTCTGGAAGAAATTGAGTATTATCTGACAGAATTGCAGGGGTGCCAATACTTTTGGCCAGCACTGTAGCTCAGTACTGGACTTCAGGTATCTTCCGCACTCCCATCGAACTGAATGAGAGCCACGCGGGTTCGTCCATCCACCAAGCGACACACCTACAGTATATATATGGCTGCGGTCAGGCTGGATTCCCACCCAGTGGGGGAAAAAAAAACCAATTCTCAGGCTCGGTGGGGGTTTCAGCAGACAGACCCCCATCAATCAGGTATTTATCCTCTATCATTTAGGTGAATACAGGGCAGTAACATTTTGTGACTTACAGGTGACGTCTCTGACTAATCGGTCACATTTCCATTCTCTTCCCTTTGGACCGCCATGATCACTTCTTCCAGCTGTGACTTGTCTCTGTAAAGTTTACAACACAGACATCTTTGGCTCCTCACTTTTCCAGGAATCCGACCCACATTGTCCTCACCTGCACACCCATCCTGCTGCTACCCCATTTATAAAATATATGATATAACCCCCCATAATGAATAATACTCCCAAGTGCATCTTTATATTAATAATGTCTGTGTGTACCCTGTATAAATAGTGCCCCTTATTAATAATGCCCCAGGTGTTAACTAATTAAAAGGTTTTCCAGGTCATTAATAAACTAATCAGTGGGGCTCAAAAACCCAGGACCCCCACTGATCACCTGTTTGAATGAACTGTGGTACCTGTGTAAGTGCCATGACCGCTTCTCTGTTTACATAGTGTCATTCATCTCATAGCGGCCATGTAATGTAACTACAGCCTCGTCCTATACACATCTATGTGACAAGGCTGGAATAACATCACACGGTCAATATAAACAGGCACCATAGTCCCTTCATACAGCTGATCAGAGACGGAGTCCACTGATCTCTTATTGATAATTTGTACTAAGGATTGATCATCAATAAAAATGAGCTAGAAAGCCCCTTTAATAAAGCCCAAGTGCCACCTTAAAGGGATTGTCCAGGATAACCACTTTTTTAATATGAGGTTGGGGAAGGTGCTCCGGTGTCTCCCAGCGTGTTCCAGTCCTGCTGCTCCGGTGTTTTCTACCCCTCAGCGGTCATGTGTGGTGGGGACTTCCGCCAGAAGAGAACACCAGAACAGCAGAACCAGACTGCGGTGGGAGACATCGGAGCACAAGGGACAGGTGAGTAGGTGTTTTTTTTTTTAATACAGTATTACACGGTATTATGGCCCACAGCGGCCCCTGCACACAGTATTACATGGTATTATGCCCCGCAGCGGCCCCTGCACATAGTATTATTCCCCGCAGCGGCCCCTGCACACGGTATTATGCCCTGCAGCGGCCCCTGCACACGGTATTATGCCCTGCAGTGGTCCCTGCACACGGTATTATGCCCTGCAGCGGCCCCTGCACAGGGTATTATGCCCCGCAGCGGCCCCTGCACACGGTATTTTGCTTCATAGTGGCCCCTGCACACGGTATTATGCCTCACAGTGGCCCCTGCACACAGTATTATGCCCCGCAGAGGCCCCTGCACGCGGCATTATGCTCCATAGTGGCCCCTGCACTCGGTATTATGCTCCATAGTGGCCCTTGCACTCAGTATTATGCTCCATAGTGGCCCCTGCACTCGGAATTATGCTCTATAGTGGCCCCTGCACACAGTATTATGTCACATAGTGGGCCCCTGCACTCGGTATTGTACTCCATAGTGGCCCCTGCACACGTAATTATGCCCCATAGTGGCCCCTGTACACAGTATTCTGCTCCATAGTAACCCACCCATGAACTATTATTGTACTCTGGGTGTAAAAAAGACCCCAGAGTATAATGATCGGAGACCCAGGTGGTGACAAACATAAAAACCAGTGTTACTTACCTGGGCTGCGCTCCCTGCTTTCGGCCCTCTTCCATGTCACACAGTCCGGCGTCGCCACATAATGACGTCGGGCTGGCTCACGTGACGCCTGGGACGTCACCAAAGAAAGCCGAAGCCTGCTGGGAGCAACATCGGATCGCCGGAGAGGTGAGTAACAATGGTTTTTATGTCACCTCCCCTGGGTCTCCGATTATTATACTCCGCCTGCGCTGACATGCAGAGGTCTCGTAAACCAGCCCAGGACAGGCCCTGCTCATCTTTTGTTTTGTTTTTTTAAAAATGAGACAACCCCTTTAATATACCTTACAGTGTGAAATTGTAGAAAAATATTTGAGGGATGAAATAAAAAAAGGAAACGTCAACATTAAATTTTGGGGTTTTGTTTTTAGGGCAATCATTGTGAATTACAAATTACCTAGATTTCTTCTATGGGGTAGTACTATTAAGACAATGCAACATTTATATAGAATTGTTGTATTACTACATTTTTTTTGTATGACACTCTGAAGGCTCCTACGACTCTATCTAATCTCTTTCTAGCTCTCTAATAGTGTTGCGTGAACCCGTCAAAGTTCGGGCTCGACGAGTTCGGCCGAACTTTGCCCAAAAGTTCGGTTTGGGTACCCGAACTTGACCCGAACTCAAACCTGCACCCCATTGAAATCAATGGGGACCCGAACTTGGTGACCCAAAAATGGCTGTAAAATGGGGATAGTAGGAGGTAGAGAGCTGCAAAATGGGGGTAATAGGGCAAGTGCCCTGCAAAAAATGGGGGTAGGGGAAGTACTTAAAATAATAACATAAAATAAAAAAAATAAGATAAAGAAATAAATAAAAAAAATAATTAAAAACAAATAAAATAATAATTTTGAAACCAGTGGTAGAGGCCCAGGGGGAGGGGGGGGAGGTGGATGTGATGGTGTAAGTGGATGAGGCGGAGGAGGTAGCCACTCACTCAGGCGCTGGCCAGCCAAGTCCTGTGGAATCCATGCCTGGTTCATCTTAATGAACATAAGTATGTCCACGTTGGCTGTGGATAGGCGAATCCTCTTGTCGGTGATGACACCCCCTGCATTGCTAAACACATTTTGATAGGACACTTGCTGCAGGGCATGCCAGCACCTCCAAGGCATAGAGGGCAAGCTCTGGCTACGTGTCCAATTTACCAACCCAGAAATTGAACAGGGAGGACCCATTGCTCAGTACCAGGAGACGTGTCGACAGATACTCATCCAGCATGTGAGTCAAAGTCTGCGCTAGGAGACAGTATGGGTACACACGCAGTTATTGTTACTGTGCTAGGAGACAGTATGGGTACACACACAGTTATTGTTATTGCGCTAGGAGACAATATGGGTACACACGCAGTTATTGTTACTGTGCTAGGAGACGGTATGGGTACACACGCAGTTATTGTTACTGCGCTAGGAGACAGTATGGGTACACACACAGTTATTGTTATTGCGCTAGGAGACAGTATGAGTCCACATGCAGTTATTGTTACTGCACTAGGAGACAGTATGGGTACACACGCAGTTATTGTTACTGCGCTAGGAGACAGTATGGGTACACATGCAGTTATTGTTACTGCGCTAGGAGACAATATGGGTCCACACGCAGTTATTGTTACTGCGCTAGGAGACAGTATGGGTACACACACAGTTATTATTACTGCGCTAGGAGACAGTATGGCTACACACACAGTTAATTTTACTGCACTAGGAGATGGTATGGGTACACACACAGTTTACTGTCACTGCCCTCACAGTGTCAGGCTCCTCTCCCTACCTAGCTGCACTGCCCTGAAAAGGACAATTATTACATTTAGCTAAGGCCCTGACTGTCCATATCTCCAGCTGCAGCCTCTGCCTACCTAGCCTAACTAGCTGGAATGGCGACGGGACCTGTGACCCTGCCTCTTATACAGAGGGGTCACATGTCCCGCCTGGCCAATCACAGCCATGACATACTAGGCATGTCCGTGATGTCTGTGCTCAGCAGTCAATCAACCAGCTTTAGGGATGAGCCGAACCCGAACTTTACAGCTGAAGTTTGGATTCGGGTTTGGGTACCCGAACCCACGAAGTTCGGCACGGGAACTTTGTAGTTCGGGTTCGCCCAACACTACTATCTAATGAAAGCACAATGTAACTATGGGTAAACAGATGGTAACCTGGGTAACAAATAACCAGTTTAAAATCACACTGCACTGTTATTTTTACGCCTTCTAAAATTCTATTGTTTTTTTTGGTAATTGGTAGGCAGAAAGACAGACCAACTTTTACAGCGCCACTTTAACTTTTAGGGAAAAAAATAGCTCTTTAGCTATTATAAATAACTTCACTGAGTCCACACTATGCCACACAAATTGAAAAAAAGAAGTGCCGTGTGGTGTAACTAAATTGACTGTTCTTGGTCCTAGACACCAGGAACAGAAATTATCCCTTTATGCTAGCAGAATGCCGTACCAACATGGCATTGGTATTGAGAGAAGCAATGTTTTTTTTGTTTGTTTGTTTTGTATTATTTTGTTGTTATTATACCAATAGTGTGGCAGTGGCATGCAGCAACTGCAGAATTTGAAGAAAAATTTGTGGCACACAATCAGTGTGCCTCCCAGATGAAAAGTGATAAAGTATTGAGTGTAGAAAAAAAACATGAAAAATTAGCCCTTCATGGGTGTACATGTGGTACCAAGGCGTGGCAATTTACAGAATTTCAAGTAAAAATTTGTGGCACACTTAGCCTGCTACAGGAAAAGCCAGACTATCTTCCAAAAGTGATCAAGGTGTATTGTTGTTCTTTTTCCTTTCATTGTTATCTGCCCCATTGGGCCTGTGGTTTGCTGCATACAATAGTTCACCGATTCTGCTGCTCAAACTGATGCTCTAACATGTGCCACTCAAGAAATGAGGAAGTGGGAGTGGAAGCAATGGCTTGCCCTGGTGAAGTTGTGGGTGGGGAGTCATGGAGTGAAGTCAGTACTAGCACTTGGCCTTGTTCCTTTTCTGGACTGTGGCTACTGACACTCAAAATATTGACCTAGTGGGACAATGAAAGCTATGTATTGTCCCTGACCATAATTGCTGCTCCATGTGTTGACTGTGGCGTACACATTTCCCCACATGGATGATTCCAAGGAGAGGCCCACATGGCAATATCAAGCAGGGACATCTTTCCTAGAGAAATAATGGTGGCTAGGTATTCTCCATTGTGACATGCCATCAGTAGTGTGACACAGCAGTGACTGTAAAGTAAGTCATTGTCTATGTACTGTATATTGTATTGTTATGCATAGTCATGGTACAAGCAAAATTTCAACTGAGTTATCATATTTGCTAATAATTCTTTGCTATATAAAACACATTAAAATGTCCTTCTTTACATAAAAAGCAGATATAAAAATTGTATTTTAATATTGTATCTTCAATTTTTATTTTTCTGTCATTAATGACACTAACAAAAAGACATCATCAAATACTTTCTTCACTTAAAAACAATAGTATATTTTACAACTCCCTTTGAAGACACAAATGACTTCTGTACAGTATTCAGAGCGGTTCTAAATCCTAGGATTTTGCACAGTTATGAACAACAATTCAGATGGCAGAGACCTTTGTGAAGTGGATTACTGAGAACTGAAATATTGCTGTTAAAATGTATGGAAATGCAAAGCAATAAAATGTTGTGACATTTCTAAAAATGTAGTTGATTATCTTGTAAATATATTATATGCTTATGGATGTACATAGAATGTTCCCCCTTAAACCTGAAAATATGTATTATGCGTTCAATATTTTTCATGATCAAGAAATAATATCTATTAACCCCTTAAGGACCGGGTCATTTTTTGTTTTTGCATTTTTGTTTTTCCCTCCCCACATTACAAGGGCCATAAATTTTTAATTTCTCAGTTCACAGACTCAAATGATGGCTTATTGTTTGTGAAACAAATGGTACTTTGCAATGGCATCATTCAATATGCTCTGCAATGTACTGGGAAGCTGGAAAAAAATTCAGAATGAGGTGCAATTGGAGAAAAACTGCATTTGCGCCAACTTCATATGGGTTTAATTTTTACGCCGTTCACTGTGTGGTAAAAAATGACATGTTACCTGTATTCTGTAGGTCAGTATGAACACGGCGATGCTAAATTTATGTAGTATTTGCAATGTTTTGATACCTTTTAAGAAATGAAAAATTTTGCAAAATAGAAAAAAATTTTTGCATCTCCATATTGTGACACCTGTAACTTTTTTATATTTCCATGTATGGAGCAGGGTATGGTGTCTTTTTATGCGGGACAAGATGACATTTTTACTGATATCATTTGGGGAAGGATCTGATAGTTTGATCACTTTTTATTCAATTTTTTGAAAGTGTTGAAAAAAACGCTATTTGGCTATTTTGATTTTTTTTCGACGCTACGATGTTCATCGTATGGGATAAATATTTAAATATTTTAATAGTTTGGGCATTTTGGAGCGCGGGGATACCTAATGTGTTTATGTTTACTTTTTGTTTATTTACTTTTATATCTGATCTAGGGAAAGGGGGGGTGATTTGAACTTGTGTTTTTTTTTGTTTTTTTTTTTATACTTTTAAAACTTTTTTTTTTTTTTTTTAGGGGGGCGGGCCTAGCTGTGGACTGCAATGGCCGCATAGTCTCAAAGCTCTTGGTCTGAGTCTAACACAGCGACATTATAGGCGACGAGCCCATGGCCTTTGGGCACAGAATTTTACAGCAAAAAGTGCCTTACCTTCGGGGATGCCGAGAAGGAAAAAGTTGGCGGTGAGACCGCATAAAATCTCGGATTTCTATTTCCCCCATGGGGGGGGGGGGACCAGCATGGAGAAGGCCCGCGCCTGGAGACAGAATCTAGGGCCTCGACTCCACCGCGCGACCCTCCGGAGGAAACAAGCGCGCTCTCCGCTCACAAGAGAGCGCTCTCAGCTCCATCCTTACCGCAGCTGCTGGACGGCGAGGCCGCGGAGCTACCTGGGCCTTCTCCCCGGCAGGCCGGGGCCTACAATGGAAGCGGGCCTCCGCAGGTCGGCGCTTCGGGATCTGCGGGCCTATCCGGCCTGGGGACACACCAGTCGCCTACCGCCAGCCCGGCTAAGCAGAGACCAAGACTCCAGGATAGCGACTCCCAGGATGGCGAGGTGAGCAACAATGTGCAGCCTACCCCCCCACCCACTGATTTTTTTGCAGAAATCCCAGAGACAGAGAACCCACTCACTGAGGCCCCTATGAAATATATGCTCATGGCTTTCTGCAAATCATTAAAAACGGACATGCCTCTCATGGTAAAGCCGTTAGATAGAGATATTCAGGAACTGAAAAACCGTACAGTTCATGTTGAATCCAAAATGGCGGAATTTGCGACATCACACAATGCATTAATAGATGCTCACTATGAGATGGAGTCGGATGTGTCGTTTTTGAAAGCTAAAGTAGCAGACTTAGAGGATCGCTCACGGAGAAATAATCTGAAATTTAGAGGGATTCCGGAGTCGGTCTCCGCAAATAATTTGACGACGTTCCTCCAAGATCTGATCCGCTCGCTCCTACCGAATCTTACAGAGATGGATTTAATTATTGATAGAGCTCATAGAGTCCCCAAGCCATCTCATCTAGATGAAGCAATACCCAGGGATGTTCTTGCTAAAATCCATTTTTATCGCACCAAAGATCTGGTTTTGATGACTTCCCGAAAGCTGGGGCACTTACCTGAACCATATCACAAAGTATCTATTTACTCGGATCTATCAGCCACGACACTGCAATTGCGGCGGCAATTCATCCCTATTACAGCAGCTTTACGCCAACACCACATTTTATACAAGTGGGGATTTCCGGTCCGTGTGATCATTACCCGAGACAACACGGTGCATGTCGTTAAAACTTTGGAAGAAGGAAATCGTCTGCTTCACAAATGGAACATTCCGATTGTCGAGATACCACCCAAACAACCACCTGGTCCTGTGTCGGATGGTTGGCACCAAGTGAGGGCCCAAAGACGTCCACGCAAAGGGCTACAAAGCTAAAGACTCACCTTTTCTTGGATTTCGTATGTCCACTGTCGTTGAACTTATCCCCCCAGGATTACGACAGCCGCTGGTCCGCTGTACCATACTCTTTTTTTTTTCTCTTTGTTTGGTTTTACCACGAAGGTTTACCCATTGGTTTTGTAATTTGCAGGGTTTGTTTTTTTTTTTTATTACTGGTTCTGGCACATTGGGCGTAGTGAATATGAAGGGTGGAAACGGTTTCTCTTCAAGCCAACAGTGACACCTACTGGTATAAGTGGTTGTGGTAAGAATCTCAAAGCATTTCTAACTGTGTATCATGGTACTTAAGATTATGTCCATGAATGTCAGAGGTCTGAACTCCCCTCAGAAAAGAGCCAATTTATGGTGGGAGGCCCGAGGGCAGAACTGTGACATTCTTGCACTACAAGAGACACATCTTTTAAGGGCAGACGCTTTTCGCATCAATCACCCAGCATACCCCCATGTGTTTCATGCTCACTACTCCTCAAAACGTAGGGGCACATTGATTGGAATTAAGGACTCGGTAGCGTTTCAATTGGTATCTCAATACGCTGACCCGGGAGGGCGATTTGTTATAGTAGTATGCATTATTAAGAATGTCACCTATACGCTGGTATCAGTCTATGCCCCAAATAGGAAACAGGTGGCATTTCTAGGGAGACTAGTGAGGGCGGTAGGAAAGAGGAAGAAGGGATGTTTAATATTAATGGGAGACTTCAATATGGCCCCGGACCCGCAAGTAGATACCACGTCTGGTATACTAACACGTCACCCCTCCCTATCACAGGCTATATGGCGCTATGAACTATTTGACATCTGGCGTATCTTGCATAATTCTGAAAGAGATTATACGTATCATTCCACGGTACATAATAGCTATTCACGAAGAGACTTGTTCCTGGTTGAGCAATCTAGCATTCCCCTTGCTAAGCAGTCCGAGATATCTCAAATAACTTGGTCAGACCATGCAGCGATAACCCTGTCCATAGCTGAAAAATACGAAGCTGCTAGAACATATCTGTGGAGGTGTAGTGACTTTTTAATGTCACAGCCAAAGTTAAAAGCAACGGTAGAGAATGACTTGAAGGAATTCTTTCAGATTAATGCCCCCTCTGCTCCTGGCCCTGAAATATTGTGGAATTCTCACAAGGCCTTTATTAGGGGAACGTTTATTCGCCTAGGGCATATTGAAAAGAAAAATAGGATGGCAGAAATAGATCATCTGCTCCGTCAGATAAGAATTATAGACACCAGCAATAAACAATCTCCGTCTCACTCACGTGCAACGGAATTAATAGCTTTACGCCAGCAGTTAACTGCTTGCCTATTGCATAAATATGAGAAAAACCTGAAAAAGATTAGAGCCACATATTACTCTCAATCTAACAAGGCGGGCAAACTTCTAGCATCCAAGCTGAAACAAAAGCAGGCAAAATCCAGGATTCCATTTATGTATAGCAAGGATGGTACATACAAAATCTATGACCCTATTGGCATTGCTAACGCCTTTAAACATTTTTATGAAGGCCTTTACAACCTAGCAGACGACTCCTCGACAGTCCCCCCGACAACCCAGGATATTGAACGATTCCTCAAGGCGGCTCAACTACCCGCACTCACGGAGTCACAGCTGGACTCCTTGAACGCGCCTATTACCCCAGCAGAATTAGTATCCATCATTAAATCACTGCCATCACATAAGTCTCCGGGCCCTGACGGCCTTACTAATGAATATTATAAATGCTTTTTCCCAGCCCTGATGAGCCCGCTGCTGTCATTTCTGACGGCCGTGGTTGATTCTGGGGTCATCCCAAAAGAAAATCAAGAAGCCCTGATAGTTACGTTGCCAAAGCCTGGCAAACGCGCCACCAGCCCCCAGAACTTCAGACCAATATCGCTATTGAACACAGATTTAAAAATCTATGCTAAATTAATAGCGAGCCGACTGGCACTCTGTCTCCCAAGTTTGATCAATTATGATCAAGTGGGATTTGTTAAAGGGAGACAATCATATGATAATACCAGACGTATATTGAATATAATACACCATGTCGACTCT
Source organism: Leptodactylus fallax (assembly GCA_947044405.1). Taxonomy (NCBI): domain Eukaryota; kingdom Metazoa; phylum Chordata; class Amphibia; order Anura; family Leptodactylidae; genus Leptodactylus; species Leptodactylus fallax. The sequence continues at coordinate 227,658 of CAMRHE010000182.1, forward strand.
AGAAAGGAAAAGGCGGTGATCCTTGCATTGGACGCAGAGAAGGCGTTCGACCGCATTTGCTGGTCGTATGCCTTTTCGGTGCTTAGAAGTATGGGGTTTTCTGGAGCTATCTTGAGAGCGATTGAGGCGTTATACTCAGCACCTTCTGCGAAGGTGTTCACTAACGGAGTAGTCTCGGATCCATTCCTCATTACGAATGGGACCAGACAGGGGTGCCCCCTATCACCCCTGATATTTGTTCTTTCTATAGAGCCTTTAGCCCAAATACTCAGATTGGACCCGAGAGTGGGAGGCATTGACATAGGAGGTAAATCTCACCTTATATCATTATATGCTGATGATATTATCCTCACTCTGTCTAACCCGCAACTATCTATTCTTCATCTTATGGACACTATTAGTACTTTTGGGCAATTATCATTTTATAAATTAAACATGGCCAAATCACAGGCATTACCTTTCAATGTCCCTCCACCCTTGCTCCAGCATCTACAATCGACTTATGATTTTGATTGGAGGAAGGACAGTGTTCAGTATTTGAGGATACAGGTGACAACATCATTAGGTACCCTCTACAAAAGTAACTATATCCCAATGTTAAAAATATTGCAAGAAGAGACCGAACGAATGTCTAAAATGGATGTTTCTTGGATAGGACGGGTAGCGGCTTTTAAGATGCTGCTATTGCCTAGACTATTGTACTTGTTCCGTACGCTCCCAATATCCATTCCGGTTTCCTTTTTTGAGACAGCACAAAGGGTGATTTCAAAATATGTGTGGAATGGTAGGAGACCTAGAATCAATAAAAGCTTTCTATTTAAGCAACGAGAGGCAGGAGGGTTGGGAGTACCAGTGGTGAGGAATTACTATATAGCATCACTGGTCACTCAGTGTGCAAGGTGGAAGTCAATGGATACCTCGGTTCCATGGCTACATATAGAGCAGGCGTTTACATCTCCCCTAAAGTTGGAAGATGCGCTGTGGCTGCCCTTCTGGAACATTCCGGCTCCGGGATCCTTCTCCCCAGTCATGTGCGCTTTGCTAATGGCATGGAAGCTAATCCATGGGAAAGAAAACCCAGTGAAACATTTTCATATTGCAGAAATGCCTCTGTCATTGATGGCTTGGATGATTGATGGCATGGGGGTCTCGGGTTGGGAATTGAGGGGGATCACGCAGATTTCTCAACTATACTCTGACTCTAATCAACCTATACCGTTTGTGGATCTTAGACAAAAATACGGAATCCACGTAGGCGATTTCCTTAAATATTTTCAGATATGGCACTTCATATCTAAACACCCTGTGACGACCCTGCCCCATAACGGTTCACTTTTTGCTTGGTTGTCGACCAATGTGAGGGGATTACGATTTCTTTATGATAAAATGGATGGAATTTTGACTTTTACTAGATCCACTCCGTTCCGTTGTTGGGAGAGAGATTTAGGAATGGTCATTACTCCAGACAACTGGCAACGAACGATTAAACTGATCCATCTGTCTTTAAAATGTAGCACCCACATAGAGACAGCAATGAAGGTCACTTTACGGTGGTATAGAACTCCATCTACTTTGCAGTTAGCGTATCCCTCCATGTCTGGGAATTGTTGGAGGGGATGTGGAGACAGAGGAACCCTTCTTCACATTCTGGGAACTTTCCCTATAATTCGTGGTTACTGGGATAGTGTCTTCGAAATGCTCTCTGAATTGTTTAATGTACATCTCCCCCCTACTGCACATATGGCGATTTTGCTACTTGGCATTCCCGGAGAACTGAATAGGCATAAGCAACTTATTTGTAAAATTCTAACGATGGCTAAACTAATGTTGGTACAGAGATGGAGGGCAACAACCTCCCCGCCTATGTCGGCCCTGTTACTAGCCATTAACAACACATATTCTTATGAAAGGGTGATCGCAATGGGTAATTACTCGTTTCATAGATTCGAAATAATTTGGGATGCGTGGATACATTCTAGATTTGTCACGTAAAAAGAGTTGAATGGTATTTGAAACCCAATAGAGGAAGTTGGGACAGAAATAGAGAGGGATATGAAGCTCGTCAACCCCGTCGAAAAGGGAACTGGGGAGGAATAGCCAATGTCGCGGGTACAAGTCAAACGTCCTCTGCACAATTAAACATCTCATGTAGAAGAGAAAACTGTTTACGGAGAATACACCCTAGAGGTAGATATCCACAGCCTAATATATGTGCCTATATGTTATTACTAATGTTCACTTTAAAAGTAATTTTTATATTTGGTTTTAAAGATATGCGGTTCTAAGAATATATCTTGAAACTGTATTACAATGTATATTAACTGTACATCGCAATATCTACTCATTTTGTTCTTTGTTTTTGTATTTTGAAAAATTGAATAAAAAATATTGAAACTAAAACCTTTTTTTTTCTTCTTTTACTTGTATGATCAGACCCCCTAGGGACCTTGAAACCTAGGGGGTCTGATCGCTCATACTATTCACTGCAATACTACTGTATTTCAGTGAATAGCAAAATGCCTACCTCTCTAATGCAATGACAAGCCTGGGAGCCTTCAAAAGGCTCCCGGCTGTCATGGCAACTGAACGCCGCCCTCCGATGATGTTCAGGAAGGAGACGATCAGTGAAAAATGGTGCCGCCTGCACAGTTTAGACGCCGCGGTCCCGTTTGACCGTGGCATCTAAAGGGTTAACAGCAGCAATCAGTGAAGGCACCGATCGCTGCTGTTAGCGGCGGGTCCTGGCTGTATACAGCCAACATCCGCCCTGTATGGAGAGAGCACAGCTCCTGAGCCCTCTCCATACATCCCCATGTCACCAATGACGTACAGGTACGTCATTGGTCGTTAAGGGGTTAAATATAAGTGTAAGTTTACTTGAGACAGGTTCTGTAACCACATTTCAACTAAAAGTGTACTTGTGTAATACAGTCTATACACAGTGTATTCCTTTAGTGATAAGTATAAGAAAATTTTACTTGACAGTAGTTGTCATTCTTTAAAGAGGACCATTCATGTCCTCATGTATAGGCAGTTTTACATACCGCTAGAAAGCCGACAGCGCGCTGAATTCGTAGTTTCATGGTTTACCGTCAGAAGGGTGTTCCTGACAGTCTAGCTGCGCTGTGAGGAACGCCCTCCCTGACAGTACTCGTTCATAGACTTGTACTGGGGAGGGAGTTCCTCACAGCTCAGCTTCATCACAGCAATGACACTGAGCTGTGAGGAACGGCCCCCCAGTACAAGTCTATGAACAAGTACTGTCAGGGAGGGCCTTCCTCACAGTGCAGCTAGACTGTCAGGAACGCCCTCGATATCTCCAGCCCCGGGGCACATACCGGGAAAACCGGCAGTGCGCTGAATTCAGCGCGCTGTCGGCTTTCTAGCGGTATGTAAAACAGCATATACATGAGGATGTGAAAGGTCCTCTTTAAACAGTTCAATATAACTAAATAGCCAGAAATAAATATTTTTGCTAAATAAATTTGATAATCCTAGCAATGTTCAAGTATTCTTTCCATTAAACGTAGAAGGAATATTTGAATATTGCTAGGCACTGAATCTATCACACACTATTTAGTTCTATTGAAGTGTTTATGCATTTATTTTTAAAAGTGAAACAGGCTCTGTTTTTTCTAGTTTTGCAGCACCAGAATACAAACACATATTGCTGCCAGCCAGAGTATTTTATTAAGTAGTTCCGATTTTTTTTGTTAACAGTTTGCTGACTAGAGATGACCAAATCAGGTCATCAAAAATAAAAATAAACATTCATACTCACTTTCCGTTATCTATTATGGGTCTCCTCGTGTCGTCTGTCGCTCTCTTGGTGATGTCTAATGCTCTTCTGTGACATCATTGGCCTGGGCTCAGCACTGAAGCCTGTGATTGGGCCTCAGCAGTGACTTGTGCATGCATCATGATGCTCAGTGTGCCCATGTGACTGCTGGTGGCCCAATCACAGGCCTCAGCTGTGACCCCTAGGGCTGATAACATCACAGAAGAGCTCTGGATGATTGAGTTTATGGATACAGATCCAATGATCTGTGGCCATAGGTTAAAAGGCCTCCGGTAGTGATTGGTTCCATAGATAGCACCAATCACTATCGTGTATCAGGGTGGTGGGTCCGGTGGTCCCACCTCCTTGATCGCTATTATTGATCAGTCTCTACAGACCACCTGATTAGCGGCTGCTGCAGGCATACTAAAATAATGGTAATCACCCTGCTCACATAATTCCTGTTGGGATTTGTGAGCAGAGCGGTTATCGTGCTGTTCTGATCCTAGCATTATAGTGCCGATTTTATTGCAGTATTGCATCACTCTTCCTCCCTCTTCTCCTGTATTGTGTCTCCCTCTGGACATCCCTGCTAGTACTTCTTTCTTTTTTTGGTGTGTGAGGTTTCCCTACTGGTTGCTGGTTAGCTCCTTTTTATTTCGCTTACTTTTTGGGGAACAGTTTTATATATATACACATAGACGTTTCCCTCTCTATAGATAAATTTCAGGTAGTTTTAGCACAGTGAGTGATTGCTATACTTTATTAGGACCTTCTTCACCCACCAGCCTGTCACAGATGAGGCTACGTTCAAATTTGTGCTGAAGTCCAGTGGACGAAAAAGTCCTGCATGCACAGCTAGTTCGTCTGCTGGTTTCAGTTTTAAATGATGGACATCCAACAGACCCTATTATAGTCTATGGGAGCTGATGGGCTCTGTATATCACCACTACTTTAGTGGTTTGTCTGTCCCTTGTTCTGATTCCCTGACAGTCCAAAGCAACAGACAACCAGTGCTATTGTGAACTTAGCATAACACACCCTCTGCCTTGGCATTTGTACCTGGAGCATGATCCAAGTGAGAACTAACTATGCCTATTCTAAATGCAGCACTAATGCAGCCATTAAGGTCCAGGACCTTATAGCAGCAACTTCCTCTGCACCCTCTACAGCAGGGGTCTCAAACTCGCGGCCCGCGGGCCAACTGCGGCCCTCGGGACAATAGTTTGCGGCCCCCACCTCAATATCAAAGTTTAATGTTAGTGCGGCCTGAGTTTGATACGAATGGCACCAGGGGCGCACTGTCTGGGGGGGCGGCATTTTTTACTATCTAATGTAAACCAGACCAGGATAGGCCGCTTTAAAAAAAACAACGCTGAGCGGGGCCTGTCCTGGGCTGGCTTACGAGACGTCCGCATCACAGCGCAGGCAGCGATATAATGACGTCATTGCGCCTCCTACGCTGAGACACAGATGTCTCGGACAAGAGGAGGAGGCGGTGGCTGCATCAAGGCATCACAGGTAGGTGAGGAGAACTTTTTTTTTTTTTATTTATATAAATAGGCCGTTACCTGCTGGGGTATCCCCGGCAGGTGATGGCCTATCTATTTCCCTAACCGGCGTCTGCTCATGGCAGCCCCCGCTTCCCCTTCTGCTATGGGACGTAGAAGAAGAAGTGGATGCTGCTGTGAGCAGCCGCGGGCATCGGTAAGTGAGGCCACGGGCCTCAAATACTATTATTATTATACTCCAGGGTCTTTTTAGACCCTGGAGTATAATAATCGGAGACCCAGGGGAGGTGAAGGAACATAAAAATCAATGCTACTCACCTCTCCTGCGATCCGGCTTGGGCGCTCTGGTGACGTCATCAAGTCACGTCAACGGTCTCATCGCGTGACGTCTGTGCGCAATTAGACAGGGCTGAAAGCTGCTGGGAGTGCTCCGGTTTCCAGGATAGGTAAGTAACACTGGTTTTTATGTTTGTATCCTCCCCTGGGTCTCCAATCATTATACTCTGGGTTCTGAAAAGAAACCAGAGTATAATAATAGTTTGTGGGTGGGCCACTAGGGAGTACAATACCGTGTGCAGGGGCCACTAGGGAGCACAATACCAGGTGCAGGGGCCACTAAGGAGCACAATACCGTGTGCAGGGGACACTAGGGAGCACAATACCGTGTGCAGGGGCCACTAGGGAGCACAATACCGTGTGCAGGGGCCATTAGGGAGCACAATACCATGTGCAGGGGCCACTAGGGAGCACAATACCGTGTGCAGGGGCCACTAGGGAGCACAATACCGTGTGCAGGGGCCACTAGGGAGCATATTACCGGTGTGGAAAACCTGATGCGGCCCAGCCTCACCCAGACTCTACCTCCAGCAGCCCCCGGGTAAATTGAGTTTGAGACCCCTGCTCTACAGTGTTATAGAAATTAATATTAGTCTTCATTGATTGGAGTTATATTGATTCATATTAATGTGTTAAATGCTATTGTAACATGATTTGCTTCTGTCTTACTTGAAACTTCTATTTTTAGAGATTGTGTGATAATTTTTTTCTAAATTTAATATATAAAAAAATTGATATACAGACCAGACTATGATGAGTAACCTTAGCTAAATTCCACAAATATGAATTTGTGATCTGAAATACAAACAGATACCTGTAAATGCATGGAAAATACCAAGATATATTATATCTGCAGTGGGGAAAAAAAGGTATTTAATCAGATGAAACCAAAGTAGAACTGTTTGGTAGAAACACAACTCATTGTGTTTGGAGGAGAGTGAATGCTGAGTTGCATCCAAAGAACACCATACCTACTGTGAAGCATGGGGGTGGCAACATCATGCTTTGGGGCTGTTTCTCTGCAAAGGGACCAGGACGACTGATCCGTGTACATGAAAGAATGAATGGGGCCATGTATCGTCAGGGCCTTCCATCAGCAAGGGCATTGAAGATGAAATGTGGCTGGGTCTTTCAGCATGACAATGATCCCAAGCACACCGCCAGGGCAACGAAGGAGTGGCTTCGTAAGAAGCATTTCAAGGTCCTGGAGTGGCCTAGCTAGTCTCCAGATCTCAACCCCATAGAAGACCTTTGAAGGGAGTCTAGAGGAGATCTGCATGGAGGAATGGGCCAACATACCAACAGTGTGTGCCAACCTTGTGAAGACTTACAGAAAACGTTTGATCTCTGTCATTGCTAACAAAGGATATACAGTGGGTACGGAAAGTATTCAGACCACTTTAAAATTTTCACTCTTTGTTTCATTGCAGCTGTTTGCTAAAAGCAAAAAAGTTCATTTTATTTCTCATTAATGTACACTCAGCACACCCATCTTGAAAAAAAAAAAAACCCAGAAATATAGATATTTTTGCAAATTTATTAAAAAAGAAAAACTGAAATATCACATGGTTATAAGTATTCAGACCCTTTGCTCAGTATTGAGTAGAAGCAACCTTTTGAGCTAGTACAGCCGTGATTCTTCTTGGGAATGATACAAGTTTTTTACATCTGGATTTGGGGATCCTTTGCCATTCTTCCATGAAGATCCTCTCCAGTTCCTTCAGGTTGTATGGTGAACGTTGGTGGACAGCCATTTTCAGGTCTCTCCAGAGATGCTTAATTGTGTTGAGGTCAGGGCTCTGGCTGGGCCAGTCAAGAATGGTCAGAGTTGTTCCAAAGTCACTCCTTTGTTATTTTAGCTCTGTGCTTAGGGTCATTGTCTTGGTGGAAGGTGAACCTTCGGCCCAGTCTGAGGTCCAGAGCACTCTGGAAGAGGATTTCTTCCAGGATCTCTCTGTACTTGGCCGCATTCATCTTTCCTTCGATTGAAACCAGTCGTCCTGTCCCTGCAGCTGAAAAACACCCCCATAGCATGATGCTGCCGCCTCCATGTTTCACTGTTGGGATTGTATTGGGCAGGTGATGAGCAGTGCCTGGTTTTCTCCACACATACCACTTAGAATTAACACCAAAAACTTCAATTTTCATCTCATCATCCCAGATAATCTTATTTCTTATAGTTTGGGAGTCCTTCATGTGTTTTTTGGCAAACTCTATGCAGGTTTTCATATGTCTTGCACTGAGGAGAGGATTCCTTCGGGCCACTCTGCCATAAAGCCCCAACTGGTGGAGAGCTGCAGTGATAGTTGACTTTGTGGAACTTTCTCCCTACTGCATCTCTGGAGCTCAGCCACAGTGATCTTTGGGTTCTTCTTTATCTCTCTCACCAAGGCTCTTCTCCCACCATTACTCAGTTTGGCTAGACAGCCAGGTCTAGGAAGAGTTCTGGTCGTCCCAAACTTCTTCCATTTAAGGATTATGGAGGCCACTGTGCTCTTAGGAACCTTGAATGTTGCAGAAATTCTTTTGTAACCTTGGCCAGATCTGTGCCTTGCCACAATTCTGTCTCTGAGCTCCTTGGGCAATTTCTTTGACCTCATGATTCTCATTTGCTCTGACATGCACTGTGAGCTGTGAGGTCTTACAGTCATATGAAAAAGTTTGGGCACCCCTATTAATCTTAATCATTTTTAGTTCTAAATATTTGGGTGTTTGCAACAGCCATTCCCCTTACGTCCGACAGCAGCACAATATGGGGTATCTCTGCCCCTGTGTGTTGTTTAGGACAGGTGGAACCTTTAATTAGCACCAAAAAGGTGCCTCCTACTAGCCCTATAAGAGGGCACAAGAGACCTCCCTCCACTGTGTTTTTTTCTGTCCTGTGTGGAACAGGTGGACGGAGGTCTCTTGTGACCTCCCATTGCTAGGGGTTTTATTTACTCCTGGCTTACCTTTATGGGGTACCTCGGTCCCAAAGAAAAAACCTCCGGGCCTTCGGGCCTTCGCCCCGCAGCGCAGCGTTATCCGGCATCCATCTGCAGGCAGCGCGATCCCGGAAGTAAGCGGGGAACCTCCTCGGCCGGAACTTTTCTCCGGTCCCGTGTTCCCAGGGGAAGGAAGCCTTTGCGCACCACTGCGCCCTACTTCCGGTTTTCTCGGAAAAAGTGCGGTAAGTTTGGAAATTTAAAATTTAAAGGCAAAATATAGATTTGATTTTTGCTGCTTGTATTTTGAGCCTCTGGCTTAGGCTTATGTTCCATTATGGCGTTTGACTTGTTTTGGTGCTGTATAAATGTTTCTTTGTTGGCTTCCTCCCCTCGCTGCTGGATTACATTTAAAAGGTCTGATTGCAGTCCTTTATTTGTTGAGTGAGTGGTTTCTAGCTCCTCTGCTGCGGGTTGCGGTGGCTGGTTTTTTTTCTGACGGTTTTTTTCTCTCTTCAAGTGACCTATTTAAAAAAAAAAAAAAAAAAAAAAAGAGAGGTACCCCTTGGTTTTTTATGCGATGCTTGGCGATCTTCCCTGTTTCAGTGTCACGTGGCTGTTTGATGTTTCAGATGTCATCTTCTGCATCATGTAATGGCGATGCGCTTAGGAGGAAAAATTCCTCTAAACTTGAACACCTAACGTGTTTGGATTGCAATACCCCTTTACCTGACGGCTATGATTTTACCCGCTGTCACCAGTGTCGCGGACCTCCGCCGGAAGTACCTTCTATAAGAGGTTGTTACTTGGGTAAAGGACTATATGAGGAGTCTCTTAAGGAGATTCGTTCTTCCATCGCCCAGATTGCCAAGAGACCGCATATTGAGACACAGGCTTCCCCCCTCCAGAACCTGGTTTCCCAAGGATCTCTGAAGTGCCAGGATCTCTGGAGATTCAACCTGACAGCCTGGAGGTTGAGCAGTCCCTACAGCAGGATAGAGGACTGTCAGAGGCCGTCCTGAAGACCCTTTATTCTGCAAGAGCAGAATCTACCAATAAGAACTACCAGAGGACAGCCAAGATTTTCATGGAGTGGTGCTCCAAGAAGGGTATTAATAATCTAGAACCTTCAACGGCTGATATTTTCTTCAGGACGGTTTGGATAAGGGCCTTGCCCCTGCCACTTTGAAAGTGCAGATTGCGGCCCTCTCCGCTCATTTGAACAGACGTCTGTCTCAGGATCCTCTGGTTGCAAGGTTCCTTAAAGGGGCAATGAGGCTAAAGCCCTCAGTATCATCCCCAGTGGGACCTTGTGGTAGTCATTACAGGCCTGTGCGGTCCTCCATTTGGACCCTTGGAGACTACGGAGATAAAATATTTAGCCTACAAAACTACTTTTTTATTGGCTATTATATCTGCCAAAGAGTAGGGGTACTCCAGGCCCTCTCTTCTAGAGAACCGTACATTTTGTTTTTGCAGATAGGGTGCACCTTAGGTTTGCCTGGGTTTATCCCTAAGGTCCCCTCATACTATAATAGCAATCAGCTAATTTCGTTACCTGTGTTTTTCCCCTCTCCAACCTCTGAGGAGGAAGAAAAGCTCAACACCTTAGATGTGGTAAGGTGTCTGTGGATTTACCTATTCCACACTCAACCGCTTAAGAAGGCCGAAAGCCTACTAATTGATATGCAGGGTAAAAACAGAGGCCTCAAGGCTTCCAAGCCTACTCTATCCACATGGATCAAGGAGACAATTAAGTCTTCCTTTCTTATTCAGGAGTTATTCCCTCCAGTCTTTCTACGGCCACTCAACCTGGGTTGTCGACTTCTTTGGCTGAGTATCGGTCCTTACCATTGGACCAGATTTGTGCGGCTGCATCATGGTTATCTCAGTTGACCTTTTGTTAAACATTATCATTGGACATCCGCAGTTTCCAGACAACTGCCTTTGGTCAGTCAGTCCTTGACGTTGTAAGGCGAGGAAACCCTCCCTAGGGGAATTACTTGCTATCTCCCCATATTGTGCTGCTGTCGGACGTAAGGGGAATCGTTGATTGTAATGTCAATCTGTATACCCTTAGTCCAGACAGCAGCACAAGGCTTCCCTCCCTAGAAGCTTGTTTCCTGTTACTTTATAATTTACACAGTGGAGGGAGGTCTCTTGTGCCCTCTTATAGGGCTAGTAGGAGGCACCTTTTTGGTGCTAATTAAAGGTTCCACCTGTCCTAAACAACACACAGGGGCAGAGATACCCCATATTGTGCTGCTGTCTGGACTAAGGGAATACAGATTGACATTACGATTTCAATTGAAATCAACGATTTCAATTTGATATATCTAATAACTGATGGACACAGTAATATTTCAGGATTGAAATGAGGTTTATTGTACTAACAGAAAATGTGCAATATGCATTAAACCAAAATTTGACCGGTGCAAAAATTTGGGTACCCTTATCATTTTATTGATTTGAATACTCCTAACTACTTTTTACTGACTTACTGAAGCACAAAATTGGTTTTGTAACCTCACTGAGCTTTGAACTTCCAATCATGAGAAAAGGTATTTAAGGTGGCCAATTGCAAGTTGTTCTCCTATTTGAATCTCCTATGAAGAGTGGCATCATGGGCTCCTCAAAACAACTCTCAAATGATCTGAAAACAAAGATTGTTCAACATAGTTGTTCAGGGGAAGGATACAAAAAGTTGTCTCAGAGATTTAACCTGTCAGTTTCCACTGTGAGGAACATAGTAAGGAAATGGAAGACCACAGGGACAGTTCTTGTTAAGCCCAGAAGTGGCAGGCCAAGAAAAATATCAGAAAGGCAGAGAAGAAGAATGGTGAGAACAGTCAAGGACAATCCACAGACCACCTCCAAAGAGCTGCAGCATCATCTTGCTGCAGATGGTGTCACTGTGCATCGGTCAACAATACAGCACACTTTGCACAAGGAGAAGCTGTATGGGAGAGTGATGCGAAAGAAGCCGTTTCTGAAAGCACGCCACAAACAGAGTCGCCTGAGGTATGCAAAAGCACATTTGGACAAGCCAACTTCATTTTGGAAGAAGGTCCTGTGGACTGATGAAACAAAGATTGAGTTGTTTGGTCATACAAAAAGGCGTTATGAATGGCATCCAAAAAACACAGCATTCCAAGAAAAACACTTGCTACCCACTGTAAAATTTGGTGGAGGTTCCATCATGCTTTGGGGCTGTGTGGCCAATGCCGGCACCGGGAATCTTGTTAAAGTTGAGGGTCGCATGGATTCAACTCAGTATCAGCAGATTCTTGAGAATAATATACAAGAATCAGTGACGAATTTGAAGTTACGCCGGGGATGGATATTTCAGCAAGACAATGATCCAAAACACAGCTCCAAATCTACTCAGGAATTCATGCAGAGGAACAATTACAATGTTCTGGAATGGCCATCCCAGTCCCCAGACCTGAATATCATTGAACATCTGTGGGATAATTTGAAGCGGGCTGTCCATGCTCGGCGACCATCAAACTTAACTGAACTGGAATTGTTTTGAAATGAGGAATGGTCAAAAATACCTTCATCCAGGATCCAGGAACTGATTAAAAGCTACAGGAAGTGACTAGAGGCTGTTATTTTTGCAAAAGGAGGATCTACTAAATATTAATGTCACTTTTCTGTTGAGGTGCCCATACTTTTGCACCGGTCAAATTTTGGTTTAATGCATATTGCACATTTTCTGTTAGTACAATAAACCTCATTTCAATCCTGAAATATTACTGTGTCCATCAGTTATTAGATATATGAAATTGAAATGGCTGTTGCAAACACCCAAATATTTAGAACTAAAAATGATTAAGATTAATAGGGGTGCCCAAACTTTTTCATATGACTGTATATAGACAGGTATGTGCCTTTCCTAATCAAGTCCAATCAATTTAATTAAACACAGCTGGACTCCAATGAAGGAGTAGAACCATCTCAAGGAGGATCAGGAGGAAATGGACAGCATGTGAGTTAAATATGACTGTCAGAGCAAAGGGTCTGAATACTTATGTGATATACCATGTGATATTTCAGTGTTTTCCTTTTTAATAAATTTGCAAAAATATCTACATTTCTGGGTTTTTTTCTGTCAAGATGGGGTGCTGAGTGTACATTAATGAAAAATAAAATGAACTTTTTTGCTTTTAGCAAATGGCTGCAATGAAACAAAGAGTGAAAAATTTAAAGGGGTCTGAATACTTTCCGTACCCACTGTATACTTCCCAGTTTGTCTATTATAACTGGTATGACTCACTGGATTTGAATTAGACTAAAATACAATTTTATCAGCATATTTTAGATTTCTTCCCCCCCCCACCACTTGTTTCTACTTGTAGTATGGAGATAGCTCATATTTTATGCGTCTCTCCTGTCTATATATTTGTACTGTTGCACATTGCCCAATTTTGATATTTACATATTTTGTTGTACTTAATAAAGATTTATATATATATATATATATATATATATATATATATACCAGTACAGACCAAAAGTTTGGACACACCTTCTCATTCCAAGAGTTTTTTGTATTTTCATGACTATAAAAATTGTAGATTCACACTGAAGGCATCAAAACTATGAATTAACACATGTGGAATTATATACATAACAAAAAAGTGTGAAACAACTGAAAATATGTCTTATATTCTAGGTTCTTCAAAGTAGCCACCTTTTGCTTTGATTACTGCTTTGCACACTCTTGGCATTCTCTTGATGAGCTTCAAGAGGTAGTCACCTGAAATGGTTTTCACTTCACAGGTGTGCCCTGTCAGGTTTAATAAGTGGATTTCTTGCCTTATAAATGGGGTTGGGACCATCAGTTGTGTTGTTCAGAAGTCAGGTGGATACACAGCTGATAGTCCTACTGAATGGAGTGTTAGAATTTGCATTATGGCAAGAAAAAAGCAGCTAAGTAAAGAAAAAAAACGAGTGGCCATCATTACTTTAAGAAATGAAGGTCAGTCAGTCCGAAAAATTGGGAAAACTTTGAAAGTGTCCCCAAGTGCAGTGACCAAAACCATCAAGCGCTACAAAGAAACTGGCTCACATGAGGACCGCCCCAGGAAAGGAAGACCAAGAGTCACCTCTGTTGCAGAGGATAAGTTCATCTGAGTCACCAGCCTCAGAAATCGCAGGTTAACAGCAGCTCAGATTAGAGACCAGGTCAATGCCACACAGAGTTCTAGCAGCAGACACATCTCTACAAGAACTGTTAAGAGGAGACTGTGTGCAGCAGGCCTTCAAGGTAAAATAGCTGCTAGGAAACCACTGCTAAGGACAGGCAACAAGCAGAAGGGACTTGTTTGGGCTAAAGAACACAAGGAATGGACATTAGACCTGTGGAAATCTGTGCTTTGCTCTGATGAGTCCAAATTTGAGATCTTTGGTTCCAACCACCGTGTCTTTGTGCGACGCAGAAAAGGTGAACGAATGGACTCTACATGCCTGGTTCCCTCCGTGAAGCATGGAGGAGGAGGTGTGATGGTGTGGGGGTGCTTTGCTGCTGACACTGTTGGGGATTTATTCAAAATTGAAGCAATACTGAACCCGCATGGTTACCACAGCATCTTGCAGCGGCATGCTATTCCATCTGGTTTGCGTTTAGTTGGACCATCATTTATTTTTCAACAGGACAATGACCCCAAACACACCTCCAGACTGTGTAAGGGCTATTTGACCAAGAAGGAGAGTGATGGGGTGCTACGCCAGATGACCTTGCCTCCACAGTCACCAGACCTGAACCCAATCGAGTTGGTTTGGGGTGAGCTGGACCACAGAGTGAAGGCAAAAGGGCCAACAAGTGCTAAGCATCTCTGGGAACTCCTTCAAGACTGTTGGAAGACCATTTCAGGTGACTACCTCTTGAAGCTCATCAAGAGAATGCCAAGAGTGTGCAAAGCAGTAATCAAAGCAAAAGGTGGCTACTTTGAAGAACCTAGAATATAAGACATATTTTCAGTTATTTCACACTTTTTTGTTAAGTATATAATTCCACATGTGTTAATTCATAGTTTTGATGCCTTCAGTGTGAATCTACAATTTTTATAGTCATGAAAATACAGAAAACTCTTGGAATGAGAAGGTGTGTCCAAACTTTTGGTCTGTACTGTATATATAAATTTTGCTCATAGTTTTCTAATTTCTGATCTTGTTTGCACTTCCAGTTTTCTAGAATCCCATCCACTTTGCTCTGACTGTAAAACAACGCAATTTTTTTCCACGTCGTTTACGCCACGTGGGGACCTGGCCTTATGTGCACTTTTTATAGATACAGTATGTAGAGGTAGTGGTTGTACTCATGTGATATACAGTCCATGGTCATATGATGGACACATATCTATTTATAAATTAAGTACATTTCGGTTAGGTTTTATTTTTACTGTAGTACATTTTACAGTTTTTTGATTAGCACACAAGCCCTTTTTTGGTGCAGGATTTTTTTTTTTCCTATTTGTAAAAAACAGAATCTAATGGTGATTCCAATTAATTACTATACTATTTATATGGAGATTAGTTTGCTATGGACTATCACCTCTATGCGGATAACCTCTACTGCATCTTACTCTTTCAGTGCCTCAGTTCCAGAGAAACTGCAGCTTGTGGGACAGTGTGCAAAAATCAGAGAAGCCTCCTCCTTAAAGGGGTTGTCCAGGCAAAAATGGACAACCCTTTTAACTCGGCTAGAGGCAGTGAACCCTTTTAAATCAGCTGGGGGCAGTGAAACAAATATAAAAAAAATGCATACACTTCTGTCCCCAATGTCTCGGTGTACTCCCGTGCATCCTGGTTCTTCTGCTCCAGCGGAGTCTTCGGGAGTTCCGCTGAAGCTGCTGATTGGCCTCAGTGGTCACATGACCGCTGAGGTTAATCAGCGAAGGGCCTGCAATGTCACTATCTGTGACATCACGGGTCCTCTTCCTGAGGCCTGCTGAGGCCAATCAGCAGAGCTCCGGAAGAGACCCGGGAGACGCTGCTGGAGCAGAAGAACCGGGACGCGTGGGAGGACACCGGAGCAACAGGGACAGGTGAGTATGCATTTTGTTTATTTATTTCACTGCTGATTTAAACATTAAAAGAGTTGTCCATTTTTGCCTGGACAACCACTTTAATTTCAGGTTCAATTCAGCTTAAGTATATCTGCCACCATTTTTGGGATGGCTTAATCAGTTTATGATATATTCTCTTATATGAGGCTAAAGGCTGAAGCTGAAGTGAAGGAGGAGTCTGATGAATTAGACTCATGTGCTTAATTAGAAGAATGAACAATGTTAGAACCCCTCATGAATTTACATTAGCAGTCATTTTGTAAAGATACATAGAAAAATACATGACAGTAGCAGTGTAAGTTATGGTAGGTTCACACTAGCATTGTGCTCTCTGTCGTTCGGGTCCCCATGGGGACCTGTTGACATTATTTTATCAAAACATTTGTATGTCTATAAAAAATGGTATGGTCCGTTTTATTCCTGCGAAATGCATCTGTGGGAAAACTTGACAGGATTAAAACATGGCGTTAATTATGTGACCCTCACATAGGTCATATGACCCCTGCCATCCAGTTAAATGTCCAGGAGACAGATTAATGGTATTGTATTAAGGAGAAGAACACAAACAGTATTACTGCAGCAATACAGTAAATCCTCCAGTATCCGTAGTTTCATTTAACCGTGGTCAGTCACAGGGGGTTATGCAAAACATTATATTAATGACCTATTCTTTTGATAAGTCATTAATATAAAATCAATGGGGGCCGACACCCACCCCAGCACTGATCAGCTGTACTTTGAGTAGTGTATAGAGACAGAAGCAGATGGCTCTGTATACTGTGAAGTGACCTAGTCTGTAACAGCAAAGCCAGGTCATAGCACAGTGCACTGAGCCATTTCCTTCTGGCTCTGTACATTATGCGAAATAACGTTTGATGCTATCCACAGTTTCCAGTAGACTTTGAAGGGTAGGCTCTGTAAGGGTATAATACCTTGCTACTTCTGTTATTTAACTTGATTTTAACTCTTTCTAGGCAGGCTCCAGCTGCAGGTAGCCAACTGTTGCTTTAATCCAACTCTGTACAGATGCCTCCTAACAACTTCTGATCTTGAATTCTTGAACTTTCCTGTGGTTCAGAGGTGGTGCTTACCCTGGCACTCCTTCTTACCTTATCCATCTGGCAGTCTTATGAGTCTCTCCTGACAGCTCTGTTACTGTAACTTCAATCCACTGTAATCACTTTATTTCTGGGTTATATTGATTCTTTCTTTGCAGTATTTATAACTGTGGCACTATGTCACGACTGTTGAACAAGATGCACCCAACTGTACTGGTCCGTTCCTCCTAGCAGCTCTACTCCAGGCTGTACTGAAATGACTAGCTTGATCAGTCTGGGGCTAACCTACTCCCCTGGTCTTATACCCCTGCACCTGAGAAAACTCAGTCTCTGAGTGAGTTCTGTTGAGTTGAGTCTGTGGTTGGCAGCAGAGCACACCACCGAGAGATTCCATTGCAGTCTCAATGGAGGAAAGTGAGGTGGCGTTCTTTTCACCACCAGCCACTTGTTATTGAAAAATAACCTCTACATCTGAACAGCCACAAGTGGAGCCTCCTGGACGCCACTATTTTGGGAGTGACCAAGGCCTATTCATTTCTATGTGCAGTAGCTCTGCCCACCAGCCAAAATTCTGGAGCGCATCGGAAAGTTTCAGATAGTTGCGGTGAGTTCTCTGAATGGAGTGTTGTGAGCAGAGTGTTTGTTACCAAGACTGCTATGCAAGATGTTGCATTGTTCACCTGTAAAGGGTCTGACCAGGATCCAGAGGCCTGGATGTGCAGTGAAAACCCAGAGGTTTTAGAGCTAGTGGAGGAGATAGCTGCAGGAAAGGGTGGAGTATACCCTCAGGATAGGCCCCAAGGGATTTTGGGCCGCTCATGTGAACAGCATCCTTGTGTCACTGCCATTGCCTTAGGTATGGGAGGAGTCTGCCACAGCCATACCAGAATGTCTGTACAGTACACAAGCTGGGTTTACCTATGGCCCAATTGCACCTGTAACACCACTATGCCAATCTTCTGCTACTACACCACCTGCTGTGCTGAGCATCGTGATCATCTCCGCTGGTGACTATATCTCTGTGGGGGAACATGTATCCATCATTGAAGCTACGAAGCAGGCTTCACAAGCACCACCTGAGTACAGGAGCAATATAACCCATTTAAACGTGATGGCCTACCACCGGGCCATGGAGGCAGAAAAGGCCTAGATGCTAGAGTTGGCCAACCTGCAAAAGCCACAGCCATTGCCAATCTTGAAGCAGGGATCACCATCTGAGCCTGCTTCCCCTGTTCCACCCAAGGAGGCTGAGAGTTGAAGATTCTACCAGATAAGATTTGTGCCCCCCAGTCAACACGTGGCTGGGTAAATAAAGTGTTGTGCCTGTGAAGAGGTAAAATGTTTTGCTCTGTGTTTACAACTGGTTTTGTCTTTGTAAACTTGGTTGGGGTACATTAGTTCCCCAGGTCTGGTAAAACCTGTGTGTGAATGTTCTATTATTACTTCTTATTCCTTTCTTTTCTCATCAGGCTGGCCACTTAATGTCCATTTTTTCTACTTTTTGGTCTTGCCATCTGGAACAATGTATAAAAACTAAGAAAATGTTCACAACAATATGGGTTAATAAAGAAGTGTTTTGATTTACTTACCTGCAGAAGTGGAGCTGCAGCAGGGTGCATCTGCAACAACTCTAGTGTTTTATAGAGAAAACTGCATAGGATTATGGGAAATGTTTGTGATATAAAATGACTCAATTAGACAGAAAGCTGGGTTGGTATTGGTTTTCTTTCCCTTGTTGGTGGAGTTAACATAGTCAAAATCTGTGGGACTGCAACAGCCTGAAATGTAAGGATTTTGTTATGCACAGTATGTTTATTTTCCAAAGAACTTCCTAAAATAAACTCCTTTGGATTTCTTTTTATCAATCTAGGCATGATTTTTATTGGAATATCCCATGCTTTACAGTGACCCCCCCCCCCCCCTTCCCAGTCTATCCAGCTGGAGAAATCTTCTAAGCTTAGTTCTCCTGGACCCATTTCTCATTGTATATACAGGTGCATCTCAATAAATTAGAATATCTTTGAAACATTTCTTTCTTTCAGTAATTAAATGAAAAAAGTGACCTCCTATATTTTCTAGATTCTTTACACACAGAGTGTTCTATTTCAAGTGTTTTATTTCTGTAAATATTGATTATGGATTACAGGTAATGAAAACCAAAATCTCAGAAAATTTTAATATTGTAAAAAAAGTTCAGTATTGTAAATTCAGTGTGTCACCTGCCAAGGTTTCCTAAACCTTTAAATTGTCCTTCAGTCTGGTTCAGTAGGACACACAATCATGGAAGACTGCTGATTATGAATTGTATTACTGAATTACTGAAATGAATGAACGTTTCAAAATATTCTAATTTATTGAGATGCATCTGTAGCTGCCAAGTTGGGCAGGAGCCCATTTCCCCTTTCACAATACACTTCTCCAGTTACCTAATTGTTTTTGGTGCTGAACTTTGGACACTATCCTTTGTTTCCTTCACCCAAGCAGCATCGTAATTGAACACTGACACAATTGTACCCTGAAAATCTTGTTTGTTTCTTTGTCCCTGGGAGGCCCTGAGATTGACACTAACAGACCTGTGCCTCAAGGTCCCTCATGCCTTTACCTGTTAATGTACCTGTGCATTAGGATCCCTTGTTGTCTACGCCCCTTTTCGAAACTGATGACTAATCCTACCTGACTGATGGACGACTATTTATATTTGTTATATTTTGTACAGTTTATATTATTTCATATGTACAATAACTATATATTGCTGCGGGAGTTGGGTGTGTCTCTACTCCATTCAGTCACTTCAGGTATTTGGGACGAGTGGGGTTAATTCCTTGTATCCTGAGGTGTGTACAGTATATAAGGGCAGACAGCACTCAGGTAGATAGCTCTCTGCTCCTGGGTCAAGCACATGTGAGTTAAACTGCTGTACGTTGTGTCTGGGAAGCTGTGCAGTAGACCGAGCTCTCTGCAGTTAGGTACCTGTGTTGTAGGCAGTGGCCAGACGGCTAGGATTTATTTTGCATTTGTTTTGTTTGTCTGTCTGAAAAGCACAAATAAAACTGGTTGTGGCCAGTTGCACCATACTCTGCTGGACAGGATTCTAATTGCTGTGCCAAAAGTATCTGAGGAGACGACTATTCCCGAGCTAATCCTATCACTAAAGATATGACTTATGTGTATATTATTGATTTGCTATGTTACACCTGTATTCACCAAATTCCATGTTCCTTACATTCAATGTATGTTTTTTTTTATGCTACTGACTGTATATAGTTTATAGTAAAGTATATAGTGTATAATAAATCTGCTGTCTGCCTCCTGAGAAGAAAGAGACTGCCAAGTTGGAGGAGGACTTGAGGTTTACCAAAGCCTCACAACCTTCACCCTGCATTACACAAGTAGTCAGGGTATCTCATATCAGCACCCATATATAGTGGGAGAAACAGGGGTACGGTATTGCTGTGGAAAACAGTTACCAAGCACAGTACTCTTGCCTACAGTGGAACTCCTGCTGCACTACTACCCCCATCTGGGAAGCTGCATTGGTTGCTATTATCTCAGTAAAGTTACTTAATTTGGTTCAACTGCAAGTACTGTCTCGGAAGTTATTCCCCTGCTTAACATTCAAGGGCCATTCTGACCACCATTCCCTGGCTCAGTGAGAGCAGAGGATTCCTCACAACTGGAAGTGCCCTGGGGGAACTACCACCACCATCAGGTACACTGCAGGCCTCCTCGACACTGCCCCAACTCAGGAAATGGGCTCGAGGAGTCAGTAAAGTAATCCTGGCCTACCATTGACAACACTGGTTACTACTCCCATCCTCTGGTTCCCTCCAGGGGGTTGCAGTGCACACAATGTATTAACCTAGTCAACTGACTTTTTTAGCACTACATAACACAATGTACAGTAATGCTATTTTTATTTATGTTACAGTTTACTATTTACGACATATAGCGTACAAGTAAGAAATGAAATTTGATGATATGCTTAGGGGCATAGTTATGGGGGTTGCAGTGGTAGAAATCTCCCTGGAGTCTGAGGGGGGCAAAGGCCTCTGTACAATATGGGAAAACAACAGTATTATAGATGGCACATGGTAAGTGGGATCCCAAAGCAGATTTTACACTGGGGCGCAGAAGCTAGTTACACCCCTGGATATACTTGTTATTTCTTTCAGCACACAGTGAAGTTTATAGGGCATGCATTCTATCTTACATTTTTACAGACTGCCAGAAAGGAACTGACTGGGTAGAAGGTTTAAATTTGTTTGCATATCTGTATGCTTGAAAAGGTATTTACTAAAATCTTAGCAGAAGCCATTGAATACAAATATTTTAAGGTCTAAAATACACCAAATTGCGACATATATCCATTTTTGGTCTAATATACAGTACAATTAAGGAGCAGATAGTTTGTATAAAAATATAGTTAATTTCAATATCATAAAGAAGGACATTTAGAGAGTAAAGATGAACAAAGGGACTGTCTCTCCAAAAGAGTTGCATATAGTTATATTAAAATTCATAGTCAACTGCCCTTTAATATACAGAGGTAAAGGTATACTAAAGCTGTCTAGCTTATGCCAAAAACACACTCTTTTGGCACATCAGATATAATTGGCTAAAAGTAGCTAGTCTATGGATCTGTTAGGTTGAGACAATTTTCTAGTATACTAGTATATTGGCTAAATGTGCTGTAAAGCTTGGCTTATTCTGCACCTCTTACCAACATTAAATACAGGGGCAAGTAAGTGTGCAATGTTCTGGCCTGGAGAAAATGTAAGTCTTCTCAAAAGCAGAATATGACTAGAGATGAGCGAAGTATTAAAAAATTCGATTCGGCAACTTTGCCGAATTTCGCGATATGATTCTACTCGATCCGAATTAAATTGTGGCGAATCCCGAACCAAAAACAGCTATTTATTGGCTGCACAGAGCCAGGGTGGGTGGCAAAATGGCGGAACCGCTTGGATACCGCGGTCATGTTTGACTACTGCATCCAAGTTGTTAACACCCTGGATAGGTTATGGAGCAGGGTGTTAGTTGTCAGTTACAGCTAACACCCTGCTCCATAACCGATTGGGGGGATTTAACATCTTGGATGCAGCAGTCAAAGATGCCGTGTGCGCTCGCGAAGGGGTTAAAATGATGTGACATAACAGGGCTGGCTGCTGATTGGGTGCACGCATGGCATTGTGGGTGATCCTGCATTCCCAGAGTTCCTTGCCCCATGTAGAGCAACCATTTTGAACTAAATGCGAATCATTACCATGTAGCGTGAGGAAATTCGGATTCGATGCGAATCGAATATTTCCTGAAATTCGAATCGAATTCCTCTTCTGCAGCTTCGATTCGCTCATCTCTAGTTTTGATGTTCAATTATACATCATACACATCATACACAACACATTTACTGGTATTACCTATTTAGTTCCAGTATGAAATTAGAAAAAAAACATAGATTTTGTGATATACCAAGAAAGTGTAAATATACATTTCTTTATAAAAACCATACTCCATATCTACATGACCCTGTTTATTCAAAATAGTCCCCTTTACAATTAATTCATTCAAATTTAAAACATAGTTAAATTATGTGTTAAAAACAGAGATTATACCCAAGAAAGTAACATTTCTGCATAGATTAGTAAAAATAGAAATATTCATATTAGAATGCAGTTTCTAACCAAGCCATAATATATAACCTCTGACACTTAAAAACTTTCCACCGTGCATATATCTATTGAAAAATGTCATTTTATCTTTGTTTTTAAAGTATCAGACTAACCTCAGCTTTAACATTTTGATAATAAGCTGCTGTTGGTTGAGATATTTGAATGTCTAGAACATTAAGATTTATTTTAGATTTTCTTCTGTAACTTTTCAAAAAGTTAAAAAAGTCATAAAGAAAGTAGTATACTTATTTTATTATATTTATCTTTGCTGACAATACAATAGAAAATGTAGCTACAGATTTGTAACCTAAAGATTTAAACATACTGGGGCAGATTTATTAAGACTGGCATTTTGTATACTAGTCTTTTAATAAAGGCCCTGACAGGCACAAGGTATGGCTGATTTATGAAGAGGCTCCAGCCTCTTCATATATTAGACGCATGCCCATTAGGAACTGATGTAGATTTGACTTCTATTTCACACCAGAAAACTGTTGTGAGTTTGAATAAATATGTTGGGCCAAGGCATACCCACACTGGCCCATCCCACTCCAACCACATTCGCACAATGTAGCGAGCAAGGCACAGAACAAGGGTTGTGGTGCATGTTTGGCTCAAGAAAGGACCTTGCGCCACAATATCATCCCTTTAAATCAGAAAACTAGCATTCTTATTTTTTTTTTATTCTTATTAGATCAATTCATCATAAAAACTAAATTAGGTAGAAAATGAAATACTGTGTTACTATCCAATATACGTTTTGAATAATATTTTTTACCCGGACTTTCTATTGCGAATAGGACTGATTTTGGGCTCCGACCAGAGATACCATCTGGTTTGTCAGCAACTGAGAAAAGATATACCTTTTTCACAGACCCAGATTCTTGTAGTAGACAACCAGAGTACCATAAAACAGCATACTGGTAAAATCAAGTTTTATCAGGGTATTTCCCAGAGGTCAATAAAAAGTGACATTTGGTGGGAAGCTCCAGTGTTCCTCCTCCTTATAGTAGGTAATTTAGCTTCAAAATGGTTAGAATGGCCTCCTCATTTGGTTCCTTAACACCTGATCCCTTGGATTACTTCCTCCAGGTAGGACATGAATAGCTAACACTGCAGACAGTGTCGGACTGGGATGTCTTGGGCCCACCAGTGGAATTGTTTCTAGGGGCCCACCATCAGGACCCCTGCTGATCAGCGGTACCGAGAGCGGGCAGCTAAAGGTAATTACATGCCAGGAGCCATGCTGCTCACCCACTATACCATGTGCACCACTGCACTACCAAAACCTACTGCTACACCCTGTATGGCAAGTGAACATCATGGCTCCAAGAATTGTTACCTTTACCTGTAGCCACACTGTCCTGGAAAAGCTGATCTGCAGAGGTCCTGGCTGTTGTATCATCGCAGATGTAATATTGATGGCCTATACTAAGGACAGGCCATCAATATTAGAAAGATGGATAAATCCTTTAAAGAGGTTGTCCAGGAATTGGAGCAACCCATGTAGCTGGCGGAAGGTGTAAAGTAAAAAATAAGTAAATTAAAAAGTATACTCACCTGTCCCCGGCACTCCGTTGTCCGCTGCCAGTGTCCATTCAGTCTCATGCCGGCGACTCCTTGCTGGGAGTCCTGCACCTCATGTGATCACTAAGACCAATTAGGTACAGGATTTCCAGAAATGAGGCGCCGCCATGAGACCGAACAGACACAGGCAGTGGACAACGGGGTGCTGGGGACAGGTGAGTATGCTTTTTTTAAAAAAATTTCTTATTTTTACACCTCCCTGGCGGCCAACACAGTGGTCATTCCAGTCTATGGACAACCTCTTTTAAGGGGTTGTCTGGACCAAGTTTTTCTATGGTCACTTCACTGGTCCCCCCACATAGTGGCCTCTTCACTGGTCCCCCATACTGTATGGGGAACAGTGATGGGTTCATTATATTGTGTGGGAGCAGTGATGGGGGCTAACATCCTGTGGGGGGGACATTAAACTGTGTGGGGCATATTAAAGGGGTTGTCCAGGGTTAATCTTTTTTATGGCCTAAGCTTAGGATAGGCCATAAATACCTGATCGGTAGGGGGCTGACACACGGCCCCATCAGCTGTATGGAGCCACAACACAGGGCCGGAAACAGAAAGCTCCATCCGCTGTATAGCAGCCCGGTGCCTTCACTGCAGCTCAGCTCCTACTGACTTCAATAAGTGCTGAGATACAGTGAAGGTGCCCAGCCCCTATACAGTGGACAGAGCTTTCTGCTTCTGGCCCTGTATTGTGTACAGTACGGGCATCAGAATTGGCTCCGTACAGTTGATCGGTCCAGGGTTGGCCCCCTAGAGATCAGGTATCTATGGCCTATCCTGAGGATAAACCATAACAAATTATGCCTGGACAACCCCTTTAATATACCCCCCAGGGCCCCCCTAATGCGCCACACTTTAAAGAGGTTGTCCAGTATAATTTTTTTCTATTTTATAATTAGTCTGGGGAGGTGAATCCCCCTACCCCCCCCCCCCAAAAAAAAAAAACAAACATACTAAACATACTCACCTGTCTCCGGTGCTCCGGTGTCCTCCCAGCACGGTCCGGTCCTGCAGCTCCGCTGTCTTCTTTTTGCTGTAATTCCTCACTGGCTGTGACGTCCCAGGTCCCTTCCCTTAGGCCGCTGATTGGCCTCGGGGGTCACGTGACGTCACAGGTAGTCATGTGCAGGGGGAACTTCAGCTGGAAGAAAACAACAGAACTGCAGGACCGAAGCGTGCTGGGAGACACTGGGGACAGGAGAGAAAGTTTTTTTTTTTTTTTTTTTTGTTTTGTTTTTTTCACCTGCCCCGGTGTAATTAAAAAAAAAAAATGAAGGAGCCACTTTATGGAGTATAAGCTCCACAGTGGCCCCCACCCAGTATTATAAGCTCCACAGTGGCCCCCACCCAGTATTATAAGTTCCACAGTGGCCCCCACCCAGTATTATAAGCTCCACAGTGGCCCCCATCCAGTATTATATACTCCCCACAGTGGCCCCCATCCAGTATTATATACTCCCCACAGTGGCCCCCACCCAGTATTATAAGCTCCACAGTGGCCCCCACACAGTATTATATGCTCTACAGTGGCCCCCATCCAGTATTATAAACTCCCCACAGTGGCCCCCCACCCAGTATTATATACTCCCCACAGTGGCCCCCACCCAGTATTATAAGTTCCACAGTGGCCCCCACCCAGTATTATATGCGCCCAATAGCCCCCCCTCCGGTGCTATTATTATACTTTGGGGTCTCCTCAGACCCCAGAGTATAATAATCGGAGGCCCAGGGAAGGTGATTAAAAATAACAAACATTCATACTCACCTTGCCTTACCTTTCCTTGCCATCCTCGCTCCATCCTGTCGTCTTCAGCGTCTTCAGTGTCTTCCGACGTCACTGCCGAGGCCTGTGAATGGGCCTCAGCGGTCACATGAGGGCGCACTGACGTCATTACGCGGCCGCGCCCCATGTGACCGCTGGGGCCTAATCACAGGCCTCAGTCACATGACGGAGGAGCGCCGGAGAGAACGCTGCGCCCAGGAGAGGTGAGAATATGTATTTATTATTTTCAGTCACTTCCCCTGGGTGCCCTGCCCTGCCATCTATTGGAAAGGGGCCTGCAATATGCCAGGGCCCCTTTCCAATAACAGTATGTATAGCGGTCGGGGAACCAGGCTTTCCCCGACCGCTATCATAGTGGTCCGGGGCCCCAGCCATCTCCAGCTGGCCACGGGCTCCGTACCCTGCCGAGCCCGGTCGCGGTCGCACCCCCTGCGACCACGATCGTTACGCCACTGGTCAGATGCCCGATCGGGATGGTCAGGATCACGATCGGGCCCCATGACATGAGGACTAATAGTTGGGGCTCGGGGCCCACCGGTGGATTCACCGGTTCCCCGGTGGGCCAGTCCGACCCTGACTGCAGATGCCATTATGAGACCACTCCCTGTAATGCTCAATAGACTGTGATGGAGTCTCCTTTCCTCCTGCTATTACAGAATGGAACTGCTCTTAATACCCCTGACAAATTCAGACTAGGGGATTGTCCTCCTACAGGTGCTGTAAATTGTTACTTGCAGCATATTTCTGAGTAAGCTGCTCCTGACATGCATACGCAGGCCCAGGCAGTCTCATGGTCAAGGATCAAAGGGAATAATGCACGACATCAAGTCACCCACCAGCAATAAGCTTATCATAGGGTAGTTAGGATCAGACAAAGTGGGGCCCTGGGCAAAATTAGAATCGGGGCCCCAAATGCTGATATGCAAACAACACCATCGTCTTCCAGTGGCAACCCCTATAATAACGCCTCCTTTCTGCCAACAAAAAAGTAATAACAACCCCTATTTTACCACACACTATTCAAATGAGCACCTTTGTACCGCCTAATAGATTTTTGCACCCAGTCGTCAGTTATTATAGCGCCTCCTTATAAATAATAGTCCTTGATTATAAATAATATTACACCTTTATCAGTAATAGAGCCCTTATAAATGATAAATAGTGCCCTGTATCAGTAATAATATCCCCCTTATCAGTAACAGTCATAAAAATAATACTGCTCCCTTATTAATAATAGCCCTCTCATAAATACAGTGGGGAAAAAAAAAGTATTTAGTCAGCCACCAATTGTGCAAGTTCTCCACTTAAAAAGATGAGGCCGCCCTGTAATTGACATCATAGGTAGACCTCAAATATGAGAGTCAAAATGAGAAAACAAATCCAGAAAATGACATTGTCTGATTTTTAAAGAATTTATTTGCAAATTATAGTGGAAAATAAGTATTTGGTCAATAACAAAAGTTCATCTCAATACTTTGTTATATATCCTTTGTTGGCAATGACAGAGGTCGAACGTTTTCTGTAAGTCTTCACAAGGTTGGCACACACTGTTGCTGGTATGTTGGCCCATTCCTCCATGCGGATCTCCTCTAGAGCAGTGATGTTTTGGATCTGTCACTGGGCAACACGGACTTTCAACTCCCTCCAAAGGTTTTCTATGGGGTTGAGATCTGAAGACTGGCTAGGCCACTCCAGGTCCTTGAAATTCTTCTTACGAAGCCACTTCTTCGTTGCCCTGGTGGTGTACTTGGGATCATTGTCATGCTGAAAGACCCAGCCACGTTTCATCTTCAATGGCCTTGCTGATGGAAGGAGGTTTGCACTCAAAATCTCACGATACATGGCCCCATTCATTCTTTCATGTACACAGATCAGTCATTCTAATCCATTTGCAGAGAAACAGTCCCAAAGCATGATGTTGCCACCCCCATGCTTCACAGTAGGTATGGTGTTCTTTGGATGCAACTCAGCATTCACTCTCCTCCAAACACAACGAGTTGTGTTTCTACCAAACAGTTCTACTTTGGTTTCATCTGACCATATGACATTCTCCCAATACTCTTCTGGAACATCCAAATGCTCTCTAGCAAACTTCAGACGGGCCCGGATATGTACTGGCTTAAGCAGGGGGGACCCGTCAGGCACTGCAGGATCTGAGTCCCTAGCGGCGTAGTGTGTTACTGATGGTAGCCTTTGTTATGTTAGTCCCAGCTTTCTGCAGGTCAGTCACTAGGTCCCCCCGTGTGGTTCTGGGATTTTTGCTCACCGTTCTTGTGATCATTTTGACCCCACGGGGTGAGATCTTGTGTGGAGCCCCAGATCGAGGGAGATTATCAGTCGTCTTGTATGTCTTCCATTTTCTAATTATTGCTCCCACAGTTGATTTCTTCACACCAAGCTGCTTGCCTATTGCAGATTCAGTCTTCCCAGCCTGGTGCAGGTCTACAATTTTTTTTTCTGGTGTACTTCCACAGCTCTTTGGTCTTCACTGTAGTGGACTTTGGAGTGTGACTGTTTGAGGTTGTGGACAGGTATCTTTTATACTGATAACAATTTCAAACAGGTGCCATTACTACAGGTAATGAGTGGAGGACAGAGGAGCCTCTTAAAGAAGAAGTTACAGGTCTGTGAGAGCCAAAAATCTTGCTTGTTTGTAGGTGACCAAATACTTATTTTCCACCCTAAAAAAATCAGACAATGTGATTTTCTAGATTTGTTTTCTCATTTTGTCTCTCATACTTGAGGTCTACCTATGATGTCAATTACAGGCCTCTCTCATCTTTTTAAGTGGGAGAACTTGCACAATTGGTGGCTGACTAAATACTTTTTTTCCCCACTGTAATAGTTACCCTTATAACTAATAGTCCCCATTATCACTAATAGCCCCCTTTATAAATAAGCCCACTTAACAATTATACCCCCCTTATAAACAGTTCCCCTCTTATAAATAATAGCTCCCCCCTTATAATGGATGCCTTCTATATAATAGTTCCCCTTTATAAATAATAGCTCATCTTATAAATAATAGTTCTCCCTTATAATAGCCCCCTCATATTTAAGTTTCCCAATTATATATAGTAACCCACCCTTATATATAATAGTTCCTCCCTTATAAATAAGAGCCCCCTTATATATAATAATTCTCCGTTATACAGTGTCGGACTGAAGGGCCTTAGGCCCGCCAGAGGAACGTGTTCTGGGGCCCCACCCAACAGCTTCCTGCTAATAGCCTACACCACGGCTCCTTCACTGAAGTCTTACATATGTGCTGACTATCTGGTGTTACTGAGTATGTTCCCAGTATTGTCATCCCCTATAGTACTGTGCAGGCCCCAATAACTCCATGGCCAGTTCATGCACAGTACTGTATGGGGAATGACATGGCCATGGAGCACTACACGTATGTGCAAGATTATAGTAAGGAAGCTGTGATGCAGACATAGCACACAGGGCTGCCAGCAGGAATTTTGAGCCCCCTCCCCCCACAGTATAATGCTCCACATGGTATATAATGCTCCACGGTATAAAATGCTCCCCTGAGCCCTCCACAGTTTCACCACATGGTATATAATGCTCCACAGTGGACCCACACTGTATAAAATGCTCCCCGGAGTCCCCCATAGAGGCCCCACATGGTATATAAGGTTCCACACAGTATACTACCTCTTAGTGGCTCCAGACAGTACAATATGCTCTCAAGCAGCCCCACACAATATAATATGCTCCATACAGTATAATATGTATCCCACAGTGACCCCCGTATAATGCTCCACAGTGGCCTAACACAGTATAACATGCTCCACAATGGCCTCCACACAGTATAATATACTCCCCAGAGGGGTTCCCCCAGTATAATGCTCCACAGTGGTCCCCCACAGTATAATATGCTTCCCACAGTCCCCCCAGTATAATGCTCCACAATGGCCTCACAGAGTATAATATGCTCCCAAGAAGCCCCACACAATATAATACACTCCGCCATGGCCCCATACAGTATAACAGGCTCCCCACACTGCCCCTCCACACAATATAAAGCTCCACAGTGGCCCATACTATAATATGCTCCTCAGAGGACCCCCCCTAGTATAATGCTCAACAGTGTCCCCCCAGTATTTTGCTCCACAATGGCCCCATGCAATATATTATGCTCCCTAGAGTTTTTCCCCAGTATAATGCTCCACAGTAGGCCCCACGCAGTATAATATAGTCTCCAGAGAGCCTCCTAGTATAATGCTCCTTAGTTCCTGCCACGAATAATGCCCCACGGTGACCCCACACAGTATAACATGCTCCAGAATGGCCTCCACACAGTATAATATACTGCCCAGAGGGGCCTCCCACAGTATAATGCTTCATGGTGGCCCCACACAGTATAATATGCTCTCCAGAGGGGCCTCCCAGTATAATGCTCCAAAGTGGCCTCACAGAATATAACATGCTCTCCAGAGCCCCCCCACATTATAATGCTTCACAGAGGCCCCATAAAGTATAATATGCTATCCAGAGGGGCCCCCAGCATAATGCTCCACAGTGGCCCCACACAGTATAATATGCTATCCAGAGGGGGCCCCCAGTATAATGCTCCACAGTGGCCCCACAGAGTACAATATGCTATCCAGAGGGGCCCCTCCAGTATAATGATCCACAGTGGCCCCACACAGTATAATATACTATCCAGAGGGGTCCTCCCAGTATAATGGTCCACTGTGGCTCCACAGACTCCCTTAGTGCTATTATTATATTATACACTGGGGTCTCTTCGAAGGCCCAGGGGAGGTAAGGGAAAATAATAAACAGTTATACTTACCTTGCCTTACCTCTTCTGGGCCTCCTCGCGCTGCTCCACTATCTTCGCCGGCGCCTGCTTCCTCTTCTCTGCGGCTGACGTCACGCGTTTTGGACGTCAATGCTGAGGCTAGGCCTCAGCGGTGATGTCCAGAACGCCAGAAGATGACATCGGATGCTACGGACAGGTGAGTAAAAATGTTTGTTATTTTTACTCACCTCGGGAAAGGGCCCCTGCGGCACATGACGCTTGGTCACATTCTGTTATTCATATGGCCAGGCCTGACTCTGTGATCCGGAGTCATCAAGCTCCGGATCCCAGGGGCCCCCTTGGGGACAGTGCCCTGGGTAATTGCCCAGTTTGCCCCCCCTAACGCCGGCCCTGGTTAGGATGTCAAAAAGGAGATTACTTTACAACCCTTATATTTTCTCCATTTTCTCCAAGGGGAAAAAAACATGACCCACATGCAATCAAAAGCCTACTGGCTGCCCAGCCTATCATTCTGAAGGGGATGAACCCTCACTGTCAAGCACCGCTCACCTATCCCATCTGGGTGTTAATCTGGGGTGATGTTACCCACTAGGCAACCCATGCAATTGCATAAGGCCCAAGAGATCAGAGGGCCTTCATTGATAACGTACCATTTGGCAAGTTGTTTCTTTTTTTGTTTTTTGTTTTTTTTTTTAAATCAACTATTATTAACTATTAAATATTCACGTCTCCTTGCTCTATGATGGAAGCCACAGGGCCTTACAACCATTTCATGATGGAAGCCCCAGGGCCTTACAGCTGAAGTGACAGGTAGGTATGTGGATCACTAAGGGGGTATTATACTATGAGAGGACGCTAAGAAGACATTATACTGTGTGTCGGGGCACAGTTAGGGGGACCCCGAAACATAGCTTTGCCTGGGGTCCCAGAAATGTCAAATCTTCCCCTGGTCCTTATCATCTAATTCTGATAACCCTATCTATGATTTGAAATTGTGGTGCACCTACAAAAACAACTTCCTGGAAAAGATATCAAATTATTCATCACAGAGTTGAGAAGCATGTGGATCTGAAAGTATGACATTCAACATATCTCATGTAGGAATCACAGAAATTTTAGCAACCCTTAAAAAGGTACCTGAGTTTTCATGAAAAGTTGAAGTATCTGCAGGGTCTTGATGGGCAATGTGTTCTATGACTGTATAAGCCTTCATAAATGGTGTCTTATCAGTTTTTCTGCTGATAATAATTGCATTATGGCTGCAGCACATTGAACATTTGTCTCTGAGGCATGGGGCAGGTACAATAAGGAAAAGTGTGCACCCTCAACTACAGTGGAGAAAAAATGTATTTAGTCAGCCACCAATTGTGCTAATTCTCCCATTTAAAAAGATGAGAGAGGTCTGTAATTGACATCATAGGTAGACCTCAACTATGAGAGACAAAATGAGAAAACATATCTAGAACATTGTCTGATTTTTTAAGAATTTATTTGCGAATTATGGTGGAAAATAAGTATTTGGTCACCTACAAACTAGAAAGATTTCTGGCTCTCACAGACCTGTAACTTCTTCCTCTGTTCTCCACTCATTACCTGTAGTAATGGCACCTGTTTGAAATTGTTATCAGTATAAAAGACACCTGTCCACCACCTCAAACAGTTACACTCCAAACTCCACTATGGTGAAGACCAAAGAGCTGTGGAAGGACACCAGAAACAAAATTGTAGACCTGCACCAGGCTGGGAAGACTGAATCTGCAATAGGCAAGCAGCTTGGTGTGAAGAAATCAACCGTGGGAGCAATCATTAGAAAATGGAAGACATACAAGACCACTGATAATCTGCCTCGATCTGGGGCTCCACACAAGATCTCACCCCGTGGGGTCAAAATGATCACAAGAACGGTGAGCAAAAATCCCAGAACCACACGGGGGGACCTAGTGAATGACCTGCAGAAAGCTGGGACTAATGTAACAAAGGCTACCGTCAGTAACACACTACGCCGCCAGGGATAATGTCATATGGTCAGATGAAACCAAAGTAGAACTGTTTGGTAGAAACACAACTCGTCATGTTTGGAGGAGAGTGAATGCTGAGTTGCATTCAAAGAACACCATACCTACTGTGAAGCATGGGGGTGGCAACATCATGCTTTGGGGCTGTTTCTCTGAAAAGGGACCAGGACGACTGATTCATGTACATAAAAGAAGGATTGGGGCCATGTATCGTGAGATTTTGAGTGCAAACCTCCTTCCATCAGCAAGGGCATTGAAGATGAAACGTGGCTGGGTCTTTCAGCATGACAATGATCCCAGGCACACCGCCAGGGTAACGAAGGAGTGGCTTTGTAAGAAGCATTTTAAGGTCCTGGAGTGGCCTAGCCCGTCTCCAGATCTCAACCCCATAGAAAACCTTTGGGGGGAGTTGAAAGTCCGTGTTGCCCCAAAACATCACTGCTCTAGAGGAGATCTGCATGGAGGAATGGGCCAACATACCAGCAACAGTGTGTGCCAAACTTGTGAAGACTTACAGAAAAAGTTTGACCTCTGTCATTGCCAACAAAGGATATATAACAAAGTATTGAGATGAACTTTTGTTATTGTCCAAATACTTATTTTCCACCATAATTTGCAAATAAATTCTTTAAAAATCAGACAATGTGATTTTCTGGATTTGTTTTCTCATTTTGTCTCTCATAGTTGAGGTCTACTTATGGTATCAATTACAGGCCTCTCTCATCTTTTTAAGTGGGAGAACGTGCACAATTGGTGTATTCATTATATCTAGTTTGAATTGTTTCCTTGTAATTCTGCCAGGAGTAACTGTACAATAGCAAATAATTATCTGAACTGTGAAAAGCCCAAGTGACCATCATGTAGGAGATCCAGAAACACTGAATTGCAAATATATGCAGGCGTGACTCAGGAAAAGTGCAATCCATAAGCACAGTCAGGAAAACTATTTGCTGTCTGTGAATAATACCCCATCTTTAATCACAGAAACCGCCACAGGAAGATACAAGCAAATAGAAGACTTTTCTTACATTCTAAGGTGTGAGAGTATTTTGAGAGTATTCAGTCCTTTGCACAGAGAAAGCAGTTTACAGACATGTAAAGGCTGTGAGGAGAATCAGCCCCTCCCATCAGCATCACCTGTTTGAAGAGAAAAAAGAACCTCCCACTCCACTCCACTGTGAATCCGTCTTGCATCTATGGAGATGAAACTTCCATAGTAACAGGACATGAACTGAAAATTTGCAAGTAGAGAGACCTATCAGTAGGAACTTTAGAGAGATTTTTAAGGCAACATTTTTAATTAAAGTGCATTATAGTTTGGTTCAAAATCACATACTCTAATGACATCAAGTTGTTTGAAAATGTAATGGCCATTTAAAACTTAACCTTTATTAATTATATTGAAATACATCTCCCCCAAAAGATTATACATGGGGCACTGGGTACTCAACCTACAGTGCACTATATATCCCAATATGAAGTCATTCACATAATACCAAACAAAAACCAACATATTTTTTCAGGTATTGTGTGAATGTCTTTATATGGGGCTATATAGTGCACTGTAGATTGACTAACCAGTGCCCTATTTATACTATTTTAGGGTATATTTTTCAATATAATTAATAAAGGATCAGTTTAAGGGTTGGTAATTTTGCTTTGATTTCTGTTCTTTGTTACTTTCCCTTGGTGGTATCATACTGACTGGAGGTCAAGTTTCCAGCATCTGTGATTTTTCTTATCTCTCATATAGGGTCAAAAGCTTGGTGGAAAACCAGAATTTTTCTTGTACAGTAAATATATGTCTCAACTACAGATAGCAATTGCTGCCCAATATGATATTTGTATATATCAAAGATATCTAGAAGTACCCAGTAGGTAGCATGACAACATAAGGGTTTTTGAACTTCCTGAAGTGACTCATGACAACTTAGCTTAAGTTCATGTTGGAGGCTATCTTTAAAATGATCATACTCACAGATGTTCTCATCCAAGGAGCTCAACCCTCCCCCAACCTAGTGATTTGTTGTGTTATCTACAGTACTGCAAGCTTAAGGAACATACAACTGTCAAGGAAAAAATCAAGCATGCCATTGACTTTGAGGTTGCTTCAATTCATCTACTGAAAAAATTCTCCTGGATCACCCATTAAATTCACCTTCCACCTTTCCTTGCAAAAATACCAAAACACCACTTTTTGCACTTTCCATTTTGCCAAAATGCCATAGGAGAAAGCTGCTTTGCTTCTCTGTACTGCGACTGACCTTCAACAGTTCTAAGACACCTTGACTATTATAGCTCTTAAATTACTGATTAAGAACGTATCCCTCCAACACTGAAAATTGGTCCCACCAGGCAAAGATTATGTTTCAAGAAAAGCAAATTTCTGCTACAAGTTTTTCTCAAGGCTCATCTAAACAATGTGATCAATTTCAACCCTGTCCTGTTTTACATGCAGAGTCCCTATATTTTTTTCTGTTATTTCATAATTAACCCCACAAGCAGTGGGAAACTGTCTACCCAGACAAGCAACGTCTCTGTAAGAACTCTTTTGTACAAATGGTTCACTGCACCCACATAATGCAGGGCATTGCTTCTGGTACCACATTTTAGTATTCATCCTCTCACTTCTAATGTCCTTTAGGCATTGGTTCTTGTGTCATGTCAGTTACATGGCCATTTACTGGCAAATATTTTTCTGTACATGCCCCTTGCCTTTTTATCCCCTTTTCTCTCCCTCTCTTCCCTTCTGTGTTTCCCTTCTGTGCTTAATGGATGCCACATTATATTTTTTGCTGTTGTTGTGTGGCTTATTTTACAATTTTACATATCAACTCCAAGGTACATAAAATTAAAGGGAGTCTGTCACTGTCCCCAGGTACTTTAACCTGCTCCCATAGTGCTGTAGATGCTGTTATCAGAACAAAAATTATACCTTTCTTATGTTTCAGAGCCCCAGGGATGTGTAGAAAAGCACTTTTATTCTTTATTCAAATGAGGATCTTGGAGCACAGGGGGAGTTTTCTTCTATTACTGAGCACTGCCGCATCATCACTAAAAATGGCCATCCTGCATTCAGCTCGTCCCCCTGGGCAGTGTGACTCCCAGTGTGGTCCAGTCCTGCAGCTCTGTTCTCTTCCGGCAGAAGTCCCCACTGCATGTGACCACTGAGGCCAATCAGTGGCCTCAACAACCTAACAAAGCAACCCGAGATATCAAAGCCGGCGAGGAATTCCATTGCATGAAGACAGTCGAGCAGCAGGACCACACCACACAATGAGGACAATATAGCACCGGGGTCAGGTGAGAATGTTTTTTTTCCCCCCACCTCCCCCGGCCTAATTAAAAAATAATATATATTAGCTTGGACAACCTCTATAACTTTATTCCTTTATATATCCCCATCTCTATGCTTTTTTCCCTCCTTCTGCTTTGACCTCCAATATTCTAGGTTTTTCTAATGTTATCAGCCAATTACTTACCATTAAAGGTAGACTTATCCTTTTGTACTACTAGTGGTTCTCAAGCTTTGAGACAGGCCTCACAAGTAAAGCACCCACTATTTGTAGGTGAGGCACAGCTGAGAGTCAGTTGTCACATAAAATTGATGGATAAGCTGAGCAGTCTTTCCTCTAGCTAGAACAATCCCTGGGTTAGCAGCATAATTTTGTTTTCTGTATGTTTTAATGTTCTTAAGGCAAATGAAAGGTAAATGAGGTAATATTATTAACAAGGAATTTAGGGCCCAGGCCTCACCATGATCTGTAGTCTTAGAAAGTTTGAAAAGCCATGCTCCAATCTATACCTATAGCACCCACAAATGCATTGTGTGACTTTTTATGAGCCAGTTTGACTTTAGACAAAAGATTGCATCAGGATTTCATAAAAAGTTGAACTAGCGTATCAGAGTATTAGAAGTTTCTATACAGCCCTAACAAGTACACTTCCATTATAATTCACCATTTAATATGCACCTGCACTAATGAACACAAGAACAAATATACATTCGGGTAATTATGACTTTACCATGTTCTTCTCTTCTATGATCCTAATATGTTTCTTATAGTTGAATGGAACCCTGCATTTTGATAAATAAACATGTTTGTAGCATCACTTATGAAAAAGATCATTAACGAATTATATGTATGAGCTTAGACATAAATTATAATCTTTCATCAAGCATAAATGAAGAGCAGGCAGCAATTAGCTTCATTTTCATTATCCGCAGCAGTTACATTGCTGTCCTATAGTGATTAGCTAATTTAGATTTAGTGGTGAAAGAAGATAAAATGATCAACAAATTGTGTCTCTAAATTTTCCTCGCAGAGAACATTCGCCACGGGGTTTGCATTAAATAAGATGCTGAGTGTTTTTGTTGGAGTTCACGCTTTGTGTCATGTGACACAGTCTTATAATGGAAAACTCACTGACATGACCAAGATAAATTTAGCAGAGTCTAATGGACTTCACACTGT
Organism: Leptodactylus fallax; assembly: GCA_947044405.1. Taxonomy (NCBI): domain Eukaryota; kingdom Metazoa; phylum Chordata; class Amphibia; order Anura; family Leptodactylidae; genus Leptodactylus; species Leptodactylus fallax. The sequence goes on from CAMRHE010000182.1 coordinate 264,641, forward strand.
TTGTAACTTTCCCATTAGAAACTTCTTTACTTAGTTCAGTTTTCATGACATACTGTATTAGCTGTCTGTACTATATTCATTTATGAATTCAGATTTCTGTGTCATGTTTTTACATATGACCTAGTAACAATGTTAATACATTAACAAAACATAATGCCAATGCAACAGATGCTCATAATGTTTTATTCATGCTACAAGCTGGAAACTAACACTGGTGAACTAGATCTTTTATCTCTTAGTTTTGCATTATACATACATGAAAAAAATGCTTTAATATTAAAGTGTATGTTCTGTGCACTACATTTAGAGGTTCAAATGTTTTGGTTGTATTTTTAAGCTCACCTAGGCCTCTCACCTAACCCCAAAGAAATCTGCTCTACACGAATTGACATAAAGAACTCTGAAATACAGTGCCTTGCGAAAGTATTCGGCCCCCTTGAACTTTTCAACCTTTTGCCACATTTCAGGCTTCAAACATAAGGATATAAAATTTTAATTTTTTTGGTGAAGAATCAACAACAAGTGGGACACAATCGTGAAGTGGAACAAAATTTATTGGATATTTTAAACTTTTGTAAAAAATAAAAAACTGAAAAGTGGGGCGTGCAAAATTATTCGGCCCCCTTAAGTTAATACTTTGTAGCGCCACCTTTTGCTGCGATTACAGCTGCAAGTCACTTGGGGTATGTCTCTATCAGTTTTGCACATCAAGAGACTGAAATTCTTGCCCATTCTTCCTTGGAAAACAGCTCGAGCTCAGTAAGGTTGGATGGAGAGCGTTTGTGAGCAGCAGTTTTCAGCTCTTTCCACAGATTCTCGATTGGATTCAGGTCTGGACTTTGACTTGGCCATTCTAACACCTGGATACGTTTATTTGTGAACCATTCCATTGTAGATTTTGCTTTATGTTTGGGATCATTGTCTTATTGGAAGATAAATCTCCGTCCCAGTCTCAGGTCTTTTGCAGACTCCCAACAGGTTTTCTTCCAGAATGGTCCTGTATTTGGCTCCATCCATCTTCCCATCAATTTTAACCATCTTCCCTGTCCCTGCTGAAGAAAAGCAGGCCCAAACCATGATGCTACCACCACCATGTTTGACAGTGGGGATGGTGTGTTCACGGTGATGCGCTGTGTTGCTTTTATGCCAAACATATCGTTTTGCATTGTGGCCAAAAAAGTTCAATTTTGGTTTCATCTGACCAGAGCACCTTCTTCCACATGTTTGGTGTGTCTGCCAGGTGGCTTGTGGCAAACTTTAAATGAGACTTTTTATGGATATCTTTGAGAAATGGCTTTCTTCTTGCCACTCTTCCATAAAGGCCAGATTTGTGCAGTGTACGACTGATTGTTGTCCTATGGACAGACTCTCCCACCTCAGCTGTAGATCTCTGCAGTTCATCCAGAGTGATCATGGGCCTCTTGGCTGCATCTCTGATCAATCTTCTCCTTGTTTGAGATGAAAGTTTAGAGAGACGGTCGGGTCTTGGTAGATTTGCAGTGGTCTGATACTCCTTCCATTTCAATATGATCGCTTGCACAGTGCTACTTGGGATGTTTAAAGTTTGGGAAATCTTTTTGTATCCAAATCCGGCTTTAAACTTCTCCACAACAGTATCACAGACCTGCCTGGTGTGTTCCTTGGTCTTCATGATGCTCTCTGCGCTTTAAACAGAACCCTGAGACTATCACAGAGCAGGTGCATTTATACGGAGACTTGATTACACACAGGTGGATTATATTTATCATCATCAGTCATTTAGGACAATATTGGATCATTCAGAGATCCTCACTGAACTTCTGGAGTGAGTTTGCTGCACTGAAAGTAAAGGGGCCGAATAATATTGTACGCCCCACTTTTCAGTTTTTTATTTTTTGCAAAAGTTTAAAATAACCAATAAATTTCGTTCCACTTTACAATTGTGTCCCACTTGTTGTTGATTCTTCACCAAATAATTTAAATTTTATATCCTTATGTTTGAAGCCTGAAATGTGGCAAAAGGTTGAAAAGTTCAAGGGGGCCGAATACTTTCGCAAGGCACTGTATCTGTGTGTGGATCAGTGTCTTTGCTTTCAGAAGAAAATTTCTGGTCTGGCTTATATCCCAAACCATGTCCCAAGGCTTCTTGAAAGTCAGTCACTAACTTACGCTAGGTTAACACTAGTGTTCTTCTCTCCATCGTTCATGACTGTTCAATTGTGGAGTGTAGTGCACGTGGACCTAATATTATCTCCGCCTATCTGACCTAAAGCCCTAAAGAACCCCCAACCGCCAATCCATTCCTGTGGCCACCCTTCCCCCTCAGAACATCCCCCAAAAAAACAACACATTGTTGGATAATCTTGGCCACAGCAGCCATTTTATTAACAAACATACATATCAACTAAAAACGAGCAAAAATATAAATTACAGTATACTGTAAATACCAGCCTTGGACGAGGTCCTTGGAGCTACAAAAATGGTCTGGCGCCCACAAGTACGTTTAGCCAAGTTGCACCTATCTTACCACCAGCCGTTACCCCCAACTCGGTGTCACTGCACCTGGATACCCAGAGAAAAACAACTCCCACTTTTGGGAGACCGACCAACCATGCGCCAGACCACCCTACACCTGAGCAGTCCAATTTACGGTGGGAGGGAGGAAACCCACCACGACAATTCCCCCCCCAACCACACTGAATTCTACAAACTCCAAGGACACCCGCCCGCCATAGCGAGAGCGTGCTTTGAAACCTCATACACGCGACGCTCCATAAAAAACATAAGGCCCTCCCAATGCCCTCCTGTAGCCCCAAAGACCACATGTCAATACCCACAGCATTGAAATGCACTCCATCCTGGAGCCAAAAGCGGCCCTGACCCGACTCTAAATCCAAGTGTCGCACTGACAAACCACCATTCTTGGTCACAAAACTTGAGATGGCCCTGTTAACCTTAATACAGGCCTTGTTAAGTTTGTCAAACGAATGAGAAGCCCGCCACGTCTTACGTGGAACAATCTCTGACCAAATCACAAGTAAACCGGGAAACATAACCCAATAATGCAGGAAATCGTTCTTAATATCACAAATAAGCTCCCGAAAAGGGTGAACCCCAAGGTCATTGCCTCCCACATGAAACAACAAAACATCTGGCGCCCGATCAAGCCGAACAAATTTAGCAATCTCAGGTAACACCCGCCACAAGAGCATACCTCGGAAGCCAAGCCAACAAATCACCGCGACATCCCTCCTAAAACCAAGCTGTCTACCGCGGGGCCGAACATCTGCACGCTCTGCACCCCAATGCACAGAGGAGTGCCGAAAAATCCAAACTAACAGAGGAGAGACACCTGCAGGAATAAACAAGGGAACCTGTTAAGATCAACAGAGACTGTACGACCCGACAGGCAAAAACAGACTTGAAACTAATTTCACAACAAATCACAATTCAGGATGCACATACAACTGATAACGGGAGGATTCCCACCTACCAATTCTATGGACCATCCCGGGGGGACTAACCCATGCCCACAGCTTCCATCGCCGCACCAATCCTGAAGGAGTGGGGAGCATAAGACTTCCCATCCAAACCCAGCCATCTATGCTGCGCTGCAATATGGTCGTGAATTGATATCGGGATAAGGCAGATCCATCAGCATGGCACAGGAGGAATCCATCCCTTGAAGCACCCAAAGACCAAGCACTCTACAGGACTGCTCAGTAGCACTGTTGGCCCCCAATACCATACACCTGCTCCAACCCACCTGATCGGTCTTAGACTGCCGGATCCAAAACTCAATCCTATTTGATGCCAAGGACACACCTTTGGTCAGCAAACCCCCATGCCTGGACGTACTCAGCAAGACCAATTCCCCCACCCGCAGAGCGCCATAAAAAAGCCAACACGAAAGCCAAATGGAAGAGAGCTGCCTCGCACATCCTTGGTCTTTTGTCCCCTATGGAAGCCACGCAATGCCTGCTAAACCAGGAAGACTGATAAAATCCCTCATACCCCCTCATACCCCGTATTTTAAATCCATAAGTGAGGGCTGACACAAAACGATTAACCTTGGCCCCTGACCAACCTTCTTGAGACATTCTACCCAGAAAACAAAGCAATACCTCAACCATGTCATCACCAATCAGACTGCACCCCAACTCAACAACACAACTCTCCCACATTTCCAAAGCCGCCATATACGCTGCCCGTGTGGACTGGGGCAGAGAAGCGTCCAGCAGGTGAGCCGCCGATGTCAAAGTCCCATAATTCCGCCGGGCACCCCAAACCCCAACTCTCTGCCCCTAGAGCCAGTTGCCGGAAACGGTCCCACTGAAAATGAGTCAGAGTCAGCGATCGAGTTAGAAACTCCCGGGACATGCACAGCGACCACCCAAGCATTTAAACATAAACAGCGCAAAACCAAACGCCACATCAGGCTAACAACTAGCGGAGAGGACGCAGACATTATTAATGGCCATGACCACCCCCATATTGTCACAATGGAATCTCACCTTCCTATTCCTAAAAAGGTCACCCCAGATGGTAATGGCGACTATGATGGGGAAAATCTCTAAAAGTGCCACATTACCAACCAATCCTCGCTCCACCCATTCATTCAGCCATGCTGCCGCACACCAATTCCCTTGATAGAAGGCCCCAAAGCCCTTACTGCCGGCTGCATCCGTGTATAGATCTCAGTCGAAGCTATCCACCACCTCTGCCATCAGTAAGGATCTACCATTACACTGCTCCAGAAAATCGACCGATCAAACCGCCAGGTCATCTCTATGGTCTGCTGACAAACGAATAAAATGATGTGGAGCCGCCACCCCAGCTGTAGCACTAGCCAATCTGCGGAAGAAAATCCTACCCATTGGCATAACCCTGGCCGTGAAATTCAGCTTGCCCAGGAGAGACTGCAGCTCATGGAGTGTAATCTTACGCAAATGCCGAGCTCTAAAGACCTCGCACTTCAGATCCCTCAGCCTATCTTTGGGCAAGCGAAATTCCATCCTCACAGTGTCAACAGTTATACCCAGAAAACTCAAACAAGTAGTTGGACCCTCCGTTTTCCCTGGAGCTAAAGGTACCCCAAACTTACGCGCCACCCATTGTACCGATGCCAACAACATAGCACAAACACCCGTATCAGCAAGACCAATGCATAGGAAGTCGTCCAAATAATGAATGACAGAAGGGACTCCTGAGACGTCCCTCACCTCCCATTCAAGAAATGAACTAAAAGCCTCAAAGTAGGCACAAGAAATTGCACATCCCATAGGGAGGCATCGGTCGACGTAGTATGCATTGTCCGAAAATCAGCCTAACAACTTAACATTATTCGGATGAACCGGCAGGAGGCGCAACGCCGCCTCGATGTCGGTTTTTGCCAACAAAGCCCCAGGCCCACAAGACCAGACCCATTCCACAGCCGCATCAAATGAAGTGTAAACCACTGCACAGAGCTCCGACTCAATCCCATCATTCACAGATGTGCCCCTGGGATGCGACAGATGATAAATGAGCCGAAACTTCGACGGCTCTTTTTTGGGCACAACCCCCAAAGGTGAAACTACTAAATCTGCAAACGGGGGGGGAAACAAAAGGACCTGCCATGCAACTGAGAGAAACCTCTTTGCACAACTTTTCATCAACCACTGTAGAATGTCGGTATGCCGACTGCAAATTCTGTCGAGACAGAGGGATCTGCATGGTGGCTCAGTGGTTAGCACTGCAGCCTTGCCGTGCTGGAGTCCTGGGTTCAAATCCTAGCAAGGACAACATCTGCAAGGAGTTTGTATGTTCTCCCTGTGTTTGCGTTGGTTTCCTACAGGTACTCCAGTTTCCTCCCCCACTCCAAAGACATACTGATAGGAAATGTAGATTGTGAGCCCTATATGGGACAGGAACTGACAATGTCTGTAAAGCACTGCAGAATATGATGGCGCTATACAAGTAAGCATAATAAATAAAAAATCCGATGACCCAGAGGCAGGACAATGAAACCATGTTAAATACACTCCGCAATAAAAAACAGCCATTGCACAGTTGGGATACCTACTTACATACGAACCCATTTTCTGCCACTTCACTGGTGTCACCCTCTTGTCCACTGGCAGAGGGTTTCCCTTACGCAAGCACCGCGATGAGGTGTGCAATGACCCGTTGCAATGGGAGCAGGCATGATTGAATTTGCACTTCCCCTCATTAAATTGCCAGCAATTATCGACCCCCCCTGGAAAGAACTGACCGAACCTCACAGGTGCCATTACCCTCAGCCACAGACCAATGTCCTTCTGATCCCACTTAATACTGGGCCTAATGGCTTTCCGCTGTCTAAACTGCTCATCTTATTGCAGCCATGTCTGTCTGCGCTACACACGATGAGCCTACCTGAGCTACTGAAGGCGAAAAAACGGGAAGCCAACTCGGTAGCGGAGAAGGTAAAACAGTCTGACCGCAACAGGACAGCAACTCCCGTACACTACCTAACAGGCCCTGAACACTATCCCCAGGTGAACTCTCATCCATCGTCCCCCTAGCGGGAGAAATAACTCTAACCTCCTCAGCGCTAGCCTGGGACATAAATATAGGGGGAAACCGGGCTGCGTAGGTGCTATAAGCCCACCAGTCAGAAATCTAAAGTCCTGTCACAGTGCTTCAGATTGGGCCGGAACCAGGTCCTTGTCCACCGCTGTGGTCATGTCTCTGCTGCAGCTGCAGCAAGACATAGAATGTCCCACGCCAGGCGATGCAGAAGGCGCCTATGGGAAACCCAGGGATGGAGACACCGCCGTATTTCCCCAGGCAGGAGAGGCGACATTTGCGGGAAACAGGTCCACGGGGCATGGCTGGTCAATTGATGTCATCTGCGCCAGAGATCTCACACATTGCCTAGTAGTCCCCTCTACCGGAGCATCCCCAGGGGGGCATGCTGTAATGACTTCTACGATGATCGGGAGTGGAAACGGGCCCAGCTGTATTCCCTCCACTGGCCCCGCCCACTCCCACTGGATACGGCTGCCTGGGTGGATTCCTCCCAGACTGGCACCTACTCACCTGAGCTGACCCTGACCCTGAGAGGGTCCCTTGTGGGGCTCCTACGGCACCGCACTCTGGGTGCATTATCTGGGCTTGGGCGCTCCCGCTACCTGGGACCGCAGCCAATCTTTGCCCTAAGCTGCCCCAGTAGGTCCTCCACACTTCCCATGGCGATAGCAGCAGTAGCAGGAAGCTGTTGGTGCAGGCGACCATTTTTTTTTAGTGTCTTGCCACCAACTGACACTCTTCAGCATGCGGTCGGAAGTTCGGCTTAAGTCCCACCCCCTCACGCCGGCTACGTGTGGTCGGCAGCCGCACTTTCTATACAGCGCAGCTGGCTTGCGCTCAGGGCATGCGCCCCCTGGTCCACATGGGGACCCAAAAGATGGAGACCCTGTCCGCTTATAATGGGTATGACTATAATGGGGTACACTGGGTTTCTGGTGGTTTTATACTGAAACCAACGGAGATAAAAAGTCCTCCTTGCAAGACATATTCTCCCTTTGACGGAATCTGTGGCGGAGACTCCAATGCAGATGTGAAATCAGCCTTAATGGGTTTCACCTTCCAACAACAGGTGACACCGATAGCACAGTTTTTCTTTTTCCATCAAGGAAAACTTATTTGCATATTCTAAGCTCATCTACTCATTTTCTCTCATGTACTATTCTATTAAGTTAGCACTTGATATTAAAATTAAAGGGTTTTTTCAAGATTTTTTTTTTTTTTTACAGATCGACAAAAAATGTGGTGAAATAAATTTTTCTAACTAAGACAAAATAAAAATTTCCTACACTTTTACAGAAATGTGTGACCAACACAATCTCTGTTGCAATTACTTCCTTACTGGTCCTGACCATGTGCCGTTCATTGTGCACATGACTTCAGGTCACCATGAGCATCAGGTCGCTGATGAAAGCAGCATTTGTCTAAACTTTATTGACTGCCAGAGCAGCCAGGAGGAGGTGGGGGCTGGTCCTGAACACCAAACAAGCCAGTGCCTGGTTCACAGCAAAGATTAGAGGCAGCAAAAGCAGCAAGGTAGACAAGCACATTTTTATTTTTAACAATTGTAGCCTCTTCCCTGTGTTCATCAGACAAACATTCTGGGATTTAACCCCTTAGCGACCCAGGGCGTAATAGTACGTCCTGAGTCGCATGACGATGTATGGAGAGCGCTCAGGAGCTGAGCGCTCTCCATACACCGCAGGTGCCGGCTGTATAATACAGCCAGGACCCCCAGCTAACAGCAGCTATCGGTGCCTGCACCGATCACGGCTGTTAACCCTTTAGATGCCGCCAAGGGCGCCGCCATTTTTACCTTATCGCCGCCCTCCAGAACGTCATCGGAGGGCGGCACTTGGTTGCCATGACAGCCGGGAGCCTATTGAAGGCTCCCAGGCCTGTCATTACATTATAGCTATTACGCGATGCCAGAGGCATCGTCTAATAGCAGTGAAGGCATTTTGCTATTCACTGCGATACAGTAGTATCGCAGTGGATAGTATGAGCGATCAGACCCCTAAGGTTTCAAGGTCCCTAGGGAGTCTGATCATACAAGTAAAAGTATTAAAAAAAAAGTTTTTAAAAGTATGAAAAAATTAAAAAAAAAAACAAAAGTTCAAATCACCCCCCTTTCCCTAGATCAGATATAAAAGTAAATAAACAAAAGTAAGCATAAACACTTTAGGTATCCCCGCGCTCCAAAATGCCCGAACTATTAAAATATTAAAATATTTATCCCATACGGTGAACGGCGTAGCGGGGAAAAAAAATCAAAATGGCCAAATAGCGTTTTTTTCAACACTTTGTCTCCTATAAAAAATTGAATAAAAAGTGATCAAACCATCAGATCTTTCCCCAAGTGGTATCAATAAAAACGTCATGTTGTCCCGCATAAAAAGACGCCTTACCCAGCTCCATACATGTAAATATGAAAAAGTTACAGGTGACACAATATGGCGACGCAAAAATGTTTTTCTATTTAGCAAAGTTTTCAATTTTTAAAAAGGTATCAAAACATTACAAATACTATATAAATTTGGTATCGCCGTGTTCGTACTGACCCGCAGAATACAGTTAACATGTCATTTTTACCACACAGTGAATGGTGTAAAAATTAAACCCATATGAATTTGGCGCAAATGCAGTTTTTCTCCAATTGCACCTCATTCTGATTTTTTTTTCCAGCTTCCCAGTACATTGCACAGCATATTGAATAGTGACATTACAAAGTACAATTTGTTTCGCAAACAATAAGCCATCATGTGACTCTGTGAACTGAAAAATGAAAAAGTTATGGCTCTTGGAATGTGGGGAGGGAAAAACGAAAATGCAAAAACAAAAAATGGCCGGGTCATTAAGGGGTTAATTGGCAGGGATGTGGTGGAAGAACGTTAGATGCACTGGGAGAGCAAAGGAGGCAAGAAACATGTGCAAAAGATGTGAATGCTTTATCATTAGCATCTTGCAGGAAAAACTGCATATTTTAAAAAGAATGTGTCAGTTTTAAGATAAAAACATGCATTTTTTTTGTGAACAACGACTTACTGGGAAATGTATCATGGGACCAGGTTGTGGGATTGTGCTTTACAGACATTCTCAGTCTGTATATAATAGAATATACAGTGCCTTGCGAAAGTATTCAGCCCCCTTGAACTTTTCAACCTTTTGCCACATTTCAGGCTTCAAACATAAGGATATAAAATTTTAATTTTTTGGTGAAGAATCAACAACAAGTGGGACACAATTGTGAAGTGGAACGAAATTTATTGGATATTTTAATTTCAATCAGTTTTATTGAGGTTTTTTAAAGGGGTCAAATAACAACATTCAGGAAAGTATTATCATGTAATCAATTGAAGTAGCTATAAGTCAAAATAAACATATAGTTATCTAAGAGTTAGAAAGTTTCTAGGATTAAAGAAATAGGTGTATACAAATATAAAGCAACAAAAGGTGACAGTAATATTAATTCTGATCTTCTAAGTGCGGCACAGCCGGGTTACGGCAGGTGTATATGAGCCCTCAGTGTCCATGGAAGCCAGTTCTTTTGGAATTGGTTATCCCCAAGAGCTCCATGGGAGAGAATCTTCTCGTATTGATAGGTCTGCTCTACCATGTTCACTAGTTCTCCTCTAGATGGCACAGTAGCTGATTTCCAGTTGCGTAACACAGCCAATGATGCTGACAATAAGGCGTGTCCAATCATCACTCTGTGTGTTGCTGGGAAAGAGTCGATCTGCAGAAATAGTAGTGCTAAAGCTGGTGAGGGAGGTATGAAGAATCCCACTAGTGAGGAAATCCATCGGAAGACGTCTTGCCAGTACGGCACCACTCGGGGGCATGTCCACAGTAAATGCAGTAGTGATCCTTTCTCGCCACATCCCCTCCAACAGGAGTTTGAGGTCTGCGGGTACATTCGGTGAAGTCGCTCTGGAGTATAGTACCAGTGGAGGAGAATTTTGACAGTTGTTTCATAATGGGTCATGCACCGGAAGGTCTTTTTCGTGAAGGTCATGGCTTTCTGCCATTGTAAGACCGAGTATTTTTGCTGGAGTTGCATTTCCTAGCTGAGTAATGGGGTAGATTTGACCAGGTGGTCCTTGGATCCTATAGTGTTGTAGGTGGAGCTGAGAATTTTTGTAGCCGGATTTGGAATTTTGAGAAGGTCCAACAGAGATTTATTATATATTACTTGCTTGTTGCGGCTAGAGGAGAGAAAGTGCTTGATTCTCAGGTATGTAAAGAGGCAAGTGGAGGGTAGGGAGAAGGTGGATTGTAACAACTGGAATGGTATCAATGATTCCTCACTCCATATCTGTGAAATAGAGGTGATACCTGATGATTTCCAGATGGATAAATTGAGATCCAAGATTGCTAATTCTAAGAATTCAATCGGGGCCCGCTTGATGCATAGTATCTGCGTCTTGCCTGTAGAGTGATGGATATGTCGCCAGCTGTCTGTGAGGTGTTGTAGAATTGGAGACATGAGAGATGGTACCACATCCGTCCAGAGGGAATATAAGAGCCAAGATTTGAGGTTGTGGTGTGGTATCATTCGAGACTCGATATAGATCCAGGATTTATGGGCGTTGTTATGCCACCAGTTTTTTAGTGTAGAAAGGTGTGAGGCCATGTAGTAATCATAGATGTTCGGTATTCCCAAACCTCCCACTCCCCGTTTCCTGTGTAGAATAGAAGATGGAAGTCTTGGCTTTTTGGAGTTCCAGATAAGTTTGTTGAGCATAGCGTTAATTTTCTGGAGGAATGTAGGGGTAGGTGCTACGGGGATAGTTCTAAATAAGTATAATAGTTTTGGAAGCAGCATCATTTGAAATGCAGATATCCTACCTAGCCATGACAGGGTATGTTTCAAATAGGATTGACACTCTCTCTCCAGGTCTGTCAGTCGAGGCATATAGTTTGCTTTGGCCGCTTGTGCAATGGAGGGAGTGATCTTTATTCCTAGGTAGTCCAGGTCTACCGATTTCCAGTCGTAGGGAAACCTCTCTTTGAGATGTTCCAGGAGAGGCATGGGAACATTCAGGGGGAGAATTTGTGTTTTAGATTCGTTGAGTTTTTAAAAAGAGAGGGCCCCATAATCTCTGAGAGTTTCAACAGCAGCTGGTAAAGATGTTTCTGGGTAGGTTAAGGACAATATGATGTCGTCAGCGTAGAGGGAGATGAGATGGGAGGATCCCTCTATTTTCACTCCCTGGACTCTGTCGTTTTGCCTTAGGGTTTGTGCTAATGGTTCAATGGTAAGTATAAAAATCAATGGAGAGAGAGGGCACCCCTGCCTCGTTCCATTCTTAATATCAAAGCTGTCCGACAATGTGCTGTTAGTAAACACTCTGGCCGATGGAGATGAGTACAGGTTTGAAATAGCAGTGAGGATAGGGCCAGAGAATCGCAGTTTCTGTAGGACAGAGAAGGCGAATGCCCAGTTAATCCGGTCAAATGCCTTCTCGGCATCCAAGGCGACCATAAGGGATGGAGTCTTGTTGCGTTCCAGTTGATCTACCAAATGTAGGACACGTCTGGTGTTGTCCGAGGCTTGGCGTCCTTTTACGAAGCCCACTTGGTCTGTGCCAATTAAGTCTGGAAGAATGGGAGCCAGTCAGGCTGCTAAGATCTTCGCATAGAGCTTGAGGTGCGAATTTAGCAGCGAGATTGGCCTGAAATTTTGTGGGACATCCGCTGATTTACCGGGCTTAGGAAGGGTGACAATTAATGCCGCCAGGGATTCGCACGGAAGCGGTGCACCTGACATAGCATGGTTGAAGAAGTTCAGAAGAGATGGAGCCAGAATTTGTTGAAAATAGATTAAATACTCGTTGGAGAAACCATCTGGGCCTGGGGATTTACCCTTAGGTAAGGACTTTATGGGTTGTAGAACTTCTGGAAGAGTAATGGGGGTGTTTAGGGCCAAGAGATGATCATCCGTCAGGCCTGGTAACTTTATGTTGTTTAAGAAGCCGGACACCAAGGTGGAATGGTCTGGTGGAAGAGGTGTATGCTCCTGTAAATTATACAGCTGTGCGTAATAATCCTTAAAAGAGTTGGCGATGTCTCTCGGGTCTGTTAAATGTACTTTGGTGACAGGATGTTTGATATATGGAATCCGCGATTTAGCTGCTCTTGCTTGTAGTTGTCTAGCCAATAGTCTGCCGGCTTTGTTGCTTTGGGAGTAAAATCGCGCTTTAGATCTTTTCAGAGCTTTTTCGTAGTCTTGTAAAAGAAGGAGACGTAGTTGCTGTCTAGCCTGGTTGAGCTGTTCAGAAGTATTCGTGTTTGGATTAATTTTGTTCGCGGCTTCTAGAGTACGAAGTGTTGACATTGCTTCCGTAATCGCTTTCTGGCGTTCTTTTTTATTGCCATGTGCGATCTTTATAAGTGTGCCACGGATACACTTTATGAGCATTCCAGAGAGTGTAGGGGTCATCTGTAGATGTGGAGTTGGTCCGGAAATAATCCTTGAGGTCTTCTTCTATTATTGGGCGATAAGTAAGATGGCTCATGAAGTATGTATTGTTTCGCCAGAGTCTAGTAGCGGAAGGTGGAATCTTTTCTTCTATGGTAAGAGTGATGGCTGCATGATCAGACCATGTGATTGATTCAATTGTTGATGATTTGGAACTCATCAGGGTATGGAGGTCTACCATGAACATGTCAATGCGAGAATAAGAGCCGTGTACTGCTGAGAAGTAAGTATAGTCTCTTTCGCCCGCATGGTGTGCGCGCCATATATCGTGGAGATTTTCAGTGTTCGGGAATTGGAGCAGGCAGGAGGTGTTGTCTCTGTTGGTGTTGGTTGAATCTACAGTCATGGCCAAAAGTTTTGAGAATGACACAAATATTATATTTTCACATGATCTGCTGCCCTCTGGTTTTTATGTGTGTTTGTCAGATGTTTTTATCACATACAGAAATATAATTGTATTCATATTATGAGTAACAGAAGCTTATATTGACAGTTAGAATGAGTTAATGCAGCAAGTCAATATTTGCAGTGTTGACCCTTCTTCTTCAGGACCTCTGCAATTCTCCCTGGCATGCTCTCAATCAACTTCTGGACCAAATCCTGACTGATAGCAGTCCATTCTTGCAGAATCAATGCTTTAATTTTGTCTGAATTTGTTGGTTTTTGTTTGTCCACCCGTCTCTTGATGATTGACCACAAGTTCTCAATGGGATTAAGATCTGGGGGAGTTTCCAGGCCATGGACCCAAAATCTCTATGTTTTGTTCCCTGAGCCATTTAGTTATCACCTTTGCTTTATGGCAAGGTGCTCCATCATGCTGGAAAAGGCATTGTTGAGCGCCAAACTGCTCTTGGACGGTTGGGAGAAGTTGCTCTTGGAGGACATTCTGGTACCATTCTTTACTCATGGCTGTGTTTTTAGGCAAGACTGTGAGAGAGCCGATTCCCTTGGCTGAGAAGCAACCCCACACATGAATGGTTTCAGGATGCTTTACAGTTGGCATGAGACAAGACTGGTGGTAGCGCTCACCTCTTCTTCTCCGAATAAGCTGTTTTCCAGATGTTCCAAACAATCGAAAAGGGGATTCATCAGAGAAAATGACTTTACCCCAGTCCTCAGCAGTCCACTCCCTGTACCTTTTGCAGAATATCAGTCTGTCCCTGATGTTTTTTCTGGAGAGAAGTGGCTTCTTTGCTGCCCTCCTTGAGACCAGGCCTTGCTCCAAGAGTCTCCGCCTCACAGTGCGTGCAGATGCACTCACACCTGCCTGCTGCCATTCCTCAGCAAGCTCTGCACTGCTGGTAGCCCGATCCCGCAGCTGAAACACTTTTAAGAGACGGTCCTGCCGCTTGCTGGTCTTTCTTGGGCGCCCTGGAGCCTTTTTGGCACCAATGGAACCTCTCTCCTTGAAGTTCTTGATGATGCGATAGATTGTTGACTGAGGTGCAATCTTTCTAGCTGCAATACTCTTCCCAGTTAGGCCATTTTTGTGCAGTGCAATGATGACTGCACGTGTTTCTTTAGAGATAACCATGGTTAACAGAAGAGAAACAATGATGGCAAGCACCAGCCTCCTTTTAAAGTGTCCAGTGGTGTCATTCTTACTTAATCATGACAGATTGATCTCCAGCCCTGTCCTCATCAACACCCACACCTGTGTTAATGGAGCACTCACTGAAACCATGTTAGGTGGTCCTTTTAAGGCAGGGCTGCAATGATGTTGAAATGTGTTTTGGGAGATAAAGTTCATTTTCTAGGCAAATATTGACTTTGCAAGTAATTGCTGTTAAGCTGATCACTCTTTATAACATTCTGGAGTATATGCAAATTGCCATTAGAAAAACTGAAGCAGTAGACTTTGTAAAAATTAATATTTGTATCATTCTCAAAACTTTTGGCCATGACTGTAGAGAAGGATCCATTATGTTGTTGAAGTCTCCACAAATTATTAATGCACCCTGTTGGATTTCTTGAATGTGTCTTCGGACTCTATGTAGAAATGCCAGGGTCTTTCGCTGTGGAGCGTAAATATTGACTATGGTATAGGGGGCATTGTTGAGGAGGCAAACAATTATGAGGAACCTGCCTTGGGGGTCCGCCCTTTGTGCCGTTAAGGAGAATGCCACTGAGTCTCTAAAAGCGACAAGAACTCCACGCTTTTTTGATCGGTGGTGTGCATGACAGATTACAGGGAAGGAGGGGTGTTTTATCCTGAAGGCGTGTTTTTGTAGAAGGTGAGTTTCTTGCGCGCAGAAAACATCCGCGGAGAGTGAGAGAGCCTCCTTCCAGATGTACGTACGCTTCTGTGGACTGTTTAGGCCTCGAACATTGAGAGAGGCCAACTTGATCACCATAGTGTCACTTTAGAGTGAGAATGTCGCCGGAGTGTTGAATCTGCAGAAGACGGGTAGGCAGTGTCGCAGGTGAGAAGATCAATAGACAAAATTAAATGAACAATTGGTTCAAAGACGAATACAGGTTTACTGTATGTTTGGGGGTATTGTTTATAGGCTTGCCGGTTAAGCCACCAGAGCAAAAGGGGGGGTTATGCACCTGAGTGGATAAGGATAGCCATCTTAGAATATCATTTGCGGTTTGTGGGAGATCTACGCCCTGTAGTTGAGGGAGGAGAAGGACCTGCCGCATCTTGAGGGAGAGAGATTGGCATCCTCCAAGTCGATAATAACGCTTTACCTTGATGCAAGTTATGGATGGTGAAGGTGGTCCCGTCTTTAACGATAATCAATTTTACAGGAAACCCCCATCTATATTGGATCTTGTTTTTGCGGAGTGTTGTTGTGATCGGGAGTAGTTCCCTGCGAAGGCGAAGAGTCGTAGCTGAGAGATCCGTGTATGACTGCACCTCTTTGAACTTGGGAGGCCAAGATTTCTGTTTACGAGCAGCTTCCAGTAATCTTTCTTTTGTATGGAAGAAGTGGAATCTCGCCAAAACGTCTCTCGGAATCTCCTCTCCCAGATGTCTGGGGCTAGGAAGCCTATGTGCTCTGTCAATGATGATATCCGTATTGGTGGAGTCGGGCAGTAGAAATCGGACATATTCCTGTAGGTACGGAAGCAGATCAGCTGTTTGGACCTGTTCTGAAATACCTCTGAATTTGATGTTGTTCCTACGGGAACGGTCTTCCATATCAGCCATTTTTGCTTTGAGGTTCTCAACGTTGTCTTCAAGGTCATTGTGTGCATCGATTATTTTGTTGTGTGATGTGGCTAAGTCGCCCATCTTGGTTTCGATATGCGTTACTCGTCTATCTAGAGCACTGACCGAGGACTGAAGAGGCTGGAGCAGTTGTGAAAAATCTGCCTGAAGGGAACTGCGGAGGGCCAGGAGCATATCTCTCAGAGTATGTTCAGAGGTGGGACCACTAGTGGTTGGAAAGCCGTCTAGGCCAGTCGTTTGAGTAGATGGAAGAGTCTCAGAGGAAGGTTGGTCTTCGGAGTGGGCTAGGTCTCCAGGGAGTTCCAGAGGAGGTTTTTGTTTGAGTGGACTGGTACTCGGAGACGGTGAGTGTCGTAAGAGGGAGGTCTGCTCCTTGCTGGGTTGAGTGGATGTATAATGGATTTGTTGTGTTGCTGATCGGATATCTTCAGGGGTTGGAGGTATACGAGGAGCCATTAAATCTTTGGAACGGTTAAGGCCTTCCTCCTCTATGAGTGTCGCTATGACTGTGGCAGTCATAGGCGTTGAGGGTGTGCGCTCTGTATGGTCTTCAGGTGCAAAACCCGGTTCTCCCTCCACGCCACGGTCCCACTCAAAGTAGTTGGTTAGGTTGTCATCAGGTTTCTTGACGGATTTACTACCCTTCACCATATTGCCAGGTAGTTGTCTCCAGGAATTTAATGTTTAAAGGGCAGATATTTCTGGACAGGCTGTTTGTTGCTAATAGTCGCTTAGGGTGCACTAAATCCCCAGAACTAAGTCGCCATCACTCAAGGGGGTAGGTACTTATGAGAATTCTGTGGGGAAAAAGTGAGCTGCAGCTCAGTGGTGTTTCAACTAGAGCTTTATGCGTGGAGGCCAATGGAGGGTTGCAGGGCTGAGGTGGAAATGTAAGCCTGCACAAGGCTAGTATCTTACAGGGCAGGAGTACAGGTAAGGGTCCGTTCAGGGCCTAAGTATTCGTAGTTTAGAAGGATAGGATAATTCCACACCGGGCCCGGTTCTTGCTGCCCGTTATGTTGTAGATCGGGCCTAGTATGGAGCCTCCCTGTGGTCTGTAAGGGGTCCCAACACTCCCCCTCTCCGCTCTGTCTGTGGTATGTCTCGTACCTGGGAGCTGTGTCCAGGATCCGGGATACACAGCTTCGCCTAGGGATGCAGGCCTCCTCCTTTGGCTGTACGCGCTGTACTGTCCCCCCGCTGAAGGCCTCAGTGCGGTGTCCACAGCTCTGCACGGGCCGCCGCTCCGTTGCCCCGCGCGGCAGCCAGCACCGCACGGGGTCGCCGCCTCCGCCGCTCCCTGATCTCGCAGAAAGCGACGTTAGCAAAGGCAGGGGATGATGCGGAGGTCCGCGGTGCAGGAGACGCTCGGTCCGACGACCGGGGTGCTGAGAAGATGGCGGGTCTGGAGGAAAGGCGCAGGTAGGCCCCGACTCTACGCTATAGTGGAAAGGCCAGATACACAGCCTAGACACCCAAGATCAACTGACTAGGGCTTGGGGAAAGCCCTCGGGTGAGTAAGGATCCAGAATACACAGGATTGGAGTGATAAGTAGTGGATTGCAAATGTGACTAGTAGTAGCTGAGAAATGTGCGCCTAGTCGCTACTCCTGCTAGCCACGCCCCCTAATTTATTGGATATTTTAAACTTTTGTAAAAAATAAAAAACTGAAAAGTGGTGCGTGCAATATTATTCGGCCCCTTTACTTTCAGTGCAGCAAACTCACTCCAGAAGTTCAGTGAGGAACTCTGAATGATCCAACGTCCTAAATGACTGATGATGATAAATATAATCCACCTGTGTGTAATCAAGTCTCCGTATAAATGCACCTGCTCTGTGATAGTCTCAGGGTTCTGTTTAAAGCGCAGAGAGCATCATGAAGACCAAGGAACACACCAGACAGGTCCGTGATACTGTTGTGGAGAAGTTTAAAGCCAGATTTGGATACAAAAAGATTTCCCAAACTTTAAACATCCCAAGGAGCACTATGCAAGCGATCATATTGAAATGGAAGGAGTATCAAACCACTGCAAATCTACCAAGACCTGGCCGTCCCTCTAAACTTTCATCTCAAACAAGGAGAAGCCTGATCAGAGATGCAGCCAAGAGGCCCATGATCACTCTGGATGAAATGCAGAGATCTTCAGCTGAGGTGGGAGAGTCTGTCCATAGGACAACAATCAGTCGTACACTGCACAAATCTGGCCTTTATGGAAGAGTGGCAAGAAGAAAGCCATTTCTCAAAGATATCCATATAAAGTCTCGTGTAAAGTTTGCCACAAGCCACCTGGGAGACACACCAAACGTGGAAGAAGGTGCTCTGGTCAGATGAAACCAAAATTGAACTTTTTGGCCACAATGCAAAACGATATGTTTGGCGTAAAAGCAACACAGCTCATCACCCTGAACACACCATCCCCACTGTCAAACATGGTGGTGGCAGCATCATGGTTTGGGCCTGCTTTTCTTCAGCAGGGACAGGGAAGATGGTTAAAATTGATGGGAAGATGGATGGAGCCAAATATAGGACCATTCTGGAAGAAAACCTGTTGGAGTCTGCAAAAGACCTGAGACTGGGACAGAGATTTATCTTCCAACAAGTCAATGATCCCAAACATAAAGCAAAATCTACAATGGAATGGTTCACAAATAAACGTATCCAGGTGTTAGAATGGCCAAGTCAAAGTCCAGACCTGAATCCAATCGAGAATCTGTGGAAAGAGCTGAAAACTGCTGTTCACAAACGCTCTCCATCCAACCTCACTGAGCTCCAGCTGTTTTCCAAGGAAGAATGGGCAAGAATTTCAGTCTCTCGATGTGCAAAACTGATAGAGACATACCCCAAGCGACTTGCAGCTGTAATCGCAGCAAAAGGTGGCGCTACATAGTATTAACTTAAGGGGGCCGAATAATATTGCACGCCCCACTTTTCAGTTTTTTGTTTTTTACAAAAGTTTAAAATATCCAATAAATTTCGTTCCACTTCACTATTGTGTCCCACTTGTTGTTGATTCTTCACCAAAAAATTAAAATTTTATATCCTTATGTTTGAAGCCTGAAATGTGGCTAAAGGTTGAAAAGTTCAAGGGGGCCGAATACTTTCGCAAGGCACTGTATATATATGTATATTCTTATACATATATATAATTATTTATATATATATTGTGGGGAAATAGCTCGGTAGCAGCAGCAGAACAGACCCAAGCAGTTAGAAAGGGACACAGTCAGGTGAAAACAGGGTTTTGCCCGTTGTTTTATTATGGACAAAAAACAAATAAAATACAGCCTTACTTCAGGCAAAAAAATAAACTCCTTCTCATCTGAGCTTCTAACTAAACAGAAATAAATCTAACTATACATGGCTGAACAAAACAAACGGCAGTCACTAACATGATCGGGTCTCACCAGACTCTAGTACTCCAGGACAGACCCAAGTACCTCCACTCTCCCGAGGATCTGCCCAGAGTGAAGGCTCTCGATCCTTCTTATTTGGCCCAATGATGAGCCCTGCCATCACACCTGGGCTGAGGCCTACTCCCTTGCAGCACTGGACCATACCATCACCAGACATATGTGAGGATTCTGTGGGATATATAGCGACCCTGCAGCACCCTGCCTGTCACCTTCTCACAGTATACAGAGATTCACACATGCATATATACATATATATGTTGTATATAGTGGTATTCATATATATGTAACTATATAATGTGTGTGTGTATACAGTGGGTACAGAAAGTATTCAGACCCCTTTAAATTTTTCACTGTTTGTTTCATTGCAGCCATTTGCTAAAAGCAAAAAAGTTCATTTTATTTCTCATTAATGTATATTCAGCACCCCATCTTGTCAGAAAAAAAAACAGAAATGTAGATATTTTTGCAAATTTATTAAAAAAGAAAAACTGAAATATCACATGGTCATAAGTATTCAGACCCTTTGCTGTGACACTCATATTTAACTCTCATGCTGTCCATTTCCTTCTGATTCTCCTTGAGATGGTTCTACTCCTTCATTGAAGTCCAGCTGCGTTTAATTAAACTAATTGGACTTGATTAGGAAAGGCACACACCTGTCTATATAAAACCTCACAGCTCACAGTGCATGTCAGAGCAAATGAGAATCATGAGGTCAAAGGAACTGCCAAGGTTACAAAAGAATTTCTGCAGCACTCAAGGTTCCTAACAGCACAGTGGCCTCCATAATCCTTAAATGGAAGAAGTTTGGGATGACCAGAACTCTTCCTAGACCTGGCCATGCAGCCAAACTGAACAATGGTGGGAGAAGAGCCTTGGTGAGAGAGGTAAAGAAGAACCCAAAGATCACTGTGGCTGAGCTCCAGAGATGCAGTAGGGAGATGGGAGAAAGTTCCACAAATTCAACTATCACTGCAGCCCTCCACCAGTCGGGGCTTTATGGCAGAGTGGCCCGAAGAAAGCCTCTCCTCAGTGCAAGACATATGAAAGCCCGCATAGAGTTTGCCAAAAAACACATGAAGGACTCCCAGACTATGAGGAATAAGATTCTCTGGTCTGATGAGATGAAGATTGAACTTTTTGGCGTTAATTCTAATCGGTATGTGTGGAGAAAACCAGGCACTGCTCATCACCTTCCCAATACAATCCCAACAGTGAAACATGGTGGTGGCAGCATCATGCTATGCGGGTGTTTTTCAGCTGCAGGAAGAGGACGACTGGTTGCAATTGAAGGAAAGATGAATGTGGGCAAGTACAGAGATATCCTGGAAGAAAACCTCTTCCAGAGTGCTCTGGACCTCAGTCTGGGCCGAAGGTTCACCTTCCAACAAGACAATGACCCTAAGCACACAGCTAAAATAACAAAGGAGTGGCTTTGGAACAACTCTGTGACCTTTCTTGACTGGCCCAGCCAGAGCCCTGACCTCAACCCTATTAAGCATCTCTGGAGAGACCTGAAAATGGCTGTCCACCAACGTTCACCATCCAAGCTGACAGAACTGGAGAGGATCTGCAAGGAAGAATGGCAGAGGATCCCCAAATCCAGATGTGAAAAACTTGTTGCATCATTCCCAAGAAGACTCATGGCTGTACTAGCTCAAAAGGGTGCTTCTACTCAATACTGAGCAAAGGGTCTGAATACTTATGACCATGTGATATTTCAGTTTTTCTTTTTTAATAAATTTGCAAAAATATCTACATTTCTGTTTTTTTTCTGTCAAGATGGGGTGCTGAGTGTACATTAATGAGAAATAAAATGAACTTTTTTTGCTTTTAGCAAATGGCTGCAATGAAACAAAGTGAAAAATTTAAAAGGGTCTGAATACTTTCCATACCCACTGTATATATTTATATATGTGTGTATATATATTTACATATATAAGTTTGTATACTGGGCATGAATAAAATCTTATGTTTATTCATTCATATGACAAGCATTTTCTGCTTGTTAGTCACATTTCTTAGTCCTGGAAAACCTCTTTATGCTGAGGCCTCACGTTGTAGCCATTCTTGGCTTTGGCTCAAAAAACTGCAGCAAAATCTGCAACAAAAAAAAACTGTGTTTCCGCAATGTGGGGCCTCAGCCTAAATCTCATACTAACAGTGGACAAGATAACAAAAGGTGAAATGATGTTGTGCTATAAAAGCAGAGATCCAGATGTTCGTTGCAGAAATAACTCTATATAGGAAAATTAAACAAATTTTTATTTGCAGCAATTTCTGCAACAGATCTGGACATACTCAAACATAGTTCTAGAGTAATTGCCCTGCCTACATTCCAGAGGAGAAAAAAAAATCTACTTTTGTCAGTTATATTTGGCTATATATCTGGAAATGTTCCAAAATGCTTAACTCATACAACAATTGTACACTGTGTATATCATATAGTCTACAAAAAAAATGAGTAGATTTACTAATGAATTATTTTCTCACATTTGTTATATCACTTTACATATTTTACACTGCTCCTAACTTACATCATAATTACTGCCCATAGATATTGTGTTTAGACAAGAATTTGTCAACAAGAATATTAAGGCTATTAAGGTCCATAACAGAGATGCTAAAATGCAGCCACATTTAAGCCATCTGATGCAATAGAAGAGGTACGAGTTGCTTACCTTTACTCAGAGGCGTAGTTATCGGGTGGGGGGGAAGAGGCAGCGTTGGCCCACTGACTATTGGGGGGCCACCGCCGTGGGGCCAACACAACAAAGAAATTTCTATCATATCAACATCTGCAAGACGCCAATGCAGGTGAAATACATGGTAGAGGAGAAAGCTGATGATGTATGCAGGGGACCCGGGAGGAGAATAGGTGGTGCACACATGTGTACCAGAGCAGCTTTCGGGTGCCGAATTGGTTAATAATAATAATAATAATAGTCCTTTAATAGTCCCACAATGGGGAAATTCAGTGTGTTACAGCAGCAAAGATAAGCAGATTCAAATACAAATACAACATGTACAGGAATGTTCCAAGGTGAGAGGCATTACATTGATAATAGACAGACAGATAGGAAGTAGCAGAGGAGGGGGGGGGGGGGGGGGATTTAACAGGCAGAAAGATATTTCAGTTCTCTGTGTGTATTGATCACCGCTTAGGTCGGTGTTGGTTGTACAGCCTAACCGCAGTGAGGAGGAAAGACTTCCGATAGCGCTCCTTCTCACACTTAGGGTGGAGCAGTCGGTCACTGACAGTACTGCCCAGCGCGATCAAAGTCTCATGCATGGGAAGGGGCTTCTTCTTCTGCATGGAGCTCACCACGTACAGTATCCTTTTGTCACTCACCACCTGTACTGGGTCCAGTGGGCTCCCCAGGACAGAGCTGGCCCTTCTAATCAGCTTGTCAAGTTTATTTCTTTCCCTGGTTGATATACTGCTCCCCCAGCAGGCCACTCCAAAGAAGATGACTACCGAGTTGAAGAAAGTCCTAAGAAGTGCCCCCCGGATTCCAAAGGCTCTCAGCTTCCTAAGCAGGTAGAGCCTGCTGTGGCCCTTCCTGTACAGGACCTCCATATGATCTGCCCAGTCCAGCTTATTATTAAGGAGCAAACCCAGGTACTTATAGATGTTTACAATCTCGATGCCCGTCCCCAGGATGTCCACTGGTTTAGGAGGGCATCTGCCTTTACGGAAGTCCACCACCATCTCCTTGGTCTTCCCCGCGTTGATCTTCAGGTGGTTCCGCTGGCACCAGTCCACAAAATCCCGGTTCAGTTCTCTGTACTCCCTGTCATTATCGTCTGTGATGAGACCTACTATTGCAGAGTCGTCAGAATACTTCTGTAGGTAGCAGCTAGATGAGTTTCACCTAAAATCTGCAGTGTACAGTGTGAAGAGGAAAGGGGCGAGAACCGTACCCTGAGGTGCCCCCGTATTACAGATCACGGTATCTGACACACAGTCTTGGGCTCTCACGTATTGAGGTCGATTTGTGAGGTAGTCTAGGATCCAGTTGGAGAGGTGGTGGTCCACTCCAGCAAGGCCCAGCTTGTCTCTCAGTAACCTGGGCTGTATGGTGTTAAAAGCACTGGAGAAATCAAAGAACATTATTCTCACCGTGTTCCCTGGTTTCTCCAGGTGAGACAGAGCCCTGTGCAGAAGGTGGATGATGGCATCATCTACCCCAATGCCCGGCCGATAAGCAAACTGGAGAGGGTCCATAGCGGGGCTCACTAGAGGGCGGAGATGTGTGAGAACCAATCTCTCTAAGATCTTCATCAGGTGGGATGTCAGTGCTACAGGTCTGTAGTCGTTAAGGTCCATAGGGTGAGGTTTCTTCAGAACTGGTACCACACAAGAAGATTTCCATAATTCAGGGACTATTTCCTGCCTCAGGCTCATATTATACATATATATAATTATACCACACAGCTGGTCCCCACAAGTCTTAATTAGCCTTGCACTGATGTCATCTGGCCCTGCGGCTTTCCTCACCTTGATCTTTTTCATCTCCTTCCTCACCTGGGCCCATGTGAAGGTCAGACTGTGGTCAGGTAAAGACGGATTTCTGGATTTACTGGTCTGTTGGGAAGTAGCCGCATGGGGTGAAGTCATTGTGGTGGGGGGAACTAAAGGACATGCTGGGGTGGGAGGAGCTGGTGTGTGATCAAATCTGTTGAAGAATAGGTTTAGAACACAGTTCAGGGGGATGTCATACTGAAGGTACAGGTGCATCTCAATAAATTAGAATATTTTTGAAACGTTCATTCATTTCAATCATTCAATTCATAATAAGCAGTCTTCCATGATTGTATGTCCTACTGAATCAGACTGATGGACCATTTAAAGGCTTAGGAAACCTTGGCAGGTGACACACAATACTGAACTTTTTTACAATATTCAAATTTTCTTAGATTTTAGTTTTCATTACCTGTAATCCATAATCAATATTTACAGAAATAAAACACTTGAAATAGAACACTCTGTGTGTAAAGAAACTAGAAAATATAGGAGGTCACTTTTTTCATTTAATTACTGAAAGAAAGAAATGTTTCAAAGATATTCTAATTTATTGAGATGCACCTGTATGTTGTGAAGGGTTACTACGGGAGGGGGTACTATTGCAGTAACAGTATTATTTATTTTGGAGGGTATAATTACTTGTGGGGGGGGATTATTACCTGTGTGTGGGGAGGCAGGTTAATACCGTGGGGGGTGGGGGGGCACTGTTACTGTAGGTAACATAAGTAATAGTGCCCCAGGTAATATGTGGGGATGACTATATACAGTGGGGGAAAAAAGTATTTAGTCAGCCACCAATTGTGCAAGTTCTCCCACTTAAAAAGATGAGAGGCCTGTAATTGACATCATAGGTAGACTTCAACTATGAGAGACAAAATGAGAAAACATATCTAGAAAATCACATTGTCTGATTTTTTTAATTATTTATTTGCAAATTATGGTGGAAAATAAGTATATAGTCACCTACAAGCAAGCAAGATTTCTGGCTCTCACAGACCTGTAACTTCTTCTTTAAGAGGCTCCTCTGTCCTCCACTTATTACCTGTAGTAATGGCACCTGTTTGAAATTGTTATCAGTATAAAAGACACCTGTCCACAACCTCAAACAGTCACACTCCAAACTCCACTATGGTGAAGACCAAAGAGCTGTGGAAGGACACCAGAAACCAAATTGTATACCTGCACCAGGCTTGGAAGACTGAATCTGCAATAGGCAAGCAGCTTGGTGTGAAGAAATCAACTGTGGGAGCAATAATTACAAAATGGAAGACATACAAGACCACTGATAATCTCCCTCGATCAGGGCCTCCACGCAAGATCTCACCCCGTGGGATCAAAATGATCACAAGAACGGTGAGCAAATATCCCAGAACTACATGGGGGGACCTAGTGAATAACCTGCAGAAAGCTGGGACTAATGCAACAAAGGCTACCGTCAGTAACACACGAACACCGCCAGGGACTCAGATCCTGCAGTGCCAGACGTGTCCCCCTGCTTAACCCTGCTGTTCTGTTCGGTTCTACTATACACATATAATGTTCCGGTCATTTTTGACCGGGCGTATTAAAGTCTGGATTTTTAACTAATTTAAGTGTTTTATTTGAATTTCTTTTGCATTATTATACTGTATGTGAACATGGTTGTTCATAAACAAATGAAAAATGAAATCAAAAACTTAATTTTTATTTTTTTTGTGTCAAAAAATGTTACATGGCCTTATTGCATTATCCATGCATATTGCACATTTGCACAAAAAAAAAAAATCTTTATAAAACTGTAAATTATAATTAATAACATCAAACTGTATGTAAATATATTTTTTCAAAAAAAAAAAACAAACAAAAAATTAAAAAGTCTAGTTTTTTCTATATAAAATGTGAAATAAGGTTCAAGGTGCTAAATTTACTTTTTGCATTTGTCACAAGTATAATTTACATGTCTTTTGCATAAGTACTTTGCACATTTGCAACATATCACATTTGATTTGTAATTACTTGATGTTGGACAGAAGGCGCATCGTTTCCGTTTTAGGCTGGTTGCACTGCTGGTGGAGGCCGTGGGTAACGTCGCAGTGCTAGCGGAAGCCCTTGGTTCACTTTCTTCTGCATGCTGTTGGAACCTGTGGACAATGGCTGCAGCTCCATCATCTCTGGGTGTTACTTTTCTTTGTTCAATATATGGGCTAACCAGTGATTTTCCCAACTTCTCTAAAAAAATTCTTCTTTTATATAGTTTATTTTTGTTCCAATTTGGGTCTATTTCACGCCAAAACACAAATGCATTGTACGCCAACACATCAAGAATGTTGTAAAAAACAACCATTGGCCACCGATTAGTTTTGCGTTTACAGGTGTAAGTGCCTATGAGTTGATCTAGAGTATCAGTTGCCCCTTTTGTGGCATTGTAATGTAAAATCATGTCTGGCTTTCTGTAGTCTCGGTTACTGATTGCATTATCATGTTGCATTGTCCTCATCAGAATGACCTATTTGTGTTTTTTGGGAACGTAAGAAACTGCTGTTGTATTCTCAGTAAAATAAAACGTAGAACTATAAACATCTCTCTTACTGAGGATACCTTGCGGCAGTTCTGGCTTATTTTTTCTAACAGTACCCAGCATGGTCATTTTTCTTTTCAGAAACATCTGCCCCAGTTGGTGTGATGTGAAAAAATTGTCACATGTAACATTTCGTCCTTTGAGTCCATGTGTCAAATCCAAAACTACTCGCATACCTTGATTTTTTTCAGCTCTTTCTCCAGGGTTTTTTCCTATGTATACCTGAGCGTTTACAGCGTATGAACTTGATAAATTGATAAATAGTAGTAGATGAACTATATAGACCAAAATGAGATTATAACTCCTTTATTTTTTTTTAAAAATGGCTGGAGATTACTATAAAAGGCTATCGGTCATTTTTGACCGAACAGTACAAGTGTAAAAAAAGACGTGGAGCAAAAAGTAAACAAAAAATAAATAAATAAAAACTGCTATTAGTAAGAACCCCTCAAATGAGGAAAAGTCAATGAACCACAAGTTTCAGAACCGCATAATGAATATTTTAAAAAATATCAAATTTCAAATTCGGTCATTTTTGACCGAACAGAACAGCAGGGTTAAGCCAGTACATATCCGGGCCCATCTGAAGTTTGCTAGAGAGCATTTGGATGTTCCAGAAGAGTATTGGGAGAATGTAATATGGTCAGATGAAACCAAAGTAGAACTGTTTGGTAGAAACACAACTCGTCATGTTTGGAGGAGAGTGAATGCTGAGTTGCATCCAAAGAACACCATACCTACTGTGAAGCATGGGGGTGGCAACATCATGCTTTGGGGCTGTTTCTCTGCAAAGGGACCAGGACTGATCCGTGTACATGAAAGAATGAATAGAGCCATGTATCGTGAGATTTTGAGTGCAAACCTCCTTCCATCTGCAAGGGCATTGAAGATGAAACGTGGCTGGGTCTTTCAGCATGACAATGATCCCAAGCACACCGCCAGGGCAACGAAGGAGTGGCTTCGTTAGAAACATTTCAAGGTCCTGGAGTGGCCTAGCCAGTCTCCAGATCTCAACCCCATAGAAAACCTTTGGAGGGAGTTGAAAGTCCGTGTTGCCCAGTGACAGCCCCAAAACATCACTGCTCTAGAGGAGATCTGCATGGAGGCATGGGCCAGCAATAGTGTGTGCCAACCTTGTGAAGACTTACAGAAAACGTTTGATCTCTATCATTGCCCACAAAGGATATATAACAAAATATTGAGATGAACTTTTGTTATTGACCAAATACTTATTTTCCACCATAATTTGCAAATAAATTCTATAAAAATCAGACAATGTGATTTTCTGGATTTGTTTTCTCATTTTGTCTCTCATAGTTGAGTTCTACCTATGATGTCAATTACAGGCCTCTCTCTTTTTAAGTGGGAGAACTTGCACAATTGGTGGCTGACTAAACTTTTTTTCCCCACTGCATGGTATATGGAATTCTGTGCACTGTCAATTTTGACAGTATGTGCCTTTGCTGCTGAGATATTGGTGCTGTTAGTTTCAATACCGCTATTACTGTACTGTCAGAGGGGCCGACCTCACAGCTCAGCTTCATCACTGGACGGTACAAGACTATAGAAGTGTATTGTGAGGGGGGTGTCTCTCACCACCCAGCAATGACGCTGAGCTTTAAGGCAGCCCCTCTAATGGTGCGGCGAGTGGCGTAACTAGGAATGGCTGAGCCCCAAGGCGAACATTTGACATGTTTTCAGACCCCAGAGTATAATGATCGGAGACCCAGGGGAGGATACAAACATAAAAAAACAATGCTACTTACCTCTTCCTAACTCCAATGAACTCTACTTCGGCAATCTTCAATGTTGGACAAGATCTCGCGTGATACAGGCCGGCGTCGCGACGCATAATGACGTCGGCTGACGTCTGGGACGTCACCAAACAGGCCCGAAGCCTGTCGGAGCATAGGAGAGGTAAATTACAGTGTTTTTTATGTTCGTTCACTTCCCCTGGGCCCCCGATCGTTATACTCCGGGGTCTGAAAAGTGAAATGATGATACCCTTAACTTAATATTTTGTTGCACAACCTTTTGAGGCAATCACTGCAATCAAACGGTTCCTGTAACTGTCAATGAGACTTCTGCACCTCTCAGCAACAGGTATTTTGGCCCACTCCTCATGAGCAAACTGCTTTAGTTGTCTCGGATTTGAAGGGTGCCTTTTCCAGACGGCATGTTTCAGCTCCTTCCAAAGATGCTTAATAGGATTTAGGTCAGGGCTCATAGAAGGCCACTTCAGAATAGTCCAATGTTTTCCTCTTAGCCATTCTCGGGTGTTTTTAGCTGTGTGTTTTGGGTCATTATCCTGTTGCAAGACCCATGACCTGCGAATTAGACCAAGCTTTCTGACACTGGGCAGTACATTTCTCTCTAGAATCCCTTGATAGTCTTGATATTTCATTGTACCCTGCACAGGATTCAAGACACCCTTTGCCAAATGCAGCAAAGCAGCCCCAGAATATAACAGAGCCTCCTCCATTTTTCACAGTAGGGACCGTGTTCTTTTCAAGATATGCTTCATTTTTCTGTCTGTGAACATAGAGCTGATGTGTCTTACCAAAAATTTCAATTTTTATCTCATCTGTCCATAGGACATTCTCCCAGAAGCTTTGTGGCTTGTCAATATGTAGTTTGGCAAATTCCAGTCTGGCTTTTTTATG
Source organism: Leptodactylus fallax (assembly GCA_947044405.1). Lineage (NCBI taxonomy): Eukaryota > Metazoa > Chordata > Amphibia > Anura > Leptodactylidae > Leptodactylus > Leptodactylus fallax. Next base: position 293,991 of record CAMRHE010000182.1, read on the forward strand.
ATTTGTTTTCAACAATGGTGTCCTTCTTGGTCGTCTCCCATGAAGTCCACTTTGGCTCAAACAACGACGGATGGTACGATCTGACACTGATGTTCCTTGAGCTTGAAATTCACCTTTAATCTCTTTAGAAGTTTTTCTGGGCTCTATTGTTACCATTCGTATTATCCTTCTCTTTGATTTGTCATCAATTTTCCTCCTGCGGCCACGTCCAGGGAGGTTGGCTACAGTCCCATGGATCTTAAATTTCTGAATAATATGTGCAACTGTAGTCACAGGAACATCAAGCTGCTTGGAGATGGTCTTATAACTTTTACCTTTAACATGCTGTCTATAATTTTCTTTCTACGCTCCTGAGACAACTATTTCCTTCGCTTCCTCTGATCCATGTTGAGTGTCGTACTCACCATGTTACCAAACAGCACAGTCAGTATCTGTAGCCCTATATACAGGCCCACTGACTGATTACAAGATTGTAGACACCTGTGATGCTAATTAGTGTACACACCTTGATTTAACATGTCCCTTTGGTCACATTATTTTCAGGGGTACCATCATTTCTGTCCAGGCCTGTTTCATGAGTTTTTTTTTTTTGAAAAAATTCTGTTGAAGCATGGTTGAAAAGCAATGTCTGACTTTCATTTGTTCATTTTCATAGAATTTTTCTATATTATTACTTTTGTCAGATTCAAGTTATTTATGTGACCATTGTGGGTTTTTCTTTCATTAAACGAGGGGTACCAACAATTCTGTCCATGTGTATATATACACGTGTTGAACCATAAAATACACCCCACATTTCTAATAAAGGTTCAATAAACAAAGTTTATATACACACAAAACAAATATAAAATTTTCCAAAGCGACCAAGAGTCCCAAAGAAGGTATTCAGCAGAAGAGGCGTATGCCTTACTGGCCTCTGACACCGATACAGCCAGCGAGGGAGAAGAGGAAAATACCCCATTCCTTTATTTTTCCTCCTCCTCCTCCTCATCATGCAGTGATGAGCGATCCCAAAAGAGGACTCCCCAGAACTATTATGGAGATAGCTTCCAAAACTGCAGAGCAAATGTCAACCCCACACCCAGAAAACTATGAGCCTCAGCTTCCTGATTTTGTGGGCAAGTCAGGAATACAAATTGAGACTGAAGGCTTTAGAGAAATTGACTTTTTCAAAGTCTTTTTCTCTGATGAGTTTATATATTTTATGGTGGCCCAAACAAATTTGTATACCCAATAATTTATAGAACAAAATGCCACCTCTTCATATGCCAGGTGCCAGAGGTGGACCCCAGTAAATGCAGCACAGATGAAGATTTTCTGGGGTCTTGTTCTGCATATGGGCATAGTAAAAAAAAAAAAAATAGACAGTATTGGGGTACAGATGTCTCCAAACTATAGAATGGCCATAACCAGGAAACGCTTTGGAGTGATCCTCAAATTTCTGCATTATAACGATAACGCACAGTGTCCACCCCAAGATGCCGCCTATTCAAAATCAAGCCACTCATTGATCACTATAGTGCCAAATTTGCAGCATCATACATCTCTGACCAGAACATTTGTATAGATGAGTCTCTGGTCAGTTTCAAATGGAGGTTTAAATTGCACCAATACCTGCCCAGTAAGAGGGCACGATAAAGCATTAAGATGTAAAAACTGTGCAAGAGCAGCTCAGGGTACACCCACAAGTTTAGGATTTATGAAGGAAGGGACACAATGATTGAGTCCCCAGAATACCCCCCAATCCTACGAGTTAGTGTTAAAATAGTGTGGGATTTGCTGTACCCACTGCTGGACCAGGGTTATCACCTATATGTAGATACTTCTACGCCAGCATCCCACTTTTTAGGTCGCTCAATTCCAGAGGAACTGTAGCTTGTGGGACAGTGTGCAAAAATCAGAGAGGCCTCCCTAGGTCACAGGTTTCACAGCGCCTCCAAAGGGGTGAGAATAGGGTAGTCTGCAACAATCATATGCTTGGCCGTACAGTGCCATGCGGAAAACAAAAGTGTGGTACAAAAACCTGGCCATGCACATTGTGCAGTATAATGCTTTTGTGATATCACGAGCTGCAAGCAGGGCAGGAACAGTCCTTCAGTTTCCGGAGGAAGTTATCAAGACCCTGATATTTACTTTCCCAGTGAAGTCCCACAAACTGCAAAGAAAGGGAAGACTCAAAAATGTGCAGTCTGTTCCAAAAGGAGAATAAGTAAAGACTCAATTTATCAGTGTGACACCTGCCCTGAAAAACCTGGCCTGTGCATGAAGGATTGCTTTAGACTGTACCACACATCCATGGATTATTCATTTTTTTAATATATTTTCCATGGTATATCACCTCCTTATACTGTTACAGTGGGGAAAAAAAAGTATTTAGTCAGCCACCAATTGTGCAAGTTCTCCCACTTAAAAAGAGAGAGGCCTGTAATTGACATCATAGGTAGACCTCAACTATGAGAGACAAAATGAGAAAACAAATCCAGAAAATCACATTGTCTGATTTTTATAGAATTTATTTGCAAATTATGGTGAAAAATAAGTATTTGGTCAATAACAAAAGTTCATCTCAATACTTTGTTAAATATCCTTTGTTGGCAATGACAGAGATCAAACTTTTTCTGTAAGTCTTCACAAGGTTGGCACACACTGTTGCTGGTATGTTGGCCCATTCCTCCATGCAGATCTCCTCTAGAACAATTATGTTTTGGGGCTGTCGCTGGGCAACATGGACTTTCAACTCCCTCCAAAGGTTTTCTATGGGGTTGAGATCTGGAGACTGGCTTTGAAATGCTTCTTACGAAGCCACTCCTTTGTTGCCCTGGCGGTGTGCTTGGGATCATTGTCATGCTGAAAGACCCAGCCACTTTTCATCTTCAATGCCTTTGCTGATGGAAGGAGGTTTGCACTCAAAATCTCACAATACATGGCCCCATTCATTCTTTCATATAAACGGATCAGTCGTCCTGCTCCCTTTGCAGAGAAACAGCCCCAAAGCATGATGTTGCCACCCCCATGCTTCACAGTAGGTGTGGTGTTCTTTGGATGCAACTCAGCATTCACTCTCCTCCAAACATGACGAGTTGTGTTTCTACCAAACAGTTCTACTTTGGTTTCATCTGACCATATTACATTCTCCCAATACTCTTCTGGAACATCCAAATGCTCTCTAGCAAACTTCAGACGTGCCCGGATATGTACTGGCTTAAGCAGGGGGACACGTCTGGCACTGCAGGATTTGAGTCCCTGGCGGTGTAGTGTGTTACTGACGGTAGCCTTTGTTACGTTAGTCCCAGCTTTCTGCAGGTCATTCACTAGGTCCCCCCGAGTGGTTCTGGGATTTTTGCTCACTGTTCTTGTGATCATTTTCGCCCCACGGGGTGAGATCTTGATCGAGGGAGATTATCAGTGGTCTTGTATGTCTTCCATTTTCTAATTATTGCTCCCACAGTTGATTTCTTCACACCAAGCTGCTTGCCTATTGCAGATTCAGTGTTCCCAGCCTGGTGCGGGTCTACAATTTTGTTTCTGGTGTCCTTCCACAGCTCTTTGGACTTCACCATAGTGGAGTTTGGAGTGTGACTGTTTGAGGTTGTGGGCAGGTGTCTTTTATACTGATAACAATGTCAAACAGGAGTCATTACTACAGGTAATGAGTGGAGGACAGAGGAGCCTCTTAAAGAATAAGTTACAGGTCTGTGAGAGCCAGAAATCTTGCTTGGAGGAATGGGCCAACATACTAGCAACAGTTTGTGCCAACCTTGTGAAGACTTACAGAAAACGTTTGTCCTCTGTCATTGCCAACAAAGGATATATAACAAAGTATTGAGATGAACTTTTGTTATTGACCAAATACTTATTTTTCACCATAATTTGCAAATAAATTCTTAAAAAATCAGACAATGTGATTTTCTGGATTTGTTTTCTCATTTTGTCTCTCATAGTTGAGGTCTACCTATGATGACAATTACAGACCGGCCTCATCTTTTTAAGTGGGAGAACTTGCACAATTGGTGGCCGACTAAATACTTTTTTCCCCACTGTATGTACCCTGCACAGATTTACTTTTCACCCTCTGTTGTCCATCAATTTCTGGAAAATAAATTAACCTATGGGGTCCAAATGCTCACTATACCCATTGATAAATTTCTTAAGGGGTCTAGTTTTCAAACTGAAGTCATTATTTGGGGGATTTCACTGTTCTGGTTTTTTAGGGGCCCTGCAAATGGGACATGGTGCCTGAAAACTATTTATGGGAATTCTGCACTACAAATAGCATTTTTTTCCCTTCTGAGTCCCGCTGTGTGCCCATACATCAGTTTACATCCACATGTGGAACATTTCCTTAATCGGGAGAAATTACTTGGAAAACTGGGAGTGCATTTTCTACTTTAACCCCTTGTGGCAATGAAAAAAAAAAGGTTAAAGCAACATTTTATTTGAAAATATGTCATATTCCAAATTTACTGTTTAATTCTGTGAATCACCTGTGTGGTCCAGAAGCTCACTATACCCCTTCATAAATTTCTTGAGGGGTCTAGTTTACAAAATTGGGGCATATGTTGTAAATTTTCATTGTTCTGACACCTTGGGGGGCTCTGTAAATGAGACATGGTTCCTGAAAACTATTACAACAAATTCTGCCCTCTGAAAACTGTTCTGCCTCAATGTGTGCCCATACAGCAGGGACATTTTATTGTAAAAAAAAGTAATTTTTCATTTTTATGTCTCAGTAGTAAAAAAACATCTGTGAAACGTCTGTAAGGCTCAAAGTACTCACTATACCCCTTGATAAATTCTTTGAGACGTTTAGTTTCCAAAATGGGCTCACATTTTGGGGGCTTTCCACTGTTTTGGCACCTTGGGGGCTCTGCAAATGGTACATGGTACCTGGAAACTATTCCAGCAATATCTGGCCTCTAAAATCCAATTAGCGGTCTTTCTGTTCCAAGTTTCCATACATCTGTGTAACATATTGGGTATTGTATTCAGGAGAAATTGTGTAACAAAATGTGGGGTGCAGTTTCTCCTTTAACCCCTTGTGAAGATGAAAAATTTGGTGCTAAAGTAACATTTTATTGTAAAAAAGTAATTTTTAATTTTCACAATGGTACAATGGTACTCGAAAATGGTAAAACCGCAATGTGTTTCCACTGCAGTTTTTCCCTCAGCGCTTTTTTGCTGCGACCCGCTATATGGGGCCTCAGCCTAAAGGGGTTTTCCCATCACAGAAAGAAATGGCATTTTACCATAATATGCTATTACTTTCTGATTTTTGGTAGTCCAACTGCCAGGATCCTATGGATTATTAGAATGATGCTCTAGTTTTGTACTGCAAGCCTTTTTCTTACATAGTGGTGCATGAACTTAAACCCATTCAGGTCTGTGTTGCTTTTCCTTGCACAGGTAATAATTTAGAATTCCACTAAACAAATAAGGGTGAAAACAGTGAAGATAATTGTGGAGGTCCCTATAGTCCAAACACCATGATCTTTAAGGGATGGATTATCATACAGCAACAGTATGCAATCACATTTTTGGTAAATGCTCTGAGAGAGCCTGTCTGACAGTGGAGTAGATACATTTTATTGGTCTATAAGCCACTACCAAACAACCAGAAGACAGAGGTGTATCTAGGCTTCCTTTCCCCTGAGCAAAAGGTTCAGTTTGGCCCCCCCATTGGCATTTAAGGGTGCATTCTAACATAGAGGCACTCACATGAGACTACCAATAGTCAAATGATTATATAGCACATTTATGCAATCATTGACGGCCACATATCACCGCTACGTTAGAGTGCATCCTAAAGACTTACTCCATTGGCAGCTCCACTCGAATGTAGGTATGGAACACTCTGACTTGGCACAGCCTGCTCAGCACTCTAACTGGGCCTGAGGCAGATGCCTCACTTGCTCCTCCAGTTACACCCTTGCATAAGATTTTTAGATTTACAGTGCTACCCTGTTTCCCCGAAAATAAGACAGCGTCTTATATTAATTTTTGCTCCCAAAGATGTGCTGTGTCTTATTTTCAGGGGATGTCTTATTTTTTTTTCAATGAAGAAGAATTCACATTTATTGCTGAACAAAAAAATGAACATTTATTATATACGGTACTGTACAGTAGTTGTCATCACAAACCAGCATAACCAGACAAACTGTGAATCCTATCAAGAATTTCTTACTACCGTACCATTATTTCCATGTACAACAATTAACAGTATGGTACATTTACCAATATTTACAGTACGAATAGAAAGTAAAATTTATTCAATGACAGTTATGTCATCATCTTCTAGGACATCATCATAACAATCCAAACCATTAATTTCCCTGCACACAGTATCATATCCCATAGTGGCCCCTGCACGCAGTATCATGCCCCATAGTGGCCCCTGCACACAGTATCATTCGCCATAGTGGCCCCTGCACACAGTATCATTCCCCATAGTGGCCCCTGCACACAGTATCATTCCCCATAGTGGCCCCTGCACACAGTATCATTCCCCATAGTGGCCCCTGCACACAGTATCATTCCCCATAGTGGCCCCTGCAAACAGTATCATTCCCCATAGTGGCCCCTGCACACAGTAGTTTGCCCCATAGTGGCCCCTGCACACAGTAGTTTGCCCCATAGTGGACCACCCATGAACAATTATTATACTGTGGGGTCTTTTCAGACCCCAGAGTATAATGATCGGAGACCCAGGGGAGGATAAAAACATAAAAAAACAACGTTGCTTACCCGTTCCTCGCTCCGGTGCATGCCCGTGCGCTACTCCGGCCTTCTTCACTGTTAGACCAGGCCGCGTCGTGATCCGGCCGGCGTCGCGACGCAAAATGACGTCCGCTGACGTCTGCGACGTCACCAAACAGGCCCGAAGCCTGGAGAAGGACAGGTAAGCACATAGTTTTTTATGTTCGCTCACCTCCCCTGGGCCGCCGATTATTATACTCCGGGGTCTGAAAAGACTCCGGAGTATAATGATAGCAGAGATTGTGGGGTTCTCCCGCGGCCTCACATATCGTATATACCGTATGTTCTGTTCGGGAACATACGCCTTACTTTCGGGGGATGTTTTATATTGGGCAATTCTCCGAAACCTCTCCTATGCCTTACTTTCGGGGGTGTCTTATTTTCGGGGAAACACGGTAAGAGTCTGTTTGATGTGTGGTGATGATTATAAAAGCAATAACCATTATTATAAACATACATACATACATACATACATAAATATACAGTAGCATAAAAACAGTTAAAGAAAAAATAAATAAAATGAATTAAATAAGTTACAGTCTTCAAAATGACTGAATGTAACTGCTTCCAGACCTAATGAAACAAAGCAGTTAAAAACCCATATCATATTGTACTTCCAAATGTTTGCCACAAGATTATAGTGAGGGAGCTGTGATGCAGGCATAGCACATGGTCTGCCATCAGCAATTTTGTGGCCCAATACTGGCAAAATTTGTGGTTTTCCCTCCTCCTTGATAATGCTCCACAGCGGCGCCACATGGTATATAATACTCCATACTGGCCCCAAGCAATATAAAAAGCACTCCAGAACCCATCCACAGTTTAATGCCCCACAGTGAACACACACAGTATTATATGCTCTCGAGCAGCCCCACACAGTATAAAAGGCTCCCCAGAGCATCCTCAGTATAATCCACAATGGCCACACTTGATATAATATGCTCCCCATAGATCCCCTCCAGTATAATGTTCCACAGTGGCCCCACACAGTATAATATGATCCCCAGAACCTCTCCCTCCTCCCCCCAGTATAAATTTTTCCAAGAGCCTCGATCCGCTTCAGGCAAACCCCTTGAAATTCATTTCAACAAATATTCGTGAGGTTCAGCCATTCAGATTGTTTCAGTGTAATTATTGTGTATTATATTATTATTAATATTATATTAAGTGGACGCCCATGGGGAGGAGAGTAAATATAACAGACAGTTATACTCACCTTGCCTCACCTCTGCTGGGTACACTCGCATTGTTTGGTTGTGTGTGGCTGAAGTCACGCATTCCAGGGGTCACTGCCTGTGATTGGGGCATGCTGACATTATGATGCCTGTGTGCCCCACATGACCGCTGAGGCCCAATCACACGCTTCAACGGTGACCGGATTTGTTCCGCAGGCCTTGTTTAACACCTGTGACCTAGAGAAAACAGATACCCTACTTTCACATTCATTAAAAGAAGAATTAGCTGCCTGGTGTCACTAATTAATTGTACAATATTAGGTAACCATCCAGAATTGAGACTAGACTACCTCAGTAAGGGTCTGTTTCAGGTTTTCAGATTCAGTTTTTAAAGCCAAAGCCACATGTATGCAGTGTCCCAGAAGGGGATGTTAACGTTCTGTTTAAATCGTCATTATGCTGCCATAATATCTTGTATTTTGTCAGGTGGTAATTTCTCATGTCAGTTTTTATTTTGTGTGCTGTATTTTGTATTCTACTGCATTACTTAGCATACACTGAGGATTGTCTGAAACAGTGTAAGGGTTAACTAGCTTTGCACCTTGTCTTAGCTCTGTAAATTCACACGTCTAGTCTTGTGCTGCTTCAGTCACAGGTTTTGCTCTCAGCCTATAGAAGCACAGGCTGCTTCTGGGGCAAGCTGAGAGAAGTCCCTAGTCCAGCCTCTGCCTGCACAGGGAGAGGTTGTTTACAAAGGAAGTCCAAGCCTGGCCTCCAGCCAGTACACATGTCTGCCAGCATTGCTCCAAGCTGGTAAGACCCTCACATGGGCTATATACAGCTACCAGTTCATCCCAACTACTGAACTCCTGCCGGTCCACACCTGGGAGATCATCTAAAAACCTAACCCTGTTCTATCGGCCTAAGCCAAAGGAATAATCTGTTGGATAAAGAAGTCCTCTGCCTGGATCCACGCTTTTCATGGGTTCCCCAGCTGGATCTAACCTAAGCGGCTTCCACGTCGTTGAATCAGCGCTTTAGCACCCTGCGATAGGGCATTGCTCTAGCACCTAACCTGTAAGTACTCTCTTGCACCACATTGCACAGTATAGCGGGGCTGTGTTATATCTCCCAAGGTAGAGCTAAAGCTGCACAAGACCGTGTGCACAAAAAATATTATGTGCCCAAAAACTCCCCATCCCGTGTAGGGAACTGCCATTTCTACTAGTATATAATGTATCTGGCTTCTTGGCCCCTGCAGTTTGGCTTCAGAGACCCCAGGCATTTAGTGCAAGTTTTGTTTTGTAAATACAGTGAGTCAGACACATGTGAGGCAGAGCTGCTGGAGGGAGAGATGTGAGCAGAGCTGCTGAGACAGACATGTTGTGTCTGGGGGAGTCTAAGAGCCACTTGTTCCTCTTTACTTCACAGTATATAGTTAGGTATGTGTTACCCCCTATATACTCACAGGACCTAGCTAGTAACCGTAGTTAGGGATCCATATATATATATATAGTTCAGGGCAGTGATAGGTTAGGCTTCCGAAGGCCAACTAGCTAGTTAGAGGCCCGGTGGCACTAGTAGTTTAGCTGGCAGGTTAAGGACTCAGTGTTAGGGTAGTCAGGCCTGCATCTACTGCCGTCACCGTCGCCCTGTTTGCTGCCTGTGAAGAATCTCACCATCATCATCATCTCCTGATCGGCTGTCTGTCATCTCCTGGAAGAATCCGAGGATCCACAGTCATCCACAGGGGCCCCTGCATCTCTTCTGTTGCCTGGAGGTATTGTGCACTGGACTCTTGCTATATATTTATATATATACCCGGGTATATAACCTAAGACGGTTGAGGACTTGCTGGTTGTTGTAGTATTGCTGTGTTCTGAGTATATTTTATGTATGTATTATTACCCTGTTGATTCTTATAAAGCTACTGTTATAACCTTATGTGGTATCTGTATGTATTCTTCAGACTGTGAGATTAGTACAGTGATCCTTGTTAAGGCTACTAACTGTACTTCATGGGTAAGTCCCAGGAAGAGATCCTCCCTGTAATACAGAGGCTCTATCCTGAGTGGAGGCACTGATATATTTCATATATGTTCCCACTCTTCCCTTCAGCGAAGGCTTCAGGTCCCATTATACACACAGGTCAGCGCCAGAGTCTGTTGCGGGAGGGATAATACTCATACCCCCCCCCCCAAATAGGGCTACATTTGGAGGCACTGCTGAGATTTAGAAGTGGGAATAGTCATTGATATGGAGAAGCGATATAGCTCAGAGGGGAACCTCCCACTAGCTACTACATGGGATTACCGACCTCCTGTTCCTCCCCTGGTTCAGGTAAAGGAAGAACCCCGCTCAGCCAGTTACCCCCCCCCAGTATGGCCGTCGCTAGCAGTTCCTCTAGTGACAGTGCTATTAGCACTTTAGCCAGGCTGACTGAAATGTTAGCTCAGGGCCTGCAGGCCACTCACTACAAGAAACTAAAAGTATTCTCTGGTAATGTCCCAGTACCACAAGGGGAGGAAAACTTTGAGATATGGAAAGAACATACTCTCCAATGCCTGAAGGAATGGTCTTGCTCTGAAGAAGGCAAGCGGCAGCGTATCAGTGAAAGTTTGCGGTCTCCTGCTGCAGAATTGATCCGCTTGTACAGAGACTCTCATGAAGGAGTGAGTGCATTGGACTATATACAAGTACTGTCTGATCACTTTGAGCCATACTATGACCTTGCCCAGATGGTTGCTGATTACCGAATGGTTCGTCAAAAAGAAGGGGAAAATGTCTCTACTTTTATTAACCGTTTACAGCTACTTCTTTCACGTCTGGTGTACCACGCAGCTATATCTACTTCAGAGGTAGACGCTATGAGAACCAGTCAGTTGGTGAGAGGGTTACAACCTCATCATCCTCTTGCTCAAGTACTCAAGGTCTTACTATCTGATAGAGTCCTTCCATTTCCTGACTTAATGAAGTTAGTGAAGAAACAAGAAGCTGACATTAGTTTTAGTACCCCTAAGAAAGCGAAAAGCATCTCTAAAGAAGATGTTGTTCCTAATTCAAACAAGGACAAACCAGCGGAGCGGTCAGAACTTAGACAGTCCGCCACTCCACCCACTGCCACTCAATGGAGGAAGGATGCTAGAACCTGTTATAAATGTGGTCAGACGGGCCATAGTGCCAGACAGTGTACGGAGGACAGTGAGGGATTGAGACACAGTGCTGTCTTCTCTATTCAGAATCAAAGACACCGAAGGAAGGCGGGCCGAGTAAATACCAGAGGCGCTATCGCGGGCTCCAGGTCCGTTGTCAAAGTCACTGTCAATGGTCATGCCGCTCCTGCCCTGTTTGATACAGGATCTCAAGTGACCCTGATTTATCGCTCGTTCTACCAAAAGTATCTGAGGGATATACCTCTTCAGTCTACAGGACAAATGAAATTGTGGGGGCTTAATTCAGGATCATATCCTGTAGATGGCAGCCTACAAGTAGTTATAGCTGTCCCTGAATTAGAAGATCAGAGTGTCGCTCCCATGAAGATTACGGCTCTTGTCTGTCCTGATACAGGGGATTCTTGTGCAGCTCCTGTGATACTTGGCACTAATTGTCCCGCAGTGCATTATGCTTTTCAGAAGTTTCTTGGAAGAGATTGGAACCCTGCAGCTCAGCCGGTGAATATATCTTCTGATCTTAGAGAACTCTGTGATGCCCTGTCTACTGGCTATCGACATGGAATGGTATATCATATCGGTGAGAGAACCGTGGAAGTTCCTGCCGGCGGGGAGAGAATTCTGAGAGTAGCCTCCAGCATTGCTCCCGATTTGCTTGAAGGGGGGAGTTATGTCCTTATGGAAACCCCTGAAGAAATGATTAACCAAAATGGCTGGATGGTGATCCCAGAGAGAAAGGACTGGAGAAATAAAGTGGAGTTATCTACCTGTGTGACAGTGAGGAACTGTTCACCGCATCCGATTGTAATTGGACCATACCAGAATGTGGCCCACTGCTACCCTGTGCTTGGAGTAAATCCATACGCTGAAGTGTGCAGGATTCAAATCCGAGATGCAATCCCTAATCTCAATCTTGACTTGAGTGATCCACATTTACCAGAGGCCTGGAATCAGCGACTGACACAGAAGTTGTCTGAATTATCGGAAGTGTTCTCCATGGATGATATGGATGTAGGTTGTGCTAAAAGTGCTCAACACACTTTCCGATTGACCGATTCTACTCCCTTCCGGGAGCGACCACGGAGAGTTGCTCCAAAGGATGTTGATGAGTTAAGACAGACTCTACAGCAAATGAAAGGTCAGGGGATCATTGTGGACAGTAAGAGCCCCTATGCCTCACCTATTGTGGTGGTAAGAAAAAAATCTGGAGCAATTCGCCTATGTGTGGATTACAGAACCCTGAACCGGAGAACCTTACCTGATCAGTATACACTGCCGAGAATTGAAGAAGCTCTGGAAGCTCTGAATGGAAACTGTTGGTTCACAGTGCTGGACCTAAGATCGGGATACTATCAAGTCCCAATGGCACCTGAGGATCAGGAAAAGACAGCCTTCATATGCCCCTTGGGTTTCTTTCAGTTCACTCGTATGCCGCAAGGTACAAAAGGTGCGCCAGCAACGTTCCAAAGGTTGATGGAAAGAGTGTTAGGTGATTTAGTGCCCCGGGAATGCCTTGTATATCTTGATGACATTATTGTGTTTGGAAAGACGCTGGAAGAACATGAAGAACGACTCATGAGAGTACTCCATCGCTTAAAAGAAGAGGGGCTGAAGTTGTCGGCTGACAAATGCAAATTTTGTAGATCTTCGGTCACTTATGTAGGTCATATTGTTTCTGCTGAAGGAGTTGCTACCGATCCTGGTAAGATTGAAGCTGTGGTGAATTGGCCCCGACCGCAAAATATTACGGAGTTGCAATCTTTCTTGGGGTTTTGTGGATTCTATCGACGATTTGTGGAAGGATATTCAAAAATTGCTCGAGCCCTCCTCGACCTGTTGAAGAGTGATGCAGGAGATCCGGGAAAGAAGAAAGGGTCTTCCAAAAGCCTTTTTGGCGATAGGTGGACTGCGGATTGTGAAGAAGCATTTAAGTTGTTGAAGAAGAAATTGACAGAAGCTCCCGTTCTGGCTTATGCTGATGCACATAAGCCATATGTGCTACATGTAGATGCCAGCTTTGAAGGATTAGGTGGCGTGCTGCACCAAGAATACCCGGCCGGGTTACGGCCCATAGCTTTCATAAGTCGAAGTCTTTCTCCCAGCGAGAAAAATTATCCAGTACATAAATTGGAGTTTTTGGCGCTCAAGTGGGCCATTGTTGATAAATTACATGACTATTTATACGGAGCCACGTTTGAAGTAAGAACAGACAACAATCCACTGACATACGTTTTGTCAACCGCTAAACTCGATGCTACAGGACATCGCTGGTTGGCAGCTTTATCCAACTACCAATTCACACTCAAGTATAAATCGGGGCCTAAGAACATTGGGGCAGATGCTCTATCAAGACGGCCTGGATTACCTAGTCCGGAAGTAGTGGATGAATGGGAAGAAGTGCCAAGTCCTGGAGTAGGAGCTTTGTGTGCCATGGCTGCTGTAGTTGAAGACCGAGTAGCCTTTTCTGAAACTCGGCTTATTGACTCTATTGGGGGAGGTCCCGAAGCTGTACCAGACATGTTTGCCTACCCTGCCGCTTTAGGATCCTTTGAGAGTTGTTCTATATCTTCAAAGCGAATGATCTGGAGTCAAAAGACTGATCCTTTAATTGGACCTCTTTATCAAGCAGTGAGTTCTCAAGACAGAGAAATGTTAAAGACATCCCTACCCTCTGAATGCAGTCAACTTCTACGAGATTGGGAGAAGTTTGAAATAGACAATGGCCTACTTTATCGTGTGGTGCTGTATCATGATCACCCTGGAAGGCGCCAACTAGTTATTCCAAGCTGCTTTCAGAAGATGATTTTCCGAAGTCTGCATGATTATCATGGTCATTTGGGACCTGAGAAGACTTATGGCCTAATACAAGACCGATTCTACTGGCCCAAAATGAGAGATACCGTGACTCGTCTGTGTAGGTGCTGTCGCAGATGTTTGCAGAGGAAGACTGTCCCAGTTCGAGCGGCCTTCATGGGACACTTGAAGAGTTCGGGCCCCATGGATCTTTTCTGCATAGACTTCCTTTGTATTGACAACGACTCCAGAGGATTTGGAAATGTATTGGTGGTGACTGATCACTTCACACGATATGCTCAAGCCTTTCCGACTAAGGATCAAAAAGCAGTCACTGTTGCAAGAGTGCTTTGGGAAAAGTATTTTATCCATTATGGCTTACCACACCGGTTGCATTCTGATCAAGGCCGGGATTTTGAGAGTAACCTGATCAAAGAGTTACTTCAGTTGTTGAACATCCGCAAAAGTCGGACGACGCCTTACCATCCAGAGGGAGATGCCCTTCCTGAAAGATTTAACAGGACTTTACTTGATATGCTTGGTACCTTACGAATTGAGGATAAGCGATCCTGGAGTAGAAAAGTGGAGGCTATGGTGCATGCCTATAATAGTACAAGGCACGAGAGCACAGGATATTCACCATACTTTCTGATGTTTGGAAGAGAGCCTAGGCTACCTATTGACATCTTGTTGGGAGTCTCTACCGATGGTATCAGTCATCGAGATCATTACCGATACGTGGCACGTTTGAAAGAAACGCTTAAGAGTGCTTATCAGCTGGCTGAGGAAAATGCGGCCAAAGTGAATGAAGGAAATAAAAGGAGATTTGATCTTCGAGTAAGATACCGAGAATTGAACCCTGGGGACCATGTTCTGCTACGGAATTTGGGAGCATCTGCAAAACATAAGCTGGCTGATCGATGGCGGAGTGAACTCTTTACAGTGGTAGATCGGTTGCCTGGAATACCAGTCTACAAGATAAAAGGACGGGACGGGAGGATCAGGACTTGGCATAGAAATCATTTGTTGCCTGTACCTCAGATTGATGGTATGGATATCTCCAATGATGGCTCGGCCTGCGATTCTCCACAGTCCTTAGCCGATATTCTACCTGACCTTCCTGAAACTCCTGAGAGTGATTGGACTGTGGCTCCTGAAGTTCCTAGATCACCAGTATCTTCTCCTTCAGGGAGACCTATGAACCCTCAAACTCCAGAATTCGTACCTAGATCTGTGTCTACAGATGAGCAGGGATCTAGCTCTCCTACGCCACCAGCACCATCCCCTCCCATGGCAGACAACCCTAGTTTAGGGCCTGGACATGCTAGTTTACCTCAGAGAGAGGTACGGAGAGGAGAGAGAATTAGACACCCTCCACCTATGCTGACATATGATAGTTTGGGGGACCCCAGATTTACTACTCAGCCTCATTTATACCATGCTTGGGTGGGTGCAGTGTCCACTTTGGTCAATATGTTACCAATTTTCGCTCCTGCTGGCATGTATACCTATTAACCTGTTGTGACTCTGTAAATGCAAAAGCAACCATATTGATATTGTCATTGGTAATGTTGACTGTATACTATGACTTTGTATGTCTTTGACGTGACGTAAAGATTTCACCAGAGGGAGAGTGTAGGGAACTGCCATTTCTACTAGTATATAATGTATCTGGCTTCTTTGCCCCTGCAGTTTGGCTTCAGAGACCCCAGGCATTTAGTGCAAGTTTTGTTTTGTAAATACAGTGAGTCAGACACATGTGAGGCAGAGCTGCTGGGGGGAGAGATGTGAGCAGAGCTGCTGAGACAGACATGTTGTGTCTGGGGGAGTCTAAGAGCCACTTGTTCCTCTTTACTTCACAGTATATAGTTAGGTATGTGTTACCCCCTATATACTCACAGGACCTAGCTAGTAACCGTAGTTAGGGATCCATATACAGTCATATGAAAAAGTTTGGGCACCCCTTTAAACTTAAACAATTTTTAGTTTAAATATTTGGGGGGTTGGAACAACCCATTTAAATTTGTTAAATTAAAAAATTGTGGGGGAAAAAAAAATTTTTGGTTTAAAAAGGGTTTTTTTTTAATAAAAAAAAAATTTTTTATATTTTTTAAAAATAAATTTTTTTGGTGGGAGAAGTATGGGCACCTCAACAGAAAAGTGACATTAATATTTAGAAGATCCTCCTTTTGCAAAAATAACAGCCTCTAGTCGCTTCCTGTAGCTTTTAATCAGTTCCTGGATCCTGGATGAAGGTATTTTTGACCATTCCTCTTTACAAAACAATTCCAGTTCAGTTAAGTTTGATGGTCGCTGAGCATGGACAGCCCGCTTCAAATTATCCCACAGATGTTCAATGATATTCAGGTCTGGGGACTGGGATGGCCATTCCAGAACATTGTAATTGTTCCTCTGCATGAATGCCTGAGTAGATTTGGAGCTGTGTTTTGGATCATTGTCTTGATGAAATATCCATCCCCGGCGTAACTTCAAATTCGTCACTGATTCTTGTACATTATTCTCAAGAATCTGCTGATACTGAGTTGAATCCATGTGACCCTCAACTTTAACAAGATTCCCGGTGCCGGCATTGGCCACACAGCCCCAAAGCATGATGGAACCTCCACCAAATTTTACAGTGGGTAGCAAGTGTTTTTCTTGGAATGCTGTGTTTTTTGGACGCCATGCATAACGCCTTTTTGTATGACCAAACAACTCAATCTTTGTTTCATCAGTCCACAGGACCTTCTTCCAAAATGAAGCTGGCTTGTCCAAATGTGCTTTTGCATACCTCAGGCGACTCTGTTTGTGGCGTGCTTTCAGAAACGGCTTCTTTCGCATCACTCTCCCATACAGCTTCTCCTTGTGCAAAGTGTGCTGTATTGTTGACCGATGCACAGTGACACCATCTGCAGCAAGATGATGCTGCAGCTCTTTGGAGGTGGTCTGTGGATTGTCCTTGACTGTTCTCACCATTCTTCTTCTCTGCCTTTCTGATATTTTTCTTGGCCTGCCACTTCTGGGCTTAACAAGAACTGTCCCTGTGGTCTTCCATTTCCTTCCTATGTTCCTCACAGTGGAAAGTGACAGGTTAAATCTCTGAGACAACTTTTTGTATCCTTCCCCTGAACAACTATGTTGAACAGTCTTTGTTTTCAGATCATTTGAGAGTTGTTTTGAGGAGCCCATGATGCCACTCTTCAGAGGAGATTCAAATAGGAGAACAACTTGCAATTGGCCACCTTAAATACCTTTTCTCATGATTGGATACACCTGGCTATGACGTTCAAAGCTCAGTGAGGTTACAAAACCAATTTTGTGCTTCAGTAAGTCAGTAAAAAGTAGTTAGGAGTATTCAAATCAATAAAATGATAAGGGTACCCAAATTTTTGCACCGGTCAAATTTTGGTTTAATGCATATTGCACATTTTCTGTTAGTACAAGAAACCTCATTTCAATCCTGAAATATTACTGTGTCCATCAGTTATTAGATATATCAAATTGAAATGGCTGTTGCAAACACCCAAATATTTAGAACTAAAAATGATTAAGATTAATAGGGGTGCCCAAACTTTTTCATATGACTGTATATATATATAGTTCAGGGCAGTGATAGGTTAGGCTTCCGAAGGCCAACTAGCTAGTTAGAGGCCCGGTGGCACTAGTAGTTTAGCTGGCAGGTTAAGGACTCAGTGTTAGGGTAGTCAGGCCTGCATCTACTGCCGTCACCGTCGCCCTGTTTGCTGCCTGTGAAGAATCTCACCATCATCATCATCTCCTGATCGGCTGTCTGTCATCTCCTGGAAGAATCCGAGGATCCACAGTCATCCACAGGGGCCCCTGCATCTCTTCTGTTGCCTGGAGGTATTGTGCACTGGACTCTTGCTATATATTTATATATATACCCGGGTATATAACCTAAGACGGTTGAGGACTTGCTGGTTGTTGTAGTATTGCTGTGTTCTGAGTATATTTTATGTATGTATTATTACCCTGTTGATTCTTATAAAGCTACTGTTATAACCTTATGTGGTATCTGTATGTATTCTTCAGACTGTGAGATTAGTACAGTGATCCTTGTTAAGGCTACTAACTGTACTTCATGGGTAAGTCCCAGGAAGAGATCCTCCCTGTAATACAGAGGCTCTATCCTGGGTGGAGGCACTGATATATTTCATATATGTTCCCACTCTTCCCTTCAGCGAAGGCTTCAGGTCCCATTATACACACAGGTCAGCGCCAGAGTCTGTTGCGGGAGGGATAATACTCATACCCCCCCCCCCCCAAATAGGGCTACACCTGCTATTACAGAGGATATAAGGGACTGTGACTGAAGTACTGCACTACTTGTAAGAAGTGTAAAAGCTGTACTGCCATTTATTACCAAAGAGACTGTGATATATGTACTTTGCCTTACAAGAGGTGTTCTTAGTAAAGTTTCTTTAAAACCGTTGTTACTGGACTGTTTGTCACAGAAGTCATTCCAGCCTCTGCTCTGCAGAAAGGTAACAGCTGAGTTGAAAGAGGTCCATGTGTGTGACAGGGGAACAGGGTTGTAGACCACTCAGGCCAGTGACACAACTGTGACTACTACCCCCATCAGCCCTGCACTACCACCACCATCATACATCCTCCTGCTCACTGCATGTAGATCATAAAGGGGTTGAAAGCATATAGAACAGGTGCTACTTCTCTTTTTTCACTGCTCTCCGGTTTTGGCTTCAAAACTGAATCTGAAATCCTGAATTTGTGAAGACACCCTTCAAGAAGAGCTAATGACAGTTTGATGCTCTGGAGCAGCGGTCCCCAACCTTTGTTTCTCCACGGCGCGGCAGGGGAGGCGGGGCAGGGAGCGGTCGTATTAAGGGCGTGGCTTTGGTCATATGGGGGCTGGGTTATACACTAAACAGCGCTGTAGACCAGGGCATGCTGGCGGGATCTCGGTGTACAGAGCTGTAGAGCTATTACCTAGGCTAGGAGCAACAATACTGTGGCCAGATCGACGACTGCCCCACATAATGTGCCTAGAGCCTCGTTTATAGAGGCCAGCCCGCCGCCCCGTGGACCGACAGAAGACCCCCAACGGCCCTGTCCCAGTCCGCCTGTAAGTCGTGTACCGGGGTGGGCTCCCCAGGATACAGTGAAGTCACGAACAAAGGAAGTGACTCCAACTCAATTTAGTAAAAACAAGATTTGACTTAGTTTAGTAACACCCCTTTACCAAAAAGAACACTCCCAGATATTTACACACACTCAGCCAGGAAGCTGAGGCCCTGGTGTTGTACAGCACGGTGCCCTCTAATGTGCACTTCCGATATACTCTAAGCTTTTACCTATCTGCAGGCTGCATCTAACCAGCCACTTGTTACCTTTTTATCACCCTAGTCACAGGAACAATTCATTCCCTTACGTCCTACAGCAGTACAATATGGGGTATCTCTGCCCCTGTGTGTTGTCTAGGACAGGTGTAACTTTTAATTAGCACCAAAAAGTGCTTACTAACCTGCCCTATAAGAGGGCACAAGAGACCTCCCTCACCTGTGTTTTTTTCTGTCCTGTGTGGGACAGGTGGAGGAGGTCTCTTGTGACCTCTCTTGCTGTAAGGGTTTTTTTTTCTTACCTCTCTTGAGGTGGTTGGTCTCCTTCTGTTGCCGGCTTGTGTCTGTTCTTCTGCAGCGCTCTTCTGCCGGTAAATCTTCGGCTGGCGGTAGGCTTTGGCCTAGCCGAAAGTGACGTCGGGCTTTGCGGCCGGCCGGAACCCTTCTCAGGTTTCCGTTGGGCCGGATTTCGCCAGACTCCTTCGCGGCCTACTTCCGTTTTTTTCGGCAGAGCTCAGGAGGGTAAGTAATATTTATTTTTATATTTATTTATTCTTGTTTATATGTGTTATATGAATTATTTATTCATATCGCTGGGCTTGCTCTGCATGGAGTTTCTATGTATATTTTCATTGTGTTTAATAATTGTGTTTGGCTCCTCCTCCACTTATGGTTGCCTTTAAAATGTCCCATAGTCCATTTGGGCTGTGGGCTGTTATTTTTCTGGCTCTCCTCTACTGCTAAGGAATAGTAATATTCCCTTCTGTGATTCAGAGATTACTCTACTCTACTACTGCATATACTGTTGCTGCATTTTTTAGCGACGACCGACCTTAAGGTACCCCTCTTTTTCTGGTTCTGGTTTCGGTTTGTAATACTGGTATTGTTATTGTCTGTGACTTTTTGTGGTCTTTTTAGATGTCTTCTTCTGCTTCTGGCTCTGGTGATGGAGATTTTAGGAGGAAGAAATCCTCCAAGTGTAAACATTTAGACTGTAAGACTCCCTTGCCTGACGGCTACGAATTCACCCGTTGTCGTCAGTGTTGTGGCCCCCCTTCTGAGGAGCCATCCATACATGAGGTTGTGACATGGGTGAAAGAATACATGGAGGATTCTCTCAAAGAAATCCGGAATTCTATCTCCCAGATCACCAAGAGACCACGTCTTGAAAAACATCCTCTCTTGAGGGTCTCGGACGAAGATTTTCAGGTTGTGGATGAAACTTTGTCCTCTGATGACTCCGCTGAAGATGCCAGCAGACCTCTTTTCACACTCGAGAAAATTAATAGGCTGCTGAAGTCCATCCGGTCTAAGGACCGTGATGTTGATGGGGAAGCTTCCACGTCCACCTATAGAAGGCCCAGAGTCTTCCAAGTGGACGAGACATTAAAAAAATTAATGTCTTCAGAGTGGAAATTTCCAGAGAAACCCTTTGTAATTACTGGTAGGTTTAAGACCTTGTTCCCCATCGCAGAGTCTCAATTGGATCAGTGGGGTCCTCCCCCTAAAATGGATATAGCGGTAGCCAAGTTATCTCGCCACACTCTAGTACCATCTGAGGATGGAGCAAATTTACAGGATCCTATGGATAGACGCATGGAGAATACTCTCAAGAAGGCCTACTCAGTGGCCTCTTCCCAGACCTCGGTCACTGTTGCGTCATGTGAAGTCTCAGCCAAACTACGGGCTGATTTGCTCCAGCTTGAGAGGGACATCGATTCTGGTGTCTCCAGAGATGAGCTACTTTCTTTTTTATAAACTCTAAAGATATGTATCTGATAGCAAGGTATGTGTACCAACAACATAGAGAAAATCCCCAATAAGGAAATAAGTACACTTAAAAACTAACTTTTATTAATATCCACTAAAAGTATATAAATCTATATATAAAAGAAAGCACCTGATAATAGGGTCATATAAAGGGTAAAGGTAGCCTACCTCAAAATAGGAGGATAGTATGGTGATACCTGTATCACTTCACAAACACCCCTCAGTGATAAATTGCAATTCCCAATATTTAGATATCAATTCACTGAAGGGGAAAAGTAAAGGATAAATCAACTGAGGTATAACACACACACACACACACATATACACCAGCTGGCTAGAAGTCAGTAAAAGACCGACCAAATTGTCTGAGTAGCCACTACCTAGGGAGCTTACATTACACTCCCACAATTGACTGCCTAATACAACAAACAAACACCATAGACGATACAAAAAGGAGTATTTGCCCTAACTCCCAGCCTGCCTGACGCGCGTTTCTGCTGAACTACACCAGCTCATCAGAGGCACATGCATTAGGGCAGAGCAGAATACACCATAAGTGTGTGCAAACTGCCTGTATAATTTAGAGCGCCTAGTACAACCGCCCGTCCGCAAGTGCCGGCTCACACAGCCTAGCTTGATATCTACTAAGCCACACCCCCTAGCAGTCCGTGTCATCAGAGGTGCGCCCAATCACAGAGCGCCAACACCCAGAAGCTCCGGACAGTGATGTAAGTAAGGAACGCCCATACGGGGCGTTCCTTAAGGTCTAAGAAGATGCACATATGCATCCATGGTAACACCTGGACCCTAACGTCGCGGTATAGCTGATGATCAGGCTTTAGAGATATAAAACACCATGAGAGGTGGCCAAGTAACACCCACCGAAAACAGAAGATAACAATCACATAAAGAACACATACAAAGGACTCAAACTGTAATCCACCTCATAGGGATCTCAGAATTGCGGGCACAGAAAGGAGTCAACGTACTTCAGCAAAACGAAGTTGACAACAAGGATAAAGCTCACAAAAAACAAACAAAAAAAAAAAAACAACACCTCCTGCCTATTCAATTCCATACAGTAGGAGTTGATCCCTTCTTCCTACCTAAGTGGTAAAGGTAGTGCTTCAAGGGCTGCCAGCACCTATCTGTATACAGTAAGGAGAGGGGGGAGAAAAAAAAATAAAAAAAAAAAAAGAAACGCAGAATAAGGGGAAAAGTAATAACACTAGATATAGACTGCCTAAAAACAGTCACTAGGGATGGATGAATATAACCCTAATCGATAAAGGATGAGTAAGATATAAATTCATTAAGGCCCATGGGATAGACCGTATCAAACAAAAAAATCCAACGTGCCTCCTTCTGGAGCACACGTCTGTCATAATTACCTCCTCTAGGTGACCGCACAACCATCTCAATACCCTGAAAACTAAGATGCTTAGCATCACCACCATGTTTTTCCCGTATATGTCTGGATACAGATGTATCCTCCTCCCTTGCTATATCATTGATGTGTTCCCTTATCCTCCTGCGGAACTCCCGAATAGTTTTACCAACATACTGGGGTCCGCAGGAGCAAGTGATAAGGTACACAACCCCCTTGGTCTTACAATTAATAAACTGGTTCACCTTGAAAGTTCTACCAGAAACTCTACTCAGAAGTTCATTCCCTTTTTTTATGTATCCACATGATTTACATGATCCACAGGGAAAATTTCCATTCAAGTCTCGTTGCATCTGATGTAACCACATATTTCCTGGGGTACTAGAGAAATGGCTGTGCACCAATTTATCACGTAAATATCTAAATATTGGGAATTGCAATTTATAACTGAGGGGTGTTTGTGAAGTGATACAGGTATCACCATACTTTCTTTTTTAAGTTCGACTTCTTTGGCAGCAGAATTTTTAGCTGAGGCCTCCCATTATCAACTAAGGCTGGCGTCAAAGTCCTTGGCGCTTTCCACAGCGGTGAGGAGACCTTTATTGTTAAAACCTTGGAGAGCTGATTTTATCTCCAAGTATAAAATGTGCTTTACCATTTGAGCCAGGAAGAGTCTTTGACAGTAGCTTGGACGAAATTTTAGAGGGCTTGGCTGATAAAAAAGGCAAAACTCTGCCTCAGTCTTTTAGGGGTAGATTTGACCCTGGCCGTGGCAGAGGTTATCCATCTCGATGTGGTCAGCAGTTCCAGAGGGGCTCTAGGTACTACTCTAGAGGCTCTGGACGGAGATTCCCCAAGACTGAGGATAGAAGGAAGCCCAGTTTTTGACATGAGAAGCTGTCTTCCTGTGGCCGAGATTCCTGTCGGGGGTCGTCTCTCCCTTTTCTTCAGCACTTGGCAGGAAAAAATTCAGGAGCTTTGGGTCTTACAGTTAAGATCTGAGGTATCTGAACCATTTCATTATAAAAAAAACGGTTCCACATGGAAACCATAAACTCAGTTTCTTCTTTTCTTCTCCAGGGCGACGTTTTTGTCACCCTAGATCTGAAGGATGCTTATTTGCATGTGCCAATTTACCCTCCACACAGGAAGTTCCTAAGGATTGCGGTTATAGTTTCCGGCCACAGGAAGCATTATCAGTTCTCGGCCCTCCCTTTCGGGATCTCCTCAGCTCCCCACACCTTTACCAAGGTGGTGGCTCCCATAGTAGCCGCCCTCAGGTTTCAGGGACTGTTTGTGGTCCCTTATCTAGACGACTGGCTAATAAAAGCCCAGTCAGTGTCTGTTCTGCTCCAGCATTTACAGATTCCCATATCCCTGCTTCAAAGCCTGGGATGGCTCATAAATTGGGAGGTCAGAAATCGTCCCCTCAACCCAAAGGAAGTTTCTTGGTTACTTCCTAGATTCAGACCGGCTGGAAATCTCCTTGACAACTGCAAGGAAAGAGAAATTAATTACAGCGGTTCGGCAACTTTTCAGGAGCCCGAGAGCGTCCATCAGAACTTTGATGAAGATCCTAGGTTTGATGTCATCTTCCATCATGGGGGTTCCTTGGGCCTTATGGCATCTACGTCCTCTTCAGATGGAAATCTTAGGAATTTGTGATCGCTCTCTTCCCGGTCTCAACAGGAGGATTCGACTCTCCCCCAGGACCCGTCTTTCCCTCAGATGGTGGTTGCACCTCAAGGACGGAAAGTCCACGGTCCAAACTCGTTGGACCCTGTTGACTACAGATGCATCCCTTACGGGATGGGGAGCCCATCTGGACGGAAACTCCATAAAGGGAGTCTGGAGCACTCCAGAAAGAAGGACGTCGTCCAACTGGAAGGAGCTCAGAGCTGTGTACCCTGCCTTACTCCATTTCTCTCCTCAAGGGAAGAGCAGTCAAGATTCACTCAGACAACATGACGACAGTATTAAATGTGAACAGACAGGGAGGCATCAGGTCATCATCCCTCCTCAGGGAGTGTGAAGGATCCGAGTTTACCAGGGACCGCACCTGGCCTACCTAAGATCACTTTGATTACCTCATACCCTCTTTCCGTGAGTGAGGCGGGTAAACAGAGGATAATACGCAAGACGGGGCTTCTAAATTTTATATATTTATTAACCCCTAAATGGGTCGGCACCAGACACTTAACACATACATAGAATACATGCAGCGATTAACAAGCAGATACATGTGGAAACAGCATAACACGGTACATAAAATAAAAATGGGGATAAAAGAAAGAAAAGAATATATATTATCAACACCAGCTTGTGAAGGTACAGTATCTCTGACTTCCAATGGTTGTCAGGGCCCTTATCTTGTGGACGTCCAGTAGCAGATGACCTTAGCAGGGTAAAATGGCAGAAGACCTCTGGAACAAGCAGTTAGTCCATTTCTCTGAGCCCATGTGGTAGGCTCAGAGCATAGTCTTGGGTAAAGCATGTGTTGCTTACATGCAGTGACACCTCTTTTAGATTCACAAAATGGCCTCAAGTTTGGCTCCCTAGGCCGCATGGCAGCCACATGTTGGTCACATAGCTTCCCCCACAGCTTGCCTCCAAGAAGCGTGCATCTCCAAATTCACCAGACAACAGAGAGTGGTTCAGCCTGGGTGGAGCCCTTTTGTCTCCCCTGGTCTCCTCCCCGAGTGAGGTCACCAGGGGGAGAAGCCCCGCCCCCTCTCTACATCTCTCAGAATAACTTTTTAGTATAATTCTATGCCTGATGTTTATAGAGTCTGGCTGGTAGTATAATGGGGTTCCTGGCAAGATCCCCAATACAGAGACTCCAAGTTCGACACTCCAGCTCCCTTTGGGTAAGGAGATCAGTGCCTGGACCTTTCCTGGACTTTGAACTATGACATGTGTATATTCTGAGCGTGCGCCTTGACCTGATGCATCTGGGGGATTTATCGGGTCGATAATAAGATGTTCCCCAGGCCAGATATTGTCATAAAACTATAAGCCCTCTGACCTAATAATGGTGCCAGGGTGTCTGGCAACTATATGTGGATCGTTTGCATACGATATCCTGTCTAAATGAACCCCCGCTGGGTTAGTGAGGGTTGCAGTCTTATGCAGATGAAGGCTTTTGACCAAATGGCTGATTGCTTCAGGCACAGGACAATAGTAGTTTGACCACATTCCATTTGCAGTATGTGCAGTATTATAGACCAATATTGATATCATAAGACCATACCTGCACCTAATATCATGACAGGGAGGCAGATCTGATTTTTTCCTGGGCAGAGAAAAACCTGACCTATCCGCGGTTCACATCAAGGGCTCCCTGAACTCAGTAGCGGATCGGTTGAGTCGGGGTCTTGCCGTATCAGGAGAATGGTCACTCAATCCAGAAGTCTTTCATCAGATTACCCTGAAATACGGTCTCCCGGAGATAGACCTCATGGCAACCCGACTCAACGCCAAGTTGGAGACGTTCTGTTCCCTGTACCAGGAGGACAATCCCTTGGCAGTGGATGCCCTGTCCATCCCTTGGAGGTCCAGGCTGTCATACATTTTTCCTCCAATTCCTATGATACCGAGAGTATTGATAAAAATAAGACAGGACCAAGCCTCTGTAATAGCCATCATTCCATTATGGCCAAAAAGAGCTTGGTTTTCCCAGCTCATGGTGATGAGTCGAGGGATATATTGGAGGCTTCCCCCCACCCAGAACCTGGTTTCCCAAGGATCACTGAAGTGCCAGGATCTGAGGAGATTCAACCAGACAGCCTGGAGGTTGACCAGTCCCTATGAATGTATAGAGGATTTTCAGAAGCCATCCTGAAGATGCTTTCCTGTGCGACAAGTGAATCCACCAAAAGGAATTACCAGAGGAGGACTACGATTTTTTTGGAGTGGTGCTCCAAAAGAGATGTTGATATTTCTAATCCTTTAACTTCTGATGTTTTGGATTTTCTTCAGGATGGTTTGGACAGGGGCCTTGCCCCTGCTACTTTAAAGGAACAGGTATCGGCTTTATCCGCCCAATATTGGCTTTATCCGCCCACTTAAACAGACGGTTGTCCCAGGATCCCTGGTTGCAAGATTCCTCAAAGGAGCGGTGAGACTGAAACCTGCGGTATCTTCTCCTATTCCCCAATGGGACCTTGCGACGGTCCTTTCAGCCCTTTGTGGTCCTCCTTTTGAACCTCTGGAAGCTGCGGAGCTAAAATTTTTAGCCTTCAAAACTACTTTTTTGTTAGCCATCACATCTGCCAAAAGGGTAGGAGAGCTTCAGGCGCTCTCCTCCAAAGAACCTTATATTGTATTTTTTTCGGATAGGGTCCATAGGTTTTATTCCTAAGGTTCCTTCACGTAATAATTATAATCAACTGATTTCTTTGCCTGTTTTCCTTCCGGATCCATCTTCAGAGGAGGAGGTAAAACTTCATACTTTGGATGTGGTAAGGTGTATGCGAATTTACTTATCGCGGACACAATCTTTCAGGAGAGCTGAAAATCTCCTAATCAACATGTATGGTAAAGACAGAGGTCTTAAAGCTTCCAGACCCTCCTTGTCCAGGTGGATTAAGGAGGCAATCAAAATTTCTTTCCTTGCTCAAGGGTTGCTTCCTCCAGTTTTTTGTACAGCCCATTCGACCAGGGCTGTGTCGACTTCTTGGGCTGAGAATCGCTCGCTTCCACTAGATCAAATTTGTGTGGCTGCTTCTTGGTCATCCCAGCTGACTTTTGTTAAACACTATCGCTTGGATATCCGCAGTTCCGAGGCAACTGCCTTTGGTCAGACAGTTCTTGAGGTTGTAAGGCGAGGAAACCCTCCCTAGGGGAATTACTTGCTATATTCCCATATTGTGCTGCTGTAGGATGTAAAGGAATCATTGATTATATTCTTAATCTGTTTTCCCTTAGTCCTAACAGCAGCACAAGGCTTCCCTCCCTAAAATCTTGTTTTCTTTTACTTTATAATTTACACAGGTGAGGGAGGTCTCTCATGCCCTCTTATAGGGCAGGTAAGTAAACACGTTTTTGGTGCTAATTAAAAGATCCACCTGTCCTAGACAACACACAGGGGCAGAGATACCCCATATTGTGCTGCTGTTAGGACTAAGGAAAAGCAGATTAACAATATAATCAATGAGTGTGTGTGATAGGGGCACCAGCAGTATAACACTAGAGCTTACAAACTTATCAAAATACCCCTATTCCCCCCCAAACAAAGTACAACCAAGTAAATATAATAGTAGGACAGCTTGCAAGCCGAAGAAATGGGAAATTGCATAAAATGTCGCTCCTAGACTTCCTTAGAAGCTCCTCTCTGAGAGTTACAACTCAGTAGACTTCTGAGTCCTAGTTCTTACTACCGAATAGGTAGAAAATTCACCAGTAGTGTGGCCTGTGAAGATGAGTATGCCTAACTATTCTACCTACAGGCCCTTACTCAGTCCCAAGCAATTTGGCGCCAATAACGTAATGCAGTGCATGCACAATTACTTCTCTTACTGACCCGGGTCTGTTGGGTACCTTTAGCCTTTGTCTGGAACAGCTGGAAGTGGGGCTCATCCAGAAAACATGCAGTCTCACTCAGCCGGGTCCTTGATAGCAATCTTCTCCTTCAGAATGCTGTCTGAACAAACCCTGGAACAGTCTCTGATTCAGCTCCACTTTGCTATAGTTCTGGTCCCTTAGAGATGCTCCTACTCACACTCCAGTCCTCCTCCTTCTAAAGATCAAAGCACACTCTCAGGATGGCTGCCACACATACTCTGCTCCTCCTTGTAGTTCCACCTCTGCAGGGTCTTCACATCACTACTCCAGGCAATTACAGTCTTTTCCCATTTCTTAGGTAACAGTGGCCGTTTGTGGTCAAACAACCAAATGTCAGTTTATAAAAAAAAATAAACTTATTTACAGAAACAGGTACATTCACAACATGAGGGCTGTTTCACCATCTTACATGCCGACCAGTGGTTGGGGACCCCTGCTCTGGAGCACTGAAGTGTGTGTCTACATCAGGGGTCGGCAACTGGAATGTGTGCCAAGAGTGGCCATTACTGCCTGGCACGGCTACTTCACATCTTCTCCATGCAGGTGATGACTAATGATCGCTCCTCCTCCATTTTATTAGAATACGGCGAAGTGGAGAAGTAGCCGAGCCAGGCATGATCATCAGTGGTAAAGACCACGTACAAAGGGGTAAATACAGACGCATACTGTGTGAGGCACGAATGATAAGGGGCCCCCCAGAGCGTTTAGCCTGGGGACAGGACCGGTTTTAGACAAAGTGGGGCCCTGGGCAAAATTAAAAGCGGGGCCCCAAATGCTGATATGCAAACAACACCATCGTCTTCCAGTGGCAACCCCTATAATAACACCTCCTTTCTGCCAATAAAAAAGTAATAACAACCAACATTTTACCACACACAATTCAAATGAGCACCTTTGTACCACCTAATAGATTTTTGCACCCAGTCATCAGTTATTATAGTGCCTCCTTATAAATAATAGTCCCTGCTTATAAACAATATTACACCTTTATCAGTAATAGAGCCCTTATAAATAATAGTGCCCTGTATCAGTAATATCCCCTTATTAGTAACAATCATAAAAATAACACTGTTCCCTTATTAATAATAGCCCTCTCATAAATAATAGTTACCCTTATAACTAATAGTCCCCATTATCACTAATAGCCCCCTTTATAAATAAGCCCACTTAACAATTATACCCCCCTTATAAACAGTTCCCCTCTTATAAATAATAGCTCCTCCCTTATAATGGATGCCTTCTATATAATAGTTCCCCCCTTATAAATAATAGCCCATCTTATAAATAATAGTTCCCCCTTATAATAGCCCCCTCATATTTAAGTTTCCCAATTATATATAGTAACCCATCCGTATATGTAATAGTTCCTCCCTTATAAATAAGAGTCCCCTTATATATAATAGTTCTCCGTTATACAGTGTCGGAATGAAGGGCCTCAGGCCCACCAGAGGAACTTGTTCTGGGGCCCCACCCAACAGCTTCCTGCTAATAGCCTACATCACGGCTCCTTCACTGAAGTCTTACATATGTGCTGACTATCTGGTGTTACTGAGTATGTTCCCAGTATTGTCATCCCCTATAGTATTGTGCAGGCCCCAATAACTCCATAGTCAGCTCATGTACAGTACTGTATGGGGAATGACATAGCCATGGAGCACTACACGTATGTGTAAGATTATAGTGAGGGAGCTGTGATGCAGACACAGCACACAGGGCTGCCAGCAGGAATTTTGAGCCCCCCCCCCCACAGTATAATGCTCTACATGGTATATAAGGCTCCACACAGTATACTACCTCTTAGTGGCCCCAGACAGTACTATATGCTCCCCAGCAGCCCCACACAATATAATGTGCTCCATACAGTATAATATGCATCCCACAGTGCCCCCCCAGTATAATGCTCCACAGTGGCCTAACACAGTATAACATGCTCCACAATGGCCTCCACACAGTATAATATACTCCCCAGAGGGGTTCCCCCAGTAGAATGCTCCACAGTGGTCCCCCACAGTATAATATGCTCCCCACAGTCCCCCCAGTATAATGCTCTACAATGGCCCCACAGAGTATAATATGCTCCCAAGAAGTCTCTCACAATATAATACACTCCCCATACAATATAACAGGCTCCCCACACTGCCCCTTCCCCCCAGTATAAAGCTCCACAGTGGGCCATAGTATAATATGCTCCCCAGAGGGCCCCCTAGTATAATGCTCCTTAGTTCCTTCCCCTAATAATGCCCCACAGTGACCCCACACAGTATAACATGATCCAGATGGCCTCCACACAGTATAATATACTGTCCAGAGAGGTTCCCCCAGTATAATGCTCCACAGTGGCCCAAAACAATATAATATGTTCTCCAGAGGGGCCCCACACAGTATAATGCTTCACGGTGGCCCCACACAGTATAGTATGCTATCCAGAGGGGCCCCCAGTATAATGCTCCACAGTGGCCCCACACAGTATAATATGCTTTCCAGAGGGGGGCCCCCAGTATAATGTTCCACATTGGCCCCACAGACTCCCTTAGTGCTATTAATATATTATACTTTGGGGTAAGGGGGAGGTAAGAAAAAATAACAGTTATACTTACCTTGCCTTACCTCTCCTTGGCCTCCTTGCGCTGCTCCGCTATCTCCGCTGGTGCCGGCTTCCTCTTCTCTTCGGCTGACGTCACGTGTTTTGGATGTCACCGCTGAGGCCTGTCCATGTTTGGGCCTCAGCGGTTACGTGAGCACGCCCCACGTGACCGCTGAGGCCTCAGCGGTGATGTCCGGAATGCTAGAAGATGACGTCGGACGCCGCGGACAGGTGAGTAAAAATGTTTGTTGTTTTTATTAACCTCAGAAAGGGTTCCTGCGGCACATGATGCTGGGTCCCTTTCTGTCATTGATATGGCTTGGCCTGACTCTGGGATTCGGAGTCATCAGACTCCAGATCCCGGGGGCCCCTTTGAGCACGGGGCCCTGAGCCTAATTTTTTTATGAGATGAATAAATTTTTTATGTGTTTTAATGTTGTTGTGGTAGTTTTTTCTGTTTTTCCCCCTTTTGTCTCCCCCTTAGTGCTTTTCAGGTTGGTAATTACTGAAGCGGATCACCCCTCAGAGTTTGGCTGCAGATGGATCAGCTGGAGTCTTAAATCTTCTATCTCCAGGCAGTATTCACACATGGCAATGCTGATTGATCCGTTGTTGAAAAGTGGAGGGAAAATTGAATTTAAAAAGAGGGGATTCCCCTCGTGGTCAAGCAGTTTCTGAAGAGCTATTAAACCTTACAATCCCGCCCTCCCTCCCTCCCAAATGATAATGAACTGTTCCTGTCCATTGCAATGTTTTTAAGAGGGACTTGGTCACCCAGCATAAGTCCAAACAGAGACTCCAATTCAGATGTGATTGTAGCCTTACCTGCAATGGAAGCTTCTAACAGAGCATCTAATGCACATATGAACACAAATTTGGCAAGGCTTACACATCTGTAATACTGAGGTAATCTACTCTCTGTATTACAGCTGGAAGATGACAGTTATGTAGGGGCCGACAACCTACGGCATCATCTTTTTTTTTTTTTATTTAAATTGGCACACCATACAAATAAGGTTGCTTACCCCTGACCTACATTATGCTGAGGATAAAAGAACATCAGTGAAGAAGCAGTGGTTACTGCTGATCGCTCTAGGAAGGGTTACATGATCGGCTCCAAACAATTTAAAAGTCACAATTCTATGATGATAGGAAATGTTAAATACTACAGACCCATTGACTACAGACCCATGGGCTACATTATGTGATCTATAGGTCTCTGTTAAAAAAAAAAAAAAAAAAAAATGAACGCTTTCGCTGCCAAGAATGAATCTGATACCTTTCAACTCTTATTGTGGCTAGAGTATAAGCTAGTAGGTTTTAGATTGAAGTCCAGACACTCAGATACCAGGATCTCAAATTCTAAGTGCAATATGCAGTAGTCATTTGAATTAAGAGTTGCTTCAAAGTTATACTACCTAGTTTTGCGTGTACAGATGTGTCCACGCTCAACGTAGCTCTAATTTAGTTAGAGATTCCAATATATCATAACCCAATACAATATTGTGAAATGCTGGTGAAATACTTGAAAAGCCGCAAATAACGCAATACCTGGGTAACCTCATGTAGACATACAGTATGTGTGATAGTTAGCGTATCACTTTGTGATAGAATTTCATGCAATGCTCATTTTTTGTCACACACATACAGTATCTGAACACGTCGAGACAAAAAGAAAGGTAAGGAAGGAACCATTGGTACAGTGCTGGCCAAAAGTATTGGCACCCCTGCAATTCTGTCAGATAATACTCAATTTCTTCCAGAAAATGATTGCAATCACAAATGCTTTGGTAATAATATCTTCATTTATTTTGCTTGCAATGAAAAAACACAAAAGAGAATGAAAAAAAAGTCAAATCATTGATCATTTTACATAAAACTCCAAAAATGGGCTGGACAAAAGTATTGGCACCCTCAGCCTAATACTTGGTAGCACAACCTTTAGACAAAATAACTGCAAACAACCGCTTCCGGTAACCATCAATGAGTTTCTTACAATGCTCTGCTGCAATTTTAGACCATTCTTCTTTGGCAAATTTCTCCAGGTCCCTTCTTTGAAGGGTGCCTTCTCCAAACTGACATTTTGAGATCCCTCCACAGGTGTTCTATGAGATTCAGGTCTGAACTCATTGCTGGCCACTTTAGAAGTCTCCAGTGCTTTCTCTCAAACCATTTTCTAGTGCTTTTTGAAGTGTGTTTTGGGTCATTGTCCTGCTGGAAGACCCATGACCTTTGAGGGAGACCCAGCTTTCTCACACTGGGCCCTACATTATGCTGCAAAATTTGTTGGTAGTCTTCAGACTTCATAATGCCATGCACACGGTCAAGCAGTCCAGTGCCAAAGGCAGCAAAGCAACCCCAAAACATCAGGGAACCTCCGCCATGTTTGACTGTAGGGACCGTGTTCTTTTCTTTGAAGTCCTCTTTTATTTTTTCCTGTAAATTCTATGTTGATGCCTTTTCCCAAAAAGCTCTACTTTTGTCTCATCTGACCAGAGAACATTCTTCCAAAAAGTTTTTGGCTTTCTCAGGTAAGTTTTGGCAAACTCCAGCCTGGCTTTTTTATGTCTCTGGGTCAGAAGTGGGGTCTTCCTGGGTATCCTACCATAGAGTCCCTTTTCATTCAGACGTCGACGGATAGTACGGGTTGACACTGTTGTACCCTCGGACTGCAGGGCAGCTAGAACTTGTTTGGATGTTAGTCGAGGTTCTTTAGCCACCATCCGCACAATCTTTCGTTGAAATCTATCGTCAATTTTTCTTTTCCGTCCACATGTAGGGAGGTTAGCCACAGTGCCATGGGCTTTAAACTTCTTGATGACACCACGCACGGTAGACACAGGAACATTCAGGTCTTTGGAGATGGACTTGTAGCCTTGAGATTGCTCATGCTTCTTCACAATTTTGCTTCTCAAGTCCTCAGACAGTTCTTTGGGCTTCTTTCTTTTCTCCATGCTCAATGTGGTACACACAAGGACACAGGACAGAGTTTGAGTCAACTTTAATCCATTTCAACTGGCTACAAGTGTGATTTAGTTATTGCCACCACCTGTTATGTGCCACAGGTAAGTAACAGGTGCTGTTAATTACACAAATTAGAGAAGCATCACATGATTTCTCAAAGGGTGCCAATACTTTTGTCCACCCCCTTTTTTATGTTTGGTGTGGAATTATATCCAATTTGGCTTTTTGACAATTCTTTTTGTGGTTTTGCGTTGACGACAAATTAAATGAAGATATTATTACCAAAGCATTTGTGATTGCAATCATTTTCTGGAAGAAATTGAGTATTATCTGACAGAATTGCTGGGGTGCCAATACTTTTGGCCAGCACTGTATATGCTCCCTAACTGTCACATGTGAAGGGGGTGTTCCTTTTTTTCTATTAAAGACTATGGGAGAGATTTATTAAAACTTTTACACCAGAAAGTGTTATAAATAGTTGGCGTAAAATATAGCTCAAATTTACTCCAATTCCAATTTCCTAGCTGATGTAGATTTGATATTCTGACACATGGATAGACATACAGTGGGTACGGAAAGTATTCAGACCCCTTTAAGTTTTTCACTCTTTGTTTCATTGCAGCCATTTGCAAAAAGCAAAAAAGTTCATTTTATTTCTCATTATTGTACACTCAGCACCCCATCTTGACAGAAAAATCCAGAAATGTAGATTTTTTTGCAAATTTATTAAAAAAGAAAAACTGAAATATCACATGGTCATAAGTATTCAGACCCTTTGCTCAGTATTGAGTAGAAGCACTCTTTTGAGCTAGTACAGCCATGAGTCTTCTTGGGAGATGCTCAACTGTGTTGAAGTCAGGGCTCTGGCTGGGCCAGTCAATAATGGTCACAGAGTTGTTCCGAAGCCACTCCTTTGTTATTTTAGCTGTGTGCTTAGGGTCATTGTCTTGTTGGAAGGTGAGCCTTTGGCCCAGTCTGAGGTCCAGAAGAGTTTTTCTTCCAGGATATCTCTGTACTTGGCCGCATCCATCTTTCCTTCAATTGCAACCAGTCGTCCTGTCCCTGCAGCTGAAAAACACCCCCATAGCATGATGCTGCCACCACCATGTTTCACTGTTCGGATTGTATTGGACAGGTGATGAGCAGTGCCTGTTTTCTTCCACACATACCGCTTAGAATTAATGCCAAAAAGTTCAATCTTCATCTCATCAGAGCAGAGAATCTTGTTTCTCATAGTCTGGGAGTCCTTCATGTGTTTTTGGAAAACTCTATGCGGGCTTTCATATGTCTTGCACTGAGTAGAGGCTTCCTTCGGGCCACTCTGCCATAAAGCCCCGACTGGTGAAGGGCTGCAGTGATAGTTGACTTTGTGGAACTTTCTCCCATCTCCCTACTGCATCTCTGGAGCTCAGCCACAGTGATCTTTGGGTTCTGCTTTACCTCTCTCACCAAGGCTCTTCTCCCACGATTGCTCAGTTTGGCTGGACGGCCAGGACTAGGAAGAGTTCTGGTCGTCCCAAAATTCTTCCATTTAAGAATTATGGAGGCCACTGTGCTCTTAGGAACCTTGCGTGCCGTAGAAATTCTTCTGTAACCTTGGCCAGATCTGTGCCTTGCCACAATTCTGTCTCTGAGCTCCTTGGGCAGTTCCTTTGACCTCATGATTCTCATTTGCTCTGACATGCACTGTGAGCTGTGAGGTCTTATATAGACAGGTGTGTACCTTTCCTAATCAAGTCCAATCAGTTTAATTAAACACAGCTGGACTCCAATGAAGGAGTAGAACCATCTCAAGGAGGATCAGAAGGAAATGGACAGCATGAGAGTTAAATATGAATGTCACAGCAAAGGGTCTGAATACTTATGACCATGTGATATTTCAGTTTTTCTTTTTTAATAAATTTGCAAAAATATCTACATTTCTGTTTTTTTTTTTGTCAAGATGGGGTGCTGAGTGTACATTAATGAGAAATAAAATGAACTTTTTTGCTTTTAACAAATGGATGCAATGAAACAAATAGTAAAAAATTTAAAGGGGTCTGAATACTTTCCGTACCCACTGTAAATTAGTTGCATCTCAATTTAGAGCAGGGAAATTCAAGACCAGTGTAGGAAATAGTTCATAGAACAACAGAAGCTTCCTTGCTACATTTTGTTTCTTAGAATTATTTTACAATTGTCCCACTCTTTCAAACATTTCCAGAGGCATGATACATGGTGTAGTAATATTTGTTTCCACTGTACCTAAAAGGATTACTGAAGTTTTCATTCAC
The DNA here is from genome assembly GCA_947044405.1 of Leptodactylus fallax. NCBI lineage: Eukaryota > Metazoa > Chordata > Amphibia > Anura > Leptodactylidae > Leptodactylus > Leptodactylus fallax. The sequence continues at coordinate 329,740 of CAMRHE010000182.1, forward strand.
ATACTAATTCCCAGCTCTATGTATTGTTGCATATCCCCAAATTTGCACTTATCCTCTATCACATATGACCCTGCTGTTAATATCCAGTTTTAAGACTGGAATGGGGGAAAGTAGCAATGGTATGCAAAAAGAATTAGGAAATTGAAAGTTATACTTGGTGTTTATCTCAGATATGAATAGTACTAGTTATAGATCATTTTTCAATTGAATCTCTTGTATTATGGACTAAAAAGCAGGTTCGTAACTAGCATTATGCATACAGCCATGCCATTTTTCACAGACCTAATGTGTGGTGTTGCTAGGTATATCTGTGCAAGTACACGGATGGCCCTTATTCACACGGCAGTGAATAATGGCCATGCAATGGGCGTTTTTGAACTCTCATCACTTGGCCTTTAGAGAAACCATTATTTTCAAAGGGTCTATTCACATGTCACTATCTATGTCCGTTTTCATGGAAAAAGATAGCGCATGGCAGTGAAAGTGAAAAAACACATTTAATTTAATGTGTTGTCAAATGGCCATGTGACAACTGTTGCTTAAAAAAAAAAAGAATAAAACCTTTTCCCTCTTGCATGCATTACAATAAATAGCAAGTTGAAGATTGCTGGTGTGTGCTAAATCTGACAGAAACACTCTCTGTTGGCTTAGTCTATAGTCCCTCTCTCTACTCTCCTGTATGTTCTTGAGGCTGACATTGCTTTGGATTTAAGTTTTTTGGTTGCAAAGATGTCAGCTTATATTTGTATCAATAAACTGTGCTTCCATCCTCAGTGGTGCCATAGGGGGCTAACTACTAAGTCTACCTATTTGTCTCAGGCTTTGCAACAGCTGAATTGTACTGGGTCATTTGAGCTCCAACAAAGCACTTCACAGCTAATAGGATGTCATCTGAATATGCATCAATATTGGTACAAAATACCAGTATTTGCATGTTACTGATTTAACTTATGGTGTGAACTGTGAAATTTAATAAAAATGTTCTAAATACGACTCTTATTTCTCACCAAATATGTTCTTACTTTAAGTTAGTAGTAAGTGTTTACAAGTGGCCTGGAGCACAGGACTATAAACAGATATACAGTACAGAACTGCCTGGATTCCCACTGACCACACTATAAAAGGAATGTGTTAAGGCTCTGTAGCTGATCTTGCATTTCAATCATATCATTTGAGTGGAGGTTAATACTATTTGTTTTAATTTAAGTAGGAAATATTGATGGTATGAACATTTTGTTCCTCTTCATACGCCTTCAGTTTTGAATCCAACTAATGCTATTTCTTTGAATCCCTTTCTATATGACATTTTGTGCCTGGTTGTCACAGAGAATAATTTCTGGAATTGTGTGCCTAGCAACCATTGACTTATGAGGCTAAGCCAACAAATCTAAACACAGAGCCAAGTCTGAAATAAGCCAGATGGCCTGCTTTGGCTTTTATTAAACCAAATGAGAAAAACCAGAGCAAACATCCAGATATTTACACCTATGTCTGCTTTAAGCAGTCAGATTTTATTCCAATACGCACCTTTAAATAATCTAGAAAATACAATTAATATTTCTCCAAGCTGTCTGTTACAGCATATATACTTCATCAGGACTTAAATGTAATTTTTTACTTTCTTGATACGTCACTTTTAGCTTTTCATATGTTAGTAGTGCTCAGACAAACCTTTCATCTTTTTGTTATAAAAGATGATAGTTGCAAAAGGCATACCTAGCTCTTTAGACTAGCCAATGATTATGCAAATAATAAAAAATGCATTATATAGTACTAATATATATATATAAATCTAAGTAGGGGTTCTCTATTCTAGAAAATAAAGTTTACTAGCAAGTATAATGATAAAAACTTGAAATACATTACAACAGCAAGGTTTTGCCTTAATGAATATAAACTACGTTGCTGCCCATACAATAAAGACATTTAAAGTGTAACTCCAGTTATAAACAACTACAAACAAATGAAAAGTACAGATTAATATATGAAGCTTTATAATATACAGTGCCTTGCGAAAGTATTCGGCCCCCTTGAACTTTTAAACCTTTTGCCACATTTCAGGCTTCAAATATAAGGATATAAAATTTTAATTTTTTGGTGAAGAATCAACAACAAGTGGGACACAATCGTGAAGTGGAACAAAATTTATTGGATATTTTAAATTTTTGTAAAAAATAAAAAACTGAAAAGTGGGGCATGCCAAATTATTCGGCCCCCTTAAGTTAATACTTTGTAGCGCCACCTTTTGATGCGATTACAGCGGCAAGTCGCTTGGGGTATGTCTCTATCAGTTTTGCACATCGAGAGACTGAAATTCTTGCCCATTCTTCCTTGGAAAACAGCTTGAGCTCAGTGAGGTTGGATGGAGAGTGTTTGTGAACAGCAGTTTTCAGCTCTTTCCACAGATTCTCGATTGGATTCAGGTCTGGACTTTGACTTGGCCATTCTAACACCTGGATACGTTTATTTGTGAACCATTTCAGTGTAGATTTTGCTTTATGTTTGGGATCATTGTCTTGTTGGAAGATAAATCTCCGTCCCAGTCTCAGGTCTTTTGCAGACTCCAATAGGTTTTCTTCCAGAATAATAATAATAATAATAATAATAGTCCTTTAATAGTCCCACAATGGGGAAATTCAGTGTGTTACAGCAGCAAAAATAAGCAGATACAAATACAAAATGTACAGGAATGTTCCTGTTATGTTCGACCCCGAGCCAAATGAAACATAAACAAGCATGCATAATAAACGGTTTATTAAAGAAATACAAAACAAATAAAGGGCAGACAAAATAACTGAGAAAGTAAAACAGAGTTGGCAGGAGAAAATAATAATAGAAATCGCCCTGCGATCCGCCCTGACTAATCCTGCCTAACGCCAGAGTTTTCCTCTGAAAAGAGGACACCTCACAGGAACCTAACTAGAATCCCTGTGAGCTGACCCTGAAATTTCACATACCATAAACCTCATAAACCAGCAGTCCCCTGCACAGACCACCCAACAGCTAAATCCCAGAATCCACATACAACACCTGAGAACCAGGCTTCACAGCACAGGTATGGCTGAACACACAAGTATAACCAGCAGTGTGCAAGTGTGAAGCCCAAGTATATATAGCACAAAGGGTGGGGCAGAAGCACAGGGAAAAACCCCTCCCTAAGGCAGAAAGTACCAGCAGACAATAATTAACCCCTGCCCGACTGGACAACTACCTAACAGTACCCCCCTTAAAGGAGGTGCCTCCGGAACCTCCGGACCGGGCTTTAATGGAAACCTGTGATGAAAGGCTCTGATGCACCGCTTCACAAAAATGTCTGATGACGAAACCCATGATCTCTCCTCAGGCCCATAACCTTTCCAATGGACCAGATACTGAATGCGTCCGTGACAGAGCCGGGAACCCTCAATAGAGCGAACCACGAACTGCAGCTCTACATTAACCAAGACAGGTGGGGGTGGTGAAACTGAATCACTGCCTGAGGAAGAAAAATACCTCTTTAGTAAGGACACATGAAAGGCATTGGTTATCCCCATAGAGTCAGGTAGGCGCAAACGAACTGAGACAGGGTTAATTATCTCTACAATCTCAAATGGACCAATATATTTGGGACCAAGTTTAAAGCATGGTATTTTTAGTCTAATATTCCGTGTAGAGAGCCAAACCTTATCTCCCACAGAGAACTTATGGGATTCTGATCGTTTACTGTCAGCAAAGAATTTAGCTTTACCCCTAGCTCTAATTAGATTTTTCTTTACCTCAGATCAGACTGAAGCTAGTTTAGCAGAGAACTGAACCTCCCCTGGGACATCCGAACTAGCTAATGACAACCGACCAAAGGACGGATGAAACGCATAATTACAGAAAAAAAGGAGAGGTCCCAGTAGATTCCAAAGAACGATTATTTAAAGCAAACTCAGCTAATGGTAAAAATTCTTTACACTCAGACTGATCTGAGCTCACAAAGCACCTTAAATATTGTTCCAAACTTTGATTTAACCTTTCAGTCTGGCTGTTGGATTGTGGGTGATAAGATGAAGAAAAAGATAAAGAGATGTTAAGGCGTTTACAAAACGCCCTCCAGAACCTGGAAACGAACTGCACTCCTCTATCTGACACAATATCAGACGGTACCCCATGCAGCCGTACAAAATTTTCCACAAATGATCTAGCCAAAAGAGGAGCAGACGGCAATTTGGGTAAAGCCACCAAATGGCACATCTTACTAAACCGATCTGTGATTACCCAAATTACCATACATCCTCCAGAAACCGGTAGATCAGTGATGAAATCCATAGAGATGTGCATCCAAGGCTTCTCAGAAATGGGCAATGGGCACAATTTCCCCGCAGGAAATCCTCTAAAGGACTTCGACCTGGCACATACCTCACAGGACTCCACATACCTCGTAGTGTCCCTTCTGACAGATGGCCACCAAAACGACCTGGAGATTAATTTCAATGTATTAGAAATACCAGGGTGACCCGAGAGGACAGAATCATGAGCCTCCTGTAACAATGACAATCGAAGGTTCAAAGGAACAAAAAGCTTATCATTAGGGGTATTGGCAGGAGCCAAGCTTTGTGCTTCCGAAATCTCCTTGTGAAGGTCAATAGAAATCACGGCCACCACCACTCCTTTGGCCAATATCTGTGAAGGAACCTCATCACAGGGTGCAGCCTCAAATGACCGGGACAGGGCGTCCGCCACCACATTCTTCGAACCTGGTCGGTAGGTGACTAGAAAGTTGAACCTGGAAAAGAACAAAAACCAACGAGCCTGGCGAGGATTTAACGTCTTAGCTGACTGTAGATACATCAAATTCTTATGGTCCGTGAAAACCGTCACTTTATGCACGGCACCTTCTAAAAAATGTCTCCATTCCTCAAAGGCTAACTTAATCGCCAGCAACTCTGTCACCTACATCGTAATTACATTCTGTTTTTGAAAATTTCTTTGAGAAGAAAGCACAAACCCGCAGGTTACGGCCCTCAGCATCTCCTTGAGACAAGACCGCTCCAACCCCCACACTAGAGGCATCCACCTCAACAAAAAATGGTAAGGAGCTGACGGGTTGGACCAAAACAGGTGCCGAAGCAAAGCGTTGATTAAGCGATTGGAACGCTCTCTCGGCCTCCGGCGGCCACTCCGAAATCTTAGCTCCCTTTTTGGTCAAATCTGTCAAAGGCTTAACAATCAACGAAAAATTCTTAATGAATTTACGGTAAAAGTTCGCAAACCCTAGAAACCTCTGTAACGCTTTGAGGTTCTCAGGTTGAACCCAGTCTAAAATAGCCTTGACCTTGCTTAAATCCATCTTAAACCCGTCCTTTGAAATGACAAACCCCAAAAAAGAAATCTCCTGGACACAAAAAACACACTTTTCCACTTTAACACTAAGTGAATTCTCTTTTAGAACAGACAAGACGGACCGAAGGTGTTCACAGTGAGACTTGTAATTAGGAGAAAAGATGAGGATATCATCTAAGTACACAACCAGGAAATGACCAATAAAAGAACGTAATATGTCATTCATAAACTCCTGGAAGATTGCAGGGGCATTAGTAAGCCCAAAGGGCATAACCAGACTCTCGAAATGACCCAGGGGCGTGTTAAATGCTGTCTTCCACTCGTCTCCCTCCCGTACTCTTATCAAATTGTATGCCCCCCGGAGATCTAATTTAGAAAACCACTGGGACCCCACCAGTTGATTAAATAAATCAGGAATAAGAGGAAGCGGGTAAGGATTACGCACAGTAATTTGGTTCAATTCCCGAAAATCAAGGCAAGGACGTAGTCCGCCATCTTTTTTTTTACAAAAAAAAAACCCGGCTGCTAACGGAGAGTTAGAAGGTCTTATGTGACCCTTCTTCAAACTTTCTAAGATAAAATCTTTTAAAGCCTCTCTTTCAGGGACAGAAATGTTATATAACCTGCTTTTGGGGTATTTACAGCCCGGCACCAGATCAATCCTGCAGTCATACGGTCTATGAGGAGGAAGCTGGTCACTAGAGGTGGGAGAGAATACCTGTGAAAAGTCAGACAGAAATGAAGGGACATTAGGTAACACTATGGCTACAAGCTGACTAGGCATACACTCTTTCTTACACTCGAGACCATTTGACAATTTCTCCCGTACGCCAATCAACCACAGGATTGTGTTTTTTAAACCAAGGATAACCAAGTACGATGGCCGCCGGCAACGAGTCAAGAACATACAAATCCACACATTCTAGGTGAAACAACCCAATCTTCAGCTTAACCCCTACAGAGATAGCTTTAATCCAGCCCAAAGGTCCAGCATCAATACCAGCAATAGGAATGGGTGTCTCCAGAAGGGTTATTTTTAAGTCAAGATGAGTCGCACACTTAGAATCAATTAAATTGACCCCGGCACCACAATCAAAAAACACCCGTACGGGATGCTCCTTATTCTCAAGGATAATTTCAGCAGGGAGGATCATCTTGGAGCCACTGGTCCCAGCAATACATCTACCTAACGGGAGATCCCCATAGCTCGTTTGGTTCTTTAGTTTAAAGCCTTCTTAGGACGGGATAGCTCCGGACAATGTCTTACAAAATGACCCGGACGCCCACAATAGAAACATTGGCCAGCAGCCAAACGTCTCTTCTTTCTGTCCTCAGACTGTAAAGAACTCAGCTGCATGGGCTCTACAGAAGGCTCCGCCCCCTCCCCTGGCGAGTGAGGAGAGTCACTCACTCCCATTTCTACTGCTCTCAGACGCAAACGTCTGTCTACCCAAATAGCTAAACTCATAGCCTCCTCCAAAGAGGCCGGGGCAGAAAACTGTAGCATAAGATCTTTTACTCGGTCGGACAACCCGGCACAAAATTGACTCCGAAGAGCCGGATCGTTCCACTTAGTATCAATGGACCATTTACGAAAAGCTGCACAGTAATCCTCTGCAGAACTCCTCCCTTGAGAGAGGTGACTCAGCTTACTCTCAGCTAAGTGCAAACGGTCTGGGTCATCGAACAGTAACCCGAGTGCAGAAAAAAAAAACATCTACAGACTGCAGTGTGAGGGAATCAGGGGGTAAAGAAAAAGCCCAAACCTGAGGATCTCCCTGTAGACGGGATATAATAATTCCCACCCGCTGACTCTCATTACCAGAAGAGATTGGCCTTAGTCTAAAATACAACTTGCAGGCCTCTCTAAATGAGAAAAACTCAGAGCGCACCCCCGAGAAGCGATCCGGAAGATCCACTCGGGGTTCAAATCCCGACACCCCCTCCCTAAACACCCCGCTCACTTGCTGTATGTTTTGCTGCTGGACCTGAGTCTGAAGAGAATCGACTTTTATGGTCAATGCCTGAAGGTGAGCGGTTAATTGCTCCATAGGATCCATCTGAGGAAAAAAAAGAAAAAAAGCAAAGGAAAAAAAAAAGGGGTAGAGAATTAATAAATGGTCGGCTGGTTATTCTGTTATGTTCGACCCCGAGCCAAATGAAACATAAACAAGCATGCATAATAAACGGTTTATTAAAGAAATACAAAACAAATAAAGGGCAGACAAAATAACTGAGAAAGTAAAACAGAGTTGGCAGGAGAAAATAATAATAGAAATCGCCCTGCGATCCGCCCTGACTAATCCTGCCTAACGCCAGAGTTTTCCTCTGAAAAGAGGACACCTCACAGGAACCTAACTAGAATCCCTGTGAGCTGACCCTGAAATTTCACATACCATAAACCTCATAAACCAGCAGTCCCCTGCACAGACCACCCAACAGCTAAATCCCAGAATCCACATACAACACCTGAGAACCAGGCTTCACAGCACAGGTATGGCTGAACACACAAGTATAACCAGCAGTGTGCAAGTGTGAAGCCCAAGTATATATAGCACAAAGGGTGTGGCAGAAGCACAGGGAAAAACCCCTCCCTAAGGCAGAAAGTACCAGAAGACAATAATTAACCCCTGTCCGACTGGACAATTACTTAACAGTTCCAAGGTGAGAGGCATTAAATTGATAGCAGACAGACAGATAGGAAGTAGCAGAGGAGGGGGGGATTTAACAGACAGAGAGATATTTCAGTTCTCTGTGTGTAATGATCTCCGCTTAGGTCGGTGTTGGTTGTACAGCCTAACCGCGGTGGGGAGGAAAGACTTCCGATAGCGCTCCCTCTCACACTTAGGGTGGAGCAGTCGGTCACTGACAGTACTGTCCAGCGCGATCACAGTCTCATGCATGGGATGGGACTTCTTCTTCTGCATGGAGCTCACCACGGACAGTATCCTTTTGTCACCCACCACCTACACTGGGTCCAGTGGGCTCCCCAGGACAGAGCTGGCCCTTCTAATCAGCTTGTCAAGTTTATTTCTGTCCCTGGTTGATATACTGCTCCCCCAGCAGGCCACTCCAAAGAAGATGGCTGATGCCACTACCGAGTTGAAGAAAGTCCTAAGAAGTGCCCCCCGGATTCCAAAGATTCTCAGCTTCCTAAGAAGGTAGAGCCTGCTGTGGCCCTTCCTGTACAGGGCCTCCATATGATCTGCCCAGTCCAGCTCATTATTAAGGAGCAAACCCAGGTACTTATAGGTGTTCACAATCCCGATGCCCGTCCCCAGGATGTCCACTGGTTTAGGAGGGCATCTGCCTTTACGGAAGTCCACCACCATCTCCTTGGTCTTCCCCGCGTTAATCTTCAGGTGGTTCCGGTGGCACCAGTCCACAAAATCCCGGTTCAGTTCTCTGTACTCCCTGTCATCATCGTCTGTGATGAGGCCTACTATTGCTGAGTCGTCAGAATACTTCTGTAGGTAGCAGCTAGATGAGTTGCACCTAAAATCTGCAGTGTACAGTGTGAAGAGGAAAGGGGCAAGAACCGTACCCTGAGGTGCCCCTGTATTACAGAACACGGTACCTGACACACAGTCTTGGGCTCTCACGTATTGAGGTCGATTTGTGAGGTAGTCTAGGATCCAGTTGGAGAGGTGGTGGTCCACTCCAGCAAGGCCCAGCTTGTCCCTCAGTAACCTGGGCTGTATGGTGTTAAAAGCACTGGAGAAATCAAAGAACATTATTCTCACCGTGTTCCCTGGTTTCTCCAGGTGAGACAGAGCCCTGTGCAGAAGGTGGATGATGGCATCATCTACCCCAATGCCCGGCCGATAAGCAAACTGGAGAGGGTCCATAACGGGGCTCACTAGAGGGCGGAGATGTGTGAGAACCAATCTCTCTAAGATCTTCATCAGGTGGGATGTCAGTGCTACAGGTCTGTAGTCGTTGAGGTCCATAGGGTGAGGATTCTTTGGAACTGGTACCACACAAGAAGATTTCCATAATTCAGGGACTATTTCCTGCCTCAGGCTCATATTATACATATATGTAATTATACCACACAGCTGGTCCCCACAAGTCTTAATTAGCCTTGCACTGATGTCATCTGGCCCTGCGGCTTTCCTCGCCTTGATCTTTTTCATCTCCTTCCTCACCTGGGTCTGTGTGAAGGTCAGACTGTGGTCAGATAAAGACGGATTTCTGGATTTACTGGTCTGTTGGGAAGTAGCCGCATGGGGTGAAGTCATTGTGGTGGGGGGAGCTGAAGGACATGCTGGGGTGGGAGGAGCTGGTGTGTGATCAAATCTGTTGAAGAATAGGTTTAGTTCATTAAGCCAATTAACATCTGCCTCAATCTGGCAGACAGACTGTTTATGACCCAAAATTGACTTAAGCCCCTCCCAGACCCCCCTTATGTCTTTTCTTTCCATCTGCTTTTCCATTTTTTTCCTTATAACTGGCTTTTACCTGCCTGATTTGATGCCTCAGCTCCTTTTGTACTTCCCTCAACCCCTCCTTATCTCTTGTCCTGAATGCCATCTTTTTCTCCTTAAGTAGTGTTTTTATATCAGAGTTAATCCATGGTTTGTTATTGGAGAAGCACCTCACCACTTTTGTGGGTACTGTGTTGTCCACACAAAAATTAATGTAGTCCGTTATGCAGTGTTTGAGTCCTTCTATATCATCTCCATAAGAATCCTGCAGAACTTCCCATGCAGTTGTGTCAAAACAATCCCTCAGAGCCTCATCACTCTCCTCGGGCCATATCCTCACTGTGCGGGTGACACCTGGTTCTCTACGTACAAGTGGCTTGTACACAGGTCGGAGATGCACTAGATTGTGATCCGATCTTCCCAGGGGCGGTAGGGCTGATGAGTTATATGCCTCCCTCGCGTTGGCAAAGAACAAGTCCAGTGTTTTGTTGCCTCTTGTGTGGCAGGTTACATACTGTGTGAAACTGGGCAGTGTGGATGATGGAGAGACATGGTTGAAATCACCCGACACAAGAAAGAGAGCCTGGGGGTGTTTCAACTGTAAATGGCTCAGCGTGGCTTGTAGGACCTCGCAGGCAGCGTCAGCTTTCGCAGAGGGGGGGACATATGCAGCTATAACGATGACATGCGATAGTTCCCTTGGTAGATAGAAAGGTCTCATGCTCACAGCTAATAGTTCAATGTCCTTACAGCAAGCTTGCTCCTTAATCACAATGTGCCTAGGATTGCACCATCTATTATTCACAAACATTGCCAGCCCTCCACCTTTCCTCTTACCGCTCTCCCTTGTCCTGTCTGCCCGAAGGAGTTTAAAACCATCCAAGGAGACCAGAGGGTCAGGAGTAACTTCAGTGAGCCAAGTCTCTGTAAGTAGCATCATGCTACACACCCGAAACTCCTGATGATGCCTGGTGAGCGCTGTTAGTTCGTCCATCTTGTTTGCAAGAGATCTCACATTGCCCATAATGATGGAGGGAAGAGCTGGTCTGTAACGCCTCTTTTTAATCCTCTGAAGAGTTCCAGCTCTGCAGCCCCTCCCCCGCTTTTTCTTTCTCCAGAGCTCTCGGGGGATGTGTGGGCAAATGGTAGGCAGCCCTGCTGTGTCTCTAAGCTGCAAAAGTTTCTCCCTGGAGTAGACAAAAGAATTGTCTGCAGACACAAAAGTTCCCATTTCAAGCAGAACAAAAAGATAAAAACAAAAAAGTATCACAAAGGTCCAATTCCAAGTCTTTGTGTGTTTCTTCATAGTGCAAAGTCCCTTAAGTAGAGAGATAAAAAACAAGACAAAGAAAGAAAAATAAGAGAGAGAGTCTCAGAGCTGCTCTAACAGGCTGCCACTCCAGCGGCGTCATCTTGGGAAAAAAAATGGTCCTGTATTTGGCTCTATCCATCTTCCCATCAATTTTAACTATCTTCCCTGTCCCTGCTGAAGAAAAGCAGGCCCAAACCATGATGCTGCCACCACAATGTTTGACAGTGGGGATGGTGTATTCAGGGTGATGAGCTGTGTTGCTTTTACGCCAAACATATTGCATTGTGGCCAAAAAGTTCGATTTTGGTTTCATCTGACCAGAGCACCTTCTTCCACATGTTTGGTGTGTCTCCCAGGTGGCTTGTGGCAAACTTTAAACAAGACTGTTTATGGATATCTTTGAGAAATGGCTTTCTTCTTGCCACTCTTCCATAAAGGCAATATTTGTGCAGTGTACGACTGATTGTTGTCCTATGGACAGACTCTCCCACCTCAGCTGTAGATCTCTGCAGTTCATCCAGAGTGATCATGGGCCTCTTGGCTGCATCTCTGATCAGTCTTCTCCTTGTTTGAGATGAAAGTTTAGAGGGACGGCCGGGTCTTGGTAGATTTGCAGTGGTCTGATACTCCTTCCATTTCAATATGATCGCTTGTACAGTGCTCCTTGGGATGTTTAAAGTTTGGGAAATCTTTTTGTATCCAAATCCGGCTTTAAACTTCTCCACAACAGTATCACAGACCTGCCTGGTGTGTTCCTTGGTCTTCATGATGCTCTCTGCGCTTTAAACAGAATCCTGAGACTATCACAGAGCAGGTGCATTTATACGGAGACTTGATTACACACAGGTGGATTATATTTCTCATCATCAGTCATTTAGGACAACATTGGATCATTCAGAGATCCTCACTGAACTTCTGGAGTGAGTTTGCTGCACTGAAAGTAAAGGGGCTGAATAATATTGCATGCCCCACTTTTCAGTTTTTTATTGTTTACAAAAGTTTAAAATAACCAATAAATTTCATTCTACTTCACAATTGTGTCCCACTTGTTGTTGATTCTTTACCAAAAAATTAAAATTTTATATCCTTATGTTTGAAGCCTGAAATGTGGCAAAAGGTTGAAAAGTTCAAGGGGGCGGAATACTTTCGCAAGGCACTGTATCTTATTAAAGAAATATGTTTTCTTCTCCACTTTTCAGAGTTACTTTATACATGTTAGAAGGGAGGGGGGGTAGAAAAGACACTCAAAATTGCTGCTTCTACACTCTGCTGTAGGTTTTTAACACTGCTAAATTTGTAGATAAGAGGCTATGAATGCACAGAATGAGGCAATAAATCAATTAACTAGCCAGCCGAAGAATCATACTCCACCCCTCCCTTCTCCATAGAGATCTGTGTGTGTGAGCCTGAATATGGAGAAAAATATCATGTAAACAAGCAGTAGGAGAACAGCTTAATAAATGGATAAATAAAAATATATCCCTAATATATAAAGATATATTACAAAGTTTCTTATATTCACCTGTACTATTAAAGTTGCTTATAATTGGATGTACGTTTGAAAGCAAGTGGCAGCCATTGTTTTATTTCTTATGTCTCTTCACTTTTTTCACAGTGTGAGCATGTCTCCCAGCGCAAGACTGTTGTTTAGTTTCAGTGGAACAGAGCTATCATATACCATGAGTTTAGGTGCACAAAAGTCAGGAGCACAAAGAGTAATGACTCAGCATATCTTTTCCGCATACTTTCTGTATAATACTATTTTGTACCAAAGGCATGGCCTGAAAACTGCCTCTAATAATAATAAATGACAGGCAGTATAATGTATTGCACTACATAGGTAGTGCAAGGCATTATAAACACTATCAAAAGATTGCTAGTTAAAGTCTCCTGGGAAAAACAAAAAATAGTATAAAAAAAAGAAATAGAGTTTAAACATAATAATACATTAAGGCGGATCATTAAAGGGACCTATCCTGTGATGTGGTCAGTACAAGGCAGCTGAAGAACCTCCTGTCTTGTCTTTGCTTAATTTCAATATGCGCTTCTTCAACAAAGGGGGTGCTTAGTAATAAAGGGAAGGTGGTACACAGCAACTTTAGCAAACACTTCAGATAAATTATGTTGCTGTGCTTCAAATATTGAGGGGACCAACAAGCCAGATATAGAACGCCCCACAGGCACAGTAGCAGGATGGCTGTGCAGTATCTATAGATGTGAGCAGGCACACTGAGCCAATGATGAGCAAGCTCTACATGTGCACCCGCTGAAAAAGTATACTAACTGTTGTGGTCCACAATGGGGCATAAGAGTGTGTGCAGGGGCCACTATGTGACATAATAGTGTGTGTGTGCAGGGGCCACGGTGGGACATAATAGTGTGTGTACAGGGGCCAAGGTGAGGCATAATAGTGTGTGTGTGCAGGGGCCACAGTGGGGCATAATACTGTGTGTGCAGGGGACACTATGGGGCATAATAGAGTGTGTGTGTGCAGGGGCCACAGTGGGACATTATATTCTGTGCAGGGGCTACAGTGGGACATTATACTGTGTGGCGGGGCTGCTATGGGACATTATACTGTTTGGAGGGGCCACTATGGGGTTATGGGGAATGCGATTTGTGCCGGGGGGTTGGGGGTTTTATATCTGATCTAGTCAAAGTGCAGCGATTTGAACTTTTATGTTTTTTTTTAATTTTTGTAATACTTTTAAAAACTTTTTTTTTTCTTCTTTTACTTTTATGATCAGACCCCCTATGGACCTTGAAACCTAGGGGGTCTGATCACTCATACTATTCACTGCAATACTACTGTATTGAAGTGAATAGCAAAATGCCTACCTGGCAGCCTCTGGCAGCGTGTAATAGACCTAATGCAATGACAAGGCATTCCAGCTGTCATGGCAACTGATCGCCACCCTCCAATGACGTTCAGGAGAAAAATGGCGGCGGCTGTGGCGCCTTCGCAGTTTAGACCACGGCATCTAAAGGGTTAGCGGCGGGTCCTGGCTATATTACACACCCGACATCCGTCCTGTATGGAGAGAGCTCAGGCATTTTTCACTGTTGTGTGAATAAGCCCTTATCCAGAGAACGGGAAGGTCTGCATCTGCACTATCAGTGTTGTGAATGCAGCTGGGCTGAATGTAGTGAAATAGATGGGAGTTGGGATAAGTTTGACCAGCAGGGGCACAGCTACATTCAGCCCTGCTGCATCCACTCCCGTTTCTCAACACTCACCATAATAAAGCATAATTAGAGAATTTTTATTAGGATAGATGATAAATAGCTGATGGGTGTCTGACCGCTAAGACCTCCAACAAGCAGCTATTTCATGGCATAATCCCTTTCATTTTGCTCTATTTGTGGTAACCAAGTAGTATAACATACATTATAGACTTCTGAGTCTTGCATATACTCAGGGCCGGCGTTGGGGGTGGGGGGCAAACTGGGCAATTGCCCAGGGCCCTGTCCCCAAAGGAGCCACCGGGATCCAGAGCCTGATGACTCTGGATCCCGGAGTCAGGCCCAGCCATATCAATAACAGAAAGGGAGCCAGGATCATGTGCCGCAGGTGAGTAAAAATAACAAACATTTTTACTCACCTGTCCTTGGGGTCCGACATCATCTTCTGGCGTTGCGGACATCACCGCTGAGACGCTGAGGCCTGGCCTCAGCGGTGATGTTCAAAACATGTGACGTCAGCTGCAGAGAAGAGGAAGTCGGCACCGGAGAGGATAGCGGAGCAGCGCGAGGAGGCCCAGGAGAGGTAAGGCAAGGTGAATATAACTGTTTGTTATTTTCCCTTACCTCCCCCTGGCCTTCGATTATTAAACTCTGGGGTCTGAAGAGACCCCAGAGTATAATATAATAGTAGCACTAAGGGAGTCTGTAGGGCCACTGTGGAGCATTATACTGGGGGGCCCCTCTGGATAGCATATTATACTGTGTGGGGCCACTGTGGAGCATTATACTGTGGGGGCCTCTGGATAGCATATTATACTGTGTGTGGGGACACTGTGGAGCATTATACTGGGGGGCCCCTCTGGATAGCATTGTAAGAGACAGCCAATGTTGTCCTAAGCTTTATTTGTCTGTATAAACTGTTAATGTTGAATGTATTTCTGTGATTCTGTTCCTTTAAGACAGCAGCCATTGTAATTGTGACATGATGCTGGAGTGACTTCCCCCCCTTTTATGTCAGCTTGCCTGTTCTGCAGACAGAATGTGAGCAGAGAAGCAGGAAGTGACGAGACAGAGAGCAGCAGCCATCTTAGCAAGTGTTGTATTGAACTGGTGTGGAGATTTTTCTGTACAGCTAAGCTGTATCTTGGTCCAGAGACAAACAGAGTGTAAAGAGACAACAGGACTAGTGAGTCCACGTGAAAGGAACTGTGCTCAGTGGCTGATCAGTGAGACTGACATTGTGACTGTGTATATGGATACCACAGATAGAGACTCGCAGTGCTGTTGATGTACTGGACAGCACCTGCTAAACCCCGGCTTACATCCCAGCTCAGTGTATGGATTCGGCAGGACTGTCAGTGTGCTGAGTGGAATCTGCTGTTGGATTACATTGCATTCATTGGGTTTCCCTGTTAAAGAGGACTTCATTTCTCCCAAGATCCTGATAACCGTGAGGAGAGGACGTTTCGCTATAAAAGAAAGGAACGACTTTGGGCCCCACCGCGCGCTTCTACAGACTGTAAGCGGTCCACCTGGACCACTGGGGAAAAGGGGGTGCACCCAAATGTGATGTCAGGGTCAGTTAGGGATAGTTTTGAGTATATTGTTCATTCAGTGTCCATACTGCAGAATTGGACAGAGTAAAAGTAGAAACCATTGCAGAATTTGCCTTGAAATTGTTCATGCTATATTGTATATTTTGCTTGTCTTTATCCCTGTCATTTTACCTTCAAATAGCCTTTATTAACTTATAGTAAATATATATTCTTTTCTTGAACTACCGCGTGTGCGTTCATTTCTGGTTGCGGAGACCAAACCACCTGCCTTGCTCTCGGTTCACAGCATATTATACTGTGTGGGGCCACTGTGGAGCATTATACTGGGGGCCCTCTGGATAGCATATTATAATGTATGGAGCCATTGTGGAGCATTATAATGTGGGGGGAGGGGCTCTGGAGAACATGTTATGTTCTGTGAGGCCACTTTGGAGCATTATACTGGGGGGCCCCTCTGGAGAGCATATTATACTACGTGGGGCCACCGTGGAGCATTATACTGTGGGGGGCCCCTCTGGAGAGCATATTATATTGTTTTGGGCCACTGTGGAGCATTCTACTGGGGGAACCCCTCTGGGGAGTATATTATACTGTGTGGAGGCCATTGTGGAGCATTATACAGGGGGGCACTGTGGGATGCATATTATACTGTATGGAGCATATTATATTGTCTGGGGCCACTAAGAGGTAGTATACTGTGTGGAGCCTTTTATACCATGTGGGGCCACTATGGGGGGGCTCAGGGGAGCATTTTATACTGTGTGGGTCCACTGTGGAGCATTATATACCATGTGGGGAAACTGTGGAGGGCTCAGGGGAGCATTATATACCATGTGGAGCATTATACTTTGGGTGGGGGGCTCAAAATTCCTGCTGGCAGCCCCGTGTGCTATGTCTGCATCACAGCTCCCTTACTATAATCTTGCACATACGTGTAGTGCTCCACGGCCATATCATTCCCCATACAGTACTGTGCATGAACTGGCCATGAAGTTATTGGGGCCTGCACAGTACTATAGGGGCTGACTATACTGGGAACATACTGAGTAACACCAGATAGTCAGCACATATGTAAGACTTCAGTGAAGGAGCCGTGGTGTAGGTTATTAGCAGGAAGCTGTTGGGTGGAGCCCCAGAACAAGTTCCTCTGGTGGGTCTAAGGCCCTTCAGTCTGGAATTGTATAATGGAGAACTATTATATATACGGGAGGTTACTACATATAATTGGGAAACTTAACTATGAGGGGGCTATTATAAGGGGGAACTATTATTTATATGACGGGCTATTATTTATAAGGGGGGGAACTATTATATATAAGGCATCCATTATAAGGGGAGAGCTATTATTTATAAAAGGGGAACTGTTAATAAGGGGGGTATAATTTTTAAGTGGGCTTATTTATAAAGGGGGCTATTAGTGATAATGGGGACTATTATTTATGAGGGGGCTATTATTAATAAGGGAGCAGTATTATTTTTATGACTGTTACTGATAAGGGGAATATTACTGATACAAGGCACTATTTATCATTTATAAGGGAGCTATTACTGATAAAGGTGTAATATTATTTATAAGCAGGGACTATTATTTATAAGGAGGCACTATAATAACTGATGACTGGGTTCAAAAATCTATTGGGCGATACAAAGGTGCGCATTTGAATTGTGTGTAGTAAAATGAGGCTTATTATTACTTTTTTGTTGGCAGAAAGGAGGCATTATTATAGGGGTTGCCACTGGAAGACAATGGTGTTGTTTGCATAACAGCATTTGGGGCCCCTCTTTTAATTTTGCCCAGGGCCCCACTTTGTCTAAAACCGGCCCTGCATATACTATATTGCCGAAATAACCTCTGTAGTTTCTCATGCGTGTTTCTATTCTGAATTACTCTCAGGGAACAGTTCCACATGCATGATTGGTAAGCCGTCATTCTAGAGTCAGTCAATTGTGTCTGAGACTTCTGACAATAATTATTGCTTTAGTATTTCTTGATATGTTTAGTTAATTGGACTTACCATAGGATTTATATTGAGAAGAAAAACTGATTTATCACAAGACATGATATATTTCTAAATGTATTGGTTTGTACAAAATAAATTTATAAGGTGCAATGAACTACAGTGTAAAAAGTATTGTAGGGAACTGCCATTTCTACTAGTATATAATGTATGTGGCTTCTTTGCCCCTGCAGTTTGGCTTCAGAGACCCCAGGAATTTAGTGCAAGTTTTGTTTTGTAAATACAGTGAGTCAGACACATGTGAGGCAGAGCTGCTGGGGGGAGAGATGTGAGCAGAGCTGCTGAGACAGACATGTTATGTCTGGGGGAGTCTAAGAGCCACTTGTTCCTTTTTACTTCACAGTATATAGTTAGGTATGTGTTACCCCCTATATACTCACAGGACCTAGCTAGTAACCGTAGTTAGGGATCCATATATATATATATATATAGTTCAGGGCAGTGATAGGTTAGGCTTCCGAAGGCCAACTAGCTAGTTAGAGGCCCGGTGGCACTAGTAGTTTAGCTGGCAGGTTAAGGACTCAGTGTTAGGGTAGTCAGGCCTGCATCTACTGCCGTCACCGTCGCCCTGTTTGCTGCCTGTGAAGAATCTCACCATCATCATCATCATCTCCTGATCGGCTGTCTGTCATCTCCTGGAAGAATCCGAGGATCCACAGTCATCCACAGGGGCCCCTGCATCTCTTCTGTTGCCTGGAGGTATTGTGCACCGGACTCTTGCTATATATCTATATATATACCCGGGTATATAACCTAAGACGGTTGAGGACTTGCTGGTTGTTGTAGTATTGCTGTGTTCTGAGTATATTGTATGTATGTATTATTACCCTGTTGATTCTTATAAAGCTACTGTTATAACCTTATGTGGTATATGTATGTATTCTTCAGACTGTGAGATTAGTACAGTGATCCTTGTTAAGGCTACTAACTGTACCTCATGGGTAAGTCCCAGGAAGAGATCCTCCCTGTAATACAGAGGCTCTATCCTGGGTGGAGGCACTGATATATTTCATATATGTTCCCACTCTTCCCTTCAGCGAAGGCTTCAGGTTCCATTATACACACAGGTCAGCGCCAGAGTCTGTTGCGGGAGGGATAATACTCATACCCCCCCCCAAATAGGGCTACATTTGGAGGCACTGCTGAGATTTAGAAGTGGGAATAGTCATTGATATGGAGAAGCGATATAGCTCAGAGGGGAACCTCCCACTAGCTACTACATGGGATTACCGACCTCCTGTTCCTCCCCTGGTTCAGGTAAAGGAAGACCCCCCGCTCAGCCAGTTACCCCCCCAGTATGGCCGTCGCTAGCAGTTCCTCTAGTGACAGTGCTATTAGCACTTTAGCCAGGCTGACTGAAATGTTAGCTCAGGGCCTGCAGGCCACTCACTACAAGAAACTAAAAGTATTCTCTGGTAATGTCCCAGTACCACAAGGGGAGGAAAACTTTGAGATATGGAAAGAACATACTCTCCAATGCCTGAAGGAATGGTCTTGCTCTGAAGAAGGCAAGCGGCAGCGTATCAGTGAAAGTTTGCGGTCTCCTGCTGCAGAATTGATCCGCTTGTACAGAGACTCTCATGAAGGAGTGAGTGCATTGGACTATATACAAGTACTGTCTGATCACTTTGAGCCATACTATGACCTTGCCCAGATGGTTGCTGATTACCGAATGGTTCGTCAAAAAGAAGGGGAAAATGTCTCTACTTTTATTAACCGTTTACAGCTACTTCTTTCACGTCTGGTGTACCACGCAGCTATATCTACTTCAGAGGTAGACGCTATGAGAACCAGTCAGTTGGTGAGAGGGTTACAACCTCATCATCCTCTTGCTCAAGTACTCAAGGTCTTACTATCTGATAGAGTCCTTCCATTTCCTGACTTAATGAAGTTAGTGAAGAAACAAGAAGCTGACATTAGTTTTAGTACCCCTAAGAAAGCGAAAAGCATCTCTAAAGAAGATGTTGTTCCTAATTCAAACAAGGACAAACCAGCGGAGCGGTCAGAACTTAGACAGTCCGCCACTCCACCCACTGCCACTCAACGGAGGAAGGATGCTAGAACCTGTTATAAATGTGGTCAGACGGGCCATACTGCCAGACAGTGTACGGAGGACAGTGAGGGATTGGGACACAGTGCTGTCTTCTCTATTCAGAATCAAAGACACCGAAGGAAGGCGGGCCGAGTAAAGACCAGAGGCGCTATCGCGGGCTCCAGGTCCGTTGTCAAAGTCACTGTCAATGGTCATGCCGCTCCTGCCCTGTTTGATACAGGATCTCAAGTGACCCTGATTTATCGCTCGTTCTACCAAAAGTATCTGAGGGATATACCTCTTCAGTCTACAGGACAAATGAAATTGTGGGGGCTTAATTCAGGATCATATCCTGTAGATGGCAGCCTACAAGTAGTTATAGCTGTCCCTGAATTAGAAGATCAGAGTGTCGCTCCCATGAAGATTACGGCTCTTGTCTGCCCTGATACAGGGGATTCTTGTGCAGCTCCTGTGATACTTGGCACTAATTGTCCCGCAGTGCATTATGCTTTTCAGAAGTTTCTTGGAAGAGATTGGAACCCTGCAGCTCAGCCGGTGAATATATCTTCTGATCTTAGAGAACTCTGTGATGCCCTGTCTACTGGCTATCGACATGGAATGGTATATCATATCGGTGAGAGAACCGTGGAAGTTCCTGCCGGCGGGGAGAGAGTTCTGAGAGTAGCCTCCAGCATTGCTCCCGATTTGCTTGAAGGGGGGAGTTATGTCCTTATGGAAACCCCTGAAGAAATGATTAACCAGAATGGCTGGATGGTGATCCCAGAGAGAAAGGACTGGAGAAATAAAGTGGAGTTATCTACCTGTGTGACAGTGAGGAACTGTTCACCGCATCCGATTGTAATTGGACCATACCAGAATGTGGCCCACTGCTACCCTGTGCTTGGAGTAAATCCATACGCTGAAGTGTGCAGGATTCAAATCCGAGATGCAATCCCTAATCTCAATCTTGACTTGAGTGATCCACATTTACCAGAGGCCTGGAATCAGCGACTGACACAGAAGTTGTCTGAATTATCGGAAGTGTTCTCCATGGATGATATGGATGTAGGTTGTGCTAAAAGTGCTCAACACACTTTCCGATTGACCGATTCTACTCCCTTCCGGGAGCGACCACGGAGAGTTGCTCCAAAGGATGTTGATGAGTTAAGACAGACTCTACAGCAAATGAAAGGTCAGGGGATCATTGTGGACAGTAAGAGCCCCTATGCCTCACCTATTGTGGTGGTAAGAAAAAAATCTGGAGCAATTCGCCTATGTGTGGATTACAGAACTCTGAACCGGAGAACCTTACCTGATCAGTATACACTGCCGAGAATTGAAGAAGCTCTGGAA
The DNA here is from genome assembly GCA_947044405.1 of Leptodactylus fallax. Classification (NCBI taxonomy): domain Eukaryota; kingdom Metazoa; phylum Chordata; class Amphibia; order Anura; family Leptodactylidae; genus Leptodactylus; species Leptodactylus fallax. The sequence continues at coordinate 350,928 of CAMRHE010000182.1, forward strand.
GCTCTGAATGGAAACTGTTGGTTCACAGTGCTGGACCTAAGATCGGGATACTATCAAGTCCCAATGGCACCTGAGGATCAGGAAAAGACAGCCTTCATATGCCCCTTGGGTTTCTTTCAGTTCACTCGTATGCCGCAAGGTACAAAAGGTGCGCCAGCAACGTTCCAAAGGTTGATGGAAAGAGTGTTAGGTGATTTAGTGCCCCGGGAATGCCTTGTATATCTTGATGACATTATTGTGTTTGGAAAGACGCTGGAAGAACATGAAGAACGACTCATGAGAGTACTCCATCGCTTAAAAGAAGAGGGGCTGAAGTTGTCGGCTGACAAATGCAAATTTTGTAGATCTTCGGTCACTTATGTAGGTCATATTGTTTCTGCTGAAGGAGTTGCTACCGATCCTGGTAAGATTGAAGCTGTGGTGAATTGGCCCCGACCGCAAAATATTACGGAGTTGCAATCTTTCTTGGGGTTTTGTGGATTCTATCGACGATTTGTGGAAGGATATTCAAAAATTGCTCGAGCCCTCCTCGACCTGTTGAAGAGTGATGCAGGAGATCCGGGAAAGAAGAAAGGGTCTTCCAAAAGCCTTTTTGGCGATAGGTGGACTGCGGATTGTGAAGAAGCATTTAAGTTGTTGAAGAAGAAATTGACAGAAGCTCCCGTTCTGGCTTATGCTGATGCACAGAAGCCATAAGTGCTACATGTAGATGCCAGCTTTGAAGGATTAGGTGGCGTGCTGCACCAAGAATACCCGGCCGGGTTACGGCCCATAGCTTTCATAAGTCGAAGTCTTTCTCCCAGCGAGAAAAATTATCCAGTACATAAATTGGAGTTTTTGGCGCTCAAGTGGGCCATTGTTGATAAATTACATGACTATTTATACGGAGCCACGTTTGAAGTAAGAACAGACAACAATCCACTGACATACGTTTTGTCAACCGCTAAGCTCGATGCTACAGGACATCGCTGGTTGGCAGCTTTATCCAACTACCAATTCACACTCAAGTATAAATCGGGGCCTAAGAACATTGGGGCAGATGCTCTATCAAGACGGCCTGGATTACCTAGTCCGGAAGTAGTGGATGAATGGGAAGAAGTGCCAAGTCCTGGAGTAGGAGCTTTGTGTGCCATGGCTGCTGTAGTTGAAGACCGAGTAGCCTTTTCTGAAACTCGGCTTATTGACTCTATTGGGGGAGGTCCCGAAGCTGTACCAGACATGTTTGCCTACCCTGCCGCTTTAGGATCCTTTGAGAGTTGTTCTATATCTTCAAAGCGAATGATCTGGAGTCAAAAGACTGATCCTTTAATTGGACCTCTTTATCAAGCAGTGAGTTCTCAAGACAGAGAAATGTTAAAGACATCCCTACCCTCTGAATGCAGTCAACTTCTACGAGATTGGGAGAAGTTTGAAATAGACAATGGCCTACTTTATCGTGTGGTGCTGTATCATGATCACCCTGGAAGGCGCCAACTAGTTATTCCAAGCTGCTTTCAGAAGATGATTTTCCGAAGTCTGCATGATTATCATGGTCATTTGGGACCTGAGAAGACTTATGGCCTAATACAAGACCGATTCTACTGGCCCAAAATGAGAGATACCGTGACTCGTCTGTGTAGGTGCTGTCGCAGATGTTTGCAGAGGAAGACTGTCCCGGTTCGAGCGGCCTTCATGGGACACTTGAAGAGTTCGGGCCCCATGGATCTTGTCTGCATAGACTTCCTTTGTATTGACAACGACTCCAGAGGATTTGGAAATGTATTGGTGGTGACTGATCACTTCACACGATATGCTCAAGCCTTTCCGACTAAGGATCAAAAAGCAGTCACTGTTGCAAGAGTGCTTTGGGAAAAGTATTTTATCCATTATGGCTTACCACACCGGTTGCATTCTGATCAAGGCCGGGATTTTGAGAGTAACCTGATCAAAGAGTTACTTCAGTTGTTGAACATCCGCAAAAGTCGGACGACGCCTTACCATCCAGAGGGAGATGCCCTTCCTGAAAGATTTAACAGGACTTTACTTGATATGCTTGGTACCTTACGAATTGAGGATAAGCGATCCTGGAGTCGAAAAGTGGAGGCTATGGTGCATGCCTATAATAGTACAAGGCACGAGAGCACAGGATATTCACCATACTTTCTGATGTTTGGAAGAGAGCCTAGGCTACCTATTGACATCTTGTTGGGAGTCTCTACCGATGGTATCAGTCATCGAGATCATTACCGATACGTGGCACGTTTGAAAGAAACGCTTAAGAGTGCTTATCAGCTGGCTGAGGAAAATGCGGCCAAAGTGAATGAAGGAAATAAAAGGAGATTTGATCTTCGAGTAAGATACCGAGAATTGAACCCTGGGGACCATGTTCTGCTACGGAATTTGGGAGCATCTGCAAAACATAAGCTGGCTGATCGATGGCGGAGTGAACTCTTTACAGTGGTAGATCGGTTGCCTGGAATACCAGTCTACAAGATAAAAGGACGGGACGGGAGGATCAGGACTTGGCATAGAAATCATTTGTTGCCTGTACCTCAGATTGATGGTATGGATATCTCCAATGATGGCTCGGCCTGCGATTCTCCACAGTCCTTAGCCGATATTCCACCTGACCTTCCTGAAACTCCTGAGAGTGATTGGACTGTGGCTCCTGAAGTTCCTAGATCACCAGTATCTTCTCCTTCAGGGAGACCTATGAACCCTCAAACTCCAGAATTCGTACCTAGATCTGTGTCTACAGATGAGCAGGGATCTAGCTCTCCTACGCCACCAGCACCATCCCCTCCCATGGCAGACAACCCTAGTTTAGGGCCTGGACATGCTAGTTTACCTCAGAGAGAGGTACGGAGAGGAGAGAGAATTAGACACCCTCCACCTATGCTGACATATGATAGTTTGGGGGACCCCAGATTTACTACTCAGCCTCATTTATACCATGCTTGGGTGGGTGCAGTGTCCACTTTGGTCAATATGTTACCAATTTTCGCTCCTGCTGGCATGTATACCTATTAACCTGTTGTGACTCTGTAAATGCAAAAGCAACCATATTGATATTGTTATTGGTAATGTTGACTGTATACTATGACTTTGTATGTCTTTGACGTGACGTAAAGATTTCACCAGAGGGAGAGTGTAGGGAACTGCCATTTCTACTAGTATATAATGTATCTGGCTTCTTTGCCCCTGCAGTTTGGCTTCAGAGACCCCAGGCATTTAGTGCAAGTTTTGTTTTGCTGGTTGTTGTAGTATTGCTGTGTTCTGAGTATATTGTATGTATGTATTATTACCCTGTTGATTCTTATAAAGCTACTGTTATAACCTTATGTGGTATATGTATGTATTCTTCAGACTGTGAGATTAGTACAGTGATCCTTGTTAAGGCTACTAACTGTACCTCATGGGTAAGTCCCAGGAAGAGATCCTCCCTGTAATACAGAGGCTCTATCCTGGGTGGAGGCACTGATATATTTCATATATGTTCCCACTCTTCCCTTCAGCGAAGGCTTCAGGTTCCATTATACACACAGGTCAGCGCCAGAGTCTGTTGCGGGAGGGATAATACTCATACCCCCCCCAAATAGGGCTACAGTATAAATCATCCACTTCGTAGGTGTGGACTGTCCTCATTACTATTCTGTGAATTATCAGAAGGAAATGTGATATAACATGCAAAAAAATGTGAATCTTTATCTCCTCATTTCTTTCTTTACTACACAGTGGGTATTACTGAATTGCTACTTCTATTACTATTTGATAACTACTTGTATATTGCTATATGCTGTACATAACGTTACAACTACTGACAGTGAATGTTATTGATTATCTTGTGGCAGCAATACCTGTAAAAGGGGTAGGATATTGTATGTAGCAAGGAGACAGTCAGTTCATCAAGGTGATGTGCTGGAAGCAGGAAAATTTGTCAAGTATAAAGATCTGACAATACTTTGACATGGTCCAATAATAGACAAATGAGTTAGCTTATCTCCAAAATCCCAGTTGTTGTTGGGTATCTCAGGTGGGCTGTGGTTATTACCTCCCAAAAGTGGTCAAAAGGACATCCAGTGAATTTGCAGTAGGATCAACTTATGTACATCTAAGGCTACATTCACATAAAGGAGCGTGCAAAACTGGACCTTTTATACAGCGAATCCCATCCACTCATTTCAGAAAAATATGAGCAGCTGAGACGCTGCGATTTCCAAAACTGTTGCGGCTTTTGGAAATCGCAACTTGTTAATTTTACCTACGGAAATGTTGGCGGTTTCCCTATAGGTATAATTGAAGCAGAAAGTCTGCAGAGGAAAACTCTGCAAACTTTCTGTGAAAAGCGCTGAGGGAAAAACCTCAATGTGTTGCCGTCTCTGTTGTTCCCGCAGCGCACTACGTGGGGCCTTAGTCTAACATTATAATGACATTGAGGTAAAGTGCTCTTTGTTTTAAAATGCCCATTTCTTTGTCTTTTTCTGAGAAAGACAAAAGCATTGCATGCAAGGATTAAAAACACACACATTATATTTCATGAAAGAAAATAGTTACCTTGATAATTCATCAATGATCGCAATTCATCAATATCTCTTTATGTTGGATAAAAGAACATCTTCACAGTGACCACACTCAAATAGTGCGATCAGGTTAGTCAGTTCCATGATCAAATTTTGCACAAAAATCATTAACTAATCTGAGCTGAAAGAAAATACTTGTCATTCCCTTGCAAGTTGACAAGATTGGGGACACTTCTCTTCCTCACATGATGAGTGTAATCCTTAGGAGGTCTGTTTACTTGCATTGATAGCAGGCTGATTGATCTGAACTGATAGGGAACATTTGGTCTTGATTGCAGAGGAACCGTATCTGAGCAGTTTCCTGCTGAAAAGCATTTTATTCTGAAATACTGAGAGCGGTAAATGTTCTCCTTATGACCCAATGTTTCATCGTATATTGAATTCTCTAAAATCCCATCCACTTTGCTCTGACTGTAAAACGCCGCGATTTTTTCCGCAGTGTTTCCACCGTGGGTAAATTGCGGCGTTTACGCCATGTGGGGCTCCGGCCTAAGGGATTACACTGTGAAGTTGTATTGTTTTTTTGTTTTTGTTTTTTTAAATCAAAGCACCCTAAGGCCAAGGCTCCATGTTGTGGAAACGCAACATTTTTTGTTGCAGATTTTGCTGTGTTTTTTAAGCCAAAGTCAGGAGTGGATTTAACAGAAGGGAAACGTCTAAGAGCTTCCTTTATATCTTCTATTCCTTTTCAGGCCACTCCTGACTTTGGCTCAAAAAAACGCAGCAAAATCTGCAACAAAAAATGCTGGGGCCCGTACAGTAATTGATACACGGACTGTGTTTCATGGGTGAAACACGGTCGTGTGCTGCTGCCCTAAGCCTGAGTTCACATGGCAGGTCTACACTGCAAAATTTGTCACACAACAAAAAAAAGGAACTCATTTCTGTGGTGTCGCATGTGTCGTGATTTGAACAAAAATCCAACCTTGTTCAACTTTATGTTGCATGTCAATGTCGCATGCAACATTGCTCCCAAAGACATCAATTGTGTCACATGCGACAGCAATCGTGTGACTACAATTGCTGTCTGTATAATCTTTGCTGAAATTTTGCATACTGTTCAAATTTTTTTATATATTCATGAGTATTTGTGCAAGTATAAATAGTAATTTACAATCTTTAAAGTACTTTTTTAAAAAAACAAGCAATCACAGACACGTGTGTTGCACTGAAATCGCATTGTGCGACATCGCATCACATGAAAATCATGTGACTTTTTGCTGAGCAATTTTAGGCTGAGGCCCAATGTTGCGGAAACGCAGCTATTTTTTGTAGATTTTGCTGCATTCTTTGAGCCAAAGCCAGGAGTGGATTGAGAAGAAGGTAGAAGTATAAGTACTTCCTATATTTCCCATTCCTTTCGTAGCCATTCTTGGCTTTGGCTAAAAAAAAAAATAAAAATAAACGCAGCAAAAGCCGCAACAAAAAAAGCTGCCTTTCCGCAATGTGGCCTCAGCCTTAATGTAATTTTAAATTGGGGAAAAATGTCGCCATGTTACCATAGCCTTATTGCTGAAAAACTGTGTACAATTTTTTAACTGCAACAATGAGTAACACATGTTAGTATTCATTGCACCTGCATGCTAACAGCCATTAAACCAGAGGTTTCAGTTTAATGATCATTAGCATAATGGTCAAAATGCATAATAATATGTGCTATCAATTTAGATTTAGAATTTACTTACTGGAAGTGATTCGTCACAAACCATATTCGACCTGAATATTCTAAATTGTTCGAATTGTTCGATAATGAATCCGAACAAATTCTGATTCATCTTTGACAAACAAACATGGCCGCAACCACTTGTTGAGCAGGAAATACAGAAGAGACACATGTAACGTTCTAGCACCATCTGACATCAACTGACAGTCTCTTAGCCAACAGACAGAGGTAGGTGGACACTTTACAGTGTTGATGTCATATACAGTGGGGAAAATAAGTATTTGATACACTGGCGATTTTGCAAGTTTCCCCACCTACAAAGAATGGAGAAGTCTGTAATTTTTATCGTAGGTACACTTCAACTGTGAGAGACAGAATCTTAAAAAAATCCTGAAAATCACATTGCATGAACATAAATAATTAATTTGCATTTTATTGCATCTAATAAGTATTTGATCACCTACTAATGAGCAACAATTCTGTCTCTCACCTGACTTCTGAACAACACAACTGATGGTCCCAACCCCATTTATAAGGCAAGATATCCCACTTATTAAACCTGACAGGGCACACCTGTGAAGTGAAAACCATTTCAGGTGACTACCTCTTGAAGCTCATCAAGAGAATGCCAAGAGTGTGCAAATCAGTAATCAAAGCAAAAGGTGGCTACTTTGAAGAACCTAGAATATAAGACATATTTTCAGTTGTTTCACACTTTTTTGTTAAGTATATAATTCCACATGTGTTAATTCATAGTTTTGATGCCTTCAGTGTAAATCTACAATTTTTATAGTCATGAAAATACAGAAAACTCTTGAAATGAGATGGTGTGTCCAAACTTTTGGTCTGTACTGTATATGACATAAAAAGGCCACATGCAAGCCAGTTCTCCTGCTGGTGAATAGTTATGCCCCTATAAACAGGATCAAGCCTGGTGGATAATGGGCTTCACTGCAAGTGCGAACAATAGCAGGGACAACGGACAGCCCTGGCACGAGCATCATTAATCGACAAAGCTGCCCGAGGTGATTTATACAGAAAATAAATATCTATTTGTAACCCCTGCAAGGAGCACTTTGCATACAGCAGATGCTGCAGTTAATGCCAAGCCAGGACCCATTACAGCAGACATCAGCCATTTTATTCTGAGAGACAGTGGATTACATTTCCCTACATCCCTTACTCCAGTGGGAGGAGTATCAGAGAAAGGGACTGATTGGCTGAGCAGGGAATTATGGGAAAGGTCTGCACAGGAAAGAGAGGGGACAGCCACATGGGCTGCAGAAAAAGCTTCTTCCAGTCACTGCCAGAGGGCACATAACTTGGCATTGGGTAAGCCAGGATATAGAGACAGTCCTGTCAGCCCACCAGCTCACTCTGAGGGAAGAAGTAGCATTCCTGCAGGAGCAGCAGCAGCACCAGATTGACCAGACTCCAAAAAGGTACCCAGGGCTGCATCCAAGAAGACTCCTGCCTCATACTCCATTAGTATCCTCTCCTCTGAAAGCACCCAGTGATACTCCAGGCTGGCACCAGATTCCCTGCAAGAGCTAGTGAGTAGACTTTGCTAGAATTTGCTGTACCGCAGTTAGAAAGTTTCTGATAACTGTTGTAGAAAGGAAATGTAGCATGGCGGAACACCTTGCATGCCGTGGTCATATTTGTGTCATGGCCGGTCGCAAAGGAGTTAAATGGCTGTGACATCACAGGGCTGCTGCTGATTGGCTGCATGCATAGCACTGTGGGTGATCCCACGTTCCCAGAGTTCCTTGCCCCATGTCCTAACTTGCAGCAGCCATTTTATTAAAAAATATGATTCGTTACCACGAAGCGTGAGTAAATCCGGATTCGATGCGAATCGAAAATTTCCTGAAATTCGGATCGAATTCCACTTAGTCAGCTTCGATTCTTTCATCTCTAATAGGGGGGATTTGGGATTTATAAGGAGGAACTATTATTAATAAGGCTAGTGGGAGATTATTATTAATAAGAGGGTCATATATTAGTAAGGCTGGAGGAACTATTACTTATAAGGGGAACTTTTAATAATATGGCCGGGGGGAACTATTATTAAAAGGAGGGACTATTATTAAGAAGGCTTGGGGAACTATTATTTATAAGGGGAGCTATTTATAAGGGGGAACTATTAATAATAAGGTTGAGGGAACTTTTATATATAAGGGGGAACTATTAATAATAAGGTTGAGGGAACTATTATATATGAGGGGGTGTATTTATAAGGGGGAACTATTAATAATAAGGCCAGTAGGGGAACTATTGTTAATAAGGAGGAACTATTATTAATGAAGCTGGGTAAACTATTATTTATAAGGGGGCTATTTATCATAAAGGAACTGTTACTTATAAGGGGAAACTATTACTGATAAAGGCGGGAGTATTATTTATAAGAAGGAACTATTAGTAAGAGGGATTGATTTATAAGGGGGCGCTATAATAACTCATAAGGTGATACAAAGGTGCTCATTTGTATTGAATATAGGCAAAAAGGTGGTTGTTATTACTGGGGGCAGAAAAGGGTATTATTAAATCATTATTTTAAAAGCGTTTTCCAGCCACAAACTAATTTGTGATACTGATGACCTATCCACAGGATAGGACATCGGTATGTGATCTGTTGGGGGCCGACTGTTCTAGCGGCCTCCATGTGCTGAAAGCTGCAAGTGGACAGGATGCACCACTCAAGTAATAGGAGTGGCACAGCAGCCCCATCCACTGTATAGTGGTGGTTCTGGGCAATTGCTTGAATAGGAGCGGTGCGGCATCCTGTCCACAAGCAGCGTCCAGTACCTGGAAGCTGCTAGAGCATCTGGTCTGTGTGGGGTTCAGGTGTCGAACCCTGACAGATTATATACTGACATACTGATGAGCTTTCCTTTGGTAATCAGTATAAAAAAATGGGCCAGAAAAACCCCTTTAATTGATCTGATGTTTAAGATAGAAGTATGTGCAGTGCACAACTACCTCATGGAGGTAGTCACCGTGTGGCGGTAGTGTGCTACCTGAGCCTAGTATAGAGGTATTAGTGGTCTTTATATAATGTGTTTTGTTTGGTAATTGTCTGTATAGTGGTAATAATTCTCCCCAGTATAGCGGTACACACAAAGCGGTTTCACAACCGCTGGAAGTGCAGCACTGACTTCTGAAATTACTAAATATAACAGTGTTGTTGGTATGTCAGGATTTGGGGCCCCGCTTTTAATTTTGCCAAGGGCCACATTTTGTCTAAAACCGGCCCTGACCTCCTATTAGTTGCTTTTTGTTAAAAAAAACGAACAGTGTTAAAAAACTAACTGATGCTAACTGATGTTAATGTGTCCATTTTTTTTTTTAACTGATCCGATTAATGGAACAGTTAAAAAAACGGACACTTTAGCATCAGTTAGCATCAGTTAGTGTCCGTTTTTTAACACTGTTTGTTTTTTTTTTCTGCTTTCTGAGCATATGCAGAAAAAACGGACATAAAATAACGGACAGTAACTGATGGCTATCAGTTACTGTCCGCTATAAGTCCGTTACCCATAGACTTCAATGATAAAAAAATAATGGACACTTGCTGTCCGTCAAGAATTTATTTTTCCAAACGGACAAAAAAATCCTGCATGTAGGATTTTTTGTCCGCGGAAAAAAACGGACTTCTGAAGGATTTTGTGCAAACAGAAAACAAACGGACACTAAAGGAAAATAACGGACACAATATAAAAGCCTGTTGAAATGAATGGAAATTTTAATGTATTTCTAATGGTTCAGCTAGTGTCCGATGATAAAATCTTGTAACGGACAATCGCTACGGACACTACTGACGGTCAACAACAGTAGTGTGAACGCACCCTTAAAATATTTTTGAAATGTTCATCCATTTCAGTAATTCAGTAATACAATTCATAATTAGCGTCTTCCATGATTGTGTGTCCTACTGAACCAGACTGAGGGACCATTTAAAGGCTTAGGAAACCTTGGCAGGTGACACACTGAATTTACAGTACTGAACTTTTTTACAATATTCAAATTTTCTTAGATTTTGGTTTTCATTACCTGTAATCCATAATCAATATTTACAGAAATAAAACACTTGAAATAGAACACTCTGTGTGTAAAGAATCTAGAAAATATAGGAGGTCGCTTTTTTAATTTAATTACTGAAAGAAATAAATGTTTCAAAGATATTCTAATTTATTGAGATGCACCTGTATATAAAACAACAAGCTCCTTGTTATTGTAGTCAATTCGGTTTTTACTAGTAGCTCTTTCCATTGAATGGCCATGCATATACATATAATACATTAAAAACAATTACTTATCTTACAATACATTTTATTGTGCATACATTTCAAAAAATAAAATATGTAAACATTAAGTATCCACACAACGTAAATAACCTAAAGAATTTATTTAAGTGTAAAATAACAACAGCATATAAAAGCCAAAAAGCTTAATTTCACTCCCATAAAACCACATCAATGAAACAAGAAAAAATTATGACTGTTAAAATGCAAAGCTATTAAAAAAAGCAGTAAGGATTTAATCTGAAATCTATGTTTAGCAATTCAGAAAAATACCCCTATGGCTTACAAGCTAAACATTTTGGAATACTATAATACCTAGCATTACATGAAAGGGCCTGGTGGGCTTTATTTACTTATTAACCCCTTCCAGCCGGAGAAATTTTTCGATTTTCGTTTTTGACTCCTCCCCTTCCAAACCCCATAACTTTTTTATTTTTCTGCTCTCAGAGCCATATGAGGTCTTAATGTTTGCGGGACAAATTTTTGTTCATGATGCTTCCATTAGTTATTCTGTACAATATACTGGGAAGCTGGAAAAAAATTCAGAATGGGGTGGATTTTAGGAAAAGGTGCATTTATGTGACTTTCTTACATGCTTCGTTTTTACTGTAAGCCAAAATGACATGTCACCTGTATTCTATGTTTCGGAACGATTCCGGGGATACCAAAATGATATGGTTTTATTTACATTTTAACCACTTAACAAAAATCCAAAACTGCAAAAAAAATGTTTTTCTAAAAGTCGGCATATTCTGACACTTGTAACTTTTTTTATACTTCTGTGTACGGGGATGCATAGGACATCTTTTTTGCGGGACCAGGTGTACTTTTTAGTTATAACATTTTGGGGAATTTCTATTGCTTTGATCACTTTTTATTCAAATTTTTATCAGAGGCAAAACAGTGAAAAAATGGCGGTTTGACACTTTTTTTTTTTTTCCCCCTCTACGGTGTTTACCGTACGGGAAAAATATTTTTAAAGATTTGTAGACCAGGTGTTTTCAGACACAGGGATACCTAATGTGTATGTGTTTCACAGTATTTAAGTACTTTTATATGTTTTCTAGGGAAAGGGGGGTGATTTGAACTTTAAATATTTTTTTATTTTTTATATATTTTTTTTTACTTTTTTTTACATTTTTTTTTTTTGCATTTATTAGACCCCCTAGGGGGTCTTGAAACACAGGGGGTCTGATCAAAACAGTGAAAAAATGGTGGTTTGGCACTTTTGATTTTTTTTTTCCCCCGCTACGGTGTTTATCCTACAGGAAAAATATTTTTAGAGATTTGTAGACCAGGCGTTTTCAGACACAGGAATACCTAATGTGTATGTGTTTTACAGTATTTAAGTATTTTTATATGTGTTCTAGGGAAAGGGAGGATGATTTGAACTTTTAATATTTTTTTATTTTTTATATATTTTTTTACTTTATTAAAAAAAAATGTTTGCATTTATTACCCCAGGGGGTCTGATCACTAATGCAATACATTACAATGCTAATGCATTGTAATGCATTGCAAAAAACGGCATTTCTATTGCAGGCTACATAGAGTAGCCTACAATAGAAACTAATGAAAGACAGGCCTGGGAGCCTTCAGAAGGCTCCTGGCTGTCATAGCAATGGGACGCTGGCCCTGGAGCTTGCTCCGGGTGCCAGCAATTCTCGGCAAAATGGGGGCGTCCGCGCACCACCGGTAAAATTGTGCCTTGGTCAGCTTTGACCGAGGCACCAGAGGGGTTAATGCCCGCGATCAGTGTGGGCACCAATTGTGGGCATTAGCACCGGGTCTCTGCTGTATAAAACAGCAGAGACTCGGCGGCTATGGCAGCCACACGACTCCCGAGCAGCCGCCATATTTAAACACCCAACATCCGCTGTACTATTACAGCGGATGTCAGGAAGGGGATAATCTCTATTTCTGGCCATCTCTGCAGCCCCTTCTACCTTCCAGAAGGCCCTGTGTGTCCCATATTACGTCGTTGATGCTGATCAGCAATGTGATATGGGAAGCAAGGGGCCCCTGGAGAGCTGAAGGGGAGGCAGCCATGAGCAGGAGCGGAGATTGATAAGTAGAGCCGCGGGGCCACGGCATGAGAATTTGTTGGGCATACCCCACAAGATTTTGTTTGGAAGGTTCGCCTGGTGGTTTCATTTGACCGAATATGTCCGAACTGTTATTATTATACTTTGGGGTCTCTTCAGGCCCCAGAGTATAATGGTTGGAGGCCCTGGAGAGGTGATAAACATAAAAACCAGTGTTATTCATCTCTCCTGGGCTCCAGATGTGATGTCACAGACGTGGGTCAGGCCGGCGCCATTATATTATTGAAGAGGGATGAAAACAGCAAGGAGTCGGGCCGGAGTCCAGGAGAGATAAGTAACATTGTTTTTTATGGGATGTTGTTTATAATGAGACATTATACTGTTTGAAGGGGCCACTATGGGACATTACACTGTGTGGAAGGGCCACTATAGTACATTATACTGTGTGGAGGGGCCACTACGGGACATTATACTGTGTGCAGGGTCCACTATTTGACATTGTACTGTGTGGAGGGGCCACTATAGTATATTATACTGTCTGAAGGGACCGCTATGGGATATTATACTGTGTGCAGGGGCTGCTATTGGACATTATACTGTCTGGAGGGGCCACTATGGAACATTTTACTTTGTGCAGGGGCTGCTATGGGACATTGTACTGTGTGGAGAGGATACTAATGGACATTATACTGTGTGAAGGGGTCGCTATGGGATATTATACTGTGTGCAGGGGCTGCTATGTGACATTATACTGTGTGGAGGGGCCGCTATGGGACATTATACTGTGTGCAGTGACCGCTATGGGACATTATACTGTGTGGAGGGGCTGCTATCAGATATTATACTGTTTGAAGGCCACTATTAAATATTTGTACATTATAGTGTGTATAAATGGGGCATTATACAGTGTGGGGGCCAGGAAAGGGGTAGCTATACCATGGTGGGGTGGGGGTCCAAGTCAAACGTTTGCTATGGGGCCCAGTCTTTGCTAGTTAAGCGCCTGAGAAGAAGCAGTGCAGAAAAAAAAGCTACAAAATTATAGGAGGTAGCAACAGTGACTAGGTTGAACCTGTAGAGGCTGGGCATACAGCCTACTAAATTTAATAACTGCAGTAGACTGCATAGTACAGGTAGCCCTTACACTGGCTGATCTGGAATTTGCCATAATTGCCAAATGGGTTGTCCATCCCTAGATAAAAGATATAGGTGAATGTATGGCCAGCTTATATATATATTCCCAGTTCTTAATTTACTTTTATGCATCATGTTCTGACTAAAATATTTCCAAACTGTCTGCATATCTAGCTACTTATCTTATCTATCATCTTTTTCACTTAGAATATTAATGTTTTATAGCATAAATTACAAAGAAGGATGACATATATACAAGCTGTGCTACTAGACACCTTAGCTGTTTCTTACAAATCCACTTTGTCTTGCTTTCATGCTGTTGATTTGTGCCTACTCTAGAGGGTTCTGATACAGTGAAAATACAATTTCTAATCCATTTAAAAACATAGAAGCTGTTCTCTTTCCAAAAAGCTTATCTCTGGTTTTGCAGATGTTCACTGGAGCCAACAATGAGAGCTTCTGAATAGGGTGAGAAGAATGTCTTTTCTGCATTTTACAGAGATGTTATTACAATAATTGCAAAGTTCATGTCAACAAGACAAAATCATATGAGGACAGTTGCAAACAAGGTAAATTTCATTTTTTGACACTAGGTTTTTTCCTCTGTAATGAACAAGTCAATATCACTTACAGTATAATATCATTAAACTGGTTATTATTATTATTATTATTATTATTAATAATAATATCAAAATAAAATATTCATATTTATTTTGCACTAACATATTCCAAAGAAATTTACAATTAGGGAAAACAGTCAACATACAAAGCAACAAATACTGTGTTTTACACAAAGAACACAAACACATAAACAATTGAAAGGATAAATGTTTATTCCTGTTAGAGACTACAACTACAGCACCTTGCAAAAGTATTCATTCCCCTTGAATTTTTTCACATTTTGTCACCTTACAACCACAAACTTAAATGCATTTTATTGAGATTTTTAGATTGTAAGGTGACAAAATGTGAAAAAGTTCAAGGAGTATGAATACTTTTGCAAGCCACTATAAATATATGAAAAATTACATAATAATAAGTACAAAATAGTCATTTTGTACTGGAGACCATTGACTTTTACTTTCAGAACAGAAAAAACAACAGAAAGGATCAGTTCACACTAGCGTTCGGGGACTCTGTCCCCCATTCCGCTTAAAATATGCGGAGAGAAAAGTCCTGTGTGCTTTGTTCCCCAAAATATGTATCAAGTTTAGTGATTGCAATGGGAATCCACATCTGGATAGACATTTGCCTGGAGAATATGCAATATTACATGCTGACTATTGAAATACTGTACCTGCAAATGGCCTAACAATATTATACAAAGACTGGACTGATTTGCCAATGTTAAATGTCCTATTTGTGATCGTCTTTCCTCTTAGCTCATAGAGGAGGAGTTTTAATTTGTCTGTGTGCCATTATATTTCAATCAAAAAGGTTATACATCTATGATACACAATAATCTTTAGGGATGGGGTTGCTCTCTGGAGTTTGGAATTTCATCTGATCTCTGTAAGTTTTACACTATTAGGCCAAGTTCATGCTACCACTCACCTGCTTGTTCATTTAAAGGGTACCTGAGTTTTCTTCAAAAGTTGAAATTTCTGCATGGTCTTTTTGGGCAATCTGTTTTCTGACCATATAAACCTTCATACACGGTGTCCTATCAGTTTATCTACTGCCAATAGCCCCATTATGACTGCAACACATTTTGCATTTCTCTCTGAAGCAGGGGGCACATACAATACAGAGCAGACAGCCCCCATCCATCCTTTATTGCTACTTATGTTTTCTTTACATGTGATTCTGCGATGAGGTAACTGTAAAATATCTGAAAAAAGCCCAAATGAACATAATATAGGGGATCCAGGTAAACTGGACTACAAATCCAGGTTATAATTAGAAATGAGCGAATTTCTCAAAAGTTCGATTCTGCAGTTCGATTCGAATTTCTGAAAAAAAATTGCTTTGATCCTGATTAATTTGCAGCGAATCACGTTAAAAAATACCTATTTCCTGGCATCAGAGAGCCTGTATAGTGGTGTAGAACACTGTGCCTTGCAGTAACACGCATAGGGAGCCTACTGTGGTAGTGAAACAATACTGTGAGTCAGGATGACACACACATGACAGGTGTCGCTCTTAGAACCACTGCACACTTCTCTTATTTGGCCAGTTACGGGCCCAAAACTGACCACCTAGCTCAAGTGAGAACTCAGCCATACAAGTCCATGTTAGTGCCAGGTAGACAGAACCGTGCAGAGGCCCAACATCCTACTGTAGCGGGAAAGAGCACACTAATTTTACACCATCATCTGCCGATTCCACATATATAATGTGGCAATATAATGTGGAGTTGGCAGCAGAATGAGGAGGCCATACAGTGACCCAGTGGCAGCGGCATGAGAAGGGCATACAGTGACCCGGTGGCAGCAGTATGAGGTGGCCATACAGTGACCCAGTGGCAGCAGCATGAGAAGGACATACAGTGACCTAGTGGCAGCAGCATCAGGAGAACATAGAGTGACCCAGTGGCAGCAGCATGAGGAGGACATAGAGTGACCCAGTGGCAGCGGCATAAGGAGGACATACAGTGACCCAGTGACAGAGTGTGGAGGTGGCAGCAGCGTGAGTAGGCTACAGAGTGGCAAGGTGATATAATGTGGAGGTAGCAGCAGCCTTAGGAGGCCATACAGTGACCCGGTGACAGAGGCAGCATGGATCATTTAATCTGCTGCATCAGACATTGGTGGGTGGAAATTTTGGCTGATCCACGCCTGATTCATCTTCACAAAGGTCAGTCTCTCCAAATTTTGGGTGGACAGGCAAGTTCTCCTTGGGGTAACTATATTCCCTGCCGCACTAAACACCTGCTCTGATGCCACACTACTGGCCAGGCAGGACAGTTTTTCCAGGGCAAACTTGGTCAGTTACGGCCACAAATCCAGTTTGGCTGCCCAGTAGTCCAGTGATTCTTCGATGATGGGTGGCAGGGTGCACTCTAAGTATGCCACTACCTGCTGCTTCAAGTTCTGCTCTGTCTGGATGCTGATGAGAAGCTTCTTCACTATGCGGGTGAAGAAAGCTGCTCATCAGCAACTCTAGGCTCAGGCTGCTGCTGATGGAGCCGATACGGCTCCTGCCACCCCCACTCCCTCCCACAGCTGCCATGGCAGTGCAAGTTGAGCGCTCAGGGCCCCCCCCCCCCGGTCTGACATGCAAGAGGATGGACGATGGCGCAGATAGGCAGCGGCCAACTTGCTACATAGCATGTCTCTATAGTAGTTAAGTTTGTCCTCCCTCTGAGCGGGTGTAAAAAAAGGTCCCCATTTTTTGCCAGTAGCGAGGGTCTAACATGGTGGAGAGCCAGTAGTCATCCCACTTCTGAAGGGTGACAATTCTGCTGTCACTGCACAAGGAAGTCAGCATGCATCGGGCCATTTGCGCAAGTGATTCTGAGGGACTCCCTGCATCCATCTCCACTGCATACTACCACGGTGTGTCTGGGTCATCTTTCTTGTCCTCCTCATCTCCCTCTTACTGTTCTGGTTGCTCCTGATCCTCCACTCCACCCATTTGGCTAGACATTGCTTGTGCTCCAATGTCCTCTTCATCCTCCTCCAGTTCAGCCCCCGCAGGGCTCATGTGGCTGTGAGATGTAGGCGCCACATCTCCAGTCTCCTGACCAACCAGATTGAAAAGCATCTTTTCCAGGATGTGAATTAGTGGAATGACATTGTTCATCCCATAGTCCTGGTGACTGACTAACAAAGTGGCCTCCTCAAAGGTAATGAGCAAACGGCAGGTGTCACACATGAGCTGCCACTGGCTAATGTTAAAGTTACACAGGGGAGTACCTCTGTCCGCTTGGATCATCAAGAAATCGTTTATGGCTTTTCTCTGTTCATATAGTCAATCCAACATATGGAGGGTTGAATTCCAACGGGTGGAAATATCGCATATCAGCCTATGTTGTGGTAGGCCGTTCTGCCGCTGCAGCTCAAGGAGGGTGTGCTTGGCGGTATATGAGTGGCTGAAGTGCATGCAAAGTTTCCTTGCCATTTTTAGGATGTCTTGCAAATGGGTGAAACACTTAAGGAAACGCTTGACAACCAGGTTAAACACATGCGCCATGCAAAGTGCATGGCTTAGCCCTCCTTGACGCAGTGCCGACACAATGTTCTTCCCGTTGTCAGTCACAATGGTTCCGATTTTAAGTTGTCTTAGAGAAAGCCAGGATTCGATTTCTTGATTGAGGACACGGAGCAGTTCCTCCCCTGTGTGACTCTGTTTTCCCAGGCAAATGAGATGTAGAACAGCGTGACACCGTTGTGCCCTGCACATGTGGTATGCTGGAGGAGCGCTGGGAATTGTCCCTGCAGTGGAGGCTGAGGACACAGTGGAGGATGAGGCAGACATTGTTGCAGGACCAACGGCGTGAGAATGTGGAAGCAGAGGCGGCGTCACCTGTCCAAGTTGCTGGTGTGTCCGGGCAGGTGCCACATTAACCCAGTGGGCCGTAAATGACATATATTGTCCTTGACAGTAGTTACAGCTCCACACGTTGGCGCTGCCGTGCACTTTGGCAGACACCGACAGGCTCAAGGACTGGCCCATCTTCTGTTTTATATATTTGTGCAGGGCTGGTGCTGCCTTCTTGGTAAAGAAAAATCAGTTCTCTGAAAGGTGCAGAGTCCATCAATTGGAAAGGAAGTAACTGCAGCACCAGCAACTTGGACAGGAGCACCTTTCAGATTCTGCACCATTGGATGAGTGCACGCATACTGTTGTCTTTTAGATAAAGATGCTCTGATCAATTGCTGACGCAATGACTGACTAGGAGGAGGAGGAGCAGAGGCATCACGACCAGCAGATGATGGGAAGGACACACAGCTTCCTTCAGCTGAGGTGGTGGATCCTTGACTGCCTGAAATGGGGTGCATGCCACTGAGTGATGCTATGGTTCCTGGAGCATGCTGGACCACCACATTGGAGCCACGGCTCTCCCAGGCCACTGTATGTTGCGTCACCTTCTGCCCACAGATTGAACATATGGCCATGTTCAACTCCCCCGGCTGCTTAACAGAAAACTGCCACACCGCCGAGTAGGTAATTTTACCTCCAACACTCCGCACTAACTGACTGCTACCGCCACTGCTTCCGTGAACCCCTGCACCACTGCTTTCTAGGCAGGTAGGCTGCTGCGAAGCGGGAACTCTACCCCGGGCACGTTTGGCTCCCGACCTCCCACTGCTGACTCCGCCGCTGCCTCGTGCGCAAGCTGCCACCCTCTTCTCTCGATGACAATGAAGCCCCTTCGTCACCCGGCTCCCAATTGCGATCGGCTACATCGTCATCCACTAATGTCTGCAGGTCACTGATGTCCTTCTCAACGGTCTCTGAGCCAGGAGCCTGACCGCTCGCAACACCAGCTCCCACGCCACTCTCCTCATCACTACTTGCCGGCGTACCGGAGGAAGTAGCGAATGTCTCCTCCAGATCTTGGTTGGGCACTAGCTGTTGACTGTCCTGTAGTAGCTCCTCCTCACTGTATAGTGGATCTGAGCCCACAGTATAGAGTACTTCTCTAGCTGAGGGAACAGAAAAGGACAGAGGCAGGTTCAGGACACCTGAGGGTACAGGGCCTGCAACCAGGCCATGCCAACTAAGGGTTGTGTCTGATGAATCCACTGACTCTTGGCTGGGGATGTCTGATGTGACTTGGGATGAAGTGCATGCCCAAGTCAACCATTCTACAACCATTGGGTTGCTGGTCAAGACACAACTGCTAGCTGACACTGGGAGCTCAGGCCTCTGTAAGTGACACCTGCTGCCATGCCCCCTTACTCTGCTACGACCGATGCTTGCGCCAGAAACATTTAGGCTTGTGGCCCTCCCCTGTGCATGACCTGTCGCTTTTCTGTCTGACATACTGTTAGATGAAAAAACGTAATTGCAAAGGAAATAAATACAGGACAAAAAGGCCTGTAATTTTATATTTTGAAGAGAATGGCGAATATGCCCCTTATTTCTTTTTCCACTAATGAACACCTTTTAAAAAAAGCGTGATAAAGGCAGAGATTACTGGATAAGAATTATGATTTTTTTGGCAGTACAGTACTGCAAAATGGCCTGTAATTTTATACTTGGAACAGAACGGTGAATATGCCCCTTATTTGTTCCCCACTAATAAACACATTTAAATAAGTGTTAGAATAACAGCTAACTACAGAGATTAGTGGCTAAGAATTATTGATTTGTGCCACTACTGAATTGAGAAATGGCCTGTAATTTTATACTGGGAACAAAATGGCGAATATGGCCCTTATTTGTTTCCCCACTAATGAACACCTTTTAAAAAAAAGCTTGATAAAGGCAGAATTATGATTTTTTGGCATTACTGTACTGCAAAATGGCCTGTAATTTTATACTTGGAACAGAACATCTAATACGCCCCTTACTAATAAAAGCCTTGAAAAAGGAGTTAGAACAGATGACTGCAGAGATAACTGGATAAGAATTCAGTTTGCTTTGGAACAGTAGTACTGACAAATGGCCTGTAATGTTATGCTTTGAAAGAACAGTGAATAAGCCCCTTATAATAAACGCCTTGAAGAAGGTGTTAGAACAGATAACTGCAGATATTAGTGGATGATAATTCACTATTTTTTTTGCTGTACTGCACTGCAAAAGGCATGTTGTGTTCCACCTTGAAGACACAGGTATCAGTAATGAGCAGAAGTATAACTGCAGTGAGTGCTGCAATGTGTATTAAAATTCTTGCTGTTAATGACACTGAAACCACCCCAAATTCTTCTTTCAATTCCTCCCTATACTTCCCCTACACTTGGAATCCTCTTTCCCTGAACTTCTATCTTTTTTCTAAGTCTTTCCCTAGCTCCTGCTGACGTCTGTCCCTGCAGTAAGAGCGATGTGAAATGACTAAACTTAGAATGGCCATGGGTTTTTATAGGGCTGTGGCATCACAGGGCCGGCTGGCTGTTGATTAGCTGCACGCTTGGCGTTGTGGGTGATCCAACGTTCCCAGAGTCCCTTGCCCCTTGTCCTAACATGTGCAGCAGCCATTTTATTAAAAAATGTGATTCGATGCATTGAAGCTTGAGAAAATCCAGAATCGAGGCAAATCGAAGATTTCCTGAAATTTGGATCGAATTCCACTTCTGCAGCTTTGATTCGCTCATCTCTACTTATGATGTAGCTAAAAAGATAAGATTACTGACACAGAAAAGATAAATCTGTGCACAATCAGAAAAGCTGCAGTGTACAGACAGGGAGCACAGAGTAGCAGATCTGTGTATAAACAAGCAGAGGCTGTGAGGAGACCTGCCCCTCCATTTCCTGTGTTCTGTCTTGATCCTGTTGGTTTCTAGACAGACATTCCTTAGTAACAATGAGTGAACAGGAAATTTGGAAGGCGGAAAACACTTAGCAGCAGCAACTTTAAGGCTAATGCCCCACGTAGCAAGCTGCAGTCGAAAAGTTTTTTTCTGCAGTGTTTTTCACAGAAAGTCTGCAAAGTTTTCCGCCATTTCCGTAGGTAAAATTGGCATGCTGCTATTTACAATAATGCAATGGTTTTTGAAATCGCAGCATTTCCGCTGTGGTTTTTCTCTGCAAAGTGTGGATGGGATTAGCCAGAATCACATTATTTTGCAGGTACTGTAATACACATCATTTTCTGCCATGGTGTTTCCATCATGGCCAAAACCAAAACACTGCGTATTCGCAACAATGGTGCTCTGGCCTAAATAGGTATTTCAGGCAGATAACAGAAGCAAAGCATAACAGCCAATAAAAGTAAATTGCTCACTTTTTGGAATTGTACCAGCAAGGCGAAACTTTAACCTCTTAATGACATTGGACATAATAGTATATCACAGCTGCTAATGCCTTAAGGCAACCTGCAGTGGGTGAGTGGGCAGCCTCTGGAGCAGATGTTAGCTGTAAATTACAGCTAACACCCTGAGCTAGCTGAGCACCAATCACAAGTGTTAACCCCTTAGAAAACATGAATGTAACATATCAGGGGTTCCAGCAGTTATACTGCCCCCCCCCCCCTCACGCAGCATGTTCAGGGGTGCCAATATCTATTTTTGGCAGCCCAAGTAATGATCAGTGACCTTGTGTGTGCCAAAGCCATATCCCTGGTTGATCCTACCCATAAATGCGAGGAAATCAGCTTATGTGTCTGTATAGGCTGACTTTTTTTAACAGTATACACTGCAATACAAGTGTATTGCATTGCATGCTGCTGAACCAGTGATCCAATATAAAATGAATTATAAAAAAAAAATAAAAAATTAATAAAACCAATACATATTTGGTATCACCAAGTCCATAGCAACCTGTACAATACAACTGAAACATTTTTTAACTTTCAGTAAGAAATGTAAAAATGAAAAAACTCTCCCCTCTTCTTTATGCCCTGGCCATGGAACATTTGCTAGTGGCCATTAGACGCAACCTGGACATCCAAGGCTTGAAAGTTGGGCCCTTACATCTTAAAATCGCAGCCTTTGTGGACGACATCCTACTTTTTATTACACCACCCCTAACCATTCTTCCCTCTCTCCTCAAATCACCACCTATATCTATTTTAGTAATTAGAAAGTCAACCTTTCCAAAAGCAGTGCACTCAACGTCTCTCTACCCAACACCCTGGTCCTATCCCTCTACTCAGCCTTCCTGTTCACCTGGTCCCTGAGGGCAATAAAATACCTGGGGGTACATCATCCCTGTTCACTCCCTGACACCTATTCTCTAAACTTTCTTCCCATCCTCCGCACTCTGCAAGTTGACCTTACCAGATGGGATACGAAAGGCTTCTCGTGGCTTGGCCTTGGTATTAATCTCCTGAAAATGAATATCCTCCCCAAACTTCTTTACCTTTTCCAAATGATCCCAATAGTTTTCCCCAAAGACTTCTTCACTATACTCCAAAAAATGTTCACTAAGTTCATTTGGGTGTCTAAACACCCTAGAATTGCCAAAGTCTGGCAGTCCCAGATGCCCTACAATACTACTTACAGTGGGGAAAAAAAGTATTTACTCAGCCACCAATTGTGCAAGTTATCCCACATAAAAAGATGAGAGAGGCCTGTAATTGACATCATAGGTAGACCTCAACTATGAGAGACAAAATGAGAAAACATATCTAGAAAATCACATTGTCTGATTTTTTAAGAATTTATTTGCAAATTATGGTGGAAAATAAGTATTTGGTTACCTACAAACAAGCAAGATTTCTGGCTCTCACAGACCTGTAACTATTTCTTTAAGAGGTTCCTCTGTCCTCCACTCATTACTTGTAGTAATGGCACCTGTTTGACATTGTTATCAGTATAAAAGACACCTGTCCACAACCTCAAACAGTCACACTCCAAACTCCACTATGGTGAAGACCAAAGAGCTGTGGAAGACACCAGAAACAAAATTTAAGACCTGCACCAGGCTGGGAAGACTGAATTTGCAATAGGCAAGCAGCTTGGTGTGAAGAAATCAACTCTGGGAGCAATAATTAGAAAATCAAAGACATACAAGACCACTGATAATCTCCCTCAATCAGGGGCTCCACGCAAGATCTCACACCGTGGGGTCAAAATGATCACAAGAACGGTGAACAAAAATCCCAGAACCACACGGGGGGACCAAGTGAATGACCTGCAGAAAGCTGGGACTAACATAACAAAGGCTACCGTCAGTAACACACTACACCACCAGGGATTCAGATCCTGCAGTGCCAGACGTGTCCCCCTGCTTAAGCCAGTATATCCGGGCCCGTCTGAGGTTTGCTAGAGAGCATTTGGGTATTCCAGGGAGAATGTCATATGGTCAAATGAAACCAAAGTAGAACTGTTTGGCAGAAACACAACTCATCGTGTTTGGAGGAGAGTGAATGCTGAGTTGCATCCAAAGAACACCATACCTACTGAGAAGCATGGGGGTGGCAACATCATGCTTAGGGGCTGTTTCTTTGCAAAGGGACCAGAACGACTGATCCGTGTACATGAAAGAATGAATGGGGCCTTGTATGGTGAGATTTTGAGTGCAAACCTCCTTCCATCAGCATGACAATGATCACAAGCACATCGCCAGGGCAACGAAGGAGTGGCTTCGTAAGAAGCATTTCAAGGTCCTGGAGTGGCCTAGCCAGTCTCCAGATCTCAACCCCATAGAAAACCTTTGTAGGGAGTTGAAAGTCCGTGTTGCCCAGCGACAGCCCCAAAACATCACTGCTCTAGAGGAGATCTGCATGGAGATTTGGGCCAACATACCAGCAACAGTGTGTGCCAACCTTGTGAAGACTTACAGAAAACGTTTGACCTCTGTCATTGCCAACAAAGGATATATAACAAAGTATTGAGATGAACTTTTGTTATTGACCAAATACTTATTTTCCACCATAATTTGCAAATAAATTCTTTAAAAATCAGACAATGTGATTTTCTAGATATGTTTTCTCATTCTGTCTCTCATAGTTGAGGTCTACCTATGATGTCAATTACAGGCCTCTCTCATCTGTTTAAGTGGGAGAACTTGCACAATTGGTGGCTGACTAAATACTTTTTTTCCCCACTGTATGTTTTCTCATTTTGTCTCTCATAGTTGAGGTCTACCTATGATGTCAATTACAGGCCTCTCTCATCTTTTTAAGTGGGAGAACTTGCACAATTGGTGACTGACTAAATACTTATTTTCCCTACTGTAGTTGCTATGGCTGCTCGAATCTTGGACTAACACCACTTTATTCATAACAAACTATGGGTTGCCCTGGAGGAGCCTCTGAGCCTTCGATCACTCACGACTGTCCCGTGGCTATATTCCCGCCATTGATCAGAAAGGAATACTCTGACTCTGCTTTATGTTGCAGGTTGTGTTCTTGGTACAAGAAAACTTCACAGTATAGTTTCTTGCTTATTTCTGAACGATGGCCCACTGACTCCTGTCACGGGCACCCTGGACTTCCCCGCTGCTTTTAAGTCAAGCTTCCTCTCTAATCGTCCTGGCCGTCCACCCCTCTGGTTTGCTCAGGTAATGACTCTATCCTCCCTCCTCCCTTACACAACACTTGTCTCTCAAGACACCAGCAACCTCTACGCACACTGGCAATATGTCCAACTACATTGCCTCTATACCTCTCTGAAAAGATCATGCA
The DNA here is from genome assembly GCA_947044405.1 of Leptodactylus fallax. Classification (NCBI taxonomy): domain Eukaryota; kingdom Metazoa; phylum Chordata; class Amphibia; order Anura; family Leptodactylidae; genus Leptodactylus; species Leptodactylus fallax. The sequence continues at coordinate 375,806 of CAMRHE010000182.1, forward strand.
ACCTTCACCGATCTCTTACTCCATGGAGAAACTCTGCACCTCCACCTCGATGCCACCATATCCCATTTCTATTGTCTACCATCTGTTTTTCGACTCTGATAGTGACCAGCTACCGCAGTACATGGTCGTCTGGGAGAGGGAGATGGGGACCTCATTTTCACCAGACATGTGGTGATCTGCCTTACAGCTCTGCCACAAATTCTCCATTTAATGCAAAACGCAGGAGACCAATTTAAAAATCCTTTCTGCCGATACAGAGTTCCCGCTGTGTTGCATGAAATTTTCCCATCCTCCTCAGACTGCTGCTGGAGATGTGGCTCATGCCAGGGTACAGTGTTGCTCTTTTATGGTCTGGGGTGCGTAGTTTAATCAAATCAGTCACTGGAATGCAGTTGGAGGATAGTCCAGCTCCCCTATTACTCTATCTTTTCACGCAAGATCCAGAAACATGTATGTAAGCTAATTGGTGTTATTATTTGAACCCAGAACCTCCGGTGTCCCAGGCAGTAGCTCTTCTCACTGAGCTACTGGAAATTCTGGACAATTTCCTGATCCTTGATTCTGGACAGTTTCTAGTTCCACATAACCTTGCCTTGATTGCTTTATTAGCTCCACCCTTGGACTTCCTATTTAAACCAAGCCTCGCCACTTCCTCCTTGCCAGATTATTGTGCTTTTCTGTCTTTAGTCCAGCTATTGTTCCTGCTCACGCTACAACTATTGCCTTACCTGTGTACTCAATTTGGATTGTTACTTGACTACTGCTCCTGCCTCACGCTACAACTATTGCCTTAACCTGTGTACCGAACTCGGAATGTTATTTAACCACGCTTATTTCAGTCATCTGGATTGACAGCCACTGGACTCCCACTTCACCTTGACGATTCCACATACCAGGTGAGCAATCGTATTATTACCTTACAATTGGGTTTCTACTCGTGGCTGCTAGATCTGTGATACCTAGGTTGTGGAAATCTATCACCCCTCCATCTATGGAAGCCTGGCTGCAAGAGGTGTTGCATATCTGTTTATTCATTGGCTCTACTCTGACAGAGCGACAGCTCCCAACTTCCAACGCATTTTTTCATCATCTACAGTCTGACTTTCCCCTCTTCTTTACCCTGCCCCTCTTTCCACCTTGCTCTCCTCCCTTTCACTCTCTGCCCCTTTATGTGTTTTTTTATTTCCTTTTCTTCCCCATATAAATGTCATCTGTCACTATTATTTAGGACTAACCAAGACCCTCTCCCATTTCTGGTTTGATTGATTTTGTTAATAATATTATTCACAGCTACTCTGCTATGTCAGAATTTGTTATCCTTTAACCCATTCTCCCTTAAACCTTCTCCAACTTCTGTTCTCCTTCATGTTCCCCCCGTCTCTGTGCCTCCCCCTTCCATCATTTTTTGGTGCATTGGCATCATTGTATGGTGTTCTGTTTTATTCTTTCTTCTTCTGAAAAACCTAATAAATTTAATTGTACAGTGCTCCGGAATATGTTGGCACTATATAAATAAAATGTATTATTAGTATTAATAGATTTAATGGAAAAATAAGTAATGATTTTCGCCATCCTGCCTCACAAAATATGATATAAAAAGTGATCAAAAAGTCATATGTACTCCAAAACAATACAAATAAAAAGTATAGCTCATCCTGAAAAAATAAGCCATCAATCAACTCTGTCAAAAAAAAAAAAAGAAAAATTTTACAACTCTCAGAAGATGGCGATGCAAAAACAATTGATTTCTTTCTTCAAATGGGCTTTTGTTCTGCAAAATTAGTAATGCATAAAAAACTTTAAAAAAAACTTGTTAATTAAGTATCACTGTAATTGTACTCACCATAGAATAAAGGTAACATGCTTCTTATGTTGTACGCTGAAAGGCGATAAATCTAAAAGGCAAAAAGCAATACCAGAATTAATTTTTTTATTATTTAATCCACCAAGAAAGTTAGTAAAAAGAGTTAATAAAATTTAGTTTATATGTTATAGGCAATCCAAAAGGGTGTCATTACAAAATGCATCTCATCCTGCAAAAAATCATCACCATAGATTTAGGGCTTACAAGGAAAAAAAGACACCGTAAGTGACCCACAGAGTGACTCCACAATCATAGGAGCTACTGGGAAAATAATATGGAATTTGTTGTACCTAATGTACTCCGCACAGGTTACATATTCAATTTTCACCATCTGGGAAAATTAATGCTCAGTACACCCCTTGATAAGTACTTTTAGGTGTGCAGTTTTCAAAATGTGGTCACTCCCTAGGGGATTCCACTTTATTGGCACCTCCGGGGCTCTGCAAACATGTTATGGAGGCCAAATACCAAACATCTAAATTTTCGCTCCAAATGCCACACAGTGTTCCTTCACATGTGTGCTGTTCTTTGTACTCAAACTGTAGTTTATACCCACATATATGACACCATTGTCCCCAAGATAACATACTTAACAAAGTGATATGTGAGTATAAACTGATGCACAGAAGGGAAAGAACGCTATCTGATTTTTGAAACAGAGATTTAAACATTTTGGTTTTTGGAATCCATGCCACTTTTGCAGAGCCCCTGAAATGCCAGTAAACTGAAATCCCTTGCCATTTTAGAAACTGCGGATTTCACTTTATTGGCAATTCAGGAGCTCTGCAAAAGTGTAATGATATCCAAAAGCCAAACTGTGCTCAAAAAAACAAATAGCGCTCCATCCCCTCTGTGCCTGGTTGTGTGCCAAAACAGCAGTTCATACCGACATACTGTATTAAATTGTTAAGTACATTATCCCGGGTACATCGGTGTCATACAAAATCTCTGGGGCTCTGTAAAAACAATATGGCGTTCAAAAACCAGTTCCTTGAAATCTACACTACAAAATCTTAAAATCACACTACTCTTTCACTCCTACTATGTGCCCAAAAAGTTTATATCCACATATACAAATTTTTTGTACTTGGAATAACCTATTTAAAGTTTATTGGGCACGGAAATAGCATACAGTATTTCTTTAAAAATTTTAATTTTCACTTTGCACATTAATTTTTGGGAAACACTCTTGGGCTTAAAATGATAATAATACTGTTGAGAAATTCCTTGAGGGGCGTATTTTCTAAAATGGGGTCATTTTCTGGGATTTGCATTGTACTAGTACTTTAGGGGCTCTGCAAATGCGATATAGCACCCAAAAACTATTCCAGCAATATCTGCCCTCCAAAAGACAAATAGCGCTCTATCTATTCTGAGCACTGCCATGTACCCATATAACATTGTACGACCTCATATGGGGTATTTCTGTGTTGAGGAGAAATTATGTAACAAACTGTGGTCTGATTTTTCTGCCTTAAACCCTGGTAAAAATGAAAAATTTGGGGCTAAGTGAAAAGTTTATTGGAAAAAAGTATTGTTTCATTTTTGTGTCCCAGTGAAACAGGCACGGGGTAAAAATGCTCATCATATACTTTAATAAATTCTATGAGGGGTGTAGTTTCCAAAATTGGGTTACTTTTTGGTGGTTTCCAATGTACTGGTACTTTATGGGCTCTGCAAATGGCGCCCTAAAACTATTCCAGCAAACAGTGCTCTTTTCCTTCTGAGCCCTGCATGTATCCATACAGCAGTTTACGACCACATATCGGGTATTGTTGTGTTGAAGAGCAATTGTTTAACAAACTGTGGGATGCTTTTCCTTCTTCAACCCCTTGTGAAAAATAAAACTTTGGGGATAAAGTGACGTTTTCCACTATCTTCACACCAGCATTCTGGTTTCCATTCTTCAAGTCCGCTTGGGGACTTGAAGAACGGAAACCCATTCTGCTTAAAAAGAAGTTACCTGCGGAAACCCGCGGACCCCGTAGACTATAATGGGTTTCCGCCCGAAGAATGCAAGGAGCAAGAATAATGTGGCCCACCATCCTTCGGCCAGGCTTTGGGAGGTCAGAAAGGCCAATTAAACAGAGAGCTATAGACACTGTCGGCCTTAAATGCAAGGATGTAACATCCTTGATCAATTGGAATGTGGCCAACCAGAAGTTATATACTAGAAGGCAATCCCACCACACATGGAGGTAGGAACCCGTTTGTCTATAACCTCTCCAGCAAGTAGAGCTTTCAGATGGGACAAATTTAGACACTTGTAATGGGGTTCTGTACCAACGATGCAAAAGTTTAATAGCAGTCTCCCAATGAATAGAGCTTTTGGTGATCTTAGAGAATCATTGCAGACCGTCAGTCCAATCTTTTAGAGGGAGGTCCAAATGAGGATCGCTTTCCCACCTCAAGCTGTGACCCAGTTTAGACCTCAATGAAGTGCTTATTATGCTCTTATAAAACACATAGATTCCCTTGGACGTATCTAAATCAGCTTTGAAGTGTAGATACAGTTTGTTGGTGTGGGAAATATTTGTTTAGAGATTAAGGAGGGCTGCAAAATATCTCTTATCTGCAAGTATTTATAGGAGTCTTTACATATAATACTTGTAAGGGAATTGCTAGTTGTGCAATTCCTAGTGCTGCTGCTGAAACAAGGGAAGAAAGGAAAGACAGAGACAGTGAGCCCTAGACTGAACCCCTCCCTGTCCCTGCCTACTTGCCTGAACTGTCCTAGATGATAGACAACAACTGGGCAGCAATCCTTTCTTAAAATAAGTGTTACACAGAACAGAACAAGACAAACAACATAGAGGCAGAGTCAGCAAGCCGAGGTCAAACCAGAGAGACAAACAATACCAAATTGAAATCCGAGAGAATAGTCAAAGGGTAAGCCAGAGGTCAGAAATATGAATACAGGTAACAAAACAGCAAGAGAAGCGCTTAGCAAGGAACAAGTCTCAATAGCCAGCAAACATGTGTGGGCAGATGACCAATTTATAGGAAGTCCAGAACCACCCCAGACTTGATTGGTAAATAGGCTGTCAATCACACAGGTAAGGCTAAGATTAACTATTTGAGGAGTGGAGGGAAACAAAGGTGTAGGAGATGGGTGTGGTAGAAAATCAATTATAGAGAAGAGGTAATAGAGCAGTGTACAGACAGAGCAACAAGAACCCTAAGCAAGGAATCAAAACTGAACACGCCTCCTGCGCTGCAGTGTGCGAGCGGAGGATGGCGCAGAGACCCAAACAGGCAGAGATGTTACAATACTTATGGGTTAGCTCTTCAAATGACAAGAGGGAATGTTCATGAAACAAATCATGTACACGTGTGATTCTATACATTAATCCAGTTGCAGAAATGAAGAAAGGCTGGAACGACAATAGGAACTGCAGTGGAAGAGAGAGAGATTTGGCATTGGATTTGACATGGTCAGGACCTCTGATGTGTAGTAAATAGGCCCAAGAGTGTAAAAAGGCCATTATCGACTGCAGCGGTCAGTATTTTTTTGCTAATATAGATGATTGTAAACCCAGTAAGGTAATTAAGGGAAATCCAGCTGCCTCATTTTCTATATTCACCCAACCTAAGTCTGACTCCTCCGACCACCAATAAGAAAGTTGAGAAAGGACTAACGAGAAATAATACTTCAGAATGTCCGGAACTCCCATGCCACCCTCAGATTTAGATCTGGTCATAACAGAGAGTACTAATTCTAGGTTTCCGTCCATTGCTATTGTACTGAGCAAGTAAAGATTGCAGTTTAGACAGGTAGGATACAAGAAGGGGGATAACCATGATGGCACATCCGATTATAATTATTTTATATAACTTCTGCAAGTTATATAAAATAATTATAATCGGATGTGCCATCATTTTGACCACTGCAATGCAACCAGCCTAAGAAACAGGGAGCTGTTAAAGCTGTTCAGAAGGTTAGACATTTTTGTAAACAAAGGGCTGTAGTTTTCAGGGAATAGAGCTGAACTTGGACTTGTGATCTTAATCCCCAGATTTTGAAGGGACTTTTGTTGCCAATTGTACAGGAATTGATGTTCTAAAGCGCCATGGGTGGCAGGATGAGGCCAATATTTAAGTTTTGTGATTTACTAGATTTTACTCTGCAATAGGACACGTCCCCAAATCTATGTAGAACCAACTGAATGGTGGGAAGAGACACGGCATGGTTGGTAATAGAGAGAATAACATTATCAGCATATAGGCTGATAGTACCGTATTTTTCGGACTATAAAATGCACTTTTTTCCCCCAAATTTGTGAGGAAAATGGGGGGGGGGGGGTCTGTCTTATAGTTCGAATTCATCGCCCCCACTCCTGCCACCGCCGGTTTCCTGCAGCAGGGCTTCCTGTAGCAGCAGGAGTGGGGTAATGCTGCGGGCCGTGGGCTTGTAGGAGAGGGTGTTCCCGGTGGCGCGAACCTATCCCGCCATGCTATTACGGCAGATGCCGTATCTGTAAGGATGACGGCAACCACTCTGCTGCAGAGCGGTCGACATAGCTACCGGGTCTCCGCTGTAATGTACTACCTGTAAGCCCCCCCCCCCAAACTACCCCTTTGCCGGTGGGTACCTTGTTCGCTGCAGGCCGGCTCCTGCGCAGTGAGATTGCAAGAGCAGACCTGTTTCTCTGACAGCCGGGAGCCCTATGACCAGCCATAATAGTATTGTAGTGAATCTCCCATAGACTGCAGTACAGCTGTATTTCAGTCTATGGGACTGGCAATCAAATGATTGCAGGTTGAAGCCCCCTAGAGGGGCTAATAAAATAGTTAAAAATAAAAGTTTAAAAAAAAAAACAAAAACGAAAAGTTCTACATCACCCCCTTTCCCTAGAATACATATAAAAGTAGACACATTAGGTATCCCTGTGTCCGAAAATGCCAGTCTACAAACTTATAAAAATATTTTTCCCATAGGGAGAACGTCGTAGTGGGAAAAAGTATCAAAAGTGCCGAACTGACGTTTATTTCACTGTTATACCTCTGATTTAAATAAAAAGTGATAGAAGCAATAGACATTCCCCAAAATGGCATAACTAAAAAGTACACCTGGCCACACAAAAAAAGATGTCCTATGCATCCCCGTACAGCTGCAGGGCCACCTGTCAATGTGGACTTGCAGCCGTTGCAAAACTACAACTCCCATATATTAAATATTTTACCACATTTCTTGCTTCAAATTTTTTTCCCCTATTTTCCTCCTCTAAAACCTAGGTGCGTCTTATGGTCCGATGCATCTTATAGTGCAGTATATATTAGAATATTCATCAGGACCAGGGGCCTTATGTGGTTTCAAGCATGAGATAGCAGAGGCAATTTCCTCAGTCTGAAATGGTGCAGAGAGGTTTTGAAGCTGAGTTAGAAAAACCTTAGACAGTGACATAGAACCCAGGAAATCAGCAATGTCTTTAGCTGAAGGTAGGCATTTAGAGGGACCGTCTTTAATATTATATATAAGGCTTCATAATAGGCTCTGAAGTGTTGGGAAATTAACCTAGGGTCAATTATTTTATTCCACAGTGAGTCCAATAAATACACTACTAGATTTGACGTGGCCTTGTTTGATCTTTCTAGCTAGATAGGAGCTCACCTTGTTATTGTGAAGGTAAGTTTGTAGCTGGAATGCTTGAGCGTTCTGTGTATATTCGTCAGCTAAGAGTGATTGCAGGCTAAGTCTAAGGGCACGTAATTCCATAGAAAGATCGAGAAAGGGAGAAGATTTGTTTCGAGCATCTAGAATAGCTATTTTATTAATGATATCTTTAAACTTCTGCTCCTTCATTTGAGTACGCCGTGGAATAAAAGCCTTATGTGAATTCCATAAAATGTGTGGATCAGAGACAGATCCAACATTAGTACTGAAAAATTCTCTTAGTTTTTTTTGTAATGGTGTCCTGATAGGGTGATTAAGAATGAAATCATTTATTTGCCACTAGGACGAAGGCGGGGAGCTAAATTTCTTACTGATAAAAATAGAACAGGCGTGATCTGACCACGTGATGCTTCCGATACTAATGGACTCAGTTTGAAGTAGAGCGGACCAACACTAGGAAGAAATCTAGGCGGAAATACGAACCATGAGGAAGTGAAAAGAACGTATAGTCCCTTTCAGTGCCATGTTGGCATCACCATGCATCATATAATCCCTCAGCAAAGATATCAGAGAAAGCAGGTGATTTTCTGTTCCCATCCATGGAATCCACCGTAGAGTCCAAGACAATATTAAAGTCTCCTCCTGTAATGAGTAAACCTTTAGCAGTGGCCTTAATCCTGGGGAGGAGGGAGGAAAGAAATTTAGATCGTTTTTTGTTTGGAAAGTATAGATTATACATAAATTTTGCAGATTATCACTACATATCTACTTTGGGGGTCTATAAAGGTAGAGAGCAAGGTAAAAGCCACTGTATCTCTAATTGTTAAGAGGACTCCCTTCCTCTTCACCATGCAGGTTGCCATGAAGATGTGGGGAAACTGTCTGTGTGAGATACTGGGTGCTTTATCAGCTCAAAAATGTGTCTCTTGGACTTTCAAGACGTCACAGCCTAGTTTTTTAGCCACATACCATAGAAAACTACGTTTAAAGGGGCTGTTGAGGCCTTTCGCATTAATAGAGGATATTTTAATAAATGTTAGTGGAGTGCTGGAGAACACCAATACTTGGACCAGAAAATCACATAGCACAACATGAGGTAAAATATTTGTCAAAGAACATCCTGTTACATCTGTATTAACAAAACAGAAAGAAAATATGAACAAAAACAGCATGTTATAAATATGAAACAAAGAGTAAGATTTAAGCAACATATTCATAGTGCGAAGCACCAATATTGTGGAGTGGGATTGGGTTTGTGGGGTGAAAAAAGAAAACAAAGAAATATCCAGCACCCAGCTCAACAACTTATTGAAAGCTAGTTTAGGAACCAGCCGCTTGGGCAAAGAAAGCATAACTTTAAGGTCATGAAGGCAGCAATATAACCCAACAGTTCAGGTGGAAGCCATAGATGAACCCGCCACTAGGCTTTCCTGAAGAATCAGAAACATATGATTCCAAGTAGACAGCAGTTGAAAGCCCGCAGAAACTGATGTAATGGTGTTAATAACTCCATTACGGGAAACCAGGAGTTTGGTTGGGAATCCCCAGTGGTATATGATGTTGTTCTCTCTCAATGCTTTGGTGACAGTCAAAAACTCCCTTCTTACCTGCAGAGTGGCTGCTGAAAGATCCAGAAATAGTAAAACAGCAGAGTAGGGGTCTGGGAGGGATTTTGACTTTTTTGAGGTAAGCATAAGGTCCTTTTGTGGCATCCCAGAGCTGGCTATGGCTGGGCTGAGGGTGATCTCTGTGCATTGTATTATTTCCTTTTGCTTCATAGCCTGTGTGACATAGCAGGGGGTCCTGAGTGTCACACAACACAGCGCCACCTAGTGAGCCTCACACATGCATTACACCTCCCATAGGATTGAATAGTAACTAAATGTCCAATGGGAGGACATCGCCTGGGAAAAGGGGAGGAGTCAGCTGATCACTGGGTCCCCATGGTAACACCCCTGCAGGAAGGTCCTGCGTGTGAGGAGTGAGAAGTGTGGAGTGTTAGGAGGAGGAGGTGAGGAGATAAGTGTGATGTCCTGTGAAGGAAGCAGTGAGTTTAGTGTAGGAATCTCAAGTCCTAGACAGGCCCAGGAAGGTTGGAGAGCTGACATACTCAGCTATTCAGAAGATCCTGTCCCCTGTCTGCCTAGCCATCGCCCTGAAGGAAGTCAAGCACCATTATCTTGTCAGCATGAGACTGTGGAGAGAACATTCTGGAACACGTGCTCCATAGCAAGTATCACAGGATCCAGGGGCCAAGGCCAGACCTGTGGAATATCCCGCCATCCTGACTATTGCACCCCGAAACTCTGAGCTATCAGGACCACATAACGTGAGTGGGGAATATTATGTACTAGTATCATGGTGGGCATCCTCCTATGAGCCAAATAGGAGCCCAGACGCACCTTAGGGCTGTAACACTGAAGTATAAGGGGCTAGGAACACCTTTCATCAAGTCTACCCTGCACCCCAGGACTTTGCTGTGTCACCAGGCGTACCCCGTTGTTTTGTATTGAAGAAACTGTTTAAGCATTTGTGCCTCCACACCCATGGAAGTAAAAGTTCAACTTTACAACCGTTTCTGTGTCTGACTCTGCACCGACAACATCAGGGCGCCCCAAACACCACCAGTCGGCACAGTATAGGGGAAGCGCCCCGGGGGAACAATCACCACCAACATTTGTGCAGCCCCCTCATCACCGGTACCAGTGGTGGTAACGTGGGACAGCACCAGCCCTGCGCCCTCGTGCCCAGAGACCGTGACAAGTCTGCGCTGTTTGCACCCCCGCAATCCCAACTGCAGCGTTACCTTCCATCTCGTCACCGCAAGAAAAACTGGCGTCACGAACAGGATACGGGTGTGTGCCATTTTGAGAAAGTCGCCACGAAAAGTGCGCCAAATTGTCTCCAGAGCATCGGTCTTTATTGTGGACTTTGCTAAGATCAAGTTTATTCCCTGAGAGTGCTTGCCACAAAGAGGGGGAGCCCTATACCCCTGAAGTAAGCCCTAAAGACTGTCCTCTCAGTGTGTTACAGCCCTGGAAGAGTTAAAACACTCAGGACTTGTTTGCTGCGCCACATCGCTGTGTAAGAACGCCCACAAAGGGTTAACTGAACCTTGCAAAAGTGCGGGAGATTTTTAGCACTGCCCATGAGGCCAGGAGACCCATCTGCCGCCATCTTAGGAGAGCCCAGAATGCTGAGCGCAATGCTCCAGCGCACCCATACAAGAAAGTGAAAGGCGAACGTGCCAGCGCCATTTCTGACTCTCCGGTGCCGCATCACCGTCCCTGCTGTGCACCGCTGATCTCTGGTCCACGCTGCAGTTGCTGTCAGTGAGTACTGTGCCTCCCTGTCCTTGTCTTCAGTCCTCCCACGGCCCCTCCTCCGTGTACCGTGTCCGTGGGGAGTGCCACCATTAAAGAGGGGGAGCACACCGTCAGCCTGCATCACAGTGACTCTGTTAATAGCTACAGCATTCTTAAAGGGACAGCATTCCAAGTTGTAGTCTCCATTCCCTGCCAGCAAGCAGTTGAGTTTCTTAAAGAGACGGCGACCTAATTTCAGTCATACCTGCAAACAACATGACTGAGCAAAGTGACATTGTGCCATCTGTTTCTAGTGATCCAGCAGTGCCCATGGCGAGCAGCCTACCATTCTCCATGCCATTTTACCCTGGCGCACCATGGCTGCCGCGCTACAAAGGGGAGGCGCATACCCTCAGGGACTTTCGTGAGAAGATGCTGTCTCTCTTCCAGTTCTATCCTCTGAATACAGAACAGCAGATACAGATCCTGCTGGGCCAGCTTGAGGGTGCTGCAGCTAGGGAGGTCAAATCCTGGCCTGCCTCTGACAAAAAAACCCCTGGGCAAATTCTGGACAAACTCCAGGTGAACTTTGACGTGCGATCTGTCTCCGAGGTAAAGATGCGCTTCTTTTCCAGACGACAACTACCTGGTGAGACCCTGCGGGACTATGCTTTATCCCTCCAAGAGGCGTTCAGAGCTGTGGTGCAAGTGGATCCACGTGAAAATGTGGACTCTGATAAAATCTTGCTTGACCGCTTCATAGAAGGGGCGGGTACCACATTGCTCCAGAGTCAGTTGCGAATGCTTGCTGCACAATATCCCAGCATCACCTTTGCTGACTTCAAGGCCCTTGCCATCCAGGTCTTGGGACAGGAGCAGCCCCAGCCGAGCCCAGTCATCTGTGCTCCCTCACCTGGACCCTCAACAAGCATTGCTCCAGTTGTCCTGCCACTACCTCTGGGTACCTCACCTGCTGCCCAAACTGCGCAGACTACACCAGCAGACTCCAGAGATGACCTTCTGGCCCGAGTGGATCATCTGACCCGTGCCATGGAACAGATCACCGTCCGTCTAGATCGTCTGACCCAGCCGTCTTCATCGTCCAGTGATCCTTTGCGAAGTCACAACATCTCACCTGAGTCGCCACCCAGACGTCCGTCTTCAGTGAAACCTCCGCAGAGTGAGAGGCCATACTGTACCTATTGCCATAGATATGGACACACCAGGCCTCAGTGTTTTCAGTTAAACGGGCCACCCCCGAGGCAGCGGGCCGCCCCTCGGGAGGAAAGAAGAAGGGCCCAGGTGAATCTTCAGTGCCATTGTCACGCTTCGTCTCAGCCTGCCCACACATCACAATCCGGGTGAACGGCGTCCCTCTGACAGCGTTGGTGGACACTGGATCTCAGGTAACAACCCTGCGCAAGCAGGTGTTCCTTGAACATTGGGACTTAGGTGTGTTGAATAGAACACCTGACACATGGATAAATCTGTGTGTCAGCAATGGACAGCCCATACAGCAGGGTTATTGGGAACCCACTATCCAGATTGGGGACTTGAAACTGCCTAGACAGGGTGTAATTGTCACTGATGTAGAGGATGATAGGTTTGCAGTTGTAATATTAGGCATGAATGTTTTACGCCATTGCTTTGCAGAAGTGTTGGATGCCTTGCATGCCTCTCTCCTTACAGCTTCTCCCAGTGACCAGCAGACCATTCAGCGGGCCATTCGTGTACTCAATGCCCAGCACAAGTTCGCCAACAAACAAGGTGAAATTGGTCGAGTCCAGATCCAAGATACCCGTCCAGTAACCCTACAGCCTGGAACAGAAACTATGGTGTGGTGCCGTGCCCGTCCGGGCATAGAAAATCAGGACTACGAGGCCTTGCTACAACCCATACAGGTAGATGGCCAACCACTTGTCATGGCTGCCCGCAGCCTTGTCACAGTTTCCAATGGACGTGTTCCTGTCCGCTTAGTCAACTTGGGCGATGCTCCCGTGAACCTCCACAAGTTCCACTCTGTGGCCCTGCTACACCGGTTAGCACCAGAAGACATTCTCTCTGGTGATTCTACCGCCACACAGCGTTCCACCCAAGCTGCTGAGAACATTCAGAATGGAGCCACGAAGTCCTGGTGGGATGAATTGAACGTGGGAGACGCCAATACCCCTATAGAGCACATCAATGGGGTTCGCAATGTGGCCAAGCGTTACCAACAGGCATTCAGCAAACACCCATTGGACTTTGGTAAGACCACGACCATACAACATCGCATTCTGACTGGCGACCACCATCCAATCAAGGAGCGTCACCGTCCAATACCACCAGCGATGTACCAACCGGTGAAAAAGTTGATCCAAGAGATGCGAGATGCTGATGTCATCCGGGAGAGTAACAGCCCCTGGGCAGCCCCGCTAGTCCTTGTCAAGAAGAAAGACGGAACCCTACGATTTTGTGTGGACTATCGTAAACTCAACAACGTCACGCACAAAGACGCATACCCATTGCCGCGGATTGAGGAATCTCTAACGGCTTTGGGATCAGCTACCTGTTTCTCGACCCTGGACTTAACCAGTGGATACTGGCAAGTCCCTATGGCGCCTGAAGATCGTGAAAAGACTGCGTTTACGACCCCGATGGGACTCTTTGAATTTAATAGTATGCCATTTGGGCTATGTAATGCCCCAGCCACATTCCAACGGCTTATGGAGAGGTGCCTCGGCCATGAGAATTTCCAGAGTGTGCTACTGTACCTGGACGATGTTATTGTATTCTCCCGGACATACCAAGAACACCTTCGTCACCTGTCCGAGGTATTCAAGGTACTTATACAGCACGGCCTAAAGTTGAAGCCCTCCAAGTGCTACCTGTTGAAACCCCAAGTTCACTACCTTGGGCATGTCGTGAGCGCACAAGGCGTCCAACCTGATCCTGAAAAGATCACTGCAGTCCAGAACTGGCGAAGACCAACTACCGTCAAAGAAGTCCGAAGCTTCCTTGGATTCGCAGGTTACTACCGGCGTTTCATACCACACTTCGCCCAAGTAGCCGAGCCTCTGAACGAGTTGTTGCGCGGTTGTCCCAGAGAAAACTACAACCGAAAGCTTCCGGTAGACTGGACAGCGCGTCAAGAGGAAGCCTTTCAAGCGCTTAAAGCACTTCTGACGCAACCACCAATTCTAGCCTATCCCGACTACAGTCAGCCATTCCGCTTGTACACAGATGCAAGTCACCAAGGTTTGGGTGCAGTGTTGTCCCAGGTTCAGGACAACAAAGAGCGAGTCATCGCCTACGCCAGCAGGAGTCTGAGAGGCGCGGAGAAGAACGACCAGAACTATAGTTCTTTCAAACTCGAACTTCTGGCGCTTGTCTGGGCCGTGACAGAGAAGTTTAAAGACTACCTGGCTACCACACCCTTTACCGTGTACACAGATAACAATCCGTTGGCGCATCTGGACACTGCTCGACTGGGAGCCCTTGAACAACGGTGGGCCTCAAGACTCGCGAATTACAAGTTCTCTGTCAAGTATCGCAGTGGCAAGTCCAACGCTAACGCTGATGCACTCTCAAGGTTGCCTGTGGGAGAAGAACCACCCCGAGAAGACATCTGGGAAGAGGTGGAGATGCCACCATTCTACAACAAGTTTGCCCAACAGGTTGCTATTGGTGTCCCTGTAGAAGGAGAATCTCTGGCGAAAACAGCTGCCGAATCCCTCCAGGAGCCATCTCTGTGGAAAACGTTCCAAGAAGAGAGCAGAGTTTTAGGAGAATTGTCAGATTTCCTGCTTACAGGAAGAATACCAACCCGTGTAAAGAGAGGTCTTCATGACGTGGAATTAAAACGCCTTTGGCGACAGAGGAAGCGCCTGTTTGTCCAATGAGGCCTTCTACATAGAAACACTCTTGATCCTGTCACAGGTGAAAGGCTTCATCAGATCCTCGTACCAAGAAGAGACGCACAGATGATACTTGAGGCGTATCATGACAGATCCGGTCACTTCGGGGTACAAAAGACCGAAGCTACCATCCGTCGTCGCTTCTATTGGGTTGGGATGAGGAGTGACATTGAGAGTTGGTGCCGAGAGTGTCCCGCCTGTAGTATCACCAAGGAAGGTCGAAGAGATCAGAAGGCCCCTCTACATCCAATTAAGACTCAAAAGCCGTGTGAAATTGTTGCTCTGGACCATGTGAAGTTGGGTCCCACACGTTCCGGCTACAGCTACGCTCTGACAATGGTGGATCATTACTCCAAGTTCCTTGTCATCGTGCCTGTCAGAGATCTTACAGCAAGAACTACGGCTGAGACCTTCTACGCAGAGTTTGTCCGCCATTACGGTTGTCCTGAGCATATCCTCACCGACCGTGGATCAGCGTTTGAATCCCAATTGTTCTGTGAGCTGTGTCAGTTCCAAGACTGCAAGAAGTTGCGAACCACAGCGTATCACCCTCAAGGGAATGGTATGTGCGAGAAGGCAAATCAAGTGATCATCGGCATGCTAAGAACAGCCGCAGTTACACCTGGTGTTGAGTGGCCTGAGCGTATCAAGGACTTGGCCTATATTTACAACAACACACCCCAAACATCTACGGGATATGCACCATTTTATCTAATGTTTGGAAGACAAGGTCAACTTCCTTCAGACTTAACCCTTGGTGTGAAGGTCCCTGACACCATCAATCCACTACCCATAACAGACTGGGTTGTTGAACACCGCCGACGTATGGAGGAAGCTAAAGAGATAGTTGAAACGCGCATGGATGAGGTTCGTAGGAGACAACAGGAGGATTACAACCATCACGCCCATACAGCGCCCCTGAAAGTTGGCGACCGTGTATGGTTAAGGAATAACCATCGAAATGGGAAATTGGATCCATTCTGGGAGAAAGAACCATACAGTGTCATCTCCATACCATATCCTGAATCCGACGTGTATGAGATCTCTAAACCTGGGAGACAGCCCCAAGTAGTACACCGAAACCGTCTGAAGCTGTGCCTTAAAGAAGGACTACCCACAGAGGTGCCCCCAGCTGAGACAACGAGTACAGAGATCTTGTCACCTTCTGAAGCGAAAGAGAGACCCCCAACGTTAACTGAGCTTATGTGGGCGCCTAAACTACTACCATTTAGCTGTTATCCACCAATTGCTCTAGTGCAAGAGAACCCTTCGACAGATGATTTAATTGATTTCAGTGACTCTGTTCCTGATTCAAATCTCGTTCCACTTAGGCGTTCTGAGCGTACCACAAAAGGCATACCTCCAACACGCTATAGTGATGCCATGGCTGTCCTTGAGTAAAAGAGGTTAACTGTCTCTGCTTCTGTATATATGTTATTCCTGCTCTGATTACATTAATGTTTTTCCTGTGTGTATATATAGTATATATATAATATCTTGCCATGTAATATAGTATTTACATTTATATGCAACAATCCAAGCCATAGTGCCTGGCTCACCGAGCCAAGGAAGTTCTGTTACCCCATTGCGGTATGGACATTCGTGCTAGAGTGCCTACTCTTCCTTACAGAAAGGACTGTTTATTGTTTCTCAGAGAGACTCTCATGATAATGGACACTCACAAAATTTGTGCCAGAGAGCCTCTGGACCCATTTGCACTACTGTTGTTTCTATATGGACTGTCTGATGGTACCGCCAAAAGGTTCCATAAGTCTGAGTTTAATTATCTCTCCGTTACCCTTCAGACTTCTCATGGACATTCCAGGACTATGCCGGGAGGTCTTACCTCAAGTTTCTAAGTATTATATTTTTCTAAACTGTTAGTGACATTTGTACTTTATTCGTATTTATTAACGTTATGTTACATTTCTCACCTTCACCCCAGCCTGTCGCCGAGGTCGGCTCAGTGAAAGAGGGGGAGTATGTGGCATCCCAGAGCTGGCTATGGCTGGGCTGAGGGTGATCTCTGTGCATTGTATTATTTCCTGTTGCTTCATAGCCTGTGTGACATAGCAGGGGGTCCTGAGTGTCACACAACACAGCGCCACCTAGTGAGCCTCACACATGCATTACACCTCCCATAGGATTGAATAGTAACTAAATGTCCAATGGGAGGACATCGCCTGGGAAAAGGGGAGGAGTCAGCTGATCACTGGGTCCCCATGGTAACACCCCTGCAGGAAGGTCCTGCGTGTGAGGAGTGAGAAGTGTGGAGTGTTAGGAGGAGGAGGTGAGGAGATAAGTGTGATGTCCTGTGAAGGAAGCAGTGAGTTTAGTGTAGGAATCTCAAGTCCTAGACAGGCCCAGGAAGGTTGGACAGCTGACATACTCAGCTATTCAGAAGATCCTGTCCCCTGTCTGCCTAGCCATCGCCCTGAAGGAAGTCAAGCATCATTATCTTGTCAGCATGAGACTGTGGAGAGAACATTCTGGAACACGTGCTCCATAGCAAGTATCACAGGATCCAGGGGCCAAGGCCAGACCTGTGGAATATCCCGCCATCCTGACTATTGCACCCCGAAACTCTGAGCTATCAGGACCACATAACGTGAGTGGGGAATATTATGTACTAGTATCATGGTGGGCATCCTCCTATGATCCAAATAGGAGCCCAGACGCACCTTAGGGCTGTAACACTGAAGTATAAGGGGCTAGGAACACCTTTCATCAAGTCTACCCTGCACCCCAGGACTTTGCTGTGTCACCAGGCGTACCCCGTTGTTTTGTATTGAAGAAACTGTTTAAGCATTTGTGCCTCCACACCCATGGAAGTAAAAGTTCAACTTTACAACCGTTTCTGTGTCTGACTCTGCACCGACAACATCAGGGCGCCCCAAACACCACCAGTCGGCACAGTATAGGGGAAGCGCCCCGGGGGAACAATCACCACCAACATTTGTGCAGCCCCCTCATCACCGGTACCAGTGGTGGTAACGTGGGACAGCACCAGCCTTGCGCCCTCGTGCCCAGAGACCGTGACAAGTCTGCGCTGTTTGCACCCCGCAATCCCAACTGCAGCGTTACCTTCCATCTGGTCACCACACTTTGTGTGATAGAAATGAACCCAAACTATGGTATCCCTAAGGAAAGACTCAGGCGCAGCCTTGGATTTAGGTTGTGGTGAGCGCGATCCATTGTCAAGTCCAATTCTGAGAACAATGGGACCAGAGGTGCAAACAGCTTCTTGAGATAATCAGGTAAATCAGTAGAAGAAACCTCCACAGGGATTCCTCTTACTTTTATGTTATTCCTTCTAGACTGATCCTTAGCATCGGATGGCAGATTCAATGTGGCAGGAAAGTCAACGGGTAGCTGAGCGAGACAATCAATGCCAGGTATCGTGTGCGGAATGCCAGGTTACCAGGCATTCTGGACAAACTGTAGAGCAGTTCCGTTTTTCGGCCAGGCACCGCACCTAGAATTCCCAGGGAGGGAAGCGGGAGAGCTATAATGGCGGGCACGGCCTGCAGAGGGCCACTCAAGGGGGTACAATCCAGTCCCTGATGTGGAATAGTCAGACTCACACGCCTAGGAGATGCCAGGAAAGGTGCAGATCACTTTGGGGTACAGCAAACAACTTTGCTTAAGACAGTCGGGTCAGATATGCTGCTGGGAGCTGCTATGAAGTGTGGAGAGACTAGATCAGGCGGCCATCACAGTCAGCGGCCCCGTCCCCCCTTTAGTGATTTTTTATTTACATGTCCCAATGTTAATAATGCTGCAGCCCAGATCGAGGGAGGATGGGAGTAGTAGTGGCAGATGTTGTGCCACCGGAAAGGCCAAGTGCTCTCAACCACTCTCCCCAGCTCTGCTCCTAGGCTGGACACCGATGGGGGGGGGGGCTGCTGTGTTACCTGATGGTGGTGGTAGTAGTTCCTCCAGGGTGCTTCCTTTGGGAGAGGGGACCTCTCTACTCTGAGTTGGTGTGATGGTGTTCGGAATGACCCTGATGGTAATGCAGGAACGATTCAGGAAGGTAGTTGTGCAGTTGAAACAGGTCTGAACTTTATTCAGCAACTGAACTGTGAAAACAAGCAGCTTCCAAATGGGGGTTGTAGTCTCCCAGTATTCATTTCCCCCAGCCTTGGTCTTGAGAGGATGCCCAGTGATGTTCAGGCTCTAGAACCACACTCCACTCCAAAACTATCTCCACTCCTCAGCCTCCTCCAGCAGCAGATACTGGGGGCTGTACTCCAGGGGTAGTCCTGGCAGTGGTCTGGTTACCTTTTAGAAGGTGCCGGGATAACACCTCCTGTCACAGGACTCTGCCTCTCCTCCTGGCACAGTGTCCAATATTTTAGACAGCTAACTTCCTGTCTCTGTAAGGGGCTGAATAGGAACTGCTAGGCCTCAGTGCACAGTGTTGGCATGCACTGACTCCAACTACATACTGGGGGATGCTCTGGGAAGCATATTATATTGTGTGGGGCCACTGTGGCGCATCATACTAGGGGAACCCCTCTGGGGAGTATATTATACTGTGGAGGCCATTGTGGAGCATATTATACTGTGTGGGGCCACTGTGGAACATTATACTGGGGGGGGCACTGTGGGGTGCCTATTATACTGTGTGGAGCATATTATATTGTGTGGGGCTGCTGGGGAGCATATTATACTGTCTGGGGTAACTAAGGGGTATTATACTGTGTGGGCACTGTGGAGCATATTATACTTTGCGGTGCGTAATATATCATGTGGGGCCACTATAAGGGACTCAGGGGAGCATTTTATACTGTGTGGGGCTACTGTGGAGCATTATATACCATGTGGGGAAACTGTGGAGGGCTCAGAGGAAGATTTTATACTGAGGAGGGCACTGTGGAGCATTATATACCAAGTGGAGCATTATACTTTGGGGGGCTCAAAATTCTGTATCACAGCCCCCTCACTATAATCTTGCACATACAGTGGGTACAGAAAGTATTCAGACCCCTTTAAATTTTTCACTCTTTGTTTCATTGAAGCCAATTGCTAAAAGCAAAAAAGTTCATTTTATTTATCATTAATGTACACTCAGCACCCCATCTTGACAGAAAAAAAAACAGAAATGTAGATATTTTTGCAAATTTATTAAAAAAAGAAAAACTGAAATACCACATGGTCATAAGTATTCAGACCCTTTGCTGTGACACTCATATTTAACTCACATGCTGTCCATTTGCTTCTGATCCTCCTTGAGATGGTTCTACGCCTTCATTGGAGTCCAGCTGTGTTTCATTAAACTGATTGGACTTGAATAGGAAAGGCACACACCTGTCTATATAAGGCCTCACAGCTCACAGTGCATGTCAGAGCAAATGAGAATCATGAGGTCAAAGGAACTGCCCAAGGAGCTCAGAGACAGAATTGTGGCAAGGCACAGATCTGGCCAAGGTTACAAAAGAATTTCTACGGCACTCAAGGTTCCTAAGAGCACAGTGGCCTCCATAATCCTTAAATGGAAGACATTTGGGATGACTAGAACTCTTCCTAGACCTGGCCATCCAGCCAAACTGAGCAATGGTGGGAGAAGAGCCTTGGTGAGAGAGGTAAAGAAGATCCCAAAGATCACTGTGGCTGAGCTCCAGAGATGCAGTAGGGAGATGGGAGAAAGTTCCACAAAGTCAACTATCACTGCAGCCCTCCACCAGTCGGGGCTTTATGGCAGAGTGGCCCGGAGGAAGCCTCTCCTCAGTGCAAGACATATGAAAGCCCGCATAGAGTTTGCCAAAAAACATACAAAGGACTCCCAGACTATGAGAAATAAGATTCTCTGGTCTGATGAGACGAAGATTGAACTTTTTAGCGTTAATTCTAAGCGGTGTGTGGAAAAATACAGGCACTGCTCATCACCTGCCCAATACAATCCCAACAGTGAAACATGGTGGTGGCAGCATCATGCTATGGGGGTGTTTTTCAGCTGCAGGGACAGGACGACTGGTTGCAATTGAAGGAAAGATCAATGCGGCCAAGTACAGAGATATCCTGGAAGAAAACCTTTTGGGCCGAAGGTTCACTTTCCAATAAGACAATGACCTTAAGCACACAGCTAAAATAACAAAGGAGTGGCTTCGTGACTCTGTGATCATTCTTGACTGGCCCAGCCAGAGCCCTGACCTCAACCCAATTGAGCATCTCTGGAGAGACCTGAAAATGGCTGTCCACCAATGTTCACCATCCAACCTGATGGAACTGGAAAGGATCTGCAAGGAAGAATGGCAGAGGATCCCCAAATCCAGATGTGAAAAACTTGTTGCATCATTCCCAAGAAGACTCATGGCTGTACTAGCTCAAAAGGGTGCATCTACTCAAGTGTCTGAATACTTATGACCATGTGATATTTCAGTTTTTCTTTTTTAATAAATTTGCAAAAATATCTACATTTCTGGGTTTTTTTCTGTCAAGATGGGGTGCTGAGTGTACATTAATGAGAAATAAAATGAACTTTTTTGCTTTTAGCAAATGACTGCAATGAAACAAAGAGTGAAAAATTTAAAGGGATCTGAATACTTTCCGTACCCACTGTAGGTGTAGCTATTAGGTCTTGCACAGTACTATAGGGGCTGACTATACAGGGAAAATACTTAGTAATGCCAGATAGTGAGCACATATGTAAGATTTCCAAAAAACATTTCACACCCACATATACAGCTGCATCTCAATAAATTAGAATATCTTTGAAACGTTTATTTCTTTCAGTAATTAAATTAAAAAAGTGACCACCTATACAGTTGTGCTAAAAAGTTTACATACCCCGGCAGATTTTTTGTTTTTTTGGCCGTTTTTCAGAGAATATGAATGATAACACAAAAACTTTTTCTCCACTCATGGTTAGTGGTTGGTTGAAGCCATTTATTGTCAAACTTCTGTGTTTTTTCTTTTTAAATCATAATGACAACCAAAAACATCAAAATGACCCTGTTCAAAAGATCACATACCCCAGTTCTTAATACCGTGTATTCCCCCCTCTGACATCAATGACAGCTTGAAGTCTTTTGTGGTAGTTGTAGATGATGCTCTTTATTATCTCAGATGGTAAAACTGTCCATTCTTCTTGGCAAAAAGTCTCCAGTTCCTGCAAATTCCTGGGCTGTCTTGCATGTACTGCGCGCTTGAGATCTCCCCAGAGTGGCTCAATGATATTGAGGTCAGGAGACTGAGATAGCCACTCCACAACCTTCACTTTCTTCTGCTATAGCCAATGACAGGTCGACTTGGCCTTGTGTTTTGGATCGTTGTCATGTTGGAATGTCCAAGTACATCCCATGCGCAGCTTCCTGGCTGATCAGTGCAAATTTGCCTCCAGTATTTGCTGTTAACGTGTTGCATTCATCTTTCCTTCAACTTTGACCAAGTTTCCTGTGCCTTTGAAGCTCACACATCCCCACATCATCACGAGAACCAAAATCTAAGAAAATCTGAATAGTGTAAAAAAGTTCAGTATTGTAAATTCAGTGTGTCACCTGCCAAGGTTTCCTAAGCCTTTAAATGCTCCCTCAGTCTGGTTCATTAGGACACACAATAATGGAAGACGCTGATTATGAACTGAATTATTGAATGACTGAAATGAATAAACGTTTCAAAGATATTCTAATTTTTGAGATGCACCTCTACAACTTTTTTGTACCTGGGATAGCCCACTTAATAGTTTGAGGAGTGCATTTCTCTGATGACACAAAGTGGTCGTAACGTATTGGGCACTGAAATGGCATATTTATTTAAAAAATTCAATTTTCACTTTGTACATTAATGTTCAGGAACAATTGGTTAATAAACTGTGGGGTGCTTTTTCTCATTTAACCCCTTGTGAAAATGAAACTTTGGGGATAAAGTGACGTTTTAGTAATTTTTCATTTACACATCCCAATGTTAATAAATGTTAATCTGTAAAACGGCTGTGGGTTCAAAATGCTCACTATACCCCTTGATAAATTCTGTTAGGGGTGTAGTTTCCAAAATGGGTTCACTTTTGGAGGGTTTCCATTGTATTGGTACTCTAGGGCAGCGCTCCCCAACCTTTTTTGTACCAAGGACAACTTACATGTAGGCCAATTTTCCCTTGGCCCAGTGGAGGGGGGTTTGGGCGGGGTTTTGGGGGCAGACAGAGTAGGTTTGGGGTGATTGGGCAGCTCATAAAAAAACCGCAATAAAGTGCATATTTGATGATTATATTTATACATTTCCTTATACTTTATTAAGGGAGATCTCTCCATGTCAAGCTTAACTTATTGGTGGTATGGACAGCTCCCTTAATAAAAGCATGGGTAGGGTGGATGCCCTCATTCAATTAGGGTGGACCATCACTCAGGGGGAACTATTACTGTAATATTACCTGTGGGGGGGGGTACCATTACCAGTGGGAGGGGCACTGCTACGTCACTATTACAGTAATAGTGCACCCCAGTTAATGACATTACCTGTGTGGGGACTATTATTAACTGTAGGGGGGGCACTATAACTGTAATAGTGCCCCCCCCTCAAAGGTAATAGTCCCCCCCACAGGTAATGTTATTAACTGGGGGGACACTATTACAGTAATAGTGCCCCCCACAGGTAATATTACCTGTGTTTGTTTGTGTGTGGGGGGTCTATTACCTGTGGGGGGCACTACTAAAGCACTATTACAGTTATAGTGCCCCCCAGTTCATAACATTACCTGTGTGGAGGGGAGCTGTTATTAACTGGAGGGGCACTATAACTGTAATAGACCAGTTTTACAGTTATAGTGCCCACACACACACACACACAAAGTTAGTAACACTGTATTAGTCCCCCCACATACTGTATCTATAATTACAATTACATTATTATCTGGTCACTAATGCAGCTCCCGGGACTTGTTTTTGCACACAGGATGTGTACAGTCATGGCCAAAAGTTTTGAGAATGACACAAATATTATATTTTCACATGATCTGCTGCCCTCTGGTTTTTATGTGTGTTTGTCAGATGTTTTTATCACATACAGAAATATAATTGCATTCATATTATGAGTAACAGGAGCTTATATTGACAGTTAGAATGAGTTAATGCAGCAAGTCAATATTTGCAGTGTTGACCCTTCTTCTTCAGGACCTCTGCAATTCTCCCTGGCATGCTCTCAATCAACTTCTGGACCAAATCCTGACTGATAGCAGTCCATTCTTGCAGAATCAATGCTTTAATTTTGTCTGAATTTGTTGGTTTTTGTTTGTCCACCCGTCTCTTGATGATTGACCACAAGTTCTCAATGGGATTAAGATCTGGGGAGTTTCCAGGCCATGGACCCAAAATCTCTATGTTTTGTTCCCTGAGCCATTTAGTTATCACCTTTGCTTTATGGCAAGGTGCTCCATCATGCTGGAAAAGGCATTGTTGAGCGCCAAACTGCTCTTGGACGGTTGGGAGAAGTTGCTCTTGGAGGACATTTTGGTACCATTCTTTATTCATGGCTGTGTTTTTAGGCAAGACTGTGAGAGAGACGATTCCCTTGGCTGAGAAGCAACCCCACACATGAATGGTTTCAGGATGCTTTACAGTTGGCATGAGACAAGACTGGTGGTAGCGCTCAGCTATTCTTCTCCGAATAAGCTGTTTTCCAAATGTTCCAAACAATCGAAAAGGGGATTCATCAGAGAAAATGACTTTACCCCAGTCCTCAGCAGTCCACTCCCTGTACCTTTTGCAGAATATCAGTCTGTCCCTGATGTTTTTTCTGGAGAGAAGCGGCTTCTTTGCTGCCCTCCTTGAGACCAGGCCTTGCTCCAAGAGTCTCCGCCTCACAGTGCGTGCAGATGCACTCACACCTGCCTGCTGCCATTCCTCAGCAAGCTCTGCACTGCTGGTAGCCCTATCCTGCAGCTGAAACACTTTTAAGAGACGGTCCTGCCGCTTGCTGGTCTTTCTTGGGTGCCCTGGAGCCTTTTTGGCACCAATGGAACCTCTCTCCTTGAAGTTCTTGATGATGCGATAGATTGTTGACTGAGGTGCAATCTTTCTAGCTGCAATACTCTTCCCAGTTAGGCCATTTTTGTGCAGTGCAATGATGAGTGCACGTGTTTCTTTAGAGATAACCATGGTTAACAGAAGAGAAACAATGATGGCAAGCACCAGCCTCCTTTTAAAGTGTCCAGTGGTGTCATTCTTACTTAATCATGACAGATTGATCTCCAGCCCTGTCCTCATCAACACCCACACCTGTGTTAATGGAGCAATCACTGGAACGATGTTAGGTGGTCCTTTTAAGGCAGGGCTGCAATGATGTTGAAATGTGTTTTGGGGGATAAAGTTCATTTTCTCGGCAAATATTGACTTTGCAAGTAATTGCTGTTAAGCTGATCACTCTTTATAACATTCTGGAGTATATGCAATTTGCCATTAGAAAAACTGAAGCAGTAGACTTTGTAAAAATTAATATTTGTATCATTCTCAAAACTTTTGGCCATGACTGTACATCTTCTATGCTGCTCCCCGGCCCCAGGGGCAATCATAGTGAAGGTTTTGGGAGCAGCATAGAAGGTGTATGCATCCTGTGTGTCAGAAGAGATCCCAGGAGCAGTAATCAGGTAAGTGGAAAGTGATCACCTGGTGTAGGCTATACACCAGCAGATCACTCTCAGAAACAGGTCCTATACTGGGTGTCTGCCGATGCTTCTATGCTATGTATTACATTATTACATTGCAGCATTTGAGCATCAGCCGACACCTAGTAGCCTACAGAGGTCTCTGATGACCCGGTATCAAGTGATCCACTTCCCGGTACTGATCCGTGGCCCAGTCATTGGGGACCTCTGCTCTAGGGGTTCTACAAATGAGACAAGGCACCTGAAAACTATTCCAGCAAAATCTGTTTTTCAAATGCTAAGTGTCCCTTCCATGCTCTGCTGTGTGCACAAACATTAATTTACACCCACATGTCAGGAATTTCTGTGCTCGGGAGAATTTGCATAACAACCTGTGAGATGCATTTTTTCCTTAAACCTCTTGTGAATGTGTTAATTTTAGGGCTAAATGAATGTATAACTGAAAAACAACGAAATTTCTAAATTTCACCGCCATATTGTTTTAATTTCCGTGAAATGCTTAAAGGGTTAACAAAACTTCCCAAATGCTGTTTTGAATTAGTTGAGGGGTGCAGTTTTGAAAATGGGGTGATTTATGGGGTTTTCTAATATATAGGCCTTTAAAACCCCCTTCAGAACTTAAGTGGTCCCTAACAAATGGGCTTGGGAAATTTTCTTGTAAATTTGGAAAATCGCTGTTACACTCGACGCACACTTGTAGGCTTTCTAACATCCAAAGTAAGACTAGATTCACACGTGAAACTGGGTCCATGTGTTTGCAGGATTTACTGACCTGACCTACATGCTAGGGGTAGGACTCCAAGAATCATAGTTACAGTATCTATGATGGTAGGAGTCTCTGCCTCCCAGCGACATACTGTACCATACTGTAATCGGTTCAATACAGTATGTTGCTGGAATATAATGTAATCTGACATTAATATTTTTAATAGGCTTTTAAAAGGAGCACACTAGAACACAATTTGCCAATATCTTGAATAGTCATTATAGTTGAATGTTGTCAGTATTACTGACAGTGTCTGCTTAGTGGACAGACTGGGTGTCACACCTAGTGGTAAATTATTCAAAAGTTCTATGCAAATAGTGACACTTGTGAATTTGTTAGGAAAGCAATACACAAATTGAAGTCAATTAGTCTTTCATGATGCGTACTCTGTGATGAAGCATACAGTATGTAGCCAGAAACACAAAAGAAACACAAATCTTTGTAAGTTCTTTGTATTCTACACAAATGTAATTATCACTTTCCTGCTTTTATTTGTCAATTATCTTGTTATTCTATTTTCTGTTTACAGTTTAATTGATGTAAAGTGCTCATGTAGTATAAAATATTATAAAAGCTAGGTAGTCTAAAATGAAAGGAGTATATAACATAATTCATTCCAAATGATAGCAATTTGATTTGGCTAAAATAAATTGACACAAGATTACACAGTACACACCTTTGCAGCTTTGGAGTCCTGCTGTATTGTTATTTGATCCCTTCCCACCACATTTTTCATTTTTCATTTTTTATTTTTTACTACCTGCTGTCCAAAAGCCACAACTTTTTTATTTTTACTTTCATATAGTCGTATAGGGTTTGTTTTTTTGCTAGAGAAATTTTTCTTCCTAATGGCACTTTTTAATAATCCCAGTTTTTACGATTTCCGCTATGCAGTAAAATTTGCAAGTTACCTTTAGGCCAGGGCCCCACGTGGCATAAACGCCGCGATTTGCCCACGGTGAAAACACAGTGGAAGAAAACGCTGCGTTTTACAGTCAGAGCAAAGTAGATGGGATTCTAGCGAATCCCATGCCCGCTTTTCCTGTAAAAACCGCACTGCAGACACGCGGCGATTTCTGAAACCAGCGTGGTTTTGGAAATCGCAGTATGTCAATTACGCTGGCGGTTTCCCCATAGGTATAATTGAAACAGAAAGTCCACAGGGGAAACCTCTGCAGACTTTCTGTCTAAAGCACTGCGATGCATTGTCGCTGTGGTTTTTTCCCGAAGCGCTTTTTTGCTGCGGGACACCACGTGGGGGCTTAGCCTTACTCTGAGAGTAGGTATGATCACAGTAATACCAAAATTATTTAGTTTTTTTATGTTTTAATACCTTTAAAAGGAAAAATTTCTATGGTTTGTTATATGTTGTCTTCAGAGCTGTGTAATGGCTCTTTTCAGTGCAAGTTGTAGCTTTTATTGATACTATTTTGGGAAATGTATGACATTGTGATCACTTTTTATTACATTTTTTGGATGGTGGAAAAACTATATTATGATTATTTTTCTATATGGGATAAATATTTTTATGCAGTATAGTAATTGTAAAGACACAGCATTACCGAACATCTGAGGTTTTTTTTGTCTATTTTTATATATACAGTGCCTTGCGAAAGTATTTGGCCCCCTTGAACTTTTCAACCTTTTGCCACATTTCAGGCTTCAAACATAAGGATATAAAATTTTTATTTTTTGGTGAAGAATCAACAACAAGTGGGACACAATTGTGAAGTGGAACAAAATTTATTGGATATTTTAAACTTTTATAAAAAATAAAAAACTGAAAAGTGGGGCGTGCCAAATTATTCGGCCCCCGTAAGTTAATACTTTGTAGCGCCACCTTTTGCTGCGATTACAGCTGCAAGTCGCTTGGGGTATGTCTCTATCAGTTTTGCACATGGAGAGACTGAAATTCTTGCCCATTCTTCCTTGGAAAACAGCTCAAGCTCAGTGAGGTTGGATGGAGAGCGTTTGTGAACAGCAGTTTTCAGCTCTTTCCTCAGATTCTCGATTGGATTCAGGTCTGGACTTTGACTTGGCCATTCTAACACCTGGATACGTTTATTTGTGAACCATTCCATTGTAGATTTTGTTTATGTTTGGGATCATTGTCTTGTTGGAAGATAAATTTCCGTCCCAGTCTCAGGTCTTTTGCAGACTCCAACAGGTTTTCTTCCAGAATGGTCCTGTATTTGGCTCCATCCATCTTCCCATCAATTTTAACCATCTTCCCTGTCCCTGCTGAAGAAAAGCAGGCCCAAACCATGATGCTGCCACCACCATGTTTGACAGTGGGGATGGTGTGTTCAGGGTGATGAGCTGTGTTGCTTTTATGCCAAACATATCATTTTGCATTGTGGCCAAAAAGTTCGATTTTGGTTTCATCTGACCAGAGCACCTTCTTCCACATGTTTGGTGTGTCTCCCAGGTGGCTTGTGGCAAACTTTAAACGAGACTTTTTATGGATATCTTTGAGAAATGGCTTTCTTCTTGCCACTCTTCCATAAAGGCCAGATTTGTGCAGTTTACGACTGATTGTTGTCCTATGGACAGACTCTCCCACCTCAGCTGTAGATCTCTGCAGTTCATCCAGAGTGATCATGGGCCTCTTGGCTGCATCTCTGATCAGTCTTCTCCTTGTTTGAGATGAAAGTTTAGAGGGACTGCCGGGTCTTGGTAGATTTGCAGTGGTCTGATACTCCTTCCATTTCAATATGATCGCTTGCACAGTGCTCCTTGGGATGTTTAAAGTTTGGGAAATCCGGCTTTAAACTTCTCCACAACAGTATAACGGACCTGCCTGGTGTGTTCCTTGGTCTTCATGATGCTCTCTGCGCTTTAAACAGAACCCTGAGACTATCACAGAGCAGGTGCATTTACAGTCATATGAAAAAGTTTGGGCACCCCTATTAATCTTAATCATTTTTAGTTCTAAATATTTGGGTGTTTGCAACAGCCATTTCAATTTGATATATCTAATAACTGATGGACACAGTAATATTTCAGGATTGAAATGAGGTTTATTGTACTAACAGAAAATGTGCAATATGCATTAAACCAAAATTTGACCGGTGCAAAAGTATGGGCACCTCAACAGAAAAGTGACATTAATATTTAGTAGATCCTCCTTTTGCAAAAATAACAGCCTCTAGTCGCTTCCTGTAGCTTTTAATCAGTTCCTGGATCCTGGATGAAGGTATTTTTGACCATTCCTCTTTACAAAACAATTCCAGTTCAGTTAAGTTTGATGGTCGCCGAGCATGGACAGCCCGCTTCAAATTATCCCACAGATGTTCAATGATATTCAGTTCTGGGGACTGGGATGGCCATTCCAGAACATTGTAATTGTTCCTCTGCATGAATGCCTGAGTAGATTTGGAGCTGTGTTTTGGATCATTGTCTTGCTGAAATATCCAACCCCGGCGTAACTTCAAATTCGTCACTGATTCTTGTACATTATTCTCAAGAATCTGCTGATACTGAGTTGAATCCATGCGACCCTCAACTTTAACAAGATTCCCGGTGTCGGCATTGGCCACACAGCCCCAAAGCATGATGGAACCTCCACCAAATTTTACAGTGGGTAGCAAGTGTTTTTCTTGGAATGCTGTGTTTTTTTAATGCCATGAATAACGCCATTTTGTATGACCAAACAACTCAATCTTTGTTTCATCAGTCCACAGGACCTTCTTCCAAAATGAAGCTGGCTTGTCCAAATGTGCTTTTGCATACCTCAGGCGACTCTGTTTGTGGCATGCTTTCAGAAACGGCTTCTTTTGCATTACTCTCCCATACAGCTTCATCTTGTGCAAAGTGTGCTGTATTGTTGACCGATGCACAGTGACACCATCTGCAGCAAGATGATGCTGCAGCTCTTTGGAGGTGGTCTGTGGATTGTCCTTGACTGTTCTCACCATTCTTCTTCTCTGCCTTTCTGATATTTTTCTTGGCCTGCCACTTCTGGGCTTAACAAGAACTGTCCCTGTGGTCTTCCATGGAAACTGACAGGTTAAATCTCTGAGACAACTTTTTGTATCCTTCCCCTGAACAACTATGTTGAACAATCTTTGTTTTCAGATCATTTGAGAGTTGTTTTGAGGAGCCCATGATGCCACTCTTCAGAGGAGATTCAAATAGGAGAACAACTTGCAATTGGCCACCTTAAATACCTTTTCTTATGATTGGATACACCTGGCTATGAAGTTCAAAGCTCAGTGAGGTTACAAAACCAATTTTGTGCTTCAGTAAGTCAGTAAAAAGTAGTTAGGAGTATTCAAATCAATAAAATGATAAGGGTACCCAAATTTTTGCACTGGTCAAATTTTGGTTTAATGCATATTGCACATTTTCTGTTAGTACAATAAACCTCATTTCAATCCTGAAATATTACTGTGTCCATCAGTTATTAGAGATATCAAATTGAAATGTCTGTTGCAAACACCCAAATATTTAGAACTAAAAATGATTAAGATTAATAGGGGTGCCCAAACTATTTCATATGACTGTATATGGAGACTTGATTACACACAGGTGGATTATATTTATCATCATCAGTCATTTAGGACAACATTGGATCATTCAGAGATCCTCACTGAACTTCTGGAGTGAGTTTGCTGCACTGAAAGCAAAGGGGCCGAATAATATTGCACGCCCCACTTTTCATTTTTTTATTTTTTACAAAAGTTTAAAATAACCAATAAATTTCGTTCCTCTTCACAATTGTGTCCCACTTGTTGTTGATTCTTCACCAAAAAATTTAAATTTTCTATCTATTTATGTTTGAAGCCTGAAATGTGGCAAAAGTTTGAAAAGTTCAAGGGGGCCGAATACTTTCGCAAGGTACTGTAACATAGTCCATTCCTTTTAAGCAAATTGCACAATGAAGTAAAATAGCACCTTAGAAACATTGGGGGATATTTATTAAGCAAAATGTTCATAATTCTGGCGTAATTTGCACCACAAACTGCCTAACATGCTGTGTGCCATATTTAGCACACTTTTTAGACACTTTTCCAACTAATGCGAAAGAGGTCGAGAACTAGTGCCAAGAAGTAATAAGTGTGTAATGTTAGACTCAACAGTCTAACGATATGCCAGATTTATCAAACAGCAACAGACACTTTGATAAATATGGCATAGTTTAAGACTGTCTAATTTAAAGTTGCACTTAAACTTAGCCACTATTAGTAAATCTGCCCTATTGACTGTCTCCATAATGAAGGGAAGAAAAATATACAATCTAAAAATAAAACGGTAGGCAAAAAGGATGTTTTAACCCCTTCAGGTCTGAGCCCAAAAGTGCGTTAAGGACCAGGCCTCATTTTTCAAAACTGACATATGTTACTTTATATGGCAATAACTTTAAGATGCTTTAACTTGCACAAGTGATTTTGAGATTGTTTTCGTGACACATTGTACTTCATGTTAGTGGTAAACATTGATCAATATTTTTGTATTTATTTATAAAAAAAAATAGGAAATTTGATGGAAATTTGGAAAAAAATCTCAATTTTCAAAATGTGAAATGCTCTGCTTTTCAAACAGATAGTCATACCACCCAAATAAGTAAATAAATATTATCTACCATATTTCTGCTATATATTGGCATCATCTTTTAATTGTCATTTAATTTATTTTGGACATTATAAAGTTACAAGTTACAAGTGTAACAGTGATTTCCAGTTCTGAAGAGGATTATAAAGCCCTATATATTAGAAACCCCCATGAATCACCAAATTTTCAAAACTGCACCCCTCATATAATTCAAAACAGCATTTGGGAAGTTTGTTAACCCTTTAAGCATTTCACGAGGATTAAAACAATATGGAGGTGATATTTAGACATTTCATTTTTTTTCAATAATACATTCATTTAGCTCTAAAATTAACACACTCAGAAAGGGTTAAAGGAGAAAATGCATCTCAGTTTGTTATGCAATTTCTCCCAAGCACAGAAATACCCCACATGTGGGTGTAAAATGATGTTTGGGCACACAGCGCACGGAAGGGAAAGAGCGAGACTGGGGGTATGAAAAGCAGAATTTGCTGGAATAGTTTTCAGGTGCCATGTCTCATTTGCAGAGCCCCTAGAGTACCAATACAATGGAAACCCCCTAAAAGTGTCCCCATTTTGGAAACTACACCCCTCTCAGAATTTATCAAGAGGTATAGTGAGCAATTTGACCCAAAAGCCTTTTCACAGATTTTATTAACATTGGGATGTGTAAATAAAAAATTACTAAAATGTCACTTTATCCCCAAAATTTTCATTTTCACAAGGGGTTAAAAGAGAAAAAGCACCCCAAAGGTGGTTAAACAATTTCTCCTGAACACGGCAATACCCCATATGTGGTCATAATCTGCTGTATGGGTACATGGTGCGGCTTGGAATGGAAAAAGCGCTATTTGGCTTATGGAGGGAAGATTTTGCTGGAATAGTTTTCGGGTGCCATGTCGCATTTGCAGAGCCCCTAAAGTACCAGTACAATGGAAACTCCCAAAAAATGACCCCCATTTTAGAAACTACACCCCTCAAAGAATTTATCAAGGGGTATTATCATTTTGAGCCCAAGAGTGCCTCTCGAAAATTAATGTACAAATTGAAAATTGACATTTTTAAATAAACATGCCATTTCGGTGCTCAATACGTTGCGCCCAGTTTGTGTCGTCAGAGACACGCACTCCTAAAACTGTTAAGCGGGTATCCCGGGCACAACAGCTTTTGGAGCATTCATCTCTGATACAAGCCGGACACAACATATTACACACTGAAATGACGTATTCCTGAAAAAAATTGTCATTTTCTCCTATCATTATCAGCTGCGTATTTATTTCTGGAAACTTAATTAATGCAACACTTGGGGGTTAAAAATGTTCACTGTACCCCTGTATAAATTCCTTCAGGGGTGTAGTTTCCAAAATGGGGTCACATGTCAGGGGATTCCACTTTGCTGGTGTTTCAGCAATTCTGCAAAAGTGTCATGGCGTCCAAAAAGCAAACCGTCTAAATCTGTGCTCCAAAAACCAATGAGGGCTTGTTGTTTGCGGTATGAGACGCATTTTGTAATGACACCATTTTTGGCTGCCTATAACTTATAGAATAAAGTTTATTAACTCTTTCTTGGTGGATTAAAGAAAAAAACATCATCAATTCTGGTAATTCTTTTTACCTTTTAATTTTTTTTTTTTCACGCAGTGTACAGCATAAGTAA
This sequence comes from Leptodactylus fallax, assembly GCA_947044405.1. Classification (NCBI taxonomy): domain Eukaryota; kingdom Metazoa; phylum Chordata; class Amphibia; order Anura; family Leptodactylidae; genus Leptodactylus; species Leptodactylus fallax. Next base: position 409,061 of record CAMRHE010000182.1, read on the forward strand.
CATGTTACATTTATTCTGCGGGTCGGTATGATTATGGCGATACCTCATTTATACTGGTTTTTTTATGCATTACTAGTTTATTCAGAACAAAAACCCATTTGGGGAAAGAAATCAATTATTCTTGCATCACCATCTTCTGAGGGGTGTATCATTTTTTTTTTTCCAACTGACAGAGTTGGTTTTGGGCTTATTTTTTTGTGGGACGATCTGTGCTTTTTATTGGTACTGTTTTGGGGTACATATGACTTTTGATCACTTTTTAAAGCATTTTTTTTAAGGCAAGATGGTGAAAAATCATTATTTCCTTGCTTAATTAATTAATTGTTTTCATACACTTTACTTTTTTTTTTTTTTTACTTTTTTTTTATATGTCCCACTAGGACACCTGAACCAACGATAGTCTGATGGCTGATTCAGCACTATAGACTGCAATACACGTGTATTACAGTCTATACAGGAATTCCGCCTATGTAGACGCACAGGCTGATTTCCAGAGGTCCCGGCAGGATCAACCAGGTACTGGGGGCTTCAGGCAGCCTGGGGTCACTGGCCAGACCCCGGGCTCCATATTATAGATATCGGCACCCCCCAATCTCGCAGCGGGGGGTGCCGGGGGCGGCAACATGGCGGAACCCCTTGGATGCCCAAACATGACCGCGGCATCCAAGGGGTTAAAACTCCGATCGGCGTTCAGCGCCAATTGGAGGTTAAGGAGCAGGGTGTTAGCTTAACTGACAGCTAACACCCGCTCCCGATGTCGCCCGTGGCACTCAGTGCCGCGAACAAACACTTAAAATGCCGCGGACACTATTGACCATGGCATCTTAAGGGTTAAACAGCGGGGATCGGTGTTATCACTGGTCCCTGCTGTTGCAGCGGGAGCCTGGCTGTCAAATACAGCCGGGCTCCCGCGGTGATTGCACGGGCTCTGCTTCTGAGCCCGCTCGATCACCGTCACGTACCTGCACGTGGGGATGCGGTAACTAACCACATGTGAGAATGCGTGAAGGAGTTAATAAGTAAAATCATAAGGAGATACATTACCATTACATGAAAGCATTCTGTCTGACTGTGGCCACCTGTAGGAGAGCTTACTAAAAATGCTTTATCATTAACCCCTTAAGGACCGGGTCATTTTTCGTTTTTGCATTTTCGTTTTTACCTCCCCACATTCCAAGAGCCATAACTTTTAAATTTTTCAGTTTGCAGACTCACATGATGGCTTATTGTTTGCAAAACAAATTGTACTTTGCAATGGCACCATTCAATATGCTGTGCAATGTACTGAGAAGCTGGAAAAAAATTCAGAATGAGGTGCAATTGGAGAAAAAAAAAATGCATTTGCGCCAACTTCATATGGGTTTAATTTTTACGACGTTCACTGTGTGGTAAAAATGACATGGTACCTGTATTCTGCGGGTCAGTACGAACACGGTGATACCAAATATATATAGTATTTGCAATGTTTTGATACCTTTTAAGAAATGAAAAACTTTGCAAAATAGAAAAAAAAATTTTGTGACACCTGTAACTTTTTCATATTTACATGAATGCAGCTGGGTAAGGCGTCTTTCTATGGAGGACAAGATGACGTTTTTACTGATATCACTTGGGGAAAGATCTGATGATTTGATGACTTTTTATTACATTTTTTATAGGAGGCAAAGTGTTGAAAAAAAACGCAATTTGGCTATTTTGATTTGTTTCGCCGCTACGCCGTTCACCATATGGAATAAATATTTAAATATTTTAATAGTTCAGGCATTTTGGAGCGTGGGGATACCTAATGTGTTTATGTTTACTTTTGTTTATTTACTTTTATATCTGATCTAGGGAAAGGGGGTGATTTGATCTTGTGTTTTTTTTGTTTTTGTTTTTTTTTATACTTTTAAAAATGTTTTTTTTTTCTTCTTTTTACTTTTATGATCAGACTCCCTAGGGACCTTGAAACCTAGGGGGTCTGATCGCTCATACTACTCACTGCAATTCTACTGTCGCAATCGCTGCTGTTAGCAGCGGGTCCTGGCTGTATTATACAGCCGACATCCGCCCTGTATGGAGAGAGCTCAGCTCCTGAGCCCTCTCCATACATCCCCATGTCACCAATGACGTACATTGATCGTTAAGGGGTTAAAAGAGTTAAGGAGCTGTGTAAATTTGTATTTTGTAAGCACTGTCAGACCTCATGAGCGTACTTAGGCCCAACTGATAAAATGATTTTGGGAGCCTCCCTTCAACAACTCCTTGGAAATAGACCATAGTACCCTTCAAATTTGGAGGTCTTCTGATGAGCTATCATTATGTCAGAGCCTGGGCCCACCAAAGGATCCTCTGGTCTTCTGGTGAGCCAGTCTAACACTGCTTAGAGAAGACTTTAAAAAAAATGTATTTACACATGTCCTATTGAATATTATGATTTTGTTGGGCTACCAAAATAATATTGTTTATTAATTTAGTTTTTGCTACATTTTGTTCATGAGATATGTCAGTTTCTTAATACCTATTTTATGATTTTTTTTTTTGTTTTATTCAAACTAAACCATACAGAAAGTTAAAAAAAAATGAAAGATTTTATTATCTGCATTTGCATATTGACAAAAATATACATTAAAATGTATATTTTAATGTTTTGTTTCAGCTGTTTAGATACATAATATGCATAGTCTTGGTGACATACAGTGCCTTGCGAAAGTATTCGGCCCCCTTGAACTTTTCAACCTTTTGCCACATTTCAGACTTCAAAAATAAGGATAAAAATTTTTAATTTTTTGGTGAAGAATCAACAAGTGGGACACAATTGTGAAGTGAAACGAAATTTATTGGATATTTTAAACTTTTGTAAAAAATAAAAAACTGAAAAGTGGGGCGTGCCAAATTATTCGGCCCCCTTAAGTTAATACTTTGTAGCGCCACCTTTTGCTGCGATTACAGCTGCAAGTCGCTTGGGGTATGTCTCGATCAGTTTTGCACATCGAGAGACTGAAATTCTTGCCCATTCTTCCTTGGAAAACAGCTCGAGCTCAGTGAGGTTGGATGGAGAGCATTTGTGAACAGCAGTTTTCAGCTCTTTCCACAGATTCTCGATTGGATTCAGGTCTGGACTTTGACTTGGCCATTCTAACACCTGGATACGTTTATTTGTGAACCATTCCATTGTAGATTTTGCTTTATGTTTGGGGTCATTGTCTTGTTGGAAGATAAATCTCCGTCCCAGTCTCAGGTCTTTTGCAGACTCCAACAGGTTTTCTTCCAGAATGGTCCTGTATTTGGCTCCATCCATCTTCCCATAAATTTTAACCATCTTCCCTGTCCCTGCTGAAGAAAAGCAGGCCCAAACCATGATGCTGCCACCACCATGTTTGACAGTGGGGATGGTGTGTTCAGGGTGATGAGCTGTGTTGCTTTTATGCCAAACATATCGTTTTGCATTGTGGCCAAAAAGTTCGATTTTGGTTTCCTCTGACCAGAGCACCTTCTTCCACATGTTTGGTGTGTCTCCCAGGTGGCTTGTGGCAAACTTTAAACGAGACTTTTTATGGATATCTTTGAGAAATGGCTTTCTTCTTGCCACTCTTCCATAAAGGCCAGATTTGTGCAGTTTACGACTGATTGTTGTCCTATGGACAGACTCTCCCACCTCAACTGTAGATCTCTGCAGTTCATCCAGAGTGATCATGGGCCTCTTGGCTGCATCTCTGATCAGTCTTCTCCTTGTTTGAGATGAAAGTTTAGAGGGACGGCCGGGTCTTGGTAGATTTGCAGTGGTCTGATACTCCTTCCATTTCAATATGATCGCTTGCACAGTGCTCCTTGGGATGTTTAAAGTTTGGGAAATCTTTTTGTATCCAAATCCGGCTTTAAACTTCTCCACAACAGTATCTCGGACCTGCCTGGTGTGTTCCTTGGTCTTCATGATGCTCTCTGCGCTTTAAACAGAACCCTGAGACTATCACAGAGCAGGTGCATTTATACGGAGACTTGATTACACACAGGTGGATTATATTTATCATCAGTCATTTAGGACAACATTGGATCATTCAGAGATCCTCACTGAACTTCCTGAGTGAGTTTGCTGCACTGAAAGTAAAGGGGCCGAATAATATTGCACGCCCCACTTTTCAGTTTTTTATTTTTTACAAAAGTTTAAAATAACCAATAAATTTCGTTCCACTTCACAATAGTGTCCCACTTGTTGTTGATTCTTCACCAAAAAATTAAAATTTTATATCTTTATGTTTGAAGCCTGAAATGTGGCAAAAGGTTGAAAAGTTCAAGGGGGCCGAATACTTTCGCAAGGCACTGTATATGTATCTATTTTTGTTATATAATATGTTCTTCAAAGTAGTCATAAAAGACCTCTCACTGACCTTCACACACACACACACAAACACACACACACACACACACAATTTTGTAAGCATCATGTTAATGCTTAGTCCAAAAGAAGCATCAACATTGCAGCTTCCTCGTTTAAAATAGCTCACTGAGTGCTATGCAGATTTCAGAAGAGAAGACTGAAGTGTTTAAAATGCACCTTTCTCTTGTTGGTCAAGACTTTATGTGTGTTGGATACTGATGCGCTAGGATACAGTAGGTCATAGCTATCTGATTGGTGGGGCTCTGGTATCTGGACCAAGCAGCAATCAGCTGATCTGGCTGCTGGAATCTGTATACAATGTATACAGCTGGAAACAACTCTGCCCATATTCATGTGAAGTAGAGCAGTGCTGCAGTACTGTGGCAGTACTGCTACAGTATACAATGGCACCAGGGAACTGCAGATCTCCTCCCATTCATTTTAGTAGGAGAAGTGCTGCTCCCTGCCACATACACTGTATACGGCTTCTGGCAGCTGGATCAGTGGGGTGTCCAGGTGTTGGACCCCCACAGATAAGATACTGATGACCTATCCTGAGAGTAGGTCATCAGTATCCAAAACACATGGGGTCTTGGACAACCTCTTTAAGGTATTAAAAATATTAGGAAAATATCTGCACCTAGTTGGATTGAAAAAACAAACAAACAATTGGTATACTTCAAAGAGGGCACAGTGTTTGCTACTTTATTAAAAAGTCCGGGACATACTGTAAATATTTCAGATTCAGACTTTCACTAAAGTAGAATCAAGTTTTCTTTCTAAAAACCACATGAGCGATGTCAGAATACAAATGCATGTTAAGGCTAAGGCCCCACCACGTAGCGAGCCGCATCCAAAAAACACTGTGGAAATACCACAATGGAAACGCATTGCGTTTTTTCCCCAGTTTTCCCTATTATACCTATATGGAAAATGCCAGCGTTTATGTAGGTATAATTGACATGCTGCCTTTTTTAAATAGCAACTTTTCCACTGTGGATTTTTTTCTGCAATGTATGGATGGGATTAGCCAGAATCCCATCCACTTTGCAGGTACTATAAAAAGCAGCTTTTTCGCAACGTGGGGCCCCAGCCTTAGTCATTGTTTATATTTATGCACAATGTGGTAATGTTCTATTTCTATTTTCCAGTGTCTGAAAATGTTTCAAATTTGCCAAAAGTTGCACTTTAAGTGTTTATTGTGCCACAGTTTCAAAAAGCCAGAGGACCAGAATCAGCACGCTGGTAAGGGAGACGGTGCTAATAAAATTTTCTTATTGGGTGTTTTTTTTTGTTTTGTTTTATTTGACAGCACCCTTGCTTGCTCCTGGCCTATATACAGTGACTTGCAACAGTATTCATACCCCTTGAACTTTTTCACATTTTGTCACCTTACAACCACAAACTTAAATGTATTTTATTGAGATTTTAAGTGATAGACCAACACAAAGTAGCCGATAATTGTGAAGTGGAAGGAAAATGATACATGGCTTTCAAAATTTGTAGTTGTTATATATGTTTGCTTGTACTTTGTATGTTTTAATGTGCACTGTATGATGTGTAATGTGCTGTTCATTGCTGTGTATTTGCTGATGACTTATTGATGACTTGTGTTTGTAGCTGGGTCATCACGTCTACTTTACTCTAGTACTTTCTGGAAAGAAGGCAATACAATGATTCTAACCAAATGGGCAGAACCCAGTTGCACATATTTTTTGTGCAGCGTGCAGTGTTCTTTTTGTGCTATTTGCAGTATACACACTATGGCCTAATGTCTTCAGGTTTCCTGATCGGAGTTCTGTTACGAATACAGTTGCCTATCTGTGCTGTGTAAGAACTTAAGAATCACTGTGTGTTGCCTTGGGGCCATTACATTCTTGCTAAGAAGTTGCTGAGTGTTTAGAGTATTTAACAACTGTATTTGATCCTTGCTACAACTAAACAATTTGTGTTAACTATTTTGTGGCTAAACAACTGCTACCTCAGAAAGGTACTGTTGACAACGATACAATACTGAGTGTACTTTCTTTGGCCAAGTCTTTGCAAGTACATGTAAAGTGGGGATCCAACTGCCCTGTCCTTGGGTGGGTCAGTGCATGGTGAGAGACAAAGATTTGGCCTGTAGAACTTGTAGGAGTGCATAAGTGAGTTGCCCCTTTAGCTTGCCCTCAAAGGCTCTTTTTCTGTTCATTCCTTTTGATTCACACTTTTCGTTTTTTTTTTTTTTGGTTTTCACCACAGCTTTTGACTTTGTTCTTGACTTTGCCTCCTTTAGACATTTCATTTACACTATGTCTGCTAATACACCATGCTATCACTGCAAATCCAAGATTACCCTGGGAACTGTGAACTCTGCTCTTTGCAAAGAGGTTAAGAGGTGAGTACCAGAGAATCCCTTAGACTTTGCACCTCAATTTAATCAGTGCAAATTGAATTGAGGCTTAGAGAATCCAGTTGAAGCTTTATATTCTGCATCTAGCTTTAGAATTAATTGCATAACCAACTTCGCCCCTGTAGTCTTGAAGCCTAAAAATGGTTTAGTCTAAAAAGTGCTGATTATTGAGAATACTCTGGCTGTAGAGCAGTCAGCAGCGTTGTACAGAATATTACTTACTTGTACTCTATGGCAGCTTTGTTTATGTGTACTGTGCAGTGGAGTTAGTTATGTTTACAATATATTAGCTGTAAGTACATATGCTGTATGATTACATTTATTTATTTTATAACTAGGGCACCAAATATCAAATGCATGTGTTTATGTTGGTTTTTGGGGAGACCATAATCATTTTTCATGTTGGAAGATGATTGGCTGCTCTGGGCTCTGTGTGTTTTTTTTTTTTTTTTTTTGAAAGATCACTAATGCATACTGTTCTTCTAAACTGGAACTTTGCTGAATTGTGAGAGCAGTAGAACATTTTCCAAAGAAATGCACTTAAACCAATAGTATAAAGGTTTTTAATAATATCATATTGTATCTTGAGGTAATGCACAATACCAATAACCCTGATATGATTTAAATTTTGAAGCCAAAGGCTCAGATCTGTTCTCCAGTTTTGCACCTAATTGCAGAATGCTCAGAAGCGCTAGATTTGGTACATGGGCAAAACACATTAATCTTCACAATAGCTTGTCATAAACCCAATATCACGTTTTATGATTATACGACATGCAGTTCTAACCCATCCAACAAATATTGTGAAAATAAATTATCCTTTATTTGATTATGAGTTTGAATGAATAACATGGCATTTGCATCATTTTACTGTAGCAATGACACTACTTTTTATAATGAATATATATCAAAGCTGCAGTTTATTGCTTGAATAACATACAGGAAATAACTTTGTTAATATCTAACTTAATTTTGTTCTAATGTTATATTTTTAGTAACAGGTTGTCTGTATGATACGCTTCTCTAGCAGACAGAATTTGATGGACAACTTTGCAGGGATGTTTAATATACAGTGGGGAAAAAAGTATTTAGTCAGCCACCAATTGTGCAAGTTCTCCCACTTATAAAGATGAGAAAGGCCTGTAATTGACATCATAGGTAGACCTCAACTATGAGAGACAAAATAAGAAAACAAATCCAGAAAATCACATTGTCTGATTTTTAAAGAATTTATTTGCAAATTATGGTGGAAAATAAGTATTTGGTCATTAACAAAAGTTCATCTCAATACTTTGTTATATATCCTTTGTTGGCAATAACAGAGGTCAAACGTTTTCTGTAAGTCTTCACAAGGTTGACACACACTGTTGCTGGTATGTCGGCCCATTCCTCCATGCAGATCTCCTCTAGAGCAGTGATATTTGAGGGCTGTCGCTGGGCAACACGGACTTTCAACTCCCTCCAAAGGTTTTCTATGCGGTTGAGATCTGGAGACTGGCTAGGTCACTCCAGGACTTTGAAATGCTTCTTACAAGGCCACTCCTTCGTTGCCCTGGAGGTGTGCTTGGGATCATTGTCATGCTGAAAGACCCAGCCACGTTTCATCTTCAATGCCCTTGCTGATGGAAGGAGGTTTGCACTCAAAATCTCACAATACATGGCCCCATTCATTCTTTCATGTACATGGATCAGTCGTCCTGGTCCCTTTGCAGAGAAAAAGCCCCAAAGCATGATGTTGCCACCCCATGCTTCACAGTAGGTATGGTGTTCTTTGGATGCAACTCAGCATTCACTCTCCTTCAAACACGACGAGTTGTGTTTCTACCAAACAGTTCTACTTTGGTTTCATCTGACCATATGATATTCTCCTAATACTCTTCTGGGACATCCAAATGCTCTCTAGAAAACTTCAGACGGCCTGGATATGTACTGGCTTAAGCAGGGGGACACGTCTGGCACTGCAGGATCTGAGTCCCTGGCGGCATAGTGTGTTACTGATGGTAGCCTTTGTTACGTTAGTCCCAGCTTTCTACAGGTCATTCACTAGGTCCCCCCATGTGGTTCTGGGATTTTTGCTCACCGTTCTTGTGGTCATTTTGACTCCACGGGGTGAGATCTTGCATGGAACCCCTGATCGAGGGAGATTATCAGTGGTCTTGTATGTCTTCCATTTTCTAATTATTGCTCCCACAGTTGATATCTTCACACCAAGCTGCTTGCCTATTGCAGATTCAGTCTTCCCAGCCTGGTGCGGGTCTACAATTTTGTTTCTGGCGTCCTTCCACAGCTCCTTGGTCTTCACCATACTGGAGTTTGGAGTGTGACTGTTTGAGGTTGTGGACAGGTGTCTTTTATACTGATAACAATGTCAAACAGGTGCCATTACTACAGGTAATGAGTGGAGGACAGAGGAGCCTCTTAAAGAAGGTCTGTGAGAGCCAGAAATCTTGCTTGTTTTTAGGTGACCAAATACTTATTTTCTACCATAATTTGCAAATACATTCTTAAAAAAATCAGACAATGTTATTTTCTGGATTTGTTTTCTCATTTTGTCTCTCATAGTTGAGGTCTACCTATGATGTCAATTACAGGCCTCTCATCTTTTTAAGTGGGAGAACTTGCACAATTGGTGGCTGACTAAATAAATACTTTTTTCCCCACTGTAGCTTTGTATCTGTCTGCCTATGAAATAAGGTTATTAATGCATGTCATTGTTTCAACAGTTCAATGCATCAATAAATTACATGACTACACCAAATATTGAATAGATGTCTGCTAATTTGATACCGGAACTTCATTTTAGAAAATTTTACTTCGTAATTTTCAAAAAAGAAAAAAAAAAATTCAAAGCTTCCAGAATGTAGCACATTTCTACTCTCATATACAAAATCAAAATCAATATTGCATAGGTGGACACCCTGCTGATGAGCTGTTCACAGTAGCTGCTATACAGAGAACAGAGCCAAAAGCAGATAGCTCTGTTTTCTGTGAAGTGGCCGTGCTGTGTTACTGAAGCTCAGTTCCTATACAAGTAAATGATAGCTGAGCACAAACACTACAGAGAGAATAGAACTATCTGCTTCCTGCTGATCAGTAGGAATATTTTATTAATTTGGTTTTCCTGGAAAATCACTCTAATGAAAAAAATCTCATTCTGAAACAAGGGGAGACGCCTTCTACCTCGCAGATTATAAGCTTGTGTGAGCAGGGTCCTTAATCCTTTTGAGTGAATTTACTTTTTGCTCTTTAATGTCTCAATTGGAATCTGCGTGAACCCTATGATTTGTGAAGTGCTGCATTTATCTACAGTCATGGCCAAAAGTTTTGAGAATGATACAAATATTAATTTTTACAAAGTCTACTGCTTCAGTTTTTCTAATGGCAATTTGCATATACTCCAGAATGTTATAAAGAGTGATCAGCTTAACAGCAATTACTTGCAAAGTCAATATTTGCCTAGAAAATGAACTTTATCCCCCAAAACACATTTCAACATCATTGCAGCCCTGCCTTAAAAGGACCACCTAACATGGTTTCAGTGATTGCTCCATTAACACAGGTGTGGGTGTTGATGAGGACAGGGCTGGAGATCAATCTGTCATGATTAAGTAAGAATGACACCACTGGATACTTTAAAAGGAGGCTAGTGCTTGCCATCATTGTTTCTCTTCTGTTAACCATGGTTATCTCTAAAGAAACACGTGCAGTCATCATTGCACTGCACAAAAATGGCCTAACTGGGAAGAGTATTGCAGCTAGAAAGATTGCACCTCAGTCAACAATCTATCGCATCATCAAGAACTTCAAGGAGAGAGGTTCCATTGGTGCCAAAAAGGCTCCAGGGAGCCCAAGAAAGACCAGCAAGCGGCAGGACCGTCTCTTAAAAGTGTTTCAGCTGCGGGATCGGGCTACCAGCAGTGCAGAGCTTGCTGAGGAATGGCAGCAGGCAGGTGTGAGTGCATCTGCACGCACTGTGAGGCGGAGACTCTTGGAGCAAGGCCTGGTCTCAAGGAGGGCAGCAAAGAAGCCACTTCTCTCCTGAAAAAACATCAGGGACAGACTGATATTCTGCAAAAGGTACAGGGAGTGGACTGCTGAGGACTGGGGTAAAGTCATTTTCTCTGATGAATCCCCTTTTCGATTGTTTGGAACATCTGGAAAACAGCTTATTCGGAGAAGAAGAGGTGAGCGCTACCACCAGTCTTGTCTCATGCCAACTGTAAAGCATCCTGAAACCATTCATGTGTGGGGTTGCTTCTCAGCCAAGGGAATCGGCTCTCTCACAGTCTTGCCTAAAAACACAGCCATGAATAAAGAATGGTACCAGAATGTCCTCCAAGAGCAACTTCTCCCAACCGTCCAAGAGCAGTTTGGCGCTCAAACTGGTGATAACTAAATGGCTCAGGGAACAAAACATAGAGATTTTGGGTCCATGGCCTGGAAACTCCCCAGATCTTAATCCCATTGAGAACTTGTGGTCAATCATCAAGAGACGGGTAGACAAACAAAAACCAACAAATTCAGACAAAATTAAAGCATTGATTCTGCAAGAATGGACTGCTATCAGTCAGGATTTGGTCCAGAAGTTGATTGAGAGCATGCCAGGGAGAATTGCAGAGGTCCTGAAGAAGAAGGGTCAACACTGCAAATATTGACTTGCTGCATTAACGCATTCTAACTGTCAATATAAGCTTCTGTTACTCATAATATGAATGCAATTATATTTCTGTATGTGATAAAAACATCTGACAAACACACATAAAAACCAGAGGGCAGCAGATCATGTGAAAATATAATATTTGTGCCATTCTCAAAACTTTTGGCCATGACTGTACTGTAGCTCTTTAATTGGATTGGAGATTTAATTATGACCATTACCAATTATATCAGTGGTGTATAATCATTGCAATTGTTATTATGATATGTTAAAAATGAACGTGAAAAGGCAAGCTCAATTGTGGTCTGTCATCAATATCATTTTCATCATGTTAAAAAAAAAATCTCTTCATGTAAATATTCTTTTATACAATTGCTACTAATTATTATAGATGAGGAAATCAATTTGACATGAATCAAATTTGGTCCAAAATTCCCAAAAATGTCAGATTTCAGTAAATTCAAAACTTTTGGGATTCAATTCCAACAAAGAACTCAAAATGTGTGACTGTCATTTTACAGGTCAGAGCAAGGCACAGAAAAAGGGCATGACTTTGGGCATGTGGGCCTTACCATAATGCCTTGCAGATAGCCCTTAGCCAGTCATACAACAGACCAATACAACCAATGTTAGAATGGCATTTAAGGAATTAACAAAAACTATAAAGACTATATTATTTCCTGGTGGGAGATACAATCATTGGAAAATTACATAAAGAATGAAATAGTACCTAAGGGCTTAAGGATTAATATGAGTCCGGCCGACAGAGTGAGGAACACTGAGCTAATGTACAGATGGGGACAAGAAGCAACGGCTAGCTCCATACGCTTTATGAAACTTCTCTTAGATGAGGAAAAGTGGTCTTGGGAATTAAAAAAGAAGAGACTTAATGAAATGAGGGAACAGGTCTTGAAATTAAAAAATTATTCCCAATTTTCACAAAAGGAGTTTATTCTACAAGGGACAATAGAATGGTTTCAGCACACCATTAGTGAGCATAAGCACCAACACTTTTTATGTGACATACAAGAGTTTAAAGAAAAGCGTGTGTATAGCTTTATGACTAACAAAACAGGACCAAAGGGGCCAGGGATTTTGATCAATCTTCCTCTAAAGCTGAGCTTTCAGAGACCGAGAAAAATCCACCTTCTCAGTACCGTAGAACAAGTACAACAACGCACAAGGGGAAATAAGATTAGAGGTAGAAGTAATCCCTCACTCTAATTCCACCAATATACGTCAATCTAGTAGTGAGACTGTTTTTGTATCAATAGTTTTTATTGAATTTGTACATGAATGCAATACAGAAAATCAAAACAGAATAGGAAACATGGGATACATTCATGACTTCACAATCAACATATACAAAAGGGGGAGTACAGAATACTCAGGATAAGTACAGCATGAACAAGGATACATATGGAAATGCATACTAATAATATGTATTGAGTCCAGTCGTATTTATTAGCCAAATAGTCAAATATAGTAGAGCGGTGTAAAGAAGCATTATTCAAATGGTAGCTATGGGGGGGGGGGAAGGGAAAGATCGGAACAAGCGGGAAAATAAACAAACAAATGCACAGGCCTATGAAGCAAAATACAATAAAATAAAATAAAATGACTGAATCAAATCACTCTAGAAAGACCCATAATGGTCTGTCACAGAGGCCCGTGGGCAGGCCTAACCACTACCAGTTATTGACATTTGAGTTTAAAGGTTATTCTAAGAATAGTCACATAGAAAAAGGTCAATACTTATATTTTGTCAATGAGCAGTCGGTGGAGGGAATGATGTCGCCCATATCTCCCAGTTCCTCCTGAACTTGTCCAAGTTACCACCATTGTATGCATAAATTCGTTCAAACTGGTAATTCAACAACACTACAGAGATTAGCTCCGTCAATGTCGGTCAGGAGGTAGACTTCCATCTACGTGCAATAAGTAGGCGAGCAGCCCCAAGTATCTGCCACACGACAGTCCTGTGTCTGCTCGGTGTCGTGTGAATACCCAGCAGAAGCAGCACCATCTCAGGTGTAGATCCCACCCCATCACCACACATTTTATTAATCAATGAAGAAACAGATACCCAAAAGGGCTGGATGAGGGGGCAGTGCCAGAACACGTGGAACAATGAGCCGATCCCTCCGCAGCCTCTCCAACAGCAAGAGGGACAAGTAGAATAGAACTTGGCTAGACAAAGGGGAGGGTAATACCAGCGTAAAAGCAATTTGCTATATTGCTCCCAGTGTGAGGCACATACCGTGGATCGTTTAGCCCATCTAAGCGCCTCCTGCCAACAACTGGCCTCAAATCTGCATCCCAAATCGTTTTCCCAAAGACATGTGTTTGGTCTTCCGAAAGGTACCATCCATGTTCAAAGTACGATACAGAATTTTAGTGTTTTAAGCAGCTAAAGAAGTCTATGGGTGTAAGAGGTCAGCGGCCGGCTGCAACAAGCGCAGCTGAGCCTAGGGAGTATCAGACAGATATGAAATTAATCTAGCATAGGTAAAGGTCTCCCTGGCAGGTAGATTATGCTTCTCCTCCAAAGCGGAGAAGGGCAAAATGGTATGGCCTCTGTAGAGGTCGGAAATATACCTTATCCCACAGCTGTGCCATGTATCTAGGGATAAATGTGGGATTTCGTGAGTGAGCGTTGTAAGAGGCAAATTCAACGTGACCCCAGGGATATCACTGTCCGAAACAGCACAGAAGGCATGCCACGCCCCAACCGTAGCCTGTACAGCCAGTGGAGCAGAGAGGGCTGCCTGTTTCCCGGGTCCTGCCGCTAACAAGAGACCCTCCCAATCAGTGACCTGAGCCATTTGAGCCTCCATATCCGGCCATAATTTGTCATGGTTCGATGTAAGCCAGAATTTAAGTTGACCCAAAGTTATGGCTAAGTGGTAGTGGTACAGATTCGGTATTCCCATACCTCCATTGTCTCTTGCCTTAAAAAGTGTTTGCAAAGCTACCCTGGTTCAGTGGTTTGCTCTTTTTATCATATTTTTTACATTGTTTTTTGTTTGTTGTCTTGTATGGTATTTTGTGCATGGCAATGTTTTATATTTGTTTCATTCTCATTGTTGTTTTTTATGTTTTGCAGGTTTTAGGGTCCACATTTCTATACCATCATATGGCCTCTTGACATCTTTTCTATATTCCTCCCCTTTTTTATGTGTATTTTGTTTTTGTAGATATATTTTTTGATTTTTCATTGTTTATTATGTATCAGTATTAAGATTTGTCCCCCTATTTACATATTGCAGAAGTATTCACATTTTTTAAAAAAAAATTTAATTTTTTTTTTTTCTCACTTACACTTTGCACTGCGCACTGCGTTCACGTTCTTGTTTTTCACATTTTTTGATTCATTCAATCAATCATTATATATCATTAATGATATTCATTTACATGTATATTATATCACTTTGCATTCATTTGTGTCTAATCCAGTATTGCATTTCCGTATTTTATGCATTCATGATTTCACTATTTATTTTGGCATATGTATATGAGGGGCTATATAATCTTTATAACTAATTCTGGTACAGTATCACATGGTTTTTTAATTGATTAGGACAATTTTTTAAGCTCATTATACTGTATGTGCAGGTCAGCTTCAATATATCTGGTCTGCTGTATCACATTAGGTATTTATCCAGTTTTTCAGGTTCTATATCACTTTTATCTTATATATATATATTTATTGTTTTTTATGGATTGGTTTATGGGTCATTTAATAGATATATCTGTAAGCACTATAATACAGGTGTCATGGGGGCCTTTATTGAGCTTTTTCTAGCCTTTTTTTATTGGTTTAGACCGCCATTACTATCTTTCTAGCAAGTTAGCGTCTTATCGCGAGATTTTCGTTGTCTCGCGCATGCGCAGATATGTTACTTATGGTTAACATTGCGGTATTTGCAGAAAAACTTCGCGCATGCGCGTTAAATCCAATATGGCGCTCTCTACCGCTAATAGGCCTTTCTAACTAATTATTTAGGGAATTAAACCTGCGTTATTTGTTTTCTATTGGTGTTTTGATACTTAAATAGCTGTGTATACCAAACTCATTTGTCCACGCGTCGGGTATCTGCATGGTCTGGATAAGTAATCTTTTACATTTGCATATTATCCTGTCAGTTAGGGCCCCTACTGGTTTTTGGGCTTTATTTATCACTCTTAGATTTTCCTTTTATGGTTATAGCAAGTCTTTAGGTAGAACTAGTTTCACCTTGTCATATATTTATACCTTTAAGAATTTCATATTTGTGATTTTAGGTTTTATATGCATATTTGTATACTGTTATTTGCATACTTACCATGCTATTTGTTTGATCACTGGTATCAATATTGGACTCTACAAGTCTTTCCCCAGTTTGTATTTGTGTTTTTGTATATGTATTGGTTGTTAATTATGTGTCCTGTGTCCTGATTTATGTTTTTTATTGGATACTAATAAAAATTCATATGTTTTATATTGGTGAGGTTTTTTTCTTCTTTAGTGCTTTACTGTTCATGTTATCATTGCCTCTTTCTTGTTTTGTTGTTGTTCAAGAGTTGCAATAGAAGTGAATAGCTCCTTCATTGTTTGTAATCTCATGCGCTTAAAACGCGAGGTATGCTGTATCAACAGGCCCCTGACAAAGGCCTTGTGGGCATTCCAAAGACAAAACCTGAGAAAGGTCCGCAAATAGTTGAATCGCCTTGAACGGTTCAGGCAAAGAAGATCTTTTCCTTGACTCGAACATAAGACTGTCTTTGACATGGTAGAAGTGTATGCGGGTGAGAGTGTCCCTAGGAATATGGTCAGGGATACCTTTCGGCTTAGGTAGGCAGTGAGCCCTATCTATAATCAGGTTCACATCGGAGCTATGTGGCAGGGTCGCTTTCATTAACTGTTGCAAGAAAGGAATCAAGTCCCTGGCAGCGACTGACTCCGGTATGCCACGGAACTTAACATTGTTCCGTCTGCTTCTGTCCTCCATGTCGGCAAGCTTAAGTTTGACTGCTGCCAATTCCTCCTCAAGATCATTATGGGCGTCCACTATGGTATTATGTGCTGAGGCAAATTTGCCCATTTTATTCTCAACATGGTTAAGTCTATCGCCAATGTAGTCGACCGTGGAAGAGACAGACGTAATCGCCTTAGTGATATCTTTCTGAATAGATCTATGCAAGGCTAGCATTATATCTTTCAAGAAGGACTCAGAAGCAGATTGAGTACCTGCAGGGATAGCCTGTAGCACAGGGGTGTCAAACTCATTTTCTCCAGGGGCCACTTCAGCCTCACGGGGTACCTTGAAGGGCCAAGATTATTTTACACATGTATAAAAGTAACTTCTCCTTAACAGATAAGCGAGCTATTAAGCAGTAGTTACATTTGTACATTACTACTGTTACAATCAGCCCTTTGAGGTCAACCAGGAAGAACATAATGTATTGTTAAAACCTAAGACATTGGCATGTTACATACTATCCTCATCCTTTTCTGAATATATAAAAAATTAAGCACTATACAAATACTGTTTACCCCTGCAAACGGTATTATGCTCTATAGTTGCCTCTACACACGGTATTACGCCCCACAGCGGCCCCTGCACACGGTATTATGCTCCATAGTGGCCCCTGCACACGGTATTATGCTCCATAGTGGTCCCTGCACACAGTATTATGCTCAATAGTTGCCCCTGCACACGGTATTATGCTCCATAGTGGCCACTGCACACGTTATTATGCCCCATAGTGGCCCCTGCAATCGGTATTATGCTCCTTAGTGGCCCCTGCATTGGTATTATGCCCCATAGTGGCCCCTGCAAACGGTATTATAGTCCACAGTGGCCCCTGCACATGGTATTATGCCCCATAGTGACCCCCCCACCCATGAACTATTATTATACTCTGGGGTCTTTTCAGACCCCAGAGTATAATGATCGGAGACCCAGGTGGTGACAAACATAAAAATCTGTGTTACTTACCTGGGCCCCGATGCGCTCCCTGCGTTCGGCCTTCTTCAATGTCGCACAGACCGGCGTCGTGACATAATGACGTCGGCCTGGCTCACGTGACGCCTGGGACGTCACCAAAGAAGGCCGAAGCCGGCTGGGAGCAGCATCGGATCGCTGGAGAGGTGAGTAACTCTGGTTTTTATGTTTATCACCTCCCCGGGGTCTCCGATTATTATACTCCGGGGTCTGAGAAGGGGAAGCGGGGGCGGCGTGATTACGTCATTGTATCGCCGCCTGCGCTGACATGCAGAGGTCTTGTAAACCAGCCCAGGACAGGTATCGCGCAGCTTTGTTTTGTTTTTTAAGCGGCCTGTCCTGGGCTGGTTTACATTACATAATGTACATAGACAATAAAAAATGCCGCGGCCCTGCGGGCCAGCTAAGTTCCGGGCCGGATAACAGAAGGCAGCGGGCTGGATTCGGCCCGCGGGCCTTGTGTTTGACACCTGTGCTGTAGCACATAAGAGTCGCTTAGTTGGGGTTCCTCTGTAGCTGGACGGGAATCAAAGCAAAATGTAGTGTTCCACCTCATCTTTTTCTTAACAGGGCTCTGCGTAGGAGTAATGCCACCTGCTTGGAAAGAGGTCATCGCAGGGGAAGTGTCAGGCCCGCAGATAGGAACAGAGGCGGGAGCTGATGGGGATTGCAGTCCCCTCTTGTGGGTCTGATGCTGGCCCTCGTTGCTACTTTTCTGACTCCCTTGGGAGTCATTGCTGTCCTCAGGTGATCACAGATGTAGTGGGGTAAGTTGCTGTGATCCCTCACCTGAAGCGCTGCTTGTCTCCACGCTGAGGCGGTCATCAGCGCGCTGGAGCGGGAGAAGAGAAGACGGGCCAGCGCCATCTTGGATAGCGGCCGGCACTGCGAAAAAATCAGCCACTTCAGGGGGCCTTTATTCCCCCTTTTTGCCATCTCCTTCAGTCCCAGGAGGATCTCGGATCTCCGCAAGGCTGTGTGCCAGCAATTGCCGGCGCCGAGTGCCGCTGTAAGCTGCTTCTAGTGAGTGAAGCCGCGGAGCTCTCACTCTGCAACCATCACACATGGCATCAAGCCATGCCACCCCTTGAGACTGTTTTTTTTGCCCCAGGGCTTGGCTCCGATTCAGTAGCCTCTGAGGAGCAGCATAAAAGACTGCTCCTAGGACTGATTCCTGTTGATTCTGATACACAGGTGGTCAACCTTTCCTCTCAGACACTCACTGACACTGAGGCAATTGTATTAAAGGGGTATTCCCATGAACATAATCATATCTATATTTGTAGATAATTAAAAGTTAAACATTTTTGCAAATATAAGTAGTTAAAAATTCTGAAGAGTTTTAAAGATTTTCTCTAAATATCTTAGTGGTGACATCTGTTATCTTGATCGGTTGCCAATGGATACGACCACGAGTGCAGAAACTTTCTATGGTCTGGGACTTGTCAGGAACCCTGCCATGACTTTCTTATTGTAGCTGGGTTATCAGGTAGGGACACTACATGTATCAGAAGATATCCCGGCCACAATAAGGAAATCATGGCTGATTTTCTGACCTTAGAAAGGTCCAGCATTCATGGTCGTATCCACTGGCAACCGATCAAAACAACAACTAGTGACCACAAGATATTTAGAGAAAATCTTTAAAACTCTGCAAAATGTTTAATTACTTATATTTGCAAAAATGTTTAACTTTTAGTTATCTACTAATTTAAAAATGGTTATGCTCGTGGGAATACCCCTTTAAGCTTGGGCCTGTGCTTTGTCCCTTTTGTTAAATATGATCCATTCAAATGGGTAAAAGACCTAGCCTTATTTGTTAGAACGTTACAATGACACAAATTTCACACGGCACAAGATAAGGATCTGTCTAGAAAATAATTTGGAACTTGGTGATCGGAGATTGGATCATAACCCCACCCTTTCTTTTCAACAAGAAGAGTGATCCTTTCACAGGTTTTAGAGGGGAACATTATTGATAAGACCGAATTTGAATTTCTTTTTTCCAATACACCCAGCAACTTTCTTCTCCTTACTCAAGATACACAAGGATCTACATCCACTCAAGGGTAGACCCATAGTATCAGGGGTAGGGAGTTTGACAAGAAATTTGGGTGTATATATTGATCAGATTTTGCAACCTTTCCCTGAGACTCTACCATCATATGTAAGAGATACATTCGATTTAAGATTGGAGGACCTGAGTATGAACAACGATATGATTCTGACCTCCAATGATGTAGAGGCCTTATTTATTCACCATGAACATGGTCTACGTGCAGCCAAATATTTTATGGACATGAGGAACATTAGGACAGGACCCCATAGCAACTTTGTCTTAGGAATCCTATAATTTTGCCTGAAAAAGAATTACTTTGTCTTTGATGGTTCTTTGGCGGTTCCTCCACCAGTTCAGGGACATCGCAATGGGGAGGCCATGTGCCCCCAGCTATGCCAACTTGCTCTTGGTGGGAGTCCAAAATAGTGGCATCGGATAACGTCGGCAAGTGGCAGGACCACATCTGCCTTTGGTTGAGGTATATAGATGACATTTTTGTCCTTTGGAAAGGGTCAGGGAAATAATTTTTAGAGTTCGTTTCTCAACTCAATGTAAATACCCTTGACTAACATTTTACCTGTGAATGAAGCCAGAATAAATTACCCTTTCTTGATGCCCTCATCACTAAAGACATCAACGGCAGGATTCAGACACAGGTCTATGGAAAGCAAACCTCGACCAACAGCTTACTAAGATGGGAGAGTGCTCACCCAGTCCCTCTTAAAAGAGGGATACTGAAAGGGCAATATTTCTGGTTGAGGAGGAACTGCTTGTGGACCTCCAACTTTAAAACTCAAGCTGATGATCTACGAATGAGGTTTAAAAACAGAAGATATCCTGACTTGGGACTTAAAAAAGCCTTTGCCACTGCCATTAGCAGTGATCGCAGGGTGTTATTTACAAATGAGAGAGAGAATTCTGAACCAACAACCAAAAATAATTTCAGGAATGTAATCTTGTATGACATGGAACATTTCAGTGTCAGTAACATCTTCCAGAAGTATTGGTGGGTACTACAACAAGACCCTGATCTCAGAAAGGTCCTTTCCCCCTACCACGAAATTACAGTGGAGGAAGGAATCTTAAGGACCATCTAGTAAAAAGTTACTTTGTAGATACTCCTGTTAACAGACCTATGTGGTTGAGTCATAAGCCTACAGGCAATTTTTGCTGTGGAAATTGTGCAGCATACAAACAGATGAATAAAACTATGATCACTGTATGTTCCACCACAGGGACAACATTTAACATCAAAGAGTTTATTAACTGCAAGAGCAGAGGGGTGGTTTATGTCACACAATGTGATTGTACCCTGAATTTAGATGGGAAAGACCAGGCACAAATTCAGGAGACACGTAAGATCATTTCAATGATATATCACACCAGCGAGACACTCCTCTTGCTAGACATGCTAAAACCATACACAGTAATAAACCCTTATGCTTTAAATTCTGTGGCATTCAAACAATCCATTTCCAGTACGTGGAGGTAATTGGGATAAAATAGGAATACAGGTGGATTGATACGTGTATATCAGTCCAACAACTTATCCTTACTGAAAATAACACTTTTGACTGCTTTCCTTAAAGAGGACCTTTCATATTCTCATGAATGTGCGGCTTTATATAACACTAGAAAGCTGACAGTGCGCTGAATTCAAAACCGCACATTCATGAAGACATAAAAGGTCCTTTTTAAATATAAAAGTGCCTATTTTTCTCGTATATGACGGTAATACCCACCATTCATCATATTTTAAGTGCCCCTGACTTTGAGGTTTAGATATTACATCATTAATCGGCATCATATATATCCCCTATTTCTTCCTTCCTTCTCTTTTGACAGGGATAATTTTTGTTATAAAATATACTTTAATAAGTATTTTGGGTGCATTCTTTTAATCACCTTCTTCCTGCATAAAATGCATTTTGTCCTATTGTATTACACCTCCAGGGATTGTTGTTTATTGTTTTTTTTTATGGTGTTGGATCATTTGTTATTTATATACAGTGCCTTGCAAAAGTATTCAAACCCCGTGAGCTTTTTCACATTTTGTCACCTTACAACCACAAACTTAAATGTATTTTATTGAGATTTTAAGTGATAGACCAACACAAAGTAGCAGATAATTGTGAAGTGGAACAAAAATGATACATGCTTTTCAAAATTTTAATCAAAATAAAAATCTGAAAAGTGTGACATGCAAAAGTATTCAGCCTCCCTATATCAATACTTTGTAGAGCCACCTTTTGCTGCAATTACAGATGCAAGTCTTTTGGGGTATGTCTCTACCAGCTTTGTGCATCTGGAGACGGAGATTTTTGCCCATTCTTCTTTGCAAAGTAACTCAAGCAAAGCCAGATTGGATCAATAGGATTTAGGTTTAGAGTTTGACTGGGCCATTATAACACTTGAATATTCTTTGATCTAAACCATTCCACTGTAGCTCTGGCTGTATGTTTAGGGACATTACATAGTTACGTAGTTACATAGTAGATGAGGTTGGATGAAGACATCAGTCCATCAAGTCCAGCCTATAACCCTACAGTGTTGATACAGAGGAAGGCAAAAAAAAAACCATGAGGCTTATGCCAACTGCCCCATTTCAGGGGAAAAAAATTCCTTCCCAACTACAATCTTGGAAATCAGTATAAAACTCTGGATCAACGTGCCCTTAAAATCTAGAACCCATAACCCGTAATATTGTTCTGTTCGAGAAAGGCATCCAGGCCCTCTTTAAACTTGTTCAATTAATCTACCATAGCCACTCACCACTGGGGAAGCTGGAAGGTGAATCTCCTTCACAGCCTCAAGTCTTTTACAGCCTCCAACAGGTTTTCTTCCCTGATTGCACTGTATTTAGCTTCATCCATCTTCATATCAACTCTGACCAGCTTCCCTGTCCCTGCTGAAGAAAAGCCTCCCCACAGCATGATGCTGCCACTACCATGTTTCACAGTGGGGATGGTGTGTTCAGGGTGATGAGCAGTGTTACTTTTCCGCCACACATAGAGCTTTGCATTTAGGCCAAAATGTTCAACATTGGTCTCTGACCAGAGCACCTTCTTCCACATGTTTGCTGTGCCCACTATATGGATTGTGGTAAACTGCAAACGGCACTTCTTATGTCTTTCTTTCAACAATGGTTTTCTTCTTGCCACTCTTCCATAAAGGCCAGATTTGTGGAGTGCATGACTTATAGTTGTCCTGTGGACAGATTCTCCTCCCTGAGCTGTAGATTTCTGCAACTCCTCCAGAGTGACCATGGGCCTCTTGGCTGCTTCTCTGACCAGTGCTCTCCTTGCTCAATCTGTAAGTTTTGGTGGTTGGTTGTAGAATACATGCAGTTGTAGAATACTTTTTCCATTTTTGGGTGATGGATTGAACAATGCTCCTTGAGATGCTCAAAGCTTGGGATATGTTTTTATAACCTAACCCTACTTTAAACTTCTCCATAGCTTTATTTCTGACCTGTCTGGTGAGTTCCTTGGTCTTCATGATTCTGTTTGTTCATTAGTGTTCTCTAGCAAACCACTAAGGCCTTCACAGAACAGGTGTATTTATACTGAAACTAAATTACACACAACTGGACTCTATTAACTAATTAAGTGACTTCTGAAGGCAGTTGATTGAACTGGATTTTATTTAGGGATATCAGAGTACTGGGGGCTGAATACTTTTGCACTTCACACTTTTCAGATTTTTATTTGATTAAAATTTTGAAAAACGTATCATTTTTGTTCCTTATTATGTGCTACTTTGTGTTGGTCTATCACTTAAAATCTCAATAAAATACATTTAACTTTGTGGTTGTAAGGTGACAAAATGTGAAAAGGGGTATGAATACTTTTGCAAGCCACTGTATATATAATGCTCATCATATAATAACCACTGAACCAAGTGAAGTGTTAAAAAAATATTGTGGTACCATATACCATTCCCAAGACACAACAGTTGCAAAACACTACATACAAAAAACAGTGGCCTTAATACAATATTGCACTAGTCCACCACAAAATACAACAGTATTCAATTTGTTGCAGTGCACTTATGATCATCAACCGGAGAAATTTAAAGATAAAACTCCAATTCTTCCTTGTGTTATGTCCGGAATAATGAAATAAAATGTCCTATATAATATGCAATATCAACTCAACAATACTTTAATTACATCGAAGGCTGACATGATTTCAACAAATTTATTTGCATTAATTTTTATTATGCTGCAAGAAACAGGACATGAATAAAATATGTTTAAATGTGTTTTCATTTTAGGAATGTTTGCACATAAATTTATGTGACATATTAATCTTTACTGAAGGAGTGTGGACACAGCACCAACACACTTTGGAGAAAATTATTTATTCCTATAGGTTTATTACTGCTACCATTCTATTCCCCAGATAAAAATTGGTATCCACAGAAACTTTCTGTAGTTCCTTCAATTAAATAACTTGCTAACTTAATACAGTTTATTAATTTTTAGAGAGAAAAAAGTGATACAGTACATAGACATGCCATAACATGAAAAGATTTTTGCACTTTTTATACTCCAAACCCCCTTAAGGCTGAGGCCCCATGTTGCGGAAATAGAGCTTTTTTTTTTTTTTTTTTTTTTTGCAGATTTTGCTGCGTTTTTTTTTTAGATAAAGCCAGGAGTGGATTGAGCAAAAGTTAGAAGTATAAGTACTTTGTAACGTCTCTGCCTGTTCGGGTCTCTGCGCCACCCTCCGCTCGCATGCTGTGGCGAAAGAGGCGTATTCAGTTTGATTCCTTGCAGAAGATTCTTGTTGCTCAGTCTGAACACTGTCCTAGACTATTGAATTTCAGCCACACCTGTCTCATGCACCTTGTTTCTTTTGGCTTCTCAATAGTTAATCTTAGCCTTGCCTGTGTGATTGACAGTTTATCGTCCAATCAAGTGTGGGGCAGGTCCTTTCTTGCTATAAACAGGTTGTCAGTTCACACATGCCCGCTGGCTATTGAGATTCTGTTTTTTACTTTGTCCCTGCTAGCTTTTATTCTGTTTATCTGTTCTTCTTATTTCCTGAAAACTGGCTTACCTTTGACTATTCTCTTGGATTGTGATTTTGTACTGCATTGCTCGACTGTTACCGACCCCTTGGCTAGCTGACCTCCCTTTGTTGTGTTTGTCCTGTCTGCGTTCTTTGTTGTCACCTATATTAGGAAGGGACTGTCGACCAGTTGCTGGCTGTCACCTAGGACAGATCGGGCAAGATAGCCAGGGACAGTGGGGGGTTTTCAGTTTAGGGTCCACTGTCTTGTTGTGCCCCTCCCCCCAGGGTTCTGCAGCAGCACTGGGGAATTGCTCAACTAGCAATTCCCTTACATACTTCCTATATATTTCCCATTCCTCTTGTAGCCATTCTTGGCTTTGACTCAAAACAAACGCAGAAAAATCTACAACAAAAATAGCTGTGTTTCCGCAACGTTGGCCCTTTGCCTGACACTATTAAGGAATTTCTAATGATATAAATCTCATAGTGCCAAAGAGGTTTAAAGCGTAATTATACTTTCAAACATTTTTTTATTTTCTGACAGCATTTTTATCATGAATAAATTTTGTAATAAACCTTATTAACAAATTTTGGCTCCTTTCTATGAAATTCATTTTTTTTTATTCTTTCTCTTGTTTCCTTATTGAGAGCTGCAATCTTTACCCTGGTCTCACTAAAGTATAGGTGGACTAGCTTATGTATAATGCAGGATAGTTGAGGCTGTGGGGGGAGGGGGTCACTTCAACATTTTTTGGACATTTTAAAACAGAAAAGTGCTAGAGGTAAGATTCTCAGCTTTTATATGACACTATGATCGCCATGAAATATCAGCAGTTGAAAACACAGTCGGGTTGGAAGAAGCTGCAGCTGGTGCAACTGGTGATTCCTCTGGAAAGTTTATAGGTACAACCGCAATATGATACCAGAAGCACTCTTCCAAGATATATCTGTTTAAAGGGACCCCTTCAGTCTCAGCTTCTCTGCATTATACATGAGCCCCCCACCTAGTGAATGCAGTGTACAGATTTCAGCTCTAGGTAAAGAATAAAGAAATGCAGACTTTCACAGAAAAGAGCCAACATTTTTAATATATTTAAAGTATATTACAAAACGTATGCTGTCAAAAACAATAGTTGTTTAAAAGTTTAATTCCGCTTTAAAGTACTGTGTAACAGAATTTGTGTGCTGACTTTATTAAATGCATCATACAAAGGATTATTTTATCCCCTAAAGAGAAGTTATTGTTTTAGCTTTTTAAAAATTGCCATGCAAAATAGCTGTTCTCCAAAAAGAAGGAAACTGTGTCTCTGGTGTCACCTATAGGTAGCTACCATATAAATTAAATTCTGTTTTTTTTTTTCACAGAGGACTAAAATATGACTAGGTTGCATTAGAGAAATAGATTTCTTTCTTCTGAAGAAGAGTTGTTTTGCATACTTTTTCCCCTTAAGACTTCATCAGATTGATCTCCCTGGGAAGGCTCAGTAGCTTTTAGAAAAAATGTTGTAAAAGCACACAACATATATTTTATCTGAGAAACATGAACAACAAATCATAGAAAACTTTTGTTGAACTGTAACCCTTATGCCTACCATTTATGCTGTATAGCTAACATATTTTATAGATGTTTCTCCGAGTGATGACATTGTGTCTCCCAGCTTTAGAAACACTCTAAGAAAGAGGGACAAGGGCAACACACTTACACCCCGTTCTTCTGACCAAGTACAATTTTTCATCTTAAATTACCTACCCATGGACAGGGCAATGGGGTCCACTTCACTTGTGTAGTTGCAAAGACATCGCCAAAGAAAGCACACACATTTCCACAAGGCTGTGGTTACCATCATTTTACTAATGTGGAAGTTGTTCAGGCAAAAAGTAGTTAAGGGTGGGTTCACACCTGCGCTTGGTGTCCGTCTGTCGCCAATCCAGTGAAAATCTCGGCGAACTGGATTGGCGTCGGATACAGACCGGTCAGCGGCGCATTGGTTAAAAATCCATTCATTTGAATGGGTTTTTAAAGCAGTGCGCGGGTGTGCGCTTACACCCTCTGCGCTGCCAATCCTTTTTTTTTTCGTCGGAAACAAAGTCGGACATGCAGGACTTCGTGTCCGACGAAAAAAAAAGGATTGGCAGCGCAGAGGGTGTAAGCGCACACCACAAGCACTGCTTTAAAAACCCATTCAAATGAATGGGTTTTTAACCAATGCGCCGCTGACCGGTCTGTATCCGACGCCAATCCAGTTCGCCGAGATTTTCACTGGATTGGCGACGGACGGACACCAAGCGCAGATGTGAACCCACCCTAAGACAAGTTGCTCAGTTGTAGCAAGGATCAACAACAGCACTTAGACACTCTTGAACACTTAACAACCTCTTACTGTAAGGGTATTGCCAGTTGAGCAATTCCCCAGTGCTGCTGCAGAAACCTGGGGGGAGGGGCACAACAAGACAGTGGACCCTAAGCTGAAAACCCCCCACTGTCCCTGGCTAACTTGCCCGATCTGTCCTAGGCGACAGCCAGCAACCAGTCGACAGTCCCTTCCTAGTATAGGTGACAACAAAGAACACAGACAGGACAAACACAACAAAGGGAGGTCAGCTAGCCAAGGGGTCGGTAACAGTCGAGCAATGCAGTACAAAATCACAATCCAAAAGAATAGTCACAGACAAAGCCAGAGATCAGAAATAGGAATACAGGTAACAAAACAGCACAGAGTAAAGGCAGGTACGCAGAAGCAATAACCAGCGACCATATGAAGGCTAACAACCTGTTTATAGAAAGACAGGACCTGCCCCACACTGGATTGGTAGACAGGCTGTCAATCACACAGGCAAGGCTGAGATTAACTATTAGAGGAGCAGAGAGAAACAAAGATGCAAGAGACAGGTGTGGCTGAAATTCAATTACAGACAGGAGGTATTAGGACAGTATTCAAACTGAGCAACAAGAAACCTACACAAGGAATCAAACTGAACACGCCTCCTTCGCTGCAGCGTGCGAGCAGAGGGTGGCGCAGAGACCCAAACAGGCAGAGACGTTACACTTACCCTGAACATTGTGGTCCTGAGCCAAAACACAGTCCAGTTCTCACAGGGGTTAGTGTTCAGCTCCAACAGGTACTAATTCTTAGATAAATTTAATCGTCTCACATAGGCAGATAGCTGTAACAGTTGCAAAGGAGCTCTTGACAGAAAACCTGAAAGTGTGAGGAAGACTTAATTTAATAGGGTGTGTGTAGGCTGTACCCCAAATGGTGCAAAAAGGGCATGGCCAGCGGTACAATCAACTGCTTCCCTTCTGTATGGTTAGTATTACAGCATCCTAGAGTGCTACTGCTTTAACTGTTTGTCTTTTGCGCCTCTGGGTTATGTTGGTATGTCCCGTCCATTATGTTATATGTTATATGTAACTATTTTGCAGCTTTCCCTTGTTATTTCCCCCTCACTGTTCAAACCTTTGCCTTGGTTCAGCCCTGGCTAATCACAGGCCACTGGGCGGGGTTGTAGGAGACTCTAGTCTCCGCGGTGATCGTTGGTCCTCAGTGTTCAGAGTGTGCAGAGGTTTCCTGCACCCAGCTTCTGGACTGAGGCCCAACAGCTAGACTTACAACCTCAAGGAGGATTATCTTCTGCCCCAGGCTCAACTAAAGACTGCCCTGTGAAGGGAGTTGCTGCTGTCCGCCGTACAGGACGTTATCTGTGCCGTACCAGGAGGAACAGGGGAGGACCCTGACAGGAGGAACGAGTTCAGGCCTAGTCTACAGGTAACCGGACCCCTGTCAGGTCACCACTATCCCCAGCATCCACATCTGGGAGAGGCATGAGAGGAGGAGTAGTCGGGAAGTATACCATAGAGTCTGTAACATCCCTGGGCACCCTCCTAACACCAAGGCTGGGGATTTGGACAGTGTTGTACTACTACCCCAATTTGGAAGCTGCCGTTACTTCTGTTCCAGTTGCCGAAATAAACTGTTACCTGGTTTACTGCATCTCTGGCCTCCTGAGTCGCGCCTGCATTACCATCAGGGCCTTTCCATTCACCAACACACTGGCTCAGACAGGAGAGGTCCCCTCTCCAACTGGAAGTGCCCCGGGGAAAACTACTACCACCACCATCCGGTAGTGCTGCAGGACCCCCCTCGATGGTGTCCGGCCCAGGAGTGGGGCTGGAGTGTTTGGTTGAGTGTACTCAGCCTAGCAGGTGCCACATCATCCACCATTACAACTCCCATCCTCCAGTCTTCTCCATCTGGGTTGCGGCAGTATCATCATGCACTGACTCAAATACAATTAAAGTAAAATATGTTACATCATACAGTAGAATAAGTCATTGGCATATACAAAGTAATAAAAAGTATATTACACATCATACAGTGCACAATAAGACACACAAAGGATAGGAAAAAAATAATTTATATACAGTTGTGCTAAAAAGTTTACATACTGTACCCTGGCAGATTTTTTGTTTTTTTGGCCGTTTTTCAGAGAATATGAATGATAACATAAAAACTTTTTCTCCACTCATGCTTAGTGGTTGGTTGAAGCCATTTATTGTCAAACTTCTGTGTTTTCTCTTTTTAAATCATAATGACAACCAAAAACATCAAAATGACCCTGTTCAAAAGTTCATATACCCCAGTTCTTAATACCGTGTATTGCCCCCTCTAAGATCAATGACTGCTTGAAGTTTTTTGTGTAGTTGTAGACAGGAGGACCAAATTCCAAGCCGGAGGGCTAGGTCAAGTAGGAAGGAACCGCGCTTCACCCAGATATGTAGATCCAAAAACTCTTTATTTAAATCCAAACACTACTCGTTTCGGGGATATCTCCCCTTTGTAAAGTGTACAGGAAGTAACAATGCACACTTGACAAAGTATATATATATATACAGTGGGGGAAAAAAAGTATTTAGTCAGCCACCAATTGTGCAAGTTCTCCCACTTGAAAAGATGAGAGAGGTCTGTAATTGACATCATAGGTAGACCTCAACTATGAGAGACAAAATGAGAAAACAAATCCAGAAAATCACATTGTCTGATTTTTTAAGAATTTATTTGCAAATTATGGTGGAAAATAAGTATTTGGTCACCTAAAAACAAGCAAGATTTCTGGCTCTCACAGACCTGTAACTTCTTCTTTAAGAGGCTCCTCTGTCCTCCACTCATTACCTGTAGTAATTGTAAACCTGCATCAGGCTGGGAAGACTGAATCTGCAATAGGCAAGCAGCTTGGTGTGAAGAAATCAACTGTGGGAGCAATAATTAGAATATGGAAAACATACAAGACCACTGATAATCTCCCTCGATCAGGGGCTCACCCTGTGGGGTCAAAAATCAGACAATGTGATTTTCTGGATTTGTTTTCTCATTTTGTCTCTCATAGTTGAGGTCTACCTATGATGTCAATTACACACCTCTCTCATCTTATCAAGTGGGAGAACTTGCACAATTGGTGGCTGACTAAATACTTTTTTTCCCCACTGTATATACAGATAAACAGGCCAATTTTGGTAAGGATTTAGCAAAATCGCCCACCTAAGGGTAAGGCCCCATGGAGTGGGCCACAACAAAAAAAGAGCTGTGGGAAGAACCATGGCGGCGGACTTTCTGCTTAATTATACCTATAAGGAAGCTGCCAGCATTTCCTTAGGTATAATTGATATGCTTTTGGAAATCGCAGCGTGTCCGTTGCACATATTTTTCCACAATGTGTGGATGGGATTCACTGGAGTCCCAACCACTTTGCAGGGACTGTAAAACGCTGAGTTTATGCCACATGGAGCCCCAGCCTAAAGGCATTTTTTGGAAAGGTGTGGCTCTTAATGCCTTACAGCACTTCAAGCCATTTGTTGTGCTTCTGGTTAGCTGCCTGTATTCCTGTGTTTGAGATGCATGCACGCATTTGTGGGCCATTATATGATTACAAAATATGTAATTAGATAGCTTACTTGTTATCTAAACAATTGTCTTAACACTGTCATATGAAGAGACTACATAGATAATAAAACTTGGTTCTGTACCTGTGACAGTACTTACTACAGGAGATAGAAGAGTTTACTTAAACGGATTTTCCAGGACTTTTAAATTGATGATCTATCCTTAGGATAAGCCATCAAATGAAGATCAAATGGGAGTCCAACAACTGGGACCCCTGTGTATTAGCTGCTTGAAGCAGCAGCGGTACTCGCAAGCCAAGTAATGGTTTGCTCATCTGCCTAAAGGATAGGCATCAATTATGTAGCCTGGAAAACCCCTTTAGACTAAGGCCCCAGCAAAGCACTGCAAAAAAGAGCGTGGCGGAAGCGCATTGTGTTTTTTTTCCACTGCGTTTTTTCACAGAAAGAACGTAAAGTTTTTGAAATCGCAGCTTTTCCGCTGCAGATTTTTTTCTGAAATGTGTGGATGGGATTAGCCAGAATCCCACCGATTTTGCAGGTACTGTAAAACTCAGCGTTTTCGCGATGTGGGGCCCCGGCCTTAGGCTTAGGCCCCACATTACTGAAATGCAGTGGTTTTCCCTGATGCGGAAACCCTGCATTGTACAGTGGCAGCAAAGTGAATGACATTCTAGATAATCTGATCCACTCATTCCGGAAAAAAAAGAGCTACAGAAAAGCTGTATTTTTTTTGAAAAATGCAGAATGCTATATTTAGCTGTGGAATTGCAAACGTTCTCCCTATAGATTTAATAAGGATAGAAAAACACAAAGAAAAATGAAGCAAAAATTCAGTGCAAAACATGGTAGAAAAAAAATACAATGCGTTTTAGCTGCATTTTTTCTCCAGTTTTTTTTTATCTGCATTTCAATACTTAGGGCCTTAGCCATACATATACAGAAAACAACCACCTTGTCAGAATTATCAGTTTGAGTTACCACTTGTATGCTCAGTGTCATTTATGTAAGTCTTTATTCATTTGGGAATTGTAAAAACATTTGATACTTGTGACATACTATAAATTCTATATTGTATTGGTCGATTCAGTCTTCTCACTAGATATCAGTGTTATAACTGGAGATAATATGGACAAGCATTCTCAGGAGTCTTTACCCACACAATCTGTCATTTCTATTATCTTTTTATTTGTTGTCTTGTATTTCGACCATTCTACATAGTTTTATTGATTTTCCTTCCAATCTGTGGTAAATGATTTATAAAATGTAGCAGTTTATATGAGATTGCTCAGAGTACTTGGAATGTATAGCTTTATCGGATGATGTACTAAAGATTGCAATATTTAATTGTTGGAGTAAATAACACCTAGTATAGATTCACCATGGAAGTGAAATTTCATTAATGAAACATAGAAGACTATGTTACAACTACTGCAATCATTACATAGATAAAGATCACAAATATCACCATTATCAGCTTCATCTTATATATGGGAAATTGCTAGACAGAATTTTATCATGTAAGGAAAACAAAAAATAAAGCCCCAGAGCAAAACCCCCTATAAATAATTCCTAAAAGTCTGACCTTCATCCCTGCTATACATGTCAAGTTAAATATTATTTATTTGGCTATATCTGGATTTATGATCAATAAGAGCAATTACAAACTGTACAGGTGAAATGCCGGTGGTTTCCCTATAAGTATGATTGAAGTAGAAAGTCTGCAGAGGTGAATTAGAGAAAAACTAAGTTTTTTGATATTCTTAGAGGCTTAATTTTTACTTTTAATTTTTTCGGCATTCACTTTGCACTCAAAATTACATTACCTGTATACTTTTTATTTATACAATTTTGGGGAATGTCTAATGTTTTGATTGGTTTTTATTCAAATTTTTATGGGGGGCGCATGAATGGTCAATTAAACTAAAGGCAGATGTAGGGGGCAGTTAAACTGAAGGCAGGTGAAGGTGGCAATTAAACTGGGGGCAGATGAACGGGCAATTAAACTGAAGGCAGATGAAGGGGCAATTAAACTGGTGGCAGATAAAGGGGGACATTAAATTGGTGGTAGATGGAGGGGGCAATTAAACTGGGGCAGATGAAGGGGGGACATTAAATTGGTGGCAGATGGAGGGGGACATTAAACTGGGGGGCAGATGGAGGGTGACATTAAACTGGGGGCAACTGAAGGAGGACATTAAACCGTGGGGGTAGATGGAGGGGGACATGTCTGCCTCTAGTTGTCCCCAGTTTATTGTCCCCCTCCAACTACCCCCACAGTTTAATGTCACCCTTCAGCTGCCCCAGTTTAATGTCCCCCTATAGTTTCCGCCATTTTAAACTGGGGCACGAGGAGAGGGACGTAATACTGTGGGGCAATTGGAGGGGAACATTATAATGTGGGGGCATATAATGTTAGGGTGAATGTAGGAGCATTATACTTTGTGGGGGCACATGGAAAAATAGATGAGAATGGGTGGAGTCAATACAGAAGTGGCTAGAGCTAAATGCGCGCCACATATTTTGTCCCTCTTTCTGTCCTTTGAAAGTTGGGAGGTATGCCAATCACAGGCTTCAGTGATGTCAGGCAGAAGCACTGAAGAGAACAATGAGCTGCGCCAGAACACCAGGAGAGGTGAGTAATACTGTTTATTATGTATCCAAAAGCAAAATGAAAAATGTAGGCACTACATAAAACTGCACAAATCTGATATATGGAAATAAATAGGATACTTAGCTGGTGCTGTCACTTTAAATGTTGTGGAAGACAGCCCAGGGGCACGCTGAGAGTAATACAGTCCAAGTATCCAGGGAAAAAGGAGGTGAACAGTGGCACACAAACTAGATTTCAGTGCTTCTTTATTGAGGTCAAGTAAAAACAGGCATACCAGAGACAAAATGAACAGCAGGGATGGGCCGTTTCACGTGGAACACGCTTCTACTGGCTACTGTTTGACAAACATACAGGAACGCCATGAAATAGCAGTGCCCCCGCCCACGGGTGTGTCAGAAACACCCAGCGTTAATTGGATAGGTTTCAGTATGACAGCGTGCAGGCTCCGTTGCCATGGCACCCAGGCACGCTAGATTAAAACATGTGATTTAAAAACGACAGCACTAGATACACAAATCAAAAGTGGTATACATTCTTTCAAAAAACAGGATACCTATACATAATATGCCTAATAAAATACTCTTTATCTGGTGAACTGAAAGAAAATGGATTAATACAGTACAGGCCAAAAGTTTGGACACACCTTCTCATTCCAAGAGTTTTCTGTATTTTCATGACTATAAAAATTGTAGATTCACACTGAAGGCATCAAAACTATGAATTAACACATGTGGAATTATATACTTAACAAAAAAGTGTGAAACAACTGAAAATGTCTTATATTCTAGGTTCTTCAAAGTAGCCATCTTTTGCTTTGATTACTGCTTTGCACACTCTTGGCATTCTCTTGATGACCTTCAAGAGGTAGTCACCTGAAATGGTCTTCCAACAGTCTTGAAGGAGTTCCCAGAGATGCTTAGCACTTGTTGGCCCTTTTGCCTTCACTCTGTAGTCCAGCTCACCCCAAACCAATGGCAACCTTTTCAGGACTATAAGCCATTATCTAACATGAGCTACCAATATTATATGGCAACCTTTTCAGGACTCTAAGCTGATGTCTATGACTTTTACAAGGGATATACAGGTGCATCTCAATAAATTAGGGAGTGTTCACACTACCGTTAGTGACCGTCAGTATTGTAGTGTCCGTTGCTATTGTCCGTTACAAGATTTTAGCATCGGACACTAGCTGAACCATCAGAAATCTGTTAAAATTTCCATTCATTTCCATGGGTTTTTATATTGTGTCCATTAGTGTCCGTTTGTGTCCGTTTACAACAAATCCGTCAGAAGTCCGTTTTTTTTTCGCGGACAAAAAATCCTACATGCAGGACTTTTTGTCCGTTTGAAAAAAACAGATTCTTGACGGACAGCAAGTGTCCGTTATTTTTTTAACATTGAAGTCAATGGGTAACGGACTTATAACGGACAGTAACTGATAGCCATCAGTTACTGTCCGTTATTTTATGTCCGTTTTTTTCCTGCGCATGCTCAGAAAAGGGAAACAAACACAAAAAAAAACGGACAGTATTAAAAAACGGACACTAACTGATGCTAACGGACACTAACTGATGCTAATCTGTCTGTTTTTTTAACTGAACCATTAATTGGATCAGTTAAAAAAACGGACACATTAACATGAGTTAGTGTCCGTTATGATAGGTATCCCTTTTTTTTTTTTTTAACGGACACCTTCATAACGGACTCCAACGGTAGTGTGAACCCTGTCTTAGAATATTTTTGAAACGTTCATTCATTTCAGTAATTCAGTAATACAATTCATAATCAGCGTCTTCCATGATTGTGTGTCCTACTGAACCAGACTGAGGGACTATTTAAAGGCTTAGTAAACCTTGGCAGGTGACACACTGAATTTACAATACTGAACTTTTTTTACAATATTCAAATTTTCTTAGATTTGGGTTTTCATTAGCTGTAATCCATAATCAACATTTACAGAAGTAAAACACTTGAAATAGAACACTCTGTGTGTAAAGAATCTAGAAAATATAGGAAGTCACTTTTTTAATTTAATTACTGAAAGAAATAAATGTTTCAAATATATTCTAATTTATTGAGATGCACCTGTATCTAATCGATCCTGTCTCAGGTAGGATCAAGCAAGCACAGACTGAAGGCAGACCCCGGGACACTGCTCAGGCCCTGGAAATCCATAAAAACAGATTAGCACCCCCAAAGGCATTCTGGGGGTTAGGAGCATCAGGGGGGACAAACTTTTATAAAACCTCTTAGAATCTGCAATCATAATAGACCACACCATCTAAAAAGTTAACTCCTGTGATCAGAGTTAACTCCAACTGTGTGTGATCCAGCAGGGTGTCAGCTATATTTTACATCTGACACCTTCTATCTAAGGTGCTTTCTCATCTTTTGAGTGAGGTGGCGTCATATATGTACAGCATAGAGCATTGACTATCTTCCTGCTCTACCATACATTTATGGCACAAAGCACTAAGGGGTTGATAGAGTATGTCATTCTGAATCAAAATGCTATAATGCACTTTATTTAGTTTTGTTGTTTTCTGCCTGAAAAATCTCTCTAAAGTTATTGCCACTTGGTGTCCCTCTCCTTGTTAATTTGCTGTTCACTCCCTATTATTGTCCATCTTTAGGAACCAAGAGGCTCAAGGCAGAACACAGGAAATGGAGGGATAGGTGTCTCTTCACAGGCTAACTCCTTTCAGAAGCCTTTACAAGTTTACAGACAGAGTTGCTCTGTGTTCCATGTACACTACTCAGAGAGCAGATCTTCAGAAATGAGTGTTTATCTACTGCTAATACTGCAATTGTCTGACTAGTTGCTTGTGTTATTGCTGATGGGATATTATTGACAGGCAGAAAGCAGCTTTCCTCTTTGTGCTCAGATCTGTGTTTTTCAGTCACAGGAATCTTTTTAGCTGTGTCATAACAAATATTTGGAGTCCAGTGCCTCTCGGCCTCCTATATCATGGTCACTTGGATTTTTCTCAGCTGTTTGCTATTTTATATTTGCTTCTGGCAGAATTTCATATAAAGAAACCAGTGGTAATAATAATTGGAGAGGGGAATTAATAGGACATATTTAAAGGGGTATTCCCATCTCAAGGATCCTATCTATACTGGTAGCTTATGTAAATAAACTTTTCTAAATATATTGCTTTAGCAATGCTTCTTAGTTTTCCTGTTATGTGAAATTATTCCTACCATTGTTTACACAGCATTTCCATAGCACCATACCTGTGTGATAAGCAGGACTAGTCATGTCACTCACTGCTCTCACTGTTATCTTCCGCTCTGCCAGCAGGACAATCAGTTCAGCTAATTGCAGTTTACTGATAAAGCCCTGTCTGTTATCTCTCTATGTAAATACACAGATAACACTGCCTGTTTTCTAGAAGCTTGTGTATATTATGTGATCAACATTTATATTAGATTTCTAGTAATCATAATAAGTATTGTGATACTTCATAGTGTCCTGTTCAGCAAGCTGGGAGGGGGGAGGGGTACAGGAAGTGAGAAGAGGAGACAGCAGGCAAACAGGGAGATGGAAAAACCCCTTTAATGGGGCAGCAGAGAATCTACAATTTTTTATGCATAAAGAGTAACTTCTTTGTTTCTTTGCAAAGCCTCATGGGAAATGAGAAACAGTAAGTGTGGAGCCAAAAACTACTGATGGATTTCTCTATATTGTACATGCCTCAAGGAGAGAAATGCAAAATGTGTTACTGCCATAATGGGGCTATTAGAAGAAGAAAAAGTGATAGTATACCACTATTGACTTACATAACCAGGTTACCCAGCAATACCCTGCACATCAACTTTTGATGAAAACTTAGGTAACCTTTAAATGTGAAGCCATTCCCACCCTGGGTATCCTGGACAATGCCTGGCATCAATGGAACTCAGGATGAGAAACAAAGAACTTCCAGCTTCCAGTAAACACTAGAATACTGACCATCTGATGACTTGCACAATTTAAAGTGACATAAACATACAGTATAAAAAAACACATGATGCAATACCAACATTTCACAACAAGTTATATAACAATAAACCATCCTGCACCACCTACGTTTTTTTTAATGCTTGCTATCACTACGAGAACAATTTAGACAGAGAGTTAGCCTTTTCAATAAAACTAACAATGTTCAAGGTCTGCACATCTGCACCATCTTACACAGATGCATTTACTATTAGCCTTAAGTCACGCAAATACCACTTAGCAACAATACAATACTGTATAATAAATCTTAAATTTTTTTGCAAGTTAAAATTGCATGGAGTGACGTGTCAAAAGAATATAAAACACAGTCCATGATATATGAGCGTCATCCGAGTGCCTTCTAAATTTCTATGGGGGGTTATGTTATGATTTAATGGAGAATGGAGCAGTATGGAACCTGCTCTATAATTAGCGGTTCAGTTTTATTAGGATCCCAGTAATTCTGTTGAAATTGACATGCCTGACCATAGGATAGGTGTCAATCTGGACTTTGACCAGGTAACTCTCCCCAAGGTATTCTGGACAGCTGATGTGGAGGCTGGCACATGAGGAGTTGCCACCAGCAAGTTTTTGTGCCCTCCAGTTTTTTGTGCCACGTCTGACTGGAGTGATCCAAGTGTTGTGCCCTCCAGTCCATCTGGCTGGAGTGATCTTGTAAGTTTTGTGCCCTCTGGGGTTATACACTAGAGTGACTCCGTGGACTACTAGCTACTAATATCTATCAAGTTGGGAAGGAGCCAGTTTTCCTGTGTTCAATAATATATGTGAACTGATTGACACATCCCCAGTTGATTATTGTTGTTGGTGCCAAACTTTTGAACACTACCCCAGTTCATCATCAGCCATTGTGTCTATTATCCCACTAACTCCTAGGAAAGGACACTAATGTATTTGTGCCCTGGAGTCCTTCTTGTCTTTCCTTGTCCTGGAGGCCCTGAAATTGTACACTCATCTACCTCTTTGATAATTGCTGCATCACCTATTTCATCCCAAGGACTTTTGGACGGCCAGCTCAGGCTAAAGCCAGGGGGAATTGCAGCATCTCTGTGGACACTGCTAAACACTTGTTGCATATATTGCACTGTTTTATTTCTGTAAAATACTTTTGCAGTTTACATGTATATTTCCCCCAGTTATGGAACACCCCACTTTTTTGAAGGAGCTTTGCCCAGCCCAACCCACGGTTGATTTTGATAAGGGAAGGAGACTTCACCTCAGATCAGTAACTTAAAGCCTCTGATGAGGGAGGTTGTGTATGGAGGCTCCTGCTAGAGCCATTGCCCAGCTTATCATTGCTGCAGCCCTGAGACAGGGAAGAGTATCAACTGACAGCCTACAGAGAGGAGATAGAGAAAGTGCCAAAGCAGAGAGGAGGGTGAGGTTTGCTAGAGCCTCATTAGTGGACTTTGTCATCCACTCTGATAGACAGGGATCCCTGGGACGTATTTATTTCAGCCCTCATACATAGTGGGAGAGGCAGGATAAAGTCATATAGAAGTTGGAGATAATTGGACCTAGATTAACATTTTTATACTGGGCATTCCTTGCTGTGAGAACCGTTATCTCTCTCATACCACCATCTACAGTGGAGCTCCCATTGCACTACTTCCCCCATCTGGAAGCTGCATCTGTTGATGTTATTGCCTTATCGTCTGTGAAATTCCATCATTTGTTTAATTGCAACTCTCCTGAGTCATTTCTACATTTACCATTAACGGCCCTTTCAACCCCCATCACCCGGCACAGTGAGCTTAGAGACTTGTCTCTTAGACAACTTGAAGTGCTCCAGGTATACCATCAGGTACACCACAGGCCCCCTCAACACTGCCCTAACTTGGGATAGGGGCTGGAGGAGTCAGTTGAATGTTACTAGTCTCCGTTTACAACGACAACTACTACTGCCATCCTTTGGTTTGCTCCAGTGAGATGCCGCATAATACTGTGCTAGGAATTTAATTTTTAATGTGATATCCCTATTTATTCTGTGTAAAAATGCAGTTTCCTCTCTAAAGATTGTTCATGATGAAACTACAGTGTTCTGGCACATTTCATAATATTTCTGCATAAAGTGATAACAGAGTGTTTCATTGTCTGACAGTTTTAGTAGAAATATTTACTTTAATTTCTTTAAGTTTAGTAAAACATACAGTGCTATACATATCTCCAGAATATGAAGATCCTTAAGTTTTTTATGCATATTACATGTGCATGACTAAGTTGCTTTAATAAAAGTTTTATAAGTAATATCTTTATATATCTTACAAACATATCTAGAAAATGCAGCATGAATTGGTAAGTAGCAAATTAGACATCAACAAAATTAAAAGAATAAGCCTACATTCACACAACAGTGAAAATACCATTACACAGCTACATTACATTCAGTGTATTTGAATGGGGGCTATTCACATGACCGATTTTTTGACAGACGCTTGCAAGCCCCATACACTTGGGCCTAAACAGTGACCACGAGCTCATTAAGTAATCACGAAAAAACCACGGCATATTACAGTCGCAGCAAAGTGCATGGGATTCTAATGCCGCACTTTTTTTGCTGCGGGACGCTATGTGGGGCCTTATCCTTTGTCTGTCTTTAACCTCTTCCTCTCTTTCTAA
This sequence comes from Leptodactylus fallax, assembly GCA_947044405.1. NCBI lineage: Eukaryota > Metazoa > Chordata > Amphibia > Anura > Leptodactylidae > Leptodactylus > Leptodactylus fallax. Next base: position 448,660 of record CAMRHE010000182.1, read on the forward strand.
ACAGTATACATGTTAATAGGGATCCTCAAAGAAGTTAGAAAGGTCTTTAACCTTGCAGATGCTGTGGTCAATGTTGACCATGGCATCTGTGTGGTTTTATAGTGAAAAGTTAAGTAATATTTTGAAATAGGTATTAAGAAAAATTTTAAAAGGTCAAAAAATCTCCTTAAGGCCAGGGCCCCATGTGGTGTAAATTCCGTGGTTTTACAGTCCCTTCAAAGTGGATGGATTCTAGCGAATTCCATCCACACATTGCGAGACAATACGTGCAGCGGATACGCTGTGATTTCCAAAACTGTTGCGGTTTTGGAAATCGCAGCATGTCAATTATACCTACGGAAACGTCATCAGTTTGCCTGTATGTATAATTGAAGCAGAAAGACTTTCTGTGAAAAGTGCTGTGGGAAAAACTGCGATGCGTTGTCGCCGTGGTTTTTTCCACAGATTTTGCTGCATTTATTATGAGCCTAAGCCAGGAGTGGATTGAGCAGAATGTATAAGTATAATTACTTCCTATATAGTTCCCATTCAGTGGCGTAACTAAAGTCTTGTGGGCCCGGGTGCAAACTTCTGTCTGGGGCTCCCTACCCCCTTCCTGGAGCGAATTCTTGATAGTGGCAGTTATGGGCACTGAAGCAATATCTCAGATACTTGAAAGGAGTACAGCTTTAATACCCACAACTGCAGTTATCAAAAATACGGTGAGTGAGCAGCGCAGCACCTGGCATGTAAACAATACTGGGACAGTATTACATGCTCCACAGTGAACCTCACACAGTATTATGTGCTCCACAGTGAGCCCAACTCAGTATTACGTGCTCCATAGTGGCCCCCAAACAGAATTATATGCTCACAGTGGCCCCCACACAGTTTTATGTGCTCACCAGTGGCTCCCACACAGTATTATGTGCTCAGAGTGCCCACCCCCCAGAGCCTGAACCCCCATTCCCCTTTCTTGCTCACACACAGACTACAGCCCCATATACCCCTCTTGCCCACACACAGCCTGCACCCCCACATCACCCTCTTGCTCACACACAGCCTGTACCCCCATTCCCTGCTCTTGCTCACACACAGCCTGCACCCTCATTCCCTCCTCTTGCTCACATACAACCTGCACCCCCATTCCCCTCTCTTGCTCACACGCATCCTGCATCCCTATGTCCCCCTCTTGCTCACACATGTTCTCTTCTCTCCTCCTTACCTTCCATCAGTCTCCGTTCCCAGCAGCTTCCTTTTCCTGTGTAACACCACACTGTCCTGTACAATCCAGAACAGCTCCGCTCACAGAAGAGTCTGATCACATGGTCATGACGTCATCAAAGGTCCTTTAGCCCACTAGGATTTAGCATCTACTGCAGGACGACCCCCGGAGCGGATGCTCAGCCCAGGACAGGTGAGTATAAGTATTTTTTTATTTTTATACACCTCCCCTGGGCTGGCATTTAATGGAAAGGCCCCTTTCAATTAACAATATGTATAGCGGTCGGGGAACAAGGCTTTCCCCGACCACTATCATGGTGGTCCGGGGCCCCGGCCATTTCCAGTTGGCCACAGGCCCTGTACCCCTCCAGGCCCGGTTGCACTCCCTGCGACCACTATCATTACGCCACTGTTCCCATTCCTCTTGTAGACATTCTTGGCTTTTTGGCTCAAAAAACCGCAGCAAAATCTGAAACAAAAAAGCTGCATTTTTAAAATGTGGAGCCTCAGCCTCAAAATATTTCATTAATCAAAATTGAAAAAAAAAAAGAAAAAAAAATACACGTAATTGCTATACAATTGGTTCCTATAAAAATACAATTGTTCAGTACAATACAAGGTCTCATATAGCTACACTAATGAAACAATAAAAAAAAAGCTGTAACACCGAAGGGAAAACATTTTTATTAGTTCTAAAAGATAAAATTAGGTAATTCAGGGGTTAATTGCTCTTAAGCCACCTAAGCTATGTGCCTAATATATTTACTTGATGCATAAATTAAAAATCTACAATAAAAAAGTGTATTTTAAGGAGGGTTTTTACTAGCAATTGCTAGCGAATCCCATCCACACACTGCAGAAAAATCCTTGTAGCGGAAACACTGCAACTTCCAAAAAATTGCAGCATATCAATTATACCTAATAACTAATGCCAGGAGCCTCAACAACAAGATTGAGGAATAGCATAAGATAGTACAGAGTAGAAGTAGAGGTAAGAGGGTAGAGAAAGAGTACATTATTGATTCCGGAGGGGAATTTGGAGGATGCAGCAGCTCAGGCAGTTATGCACAAATGGGGATACAATGGGGATAATAATACAATTGAAAAATTAAAATTGAAGTGAAGGGTTTACATCCATTGAGATTAAGGCATTAATTGAGATAAAGGCAACAGTTCAGTTTTGTACAAACATTATATGGTATGTACAGTACAGACCAAAAGTTTGGACACACCTTCTCATTCCAAGAGTTTTCTGTATTTTCATGACTATAAAAATTGTAGATTCACACTGAAGGCATCAAAACTATGAATTAACACATGTGGAATTATATACTTAACAAAAAAGTGTGAAACAACTGAAAATATGTCTTATATTCTAGGTTCTTCAAAGTAGCCACCTTTTGCTTTGATTACTGCTTTGCACACTCTTGGCATTCTCTTGATGAGCTTCAAGAGGTAGTCACCTGAAATGGTCTTCCAACAGTCTTGAAGGAGTTCCCAGAGATGCTTAGCACTTGTTGGCCCTTTTGCCTTCACTCTGCGGTCCAGCTCACGCCAAGCCATGTCGATTGGGTTCAGGTCTGGTGACTGTGGAGGCCAGGTCATCTGGCGTAGCACCCCATCACTCTCCTTCTTGGTCAAATAGCCCTTACACAGTCTGGAGGTGTGTTTGGGGTCATTGTACTGTTGAAAAATAAATGATGGTCCAACTAAACGCAAACCGGATGGAATAGCATGCCGCTGCAAGATGCTGTGGTAACCATGCTGGTTCAGTATTCCTTCAATTTTGAATAAATCCCCAACAGTGTTAACAGCAAAGCACCCCCACACCATCACACCTCCTCCTCCATGCTTCATGGTGGGAACCAGGCATGTAGAGTCCATTCGTTCACCTTTTCTGCGTCGCACAAAGACACGGTGGTTGGAACCAAAGATCTCAAATTTGGACTCATCAGACCAAAGCACAGATTTCCACAGGTCTAATGTCCATTCCTTGTGTTCTTTAGCCCAAACAAGTCTCTTCTGCTTGTTGCCTATCCTTAGCAGTGGTTTCCTAGCAGCTATTTTACCATGAAGACCTGCTGCACACAGTCTCCTCTTAACAGTTGTTGTAGAGATGTGTCTGCTGCTAGAACTCTGTGTGGCATTGACCTGGTCTCTAATCTGAGCTGCTGTTAATCTGCGATTTCTGAGGCTGGTGACTCGGATGAACTTATCCTCCGCAGCAGAGGTGACTCTTGGTCTTCCTTTCCTGGGGCAGTACTCATGTGAGCCAGTTTCTTTGTAGCGCTTGATGGTTTTGGCCACTGCACTTGGGGGACACTTTCAAAGTTTTCCCAATTTTTCGAATTGACTGACCTTCATTTCTTAAAGTAATGATGGCCACTCATTTTTCTTTACTTAGGTGCTTTTTTCTTGACATAATACAAATTCTAACACTCCATTCAGTAGGACTATCAGCTGTGTATCCACCTGACTTCTGAATAACACAACTGATGGTCCCAACCCCATTTATAAGGCAAGAAATCCCACTTATTAAACCTGACAGGGCACACCTGTGAAGTGAAAACCATTTCAGGTGACTACCTCTTGAAGCTCATCAAGAGAATGCCAAGAGTGTGCAAAGCAGTAATCAAAGCAAAAGGTGGCTACTTTGAAGAACCTAGAATATAAGACATATTTTCAGTTGTTTCACACTTTTTTGTTAAGTATATAATTCCACATGTGTTCATTCATAGTTTTGATGCCTTCAGTGTGAATCTACAATTTTTATTGTCATGTAAATACAGAAAACTCTTGGAATGAGAAGGTGTGTCCAAACTTTTGGTCTGTACTGTATGTCAAGGGTTAGTGTTGACAGTAGGTAAGCAGCATGAGAGGAATGGAGGAGTGGGTGGTGGTGGGAGAGAGTGTGCAAAGATTACACCATGTAACAATTTTCAAAAACATATTTGTTCCCAGTTGTTAAGTGTGTTTTCCTGATTGTTTGTACATTAAATGAATAGAAAAAAGTTATTATTTCCTGTAAACTTTTGCTTTTGTGGTCAGCACAATTATATTTTGAAATTGATCTATTTTTAAGGATATTCGCAATATTTCAAGATACTTAAGAAGCTTCTGGAATTGTGAGAACTATCAAGAAGTTTCTAGAACTGCCCAGAATTATCTAGAACTTTCTGGGACTGTACAGAATTGTAGGTAGCTGTATAACTACAATTATATAGGGCCACTATAGCCCTTCCTGAGAGACGGAGAGACAGGATCTAATTGATTGGGATTGCATAGTAAGTGGGCAATGGCCATCACAGACAAAGGGGAATTGACCTAGACAGACAGTTGTGAATTCAATATCTATTCAGATTCTGATAACGACAGTATTCACACTTCACCCCACACCCATTACAGGAGGAGCTTAGGAATGTAAATGTATATATTGTGTGTTACTCTGGTACCGGGTGATTAATCTTGCTCTGCTGAATCCTCAGTACACTCTTGAACTTTACTACTGCATGGAATAAAGACCATTTTTATCAAGTTTGGAGAGACATCCTTTTTCCTTACAGTTCACAGCAACTTAGTCAATTTAGATGGCATCAAGAGGTTGCATACATCCAGCAGACGCATTTTGCTACGTATGTGGCCAGTTTATAAAGACAAGAGCGAAAAAGTACTCTGTGGAAGCATCTGCTAAGATGTGTGAGGCATACAAAGCATACTTCGGCATGCCTGTTGGTGACCAAGACAAACCATGGGCTCCTCATTTCACATGTGAGCACTGCAAGAAAACTCTTGAAGGTAAGTGGATAAATGCTACTCTCTTAAATAGCAGATTAACTGTGTTAATATTGTAAATATCACTAGTCATTAGTGTGAAATAGGCCTAAATCAAATTCTCAATCCAAATATTATTTTGTTTGCTTATAGGTTGGTACAGGGGAGAGAAGAGAGCCATGCATTTTGATATCCCAAGAATTTGGCATGAACCGACTGATCACTCAACAAATTGCTACTTCTGCATGGTGGACCCTTCCATACGTCGCACTGGCAAAAATGCACCGCCTGTAACGTATCCTGACATACCGTCATCTATTGCCCCAGTACCACACTGCCCTGAACTTCCTGTATCAACACTTCCAGACAGAGATACACCACCTTCAAAGGAAAGCAGCAGGTCAGACATCGAGGAAGACGTTGAAGATCACGATTTCTCTTCATATGCAGATGAGGAGCGGAAGCCATACTACCCTAACCAAAAAGACCTCAACGATCTGATCAGAGACCTTGGTCTCACCAAGTCCAACGCTGAGCTTCTGACATCAAGGCTCAAGCAATGGAACTTATTAGATGAAAGCGTCCAAGTCACAGATCAGAGGAAGCGTCACCAAGTTTTTTCCATCTTCTTTAGTCATCAAGATGGACTGTGCTTCTGCAACAATGTGGCCGGTCTATTCGAGGTTATAGGTATCACCTGTAACCCGAATGAGTGGCGCCTCTTCATAGACAGCTCATGCAAGAGCCTCAAAGCCGTGCTGCTTCACAATAGGAACAAGTATCCGTCTCTTCCTGTAGCTCACTCGGTGCACCTGAATGAGGAATACACCAGTGTCAAGATGTTGCTAGGTGCCTTGAAGTATAATGAGTACGGCTGGGAAGTTATCGGAGATTTCAAAATGGTGTCATTCCTGATGGGCCTCCAAGGTGGTTTTATTAAGTATCCTTGCTTTATTTGCCTTTGGGACAGCCGGGATACTGAAGCGCACTACCACAGGCGGGACTGGCCTCAGCGGACAGAGTTCACTGTGGGGAAGAACAATGTAAAGTGGGAGCCACTGGTGGACCCACGCAAGGTGCTGATGCCACCACTACACATCAAGTTGGGGCTCATAAAACAATTTGTCAGGGCTCTAGATAAGGAGTTGAGAGCTTTCAATTACCTCCAAGATCTTTTACCTAAGCTGTCTGAAGCAAAGATCGAAGCTGGTGTCTTCGTCGGACCACAAATCAAGAAGATCATAGAGTGCAGTGAATTTCCCAAGAAGCTGAATAGGAAGGAGAGAGCAGCTTGGAACAGTTTTGTCGCAGTGGTTCGTGGCTTCCTAGGCAATCATAAAGATGAAAACTATGTACAACTGGTTCAGGCTCTGATAAAGAACTATGCTGCAATGGGCTGCAGGATGTCACTCAAAATCCATATCCTTGATGCTCATCTTGATAAGTTCAAAGAGAACATGGGAGCTTATTCAGAGGAGCAAGGCGAGCGCTTTCACCAGGACATTATGAACTTTGAACGCCGTTACCAAGGACAATATAACGAAAACATGATGGGCGACTATATTTGGGGATTGATTCGTGAAACTGATTAGCAATATAGTCGTAAATCTCTGAAAACCGCACACTTCTGAACAGTTTTTGGTAATCTGTGTAAATTTGCAATGCATATAGTGTTCTTAGTCTGACTGTATAAATGAGAAGATGCTAAATCGTCTGTTTCTATAGTAAAAATGCATAATTTTCGTTGCCGTGGTCACAAAAGCGAAGTTTATGATGAATGTAAGCAATTTTTAATTCGTTTTAGACATAAGCAATTGGAATATAACATTTAAAAGCTGGGAACAAAATTTGTGTTACATAGTGTTATTTTCTTTGCTGTTGGAGAGTGAGATCGCTGCAGGGATGAATGACCTTCTTAATCTTTCCTTGCCACATGGAAGTTGTATGAATCTACCACTGAAGGAGCACTGTTGGTTGGAGATGGTAGTATAGAGGGGGTGAGACCGGTTTCCAGTGACGGTTTTGAATTTTCTGGGTCCTCTTTTGCAGGCTTCTCTCCTAACCGTCCAGCTATTGTCCAACAACACATGTGATGTTTATGTGATGCTTTTGTGATGAGTTTTCTGATCTTGTTCGCATGTCTAGATTTTGCATTCCCTGCCCCCGCAATGGCCCCATAGAATAGTAACCCTACAATCACGGACTGGTAGAAGGTTTTGAGCAGGGCTCTGTGGATGTTGAAAGCTTTTAACTGCCTCAGGAAGAACAGCCTATTGGCCCCCATCTTGACCACATTGTCCACGTTGAGACTCCAGTCAAAATTATTGTCAAAATTATTGTCAATATGGAGGCCCAAGGTATTTGTATGAGCTGACTGATTCCACTACTTGCCCTTTGATAGTGATTGGGGAGACTTGCAAAGGGACTCACCAAAAGTCAATAATCAGATTCTTGCTTTTACCCACTTTGGTCATTGTTAATGCTCCATGATAATGTAATCAGTGAACCAACTCACTAATGGTTCCACTACTGACATTAGCCTTAGTTTTGCTGCAAGTAAATCTGGCCAGATGGTGTTGAATAATAATAATAATACATAATACATTTTATTTATATAGTGCCAACATATTCCGCAGCACTGTACAATTTGTAAGGTTCAAGTTCAGACAAAAAAGATACATTACAAAGAAATAGTCAATTCACACAATGGAACGGAGGGCGCTGCTCGCAGGAGCTTACAATCTATGAGAAGGTGCTAATAAAGTTATAGAAGGTGATTCTAAATACTGGGCTTTGCCCCTAAAGGTGCATGTATACCCTGTGAGTTAGAAACAATAATGTTAGAAGAGGGATATGACATAGTGGGAATAAACGAGACATGGCTGGATGACAGCTATGACTGGGCTGTAAATATACAGGGGAACAGTCTATTCAGAAAAGACGTGATAAATAAGAGAGGGGGAGAAAATCCTTCCTAAAATGAGGAAAATGAACATGTAGAGTTTCCACCCTAATGATGGAAAAAAGTGAGAGAAAAATACTAATACAGGTTTGCTATAAACACTTCACAGTATCAATTGGTCATGTATGAAGCAAAAAAAAAAATCAATAAAACGTAACTTTTATTAAGTCAGTGTTAAATAAATAGACATCCACTAAGTAAAATACCATACTCAGTATGGTTGTATGGGGGCAATCACTAAGGTTTCACACCCAGAACAGGTCCAGCCACTATGTGACTGCTCATAGGTGGAAGTTACTGTAGTTTATGAACACTTAATTGTTCAGTGTCCCAGCTACCACCTCAAGAGCACTAAATCATCATATCAAATATTCGCTCTGGTATGAGTCCACCATGTGGATATAGCCTAAGTGTAGTAATTATCAAGTCCCTCGTGGTTGACCCTTTCTCTTAGTCAATAGTCCCTACAGTTAGGAGGTCAGACCTGGGGCTAGGTTGGAAGAGATGATACCCCACCTCAGATCATGCTTAACCAGAATAATCTGTCCCTGCTCCGCCAAGTCTATTCACCTTTGGACCTGATGATAAATCTATACTGCCAAAAATAACTGCATGTGTTCAGGAGCACATCTCCTCCTTCCAAATGTAAATACCCCTAAATATATTGGTCTGACTCGATAACGGGACTAAGACAAATAGGATTGTCCCCCTGCAAACCAAATCAATGATGTAAAAGCTAGAGTATTTGGCCAAACTCCTGTAAAATCCTCATGAATATATAAAACAATAGGTAGCAGCTACATTGACTGTCTACTCAAATCCAAATGCAGGTAAATATATAGGGAAAACACCCACACAAGCTGCTCAGATAGTCTGCAGCATAATTCAGTCTGATCCCTGTATATTAATATTGTCTCCCTGCATAAGGGGCTGCAAGGCTCTAATACATAGCAAATAACGCTCTACGCGTTTCCCCCGGGGCAATCAATGACCAGGGTCATCAGGAGCATGTTATCCAAATAGTCCTCCATAGAGGAGGGAGGCCACAACCTATCAAAAAAAATAATAAATTTGCAGTTAAAACTGCATTTCCTGGAGCTCTGATTGTGAGCTCCGGTACTCTCAATAGCCGGCGTTGCAACTGAGGGAGATCGGCTTTACATAGCCTAGTCCTTCCTCTGGGACGACGCCCCCTAAAGGGGTGTATTCAATTGTCACCCAATCAGTGTTTTTATGGTTGACCAAATATATAAAGGGGATTGGTTGTCCAAATATATAAACAAAACAGTACATGGCTAGGAGACAGCACTTTCAGCGCGATCATACATCGTTAGCATACTAAAAACAGTAATGATGATGAAAATAACAACATCATCTTCTAAGTGTAGAGTTGAAGATCTTATCAGTAACCTTTGGGAGACCACAGCGGGTAAATAATCAACGAACCCGTTATAGCTGGAGCTCATGGAGATAGTGTATAAGGCAGGAACAGTCATCCTGTCCTTACGCTGCTTCCTATTCAAACTCCCTTACGGGTAATTATGGAATAGAACCGTTCTAAATAACGTACAGAGGGATGCTGTATTCACCAGGACCGATCATTTGCTATAAGTTTCTAAGTCAGCTAAAAGTAATGAGGTAAATATTATGGGGGACTTCAACTACCTCGATATAAATTGGGAAACAGAAACCTGCAGGTCCAACAAAGGTAACAGGTTTTGGCAAAATTAAAGACAATTACCTTTTTTAGTAGTGCAGGACCCAACACGAGAGGGGACAGTTCTAGACCTAATTTTAAGAGGCCTCACAAAATAGTGATCACAACATAATACATAGAGGCCATAAACTGGGACAATGTTCTTAAAAACAAAAGTACATAGTCTAAATGGGACATTTTTTAAAACCATCTAAAATCAGTCCTGTAAAAAATATACAATATACCGTATGGGAATAAGCATGTTAGGAACAAAAGAAAACAACTGTGGTTAAACACAACTGTGAGGGGCACAATAAATGATAAAACTGATTAAACTGTTGAAATAGGAGGGAAGTGGTGAAGTTTTAAATAATTACAAGGAGAAAAATAAGGTAAAAAAACAGTAAACAAAACAGATAAAGGGACAGAGAGGTTAATTTCCAAGGAAAGTAAAAATAACCCAAAAATATTCTTTAATCAAATATATAGCAAAGAACTTAAAACAGAGACTGAGCCTGTCAAAAATAATCTAGGATTAATGGTGGAGAAGGATGAGGGAAACGCAAATATATTAACTGCCTTCTTCTCTACTGTTTTTATACATGAAAATGCAATCACTGGTGGCATGACTAGAGATAATGAAAATTCTCCATTAAATGTCACCTGCCTAACCCAGAAAGAAGTGCAGAGGCGTCCCCCTAAATTAGACAAGTCCCCAGGTCCTGATGGTATTCAGTCTCGAGTTCTGAACAAATTAAACATAGTGATAGACAGACCACTGTATCTAATACTTCGGTACTAAAAAAAGACTATGTCCCACAAGACTGGCACATAGCAAATGTTGTGCCAATATACAAAAATGGGTAAAATGTGATACTAAAAACTATAGTCCATTAAGTCTAACCTCAGTGGGGGGTAAAATATTTGAAGATTTTCTAAAAGATGCTATCCTGGAGTATCTCAATGAAAATAACCTCATAACACCCAATCAGGGCGAGTTTATGAGAAATTAGTCCTGTCAGATTAATCTGATTTGCTTCTATGAAGAGGTCAGTTATAGACTCGACATGGGTAATGTGGTAGACATGGTGCATTTGGACTTTTCAATGGCTTTCAATACCACATAAAAAGTTGGTATACAAAGTGAGAATGTTGGGACTGTTGGATAAAGACATATGCATTTGGGTTCACAACTGGCTCAGTGATATCAAACAGAGGGTGCTTGTTAATGGTAAATACTCAGACTGGGTCAACAGTGGAATGCCACAGGGGTCAGGATTGGGTCCTCTCCTGTTTATTATGTTTATTAATGACCTTGTAGAGGGTTTACAGAGCAGGGTGTCCTTATTTGTGGATGATACTAAACTATGTAAAGTAATCAAAAATGAGGAGGATAGTAGAAAATTATAGGGGGATCTTAGGGAAGCTGGAAGCATGGGTGGAGACAAATGAAAATGAAGCAAATGTCAAATGAAGTTTAATGTATTGTACAAGTTTAAAAAGCACCTGGATGCATTTCTTGAATGGAAAAATACCAATAATTAGAGTGAGGAAAGATATTTTTCCCCTGACATGGGGTAATTGGCATCAGCCTCATGGGGATTTTTGCTTTCCTCTAGATTAACGCTGTAGGGTTATAGGTTGGAATTGATGGACCTGTGTCTTCATTCAACCTCATCTACTATGTTACTATATGCTCACTCATATAGATGACCAGAGAATAGGCACAGGAGGAATAACCTCCAAACCAGGGTCCTCAGCTAAGATGTCAATAGCCCCCAACTGGATGCTTGGGCCAAGGAGTTCTTTTCCACCTTAAATACTCACCTGTCAAAATACAGAATACACTGGGCCCTGTTGCCAAAATCCAATGATGCAGTGATAAAGGGTATCCTGAAAAATCCATAGAATCAGAACCATAACTATATAAGGTCTCTCCTATTGCTATATTCCCAGAATTGGCATGGCGACTGCTCCAACTGCACAAAGTCTTCAATCCACTGCTGGTAGCTTTAAGGGAAAGGAACATCTCATAGACTATACCTTCTGACTAACAGACCAATAAACAGACAAAAAGCACCATCTTTAAGTCACTTAAGGAACTCTCCACGTTCCTGGAAACATTTGAACTACAGATTATGGCCTCAACCTACTCTACTGCTCTACTACTAACCTCCTCTACTAATCGAGAGATGTGGCAAGAGGCCCAACTTAAGCCACGATGATGCTCTAGGAAACCAAGAGCACCTCCAACAAATACACCTCCAATCCAACACATTGAACTCAGAGAGATTTTAGTCAGCAAGTTACAATCCTTGTATCATAGTTACATAGTTATATAGTAGATGAGGTTGGATGAAGACACCAGTCCATCAAGTCCATCTTATTGCCCTACAGTGTTGATCCAGAGGAATGCAAAAGAACCCATGAGGTTTGTGCCAATTGCCCTATTTCAGGGGAAAAAAATTCCTTCCCGACTCCAATTTGGCAATAAGTATAAAACCCTGAATCAACTTGTCCTTAGCAAAATCTAGAACCCATAAACCATAATATTTTTCTGTTCGAGAAAGACATCAAAGCCCTCTTTGAACTTGTTCAATTAATCCACCATCACCTCTTCCTGGGGCAGTGAGTTCCATAGCCTCACTGTTATCACAGTAAAGAATCCCCTTCTATGTTGCTGGTGAAACTTTCTCTCCTCCAGACCTAGAGGATGTCCCCTTGTGACTGTCACTGGCCTAGGAGTAAAAAGATGATTAGAAAGTTCTTTGTGCTGTCCCTTCATGTATTTGTACATTGTTATTAGGTCTCCCTGTAGACGTCTTTTTTCTAAACTGAATAACCCCCAGTTTGTTAATCTATCTTTGTACTCCAATCCATCTATGCCCTTAATAATTTTGGTCGCCCTTCTCTGCACTCTCTCTAGTTCGATTATGTCCTTGTATACTGGGGCCAAAAATTGCACGCAATAGTCTATGTGTGGCTATAGCAGTGATTTGTATAGAGACATAACTATGTTCTTCTCATGGGAATCTATACCTATTTCGATGTATCCCATAATTTTATTTTCCTTGGCGGCAGCTGCCTGGCACTGGTCACTAAAGGAAAGCTTGCTGTCCACCAAAATCCCCAAGTCTTTTTCATTGGCAGTCTTACCCAGTAATTTAATATTAAGTACATAATCATACATTTTATTTCGTCAACCAAAATGCATAACCTTACATCTGTCAACATTAAACTTCATTTGCCAAGTCTCTGCCAATGCTTGCAGCTTCCTTAGGTCTCCCTGTAATATTCTACTATCCTCCTCATTTTTGATTACCTTACAGAGTTTAGTATCCTCTGCAAATATGGACACCCTGTTCTGTAAACCCTTTACCAGGTCATTAATAAAGATATTAAACAAAGGAGGACCCAGTACTGACCCCTGTGACACTCCACTGGTGACTTTGACCCAGTCTATTTACCATTAAGAAGTACCCTCTTGTTTCCTGTCAATTAGCCAGTTGTGAACTCAGATGCATATATTTTCCTCCAGTCCCAACATTCTCATTTTGCAAACCAACCTTTTATGTGGTACAGTATCAAAAACCTTTGAAAAGTCCAGATATACTACATCTACCGCATTACCCATGTCCAGTCTAGAACTGACCTCTTCATTGAAGCTGATCAGATTAGTCTGACAGAACCGATTCCTCATAAACCCGTGCTGATTGGGTGTTATAATATTATTTACAATGAGATATTCCAGGATAGCATCTCTTAAAAAAACCCTCAAATATCTTACCCACCACAGAGGTCAAACTTACTGGCCTATAGTTTCCAGGCTCACTTTTAGACCCCTTTTTGAAAATTGGCACCACCTTTACTATGCGTCAATCATGTAGAACAGACCCAGTCATTACTGAATCCTTAAATATTAGATATAAGGGTCTATCTATCACTGTGCATAATTCTCTCAGAACTCAGGGTGTATGCCATCTGGACCCGGCGCTTCCTCCTAGGTTAAACAGGTGACATTTAATTGAGAGTTAACATTACCCCTAATCATATTGCTGTCCATTGCATTTTCTTGTGTAAGCACCAAAGAGAAGACATTTAATAGTTGTGCCTTTTCCTCATCCTCCTCCACCATTACACCCAGATTATTTTTGAGAGGGCTAAAATTGTCAGTTTTTATTTTCTTATTATTTATGTAATTGAAGAATGATTATTTTTACTTTCCTTGGGAATTATTCTCTCAGCCTCGATCTTTGCCTCCTTTAAATGCTTCTTTTTTATCCCTAATTGCACTCCTTACTGGTTTAGTCACCCATATTGATTTTTCTATGATTTCTGGCCTGCTTATTCCCATAAGGTATGTTTTTAGTGGTCCTATTTAGCATGCTCCTTTCTCAACTGGTTAAAATTGGCCTTCCTGAAGTTTAGTGTTTTTGTACCCCCTCTACTGAACATCTTTTTAATGTGTACAAGAAAACTTATTATGTTGCGGTCACTATTATTTAGATGACCCCCAACCTCCACTTTTGACAATGTGTCAGGTTCATTTGTGAAAATTAGGTCTAAAAGTGCCTCGCCTCTTGTTGGGTAATTATCTTTTATTACTAACAATCAGTGGCGTAGCTAGGAATGGCTGGGCCCCAAGGCAAACTTTTCACATGGGGCCCCCCCCGAACCGCTGCCCCCAATGGCCCCCCCCGGACCGCCCCCCTCCAACCCCCCCAAAAATAAAGCATTCCTGCGCACACTATTATGTGCCATAGTGGCCCCTGCACACAGTATCATGCCCCATAGTGGCCCCTGCACACAGTATCATGTCCCATAGTGGCTCCTGCACACAGTATCATGTCCCATAGTGGCCCCTGCACACAGTATCATGTCCCATAGTGGCCCCTGCACACAGTATCATGTGGGACAACGGTAAGTATATAGGGCCTGTTACCTGCTGGGGTTACTCCAGCAGGTAACGGCCTATTAGAAAAAAAAAAAAAAAAAGCATCGGGGCCCGCGGGGCCCCGTAATGTCCCGGGCCCTGTGGCAGCTGCTACCGCTGCTACCCCGGTAGTTACGCCCCTGCTAACAATAACCTGTTCCCTTTGTTGGTAGTTGAAATCCCCCATAATAATGACTTTATTATGCTTTGCAGTCTCATCTATTTGTTTTATTAGTATATTTTCAGATTTTTCCATTATATTTGGGGATTTATAACAAACACCTATCAGTATTTTATTATTCTTATTTATAATTTCCACCCATAAGGACTCCACTATTCATTTTCCTCCCAGTTGTCCTCACGCAGGACTGGCTTAAGGCAGGATTTTACATATAAGAAAACCCCTCCTCCCCTTTCCCCTTGTATGCTCCATTCTAAACATACTGTACTCCTATATATTTACAGCCCAGACATAGCTAGAGTCCAGCCATGTCTAACTTATCCCCACTATATCATATTTTTATTCCAACATTATTACTTCTAGTTCCTCCATCTTGTTGGTGAGACTTCTGGCATTAGTATACATATATTTCATGGCTTTATCTTTATCCCTGCTCTTCCACTGCCTACTGACTGTTCTAACCCAACCCCCCGTTCCACCCCCAGTTAAATTATTTAACCCTCTTTCCATTTCTATACTATCTTGCCCTACACGGTCCCCATTAAGGTGCAGTCCATCTAGGGGCATAGCTAGCGGGGGGGGGGGGGGGTGATATTGTTAGAAGTATATTCTGTATGTTCGTTGCTGCTTACTCATTTTGCTTTGTCTGCCTAGCAACAGTGAGGTAGTAAAGGAGGAGGAGCTGAGCTAGGAAGAAGAGATGCTAGACAGAGATTCTTGGAGGAAGCACGGAATAAAGAGTTCTGATCCATAAAAGTCATTATCGCATAGTGGACTTATTCCAGGTAACCTGCATCCTCACTACATCAGGCGACAAGGATTAAGAATCATCAACTAAAGGTATTTCACAGCTACAGCAAATTGTATACAAGACTGCAGTACTAGCACTAGCCATGGCCTGCTTACCCTCATTTGCTGCATTTGATGTGCACCAGCCCCAAGCAAACTTGGCAGCATGCTGGAATAAATGGCTGAAACGCTTTGAGATATTCTTGCAAGCACTGAACATTACTGACAATGCAAGAAAGAAAGCAATGTTGTTACACTACGCAGGGGAAAAGTCTATGATATCTTCACAACTCTGCCTAATACAGGGGAGGACAGTGACTACGTGCTATGCAAAGCAGCATTAAGTAAGCACTTCTCTCCATACATACAGTGCCTTGCGAAAGTATTCAGCCCCCTTGAACTTTTCAACCTTTTGCCACATTTCAGGCTTCAAACAAGAAGATATAAAGTTTTAATTTTTTGGTGAAGAATCAACAACAAGTGGGACACAATTGTGAAGTGGAACGAAATTTATTGGTTAATTTAAACTTTTGTAAAAAATAAAAAACTGAAAAGTGGGGCGTGCAATATTATTCGGCCCCTTTACTTTCAGTGCAGCAAATTCACTCCAGAACTTCAGTGAGGATCTCTGAATGATCCAATGTTATCCTAAATGACTGATGATGATAAATATAATCCACCTGTGTGTAATCAAGTCTCCGTATAAATGCACCTGCTCTGTGATAGTCTCAGGGTTCTGTTTAAAGCGCAGAGAGCATGATGAAGACCAAGGAACACACCAGGCAGGTCTGTGATACTGTTGTGGAGAAGTTTAAAGCCGGATTTGGATACAAAAAGTTTTCCCAAACTTTAAACATCCCAAGGAGCACTGTGCAAGCGATCATATTGAAATGGAAGGAGCATCAGACCACTGCAAATCTACCAAGACCCGGCCGTCCCTCTAAACTTTCATCTCAAACAAGGAGAAGACTGATCAGAGATGCAGCCAAGAGGCCCATGATCACTCTGGATGAACTGCAGAGATCTACAGCTGAGGTGGGAGAGTCTGTCCATAGGACAACAATCAGTCGTATACTGCACAAATCTGGCCTTTATGGAAGAGTGGCAAGAAGAAAGCCATTTCTCAAAGATATCCATAAAAAGTCTCGTTTAAAGTTTGCCACAAGCCACCAGAGAGACACAGCAAACATGTGGAAGAAGGTACTCTGGTCAGATGAAACCAAAATCGAACTTTTTGGCCACAATGCAAAACGATATGTTTGGCGTAAAAGCAACACAGCTCATCACCCTGAACACACCATCCCCACTGTCAAACATGGTGGTGGCAGCATCATTGTTTGGGCCTGCTTTTCTTCAGCAGGGACAGGTAAGATGGTTAAAATTGATGGGAAGATGAATGGAGCCAAATACAGGACCATTCTGTAAGAAAACCTGTTGGAGTCTGCAAAAGACCTGAGACTGGGACGGAGATTTATCTTCCAACAAGACAATGATCCCAAACATAAAGCAAAATCTACAATGGAATAGTTCACAAATAAACATATCCAGGTGTTAGAATGGCCAAGTCAAAGTCCAGACCTGAGTCCAATCGAGAATCTGTGGAAAGAGCTGAAAACTTCTGTTCACAAATGCTCTCCATCCAACCTCACTGAGCTCGAGCTGTTTTCCAAGGAAGACTGGCCAAGAATTTCAGTCTCTCGATGAGCAAAACTGATAGAGACATACCCCAAGCGACTTGCAGCTATAATCACAGCAAAAGGTGGTGCTACAAAGTATTAACTTAAGGGGGCCAAATAATTTGGCACGCCCCACTTTTCAGTTTTTTATTTTTTACAAAAGTTTAAAATATCCAATAAATTTCGTTTCACTTCACGATTGTGTCCCACTTGTTGATTCTTCACCAAAAAATGAAAATTTTATATCCTTGTTTGAAGCCTGAAATGTGGCAAAAGGTTGAAAAGTTCAAGGGGGCCGAATACTTTCGCAAGGCACTGTAAATGCTGCCTTTGAAATTTTCAAGTTTAGACAGTCAAAACAGTCAGCAACAGAAAGCATTGATACATATGATGTTCGCTTAAGACAACTTGCAGCTTACTGAGAATTTTCAGATACAGACAAGGAAATTCTGATGCAACTCATACAAGGTTGTGTCTCATCTAGGTTAAGGAGACAAGCACTCAGAGATCCCACCATGACTTTAGCAAAGTTACTGGGCATTGCACGTATTCATGATGCAGCAGAGAATTGAGCTAAACTTATAGAGAACACAGACTGTATGCCAGACCAGCCATCTTCTATATCAAAGCTCACTCAGAAGCCACATGTGCCGTTCACAGAGACATCAACCTGCCACAACTGTGGAGGTCCTTATCCTCATCAGAAACCCTGCCCAGCAAAGGGAGTAACTTGTCATAACTGTGGGAAACAAAATCACATTGCAAAAGTTTGCAGATCTAAATCACAATTTTCTCTCTCTGCAAAACAAGTCATGCCACAGAAAGTTCAGGCAGTGCACCCTGCTGATGAGCCCAGCAGCACCTACTTATTCTCAGTGACTGAAGAGGTGTCTCAAAATGTGCATGCAATTCCTAATCCCAAACAAGTCATCTTAATAAATGGCACTCCAGTGGAGACACTTGGAGATACAGGGGCGTCTGTCAACGTTATTAGTCACGTCACCTATAACCAGCTAAAGAACAAACCTGCTTTGCAATGTACTAACCTGAAGATATATCCTTATGGTTCAGCTACTGCATTACCCCTGTGTGGCAAATTTCAGTCAGTACTAACGTCTGATGGGAAATCCATCACGGACACTTTCTATGTAGTGGAGTATTCTGCAGACACTCTTCTCAGCTGCAGTAGTGCGGTATCTCTGGGCCTAGTGAAACTGGTAAACAGTGTAACACACTCTTCTGTCCATAATATTATGCAGAAATATCCTCAACTCTTTCAAGGCCTAGGAAAGCTGAAAGACTTTCAAGTGAAATTACACAATGACCAGTCAGTACAGCCTTCAGTTCAACCTCACAGGCACATGCCATTCCATGTCCGCAAGCATGTAGAGAAAGAACTGCAAGACCTGGAGACATCTGATGTTATTGAATGTGTGGAGGGCCCAACTTCCTGGGTCTCACCAATTGTTGTTGCGCCTAAATCTAAGCAGCCTGGTGAAATCAGATTATGTGTAGATATGCAACATGCCAATCAAGCCATTCAAAGAGAAAGGCACATTACGCCTACCATTGATGACATTCTTGCAGCTCTAAATGGTGCAAAAATATTTTCAAAAATTGATCTAAAATCTGGATATCATCAGCTTGAATTGCACCCAGACTCCAGATATATGACAACTTTTAGCACTCATGTCGGTCTGAGACGGTTCAAGAGGCTGAACTTTGGCATTTCATCGGCTGCAGAAATATTTCAGAACATTATCAGACAGGTTCTTTCAGGAATACCTGGAGTCCTCAATGTCAGCGATGACATCCTTATCTTTGGCACAACCCAAGAGGAGCATGACAACCACTTAGAACAAGTCTTTCAGAGACTGCAAACCTGCAACCTAACCGTAAATCTGTCAAAATGTGAGTTCAAAAAATGAAAATGGCGTTTCTGCAGACCCTGAGAAAATAGCTGCCATAACCTCTGCTAGCCAGTGTCAAAATGTATCAGATGTTTGGAGTTTTCTTGGACTGGTCGCATACTGTGGAAGTTTCATACCTGATCTGGCTACTGTTTCTGAACCCCTACGACACCTCACTAAAAAAGATGCTCCTTGGTCATGGACAGTTGAACATCAATCAGCATTTGACACATTAAAGTCCAGTCTGACTAGTAACACAGTCATGGCCTATTTTGATCCTCTAAAGTCTACTGAGCTCATTGTGCATGCCAGTCCTGTAGGCCTTGGTGCGATTTTAACTCAGGTGTCCAAAACTGGCAGCATTTCCACAGTCTCCTATGCAAGCAAGGCTTTGACAGAGACAGAACAGCGCTATTCCCAAACTGAGAGGGAAGCTCTTGCAGTTGTATGGGGATGCCTTCATTTCCATCTTTACCTCTTTGGTCGTCCATTCACAGTGGTAAGTGATCATAAACTACTCATTCCAATCTTCAGTAAACATTCATCAAAGCCACCCCCACGACTTGAACGCTGGCTACTCCACCTACAGAACTACCACTTTCATTTGAGATATGAGGCAGGAGCTGGGAACCCTGCAAACTGTTTTTCAAGACGCCCTTCACCGCAGTCTACCAAAGATGACTTGCCCGCCACTGTCTTAGCTGAGGAGCATATAAGTCTCGTTGTTACATATTATGTGCCAAGAGCAATGACTATAGTAGAAATTAAACATGCGGTGGATTCTGATGCCCAGCTCCAGTTAGTTATTGACGCTGTTCAGTCTAAGAACTGGAGCTCTTTTCTAGATGAGGCTCGCCTTCAACCACAGGGTCAAACAGCATATTTGCAGGCCTTCTTTCATGCACAACACTCTCTCTCTGTGTCTGACTCACACATACTACTGTGTGACAACCGCCTGGTCATACTTCAGAAACTTCAAAGTAGAGTGATCGATCTGGCTCACGAGGCTCATCAAGGTATAGTTAAAACAAAGCAATTGCTTAGGGAGAAAGTATGGTTTCCAGGACTAGATAAACAAGTGGAAACACTTATTAATGCATGTATACCTTGTCAAGCAACTATGGTAGGCCATAGTCAAGCACCAGTACAAATGTCACCTCTGGCAGAAAGTCCGTGGACTGCTGTTAGTGTTGATTTTTGCACTTTGCCAGATCATTCCTATTTACTGGTTGTCATAGATGATTTTTCTAGGTTTCCAGTCATTGAACCTGTTTCCACCAACTCTGCAAGAGCCGTCATACCAAAATTGGACAAGATCTTCTCTGCATATGGCATACCTGAAACAGTAAAGACCGACAATGAGCCACCTTTCAATAGTGCAGATTTTCAGTCTTTTGCAACTTATGTTGCTTTCATCCATAGGAAAATAACTCCTTACTGGCCTCAAGCCAATGGTGAAGTGGACCACTTCATGCAATCAATCAACAGAACTCTTAGGATTGCTACAAGGATTTGCAACAAGAATTATACAAATTCCTTAGACAGTACAGAGCCTCCCCACACACTACTACAGGAACTCCACCAGCAACTGCACTTTTCGACAGGCTTTTGCGCATTAAGTGTCCGACCATCCCTTTAGTTTTCATCCAGACTTCATTGGTCCTCAATGATTCCCTTGCCAAAGGCAGGATGAAAAGATATGCAGAGAAGAGCAGTCATCATTTCAAACACCTGGATGTAGGAGACTGGGTCCTTGTTAGAAGGCTGACACCTAGTGACAAATCATCATCCCCTTATCATCCAGTACCCTTTCAAGTCACACATGTCAAGGGTACCATGGTTACTGCTCAACACCAGGGTCATCAAGTCACAAGAAATGTGTCCCATTTTAAAAAGCTTCGCAGCTATGACCCAGGAGCAAGTACAGAGGAGACAGATGATGAGGAAATCCCCCCAGATACAACTGGTTCAGCAACACCAACAAGAGATGCCTCCGACAATTCACAGACTTTATCTGATAATGAGATGTCTCGACGCTACCCGACAAGAATGAGTCGAAAGCCACCAACGCACCTCATGGATTATGTTCTGCAATAAACTTTTTCTGTGAATCTGGATGTTTGATTTATTGTCCATTTTTAATGGTTGCATTTTCCTTTGTGTTTTTTATAAGAAGGAGAGAGATGTGATGTTGTTATAAGTATATTCTGTATGTTCTTTGCTGCTTACTCATTGTTCTGTGCCAGAACGCAGAGGTCCTGGTGATCTCCAGTGAGCAGCGGCGGAGGCTCCTTCTCGGGGGATCAGAGGTAGGTGATGTTTATTTATTTTTACACACTTGGGGCATTTATATAGAGGGGGTAATACATATAAGGGTGGAAAAGGGGGGGGGGGGCTTTATATATAAGAAAGGACCTTTGGGTATTAGGGGGCCTTAATAAAAGGGGGTATAATTTATAAAGAAGGGCAGTGGGGGCAGTATGAATATAAGGGGGTATTGGGGCAGCATTAAAGGGGTTTTCCAGGAAGTAATAAAATTTACTGGTAAGCACTGGTAAGCTTTAATATTCCCCGGTTAACCCCCTTAAAGGAGAAATTGCACATGATGCTGGGGATGGTGAAACAAACAAAAAAATTATACTCAACAGTCCCCAGCACACAATGTCCGCTGCTTGTGTCAACCACGTGCTTTCCTGCTGCTCCAGTGTTTTATTTTGGCGGAAGTCCCCGCTGCACTATGATGTCCCGTCTCCTTTTCCTTAAGCCCTTGAGGCCGCTGATTGGCCTCAGCAGTCACGTGTGGCAGGGACTTAAACCAAAACCACACTTTATATTCAAAACATACTCACAAGCTCACGCACTTGCTTTATAACTTAGCTTTTAAAGCTTCTCCAAGTTGCACAGAAAGCTGCAACTGATTCCTCTTATAACACTTGACCTTAAATAGCCTAGCTGGTTTACAGATGTTCATTGCATTATGTATTCCTTTTCTCTTCCTTTGGTTTTTGGTGACTGTTGCTCACCCAGAGATTGTTTAGGATGTCATCCTCATCAGGGGTCCCTGGGGACCAACCTTACTATTGGTTTTCTAATCCCCATATAGGGACTGCAGAGCTAGGGCTACTGTTGCTTTCAAACTTGTTTTAGAACAGGTTTGAATGCAACAGTAGCACTTTTTTAAAATTTTTTTTAGCTGGGGCAAATCTCAAATGTCCCACAAATTATTACTCTACTTGGTTCCATAATCCACAGCCAGACCAAAAGGCAGGGGAAGGCTGTCCATAGCTCTACATAAAATCTTCCAGCACACCCTCATAGCGACAAAAGTCAACCCAGAAGCGAGGTTTCTTATCCTAAAGATTGTATACTCATATACAGTTGTGACTTATTTAATTGGAATTAAAGACCAGTGGGGGACACAGTCAGCACTGGAGAACAAGCAGCAGGGGATTTCTGAAGAGATTATTCAGGATTAGACAGCATGGCTGCTTTTCTTCAGATAGTGCTACACTTGCTCTTCTCAGGCAATGACATCATGTCCATTGGTCACATAGCTATGCTATTAATTTAAATGGGATGGAGCTGTATCTTGGCCATGTGACCAATGGACATGATGTCACTGAATGAGAAGAGGAAATGGAGCTTTATCTGAAAGAAAGCAACCATGTTTTTTAAACATGGATAATCTAGTTAAGATTTCTTTTTCCATTATTTTAACCCATTCTGAATCTGTTGTAAAATATTTTTACCCACCAAGTTCCTGCAGTGCAACTGTTGCCTGAGCTCCCAAATCAGCAGAATACTACATTTAATTTAGTATAACACATTAAGGGTCATTTCCCAAAACTAGTGCAAAGAAGAGGAGAGAATGTTCCCATAGCAACCCATCAAGTTATTTGAAGGAATCTGAAAACTAAGGGTTGGAATCAGATTGATAGCTAAAAATCATCTCCTTTAATTTTCTTTCATACTAGTGTTATTATACAGCATTTCTCCAATGTAACTCAAAATCAGTAAAGGGAAAATATTGCAGAGGATTTGCAAATGTACTCAATTTATCGTAACCCTCTACCTATTTTCAACAATGCTTAAGGCAATACAAATGAATAGTAACTATTTTAATACCAATTTCCATCTTATAAAGTCATAGCATATCAGTAGACTTTGCCATCACTTGATGATGGGTGGGGCCCTGACCTCTTGCCCCGCCATGATCTTGAGAATTTAGGTGATATAGCACAAGTCTAGCACTACAATTCTTTCCAGTTTTATTTGCATAGCAGCACTAGCAGTTACCTGGCTGTGGAGGATAATGCAGCATGACCCCATTCACTTAAATAATTCAGTGTTGCGGTTAAAAAAAAACCCCAAAAAAACAGTAAAGGAGAAACAGCACCTTTTTTTTTATAGGAGCAGTGGATATCTGACTTCCCTAAGGTAAAAGAAATACTCAATGCCAAAATTGAATTGATTGGAAAGGCATGGCACAGAGGGAAGCCGCCTGCAAAGAACATTAAGGCTCCTGCACTTATCTGAAGATTTCATCTGGCTTACCGAACAAGCACAAAATCAGAAAACAGAAAAATGAAAATTTATGTTACTGAAATTTTTCTTTCCTAGAATCCGAAGGCAGCACAGAACAAACGGGAATTGGTTCCCTAGGTACAACCACACAGAGACAAGTTAATAGCAATACAATTAACCAATTATAGGCTCCCTATAACTAGAACCCAGAGACCAGGAGCCAGTGTATTGTATTATGATGCAAGCAATAGGATTTACTAATGGGTGGGAAGCCTGTGCTGCCTTTGGACTCCAGGAAAGAAAAATTTCGGTAAGATAAATTTTCATTTTCCTGATCATCCTCGGCAGCACAGAACAAACGGGACTCAAAAGCAGTTCACATGGGTGGAACCACAGGCGCCAACTGGAGCACTTTGTTGACAATTAAGGAATCCTCTGCCGCCAGAGAGACGATCCTGTAGTGTTTAATGAAGGTGGAGAATGAGGCCCAGGTTGCATCCCTGCAAATCAATGGTAAATGGTGCACCTCTGCCTAAGAGGTAGCGGTGGCTCTGGTTGAGTGTGTCTGGTCTTGAAGAGGCGAGTGCAGATCGCTCAGCTGTTAAAATTTTTTGTTGGCAGACCTGATCCACCTGGCTAGAGTGGCTCTACTGTTTTTTTGCCCTTTGTAAGGCCCGAGAATTTGGATGAATAAATTCTCTGATTTCTTGAATGAGTTGGTTTTTTAGATGTACAAGAGAACTGCTTTTCTGACATCCAAAGTATGCCATTTTTCTTCCTCCTCACTATGAGGCTGTGGGCACAGAATTGGAAGAGAGGTTTCCTGGTTAATGTTCTTGAACGAGGGAACTTCTGGCAAGAAGCCTGGCATTGTTCGGAAAAGGAGGCAGCTTCCTAAATCTCTCAAGTACGGTTCTTTATAAGAGAGAGCCTTCTCGTAGATGTAATCGCAACAAGAAAGAAGACCTTGAAAGTTAAGAATCTGGCTGAGGCTTCATGAAGAGGCTCAAACAGTGATGACATCAGAGCTGAGAGGACAACTGACAGATCCCAAGATGGAGAAGGAGATTGCACTTATGGAGCTAAATTCTTGAAAGCTTTGAAAAAGTTCCTAACTAAATGCTGGATAGTGAATTTATTTTGTAGCTGTGCATTTATGGCTGTGAATTGAACTTTCAATGTGCTAATTTTTAGGCCTTTGAAGAAGCCTTCCTGTAGGAATTATAGAACTGAATTCACCGATGAGGGATCAGAATTATTCCTGATGCGCCAAGAGTTGAAAAAAGACCAGACCCTGTTATATACTTTCACAGTTGATGGTCTTCTGGCAAATAAAAGGATGTTTATTACTTCTGCAGACAGGCCAAGACCTGCTAAACTTCACCTGTCAGCCTTGTGATGAAGAGACCCCCAGTTATGTATTTCTTGTATTACTATGTGCTCATATTGCAGTGTTTATGACGTTTCTTAAGGATGTTGGGTTTAAGCTGTGTTTACATTGGTGGTCAATTCGCTTCAGCGGTTTTATGTGTATGGGAGAGGGCCTTTCTGGCCAGTCAGTTTATGTCCCCTGGACAACAGATGTCAGATGTCAGCTTGACCCCAGACACACATCTTTCCCCAGCTAGGAAAACATCACACTTTTCTCAGGTCCTGCAGTGGGTTGAGAGGAGGGGGGTACCTGGAGGGGAGGTGTGGCTGGATACTAGCCTTAAACTGCGAGGATGGGCTAGATTCTTTGTCTCTTAGCCAGGAGGCAGCTATGGGTTAGCTGCTCTGTAACTTGCTTAAGGAAGTGCCCTGAGGCCCAACACATGGAGGCCCAGAGAATCAGACTACAAACTCGGTCTGGGTAATACTTTTCTGTCTTTTGTTCCCATTTTATTTTGTTTTTACCTGTATTTGCTTGATAATCCATTGATATGTATTTCTGTATATGTTAGTGCCTAGTACCGACCCATGTGGGTTAATAAATATATAAAATTTATAAAGCTTGTTTCATATTAGCCTATGAACCCGGTCCACTCATGGTGTGTGAGTTGGAGGTAAGAAGGTTGATCGCAGGTGTGCCAAGCAGCTTGGCAAAGTGAGATCCTTCACAGTGTGTGGGTACGGTATCACTCAGACGCTGAGGATTGTAGCAATCCTATGAATCGAGCTCGGTACTAGATCAAGCTTAAAAAATATGGTGAAAGTCTGGTACGGTGCTGTTCCTTCCCTTTTTCTTTGTTTTCTGTCCTATCTTTTATTTGGCAATGACTTCCAGCAGATGGCTGGTTGACTGAGGAGCAGAACGAGAGAGCTCCAACAACTGGCTTATAGAGGCACTGAGCAGATGCCTGATGTTGAGGACGCCACCGCCATGCAGGGCGTGGAGCAAAGTTCTGAAGTGCTGGGACAAGACACCATTGCCATTCCAGAAGGTCCAGCAGTTGGCCCTGTCCCAGAGATAACTTCTCTTGGAGGGACCAGTAGCCCTAGCCCTGTGGGGGGAATGGACTTTTCTTTGCAACTGGCCTTGCAGCAGCTGGGCCTCGGTGACTCTAAAACTCGCCTGCAGTTGATCCTCCAACAGGCTGAGAGGGAAGCTGCAGAGCGTCTCGCAGAGAGGGAAGCTGCAGAGCGTCGGGCTGAGAGAGAAACAGCAGAGCGTCAAGCCGAGCAGGAGCATCAATTAGAGATCGCCCGGCTGGAGAGGACTAGCAGCTCTTCCCAGAACCACGTCCAGGATGTGCGTGCATGGAGGCCTCACCAGGAGAGCTTCCCTGTCCTGGAGAAGGATGGCGACTTGGACATTTTTCTGCGGGAGTTTCAAAAAACCTGCTGGCAACACCATTTGTCCCGTGTGCAGTGGACAGAGTATTTGACTCCAGGGTTAAATGGCAAAGCCCTGGAAGTCTATGTTGACCTACCACTGGAATTGGATGGGGACTATGATGCAATTAAGGAGGCCCTCATCAAACAATACAACCTCACCTCACTGAGGTGTACCGCAAAAAGTTCCGGAATATAAAGCAGGACCCCACAGGCAGCTATGTGGATGTTGTGGGCAACTTACGGGCTACATTCTGGCAATGAATCAGAGGACTTACTGTTACCAAGTTTGAGAAACTTGTTTGTCCTCTGGATATCCGCCAGTTTGTGTGTGACTGGGAACCCAAGACAGCAGACCAAGCTGCACAAATTGCCAACTCCTATGCAGCCAACAGGGGGCCAGAGACCAAGAGAGGAACCACACTGCAGAGACCTCCAAGCTAGAAGGAGGGGCACGGCCGGAGTTCACCACAGTCTCCTGTCTCCAAGTTGGGTAAGACAAACTCTGTCCCAGGTGGTCCTTCTACTCCCCCTGTCCCAAGAACTCTGGGCGCTCTGGCAACCACCTCCAAGCACCAAGGAGAGGTCCAGCGGTGTCATGCCTGTAACCAGCCAGGACATTTCAAGGCAGAGTGCCCCAACCGCCCTAAGAACTATACTTGGTTGGGAGGGGGAATTTGCAATCCAATGACAACCATCAACAGGTCACTGTGGGGAATAAAGTGGTCATGGGATTTCGGGACACTGGGGCGGATTTTACTCTGGTGCAACCTGATTTGGTTCCGCCGGACAGTATTATCCCCGGGAAAACTCTGACCCTGAGGGGTAGTGGACAAGAACGCTTAACTGTACCCATGGCTTGTGTCCATCTGGACTGGGGTGTGGGAAAAGGAATGTGGGATGTGGGGCTAATGTCTGATCTGCCTGCTAATGTTCTGTTGGGGACGGATTTGGGGCCCCTGGTGTCCCAATATGGGGTTGGAGAAAGCCCACCTCACTGTGATAAATTGTCTGTGAATAAGGATGATTTTCAGGTGGTGCTGAAACCTATCACACGGGCAGAGGGGGAGGTCAGGTGCCTACGCCTGATGTGTTCACAGCTAAAGAAAACTGTGAAAATGCTAATGTGCTGTGTAGTGCTGACCTGGCTGTAGCCAGACATGAGACATGCACGTCTCTTCTGTCTAGTTCCAGTCCAGGAGTACCCGCGGCCAAGGTTCATATGGCCTGGGGTGGGATCCAAGAAGGGGGTATGTCAAATGCATTACCTGTCAATGTATTGTGGAGGAATGGTTTGGGGGAATGTGATCTATGTCA
This sequence comes from Leptodactylus fallax, assembly GCA_947044405.1. Classification (NCBI taxonomy): domain Eukaryota; kingdom Metazoa; phylum Chordata; class Amphibia; order Anura; family Leptodactylidae; genus Leptodactylus; species Leptodactylus fallax. The sequence goes on from CAMRHE010000182.1 coordinate 476,436, forward strand.
TTTGCTAGAGGTATCACCATCACCCACCCAAGTACTTGAGGGGACAGTGTGTCTGGGAGGGAGGACAGGGTCCGGTTAGACCTGTGACAGAACCAGAGGTGTCTCCGTGTAAGGAAGCTAAGGGGAAGGTAAGGAATCCCCTGGAACTCTCCCGGCTAGCGGCTAGTGCGGGAGAGACCCTGAGAGACTGCCGGGATGTGGTCTCTGAACCTATACCTCAAGGACCTGGGGTGGGGATCTGTGGAATACCAGCACTCCGGAAGAGGACCCAGAGCAGGCCGAAGGTAGCCAGGTGTGCGGAGACTGCTGGGACAGGATTTCTGGACTGGTACCCCAAGTACCTGGGGTTGTGGGTGTGGATCTGTGGGATACCAGCACTCTGGGAAGGGATCCAGCGCAGGCCAGAGGTAGCCAGGTGTGCATGGCTCAGAGCATGAGCCTTAGAAGAGTCTCCACTCAGACCGGAGGGTATCAGTGAGCATGGAAGCGGTTCAGGTACTGAGGCCTGTCCTGGCGGGGTGAGGCCACCAAGGTGCATGAGGAAGATGAATGTAGGATCCTTCTTCCTCCCAGCATGCTCTAAAAGAGGGAGGTGTGATGAAGATACCCCCAGTTATGTATTTCTTGTATTACTACTTGCTCATATTGCGGTGTTTATGACGGTTCTTAGGAATGTTGGGTTTAAGCTGTGTTTACATTGGTGGTCAATTCGCTTCTGGGGTTGAGGAACAAGAGGAATCCCCCAAGACAGAGTCTGGGGAGCCAACCACCATCTGAGATCTGTTAGAGTGGAGCTGGAGATTCTGAAAGGAATATCCAAAGATTTCGTATTCTGATCCCAAGGATATCCAAGGATATCTTGTTGCAGAGAACTTATATGCACCTTTGACAACAGAACCACATCTATTGATGAAGTCATCAGACCCATAATCCTTATAGCTGACCTTATTGAGAGTTTGGGATGAACCATCAGGCACTTCAAAGCTTTCCGCATAGTGTAAATTCTTTCTGGAGAGATACTTATTGATAGGGTTTGTGTGTTCATAACAAACCCCAGAAACATCAACTGTTGGGTTGGTAGATGTGACTTCTTGTGATTGTCTAAGAAGCCATGGAGATGAAGAAAATGCAAGGTTCTTCGAAGATGGAGCTGTAACTGTTCCCTGGAGGAGGCTATGAACAGCCAGTCATCCAAATATGGGACGACCATTATCCCTTCCAACCTCAGAGCTGCTGTAAGCATTACCACAATTTTGGTAAATACCCGAGGGGCTGATGAAATCCCGAAGGAGAGACACGTGAATTGCAGAAGACGAATAATTCCGGTGGACTGGACCGCTATGCGTAGATACTTTCTGTGAGACTTTAGTATTGGAATATGGAGATATGCAACTGTCAGATCGATGGATGCCATAAAATCATTTTCCTGTAGAAAAGTGATTACTGAACGAATTTTCTATATCCGGAAAGATTTCTTGAGCAGGAATTGGTTTAGAAACGTGAGATCTATGACTAGTGTACACCTGCTGTCCACTTTGGGGACCGGGAAAATTCTGGAGTATACTCCCCATTTTACTTCTGAGGCAGGAACTTCCTCCAAGGCCACTATCTGGAGAAACTCTGCTAGTAGCTGAGACAACACCAGATTGGATATATGATTGAGAACAAAGTGATCTGAAGGAGTTTTTCTGAATTCCAGAGTGTAACCCTTTACTATGGTAGATCTGACCCATTCGTCTGAAGAGGTTTCCAGCCATTGAGCTGAGAAATTCCTCAATCTTGCTCCCACTTGTGACCTGGCATCATAAGTCTCCTGGGGGCTCTTCTCTTGAAGCCAGAGAAACCCTCCTTCTTGGTCATGAAGGAACGTTGTCTATTCGACAACCTGCCAGTTGGTCTTCTAAACCTCGGAGATCTTCTCCTTTGGTTACGAAGAAAACGTCATCTTCCTCTCTTCTTAGACTCCGAAAATTTTTCCCCCTTACCTTCACTAAGGCATTTTAGAATTTTAGACGGTTGGGGATCAAAAGGTGACACAGGCTGAAAAGGTAGATTGCAGAAGTTATTGTTGGAGAGGTTATCTCCTGTCCACAGCTTTAGCCATAGCACTCTTCTGGCCGCATTTGACAGTGCTAGGGACCTGTCCAGCTGGGAGTCACAGAGAAATTCTGCTGCCACTTTCACACAAGGGAGAGACTGTAACGTATCGTCTCTGGAAACACCTTCCTCCAAATCCCTAGTCAAATGGCTAATCCATATGCGTACTGTTTTGGCAACCAAGACGGAGGCCATAGCAGTTTTACAAGATCCCACAGTCTTATTTAATAGCATATCCGTTTTGCGATCCATGGGGTCCTTTAACAAAGACGACTCTTCAGAAGAAAAAACAATTTTTTGGACAGTTTTGACACTGGCAGATCCACCATTTTTTTGTTACAGACTCATCCAGTTATGATTCTGGTTCCCAAATCTGCTTTCTTATCCGGTTTGTCCCAGTTACGTTTCATCCAGTCATCTAAAACTGGATGACCTGGAAACACCTTCCCTTTAGTGATAAAGAAATAGAATAGCCTTTGCCTTTTGGGCTTGTGCTCCACATCTCTGTCAGCTTTAAAGGTTTCTTTTACCGCTTTCAGCAAATCATTCACATTGTCCCTGGATAGAATATAATATTCATCTGGGTCATCAGGGTCAGACGCTACTGAAGAGGATCCATCAGAACCAGACTCGGAAGAGGAGGAGACATTTTTCCAGTCTGGGGAAGGAGACTTCCTGGTCTTTTTAGATTTATTAGAGACCTTATTTTTTGCAACACACTAGACAACCACTGCTCAAACCATTTTGTGAAGCCAGAAGGAATTTCAGGAGGTGGATCAGCTGTGTCAGTGCACAAATCACACACATCAGAGATAGAGTCCTATGGCAAAGGCTGGTCACATCTAGAGCAATGTCTGTGCTTAGACTTGCGTGTTCTCTTTCTAGATTCCCCTTGAGAGGAAGACATCTGAGGGAAATAAGAAGGAACAACTATTACTGAATTCTGGAAGATACAACAGTATCTGGTACATAAAGGGTTAAAGCACAGACACAGATATCGATCAGCATGTCTCCAGGGGGAGCAGCACAGACAACAACCATAAGAATAGAGAGCTGATTAACATAATAACATTACTAACCTTGGCAGGCAGAGGACCCAGCAGAAGGCAGAGTGCACCATGTTCTCCAGCTTCTCTCACTAAATAGATACAGACTGAGGGGGCATGACGTCACTTCCGATGCCCACTGAGGACGTCATACAGCAGTACTGTAGTGCTATGCCACTTACCCAAACTTCCAGGACAGGAAGTGAGGTGCAACCAGACGCCATTACACTATATACCCAGGGGGTAAGAAAAGCCAGGAGCCTGCCATGGGAGCAATACAGGAGGCATGAGGGATATCCAGGGATATATAAAATGCCCGTTTTTAGCCTGTGTACCAGGATGGGTGATTGCCAGCCAGCCATTTTGATACACCTTCGACACTGAGGGACAGGGATTTACCCTGTATACAGCGCGGAAACTTGAACAACACTTCAGAATGGTCTTAGGAGGTAACAAAACCTAGGAAAGAAAGAAAAAATACACTGGCTCCTGGTCTCTGGGTCCTAGTTATAGGGAGCCTCTAATTGGTTAATTGTTGATTGTATTGCTATTAACCTTTCTCTGTATCATTGTACCTAGGGAACCAAGTCCCGTTTGTTCTGTGCTACCGAGGACCACCAGGGGAGGGAGCTTCTATAACAGGAACTTGGCAAAGCTGTTGGTTAACTTGCTGTTGTGGATTTGACAACGTCCTGTCTCTGCCCTTGAATGGTGCATACCCTGATCTCTATTTGTCTTATCAAGGTGTATGAAATCTGCCACTCCTTACACTTCTGTGTATTTACTTCCAGGTACCTCAGTTCAGAAATATCAGTTCTAAGCCATCAACAGTAGCATTTGGAGGCTAGTCTGTGGATGCAACCCGGGGATTCCATGCACAAAAGCCATACCCCTATGAGAGGTGTTTTAAGGTGAACTTTGTAAAATCCCTTAGTCAAATCCAGTGGTGACATAGTAGGTCTATATTCATCTTCACAGTCCCAAAGATGGCATATATTTTATGTCATTTAGTAATTCATACACTTTAATAATTTACAGTAATTACAATAACCAATATGTAAACTACGGAAAATGTTGTACTACTATTTTAATTAATTTGGTTGCAATTTGTGCCTCAGATGTACTCTGCTGTGACTCTGGCCTGAATATGTCTAAATTTTACATTTCCGTATGCACACTTATTGAGGCAATGTGTGTATGGGGTTTGCTGAGAGAAAGAGATAAATTTAGACTTTATTCTGCTATTTGTAAAAACCAGAGGCAATCCAGAAATTAAATTTTTTGGGGGAATTTATTGAATGCGGCAAATATGTGACACTAGCAAGTCCCAATCTAGCTGCTTTCTTGTATGAGCTACATTAAGATATTAATCTGTTTAATATCCATTTACATATACTTTGTTGGTTCTAAAACCAATAAAAAAGAGCACAAAAACAAATGTGCAGTACTGTAGGTACAAAAGTTTTTTTTCTAAATAGGAAATTATTGCAATTATGACAAATGGAATAATGACTATGTGAAAACGGAATAACGAATAAAGTAAATTAATTCACTGTACAAATGTTTGGCTTAGTGCAAAAAGATAATTAAAGTAAAATTGGCTGTTGGCTTACTCATCTGCTATGTCTGCATCAAAATCAATATTAAAATGATAACCTTTCAACAAAGCTTGCAGGGGATTAACTGTTCTGGAGAATAACTATGTAACCTTTTAATATTAAGATGGAGACTCACAAAGGCATGGTTGTTTGTTCAGTCACGTGGATGAATATCCAGCAATGATCCCATGGGAAGATATCAGGCAATGCTGGAAATGAAACTGAAAAGTACAATTAAAAACACAGCTTAAATTGATTCCCTTAAGTAAGCAGCTTTGTTCTTGAGGGTTAATCATAAACTCGCAGTACAGGACTCAATCTAATTAACAAAAAGCAAATTAGGCCTGGTGTTGTATCTACATATATTACTTACTAAGACAATTTAAGTTCTGTATTAAGGAAAAATCCATACTTTTTCCTTAGCCTTTAATTTCTGACATATGGGAGCCAATTTTATCAATCTCCGTTAAAATCAGCAGACCAATGTCCATACATTAGTTACTTGTTAAAATTCCTGATAAAATATCTACTGTAATCTACTGTACTGTCAATAAATAAATTAATTTAAAAAAAGTGAATGAAATTTTATTTCATTTCATCTGCACATTGTTGAAAAAAATGCTGCTGAAGGCTGAAGCCCCACATTGTGGAAAAGGCTAAGGTCCCACGTAGCGAGCTGCAGTCAAAAAGTGATGCAGAAAAGACTGCAGTGGAAACACATTGTGTTTTTTCACAGAAAGTCTGCAGAGTTTTCCTTTGCAGACTTTCTGTTCCTATTATACCTATACAAAAAATGCCAGTGTTTCTGTAGGTATAACTGACATGCTGCGATTTACTAAAATTCAACAGTTTTTGAAATCACAGCATTTCCACTGTGGTTATTTTTCTACAATGTATGGATAGGAATAGACATGATGGTTTTTGCCATGGTGTTTTTGCAACGTGTGGCCCCAACCTTAAATACAGATTTTGCTACAGTTTTTTGAGCCAAAGCCAAGAGTGACTATCAAAAGAATGTGAAATATAAGGGAAGTTCTTAGACTTCTCAAAATCTGCAAAAAAAAAAAGCAGCTTCTCCTATGAATGTATTTAAAAAAATTGCAGCATGCTAATTTTATCTGCAAAAATACTCAGTTCTCCCCACAGACTTACATGGAGGAGAGGCAAAAATGTAAAACACAGTGGAAAAGGCTTAGAAAATACAAGCATTTTTGTTGAGCTTTTTCTGCTGTGTTTCTGATGTTTTTTTAACTTCAGTGTTTTGTTTAAGCTGAGTCGCTACATGGGGCTTTAGCCTAAGAATCATATTTCTGGTGATATTTTAGATATTTTCTTTGCATTTTCTGAGTTGAGAATCCTTCCAAATATTTTTTAGAATGTAATATAACCGAAAAAGATTTTGCTGCACCCCCACCCAAACATTTTTCTTTATGAGTAGGGTACCATGAAGCGTCACCATTTGTTTCATTATGTCAAATCTTTTGTTTTGATCATCTTTAAAATGTGCTTTGTTCTCTTTCCCTTTAGAATTTTGTCTGTGCATCTAATATTTTCTGAGACATTTATTGTATACTTATATTCCATTTTCACTTTTCTAATGCTGGCATTACAAGCTCTTTGTCATACTATTGTACAATGTTTCCTCAGGGTTCCTGACTTATTTCCATTTAATTAAATAGAAAGCCATAGGCTTGTTTTCTAACTTTGCTGGGTTATAGACACATCCTGCTGGCTGTCCTGCAAATAATGTTCAACTTATTGCACCTATTAGACACATTTAACAATGCATCAAAATGTTTCTTGCTTCTGAAAGTTCTTGGTTTATTTTAATGTGCAGTTAAATTATATTTTATTTGAAAATAACACAGATTGAGTTAACCTATCTGCAAATAAATATTTGGTCAGGTCTGGCTCAGAAGTTGCTCAAGATATAATAACTGATTGTTTGGTAGGAAAATAGAGATTGAAAGAGGTTGTACTTAGTGCATGAAGCAAAGGATATGATATACAGTAATTGTGTGTCTTCACCTTTTACCAATATTTTATGGATTATTATTTATGGAATTAGTTGTCATAAACACTGTAGTAAATTTTCAAATACAGTACAAAACTAACATGTACAACTGGGTTTTTGCCAATTTTTGCCATTACCATGCATATAGACATATCCCTAAACCCAGCAGATTTTGAGGAATAAGAATGAGAATTGGGCATAGTATATTCTTGATCATTTGTCCTGCTGGAGCAGTGGTCAACCCATAAGCCAGGGCAGCCCTCAGGCCTATCTCACAACACTTTGATCTCCTTTTATGTCTGGAAGTCTATGTATCCTAAATCCTTCTTGCCTGCTCTGCACTGAAATTTATAATACACAGACTTGCAACCTTGACCTGTCAGGAGATCATTTCCCTTTTAATGGTGAAAGTAGAAGTAAGTCACTATATAGTCAAGGAAGGGATAAAAAAAAATGCAGCTGCAAGGGTTACGGTATTCTGATTGAACATATATGCATTGAAAAGACTCCTGACCTATACAGGAGATTTTATACTATTCCCAGCAATACAAAGAGAGAAAACCCCACTGAATGTAAATACACTGGAATCACTTCTCAGAACTCTGCAGAGCTGGTATTTGAGCAATATTTAGTGTCTGCATCATAATGGTGTTATATATATATATATATATATATATATATATATATATATATACCACACACGTGGACAAAATTGTTGGTAACCCTCGTTTAATGAAAGAAAAACACACAATGGTCACAGAAATAACTTGAATCTGACAGAAGTAATAATATATAAAAATTCTATGAAAATGAACAAATGAAAGTCAGACATTGCTTTTCAACCATGCTTCAGCAGAATTTTTTCAAAAAGAAAACTCATGAAACAGGCCTGGAAAGAAATGATGGTTCCTTTAACTTAATATTTTGTTGCACAACCTTTTGAGGCAATCACTGCAATCAAACGATTGTTTGTTTGATTGTTACTGTCATTGAGACTTCTGCACCTCTCAACAGGTATTTTGGCCCACTCCTCATGAGCAAACTGCTCCAGTTGTCTCAGGTTTGAAGGGTGCCTTTCCAAGACGGCATATTTCAGCTCCTTCCAAAGATGCTCAATAGGATTTAGGTCAGGGCTCATAGAAGGCTACTTCAGAATAGTTGAATGTTTTCCTCTTAGCCATTCTTGGGTGTTTTTAGCTGTGTGTTTTGGGTCATTATCCTGTTGCAAGACCCATGACCTGCCACTGAGACCAAGCTTTCTGACACTGGGCAGCACATTTCTCTCTAGAATCCCTTGATAGTCTTGAGATTTCATTGTACCCTGCACAGATTAAAGACACCCTGTGACAGATGCAGCAAAGCAGCCCCAGAACATAACAGAGCCTCCTCCATGTTTCACAGTAGGGACAGTGTTCTTTTCAAGATATTCTTCATTTTTCCGTCTGTGAACATAGAGCTGATGTGCCTTGCCAAAAATTTCGATTTTTGTCTCATCTGTCCATAGGACATTCTCCCAGAAGCTTTGTGGCTTGTCAACATGTAGTTTGGCAAATTCCAGTCTGGCTTTTTAATGATTTGTTTTCAACAATGGTGTCCTCCTTGGTCGTTTCCCATGAAGTCCACTTTGGCTCAAACAACGTTGGATGGTGCGATCTGACACTGATGTTCCCTGAGCTTGAAGTTTACCTTTAATCTCTTTAGAAGTTTTTCTGGGCTCTTTTGTTACCATTTGTATTATCCTTCTCTTTGATTTGTCATCAATTTTCCTCCTGTGGCCACGTCCAGGGAGGTTGGCTACAGTCCCATGGATCTTAAATTTCTGAATAATATGTGCAACTGTAGTCACAGGAACATCAAGCTTCTTGGAGATGGTCTTATAACCTTTACCTTTAACATGCTTGTCTATAATTTTCTTTCTAAGCTCCTGAGACAACTTTCCTTTGCTTCCTCTGGTCCATGTTGAGTGTGGTACTCACCATGTCACCAAGCAGCACAGTGAGTATCTGTAGCCCTATATACAGGCCCACTGACTGATTACAAGATTGTAGACACCTGTGATGCTAATTAGTGGACACACCTTGATTTAACATGTTCCTTTGGTCACATTATTTTCAGGGGTACCATCATTTCTGTCCAGGCCTGTTTCATGAGTTTTCTTTTTAAAAAAAATTCCGTTGAAGCATGGTTGAAAAGCAATGTCTGACTTTCATTTGTTCATTTTCATAGAATTTTTCTATATTATTACTTTTGTCAGATTCAAGTTATTTCTGTGACCATTGTGTGTTTTTATTTTATTAAACGAGGGGTACCAACAATTTTGTCCACGTGTGTATATATATATATATATAGCTAAGCTGCTGTATCTAAGCCTGTCATTGTAGAGGTATACTACTGTACATAGAGCTGAGCTGCTGTATCTAAGCATGTTATTGTAGAGGTATACTACTGTACTTACAGCTGAGCTGGTGTATCTAAGCCTTCCATTTTAGAGGTGTACTACCATACATGGGTTTTGTGCTGCAAATCTTTTAAGAACGTTGTAATGAATTTAGCCACTGCTGCACTAAACTGAGTCTTTAGCTCTATTGCTAACTAGGAGATACGTTATGCTGCAGTCAAAAAAAGCATATCATAAATGTATCTCCCTTTCTACTACGGAATAAACATACAGTATATGCCCAGGCAAGCCAAGATATATATGTTTCATGAATCAGGATTTTTTTTACTTGTTGTTTAAAACATTAATAACATGAATTTTGTATACCAATATGTAATAAAAATAATTTCAAAATTTCAAAACTGCATAAGAATTGGTTGCTAACATGCTTTATTTAGGAATTAGTCACCTGACCCCTACTCTCTAACATATACTACCAGAGTGCTCACCACTCTGCTGTCACTATTGTTTATGGTGAGTATTCTACTGTCACTCTTCATATGGCACTCTGATGCCATTGTAGTCTACTGTGAGCAGTTTTCCTTCACATTTTATTAGTGGCACGTTCTTGACAATGATTATCAGGAGACACACTACGGTCAGTATTAAGGTTTTGTTAATGATGAACTGCCATTACTACTGGCACTTAAAAAAGTAGACAAATATGATATGAATCATATAAAATTAGGGACACTGCTATACCCTCAGCCTCAGCATGTTTAAATTAAAAAATATAGTAGAACTATACATATACTGCATATATATATATATATATATATATATATATATATATATATATACTGTATATATATATCGTAGATAACCATGAGATCATCTTAAGTATAAATTACATTCCAAAGGCCATCCCATGCTAAAGAGCATAAGACAAACAGCTTGTTTCTATGGCATGGCAACTTGGATCACCTTGGAGATAATAAATACCAGTTGATGTAAATGTTGCAAGCCAATCCCCTGTGGTTTTGTTAGTTACGCATAGATAATATTTAAATAAAATTAATTGCATGTACTACAAAAATTAATCTGCATATTTATTTCCTATTTATGCAATTAATTATTATTATTATTATTATTATTATTATTTATTTTTAGAGCATCATTAATTCCATGCTGCTGTACATTTGAGGGTTTACATACAATACACAAAATACACAAGGCAAGTACAATACTAACAGTGACCAATTGGAAGGGTGTGACAGACGGCCCTGCCTGCAAGGGTTTACAATTTACGAGGGAAAGGGGATAGAGACAGTAGGTGAGGGTGCAATCTGTTCAGGTGGTGGTGTGTTGGTAAAAGTGTTATTGGAGGTTGTAGGCCTTCCTGAATAGGTGAGTCTTCAAGGTCTTTTTGAAGGTTGTGATTGTGGAGGACAGTCTTATGTGTCGTGGTAGTGAGATCCAGAGTATGGGGAATGCATGGGAGAAGTCTTGGAAGCGGTTGTGTGAAGAGTGGATAACAGCAGAGCAGAGTAGGAGGTCTTGAGATCGGAGGTTATGTTTGGGCAGGTAGCGGGAGATTAGGTCAGAATATATGGAGGGGATAGGTTGTGGATGGCTTGGTATGTCAGCGTTAACCTTTCAAACTCTATTCACTGGGCAATGTGTAGCCAGTGAAGGGATTGGCAGAGGGGAGTGACTGATAAAAAAATGGGGGGGAGGTGTATTAAGCAACCAACAGAGTTTAGGGGGGACTGGAGATGGGAGAGGGCATTTGCTGGGAGGCCGTGGAGAAGGGTGTTACAGTAGTATAAGCAGTAGATTAAGAGGGCGTAGACAACCATTTTGTAGTTTCAGGCGTGAGATAGGAGCAGATTCAATGGATGTTCTTGAGTTAAAAGTGGCAGGAGGTATTGATGGTTTAGATGTGTGGCTTGAAAGATAGGTCAGAGTCAAAGGTTATCCCAAGGCAATGGACCTGTGGAACTGGGGTAAATGTGGTCCCATTAACTATGATGGATGAGTCAGGTAGGGGGGCTGTGCGAGGTGTGGCAAAGATGATGAGCCCTGTTTTCTCCATGTTGAGTTTCAGAAAGTGGAAGGAGAGGTAGGAGGCTATGGCTGCTAGACACTCTGGAACTTTGGTTAGAGCGGTAATGTCTGGGCCAGAGAAATATATTTAAGTTTTGTCGGCATAGCAATGGTATTGAAAACCATGAGATTCTATGAGTTGGCCAAGGCCGAGGGTGTAGCTGGAGAATAGGAGGGGTCCCAGGACAGTGCCTTGGGGGACACCTACAGAAAGAGGCCACGTGAGGAGGTGGTGTGCGAGTGGGAGACGCTGAAAGTGTGGTTGGAGAAGTAAGAGGAGATCTAGGAGAAGGCTAAGTTGGTGATGCCAAGGGATGAGAGAGTTTGTAACAAGAGGGAGTGGTCGACTGTGTTAAATGCACAGGACAAGTCAGAAAGGAGGAGAACAGAGTAGTGCCATTTGGCTTTGGAAGTTAGTAGGTCATTTGCAACTTTTGTTAGATCGGTTTCTGTGGAGTGATAAGGGTGGAATTCTGGAGAGAGATAGGAGGATAGTTTAAAGTGGGCGTGTTGCTCAAGGAGTTTTGAGGTATATGGGAGCAGTGAGATAGGGCAATAGTTGTCTGGAGAGGATGGGTCGAGGGATGGTTGCTGAAGGATGGGTGTGATAGTAGCATGTTTAAAGGCAGAAGGGAAGGTACTGTAGATCTGGTTAGAGATAGGTTGAAGAAGTGGGTTATAGCAGGAGTGAAAACTTTAGTGAACTTGAGAATGAGGTGAGATTGGATTTGGTTTAAGCATGCAGATGGTGAGGTGTGATTTTGAAAATATGGGTAGAGAGCTTTTCTTTGGTGACAGTGGAGAAGCAGGTTAAGGATAAAGAGCAAACAAAAGAGATAAACAAAACAGTTGGGTAGAGTGGTTGTGGAGGGTGAAGGTTGAGGCTCTCTCTGATGGTGTCAATTTTGTTTTTAAAGTAACAGGTAAAGTCTTTGGCTGAAATAAGTGATGTCGGAGTGAGCACTGGAGGATGGGGAAGGGAGTTGAAGGTATTAAATAACTGATTGGGGTGGTGGGATAGGGAAGATATGAGTGTGGTGAAATAGACCTGTTTTGCAGAGGTGAGTGTATTCCTGGTGGTTGGTATTTGACAGCCACTTGGAGGTTGTAGTGTGAGTAAATGTGGACAGAGTGCACTTCAAAGGAGGGGAGGTTGAGAGCAGGTAGCAGTTGGACTGGGGTGAAGGAGCTGTTGTCAGACAGGAAAAAGCTAACATCTCCTTCAGGTTTGAACGGGGAGAGTGCGAGAATTGGAGACTGCCATAGGAGAGCATAGTGGAACGAGCATTCCACAGAGCAGCGGAGGGGGGGGAGGGGCAGGAGCAAGGAAGATATATATAACATTTTAAGGATTTCATGTTGTTTTGCTGATTGTGTGGTGAGAGGAAAAAGATCTGACAGTGGGGATGTGCTAAGGTGGTCCAGGATTAGGAGATATGTCGCCGGCAGTAAGCAGGGAGAGGTATAGCAAGGTGTAAGTAGGAGAGAGTGTGAGGTGGTTGTGTGTGTCTGAGACGGAAAGCTTGCAGGTTTGGGAGTCCCTCTGCAGAGAAGGTCAGATGGTGGGGTAAAACAGATGGGGAGATGAAGATTTTGTTACCAACTGTGGTGGTTAATGGTTTTAATAATTTTTTTAAGTTACCTTCAGTTCCTTTCTGGTCCAATACTGGCCTAATTCTGGTCAGTGCACTTAAGCGTTGCACTTGATGATGTTGCAATGAACAGACAAAGTCCAGAACTGACCTCTGCAGTTAGATACAGATGCATCTCAATAAATTAGAATATATTTGAAACATTTATTCATTTCAGCAATTCAGTAATTCAATTCATAATGAGCAGTCTTCCATGATTGTGTGTCCTACTGAACCAGACTGAGGGACTATTTAAAGGCTTAGGAAACATGGCAGGTGACACACTGAATTTACAATACTGAACTTTTTTACAATATTCAAAATTTCTTGGATTTGGGTTTTCATTACCTGTAATCCATAATCAACATTTACAGAAATAAAACACTTGAAATAGAACACTCTGTGTGTAAAGAATCTAGAAAATATAGGAAGTCACTTTTTTAATGTAATTACTGAAAGAAATAAACGTTAGAAAGATATTCTAATTTATTGAAATGCACCTGTATATACTAGCAATTAATGTGACATCTAGGCTAAACTTTTAAGGTAAATCAGCATATTTCCATAAAGTCATATACTTACATGAAAGTAGTTTTATTACATTAAGGTAGGTGACTTTACAATTTAAAAATTGTATTTTAGTTTGTTAAATATTTTTGCTTTTAACATTTTAATTGATGTTCAGTGTAAGAAAATGAACTGTGTTACAATATGTGAGAATCAACATACTTGACAGTAAACTTCAGGATAGAAAATGAATAAGGGTTCTTATACAGGAGCAGATTTTCTGCACATTAACAAGCTCTGATTAATTATCTAGCATGTCCATTGACCTTTGTTTACATGCTGCAGTCATGGTTAGTATAGGGACAAAAAATTGCTCATCCAATCGTACATTCTCATATAGTTTGCATTTGTCACAAACACATCTCCAGTTTACAAGGAGAATGTGCTGCTGACCATCAATCAATGATGCAATCTTCCAGAAATGAGTACCGAATTTTTCGGACTATAAGACGCACCGGACCATAAGACGCACCTAGGTTTTAGAGGAGGAAAATAAGGAAAAAAATTTTGAAGCAAAAATGATGGTCAAATATTTAATAACATATGGGAGTTGTAGTTTTGCAACAGATGCAAGGCTGCATTGACAGGTGGCCCTGATGCTGTACGGGGATGCATAGGGCATCTTTTTTTGCTTGGTCAGGTGTACTTTTTAGTTAGACCATTTTGGGCAATGTCTATTGCTTTGATCACTTTTTATTCAAATCAGAGGCGAAACAGCGAAAAAAACAGCAGTTCGGCACTTTTATGATTTTTTTTCCCACTACGACATTCATATTTTTATAAGTTTGTAGACCCGGCATTTTCGGACACAGGGATACCTAATGTGTATGTGTTTCACAGTAATTTTCTACTTTTATATGTATTCTAGGGAAAGGGGGTGATTTTGAACTTTTTTTATTTTTTTTTATTTTTTTTTTTTATATTTTTTATTTAAACTTTTTTTTTTTTTTTTTACATTATTTTTAGAGATGAGCGAATCGAAGCTGCAGAAGTGGAATTCAATCCGAATTTCAGGAAGTCTTCGATTCGCCTCGATTCCGGATTTCCTCATGCTTCGATGCATCAAATCGCATTTTTTATAAAATGGCCGCTGCCCATGTTAGGACAAAGGGCAAGGGAATCTGGGAACGCAGGATCACCCACAATGCCAAGCGTGCAACTAATCAGCAGCCAGCTGGACCTGTGATGTCACAGCCCTATAAAAACCCTCGGCCATTTTACGTTCAGTCATTTCACATTGTACTTAGTGCAGGGAGAGACGTTAGCAGGCGCTAGGGAAAGACTTAATACACATTGCAGCACTCACTGCCATTACACTGCTGCTCATTACTCATACCTGTGTCTTCAAGGTGGAATACAACAAGCCTTTTGCAGTGCAGTACAGCAAAAAACAGTGAATTATCCACTAATATCTGCACGTATCTGTAAAAAAAGCCTTTTTAAAGGCGTTTATTATAAGATGCTTATTCACTGTTCTTCCAAAACATAACATTGCAGGCCATTTGTCAGTACTACTGTGCCAAAGAAAACTGAATTATCAGTAATAAACGCATTTAATGTGGGGAAAGACATAACGACCATATTTGCCATTTTGTTCTCAGTATAAAGTTGCTGGCCATTTATCAATACAGTATTGTCAATAATTCAATAACTCAATAATTCTTAGCGGTTATCACTTATTTAAAGGTGTTTATTAGCGTGGAAAACCATAAGGAGGACCATATTCGCCATTTTGTTCCCAGTATAAAGTTGCAGGCCATTTATCAATACAGTATTGTCAATAATTCAATAATTCTTAGTGGTTATCACTTATTTAAAGGTGTTTATTAGTGTGTAAACCCATAAGGAGAACCATATTCGCCATTTCGTTCCAGTATAAAGTTGCTGGCCATTTATCAATACAGTATTGTCAATAATTTAATAATTCTTAGCCACAAATCTCTGCCTTTATCACACTTTTTTATAGGTGTTCATTAGTGGGGAAAGAAATAAGGGGCATATTTGCCGTTCTCTTAGTAGAAAGTAGAAAATTACAGGCCTTTTTTTCCCTTTGCAATTACATTTTTTCATTGAACAGTATGTCAGACGGAGAAGCGAGAGGCTATGCACAGGGGAGGGCCACAGGCCTAAATGTTTCTGGCGCAGGCATAAGTCTCAGCAGAGTAAGGGGGCGTGGCAGCTGGGGTCACTTACAGAGGCCTGAGCTACCCAACGGTTGTAGACTGGTTGACTCGGTCATCCACTTCATCACAGGTCACATCAGACACCCCCAGCCAAGAGTCAGTGGGTTCGTTAGACACAACCCTTAGTTGGCATGGCCCGACAGCAGGCCCTTTGCCCTCACCTTTCCTCAACCTGCCTCTGTCCTTTTCTGTTCCCTCAGCTAGAGAACTACTCTATGCTGTGGGCTCAGATACACTATACAGTGTATCTGAGCCCACAGCATAGATACACTATACAGTGAGGAGGAGGTACTAGAGGACAGTCAGCAGCTACTTCTCAGCCAAGATCTGGAGGAGACATCCGCCACTTCCTCTGGTAGGCAGGCAAGTAGTGATGAGGAGAGTGGCATGGGAGCTGGTGTTGAGGAGGACATCAGTGACCGGCAGACAGCAGTGGATGACGATGTCGCCGATAGTAATTGGGAGCCGGGTGACGAAGGGGCTTCATTGTCATCAGGAGAAGAGGGTTGCAGCTTGAGCATGAGGCAGCGGCGGAGTCAGTAGGATGGCAGCAGTGGGAGGTCGGGTGCTAAACATGCCCGGGGTAGACCACCCGCTTCGCAGCAGCCTACCTGCCCGGTAAGCAGTGGTGCAGGGGTTCACGGAGACAGTGGCAGTAGCAATCAGTTACTGCGGAATGTTGGGGGTAAAATCACCTACTCGGCGGTATGGCAGTTTTTTGTTAAGCTGCTGGGGGGAGGTGAAAATGTCCATATGTTCAATCTGTGGGCAGAAGGTGAAGCGTGGCTAGGGTGCTAATGTTGGCACCACATCCCTGCGTCACTGTATGTCCTCCTCACGCCACATGGCGCATGTTTTGAATCTGGTTGTCAAGCGTTTCCTTAAGTGTTCCACCCATTTGCAAGACATCCTAAAAATGTCAAGGAAACTTTGCATGCACTTCAGACACTCGTACACCACCAAGCACACCCTCCTTGAGCTGCAGCGGCAGAACGGCCTCCCACAACATAGGCTGATATGCGATGTTTCCACCCGTTGGAATACTACCCTCCATATGTTGGATCAACTATATGAACAGAGAAAAGCCATAAACGATTTCTTGATGATCCAAGCGGACAGAGGTACTCCCCTGTGTAACTTTAACATTAGCCAGTGGCAGCTCATGCGTGACACCTGCCGTTTGCTCTTTCCCTTTGAGGAGGTCACTATGTTAGTCAGTCGCCAGGACTATAGGATGAACAACGTCATTCCACTGATTCACATCCTGGAAAAGATGCTTTTCAATCTGGCTGTTCAGGGGACTGGAGATGTGGCTCCTACATCTCATAGCCACATGAGCCCTGTGGGGGCTGAACTGGAGGATGAGGAGGACTTTGGAGCACAAACAATGTGTAGCTAAATGGGTGGAGAGGAGGAGCAGGAGCAACCAGAACAGCCAGAGGGAGATGAGGAGGATGATGCAGATGACCCAGACACACCGTGGCAGTATGCAGTAGAGATGGATGCCAGGAGTCACTTGTGCAAATGGCCCGATGCATGCTCACTTCCTTGCACAGTGACAGCCGAATTGTCACACCATGTTAGACCCTTGGTACTGGAGAAAAATGGGGACCTTTTTTACACCCGCTGAAAGGGAAAACTACTGAACTACTATAGAACTACAAACTGAACTACTATAGAGACGTTATGTAGCAAGTTAGCCACTGCCTATTTGCACCATCGTCCATCCTCTTGCATGAACGACCGGAGGGGCTCTGAGTGCTCAACTTGCACTGGCATGGCAGGAGGGGGTGGGGGTGGCAGGAACAGTATTGGCTCCATCAGCAGCAGCCTGAGCCTAGAGTCGCTGATGAGCATCTTTCTTCAGCCGCATAGTGAAGAAGCTGCTCATCAGCAGCTAGACACAGAGCAGAACTTGAACCAGCAGGTGGTGGCATACTTAGAGTGCACCCTGCCACCCGTCATCGAAGATCCGCTGGACTACTGAGCAGCCAAACTAGATTTGTGGCCGCAACTGGCCGAGTTTGCCCTGGAAAAGCTGTCCTGCCTGGCCAGTAGTGTGGTGTTTAATGCGACGGGGGCCATAGATACCCCAAGGAGAACCCATCCAAAATTTGGAGAGACTGACCTTTGTGAAGATGAATCAGGCATGGATCAGCCAGGATTTCCACCCACCAATGCCTGATGCAGCAGATTAAATGATCCATGTTGCCACCTCCTCACTGCCACTGGGTCACTGTATGGCCTCCTAAGGCTGTTGCTACCAACACATTATATCACCTTGCCACTCTGTGGCCTATTCACGCTGCTGCCACCTCTGCACTCTGCCACTGGGTGACTGTATGGCCTCCTCAAGCTGCTGCCACCTCCTCACTCTGCCACTGGATCACTGTATGGCCTTCTAAGGCTGTTGCTACCTACACATTATATCACCTTGCCACTCTGTGGCCTACTCACGCTGCTGCCACCTCCATACTTTGCCACTGGGTGACTGTATGGCCTCCTCACACTCCTGCCACCATCTCACTCTGCCACTGGGTCACTGTATGGCTTACTGAGGCTGCCAACACCTCCAAACTCTGTTACCGGGTTACTGTATGTCCTCATGCCTCTGCCACTGGGTCACTGTATGCCCTCCATATGCCTCTGCCACTGGGTCACTGTATGGCCTCCTCATGCTGCTTCCAACTTCACATTATGTCACCTTGCCACTCTGTGTCCTCCTCATGCTGCTGCCAACTCCACATTGTCTCCTTGCCACCAGCAACTTGGCCAGGTGATACAGCTTCCACCTCCACGTTCTCATGCCATTGGTCTTGAAACAATGTCCACCTTATCCTCTACTGTTTCCTCAGCCAACACTGCAGGGACAATTCACAGTGCTCCTCCAGCATACCACATGTGCAGGGCACAGCGGTGTCATGTTGTTCTACACCTCGTTTGCCTGGGTGAACAAAGTCACACAGGGGAGGAACTGGGTCACTGTATGTCCTCCTCATGCTGCTTCCACTGAGTCACTCTGTATACTCCTCATGCTGCTGCCACTGGGTCACTGTATGGCCTCCAAAAGCTGATGACACCTCCAAAATGTCACTGGGTCACTGTATGTCCTCCTCATGCCGCTTCCACTGGGTCACTCTGTATACTTATCATGCTGCTGCCACTGGGTCACTGTATGGCCTCCTCATGCTGTTTCCACTGGGTCACTCTGTGTCCTCCTCATGCTGATGCCACTGGGTCACTCTATGGCTTCCTCATGCCGCTTCCACTGGGTCACTCTGTGTCCTCCTCATGCTGCTGCCACCAGGTCACTGTATGGCCTCCTTATGCTGCTCCACTGCTGGGTCACTCTATGGCCCCCTCTTGCCGCTGCCACTGGGTCACTGTATGCCCTCCTCATGCTGCTGCCTCTAGGTCACTGTATGCCCTCCTCATGCCGCTGCTACCAGGTCACTGTATGCCCTCCTCATGCCGCTGCCTTTGGTTCACTATGTCCTCCTCATTCCACTGCCACTGGGTCACTGTATGTCCTCCTCATGCCGCTGCCACTAGGTCTCTCTAGAGATTCCTCATGCTGCTGCCACCGGGTCACTGTATGGCCTCCTAAGGCTGCTACTACCTCCACCTCTGCCACTGGGTCACTGTATGTCATCTTCATGCTGCTGCCACTGGGTCACTGTATGGCCTCCTTATGCTGCTGCCACTGCAGGGTCACTCTATGGCCTCCTCTTGCCGCTGCCACTGGGTCACTGTATGAACTCCTCATGCCGCTGCCACTGGGTCACTCTGCGTCCTCCTCATGCTGCTGCCACCGGTTCACTGTATGGCCTCCCCATGCTGCTGCCACTGGGTCACTGTATGGCCTCCTCATGCTGCTTCCACTGGGTCACTGTATGCCCTCCTCATGCCGCTGCCACTGGGTCACTGTATGCCCTCTTCATGCCGCTGCCACTGGGCCACTGTATGGCCTCCTCATGCTGGTGCCACTGGGTCACTGTATGCCCTCCTCATGCCGCTGCCACTGGGTCACTGTATGGCCTCCTCATGCTGCTGCCACCTCCACATTATGTCGCCTTGCCACTCTGTGGCCTCCTCATGCTGCTGCCATCTCCACATTATGTCGCCTTGCCACTCTGTGGCCTCCCCATGCTGCTGCCAACTCCTTATTATGTCGCCTTGCCACTCTGTAGACTTATATGTGGAATCGGCAGACGACGGTGTAAAAAGAGTGTTCATGCTACAGTAGGATATTGGGCCTCTACACAGTTCTTTCTACCTGGCACTAACATGGACCTGTAAGGCTCAGTTCACACTTGAGTTAGTTGGTCAGTTTTGGCCCCGTAACTGGCCAAATAAGTGAAGCGTGCAGTGGTTCTAAGAGCGACGCCTGTCATGTGCGTGTCATACTGACTTACAGTATTGTTTCACTACCACAGTAGGCTCCCTATGCATGTTACTGCAAGGCATAGTGTTCTACACCACTATACAGGCTCTCTGAAGCCAAGAAATAGGTGTTTTTTAACAATATTCGTCACAAATTAATTAGGATCGCAGTAAATTTCTTTGGAAATTCGAATCGAACTGCAGAATCAAACTTTTGAGAAATTCTCTAATTATTTTATTAGCCCTCCTATGGGGCTTGAACCTGCAATCATTTGATTGCAAGTCCCATAGACTGCAATACAACTGTATTGCAGTCTATGGGAGATTATGTACATTACTACTGAGGCTGGTCATAGACCAGCCGCAATAGAAATATTACTATAACAGGCCTGGGAGCCTTCATTAGGCTCCCGGCTGTAACAGGAACAGGTCAGCTCCTGCGATCCTCCGTGCAGGAGCCGACCTGCAACAAAAAAGGTACCACCGGGCCCAAGGGAATTTTCTTAACTTTGGGGAGGAAGGCTCACAGGTAGTAATGCTTGGGCACTAGCTCCAGGTCTCCGCTGTCTCTTACAGCGGAGACCCGGTAGCTATGGCAACCACTCTGCAGCAGAGCGGCTGCCATTATCTTTACAGACTCGGCATCCGCTGTAACAGGACAGCAGATTCCGGGATGGGTGCATACCACTGGGACACCCGCTGTTCCAAGTCCAGGGCACGCAGCATCGCCACACTTCTCCCACTGCAGGAAGCCGGTGGCAGCAGGAGCGGTGCGATGCACCCCCCATTTTCCTCCCAAATTTGGGGGAAAAAAGTGCGTCTTATAGTCCGAAAAATACGGTATTTGCTCAGGTGATCAGGACATAATTACACAAGAAAATGATCGTGGAAAATCATTCCTGTGATCACTCTTTTGCATGTCTTTCATGGGGCATGTTTGCACAAGACAATGGTCAGAAAAAGAACGTTCCTTCAAATATTAATTTGCCCAATCATTGTCCCATGTAAAAGAGCCTTTACATTTTTGGAATTGTGATTAGTATCATTACCTGACTTTCTGTAAAGCCAAGAGAAGTACCAGGAACATAAAAGCTAGGTGTGAGTATTACACTAAGTTCACACTAGTTTCGCAAACTGCTAAAACAGGGGTAATACACAGATTCTGACGGATCCTTCAGGTGTACGTTGTTTTAAAACTAAAACTGGCAGAGGAAAAAGCCCTTTGTGCAGGACGCTTTCATCTGCCGATTTTTAGGCAGATATCACGACAAAGTCTCCAACTGAGACTCCAGCACAGATATGAACGTAGCCTTACCTTTTCAAGCCTGTAAATGTAAACTTAGACAATCATAGCACAAAACCACAGCCTGACAGAACGTGTACTAGTTAAGCTTGACCTACTCAATATCTACTAAATTCAGTCACTTGTACAGATGGCGATTTTGAACAGAAAACTGTATTATAGGCAATGTGATTAATAATTGTATTGCATTATAATTCTATTACAATTATTAATCAAATACAAATTATTTAAAAAATTCAATAATAGGGATCATTTTAGAAGAAACTCTGGTAAAGATAAAGTGCCATGATATGAATACAGTTTTAAAATTAAAAACTACATTAATTGCTATACGCAACATAACAAAGAACAAAGCATTGGCTATTATTTCTTTCTTGTGCTTAGGATCCTTTCTTGGTTTAGATTTCAAAATACTGATTCAAAATTGTGGCCAAAGTATGTGAATACAGTTTACTAATGAAAAGCTCCCAGTGCCCAGGCTCCCTACCCCACATGGCCCTTCCAAGGCTTGTCTCAATAAGAACATCTCTGACTATATGCATATTTAGGACATACTGATATGAATGATGGGGATTCCTATACAACTATGCATGAGCTAAAGTAAGAGCTGCTAGGAAATATTTGGTCATGTCATGGTAATCCATTAATTAAAAGGGTACCCATAATACTTTACAGATGAAGACACACAATGTGGCTCCGGTCGCACGCCAGTCTTTACCTGTAAATGGCTGTGTAGTTTCTTACAGGTAAACAGGAAAACCAAGTATAATGAATAAATGATTAACAATGTAATGGCATGGTGCAGCACACGGCCGGTGCCACTTTGTGTTTCTTCAACCTACTTCACCCAGTGCTATCAGCTGATCTCTCAG
The DNA here is from genome assembly GCA_947044405.1 of Leptodactylus fallax. Taxonomy (NCBI): domain Eukaryota; kingdom Metazoa; phylum Chordata; class Amphibia; order Anura; family Leptodactylidae; genus Leptodactylus; species Leptodactylus fallax. The sequence goes on from CAMRHE010000182.1 coordinate 498,613, forward strand.
CTGATCATAAATTACCCATTTCTTTTTATCATTTGTTTCCTTTTCCACCCATTTTTGTGACACTTGCACCTTTTAGGTTGTAAAGGTGTTGTAATATGTTTCCATTTCCATATTTGAGCAATATTTGTATTTTTGCTGATAAGGTTGTGTTTATTGTACAGTAGATTTCTGTTGTAAAAATAATAATTGTAATATTGAAGTTAATAGCTATATAAAAACTGAGCTTGTTAGCTAGACATGGCAATTACAATAATATGCCATACTTCTAACAAGGTGTAGTCAAGGCAGAAAGAAATTTAAATCTACAAAGTATTTCTGCATGGGTTAGGTTTCCATAGTAACGTAAGCCTAAAAGAAATATTCTTAATAACTGTATGAGATCATGATTCTTTTGGTTCAGGTTGAAGATGAGTATTTTGTGTGGTAATTCCAGTAATTATTTATGGGAATAAATAAAATGACAAAGAAAATAAAATATTGGTCTGAATTCAATTATACATCTGAAGTAGCTTTATTGGGGTAGATTTATTATGCCTTGTAGTTTTTTTTTTTTTTTGCATAAATCAGATTTTTACACACGCACACACACACACTAAAAAAAATGTACTTTCTGTTTCCTGAACTGCTCTTGCCAATTTTCTGAAAATAGGGCATGGTGAATTTGTGCAGTGGGCGGGGCCATTATCCCCACCAGATTTATAATAATTTACACGAGAAATCTGGTGTAAATGATACAGGAAATAAGCTGGTGTAGATTTCCCTGCAGATGCATACTGTTCATTTATGCACACCTTCTACTGGCGATGGGGATATGAACACTGGCATTGATATCTCCAGTTTTTAAAACATTTTCACTATTGTATCTTAAAGCGGTTGTCCAGGAATTGCAGCAAACCTTGTGGAGGCTAGTGGAGGTGTGCTATAGAAAAAAACAAAAAAACACAGCTGTCCCCAATGTTCTGTTGTTCAATTCCAGTGTTTGTGCAGTCTCATGCCGACACCTCTTTGTTGGAAAACATGCACCTTGCGTGACCATTGAGATTAGTGGCTTCAGCGGTTGCTGGAGAGGGAGTGGTGAAATCACTCACGTACAACACCGCTTCCTTACCAGTGAGTGACTGCTGAGGTCACTTCTGGAAAGCTGTCATGAGACTGAATTAATATCAGTGGCGGACAACAGAGCCCCCACACAGTATAATGCTCCATTAGTGCCCCTTACACAGTGTAATGCTCCTTAATGTCCCTCAAAACAGCATACTTTGCTGGAAGTGCCCCTCATACAGTATAATGCTCCTTACTGCTCCCTGTACAGTATAATGCCATGTTAGTGCCCGCCACAGTTTAATAATCCATTAGTTCCCCATAAACAATATAATGCTCTTTAATGCCCCACACACATAGTATAATTCGCTGTTCATGCACCCATACAGTATAATGCCACATTAGTGCCCCCCACACAGTATAATGCTCCTTAGTGCCCCCATATATATAATTCTCCTTAGTGTTCTCCATACAGTATAATACCATATTAGTGCCTGCCAAACAGTATTTTGCTACATTAATGTCTATATATATGTTTAATGCCCGATTATATTGTGTGGTGACACCAATAAGACATTACACCATGTGGAGGCCACTAATGGGGCTTTGTGTATGTGCACCTTAATTGTTAACTAATAACTCCCTTTATCTTTCCTAGCATATCTTTTAGTGACATTGAATCCTTCTACTACATTTGACCACCAGGGAAAGTTAAATTAATATGAAATATTTTTTTTTATTAATTTTTCATTCCCAAACCTTATCGTCCAAAAACTATGGTAATTATCTTTACTGTACCTAATGAATAATAAACATTATGGGTCATAGCTTTATGAATTGTCTAAAAGATAGTTTTACTTTCAATTCCCACAGTGCTCTTTAAAAATGAACGCTACACTAGGATTGGTTGCTAAAGGCAATATAGTAATATTTTAGCAAATCATCAACACCCAGTATTTCTATTTTACATATTGTGAAATAAATTACTATTTTGTCAACAGAGACAGGAGTTTTCATGGGAAAAGGTGTTTTTTTTCAAGGGAGCCTGACCTATCTAACTCTGCTGCTGGTTTAGTATGATCCATTCTGGCGGTGACAGGCTCTCTTAACCCTTTCCCGACATCTGCCATAATATGTCGGTATGTTGGGTATTTAAATATGGCACCCGCTATTATACAGCAGAGACCTGGTGCTAATGCCCATGGACAGTGCCTACACTGATCGTGGGCATTAAGGCCCCTGGCACCTCGTTCAAAGCTGACAGAGGCGCCACATTGTGAGGATGAAGAGGTGACTGGTTTTTAAACAGTGCCCATTAGATCTTTGGCATTTAGATTGCAGCTCTATCCAGGAAATGAGCAGCCATTACTCACAATTATACTGCTGATGCACTAAAACACTAGTACATAAATAGTGGTATATTCAACTGACAGAACATAAAAACATGGTCTTATTTTTAATTTTCTGGTTTCTTAATAAAATATTAAGTTTTAACCCATTAGCACATCATGCCATACATTTACAGCATAACATACAATGACTGTATAAAGAGTGCATGACTGGGTAAAGTTGTCTAGTTAGCAGTCTGGAGAAGGTGGGTTCCTTACAAAGTGTTAAACTTCCTGACTCATGAACTAGCATTAGAGGGGGAGAAAACATATTCTTTGAGGGGGGATAAATATACTCTGCCTTTTTGTGGTACTTTTTCATGTTTTGTAACTCTAATGTTGGACAAGACAGGAACAAGTAATATTATTATTATTATTATTGCTCTTTTTTTCTTTGGATCTTATACTTGGTGGCCCTTTAATTATTTGTACTCTCTCGTTTTCTATATCTCATAAACTTCATAAAGTAGTTTTTGTCATTGTTATTGTAGGTGTTGTCCATTTCTAAGCATAAGACTAGTTGCAGATGACCGTGGGTATTTTGCGGTTGAAGTAAAACATATTATTCCTTTCTTTATTTTGACTTATGTTTTCATTTTAGAAAAAGTCAATGAAATACTTCATTTAGAGGACCTTGGGCATAGCTGCATTTAATGAATGAAGAAACCAAATTCAGATAACACCAAAGATATGCAGACTTTTCTTCTGTTTAGATATGGATGAATAAACTAAACTGACAGGGAAGTGGAAAAATGCTTGTCTTCTAATACAAACAGGAAAGAATTAGCAAGGAATAATGAAAAAGTTGAATCAGGTCTTGCCAGTTTATAAGCCTCTTTGATTATTTATATGCAAGACTCAATATAGAACAGTTGTGCATAGAGGATATACTTGTATAATCCCATCTAACGATATAAGCAGGGCCGGTTTTAGACAAAGTGGGGCCCTGGGCAAAATTAAAAGTGGGGCCCCAAATGCTGATATGCAAACACCATCGTCTTCCAGTGGCAACCCCTATAATAACGCTTCCTTTCTGCCAACAAAAAGGTAATAACAAGCCCCATTTTACCACAAACAATTCAAATGAGCACCTTTGTACCACCTAATAGATTTTTGCACCCAGTCATCAGTTATTATAGCACCTCCTTATAAATAATAGTCCCTGATTATAAATAATATTACACCTTTATCAGTAATAGCGCCCTTATAAATGATAAATAGTTCCCTGTATCAGTAATATTCCCCCTTATCAGTAACAGTCACACCGTAAAAATAATACTGCTCCCTTATAAATAATAGCCCCCTCATAAATAATAGTTACCCTTATAAATGATAGTCCCCATTATCACTAATAGCCCCCTTTATAAATAAGTCCACTTAACAATTACACCCCCCTTATAAATAGTTCCCCTCTAATAAATAATAGCTCCCCCCTTATAATGGATGCCTTATATATAATAGTTTCCCCCTTATAAATAATAGCCCATCTTATAAATAATAGTTCCCCCTTATAATAGCCCCCTCATATTTAAGTTTCCCAATTATATATAGTAATCCGTTATACAGTGTCGGACTGAAGGCCTTAGGCCTACTAGAGGAACTTGTTCTGGGGCCCCACCCAACAGCTTCCTGCTAATAGCCTACACCACGGCTCCTTCACTGAAGTCTTACATATGTGCTGACTATCTGGTGTTACTGAGTATGTTCCCAGTATAGTCGGCCCCTATAGTACTGTGCAGGTCCCAATAACTCCATGGAAAGCTCATGCACAGTACTGTATGGGGAATGACATGGCCATGGAGCACTACACATATGTGCAAAATTATAGTGAGGGAGCTGTGATGCAGACATAGCACACAGGGCTGCCAGCAGGAATTGTGAGCCCCCCCACAGTATAATGCTCCACATGGTATATAATGCTCCACAGTATAAAATGCTCTCCTGAGCCCTCCAGTTTCCCCACATGGTATATAATGCTCCACAGTATAAAATGCTCTCCTGAGCCCTCCAGTTTCCCCACATGGTATATAATGCTCCACAGTGACCCCACACAGTATAAAATGCTCCCCTGAGCCCCCCATAGTGGCCCCACATGGTATGTAAGGCTCCACACAGTATAATACTCCACAGTGGCCCACACAGTATACTACCCCTTAGTGGCCCCAGACAGTCCAATATGCTCCCCAGCAGCCCCACACAATATAATATGCTCCATACATTATAATATGCACCCCACAATTCCCCCCCCTGTATAATGCTCCAGTGGCCTAACAGAGTATAACATGCTCCATAATGACCTCCACACAGTATAATATACTCCCCAGAGGGGTTACCCCAGTATAATGCTCCACAGTGGTCCCCCACTGTATAACATGTTCCCCACAGTCCCCCCCAGTATAATGCTCTACAATGGCCCCACAGAGTATCATATGCTCCCGAAAAGCCCCACACAATATAATACACTCCACAGTGGCCCCACACAGTATAACAGGCTCCCCACACTGTCCCTTCCCCCAGTATAAAGCTCCACAGTGGCCCATAGTATAATATGCTCCCCAGAGGGCCCCCGCTAGTATAATGCACCACAGTGCCCCCTCCAGTATTTTGCTCCACAGTGGCCCCACGCAATATATTATGCTCCCCAGAGCGTCCCCCCAGTATAATGTTCCACAGTAGGCCTCACGCAGTATAATATGATCCCCAGAGGGCCCCCTAGTAAAATGCTCATTAGTCCCCCCCAAATAATGCCTCACAGTGGCGCCACGCAATATAATAGGCTCTGCTGATGGCCCCTCCCCCCAGAATAATGCTCCACAGTGACCCCACTCAGTATAACATGCTCCAGAAATGGCCTCCACACATTATAATATACTGCCCAGAGAGGTTTCCCCAGTATAATGCTCCACAGTGGCCCCACACAGTATACTATACTGGGGGGCCCCTCTGGAGAGCATATTATACTGTGTGGGGAAACCGTGGAGCATTATACTGGGGAGGGGGCCCTCTGGAGAACATGTTATATTCTGTGGGGTCTCTATGGAGTATTATAAAGTGGGGGGGCTCTGGAGAGCATGTTATATTCTGTGGGGCCACTTTGGAGCATTATACTGGGGGGCCCCTCTGGAGAGCATATTATACTGTGTGGGGCCACTGTGGAGCATTTTACTGGGGGGCCCCTCTGGAGAGCATAATGCTCCAAAGTGGCCCCACATAATATAACATTATCTCCAGAGCCCCCCCCCCACATTATAATTTTCCACAGATGCCCCACAGAATATAACATGCTATCCAGAGGGCCCCTTTCCCAGTATAATGCTCCACAGTGGCCCCACACAGTATAATATGCTATCCAGAGGGGCCCCCCAGTATAATGCTCCACAGGGGCCCTACAGTGCTATTATTATATTATATTTTGGGGTCTCTTCATACACCAGAGTATAATAATCGAAGGCCCGGGGGAGGTGAGGGAAAATAACAAACAGTTATACTCACCTTGTCTTACCTCTCCTGGGCCTCCTCGCGCTGCTCCATTATCCCCGCCGGCGCCGACTTCTTCTTCTCTGCGGCTGACGTCATGCGTTGTGGACGTCACCGCTGAGGCCTGTGATTGGGCCTCAGCGATTACGTGAGGCACGCTGTCAGCACGCCCCACGTGATCGCTACGGCTGAGGCCTGGCCTCAACGGTGATGTCCAGAACGCCAGAAGATGACGTCGGACGCCAGGACGGGTGAGTAAAAATGTTTGTTATTTTTACTCACCTCGGAAAGGGGCCCTGCAGTCCCTTTCTGTTATTGATTTGTCCGGGCCTGACTCGGTGATCCGGAGTCATCAGGTTCCGGATCCCGGGGGGCCCCTTTGGGGACGGGGCCCTGGGCAATTGCCCAGGTTGCCCCCCCCCCAACGCCGGCCCTGGATATAAGATAGTATATATTGTTACAAACAGGGCTCTTGGAAATTTCATTGACTGAACAACAGTTTAGCTGCACTTTTACGGTAGCTTCAAGATACAGATTGCAAATCTGTTATCACCTTCTTGTCATCTATTTTTACAACTTGCCACCTATTTTTTTTTTTTTTTTTTTTTACAAAGGGTATATCCAACTTTGAACACCAGTTTAGTCAAGGCCCCATGTTGTAGAAAAGCTGCTCTTTGTGTTGCAGATTTTGCTGCATTTTTTTAAGCCAAAGTCAGGAGTGTATTTAACAGATGGGAAAAGCGTAAGTGCTTCCTTTATATTTCACATTCCTTTTCAAGCCACTCTTGACTTTGGCTCAAAAAAAAACGCAGCAAAATCGCCACCAAAAAAGCAACTTTTCTGCAATGTTGGGCCTTAGCTTACAGTACTAATACAGAGGTAGCAATTGGTTAAACTGCTGCAGCGTGGTATCTTATTACAGAAGACAACAAAAAAACAATGAAAAGTAACTGAAAATGTTTTTTCCAATGACTTTTCATTGGTTTTTGGTGTCTTCTGTGATATCATGCTGCAGCAGTTTAACCAATTGCTGAAGTTTGGGTTAACTCTGCTACATCTGTATATGTATAATATATTCAGTGAATTACAGCTAAGTGCAAGCACTTACTCTCAGACTGCAAATTAATGTGCCTGATACACCAGAAGAGGACAAAATGGACCAGAAGAGTACAAGCTCTCAGTATTTTCATGAGAACAGTGCTCTCATTCAGTTCAGTATGTCCTTTTGCAATTTGTCAGATTCAGACTGTGCTATGAATGTTGAACTCTGATGATACTCGGTTGTCAGAATGGGCCTTCACACCTTAAGTGAGCTTCAAAATGTAGGTTTCCCACATCAGACTAGTATACAGTACCTGATGTAGACATGACATTTTCCAAATGTAAGTTTTCCACTACTGACCAGAATAACTAAGCAACGGCCCCATAAAAATAGTCAGTCCTGTTGTTTCTTAAAGTATATGCGTCAGTAGGCAAGTCAAATATCTATACAAAAATACACCACAAATGTAGAAAAAAATGGATCACACATACATTGATCTTTTGCTGCAAAACAAAATGTATACAAATGAATATGGGGTTCTTTAGTTCAGATTTTGATTAAATTGTGGCTCACTTGCTACTTTACAAAGACATATTAAATCCTTTTAAGGCTAAGGCCTCATGTAGTGGGCTGCAGCGAAAAAGCCCTGCAGTAAAAACTGCAGCGGAAATGCGCTGCAGTTTTTCCCGCAGCGCTTTTCACATAAAGTCCACAGAGTTTTCCTCTGTGGACTTTCTGCTTCAGTTATACCTATACGGTAATTGACATGCTGACATGATTTCCAAATCGCAGCATTTCCGCTGCGGGTATTTTTCTGCAATGTTTGGGTGGGAATCGCCACCATTTACACCATTTGGGACTCCAGCCTAAGGATGTGGCTTATTTTGGACTTCATGACATGCCAATATGTTCCTTTATTTAATTTAATAATTTCATAAGTCATAACTTTTTTATTATGCTGTAGGTGACCTTGTTTTTTGCATGATGAGTTGTTTTATTAGATGGCACCATTTTGGTGTACATATAATATTTCTGGGGGCCTGAAAAAACTACAATTTTGTCATTATTTTCTGGATTTCATTTTTATGACTTTCACTTTGCAGTAAAATTTACATAATAATTTACATAGGTATTGTTATATTTTACCACTTTTACATAAAATACAAAAAAAAGGGAAATAATGGAAATATTTGGATGTTTAGGTGGTAAGTAACAACAAAAATGCAAGGAAAACATCTAAAACTTAGCTTTTATTAAGGAACACAGCCCACTAAAAGTGAAAATTATACTATGATGTGTATATGTAATCATGTGCAGCAGCACATATAATACAATTCCACTGATAAAACTTGTGTATAGTTTGCAGCAAAGTATAATTGATAAACCTTATGGTCAACTATATTTTATGGCTGATAATTTTACCATCATCATACAGATCTGTGCATGCCCACAACGCTAAGATTAGCAGCAACTGTGACTCTTGATAGCTGTCACTATCTGCAGTCTATCCACACATAGTTAGGACTTGGCACTAGTTATATAATATAATGTCTCTCTATGGAGATATGTGGTTATGAATTAATAGTGCCCATGTGTGGATAGACTGCAGATAGTGACAGCTATCAAGAGTCAAAGTTGTTGCTAATTTTAGTGTTGTGGGCATGCACAGATCTGTATGATGATGGTAAAATTATCAACCATTATAATAAATAGTTGACCATACTGTAAGGTTTATCAGTTATACTGTGCTGCAAACTATACGCAAGTTTTATCAGCGGAATTGTATCATATGTGCGGCTGTACATGATTACATATACACATCATAGTATAATTTTCACTTTTAGTTTTACATAAAATACCGTTTTTGAAAAACAAAATGCGTGAAAGCACAATATTCTTACATGCATACCTCTTCTTATTTTTTTCATTGATTTAGTTTTATGATGTAACTTCAAATGAAATGAAATATTATTTGTAACTGAAGTCTTACATAAACTTAACGAATAGAACATAATACTAGAACTTGACAGAAGAGTATTTATTTACTTTAGGTGGAATTTCAAGCATGACTTGTATTTTGCGGGGCAAGCTTTTTGCAATTTGTTCATCACTTTTAGACAATGAACAAATGCGTTGCCGCCATGATTTTTTCTGCAGCTCTTTTTTTTTCTGTGGCCCGCTATGTGGGGCCTTAGCCTTAATCTTTTTTTTGGGGGGAGAGGTGGAATGATGAAAAACAACAATTCTGGCATTGTGGGTTTTTTTTTGTGTTTTACAGTGTCCACCATACCTGATAAATAACATTAGATTTGAATAACTCTGACTTTTATGGATGCAGTAATATCAATTATGCTTCTGGGTTCTTTGTTTATTTTTGTTTATTTTATTTATGTAAAAATGAAAAGAAGTGTTTTATTTCTGTGAAAAATGGGAAATTTTTTTTTTTAACTTTTAATATTTATTGGTAATACCCTTAAAACACTTTAAAAAAAAATTTCAAACCTGAACAGATGATTTCTTAATCGCTTGTAGTATATACAGAAGTACTGCATTGCAGCATATTGTACATATTAGCCGATGCCTGTTACACCATGTTTATTGCTGGGCCTAATAGGTATCCATACATGTAGCTTGGGGTCTATTGGAAGGTCTATAGCTGCCAATGTGACCTCTTGGTACTCCACAATCTAGTTGTGGGGGGTTGAAGTGATGAGAGAAACAGCCTAACCAATTAAATCGATTAGATTAATTTTGATCATGATGGCTAAGAGGTTAATGTGGCAGAATCTAAGTTATCTCCAACTTTTCTAGTGAAATCAGGGTAAACACATAACAAAAAGGAAGAAAACTCCAGAGCACATTCGCTGGTCTCACACCATTATAAGACAGTGAAAGACACTGTCACGGGCAGCGGATTGTGGACCTGCTGTGCCACCTAACTGGTTTGGCAGTGGGCTACTCGCAATGTTATCTAAGTAGTTCCCCTGGTCTTAACCCTATAACCCCCATACGGGGTCATGGTCTTTACCGCAGGGAGACTACCAGGTCGCTACCTCTGTAAGTGGTAGCTGCTGAGCAGGGACCAGACAGACTCTGGTGTGAGGCACCAGGGGGTAAAGGCAGAGGATAGTCAGGTTCAGGCCGAAGGTCAGTGGCTGGCAGCAGATAATAAGATCATGAATCATCCAAAGTGTCAGGTTGAATAGCTCAGGTTCAGTAGTCCAGGCAGAGAGTCATACACAGGTACGCAACAGAACATACAGTGCTGGCCAAAAGTATTGGCACCCCTGCAATTCTGTCAGATAATACTCAATTTCTTCCAGAAAATGATTGCAATCACAAATGGTTTGGTAATAATATCTTCATTTATTTTGCTTGCAATGAAAAACACACAAAAGAGAATGAAAAAAAAAGTCAAATCATTGATCATTTTACACAAAACTCCAAAAATGGGCCGGACAAAAGTATTGGCACCCTCAGCCTAATACTTGGTAGCACAACCTTTAGAGAAAATAACTGCGAACGACCGCTTCCGGTAACCATCAACGAGTTTCTTACAATGCTCTGCTGGAATTTTAGACCATTCTTTTTTGGCCAATTTCTCCAGGTCCCTGAGATTTGAAGGGTGCCTTCTCCAAACTGCCATTTTGAGATCTCTCCACAGGTGTTCTATGGGATTCAGGTCTGGACTCATTGCTGGCCACTTTAGAAGTCTCCAGTGCTTTCTCTCAAACCATTTTCTAGTGCTTTTTGAAGTGTGTTTTGGGTCATTGTCCTGCTGGAAGACCCATGACCTCTGAGGGAGACCCAGCTTTCTCACACTGGGCCCTACATTATGCTGCAAAATTTGTTGGTAGTCTTCAGACTTCATAATGCCATGCACACGGTCAAGCAGTCCAGTGCCAGAGTCAGCAAAGCAACCCCAAAACATCAGGGATCCTCCGCTATGTTTGACTGTAGGGACCGTGTTCTTTTCTTTGAAGGCCTCTTTTTTTTTCCTGTAAACTCTATGTTGATGCCTTTTCCCAAAAAGCTCTACTTTTGTCTCATCTAACCAGAGAACATTCTTCCAAAAAGTTTTTGGCTTTCTCAGGTAAGTTTTGGCAAACTCCAGCCTGGCTTTTTTATGTCTCTGGGTCAGAAGTGGGGTCTTCCTGGGTATCCTACCATAGAGTCCCTTTTCATTCAGACGCCGACGGATAGTACGGGTTGACACTGTTGTACCCTCGGACTGCAGGGCAGCTAGAACTTGTTTGGATGTTAGTCGAGGTTCTTTAGCCACCATCCGCACAATCTTTCGTTGAAATCTCTCGTCAATTTTTCTTTTCCGTCCACACCTAGGGAGGTTAGCCACAGTGCCATGGGCTTTAAACTTCTTGATGACACTGTGCACGGTAGACACAGGAACATTCAGGTCTTTGGAGATGGACTTGTAGCCTTGAGATTGCTCATGCTTCCTCACAATTTTGCTTCTCAAGTCCTCAGACAGTTCTTTGGTCTTCTTTCTTTTCTCCATGCTCAATGTGGTACACACAAGGACACAGGACAGAGGTTGAGTCAACTTTAATCCATTTCAACTGGCTGCAAGTGTGATTTAGTTATTGCCACCACCTGTTATGTGCCACAGGTAAGTAACAGGTGCTGTTAATTACACAAATTAGAGAAGCATCACATGATTTTTCAAAGGGTGCCAATACTTTTGGCCACCCCCTTTTTTATGTTTGGTGTGGAATTATATCCAATTTGGCTTTTTGACAATTCTTTTTGTGGTTTTCCATTGACAACAAATTAAATGAAGATATTATTACCAAAGCATTTGTGATTGCAATCATTTTCTGGAAGAAATTGAGTATTATCTGACAGAATTGCAGGGGTGCCAATACTTTTGGCCAGCACTGTAAAAGACAATCAAATACCAGCATAGTAACACACAAAATCTGGCACTGATCAGAGGACAGAGCAGACTATAATAGGCAGGACAGCCAGGGACTGGCTGAGGAAAGCTCACAGGTATGTTCATTAAGTCTTCAGGTTGCAGATAGGATGGGCATGTCCACCCTATTATGGGCTAGACCAGGTGCAGCAACAAAAGAAAACACACAGCAGAAAGAAAGAAAGATTCAGAAACCGCACAGTGTGAACCAGAGGCTGCCTATTAGGAGAAAGAGTACGACAATGGCTACAGACTGTTCCAGATATATCAAAGCTCAGTGAATGCAAGCTACGTCCCAAATCCCCACATGCTATAAACCTGTAAAATTTATAAGACAGAAGCAGCATAGAAGCAGCATTCATCTGGGTGTCAAATAAAATCATCTTTTATTCCAGCATAAAATTAGAGCAACATTTTAACCAAATCTTTAACAAGCACAAACATATACATTACAAATTCTTGCAATCATCATTTACAGGTGCATCTCAATAAATTAGAATATCATCAAAAAGTTATTTTTTTTAGTAATTAAATTGAAAAAGTGACACATATATTATATTGAGTCATTACAAACAGAGTGAACTTTTTCAAGTGTTTATTTATGTTAATGTTGATGATTATGGCTTACAGCCAAGGAAAACCCAAAAGTCAGAAAATTAGAATATTATACAAGACCATCTGTAAAAAAATTATTTAACACAGAAATGTTGGCCAAATGAAAAGTATGTACAGTAAATACACACAATACTTGGTTGGGGCTCCTTTTGCATGAATGACTGCATCAATGTGGCGTGGCATGGAGGCGATCAGCCTGTGGCACTGCAGAGGGGTTATGGAAGCCCAGGTTGCTTTGATAGCAGCCTTCAGCTCGTCTGCTTTGTTGGGTCTGGTGTCTCTCATCTTCCTCTTGACAATACCTCATAGATTCTCTATGGGGTTAAGGTCAGGTGAGTTTGCTGGCCAAGCAAGCACAGTGATACTGTGAAAATTCCATCTCCAAAAAGCTTGTCGGCAGAGGGAAGCATGAAGTGCTCTAGAATTTCCTGGTAGATGGCTGAGTTGACTTTGGTCTTGATAAAACACAGTGGACCTACACCAGCAGATGACATGGCTCCCCAAACCATTACTGATTGTGGAAACTTCACACTAGACCTCAAGCAGCTTGGATTGTGTGCCTCTCCACTCTTCCTCCAGACTCTGGGACCTTGATTTCCAAATGAAATGCTAAATTTACTTTCATTGGAAAACACCACCTTTGACCACTGAGCAACAGTTCAGTTCTTTCTCTCCTTGGCCCAGGTAAGACGCTTCTGGCATTGTCTATTGGTCATGAGTGGCTTGACACATGGAATGCGACACTTGTAGACCATGTCCTGGATACGTCTGTGTGTGTTGGCTCTGGAAACGCTGACTCCAGCAGCAGTCCACTCCTTGTGAATCTCCCCCAAATTTTTGAATGGCCTTTTCTTAACAATCCTATCAAGACTGCGGTTATCCCAGTTGCTTGTGCACCTTTTTCTACCACACTTTTTTTCTTCCACTCAACTTTCCATTAATATGTTTTGATACGGCACTCTGTGAACAGCCAGCTTCTTTAGCAATGACCTTTTGTGGCTTACCCTCCTTGTGGAGTGTGTAAATGACTGCCTTCTGGACATCTGTCAAGTCAGCAGTCTTCCCCATGATTGTGTCGCCTATTGAACAAGACTAAGGGACCTTTTTAAACACTTAGGAAGCCTTTGCAGCTGTTTTGGGATAATTATTCTAATTTTCTGAGATAATGACTTTTTGGTTGTCCTTGGCTTTAAGCCATAATCATCAATATTAACATAAATAAACACTTGAAAAAGTTCACTCTGTTTGTAATGACTCAATATAATATATGTGTTTCATTTTTTTCAATTGAATTACTAAAAAAAAATAACTTTCTGATGATATTCTAATTTATTGAGATGCACTTGTATGTTAAAACTTCTGTCAGCCTATTATAATATACTATACCCTCTGTGGGGGAGGTAACTCGGTAGCAGCCGTGGTATGGACCCAACCAGTCAGAGACAGGGACACAAAGTGAAGCCGGACCGAGGACGAAGGATGGAAGGGGAGGCCTGCATGACAGGAGTTTAGCCAGGAGCATAAGCTGAGGGTACAGGAAAGGGTTAAGTTGGCCATTTAGAGGAAGCGTAGGGGAGGGAACTGGGAAAGGGGGGGTTGGGGGAGGGAGTATTTAAAGTGAAGGCGGGAAGATTCCCGCCACTTTAGAGAAAGCAGGGAGTGAGTGAAGCCAACACACCTCTGCGGTTTTCTTGCTTGCCCAGGATGTCTGAGGTTGAAGATATGCTGGCCCAGCTCAGGGCTGAAGCGGATCGTAGGGGGCCGCAATGGCTGCAATCCCAGCTGCAGGGATTGATACAGGGGTCTGGAGAGTCGGCTAGCCGCCCCTCTCCTTCTGGAAGACGGCCGCGGAGGACCAGGCCTCCGGCGCGCCTCAGCCCCGAGGAGACCCCTCGGGTCCGGCGCCGAATTAGGAGCCCCTCACGGGACCCTCCGGTCCAGGGCACTGCTCGGCGCGCTGCTGAGCGGCAGTCCCGGGCCGGGAGGAATCCGCGGCGACGGCAGGACCCGCAGCGGGGGAGGGGAGTCGCCCCTCCTGCATCACTGACCTCGTTGGAGTCGGGATTGGAAGCGGTGGGCCTTCCGGCGGCGGCGGTGACTCCGGCTCGGCCTGTGGTGCGCAGGAGGATCTCCGGTGCAGCCCCTGTGCGCGGGGGAGAAGCGGGGCTGGCACCTTCAGCGGCAGAGCAGCAGGCTGGGCCTAGCGCAACATCAGCCCAAGATGGCGCCCACAGCGCGGGCGCTGGGGGGCGGAGCGTCGCGGAGGCCTTGTCCAGGAGGCCCGACGTGGATAGCGGCGAGGAGGGCCCCAGTGAGACGGCTACAGGACGACAGGACCAGGATTCAGCGGCCGCTGGGTTCACAGCACCCAGGCGCCCAGGTGAGCGTTCATCTACTGTAACAGGGCCCTTGTTAGCGGTTTCAGGGGGGAGGGGTTTAGAGGGGAACCGCGAGGAGCTAAGCAGGGGTATGTTAGCCTTTATGGGGGTTTGGCAGAAATGGTGCGGGGAGCGGGTAGCGGCGGGGGGACGTCATCGTCCCCAGCGATGGCGTGGGGGGCGGGAAGGTCGCCGGCGGTATCGCAAGGGGGGGCGTCCTCTGCGTCGGGGGGTGTCTGTGTCGGTGCAAACGCAGAGTGAGGACAAAGGGGATGCGCCGCGGTTAGACGATTCGGCGAAGGGGGAAGTATATGTCTGCTTTGAGGGGCCTTTAGGGGCTCACTTGAAGCAGGAGGTGAGGGAGCGCATTTGGAAAGGCGAATATGTTGATATATTTTCGCTTTTGCCTTTGGAGCGATTTAATTTGGACAAGCCTAGGAAGGAAGAAAAGAAGGAGGAGGAGGAGAAGAGGCGGTACCGCCTTATTCCTCGGACGTTTGCTAATTGGCTGCAAGCGTTCGCCATAATGGCGAGTGTCATAGGGGAGAAGGCGTCGGAAAATTGTTCGGCGCTTTTCTGTTATTTGGACGCAATAGGGGAGGCGCATAGGAAGTATGGGGGGCAGGCATGGCTCCGGTATGACGAACAATTTCGTCAGCGGAAAGCGGTTCGGTCCAGCATTCGCTGGGACCATAAAGACATTGGGTTATGGCTGAGGATTATGGCGCAAGCGAGGGCGGGGCCGTCCTTTCCAGGGGGGACCGAGGGCCCCGAGTCTTCGGGGCGCTCGGTCGCCGCACAGAAGGGACTCTGTTTCTCATTTAATGAAGGGGGGTGTAAGTTCGGCTCCAAGTGTAAGTTTAAGCATGAGTGCTCCTCTTGTGGGGGCACCCATGGAGCCAACCGGTGCTTCCGCTCCAAGCAGAAGGGTTCAGATGGGGCTGGGAAGGGGGGCGACTCCGGTGCGGCTGGAAAGGATGGCGCCATTTCTAAATAGGTACCCAGATAGGCAGGCGGCGGCCTTGTTGTCGGAGGGGTTCGAGTCGGGTTTTCGGATATCGTTTGTTGAGGCGGCGGTTTAAGGGGTGGTTAGGAATTTGAGGTCGGCAAGGGAGCATCCGGAGGTGGTCTCAGAAAAGCTGAGGAAGGAGGTGGACCTGGGGCGCATGGCGGGACCGTTTCCGGAGCCTCCCTTGCCGAACTTGCGGGTATCTCCTTTAGGGGTGGTCCCAAAGAAGGAGCCGAATAAGTTTCGGCTTATTCACCATCTGTCATTCCCAAAGGGGGCGTCTGTTACTGACGGGATCGACCCCGAGTTGTGTTCGGTGGAGTATACTTCATTTGATGCGGCGATTTTCTGGGTCCGGCGTTTTGGCCGGGGGGCGTTGTTGGCGAAGACTGACATCGAGGCGGCATTTAGGCTGCTGCCGGTGCATCCAGATAGTCAGCACTTGTTGGGTTGTTTTTGGGGGGGCGGGTTTTTTGTTGACTGTTGCTTGCCAATGGGCTGTTCATTGTCGTGTTCCTATTTTGAAAAGTTTAGTTCGTTTTTGGAATGGGTCATCCGGGACGTTTCTGGGTGGGCCTCGGTCATTCACTACTTGGATGACTTTCTTTGCATTGGTCCGGGGGATTCCTCCGTTTGCTCGGTCTTGCTGCATTCGGTGGAACGGGTGGCGGCAGATTTTGGGGTGCCACTAGCGCGTGAAAAAACTGAGGGTCCGGCGACGGTTCTCAGTTTTTTGGGTATTACCATTGACACGGTCCGTATGGAGTGTCGTCTTCCAGAGGATAAGTTATGTGGGTTGCGGACGGAGGTTCAGAGGGCATGTCGGCTAAAAAAGCTGCGATTAAGGGAATTGCAGTCTCTTTTAGGCAAATTGAACTTCGCGTGCCGGATTATATCAATGGGGAGGGTGTTTTCTCGACGGTTGGCAGCGGCAACGGCTGGTGTGTCCGTTCCCGTGCATTTTATCCGGTTGGGGTGGGAGTTGAGAGAAGATTTGCGGGTTTGGGATTCGTTTTTAGAACAATATAATGGGCGGTCACTGTGGATGGAGGAGGGAGTGGTAGCAGGGGAATGGGATCTTTTTACGGACGCGGCCAGGAGCGTAGGGTTTGGGGCATATTTTAAGGGTGGTTGGTGCGTAGGTTCTTGGCCGGACGAGTGGGTTTCGGGGGGGCTGGTCAGGAACCTGGCTTTGTTAGAATTATTTCCTATTCTGGTGTCGGTGGTAGTGTGGGGGGAAATTTTCCGTAATAAGAAGATTCGCTTTCATTGCGACAACTTGGGGGTGGTGCAGGCGATAAATCGGTTGTCCGCTGCGTCGCCGCTGGTGGTTCGGGTTTTGCAGCGATTGGGGTTGGAATGTTTGAGGTTGAATGTTTGGATTGTAGCGGTCCATGTCCCAGGGGTGCAGAATGATGTGGCTGACGCCCTCTCTCGTTTGCAGTGGGATCCTTTCAGGAGGTTGGTGCCGGAGGCAGACGAGAACGGCACGCGGTGGCCGATGGAGTTGTGGACCGTGCCGGTCGGGCGGCGGAGTGTTTGATTCGGGTATCTTTGGTGGACGGTACATGGGCGGCCTATACGAAAGCCTGGGAACAGTGGGAGCAGTGGTTGGGTTCTTTGGGGGTGGAGACAGAGGATTTCGAGATGCCGTTATTATTGTTCGTGGGGCATTGTAAGGAGTCGGGGTGGATAGTTTCTAGGTTGAATACGTGTTTAGCGGGTTTAACCTTCGGGTTTAAGAGTAGGGGGATGCCGGACTTTACGAAGTCATTTCTGGTGCGGCAGGCGGTAAAAGGTTGGCGCCGTTTCAAGGCGGCGAAGGACACGCGCAGACCGGTGTCCTTTTCCATACTGCTGGGCTTGGGCTCCGCTTTGGGGACAGTGGGGGCGAGCCCGTGGGAGGTCTTGCTGTTCAGGGCGGCGTTTTCGCTCGCCTTTTTTGGAGCCTTACGGTTGGGGGAATTGGTGAGTGGATCCCGGACTCCGTCCGGGGGGTGTGTTTTGGGAGGATGTGAGCCTGTATGAGGACAGGGTGGAGTTTAGGTTAAGGCGTTCGAAGACGGACCAGGAAGGCCGGGGGTGTGCGGTGCGGCTGTTTGCAGTGCCAGGGTGTTTGATGTGTCCTGTTAGTTGCTTGAGGTCTTATTGTTCGGACAGGGGTCGGGCGACAGGCCCCCTCCTGGTCCATGAGGATGGGTCGTTTTTGTCCAGGTTTCAATTCTTGGGAGTTTTTCGGCGATGTTTGTGTTATCTGGGTTTGGGGGAGGAGTATTTTAGTGGTCACTCCTTCCATATTGGGGCAGCTACGGAGGCGGCCCGGAGGGGTTTGGGGGAGGACGTAATTCAGCGCATCGGCCGATGGGAATCAGTGCGTTTTAGGTCATGTGTCCGTTTGGGGGGGGCTGGTCTGAACAAAAACACATTTTGTATCGGGGGAGGTCCGCAGGTAGGTGGGTTAGGAAGAGGGGGTTTTTGTTCGAGCGGGTGTGTTAGTGCCTGGGGCCTGTTATTGTTATGTTGCTTTTGATGTTTTACAGGTGCTGAGCCGTGCTTGGTTTGGTTGATGGGCCATTCCTTTGTGTTCTGGGGCGCAGTGCGGGCGTCGGTGCGACCAGACGGTAGGCAGTTGGGTTTTGCGTGAGGGGAGGTGCGGTTGCGCTGGTTAGGCTTAAGGGGGATGGTGTGGGGCAGGGTGCTCGCGGAGTTTCATCGCTTCGTGAGGCTGGATAGACCTCCAGACATACTGGTACTGCATGTTGGAGGTAACGATTTGGGGGTCCGCCCTTTTCGGGAGCTGATTAACGATATCAAATTCGACTTATTGCGGCTCTGGGGATGTTTCCGGGATTGGTAACAGTATGGTCGGATATTGTGCCAAGGAAAGTGTGGAGGGCGGCCCGGTCGGTGGAACGTGTGAACAAAGCCCGTATTAAGGTGAATAGGGCAATTGGGAGGTTTATGGCACGGAATGGAGCGGTCTCAGTGCGCCATAGTGAATTGGAATCTGGGGAGGGTGCATTTTGGAGAAGGGACGGGGTTCATTTGAACTCCGTGGGTATTGACATGTGGTGCCTGGGATTGCAGCAGGGCATTGAGACGGCTCTAGGGGTGTGGCGGGACGCCTGCCGATAAGGAGGTCATCGGTGGGCGTTGTGGCGGTGGGGGTCCTCGAGGCTGGGATATCGGAAATGGTCGTGGTGGGGAGGGCCCTGCGGTAGGGGCTGGACTCCCCAGACCATTTGGACTGTGGCTGGATGGCTCCGGTAGGGTTAAAGGGTATTAAGGGCTTTATGGCCTTAGGAAATAGAGCACCGAGCAGATTTATTTAAATAGGTGCCCCTGAGCTGGTGTGGAACGGCTAGGGGTAACAGCTGGTGCTCAGGAAGTATGGGGTTAACATTTTGGGTTTTGGGGCCTCGAGGTCCTCCGTCGTCGGGTCGGGTTATTTACTGTGTTTTGGGGAATATTTGTTGTGGCATTTAAATGGTTAAATTATTTTATTTAATAAACTGGCTGCTGTGGCCAATTTAATCCAACATCGGTGTCGACTATTTATTTTAGGTAAAGAAAACAGAGAAGAGCGGGCGACTTGGCAATACCCTGGTCAAGTGAGGCCGGACCGAGGACGAAGGATGGAAGGGGAGGCCTGCATGACAGGAGTTTAGCCAGGAGCATAAGCTGAGGGTACAGGAAAGGGTTAAGTTGGCCATTTAGAGGAAGCGTAGGGGAGGGAACTGGGAAAGGGGGGGTTGGGGGGAGGGAGTATTTAAAGTGAAGGCGGGAAGATTCCCGCCACTTTAGAGAAAGCAGGGAGTGAATGAAGCCCCCGCCCACCCACCCCCTTTTTTGTTTGGTTCAGTGAACGGGTCGTTTTAGTCGGGATGTTCTGTCACAGTGGCCTTGGCGGTGGGGGTCCTCGAGGCTGGGATATCGGAAATGGTCGTGGTGGGGAGGGCCCCGCGGTAGGGGCTGGACTCCCCAGACCATTTGGACTGTGGCTGGATGGCTCCGGTAGGGTTAAAGGGTATTAAGGGCTTTATGGCCTTAGGAAATAGAGCACCGAGCAGATTTATTTAAATAGGTGCCCCTGAGCTGGTGTGGAACGGCTAGGGGTAACAGCTGGTGCTCAGGAAGTATGGGGTTAACATTTTGGGTTTTGGGGCCTCGAGGTCCTCCGTCGTCGGGTCGGGTTATTTACTGTGTTTTGGGGAATATTTGTTGTGGCATTTAAATGGTTAAATTATTTTATTTAATAAACTGGCTGCTGTGGCCAATTTAATCCAACATCGGTGTCGACTATTTATTTTAAGTAAAGAAAACAGAGAAGAGCGGGCGACTTGGCAATACCCTGGTCAAGTCTCTTGTAACTCAGGTTTATTTGAAAAACAGTAGAAATAAATAAACCTTACGCCAGGCACAGAATAAGCAAAATAAAATACAGCCTTAACTTCAGACAAATGAGAAAACAAAATTCTGCTTGTCTGAGCTTCTAACTAAACAGAAACAATCCTAACTATACGTGTGGCTTGCTCCAGCCACATGAACAAAACAAAACAGCAATCAGGCACAGGTCTCACCAGACTCTCAGCTCCAGACAGACCCAGGCGCCTCCACTCTTTTCCAGGGTCTGCCCTGAAGTGCAGGCTCTGTAGGGCTATATGGGCCAGTAATGAGGCCAGGACTTCCACCTGGTCTGAGGCCTACTTAAAACCTGCCCTGGACTAGACATATGTAAAAAACTGATATACCGATGACTCCAGCACTTGGCCTGTCACCTTCTCACACCTCACTTTGAGTATTGGAGACAGGTTATACTTTACCAACTTATCCACTGACCCTGAAACTATTATCCTAGATACTTAGAGGAATCAGAATGGATTTCCCTACTCTCACCTCTGCCAACATAACTAATGATATTATTCAAAGAAATAAGATGAGATTTACCATAATAATAATTATAATAATAAACTGTATTTATATATCGCCAACATATTCCATAGCACTTTACAAATCAGAGGACACATGAACAGACAGTATGAGACATTACAATGAGACAAAGAAATAAACATATCAAACAATAGGAGTGAGGGCCCTGCTCACAAGAACTTACATTCTATGAGGAGATAAGGGGACACAAGAGGTCAGAGGGCTCGTTTACTACAATGGTCCAGCCATCTTTTAATAGAAAAGATTGTGTAACTGAAGCTGTATGAACCCGTCACCAGCCAGTATCTGTGAATAGTTTATGCTAATGGTAGATAAACGATCAAATCTGCTCATTGCCATTGCCACTGAAAATGTGCTATGGAGGAAAGGCAACTATTAAAGGCACGATTTCATCCACATATACAGTGGGGAAAAAAGTATTTAGTCAGCCACCAATTGTGCAAGTTCTCCCACTTAAAAAGATGAGAGAGGCCTGTAATTGACATCATAGGTAGACCTCAACTATGAGAGACAAAATGAGAAAGCATATCCAGAAAATCACATTGTCTGATTTTTTTAAGAATTTATTTGCAAATTATGGTGGAAAATAAGTATTTGGTCACCTACAAACAAGCAAGATTTCTGGCTCTCACAGACCTGTAACTTCTTCTTTAAGAGGCTCCTCTGTCCTCCACTCATTAACTGTAGTAATGGCACCTGTTTGACATTGTTATCAGTATAAAAGACACCTGTCCACAACCTCAAACAGTCACACTCCAAACTCCACTATGGTGAAGACCAAAGAGCTGTGGAAGGACACCAGAAACAAAACTGTAGACCTGCACCAGGCTGGGAAGACTGAATCTGCAATAGGCAAGCAGCTTGGTGTGAAGAAATCAACTGTGGGAGCAAAAATTAGAAAATGGAAGACATACAAGACCACTGATAATCTCCCTCGATCATGCAAGATCTCCCCCCAAGGGATCAAATTGATCACTAGAACAGTGAGCAAAAATCCCAGAACCACATGGGGGGACCTAGTGAATGACCTGCAGAAAGCTGGGACTAATATCAGTAACACACTTAGCCGCCAGGGACTCAGATCCTGCAGTGCCAGACGTGTCCCCCTGCTTAAGCCAGTATATATCCGGGCCCGTCTGAAGTTTGCTAGAGAGCATTATAATGTTCCAGAAGAGTATTGGGAGAATGTCATATGGTCAGATGAAACCAAAATAGAACTGTTTGGTAGAAACACAACTGGTCGTGTTCGGAGGAGAGTGAATGCTGAGTTGCTTCCAAAGAACACCATACCTACTGTGAAGCATGGGGGTGACAACATCATGCTTTGGGACTATTTCTCTACAAAGGGACCAGGACGACTGATCTGTGTACATGAAAGAATGAATGGGGCCATGTATCGTGAAATTTTGAGTGCAAACCTCCTTCTATCAGCAAGGCCATTGAAGATGAAACATGGTTGGGTCTTTCAGCATGACAATGATCCCAAGCACGTTGCCAGGGCAACGAAGGAGTGGCTTCGTAAGAAGCATTTCAAGGTCCTGGAGTGGCCTAGCCAGTCTCCAGATCTCAACCCCATAGAAAAGCTTTGGAGGGAGTTGAAAGTCCATGTTGCCCAGCGACAGCCCCAAAACATCACTGCTCTAGAGGAGATCTGCATGGAGGAATGGGCCATCATACCAGCAACAGTGGTTGCCAACCTTGTGAAGACTTACAGAAAACGTTTGACCTCTGTCATTGCCAACAAAGGATATTTAACAAAGTATTGAGATGAACTTTTGTTATTGACCAAATACTTATTTTCCACCATAATTTGCAAATAAATTCTTTAAAAATCAGACAATGTTATTTTCTGGATTTGTTTTCTCATTTTGTCTATCATAGTCGAGGTCTACCTATGATGTCAATTACAGACCTCTCTCATCTTTTTAAGTGGGAGAACTTGTACAATTGGTGGCTGACTAAATACTTTTTTTCCCCACTGTAGCCCTACCTTATTATCAGCACTCCACAACCACTAGTCCTTTGCCAAGGATCCAAACAAGACAGTTAGTAGTATTACTGTAACATCTCTGCCTGTTCAGGTCTCTGCGCCACCCTCGGCTCGCATGCTGTGGCGAAGGAGGCATGTTCAGTTTGATTCCTTGCGTAGGGTTCATGTTGCTCAGTCTGAACACTGTATTAGTACCTCTTGTCTGTAAATGAATTTCTACCACACCCGTCTCCTGCACCTTTGTTTCTCTCTGCTCCTCAAATAGTTAATCTCAGCCTTGCCTGTGTGATTGACAGTCTATCGTCTTATCAATTCTGGGGCGGGTTCTTCCTTCCTATTTATTCTTTGCTTACATTCACATTGGCGCTTGCTATTGCTTCTTGCGTACTGGCTATTGCTCCTTGCTGTTTTGTTACCTGTGTTCCTATTCCTGACCTCTGGCTTTGACTTTGACTTTTGATTCTGTATTGCATTGCTCATCTGTTACTGACCCCTTGGCTAGCTGACCTCCCTTTTTGTTGTTCGTCCTGTCCGCGTTCTGTGTTGCCACTTATATTAAGAAGGGACTGTCGACTAGTTGCTGACTGTCGCTTCGAACAGATCAGGCAAGTTAGCCAGGGATAGTGGGGGTGGATCAGCTTTAGGGCTCACTGTCTTGTTGTGCCCCTCCCCCCAGTGTTCTGCAGCAGCACTGGGGAATTGCTCAACTGGCAATTCCTTTACAATTACATAACACCTTGGGGAGAATAATTAAATTAATCATTTATATACAATCAAACAGGGAAAAATTATTTTCCAACAATTTATTTTATCTCTTATACACTTCAATAGTGTAGATGTGTTGTATTTTACCTTATTATCAGATCCCCAGGACTAGGGGTTGATTTTCAATTCTATATTTGTCTGTAACCTTACCATTAACCAATATGTGTACCTAAATAAGTCACCAAAACCAAGAGCTTTCATTACCAACCATAGACTAGATCAATTTGTGCAGTCCAAGGCTTTTGTGGCATCTAATGCAATAAGAGTAAAATAGACAGTACAACTTTCTCAAGACCTCAGAGGTTTGGATCTACCAAACTTCAATTTATAGCACAGCATATTATCTTGCAGCACGACCACATTATTTATTGTTCTGGAGAGATATTGGGGCGATTCATCTTATTGGTTATGCCACTTTTCTAGCAGAAGATAATCAAAAATTGGTAATACCACTTGTGACTTAAATATTTTTGCACATGTCTCGCCACTTTTTCTGCAATTTAGTATGGTTCTACAGAAGGGCTAGTGTAGCACAGATGGGCTAACCTTTGCTCTTCATGTGCAACAGTAAGCCCAAGATCCTGTCAATAGTTCTTTTTTTACCTTGGAGCATTTTTGATAGGTCTCTAACCACTGCATACCAGACAGGGGCATAATTGTAGTGTGCTGGTTCCCATGTCAATCTTTTTAGAGGCCCCAGACCAGGACTCAGAACTCTAAATTAAATGCCAGATCAGAACTGTAAATTAGATCTCAGATCAAACATTTCAATAAAAAACACTACAGACATTTACTTACTTTTCCTTGTGATCCTTTTTTCTGTAGGGCCTGGCACACAAGGCTTTCCATCTCCATACTTATATGCAGCCACATACACTCGCTAAGTATCGTTCTAAAGGAGTTATATACAAGGCCACATGTCATTGTGGTCTTCAATATATTGGGAAAACTACTCGTGAATTTAGGTGTCGAGTTGGTGAGCATTTGGGGGATATCCATCACAACCGGGATACCCCCCTTGCTCGTCACATTCGTTTGGAGCTTCAGGGTAATGCCTCTTGTATCAAATTGATGGGCATTGATTTGATCAAATTTCCTGTACGTCATGGCAACTGGGACCGGCTGGTTACCCAGGCAGAAACGAAGTGGATATTTCGTTTGCATACTGTGACCCCTAATGGCTTGAATGAACAGCTTAGTTTTACATCATTTATTTAATGTAGTTCATGTTGCCATTGATACTATTGGTGATGGTGTCTCTTTTTATATGTCCAGTTTTTCTCTTGCCTCAATACCCTTTACATGGTGCAGGCAGGTTTTATACTGTATTTAGTGCCTGCATTCTTATGTGTTTATATTGCCTCTTGTTGCTATTCAGTTTATACTTATAGGATGATCAGTAATATACATAGTGGGCTGCTGTTTATTAGTATAAATACTTATATGCAGTCACAGACACTCGCTGACAGCGCTTACCTCGTTTGCTATCAGTGAGCGCTTTATCTTTAATTTTTTCTTTGGCGCTTACGCGGTTCGGGGAATATCATGTTACGCATACTAAGCGCTCCCTGTCCTCCTGGTATAGGGAGTGTGTGCAGTATTTCCAGATTGCGCATGTCCACCGCGTTTATTCTACCTGCATTGATTATTACTTAAGTAAGTAGCGTCCCTCATGTTCACAGGTACTGTATGTTTGGATCTCCATATATCCTGGGGGAGATTTTTTATAGCGTTTTAACTGTGCTATTTCTTCCCTTTTCTTTGCATTGGGACTATTGATGATTATGTCTGGATGATTATAGGCTGTTATGGTTCTAGTGCATTTGGACAATTTTGTGAATTTCTGTGAAGATAATTTGGCATTAACATACTGCTGCTTTTCCACATTTATGATGGCACATTTGTATACTTAAATTCTTCCTATCATTTTAATCCCCTGATGAGATTAACGAAACATGCATGTCGGGATTACATGTATGGATTGTTTGGTATTTTTTGGTATTTATACTTTATAACAGTGGCGCTTTTACATTGTACCTGTTGTTCTAGCACCTTATATTATGACAGTTGCGCTTTTATATTGCACCTGTTTTAGCACTTTATATATTTGGTAGGGTGAATATAGAGATACTTTATATTAGGGTCAGGTTCCGGTCGGGGCTGCATGCTATATAGGGCAGTGGCCCCGAGATAGGCTTTTAGGGTATACCAGGCCTCTACTACACATATAGGGCTTTGTTTTAGGGTGAGATTTTTCCTGCCCTTGGGTCCCTTATCAGCCTTTTATTTATGAATACCTGCCCTAGTACCCATCCACCCATCCATCATTTTTGCGTTGTTCATGTCAGTTTCATCTGAAATACGGTAAATCCTGGTTATTATTATTATTTTTGCCATTTCAGGCTGTGTTTGGATTATTGAATATTGTGCTACCAACAGGTCACTTTGGCTTGGGGTTGAATTCTTTCTAATTGTGTGCGATTTTTGCACTTTTTATCTGATTCATTATTAAAAGTTATGTATTAATTTTGTTAGGTTATCGTGATTATTATTTTGGATTGTGTATTGTATTGGATAAGCTTTATTCTATTTTTTGCATTATATTCCTTTTGGATTTTAATTGTTACTTTACTCAGCAACTGAACAGTAATACAACAAGCAGCTTCAAAATGGGGTTCTCCAGTGTCCAACTCCCCAGACTTGGTCTTGGAGGATGCCTAGGGATGTTAAGGCTCTAGTGTTAAACTCCACTCCAACTCGAACTCCTCTTCTCTGTCTCTTCCAGCAGTAGATACTGGGGGCTGTAGCTCAGGGTAGTCCTGACAGGCGTCTGGTTACCTTATAGAAGGCGCCGGAAGAACTCCTCCTGTCAACGGACTCCACTGCTCCTCCTGGCACAAAGTCCAAACTGCAGACAGCTGAGCTTCCAGGCTCAGGCCTGTCTCTAGTAGAGCCTTGGGATGAATCTACCTCTTCACGGCTGTATTGGAAACTGTTGGGGCTCAGTCCACAGTGCTGACCTGCACTGTCTCCTCTGCACAAACTATCACAAGACTAGACCTAGACTAGACTGAGCTCCAACGGTTCCCCAAGAGACAAAAGTCTCCTCAGACCCCGCCCCGTGTCCTGTGATAGGCCAGAGTTGTACCAAGGGATGAGGTTTGAAACACAGGGTGGAACTACAGGGAAAACAACATGGGGAAAGCTGTATAATACAATATACATGGTACACAGAACATAGAACATGGAACATAGAACACAGGACATACAAACACAACTCAGAGGCACAAAAGACAAACAATAAAAGAAAGAGCACTCTGGGATGCTGCAACTGTAGCTAAACTTGCATCACAGGTGGAAAGAGTCATGAAATAGGCACACAGATATGTAGACATGGGCACAGGTCAGGGAGCCTGACTTAATGAGAGAGCAGTTTCATCAATAGTTTTCAACTGGATACAATTGTGGCGTGCCCCCTTCTCCATATGCTCCTGTTGCACTCTCATTCCCTGCAACTGCAAATGTTCCACCATTTATACCAGGAACTGCTCACAATATTTGTCATTTTGCAGATGCTCTGATCTTGATCTGATTTTTCATGCTTCCGAGACATCAACTTAAAGAACTGACAGTTCACTTGCTTCCTCGTATGGTATACACTAAGAGTATAATTCTAAACATATTTTAGAGTTTATTTATGAAGTTACACTAGAATATGATGCTACCACATTGGTATGTTAGGCTGTTTTCTAGTTTCCATCAATAGTGAAAAGTACTGTAGCACAATAAAGTGTTGGTATGATCAAGTTATGTACGGTATTATTGCATTAGGAGGAAACATTCTGAATATTTACCTTGCAAGCATTATATTGACAGTAAAATTTACTTTTCAGTCATGTGATGATCCAGTGGTATTGTATACTTACCAGCTTTTAAGGTGGTAAACTAGTGATGTTTAATTCAACCCCCTTGGTCTGCTTCCTGGCCCACCTCTGGATAGCACAGATTTGCCCCCTAAATCAAGTGAGGCCACTTAGTTTGAGAAGGGGTTTTCAGACTAAGAAGAGGACTACAGATTTTGGGTGCAAATTCTACACTGCAGGGAAAAACATTCATTTCCTATGGACTTATATTTACAGAGGGACTGTAAAAAGCACTTGTCACATAACCTTTTTAAGATTCCCAGGACTGGTTTCTGGTGCCAGCTGGACAGTATTTCAATACTTCTGGACCATCAAAATTCTCAGAGAAACCTTATTTTTATATAATTTTATATGAAATAAAAGCATAAAGAGGTAAACATAAATATTTCATTTTGTTTATTTTATGCACCATCAATATTATGAGCATGAAAATATTAGTGAACTTGTTTTATTACAGAGTAAACCTTGGAATATTTAGAGATGAAGCGTAAGTGCTGCCATATGGCACTGCTGCAATTTCTAACTGCATATTTTTAGCTTCACTGAATTACTGTATCAGAATTATTTAGAATTATGTGTTGATGGGCAATATGCAGATATCCATTGTGGTATATTATCTTGCAATTAGAACATCAGAAATAGATTTATAGCTATCATCTTATCTTCCTCTAAATGACTGAATTTTTATCTTACTGACATTGTGAGGAAGTGCTCTTTCTGGGTCATTCTGAAGTATTTACTTAGCTTACCACTTCATTAAATATCAATTACGCTAGGTTCACACCTGCGCTCAAGTTTCCATTCTTTGGGTTCGCTTGAGGGCCCAAAAAACGGAAACCCAATCCGCTTAAAAAGCATTTACCTATGGACCCCCATAGACTATAATGCAGTCTGCTGGGTTTCTGCCTGAAAAATGCAGAGAGAAAAGTCCTGTTTGCTCCACGTTGTGAATACGCAGTGTTTTACAGTATCTGCAAAATGGATGGGATTCTGGCTAATCCCACCCACATATTGCAAAAAAAAATCTGCAGCGGTGGAAACGCATTGTGGTTTTTCGCAGAGTTTTCCTCTGCGGACTTTCTGCCCCTATGTGCTCTTCCACAGTCTGGGAATAACTGTACGCCCTGCAAGAAACCCAATGAGGGATTTGAGTCGCTTTTTCAGTTTGTGGGGGAAGATGGAGAGCAGAAAGGTGGCCAGTGTGTCGTCCAGTTGAAGGCCAGTTACTTTGTGAATGGTCTCTATGACCTTGGCCCAGAAGGGATGGAGAACTGAGCATCCCCAACAGATATGGGACATTGTGACCCCAAGTTGGCCACATCACCAGCATAGAAATTACATCATTTTTATGATGGAAATCATGTGATGAATTCCCACCATTGCTTTATAGACCTAAGAATATCACCATAAATAGCATAGCAGATAGCAACATGTACCCTAAACAAAAATCTATTGCAGATTCAAATTTCACATGCGTAGCACTTTCTATTTTAATCTATGTTTCTATGGTAATTGCATATTTGCTCCTTGCAAAACTTCAGTTTGTTTACTGTATGCCAGTTTTTGTAACACCTGGTTAAGTATAAATTATTTCATAGAAAGGAACAATGCGTAAAAACAAAAACAAAAAAATCTCTATTTGACGTAAAAGATGTTAAATATGCATCTTCCTTGTTTTAGAATGATCTGCATAAAATAAAGACTGTTGTACAAACAGGTGCAAGAGGAATAGCAAGACAGTTATTGCCTGTGAAATCAGTTCACTAAACTAGAATCAAAATACTTACTGATCTCTGTAAGTCGGTTTTGAATGGATTGACATATTGAAAAGGCAGGCTGCAGCTTCATTTATTTCAATGATAACCGCTGGAGATAGCTGAAGTACAACGAATGCCTATATCCAGTGTTTCCCATTGAAAATAATGGAGTAGCGGTGTACACGTTTGACCAATTGCTCCTCCATTCAAACTAGAGTGCAAAAAAACATAGTACTCATGATCAGAGATGGCAAACCTTTCAAGATTCATTTTGTTTTGGGTTCAGATGGTTTGGGACCAAGATTTGTTTGGTCCCAAACCATTTGTTCAGAATGAACCACACCTTAAGGCTGGGGAACCGTGTTTTACAGTACTTGCAAAGTGGATGGGATTCTGACTCATCCCATCCACATATTGCAGAAGAATTTACACAGCGGACATTCACGGACGCAGGGGCGCACCTCTAATGAGGAAAAGTGAGGAGGCCGTCTCAGGCGGCATAGTCCGTCACTGTCTGGGGGGCAGCATTTTACTATTTATTTAACGTAAACCAGACCATGACAGACCGCTTTAAAAAAAAAACAAAAAAAACAAAGCTGAGCAGGGCCTGTCCAGGGCTGGTTTACGAGACTTCCGCATCTCAGTGCAAGCGGCGATACAATGAGGTCATCACTCCTCCTGTAGTGAAACGCAGATGTCCTATGTGCGGACAAGAAGATGAGACAGTGGCTCCATCAAGGGATCGCAGGTAGGTGAGGATAACTTTTTTTTTTTTTTTATAAATAGGCCGTTACCTGCTGGAGTAACCCCAACAGGTAACGGCCTATTTACTTACCTACCTCCGCGCCTGCTTGTGATCGCCTCTGCTTCCCTTTCTACTATGGGACGCAGAAGGGGGGAGCAGAAGCATCTGTGAGCAGGCGCGGGGGTAGGTAAGTGAGGCCGCGGGCCTCAAATACTACTATTATTATACTGTGGGGTCTTTTCAGACCCCAGAGTATAATAATCGGAGGACCAGGAGAGGTGAGGGAAAATAAAAAACATTGTTACTCATCTCTCCTGCGATCTGATGTTACTTCCAGCAGGCTTCGGCCCTCTGGTGACGTCATCAGGTCGCAACTCCGGCCTTATCCATGTGACGTCTTAGCGCAATTAAACAGGGTTGAAAGCTGCAGGGAGTGCATCGGTAGCCAGGATAGGTAAGTAATACTGATTTTTATGTTTGTCACCACCTGGGTCTCCTATCATTATACTATAATAATATAACTATAATAATAGTTCATGGGTGGGCCAGTGCAGGGGCCACTATGGGGCACAATGCTGTATGCAGGGGCCATTATGGGGCATAATACTGTGTGCAGGGGTCGCTGCGGGCCATAATACCGCGTAGAGGGGTCGCTGCGGGCCATAATACTGTGTGAAGGGGCCACTGCGGGCCATCATATCGTGTGCAGGGGCTGCTGCGGGCCATAATACTGTGTGCAGGGGCCGCTGCGGGCCATAATACTGTGTAATACTGTGTGCAGGGGCTGCTGAGGAACATTATAGTGTGTGTAAATGGAGTGTTATAAACGGGCTATGGCGCCTGTTTATATCATACGCTATCTGTTTATAGTGACCGTGTGATGTAACTACAGTCTTGTCACATAGACATGTATAGGACGAGGCTGTAGTTACATTACATGGCCACTATGAGATGAATGACACTATGTAAACAGAGAAGCGGTCACAGGGCTTACACAGGTACCATTCAAACAGCTGATCAGTAGGGGTCCTGGGTTTTTGAGCCCCACTGAGTAGTTTATTAATGACCTGGAAAACCTTTTACTTAGTTAACACCTGGGGCATTATTAATAAGGGGCACTATTTATATGGGATACACACGGACATTATTAATATAAAGATGCACTTGGGAGTATTATTCATTATGGGGGGTTATATAATATATTTTATTATTGGGGTAGCAGCAGGATGGGGGCTTTGTGTAGGTGAGGACAATGTGGGTTGGATGCCTGGAAAAATGAGGAGCCAAAGATGTCTGTGTTGCAAACTTTACAGAGACAAGTCACAGCTGGAAGAAGTGGTCATGGCGGTCAAGAGGGAAGAGAAGGGAAATATGAAGGATCAGTCAGAGACGTCACCTGTAAGTCACAAAATGTTACTGCACTGTATTCACCTAAATGATAGAGGATAAATACCTGATTGATGGGGGTCTGTCTGCTGAGACCCCCACTGGGCCTGAGAATTCCGTTTTTTGCCCCACTGGGTGGGAATTCAGCCTGGCTGCGGCTGAATATAGATGTGTCGCTGGCGTTTTCCATATAAGTATAATTGCAGAAAGTGCGCAAAGGAAAAGTCTACGGACTGCAATGTGTTTTTTTTGTGTGGTTTTTCCCGCAACGCTTTTTGACTGCAGCTCGCTATGTGGGGCCTTTTTTTGGGGACAAGGTGATTTCTTGTGGTTTTTTACAAAGTAGAAAAAATGCCTGTGAGCCATGTTGAAAAGTGATGAAGAATTGGCTTTTCAAAAAAAAAAAAAAGTCACCAAAAATTATACCGTGAGGGGAGCAGATGTAAAATCAAAATAGTTTTTTTTTTCATACCAACACTGTGACACCAACAGTTTGCTATAAGTGGAATGTGATGGTGGACCAGGCTGCAGGATATGTGTGACAGTGGTGGTAGCTGTGGCAACATATGTGGCAGTGCACCAGGGCATAATATGATGGACAAGTGCCTCTGGGTGTGTTTCTATGTTCTGTCTATATGTTCTATGTGTTATTTTGCAGTTGTCCCATTGTATTTCCCTGTTTTCCTCCTTACTGTTTGGTCCCCCACACTTGGTACGGCCATGGCCTGTCACTGGTGTGAGGATACTTTTGTCTCCAGGAGAACTGTTGGGGCCTCAGTAGTTGGGTTGTTGGAGTATTGTGAGCAGTGGACAGTGAACTCAGCTAAAAACGCTGTCAGGAATTGAGATCTCCATTGGGATCTCAATGCCGAACATAATTTTCACCAGCGAATCGCACCGGATGATCTTTGTATCATTTTAAAGAGGAGAATCTCATCTTTAAAATGAATCCAAGGTCATCTCCATAGCCATGCAGTTGTACCCACAGTTTAATCTCCCTCACCTACCACACAAAAATTTAAAAAAAAAACACTAACACTCACCTCTCCTTGCTCCCTGCTGTCTGGGTCTGGAGTCTTCAGGGAGCTGCAGGCACGATGTAAGTAATGTCATCACATCGCATCTACGCTCCCGGTGAAGAATGATGAAGCAGGGAGTGCACCATCTGATAGCACAGCAGGTCCCCCTAGTCGGTGTCGGCCTAGGAGCTGAATTGGGGAGTTTGGTTGAGGGTACTTGGCCTATCCGGTGGCACAGCTACCACCACTATGACTCCTATGACACGTGGGGGGAGGCATTCTGGGGGGGGTCAGTGCTGGTGTATTTTCCCTCGTAAGCTCTAAATCTAGGGTCTACCCTGATATACAGTACACTTGCACATGCAGACGCATAGGCTCACAGCCTCCATTCTGGGCAGGATCAACCAGTTATGTAGCAGGCAGTGAGACCCCAGGCTGCCCAATAAGAACAGCAGCATGCCCCCTGAAAACATCGCGGGTGGCCTGATCGGAGTTCCAATAGATAGTGAAACCCCTAAGATTCTGTGGGATCTCCTGGGTTAAAACCCGCGATCTTAGCTCAGCTCTGACTGGGGGTGTTAGAGGACAGTGTCAGCCATGTATAACGGCTGACACCCGCTATGCATGTTGCACACTCAATTTCTGAACCTTCTCTTCAGAACCCAGAGTATAATACCTGGAGGCCCAGAGGAAGTGACAAAAATAAAAAAACATTTAAGCTCACTAGAGATAAGCGAATCAAAGCTGACGAAGTGGAATTTGATTCGAATTTCAGGAAATATTCGATTCACATCGAATCCGGATTTTCTCATGCTTCGTGGTAACGAATCACATTTTTTCATAAAATGGCTGCTGCACGTTAGGACATGGGGCAAAGAACTCTGGTAACGCGACATCACCCACAATGCCATGCTTTCAGCCAGCCAGCCCTGTGATGTCAAAGCCCTTTAACCCCTTCGCAACCGCTGACAGCTAACACCCTGCTCCATAACCCCCGGTCGGAACACAGCTCCAGTCGCGCGCTTTAACCCCTTGGATGCCACGGTCAAACATGACTGCGGCATCCAAGGGGTTCCGCCATGCTACATGTCCCCCTCGGCGAGATCGAGGGGTGCCGATATGCATCTTCTGCAGCCCGGGGTCTGGCCAGTGACCACGGGCTACTAGTAGCCCCCAGTACCTGGTTGATCCTGCCCAGATGTGAGGAAGTCAGCCCATGAGTTTGCATAGGCTGACTTCCTCTATAGACTGAAATACATGTGTATTGCAGTCTAGAGTGCTGAACCAGCGATCAGTGCATTGCTGGTTCAGGTCCCCTAGTGGGACATCACTTTAAACCACTGCAAGGCACAGTGTTTTACACCACTATACAGGCTCTCTGCAGCCAGGAAATAGCTGTTTTTTAACGTGATTCGCCACAAATTGATTGGAAACGTATCGGAAAATTCGGCGAAGCAGCCGTATCGAATTTTTGAAAAATTCTCTCATCTGTAATGCTCACCTTCTATTACCTCTTCTGGGCCTCCTTGCAGTGTCCGGCGCTCTGTGTATTCCTCCGTGTGGCTTCTGGTGCTCTTCTGTGATGACATGCTCCCGGTGTCACCACTGAGGCCTATTATTGGTATAAATGTTTTTGATTTTTGTCACAACCCCTGGTCCTTCAGCTATTGTACTCTGGATTCTGAAGTGATAGGGACAGCTTTCCTTGAGATATAATCGTGGCTAGGTATCCTCCATCGAGGTTGAGTACATGCTATAAGTTGGAAAGGTATAGTGGAATCTAAGTACAGCAGCTACTGCACCACCATCACCTTGGCCAGGTATGAGTTAAGTTACACAACTGCCATATGACTGGGCGGATACTGCTGTCCCCTGACCAAACATTCCCTTATGGATAACTGATGTTGGCATGGAAGAGGAGGAGTAGGAGAAACAGTTGGTGATGATAATGACGACGACCATGTGCTAGGTGTAGATATGGCCTGCCTACAAGGAAGATCACAGGGAGAACAGCCTTGCTCACTTCCCCTACCAGTGTCACTGTCAAATCTATTTATCCAAATAAGAGAGTGATGCCTTTTCATGTGAGTATGTAGCGATATCGCTCCAACATTTGCTCCTAGATGGCCACAGCTAAGTTTCTGCTTGCAGACCTTGTACATTGCCATGGATTTATCATTTGGCAATGTATAAAAAAATTCTCACATGGCAGATGACCGCATGTTCTAGCTGCCGTCAGCAGCAACTGAAACAAGTCTGCCACCACCAATACCACCACCCCCATCTTGAAAGGTTCCCCTAAGTCTGCTACAGGCGGTTCTATCTGCAAGAGAATCTTCATTGGCAATGCCATCATCAATCAACAGCGTAGAAAAAAAACATGAAACTACAAAATGTTTTTTTTGAAGATTAGCACAGGCTAAAATGTTTATTGGGTGAACAACAAGAAACCACTTGTATATTTTTTTTTTAAGATTTGCACAGGCAAAATCAGCAGCACTTTGCTGTATATTAACTCTTGCCTAAAAAAATCCTCAACAAAACAATTTTGACTAAAAGGAGTATCTTATCAGTAAAAAAATATGTTGAAAGAATGTGTATAGAAATGAAATTGCTATATTGCACAAGTACTGTTAGACAATATTAGATTATTGGCAATGAAAGGGTCTGTGTAATCAAGCAGCAGCAGAACAGATTCTAGTCACTGTCTATGAACTTGCCTATTGAATTCTAGTACTAATCTGCCATTTTTGTTTGTTCGAAGTGAACCGCCATTTGTTCTGTTTCATTAAAAAATCTAACCCAGCTCATGATAAAGTGCTTCGTCCATCTCTACTCATGATAGGGTTCCAGATATGTATTAAGGGTGTGAGAAGGTTGACCTCAGTTTGTGTCTGAACATTTTTGCAACATAATACATAATATCTGCAATATACACTCCAACAAGTAGAAAAGAAAGCAAGTAGTGGCACTCGCAGTAATCCTCCTGGCATCATTTGCCGTTAACCATGAAACAGTTGTTGTCCTGTGAGCAGCCAGCTGCTTGTGACTCGTAAATCATGCCAGGAGGATTACTGCGATTGTGTGTGCTGCGACTTATTTTCTTTTCTACTTCTCGGAGTGCTTAATACGAGTCTGGACTTTTGCAATGTTGAGCACCACAAGTACAATATACAGTGGGTACGGAAAGTATTCAGATCCCTTTAAATTTTCACTCTTTGTTTCATTGCAGCCATTTGCTAAAAGCAAAAAGTTCATTTTATTTCTCATTAATGTACACTCAGTACCCCATCTTGACAGAAAAAACAGAAATATTTTTGCAAATTTATTAAAAAAGAAAAACTGAAATATCACATGGTGATAAGTATTCAGACCCTTTGCTGTGACACTCATATTTAACTCACTTGCTGTCCATTTCCTTCTGATCCTCCATGAGATGGTTCTACTCCTTCATTGGAGTCATGCTGTGTTTAATTAAACTGATTGGACTTGATTAGGAAAGGCACACACCTGTCTATATAAGACCTCACAGCTCACAGTGCATGTCAGAGCAAATGAGAATCATGAGGTCAAAGGAACTGCTCAAGGAGCTCAGAGACAGAATTGTGGCAAGGCACAGATCTGGCCAAGGTTACAAAAGAATTTCTGCAGCATTCAAGGTTCCTAAGAGCACAGTGGCCTCCATAATCCTTAAATGGAAGAAGTTTGGGACGACCAGAACTCTTCCTAGAACTGGCCGTCCAGCCAAACTGAGCAATCGTGGGAGAAGAGCCTTGATGAGAGAGGTAAAGAAGGACCCAAAGATCACTGGCTGAGCTCAAGAGATGCAGTAGGGAGATGGGAGAAAGTTCCACAAAGTCAACTATCACTGCAGCCCTCCACCAGTCGGGGCTTTATGGCAGAGTGGCCGAAGGAAGCCTCTCCTCAGTGCAACACATATGAAAGCCCGCATAGAGTTTGCCAAAAAACACATGAAGGACTCTCAGACTATGAGAAATAAGATGAGACAAAGATTGAACTTTTTGGCGTTAATTCTAAGTGGTATGTGTGGAGAAAACCAGGCACTGCTCATCACCTGCCCAATACAATCCCAACAGTGAAACATGGTGGTGGCAATATCATGCTATGGGGGTGTTTTTCAGCTGCAGGGACAGGACGACTGGTTGCAATTGAAGGAAAGATGAATGCGGCCAAGTACAGAGATATCCTGGAAGAAAACCTCTGGAGAGGATCTGCAAGGAAGAATGGCAGAGGATCCCCAAATCCAGATGTGAAAAACTTGTTGCATCATTCCCAAGAAGACTCATAGCTGTACTAGGTCAAAAGGGTGCTTCTACTCAATACTGAGCAAAGGGTCTGAATACTTATGACCATGTGATATTTCAGTTTTTCTTTTTTAATAAATTTGCAAAAATATCTACATTTCAGTTTTTTTTCTGTCAAGATGGGGTGCTGAGTGTACATTAATGAGAAATAAAATGAACTTTTTTGCTTTTAACAAATGGCTGCAATGAAACAAAGAGTGAAAAATTTAAAGGGGTCTGAATACTTTCAGTACCCACTGTAAATGGCGACTGCAGGCCATAACCGTAAACATACAGTGCCTTGCGAAAGTATTCGGCCCCCTTGAACTTTTCAACCTTTTGCCACATTTCAGGCTTCAAACATAAGGATATAAAATTTTAATTTTTTTGGTGAAGAATCAACAACAAGTGTGACACAATCGTGAAGTGGAACGAAATTTATTGGATATTTTAAACTTTTGTAAAATATAAAAAACTGAAAAGTGGGGCGTAGCAATATTATTCGGCCCCCTTAAGTTAATACTTTGTAGCGCCACCTTTTGCTGCGATTACAGCTGCAAGTCGCTTGGGGTATGTCTCTATCAGTTTTACACATCGAGAGACTGAAATTCTTGCCCATTCTTCCTTGGAAAACAGCTCGAGCTCAGTGAGGTTGGATGGAGAGCGTTTGTGAACAGCAGTTTTCAGCTCTTTCCACAGATTCTCGATTGGATTCAGGTCTGGACTTTGACTTGGCCATTCTAACACATGGATACGTTTATTTGTGAACCATTCCATTGTAGATTTTGCTTCTTGTTTGGGATCATTGTCTGGAAGATAAATCTCCATCCCAGTCTCAGGTCTTTTGCAGACAGGTTTTCTTCCAGAATGGTCCTGTATTTGGCTCCATCTTCCCATCAATTTTAACCATCTTCCCTGTCCCTGCTGAAGAAAAGCAGGCCCAAACCATGATGCTGCCACCTCCATGTTTGACAGTGAGGATGGTGTGTTCAGGGTGATGAGCTGTGTTGCTTTTACGCCAAACATATTGTACATTGTAGCCAAAAAGTTCGATTTTGGCTTCATCTGACCAGAGCACCTTCTTCCACATGTTTGGTGTGTCTCCCAGGTGGCTTGTGGCAAACTTTAAACGAGACTTTTTATGGATATCTTTGAGAAATGGCTTTCTTCTTGCCACTCTTCCATAAAGGCCAGATTTGTGCAGTGTATGACTGATTGTTGTCCTATGGACAGACACTCCCACCTCAGCTGTAGATCTATGCAGTTCATCCAGAGTGATCATGGGCCTCTTGGCTGCATCTCTGATCAGTCTTCTCCTTGTTTGAGATGAAAGTTTAGAGGGACGGCCGGGTCTTGGTAGATTTGCAGTGGTCTGATACTCTTTCCATTTCAATATGATCGCTTGCACAGTGCTCCTTGGGATGTTTAAAGTTTGGGAAATCTTTTTGTATCCAAATCCGGCTTTAAACTTCTCCACAACAGTATCACGGACCTGCCTGGTGTGTTCCTTGGTCTTCATGATGCTCTCTGCGCTTTAAACAGAACCCTGAGACTATCACAGAGCAGGTGCATTTATACGGAGACTTGATTACACAC
Source organism: Leptodactylus fallax (assembly GCA_947044405.1). Lineage (NCBI taxonomy): Eukaryota > Metazoa > Chordata > Amphibia > Anura > Leptodactylidae > Leptodactylus > Leptodactylus fallax. Next base: position 536,931 of record CAMRHE010000182.1, read on the forward strand.
AGGTGGATCATATTTATCATCATCAGTCATTTAGGACAACATTGGATCATTCAGAGATCCTCACTGAACTTCTGGAGTGAGTTTGCTGCACTGAAAGTAAAGGGGCCGAATAATATTGCACGCCCCACTTTTCAGTTTTTATTTTTTACAAAAGTTTAAAATAACCAATAAATTTCATTTCACTTCACAATTGTGTCCCACTTGTTGTTGATTCTTCACCAAAAAATTAAAATTTTGTATCTTTATGTTTGAAGCCTGAAATATGGCAAAAGGTTGAAAAGTTCAAGGGGGCCGAATACTTTCTCAAGGCACTGTACATACAGTGGGGAAAAAAAGTATTTAGTCAGCCACCAATTGTGCAAGTTCTCCCACTTAAAAAGATGAGAGAGGCCTGTAATTGACATCATAGGTAGACCTCAACTATGAGAGACAAAATGAGAAAACAAATCCAGAAAATCACATTGTCTGATTTTTAAAGAATTTATTTGCAAATTATGGTGGAAAATAAGTATTTGGTCAATAACAAAAGTTCATTTCAATACTTTGTTATATATCCTTTGTTGGCAATGACAGAGGTCAAACGTTTTCTGTAAATCTCCACAAGGTTGGCACGCATTAGTGCTGGTATGTTGGCCCATTCCTCTATGCAGATCTCCTCTAGAGCAGTGATGTTTTGGGGCTATCGCTGGGCAACACGGACTTTCAACTCCCTCCAAAGGTTTTCTATGGGGTTGAGATCTGAAGACTGGCTAGGCCACTGTAGGACCTTGAAATGCTTCTTACGAAGCCACTCCTTCGTTGCCCTGGCGGTGTGCTTGAGATTATTGTCATGCTGAAAGACCCAGCCAAGTTTCATCTTCAATGCCCTTGCTGATGGAAGGAGGTTTGCACTCAAAATCTCACGATACATGGCCCCATTCATTCTTTCATATACACAGATCAGTCGTCCTGGTCCCTTGGCAGAGAAACAGCCCCAAAGCATGATGTTGCCACCCCCATGCTTCACAGTAGGTATGGTGTTCTTTGGATGCAATTCAGCATTCACTCTCCTCCAAACACAACGAGTTGTATTTCTGCCAAACATTTCTACTTTGGTTTCATCTGACCATATGACATTCTCACAATACTCTTCTGGAACATCCAAATGCTCTCTAGCAAACTTCAGATGGGCCCAAATATGTACTGGCTTAAGCAGGGGGACACGTCTGGCACTGCAGGATCTGAATCCCTGACGGCGTAGTGTGTTACTGATGGTATCCTTTGTTACGTTAGTCCCAGCTTTCTGCAGGTCATTCACTAGGTCCCCCCGTGTGCTTCTGGGATTTTTGCTCACCGTTCTTGTGATCATTTTGACCCCATGGGGGGAGATCTTGCGTGATCGAGGGAGATTATCAGTGGTCTTGTATGTCTTCCATTTTCTAATTATTGCTCCCACAGTTGATTTCTTCACACCAAGCTGCTTGCCTATTGCAGATTCAGTCTTCCCAGCCTGGTGCAGGTCTACAATTTTGTTTCTGGTGTCCTTCCACAGCTCTTTGGTCTTCACCATAGTGGAGTTTGGAGTGTGACTGTTTGAGGTTGTGGACAGGTGTCTTTTATACTGATAACAATGTCAAACAGGTGCCATTTTTACAGTTAATGAGTGGAGGACAGAGGAGCCTCTTAAAGAAGAAGTTACAGGTCTGTGAGAGCCAGAAATCTTGCTTGTTTGTAGGTGACCAAATACTTATTTTCCACCATAATTTGCAAATAAATTCTTAAAAAATCAGACAATGTGATTTTCTAGATATGTTTTCTCATTCTGTCTCTCATAGTTGAGGTCTACCTATGATGTCAATTACAGACCTCTCTCATCTGTTTAAGTGGGAGAACTTGCACAATTGGTGGTTGACTAAATATTTTTTTTCCCCACTGTATAAGGGGAGTAAAATTAGCAAGCTAGTGCCAACTATTCTGTACTTTTTGTCATTACATTATACCTATACCATGTCATATGTCATGTGACTTGCTTGGGACAGATGCAGCAAAAGTTAAGTCAAAAGTTAGTCATTAGTTATATATGTATTACAATAAATATTCATTGTTATTTTATTATTGGTATATGCTCCTGGTGGGCTCTTTTGTAGGATGATATTAGTATGGTGAGCTTTCTGTATGTTGTATTGGGGTAATTGTTGTTTAACTGCCTATCGACGCCTGTTACAATAACATTTTTCTTATCTAAATACAAATCATTCTACTACAGCTGAAGTTGGTTCTAAGTGGTTCCTTACATTCTAGACTAGATCACTTCTAACAAGATCTAAAGAAAACTGTACAACAAACACAGCTGCAACAAATGGAAAGGCTAACCCATAAAATAATGTGTCAGTTTGACAGAGGACAAATTGTTCTAGCAAAGAATGGAAGGTTACAATGGAGAACCGAAGAGACTTCCTGGAAAGTTCATGGCATAAACTGGTCTACTTCTTACACAATGGAGGTCTCTCTTGGCATTACCTGGAGACATCATATATCAATCACCAAGTGCTGGGCATTCCTCACTTTATGACACCGCATCAATAACTGATATGTCTTCTGAATTTCATCATTGATGGAAGTTTTTCACTCGCCACATTGAAACTCTGATTAGTTCCCTTCAAGTTCCATAGAAAAATGTTACCCCACAGTAGTTATGTATCAGTCATATGGATTTGTGATAAATTGTTTTGTTCCTAAATATGTCTTTTAATGTGTAGTACAACTTCAGAAAGTTTTGTTGCATGTACATTCTTACATGAACTCATATTGCAACCCCCACACTTAATCCTCCTTATTGCGGCCCCCACGCAGTATAATGCTCCCTCATTGTGATCCTACACTATAATCTCCCTTATTTCGATCCACACACTGTAATGTTCCATAATTTTGACCCAAACCCCTTTTATGGCTCCCACACTATAATGCCTCCTTCTTGTGAGCCCACATTAAAATGCATATCAGAAAAAAAACGAATACTCAACTCACCCTTGTCCCCCAGAGTTTATGCCGGTCTACTGGCAGGTTTAGGGAGCAGCAGGTGCGCTTCAGTCATGTCACTACATCACCCGTGCCTGCTTCCAAAGTGCTGGGAGAAGTAACAGGTGACATCTGATCCCTGCTTCATCATTTAACTGAACTCAATATGCATCTGGAAGATTCAGATGAGTTGAAGCCAGGACATATCTTCTGCCCCCGAGACAGCACTTGAAATCTGGGATTGTCCCGCTGAATCTGGGTTGTTTAGGAGGTGTGTATAGGAATCAGATAATACCTTGCTTACATCCTGTACTGATTGTAAACATTAGTGCATTAGATATTGATATAGAATCCTGATCCATGCTGTAGATGATTTCTTTTGCCTGTTTGTCAATTTTATTCTTCCTGTAGTTGATGAGTCTGGTTCAGCTTGTGTATGTTACAGTATATTTGCTAAAACAATACTAGATCTGAATATACTACAGTTACCCCTCTTAATTATCAAGAGTTGTATTTGTCTAAGCATATAAACTTATTCATACAAGAGACTAGGCAGCTTTTAATTTATAGTGTCTTTCATTTTACCTCTACCTTTTATAACCTTTGTATGTGCCTTTTTTAAGGTTTTTTGGTACATGAAGATGGGACTAGGAATGAGGCAAGCCACAGCAACAACAATAAAAAGTTGTGCACAAGGTAGATTAATTATGCATACTGCATATATTGTGAAATTTATGCTGAGAATAGTAGGTCATGGCATAGCGGTATTATTAAGTGACAGTATGGTGGTTTGACTGAGTAATATTATGGTGGTATTATGCAGTTACAGAATGATGGTATTATCCTGTCCAACTATGGTGAAATTATTCAGTCATTCTATTGTGGTAATATTTAGTCATTGGGGGTGATTTATGAAGAATGGTGTATTGAACTCTGCTCTACATACCTGTGGTGCCGGGGAAGAATGCATCTCATTTCTAACAAGGCGCATGACTCCTCATAAATGCATCACATCCTCTGGCAGGGCTGTGTGACTGTAGTGACATTTTATTATTATTATTGTTATTATTATTATTATTATTGGTTATTTATATAGCACCATTAATTACATGGTGCTTTACATTTGAGGGTTTACATACGGTACAGACAATACACAAAACAGATAATACTAACAGTGACCAACTGTCACAGTGGGATAGAGGGCCCTGCCCGCAAGGGCTTACAATCTATGAGGGAAGTGGAATAGAGACAGAAGGTGAGGGTAGAAGATGTTCAGGTGGTGGTGTGGTGACAGTAGCATTATTGGAGGTTGTAGGCCTTCCTGAATAGGTATGCCTTCAGGGCCTTCTTGAAGCTTGTGATTGTGGGGGACAGTCTTATGTGTCTTGGTAATGAGTTCCAGAGTATGGGGGATGCATGGGAGAAGTCTTGGAGACGATTGTGTGAAGAGTGGATAAGAGCAGAGCGGAGGAGGATCGGAGGTTACGTTTGGGCAGATAGTGGGAGATTAGGTCGGAGATATATGGAGGGGACAGGCTGTGGTTGGCTTTGTATGTCAGTGTTAGTAGTTTGAACTCTATTCACTGGGCAACAGGTAGCCAGTGAAGGGATTGGCAGAGGGGAGCGGCCGATGAAGAATGGGGGGAGAGGTGTATTAGGCGAGCAGCACAGTTCAAGGTGGACTGGAGGGGGCGAGGGTGTTAGCTGGGAGGCCATGGAGAAGGGTGTTACAGTAATCTAGGCAGGAACTTATGAGGGCGTGGACTAGCATCTTTGTAGTTTCAGGGGTGAGGAAGGAGCGGATTCGATGGATGTTCTTGAGTTGGAGGCGGCAGGAGGTGTTGAGGGTTTGAATATGCGACTTGAAGGATAGGTCAGAGTCTAAGGTTATCCCAAGGCAGCGGGCTTGTGGGACTGGGGTGAGAGTGGTTCCATTAATTTTGATAGATGGGTCAGGTAGGGGGGCCGTGCGTGGAGGGGTGAAGATTATGAACTCCGTTTTCTCCATGTTGAGTTTGAGAAAGTGGGAGGAGAGAAAGGAGGCTACAGCTGCTAGACATTCTGGGACTCTGAACAACAGAGATGTAATGTCTGGTCCGGAGAGATATATTTGGGTGTCGTCCGCATAGCAATGGTAATGGAAACCATGGGATTCTATGAGCTGGCCAAGGCCTAGGGTGTAGATGGAGAACAGGAGGGGTCCTAGGACAGAGCCTTTGGGGGATACCTATAGAAAGATGACGTGGCAGGGAGGTGGTGTGCAAGTGAGAGATGCTGAATGTGCGGTTGGTGAGGTATGAGGAGAAAGGGCAGGGAAAGGGCCAGATCTGACATTTATACCAACGTATAGTTGGCGTAGATTTCAAACATGATTTACATTAGTAAACAAGGTAAATTGTGATGAATCTGACGGGGATTGTTGCTCCGCCTCTCCTATCACCACATCCCATTTTTAAAGTAAGTGGTGAGGGAAGTGCAAAATTGTAAGGCTAACACCCATTTTGTGAAAACAGCGTTTTTGCCACTACAGAAATGCTGCGGGGAAAAAATGCTGCATTTTACAGTACCTGCAAAGTAAATGAGATTCTGGCTAATCCCATCCAAACACTGCAGAAAAAAATCTGCTGCGGAAATGCTGCATTTTCAAAAACGCCAGCGTTTTTGAAAACTGCAGCATGTCAATTATACCTGCACAAATGCTGGCATTTTCCCTATAGGTTTAATGATGGAAGAAAATCCGCAGTGAAAAACTCAGCAAAAATGCTGCTGAGTAATGCTGTTGAAAAAAACGCAATGTGTTTCAGCTGCGTTTTTTTTCCACGGCATTTTTTAGCTGTGGTCGTTACGTCACTTTTTTGTGCTAACCAACCACTTGTGCGAAAGATGGGACTTTTCATGCCTTGTATGCCAGAAAACTTGATAGATCTGTATTTATTATTATTTATGGGTGGTACTAGTTTGAGTATACTGATTTCAGATTCAAAAGTAATTTGCAAAACTACATGTTGACAAGCCAGAAGGCTTCTGGGAGAATGTCCTATGGACAGATGATACAAAAATCTAAATTTTTGGCAAGGCACATCGGCTCTATGTTCACAGATGGAAAAATGAAGCATATCTTGAAAAGAACCCTGTCCCTACTGTGAAACATGGAGGAGGCTCTGTTATGTTCTGGGCCTGCTTTGCTGCATCTCGCACAGGGTGTCTTGAATCTGTGCAGGGTACAATGAAATCTCAAGATTATCAAGGGATTCTAGAGTGAAATGTGCTGCCCAGTGTCAGAAAGCTTGGTCTCAGTGGCCGTTCATGGGTCTTGCAACAGGATAATGACCCAAAACACACAGCTAAAAACACCCAACAATGGCTCAGAGGAAAACATTGGACTATTCTGAAGTGGCCTTCTATGAGCCCTTAACTAAATCCTATTGAGCATCTTTGGAAGGAGCTGAAACATGCCGTCTGGAAAAGGCAACCTTGAAACCCAAGACAACTGGAGCAGTTTGCTCATGAGGAGTGGGGAAAATACCTGTTGAGAAGTGCAGAAGTCAGAAGACAGTTACAGGAATCGTTTGATTGCCTCAAAAGGTTGTGCAGCAAAATATTAAGTTAAGGGTACCATCAATTCTGTCCAGGCCTGTTTCATGAGTTTTTTTTTTTTTAAAAATTCTGTTGAAGCATGGTTGAAAAGCAATGTCTGACTTTCATTTGTTCATTTTCTTAGAATTTTTATATATTATTACTTTTGTCAGATTCAAGTTATTTCTGTGATCATTGTGGGTTTTTCTTTCATTAAATGAGGAGTACCAACAATTTTGTCCACGTGTGTAAGTGACAAACTCAGGCTAGGTTCACACCTGTGCCTAGATTCTGTTCGGGATTCAGTCCCCGAATCCACTTGAAAAATGCGGAAAGAAAAGTCCTGCAAGCATTTTTCAGGTGGAAACCCGGAGGACCCTATTATAGTCTATGGGGTCAGCGGGTTTTCGCAAGTAACCGCTTTTAAAGTGGATTAGGTTTCCGTTTTTTGTGTGCTCATGTGGACACAAAGAACGGAAACCCGAACACGGGCTATTTCTCATTACTGAGGGGGTGACACACTATGTACCTGGATGTACTTATACTTGCAGTTAGTTCTGGGGTCACAGGTACTGTCATTAATAAGTAAGTGACACACTGATTAATTCTAGGCTATTTCTCATTACTGAGGTGGTGACACACTATGTACCTGGATGTAATTATACCTGCAGTCCGTTCTGGGGTCATAGGTACTGTCACTAATAAGTAACTAACACATTGATTAATTCCAGGCTATTTCTAATTACTGCTCTTGTTATTGGCAAAACTTCACAGTCAGTCATGGATATTGAAGTGAATACTTCAAATTTTTTTAAATCTCTCTCATGCCCCACTTGACTAATATTTTCAATTCTGCAATTCAAAAAAGTACATTCCTATACGAGAACCTACAAGCCTGCATAGTCACGATACCAAAAGTGGGAAAAGATACAGCATTCATGTCAAAATTGTAGACCAAATTCACTACTAAACGTAGACACTAAAATATATGCAAAGCTACTGGCAAACAGTCTGATAACTATTCTTCCATTTCTCATAGCGGAAGACCATGGTGGTTTTATTAGATCAAAACAATCTTCAGATGAATCACTTAGATTTATTGATGCCTTCTCTGCTCCTAACATTGGACGCGGAAAAGATGTTCAGCAGGGTTCACTGGGATATGCTTCACAGTGCTGGAAAAAATGGGTTTTTGAACCTCAATCCAATTGCTATCCTGGCCCTATACTCTCCCGCCCCCCCCCCCGGCCAGCTAACACAACGATATCCAAAGAATTCAATATCACAAATGGAATGCACCAGGGGTACCCTCTGTCACCCTTAAACCTTGTTCCAGTAATAGAGCCACTTTTCACAGCAAGATCAATCCCAATATGATTAAAGGGTATGAAAATTCTAGACACAGAAGGTTGACTGACGATATTGTCATAGCATTAACTGATCCAGCTAACTAATTACAATCCGCTGATATGATACTTTAAAACTATTTGGGACAATAGTTATTACAAATGATTGAGAAAATTTGCAGATTTTGAGTCTTTAGATATCAGAACTTCTAAAACCACATATTAAAACGAGCTTTCCCTTTCCATGGAAAGAAACCAAAATCCCATATCTGGGAATTAAACTGATACCTTCTACCAAATCTTTAGTTAAAAACAATGTTAAACAATTAATACCAACCTTAAAACAAGAGATCGACAGACAAATTAAATTTGAAACTTCCTGAATGGGTAGGATTTTATTATATAAAATGCTAATCCTCCCAAGAATATTGTATTAATTATTGTACCATACATATTCTGGTGCCCTGATATGTATTTAACCTCTTCCGCTGCTGCCATTTTTTGACTTTTTTTCAGTTTTTTACGCCTCAAATTCCAAAAGCCATAACTATTTTTTATTTTTCCGTTCACAGACCCCTATGAAGTCTTAATTTTTGTGGAGACAAATTGTACTTCGTAATGGTACCATTTAATATTTCATATCATGTACTGAGAAACTGTAAAAAAAATTTAGGTTGGGGTGGAATTAGAGACAAACTGCATTTCCACGCCTCAATAGATATAATCCTATGACAGTTAATATGACATCACTTTTCCCCTCCCCATCCCTGCATTCTATTCCATTCCATGTCATAGTAACAGGACTTCTCCTGTGATCTTGCCAAAAAAAAGGTATGGGAGTAGTTGGGACTCGCTTCAGGGGCAATCAGGGGGCCATAAAAAAAAAAAGAATGACTATGATCAGAGCATTAGCATATTTAGCCTATATTAGCCATATTTAAAGAGATGGCATCCACCATACTATTATGGCAGTTGATGGGAAGGGGTTAAAAAAACTACACACAAATAAAAAAAATTCATATGAATAAATAAGTAAATTAGCCTGTCAACAAAGTTAGGAAGCATTGGGTCTACTGGACTCATCAATATATCACAAATCCATAGTATTAGACCTATGGAAAGACTGGTGGATCCCAAATTAAAAAAAAGATGTGTTGATAAAGAAAAAAAAAACACACCCAAAAAAGATCTTCAACTAGTCCTCCTTTTGCAAATGGAAAAAGACGATCTCAAACACAACTTTCAACAGATTATATCACCCATGATAACTATGTGTAATACACAGAAAGAGTCGCAAACAACACCTTTAATTCCAATTAAAATACCACTGACTATATTGGAGCATTTTATTCCAAATATATCACCTAAGAATTGGACACTTAGCAGAATAAGAAATACAACAGATTTATCTAGGACTTTCCTGGACATCCAAACTTCATATAGTTTTCAAAAATCTTTTTCATGAATACATTTTCAGATATTTGCAGTTACGGACATATTTACATAGGAAACCCATTAACACGTTGTGCAAGTTTCTTAAGCCGATTTTTCAGTTCTGTTCTATTGCAGAACATTGTGCTATCTTCCAAGTTGCTAGTAGTATAATGTTGTACTGTGTTAGCCATAGAAAGTAGTGGAAGAGTGAAGAAATCAGGTGATACCTTTTAGAGGCTAACTGAGTATATTTCATAGTAAGCTTTCGAGAGTCTAGCTCTCTTCTTCAGGCATTGTGTTATACAAGAAACTGAAAATTCACACACACTTTATACACACAAGACATGGATCTTCAAAGGATCTTAGAATCATTAAAGAAAACAAAATGCAATATAAGTAGAGAAGTTATTTACAACAGTATGCAAATCTCTTTATGGCAGAGCTGGAAGGAGCATATTTATCAACATGCACCACCAAACCTATGATTTACCTTCGTTATATCGATGATATCCTTATCATCTGGACTGCAAGTGAGGAGGCCCTACTTCAATTCCATAATGACTTCAATGACTTTCACCCTACCATCAACCTTAAACTTAGCTATTCAGAGAGTGAAATCCACTTTCTGGATACCACAATATACAGTACATTAAATACCACCGGCTACTCATATAAATATACCACAAATCCACAGACAGAACGGCCTACCTGAGAAATGACAGCTTCCACCCCAGGCAAACAAGACAATCTATTATTTACAGCCAGGCTATACGATACAATCGTATTTGCTCTGACAAAGCAGACCTGGACAAGCACCTCCTGGATCTGAGGATGAAATTTCTCCAATTGGGATACAAACCAAAAGTGACGGACAACCAATTAAACAAAGTGACGGCCTTTAACAGAGACAGTCTGCTCACATATAAAATGACCCAGAATGAAGACCGAGTGCCCTTAGTTGTCACCTACAACCCACAGCTGGAGATCCTATGAAGGATTGCCAAGGAGCTCCAACCTGTGCTACATAGGGACAACAGACTCAAGGACATATTTCCAGTCCCTCTTCTCCTTTCCTTTCAACAACCACCAAACCTGAAAATGGCACCTCACCTTGCCTGCAAAACAGGTGCAAGACCTGCAAGCACATCCACACCGCTGACAGTGTACCTGTCCCACAATCACAACAAGTGCACAGAATTAGGGGGACATTTTCCTGCAGGTCTTCCAATGTGGTGTATCTCATAATGTGTGTGCAATGTCCCACCACAGGCATCTATGTGGGGGAAACAGGGCAGAGTCAGAGCATGAACTCACACAGATTCCCCATTAATAACAGCAGAACAGATCTCACAGTGGCCGCACATTTCTCTGGAGAAGACCACTCTATTGAAGATTTGCGGGTTGTGGTTTTAATGGGACATTTTAAGACACAGAGGGAGAGAAAGGAATGGGAATATAAGTTAATGCAAAAATTTCAAACTCTGCAATTTGGACTTAATATTCATGTCAGTTTCATGTCACAATATGTATGAACTGTGAGGGTCACAAATCACCACCTGATTGCAAACAGATAACAGCAAGAATTAATGATCCCTCCGTCACAAGTTTCCAGATTGTTTATTTCTGACTTGTTGTAAATAACCTCTCTACTTATATTGCATTTTATTTTCTTTAAAGATTCTAAGATCCTTTGAAGATCCATGTCTTGTGTGTATAAAGAGTGTGTGAATTTTCAGTTTCTTGTATAACACCATGTCTGAAGAAGAGAGCTAGACTCTCGAAAGCTTATCAAATATACTCAGTTAGCCTCTAAAAGGTATTGCCTGATTTCTTCACTCTTCCACTACTTTCTATGGCTGACACGGTACAACATTATACTACTACACATAGGAATAGAGAATTTTCCCATAACATATAGCACAGAAATGTGCCATATGTAACCAATAAGAAAAGATAGAAATAGTCGGTAAATGGAAAATGTCAATAGTTTCACAAATAGCAACTTACACATATGAAAACATAATAGCAAGGAATAGGCAAGTTAATAAATTCCACGATATGTGGTACATTTAGAGTGAGTCTGGTTACGCAGTCTCACTACAGTCTCTCTAAGCTAAGACCACTTTTTCCATCCTCCTTTTTAGAGAAATGAGCTTCATTTGATTCAAATCATGTGATAATGTCCAGACACAACTGGACGACAACTTGTATTTGTTTCTGTATTCATGTTTGTTAACATTTTTAGTTTGCTATGTTTTCCCCTTTTTCATACTCTTTATCGCATACATATACACATGATTATGCCTTTGTTTTATGTTCACATTACCAGAATATGTATCCAACGTATAATAGAAATTATTGAATAGAATGCAAAACTAACACGATTGTGGTGGTCTCCTTCTACCATATGCAATATGGAACTGTGGATTCAATATGCCTTTGTGGGACCGACCAGCCTTGTAAAAGAACTTAAACTGAATAAGTTGACTTTATATTTACAGTAATTGTATTTTATTAAGTCTCTGTATTGAAATTGTGGTGATATCCTGTTATTTGTTTTACCAATTTTATATCCTGAGATCATTATTGTTTCACTCATTTGATTTTACAGTTGGCACATTCCTTGCTAGACTGCCTGACATTGATCTCAGTTCCAGTGTCTGGTTACCTCTTGAGTATTCCCTGGTACTTTTTTCTGGCTATAGCTGCTTTCCTGGTACTGTACTTTGACTATCCTATGACCTTCCCATCTGTTTTAGTGACCACGTTCTTTCTTAACATCTTTAACAGAATATTTGTAATTGGTGACTAATCTAGGAGATAAAGTCTAAATATCTGACACGGAAAGTTTTGTGTTCTGTCTCACCCAGTACCAAAATTATTGAAGAACTAAAGATTTCATCATTTTGGTGAGTTCTTTAACAGTTTCTAACATTTTCAGAATTCTGTTGCTATATAATAAGCAGTCGCTTACCGTGCAGATGTTTAAATCAAAGGGACAGCATCTGTTTTGGTCAAATTAAGCTGACAAGCTACACATGAATTTTTCTGACACTTTTACAGGAATTTATCTGTAGGGAGCCTGGTGTTGCTGAACAGGTATAAAACGTTAAAGCAATTTGCTTCCGATGTGCTTATTAGGAGAGTTCAGTCAAGCATGATTTTATAAGAGATTGGACCACAAAATCTGTAATTGGAAAGAACAAAAAGTTCACTGGTGCTTCTGTCTGATAGCTTAACCTCTCCTTCACAGAAAATCCGAACATGTCCTTAATCAACAAATGCTAAGAAATGTGCAAGAACCATTAGCAATTCCTTTAATGAAAGGAATATTTATGGTAATGTCAGGATCCTTAACTTGGGCATCAAGCAAATTGAGCATGCAGAGTTAAGAGTATGCTTTTTTTTTTAGATGTGGCTAACATTAAAATTGACATTTAACATGTTAAATATTGTGTATGTAGCAAACTTAGAATTGACATTTATTGTGTCACGTATGTCACATAAATATGTCAATTTAAAGCTTGCAACAGCTATACAACCATATAATATTAATAATAATATTAAACCATGCACATACAGCATATGGTTTATTGAAAATCCCCATGAATAGATTTAGTATAAGCTTCAAAGTCTACAGTAAGTATTGATTTTTATCATGTAATGTATATTTAGATTTGTTAATATTACCTCTATCTAAATGTACACATGAATAAAATAGATAAACTAACGAATACACAAAATATACATCCATGTGTTAGATGGAGAGGTTTTATGAATTTTATGATATGGGATGTAATGATTTAAAATATAATAAACTTTTCAAATTACCTTTCTTATTGAATTTTCACTATTCTTATTTTTTGGATCACTGGTTCCTCCAAATCTTTTATAGTAAAGGAGAACATACAATGCAGTTTCAATAAGGCTTTAGTGACATGCTTTTTTCTACTACTGCTGTAATAGTTGAAAAGAAGAACAGCACCAAGCATTACATAGTGAAGTACTGTTACATATATAGCTGCAATGGTCAACTAATAGATGGGTTCTCACCTTTTATCACTGTGATGAATCACAACAACCATAAATGAAGGCAATATAATCCACAGGTTTGGCATACAAAGCGGCAAGTGACATGGGAACCGCAACAGTATAGTCCTTACTAATAATCAATTGTTAATATACTGTATTGTAATATTAATATAAATAATTTTATAAGTGCTGCCTTGGAGTATGATGTTTAGGCAACATAATGTTTCTTAGAGTTAACTATAAGTCACATGTATAATTCTGCTAATTCTGCTATGAGACTTAAGTTAATTGTAAGGGGACGTTTTAATGTCTGATTGCCAGAAAATTAGCTTAAGAGCACCTGTTTTTGGGACATGAGCCAGGTTTTCTCTGCCTATTCACAGAGACTTCATGTACACGTTTGCTGTTTGTATCTCTAAGGATGAAGCTCCACATTGCGAAAACGCCATGTTTCACAGTACCTGCAAAGTGATCGGGATTCTGGGTAATCCCATCCACACATTGCAAGAAAAAAACGCAGCATGTTATTATTATTATTATTGTTTATTTATATAGCACCATTAATTCCATGGTGCTTTACATCTGCGGATTTACATACAGTACACCAGATATACAAAACAGATAATGCTAACAGAGACTAACTGGTACAGTGGGATAGAGGGCCCTGCCCGCAAGGGCTTACAATCTATGAGGGAAGAGGGAGAGCGACAGAAGGTGAGGGTAGAGGCTGCTCAGGTGGTGGTGTGGTGACAGTAGCGTTATTGGAGGTTGTAGGCTTTCTTGAATAGGTGAGTCTTCACGGCCTTCTTGAAGCTTGCGACTGTGGGGGACAGTCTCATGTGTCTTGGTAATGAGTTCCAGAGTATGGGGGATGCCCGGGAGAAGTCTTGGAGTCGATTGTGTGAAGAGCGGATAAGAGCAGAGCAGAGTAGGAGGTCTTTGGAGGATCGGAGGTTACGTGTGGGCAGGTAGCGGGAGATTAGGTTGGAGATATATGGAGGGGATAGGTTGTGGATGGCTTTGTATGTCAGCATTAGTAATTTGAACTCTATTCGCTGGGGAAAGGGGAGCCAGTGAAGGGATTGGCAGAGGGGAGCGGCCGATGAAGAATGGGGGGAGAGGTGTATTAGGCGAGCAGCACAGTTTAAAGTGGACTGGAGGGGGGCGAGGGTGTTAGCTGGGAGGCCATGGAGAAGGGTGTTACAGTAGTCTAGGCAGGAGATTATGAGGGCGTGGACTAGCATCTTTGTAGTTTCAGGGGTGAGGAAGGAGCGTATTCGGTGGATGTTCTTGAGTTGGAGGCGGCAGGAGGTGTTGAGGGTTTGAATATGCGACTTGAAGGATAGGTCAGAGTCTAAGGTTATCCCAAGGCAGCGGGCCTGTGGGACTGGGGTGAGAGTGGTTCCAATAATTTTGATAGATGGGTCAGGTAGGGGGGCCGTGCGAGGAGGGGTGAAGATAATGAATTCCGTTTTCTCCATGTTGAGTTTGAGAAAGCGGGAGGAGAGAAAGGAGGCTACGGCTGCTAGACATTCTGGGACTCTAGACAACAGGAAGGTAATGTCTGGTCCAGAGAGATATATTTGGGTGTCGTCAGCATAGTATGTCAATTATAACTGCGAAAACGTTGGCGTTTTAATAATAATAATAATAATAATAATAATGATCCTTTAATAGTCCCACCATGGGGAAATTCAGTGTGTTACAGCATTGTTATAAGCAATACAAATACAACATATACAAGAATGTTCCAAGGTAAGAGGCATTTCATTGATTTTTGACAGACAGATAAGAAGTAGCAGGGGGCCGGGGGGGGGGGGGGATATCAGAAACAGAAAGATATTTCAGTTCTCTGTGTGTAATGATGTCCGCTTAGGTCGGTGTTGGTTGTACAGCATAACGGCAGTGGGGAGGAAAGCGCTCTTTCTCACACTTAGGGTGAAGTAGTCGTCACTGACAGTACTGCCCAGCGCTATCATGGTCTCATGCATGGGATGGGACTTATTCTCCCGCATGGAGCTCACCACGGACAGTATCCTTCTGTCACCCACCACCTGCACTGGGTCCAGTGGGCTCCCCAGCAGGCCACTCCAAAGAAGATGGCTCATGCCACTACCGAGTTGAAAAAAGTCCTAAGAAGTGCCCCCTGGACTCCAAAGGCTCTCAGCCTCTTAAGCAGGTAGAGCCTGCTGTGGCCCTTCCTGTACAGGACCTCCATGTGACCTGCCCAGTCCAGTTTATTATTAAGGAGCACACCCAGGTACTTAAAGGTGTTGACAATCTCAATTCCCGTCCCCTGGATGTCCACTGGTTTAGGAGGGCATCTGCATTTACGGAAGTCCACCACCATCTCCTTGGTCTTCCCAGCGTTAATCTTCAGGTGGTTCCACTGGCACCAGTCCACAGAATCCCAGTTAAGTTCTCTGTACTCCCTATCATCATCGTCTGTGATGAAGCCTACTTTTGCAGAGTCATCAGAATACTTCTGCAAGTAGCAGCTAGATGAGTTGCACCTAAAATCTGCAGTGTACAGTGTGAAGAGGAAAGGGGCAAGAACTGTACCTTGAGGTGCCCCTGTATTACAGATCACGGTATATGACACACACAGTTCCGAGCTCTCAGATACTGAGGTCAGTTTGTGAGGTAGTCTAGGATTCAATTGGAGAGGTGGTGGTTCTCTCCAGCAAGGGCCAGCTTGTCTCTCAGTAGCCCAGGCTGTATGGTGTTAAAAGAACTGGAGAAATCAAAGAACATTATTCTCACCGTGTTCCCTGGTTTCTCCAGGTGAGAAAGAGCCCTGGGTAGAAGGTGGATGATGGCATCATCTACCCCAATACCCGGCCGATAAGCAAACTGGAGAGAGTCCATAGCGGGGCTCACTAGAGGGTGGAGATGTATGAGAACCAATCTCTCTAAGATCTTCATCAAGTGGAACGTTAATGCTACAGGTCTGTAGTCATTGAGGTCCATAGGATGAGGTTTCTTTGGAACCGGTACCACACAAGAAGATTTCCATAATTCAGGAACTATGTCCAGCTTCAGGCTCATATTAAACAAATATGTAATTATACTACACAGCTGCTCCCCACAAGTCTTAATTAGCCTTGCACTGATGTCATCTGACCCTGCGGCTTTCCCTGCCTTGATCTTTTTCGTCTCCTTCCTCACCTGGGCCCGTGTGAAGGTCAGACTGTGGTCAGATAAAGACGGATTTCTGGATTTATTGGTCTAGTGGGAAGTAACCTCAGGGGGTGAAGTCATTGTGGTAGGGGGAACTGAAGGACATGCTGGGGTTGGAGAAGCTGGTGTGTGATCAAATCTATTGAAGAATAGATTTAGTTCGTTAAGCCAATTAACATCTGCCTCTATCTGGCAGACAGACTGTCTGTGACCCAAAATTGACTTAAGCCCATCCCAGATTCCCTTTATGTCTTTTCTTTCCATTAGCTTTTTTATTTTTTCCTTATAATTGGCTTTATCCTGCCTGATTTGACGCCTAAGCTCATTCTGTACCTCCCTCAGTCCCACCTTATCTCCTGTCTTGAATGCCATCTTTTTCTCCTTAAGTAGTGTTTTTATATCAGAATTAATCCGTATAGGTATGTGTATATATATGTTTTCCGTATAGGTATAATAAGGGCAGAAAGTCCGCAGAGGAAAATTCTGTGAAAACGCACTTTTTGCTGCATTTCACAATGTGGGGCCTTAGCCTAACTGTTTTTTTTTTTTTTGCTGTAATCGACCTTATAAATAAACCTCATATGCTTTTATTCACCTGAGAAATGGTTATAAAAGTTTCCATAACATGATCAAACCAGTGGTGAACCTAGCCTCTTTGCTGCCTGAGGCGAACTATAGAAAGGTGCTTCTTCCCCCCCCCCCCCTCGCAACAAAAAAAATATAAAATTGAGTTTACTTGCTGTTAGCATCACACACTGATATCGCTGCACAATAAACATACACAAACTTTTGAAACAGTTTTTAAGAATTCTTCTTCCTGCATTACTTCAGTATCAGAAATCAACAACACGGCATTAACAATGAAAGTAACATCTTCTGCTTGGTGGATGGATGAGCCCACGTGGCCCCCATTCTCTATAATAGGAGCGCTGCAGATAGCTGAGTACTGTACTTCGGGTATCTTCAGCACTCCCATCAAAGTTGAATGAGAGCCACGCGGGTTCATCCATCCACCAAGCGACACTCCTATATTCAGCCGCAGCCAGGCTGAATTCCCACCCAGTGGGGCAAAAAACCCAATTCTCAGGCCCAGTGGGGGTCTCAGCAGACAGACCCCCATCAATCAGGTATTTATCCTCTATCAGTTAGGTGAATACAGTGCAGTAACATTTTGTGACTTACAGGTGATGTCTCTGACTGATCTTTCATATTTCCCTTCTCTTCCCTCTTGACCGCCATGACCACTTCTTCCAGCTGTAACTTGTCTCTGTAAAGTTTGCAACACCGACATCTTTGGCTCCTTACTTTTCCAGGCATCCAACCCACATTGTCTTCACCTACACAAAGTCCCCATCCTGCTGCTACCCCAATTATAAAATATATTATATAACCCCCCATAATGAATAATACTCCCAAGTGCATCTTTATATTAATAATGTCCGTACGTATCCCGTATAAATAGTGCCCATTATTAATAATGCCCCAGGTGTTAACTAATTAAAAGGTTTTCCAGGTCATTAATAAACTAATCTGTGGGGCTCAAAAACCCAGGACCTCTACTGATCAGCTGTGTGAATGAACCATGGTACCTGTGTAAGCGACATGATCGCTTCTCTGTTTACATAGTGTCATTCATCTCATAGCGGCCATGTAATGTAACTACAGCCTCGTCCTATACATGTCTATGTGACAAGGCTGTAATTACATCACACAGTCACTATAAACAGACAGCGTGTGATACAGTGCCTTGCGAAAGTATTCGGCCCCCTTGAACTTTTCAACCTTTTGCCACATTTCAGGCTTCAAACATAAGGATATAAAATTTTAATTTTTTGGTGAAGAATCAACAAGTGGGATACAATCGTGAAGTGGAACGAAATTTATTGGATATTTTAAACTTTTGTAAAAAATAAAAAACTGAAAAGTGGGGCATGCCAAATTATTCGGCCCCCTTAAGTTAATACTTTGTAGCGCCACCTTTTGCTGCGATTACAGCTGCAAGTCGCTTGGGGTATGTCTCTATCAGTTTTGCATATCGAGAGACTGAATTTCTTGCCCATTCTTCCTTGGAAAACAGCTCGAGCGCAGTGAGGTTGGATGGAGAGCGTTTGTGAACAGCAGTTTTCAGCTCTTTCCACAGATTCTCGATTGGAATCAGGTCTGTACTTTGACTTGGCCATTCTAACACCTGGATACGTTTATTTGTGAACCATTCCATTGTAGATTTTGCTTTATGTTTGGGATCATTGTCTTGTTGGAAGATAAATCTCCATCCCAGTCTCAGATCTTTTGCAGACTCCAACAGGTTTTCTTACAGAATGGTCCTGTATTTGGCTCCATCCATCTTCCCATCAATTTTAACCATCTTCCCTGTCCCTGCTGAAGAAAAGCAGGCCCAAACCATGATGCTGCCACCACCATGTTTGACAGTGGGGATGGTGTGTTCAGGGTGATGAGCTGTGTTGCTTTTACGCCAAACATATCGTTTTGCATTGTGGCCAAAAAGTTCGATTTTGGTTTCATCTGACCAGAGCACCTTCTTCCACATGTTTGGTGTGTCTCCCAGGTGGCTTGTGGCAAACTTTAAACGAGACTTTTTATGGATATCTTTGAGAAATGGCTTTCTTCTTGCCACTCTTCCATAAAGGCCAGATCTGTGCAGTGTACAACTGATTGTTGTCCTATGGACAGACTCTCCCACCTCAGCTGTAGATCTCTGCAGTTCATCCAGAGTGATCATGGGCCTCTTGGCTGCATCTCTGATCAGTCTTCTCCTTGTTTGAGATGAAAGTTTAGAGGGACGGCTGGGTCTTGGTAGATTTGCAGTGGTCTGATACTCCTTCCATTTCAATATGATCGCTTACACAGTGCTCCTTGGGATGTTTAAAGTTTGGGAAATCTTTTTGTATCCAAATCCAGCTTTAAACTTCTCCACAACAGTATCACAGACCTGCCTGGTGTGTTCCTTGGTCTTCATGATGCTCTCTGCGCTTTAAACAGAACCCTGAGACTATCACAGAGCAGGTGCATTTATACGGAGACTTGATTACACACAGGTGGATTATATTTATCATCATCAGTCATTTAGGACAACATTGGATCATTCAGAGATCCTCACTGAACTTCTGGAGTGAGTTTGCTGCACTGAAAGTAAAGGGGCCGAATAATATTGTGCGCCCCACTTTTCAGTTTTTTATTTTTTACAAAAGTTTAAAATAACCAATAAATTTCATTCCACTTCACAATTGTGTCCCAATTGTCCTTGATTCTTCACCAAAAAATTAAAATTTTATATCTTTATGTTTGAAGCCTGAAATGTGGCTAAAGGTTGAAAAGTTCAAGGGGGCCGAATACTTTCGCAAGGCACTGTATAAACAGGCACCATAGCCCCTTCATACAGCAGATCAGTAGGGGGGGTCCACTGATCTCTTATTGATAATTTGTCCTAAGGATAGATCATCAATAAAAATGAGCTGGAATGCCCCTTTAATAAAGCCCAAGTGCCACCTTAAAGGGGTTTTTCCAGGATAACCACTTTTTTAATATGAGGCTGGGGAAGGTTCTCCAGTGTCTTTCAGTGCTTTCCAGTCCTTCTGCTCCAGTGTTTTCTTCCCCACAGCACTGTGACGTCCCGTGTCAGCGACCTCATCGGTCATGTGCAGTTACTCCAGCAGGTAATGGCCTATTTTTATGTGTATGTATATATATATATATATATATATATATATATATATATATATATAAAACTTATTGACACCTATCTTGTCCACGCATAGGACGTCTGCATGTCAGTGTAGGAGGTGCGATGATGTCATTGTATTGCCGCCTGCGCTGACATACAGAGGTCTCTCATAAACCAGCCCTGGACAGGCCACGCTCAGCTTTGTTTTTTTTTTTTTAAGCGGCCTGTCCTGGCCTGGTTTATGTTAAATTGACAGTAAAAAATGCTGCCCCCCCGACATTGATGGACAATGCCGCCTGAGGCGGCCGCCTAACTTCGCCTCATTAGAGGTGCGCCCCTGGATCACACCAAACATCTATCAACAAATGACAAGAGAAAACACAGGATTTTGTTTTGGCTGACATTGCAGTCAACCTCTGGCCCTATGCCACTTCCACTTCAGTCTATGGAGATTTATACAGTATCATGTCAACCTCTGTGTAACAGGCTTCAGCAATTCTGTATTATGGAACTGGCATGGACTGTATCATAGAAGATTGTCACAGAAGGGACTGAAACTTTTATCATATCTACTGATGATTAGACAGCAGTATACCCTTGCTTTGTGCTTTGGTTATTTCATCTATGAGCCATTCCATATCCTTGACCGAATATTAATAAATCCTGTCTTTATCTTGATGTTTCGATTTTGTACTTTGCTTATTATCTGGCACATGATGACATGTCAGCTTGTTCCATTCTCAGTTTTTTGCACTGCAAAAGTAATAAAGAGGCAACTTTAAAAATAAATATAATAATTGGGTTATCCAGAACGTACAGTTTTTTTTTTTAATATGATATTCCCCATGCCCCCCTCCACCCCCCCCCCCTTTGTAATGCACTTACTGTGGCCTGTTTGCACGAGTAAGCAATTCACTGAAAATCTATTTCTCTGTATCCGATTATGTCCAAGGTCCTACCGAAAGCAAGCTTGTTTGGGCACAGGATGTCATCATAGCCCAGCTCCCTTGCTTTGTTACAGTCCGGTCACACAGTGCACAACATAGAGCTTGCTGTTCCAGACATGGAGCGTCACAGAGCTGAGGGGCAGTCCGAAAGTTGTCTCCACTTGCAGGCTCCGCCCCTGTGACTCCCAGAGCTGTAACATGTGGGTCTCTTGGATGAACCCTGCCTGTTTTAGCAGGCTCCGCTTCTAACACTCCCAGAACTGTAATGTGTGTCTGTTTCTTGACCGAATCTTACCTGTGTTAGCAGGCCTTGTCCCTTTCATGGGCATAGTTGTGATTTGAGTAGTGAGTCTAGTTAAAATGTGTCCTGCAACTTAACAGTATTGTAAGCCACAAGCCAATACAGGCTTGCGGTTTACAAGACGCCGAGACCACAGATGGATGTCTGCTTCTCAGCACGGGCCGTCCTGTGCATGGACAGGGAGGAAGCGCACAGACGTCCTGTGCATGGACAGGGAGGAAGCGCCAGTGGCTCCATTCATCAGCATCGCAGGTGAGTATGACTTTTGTTTTTGTTTTTTTTTAGCTTAGTTGTGGGTATATTAATAGTATAAGGGGTGGTTAGGAGGGGGAAATATAACTATAAGGGACCATTCATTAGGGGGCATTATGACGATGGGGGGTCATTTATATAAGGGTTATTAGGAGGTATTATTAATACAAGAGGGAGGTTATTTATATAAGGGGCCATTAGGGGGCATCATTTATATTAGGAGGCATTATGAACATAAGGGGGTGGTCATTAATATAAGGAGCCATTAGAGGTGCAGTATTTATGTCAGGTTGAATCAGGGGCATAATATGAGGGTCAATTAATTTACTTAAGGTGGCACTTGGGTTTTAATAAGACTAAGGCCCCACGTAGCGGGCTGCAGAAAAAAAAGCGCTGCAGGAAAAACCATGGCGGTAACATTGTGGTTTTTCTCGCAGCACTTTTCACAGAAGGTCCGCAGAGGTTTCCCCTGTGGACTTTCTGATTTCAATACACCTATATGGAAACCACCAGTGTTTGTGTAGGTATAATTGACATGCTGCAATTTCCAAAACCGCAACGGTTTTGGAAATCGCAGTGCATCTGCTGCACGTATTTTTCCGCAATGTGTGGATGGGATTTGCTAGATGTAAAATGCTGGGTTTTTTTCTGTGGGTTTTCGCCATATGTGGCCTCCATCTCATCCCCACTTTGCAGTAAAATATGCGCAGCGGATACGCTGCGATTTCCAAAACAGACACAGTTTTGGCGGTTTTCCTGTAGATATAATTGAAGCAGAAAGTCTGCAGCGGAAACCTCTGTGAACTTTCTGTGCAAAGTGCTGCAGAAAAAAACGCGATGCGTCGAAAAAAACGCGGTGCGCTGAATTCAGCTTGCTGTCGGCTTTCTAGCGGTATGCAAAACAGCATATACATGAGGACGTGAAAGGTCCTCTTTAAGGAGTTTTCCAGCTCATTTTTATTGATGGTCTATCCTCAGAATAAAACATCAATAAGAGATAAGTGATTCCCCACTGATCAGCTGTATGAAGGAGCCATGGCGCCTGTTTATATCGCACACTGTCTGTTTATAGTGACCGTGTGATGTAATTCCAGCTTTGTCACATAGACGTGTATAGGATGAGGTTGTAGTTACATTACATGGCCGCTATGAAAAGAATGACACTATGTAAACAGAGAAGGGGTCACGGCGCTTACACAGGTACCATGGTTCATTCAAACAGCTGATCCTGGGGGTCCAGGGTATTGGAACCCCAATAATTTTTTTTCCATTTTTTTTCCTTTTTAATTAGGAAACATCTGGGGCATTATTAATAAGGGGCACTATTTAAAGGGGTGCACAGGGAAGTTATTAACTTAAAGATACACTTGGGGGTATTATTCATTATAGGGGGTTATATTATATATTTTATAATTGGGGTAGAAGCAGGATGGGGGCTTTGTGCAGGTGAGGACAATGTGGGTCAGGTGCCTGGAAAAGTGAGGAGCCAAAGATGTCTGTGTTGCAAACTTTACAGAGACTGGAAGAAGTGGCCATGGCCGTCCATATGAAAGAGATGGGAAATGTGAAGGATTGGTCAGAGATGTCACCGGTAAGTCACTAAATGCTACTGCCCTGTATTCACCTAAATTGTCTGCAGAGTCCTGTGTAGAGCTGCTATATACCACTATACGCTCACCGTATACTGATAGTATCAGTATACGAACAAGTCCAAGTTGGGGGCCCACTTGGACATGTTCGCCCCCCTGTGTTGAACCCCTAGCTACGCCTCTGTCCTGTGGCCAGCAATTGTTACAGCAATTCTTAGATACCTCCTGTGAGGAGGATAAACTGGAACTTGTAGATAAGCATCCTTCAGGTCAAGGGTGACAAGGACTTCGCCTTGTTGCAGAAAGGTAGTGCCGATTATATTGTTTCCATTCGAAAACGCTTTTTCCTTATGATGTGATTTAGATATCTTAGATCTATGATCATTCTCCAGTCCCCTGATGGTTTTGGCACCCGGAAAACTGGAGAATAGAAACCCAAACCTTCTTCTGAAGGGGGAACTTCCTCCAAGGCACTCTTATCCAGGTATTCCAGAATGGATTTTTCTAGTATAGTCTGTTTCCTTGCAGGAAGTAAGTCGGTTATAATAAATCTGTCTTGAGGTGGAAGAAGAAAATCGATCACATACCCACGCTGTATTACATTTAAGATCCAAAGGAGGAGTGAGGCTGGCATCAAAAGTCAGGCTTCTTTCTATCCCCTTCCTTGGGGAATTTGCGTCCAGGCCTGAGCTGAGGTCGCGGAATAAGCTCTCCTAATAGTACATTCCATACGCCTATCCATGGGGTCTTGGAGATTGGAGCTGTTTTCAGCAAAAACCACCATACAGTGTTAGGCGAAGCCCACAGATGCGTGAGCTGAGGCTGAGGAATAATGCTCTCCTGATGGTACATTCCATACGCCTATCCATGTGGTCTTGGAAATTGGAGAGTCTTCAACAGGAACCACCATATGGCAGGATAATTTTGCTACTGCCATATCCACCTTTGGCGGAGGACCCCAACGGTGCTGAGCTTCTGTGATGGGAAAAAAGGTCTTAAATCTATTGGATAATATAGGGGCCTTCTCAGGATGTTTCCACTCCCCCGTCATAGCTTTATCCAAGGTATTGTCTACTTGGAAGGCCCTAGGCTCCCTATTGGTGGAACTAGAGGCTTCCCAAGGGTCAACATCTCGGTCCCTTGACCTGTTGGACTTCAGCAGCCTGTGCATCTTTTCCAAGAGGAAAAGAGGAATGCTGGGATTTTCAGAAAAATCTTCGTCCAAAGAGTGTGCCTCGTCAAGTACCTGAAATTCCACCTCTGAAGGTACTGACTGAGAATGCCTCTCGGTATGAGGCTTTTTAGAAATCTGAGATATAGAGTCCTGGATCTCTTTCATGGAATCTTCCACGTATTCTTTGACCCACACAATCACATCATGTATAGACATTTTCTCAGATGGGGGCCCACGGCATTGGCCACAGCGGTTAAATTCATACCCATCAGGAAGTAGGGTGTCATACTCTCTACAAACTAGATGTTTCTGCTTGGAGGAACTCTTCCTTCTGGAGTTGCCGTTGCTGGAAGCAGAGGTGGACATCCATAAAGAAAAAAAAAGTCAGAACAGAGTGTTTGACAGTAACAAAGCGATTCGAAAAAAAATGCGAAGGTAATTCCCTGAAAATGGAAAAAACAGCTTCCACACTCTTTTTTTTCCTTTCAATATTATTTAATACTCTATAATATTGTTTAATGACCCTCACCACCAGGGTCCTTAATACCGTGAGAGCAGTAAATAAAACGGCTGAAAATTTAGGCCGGTAGCGCAATCCGGCGCTACTAGAAGTAGGCTGCATGTGGTGTGCCCGAAAACGAGTCCACCGGAAACCTGGACAAGCCTAAAGGTTCCAGAGCCTGAAGTGATGACGTTACTTCTGGCGGCTCTGGAGCCGAGGTTCTATCGAACGCTCAGCGAAGCAGGTGCACAGAGGGGAGGGAGAAAGAAAGCCTCGGGAGAGAGAAAAAACAAAACTCTCCCTAGGATACAAAAAAATAAAGCAATTAATAGGAAAAAGAGGGGGGATAGACCAGGGCTCCCCTAATAAATTTTTCTTTTCTTCCCAGGAGACCCCAGAAGGAAGAAAAAGATGAAAGAAAAAGAAGAGGAAAAAACTACTAAAAAGTAAGTAGTAAACCCTCAATTTCTTTTTTTTTTTTTTTTTTTTTTAAAGGAAATGGGAGGACAAAAGAGACCTCCCTCCACCTGTCCCACCACACAGGACAGAAAAAAAAAACAGGGGTGGGGAGGTCTCTTTTGCCCTCTTATAGGGGGAGTCCTGTAATTAATTATGCTAATTGAAAATTTCGCCAGTGAGGGCCAGTAAAGGAAGCGTTATTCCATGTGGGGGCCAGTAAAGGAGGCATTATACCATGTGGGGGCCAGTAGATGAGGCATTATACCATGTGGAGGCCAGTAGATGGGGTATTATACCGCGTGGTGGCTGGTAAATGGCGTTTTATACTGTGCTATCCTGCTTCTCCTATGGGCAAGAAAGTACCCAAACAGGTGTCTCCTGGGACCCCTGCTCCCCCTGCTTTAGCTGGACAGGCGACCCTTCAGCAATACCTGATCCCAACATCCATGAGGCGGTGGCCATCTTGCCAGGCTGCAGACCTTCCTTCTACCGCTCCTCCGCTGCTCCCACCAGCAGACCTGCCTGCTGAACGTAGGGCTCACCTCTGTAATGACTTCTGTACCTCCTCCTGTGATTGCGCCGCTGCACGTGCCTCTCTCCAGCACCATCCTCCCTCCTGATGAGCCCCGGCTACAGGTTGGTCTGCAGTCTTCATCCAGCCTTGTGCTGCCTGCTATCTCCTCCACATCTACTGCCTTCCCCTCTGCTCCTCCTGTCTCAGCAGTGTTTCCCCCCTTTGCTGGGTCCACAGCCTATGGCACAATTGGCAGCACCACCACCTGCTTGGGACACTGATGCTGAATTGGTGGCGACCCCATCGATGTCCCCCTATGCCGTGCTGACCCAGGTTTCCCAGAGCTTACCTCCGCTCCCCCAGGATCCTGTGAGGAGTTCTCCACCCCCCTCCTCTGTATCGCCACAATGGCAGTCGTTACTTGCTCACCTGCCGTCCAGGGCAGATTTTTCATCTCTTGTCACCTCCCTAGTTACTGCAGTCACGGAGGTATGTCGGGCAGAGATCCAAGCTGAACTTTCCTCGCTAAGGCAGGATATCCATCATATTGCATCTAGAGTGGACACCTTAGTGGGTGACCATGACCAGACCCGTGCTTATGTCTCCCAACTTCAGGACTCTGTTTCCACCCAATGCCAACACGTTAAGGATATGCAGCACCATCTGGAGGATTTGGATAATAGGGGAAGGCACAATAACATTAGAGTCAAGGGCCTCCCTGAGGCTACTCCAGACGAGGACCTGCATGTCACCTTGGAGGCGATCTTTAATTCGGTTCTGCAGGAACCTCCCTCCCACAAGATCAAATTGGATCGTGCCCACAGGACCCTGCATCCTGGAACTCTTCCGAGTGATGTCATCTCGTGTCCATGACTTCGCCTTAAAGGAGACTTTCTTGTCTAAAGCTAGACGTTTCAGAGAACTTGACTTTGATGGAGCTAAGATTCAACTTTAACAGGATGTTTCCTGGATCACTTTGCAGAAACGAAGACACCTGCGCCCTCTTCTTCAACTTGTGCGGGATCGTAAAATTCTGTACTGCTGGGGCTTCCCTTTTGCACTGACGACCAGATTTGATGGGCGCTCAGCCACCGTGAGCACCTATGCTGACCTTTGGTCCTTCTGCGCTACCTTGGACATTCCTCCTCCGGAACTGATGGACTTGGAGCTGGCCTCCCCTCCCCCCGGCTCCCCCTCAAGTGTGGTTGGTCCAGAAGACGAAGAGATGTCAACTTCCTTCCCCTGGATCTGTGGCCAGGCAGCCTCACCCCCCCCCCCCTGATTTTCTTGGATTATTGCCGTTTCTTCTATTGTTTTTCTCCTTGATTTTCTTTCTCTAGGTTACGGAACAGCTCCTGTCACTCCTGTTCCTGAACACTGATTCTGCCCCATGTCGCTTTCTTTTGCTTACTTATGTTGGACCCTTAGTTGTTTTATACTATTTATAGCTATAGTTGTACCTGTATGGTGGGCAGAGCAGCTAGCTCGACTTCCTGTCGCCTGCACAGTTCTCCACCTGTTCTCTGTTGATCCACCCTAGTGACCTGTTTACTAATTGGTCCTACCCTCCCCTGCTCCCCTATCATGGTGGTTTCATCCAGCTGTGAGTCCTTAATCTGGACCCGCGTGGCTTTTATTTTTTTGATATTTGCCCTTTGCCCCAAGCCAGGAGATGTAGTCCTGACCATGGTTAACTATCACCACGGTTTTTTACTGTATTGTGTGTTATTTTGTCTTTTGTTTGTCCCCCCCTCCCTCTCACTTCCTCTTCTCTCTTGTTCTCCCCTTTTTCTAGGTTTGGAGTCCAACGACCTCTGCAGATGCCTGGCTGTAACTTGTTCCTGGTTCGACACCCTCCCGGATGCTCCTACTGTGGCTGCGCGCTGGGTGAGATCTGCTTTGTTACATTGCATTGCTATTGTCCCCCCCCCCCACTCATTCCCAATGGCTAAGTGTGTTACATTGAATGTGAAGGGCCTGGGCTCTAATCTTAAACGCCGCATGGTTCTACGCGAACTCCAGTCCCTCTGGGCGGATGCCACTTTTCTGCAGGTAACCCACTACGATCATACAGGCACTTTTAACTTTGCTCGTAATTACTACTCCACCACCTTCTCAGCATTTAACAGCCGTAGGAAAGGTGGTGTGGCTATCCTACTGTCCCGCTCCTGCCCTGTCTCTATATCAACCTCTCATCTGGACCCCCAGGGTCGTTACATTATTCTAGAAGGTCTCCTCCATTGTCAGTCCATTGTCCTGTGCAACATCTATGCCCCTATTTCCTCCCAAATCCCTTTCCTCAAGTGTGAATTAAGGTGTCTTGGGGCCTTCCCGGGTGGGGCGTTGCTATTGGGGGGGATATTCAACATGATCTTCTCTGAACATGCTGACAGGATGTCTCTTGCCGACACTCAGCTGGGTGCCCCCATTTAACTTGTCAGGGAATTCCACCGCCTTATTAGGTCAGCAGCCCTTTATGACCTTTGACAGGTTGATAACCTGTCTGCTCGTTCCTACACGTTCTATTCCCATTCACATAACTCTCACTCCAGGATAGACTATTTTTTCGGCAACACCCCGGCACTTTGTCTCCTGACTGGTGCAGATATTGGCCCCATATCATGGTCTGATCATGCCCAGGTCCAGGTTTCCCTGTCCTCCACTCCTCTCACCACTAGGCGCTGTCACTGGTGCTTTAATGAGTCCCTCTTACGCTCTCTCCTATAGCGTGAGTCGCTCCGTGAGCATCTGGTGGACTATTTTAAAACTAATGTGGGATCAGTCTCCTCAGTTTCTACCCACAAGGCCGTAATGAGAGGACACTGTATTGCCATGGCAACCCAGTTTAAGAAAGATATAAAGGCTAGGGAGGTGGCCCTGATGGCTCGGATAAGGTCCCTGATGGAGCATCTAGTGGCTCCCCCTTCTGTCATTGTCCTTTGCCAATTAGTTATTGCTGATCTGCACGATCTTACTATGCATGCCACCCAGCACCTCCTTCTCTATAGTAGGCAGCGATACTATGAGAGAGGTAACAAAGCCCACACACTCCTTGCTAAAACCCTCCGGGAACATCAGACCTCCTCTATCCTGAACGCGATCCGCGACCCACAAGGGACCCTCCACCACCACCCTGACACCATCGCTTCTCTCTTTCAGGACTACTACACTAAGTTATATAACCTCCCTACCCCTGCCACACATTCCCCTTCTGTGGCAGTGCCGGACTTGGGTTCCTACCTTGAATCCTGCTCTTTCCCCAGGCTCCCATCCTCGGCACTGGCTTCCCTGAACGCCCCTGTTACTGACGAGGAACTTCGTTCCTTAAAGGGGCCCCCGTCCCTCACACCATGCTACATTCCCATATTGCCTTAATTCCCAAGCCAGGTAAGGACCATCAGGAATGCTCCAATTACTGCCCTATTGCCCTCTTGAACACTGACCTTCAGCTTTTCACTAAGCTTTTAGCTGACAGACTTAATGCTTGGCTTCCCTCTTTCATCCACAAGGACCAGGTGGGTTTCGTCCCCTGCCGTTAAGGGGGAGACAACACCAGAAGGGTTGTGGACTTGATTGATGTTGCCAACCGTTCGGCTACACCCACTCTCATTCTTAGCCTTGATGCTGAAAAGGCTTTCGATCGCCTAGACTGGTCCTTCATGTTGGCCACCCTTGAAAGATTTGGTTTCTCTGGGGCCTTTATGACAGCAATTAGATCCTTGTATTCTCGTCCTTCTGCGGTCATAAAGCTTCCTAATGTCTCCTCCCCCCACTTCTCCATCCGAAATGGGACTCGCCAGGGGTGTCCTCTCTCTCCCATCTTATTTGCCCTTTGTATTGAGCCCCTGGCATCTCAGATTATGTCTAACCCTGATATCATGGGAGTAGCGGTCCGAGATAGGGAGTTTAAGGTTTCTATATTTGCTGATGATGTCCTTCTAACCCTCACTAACCCCCACATCACCCTCCTGAACCTTCTCCGAACTCTTAGGGTTTATTGTAGTCTTTCCGGTTACAGAGTCAACCCAAGCAAGACGGAAGCCCTCCCCCTTAATATCCCTGACCCCACGTTGCGGCTGCTTCAATCTAATTATGACTTCCAATGGAGAGACCGCTCACTCCCCTACTTGGGCGTTCAGCTTTTTTTTCAACCTACTCTTCCTTGTACTCGGTTAATTACCCCTGTCTATTCCATGAACTTCGCTCCCTTCTAGATAAGTGGCGCCCTCTCTCCGCATCTCGCTAATAGGACGAATTACAGCGGTTAAAATGACCCTCCTCCCAAAACTCCTTTATTATTTTGTGACGCTCCCGGTGGCAATACCGCGCTCTGAATTGCGGTCCCTCCAAAGGGCGATTTTCCAGTTTATCTGGAATGCGAAGTGCCATCGTATTCCCCGCTCCGTGATGTTGGCTGGTAAGTCTGAGGGGGGGCTGGCGGTGCCCCACATATTGTATTACTATTGGGCGGCCCATCTCCGAGCCATTCCGTTTTGGGTAGCGTCCCAGGCCTACACCAAGTGGGTTGAAATCGAAAAACTTTGGTTAGCCCCTGTGCATCCAAATGCTTTTCTGTGGTCTAGCGCTCCCCCCTTGCTTGCCATCCCACTCCTGGGGCCCATTACCCAGGCGGTGTAGACTACTTGTTCTAAGCTATTTCCCTTGGCCTCTCCTTCCTCCAGCATGATTTCGTTCCTGTACAATCCGCTCCTCCCGGGGGGGACTGTCCTCTGCTATGGTGCGGCTCTGGAGCAGGTTAGGCTTGTTCCGTATTGCTAATCTGGTTGATCCCTCAACCCTAGAGCTCAGGCCTATTGACTACTTCACCTCTGTCCTACACTTGCCGACTACTGAATGGTTTCACTACCAGCAAATTTCTCATTTTGTCCTGACCCAGTCTGGATCCTCTCGGTTATCCTTGCACACAGCCTTTGAGAAACTGTGTCGTGCTGGCACCTCTACTAGAGGTCTCATCACTACTGTAGTATTTACAGACTCCTGTCCTCTCCTGAGGGCCGACCCCCCCTATGTCACAGATATATGGCCAGATGGGATGGGGCTTTGAATAGGCAGATCTCGCCCGAGCAGTGGCAAATCATCTGGTCTTCATCCTGTTTCACATTCCGGTAAACCCAATATAAAATCCTCATGCACTGGTATCATATGCCAGCATTGCTCCATACCCTAAATCCTACTATTCCCTCTTCATGTTGGCGCTGCCAGGCCCCGCTGGGTACGGTGCGCCATATTTTCTGGGATTCCTCCATCCTCCGCCCTTTTTGATTGGAGGTTAAACTTACTGACGCCCTCTTATGTGCAGGGTGTACTGTTGGACCACCTCACTTACCTTCTCAATTTGCCCCCCAGGCACTTAGGCAAGAGGACGTCTAAACTGTGCACCGCCGCGAAGACCCTTATTGCCCTCCACTGGAGGGAGGCGCTCCCTCCCACGGGGCCTGAGTTGATTGCTCACATGAAGGATGTTCGTAGTCTTGAATTTCTGACTGCGACCCTTAACCATAGTGTGGATGCATTCAATGCCGTCTGGTCACATTGGGACAGCTATTGTACTGTTCGTGGTCTCTGACTCCTGCTCTCTCTGTTTCCCCTCCCCCCTTGTCTCCTTCTTTGTCTGTGTGTATGTGTTTTAGTATTGTTTTTTGTATATTTTGAAATTGTTTTATTTTGCTGGACTGTTGTGCCACATGTTGTAGCTCTTTCTACACCACTGTATGTCACCTTGTTAATAATTCTTAATAAAAATGACAGTTAAACAAAAAAAAAATTATTATTATTATTAATTTATTTTTATATCAAACTCCTTGACTTTGACTCCACAACCCTGCCTAATAGAGTAGGGCAAATGCGCCTCTATACCTTTATCAAAATGTATCCTAAGATCCTCATGTTCTTTACTGTAGATCTTGCTAAGAAGCATAAAATCAATGTATAATATTTGGATGTGTATTCTATGTTTTTTTTTTTTTCAAAAATGTTGATAGAAATTCCAGGACCCAATAGTAAATTTCAGAATTAACGACCCTCTTCCCTTAACTTCTTAGTTTTCAACTCAGTCCAGCAGCGTACTTTTGCTTGTTTTAACCTGCATATTTATCTGTGGACTCACAGTGGGGAAAAAAAGTATTTAGTCAGCCACCACTTGTTCAAGTTCTCCACTTAAAAAGATGAGAGAGGCCTGTAATTGACATCATAGGTAGACCTCAACTATGAGAGACAAAATGAGAAAACATATCTAGAAAATCACATTGTCTGATTTTTTAAAGAATTTATTTGCAAATTATGGTGGAAAATAAGTATTTGGTCACCTACAAACAAGCAAGATTTCTGGCTCTCACAGACCTGTAACTTCTTCTTTAAGAGGCTCCTCTATCCTCCACTCATTACCTGTAGTAATGGCACCTGTTTGAAATTGTTATCAGTATAAAAGACACCTGTCCACAACCTCAAGCAGTCACACTCCAAACTCCACTATGGTGAAGACCAAAGAGCTGTGGAAGGACACCAGAAACAAAATTGTAGCCCTGCGCCAGGCTGGGAAGACTGAATCTGCAATAGGCAAGCAGCTAGGTGTGAAGAAATCAACTGTGGGAGCAATAATTAGAAAATGGAAGACATACAAGACCACTAACAATCTCCCTTGATCAGGAGCTCCACGCAAGATCCACGCAAAATGATCACAAGAACGGTGAGCAAAAATCCCAGAACCACTTGGGGGGACCTAGTGAATAACCTGCAGAAAGCTGGGACTAACGTAACAAAGGCTACCGTCAGTAACACACTACGCCACCAGGGACTCAGATCCTGCAGTGCCAGACGTGTCCCCCTGCTTAAGCCAGTACACATCCGGGCCCGTCTGAAGTTTGCTAGAGAGCATTTGGATGTTCCCGAAGAGTATTGGGAGAATGTCATATGGTCAGATGAAACCAAAGTAGAACTGTTTGGTAGAAACACAACTCGTTGTGTTTGGAGGAGAGTGAATGCTGAGTTGCATCCAAAGAACACCATACCTACTGCAAAGCATGGGGGTGGCAACATCACGCTTTGGGGCTGTTTCTCTGCAAAGGGACCAGGACAACTGATCCGTGTACATGAAAGAATGAATGGGGCCATGTATCGTGAGATTTTGAGTGCAAACCTCCTTCCATCAGCAAGGGCATTGAAGATGAAACGTGGCTGAGTCTTTCAGCATGACAATGATCCCAAGCACACCGCCAGGACAATGAAGGAGTGGCTTTGTAAGAAGCATTTCAAGGTCCTGGAGTGGCCTAGCCAGTCTCCAGATCTCAACCCATAGAAAACCTTTGGAGGAAGTTGAAAGTCCGTGTTGCCCAGTGACAGCCCCAAAACATCACTGCTCTAGAGGAGATCTGCATGGAGGCATGGGCCAGCAACAGTGTGTGCCAACCTTGTGAAGACTTACAGAAAACGTTTGATCTCTATCATTGCCCACAAAGGATATATAACAAAATATTGAGATGAACTTTTGTTATTGACCAAATACTTATTTTCCACCATAATTTGCAAATAAATTCTTTAAAAATTAAACAATGTGATTTTCTGGATTTGTTTTCTCATTTTGTCTCTCATAGTTGAGGTCTACCTATGATGTCAATTACAGGCCTCTCTGATCTTTTTAAGTGAGAGAACTTGCCCAATTGGTGGCTGACTAAATACTTTTTTCCCCCACTGTACATGCATCAGAGAGACTGATGAAGAATCTTTTCTAGCTCTTATAATGGCTCAGAAACTGCAAGCAATATGGAGATAGAAAGAGAAAGAGATGTTATATAACCTAGGCAACGAGCTGTAAAGACTGAAGAGGAATATTTTAGCAGTACTATTTTACAGCCAGCCACAGAATCCCTATTTTTGAAGTTACATACTTTTTCCTTTTTTGCTAGACACATACTGTCCTGTACTTCTTCTCTTCAATATTAGCCAGTCTCTCCAAGTCTCAGTGGTATCAGTTACTTTTTCTTTTCATTTTTAGCTATACATCCCTAATTTAACCAGTTTGTTTTTTGATTTTCGTTTTTGACTCCATGCCTTCCAAATTCCATAACTTTTTTATTTTTCCGTTAACCCCTTCCTGACATCCGCCGTAATAGTGCAGCGGATGTTGGGTATTTAAATATGGTGGCCGCTCGGGAGCTGAGCAGCCTCCATAGCCACTGGGTTTCTGCTGTATTATTCAGCAGACACCTGGCCCTTATGCCCATGATCAGTGCCCGCACTGATCGCGGGCATTAACTCCCCCCCCATTTTGCCGATGGGGCCTGCGTGCCACCATTTTGCGGGGGATTGCCGGTCCCCGGACCAAACTCTGGGTTAGTGTCCTTTTGGCATGACAGCCGGGAGCCTACTGAAGGCTCCCAGGTTTGTCTGCCATTAACTTCTATTGCAGGCTGCATAGAGCCAGTATTTTTCAATGCATTGCAATGCATTAGCATTGTAATGAATTGCATTAGTGATCAGACCCCCTGGGGTTATTAACAAATGCAAATAAAAAAATTTGTAAAAAGTTAAAAAAAATATAAAAAATTCAAATCACTCCCCTTTCCCTAGAACACATATAAAAGTACTTAAATACTGTGAAACACATGCACATTAGGTATTCCTGCGTCCAAAAATGCCCTTTCTACAAATCTCTAAAAATAATTTTCCCATACAGTAAACTCCGTAGTGGGAAAAAAAATCAAAAGTGCCAAACCGCGGTTTTTTTACTGTTTAGGCTCTGATAAATATTTGAATAAGAAGTAATCAAAGCAATAGTAATTCCCCAAAACGGTATAACTAAAAAGTACACCTAGCTCCCACAAAAAAGACACCCTATGCAGACACCCCGTACACAAAGTTATAAAAAAAGTTACGGTTGTCAGAATATGGCAACTTTTAGAAAAAAAAAATTTTGGCACAGTTTTTGATTTTTTTTTAAGGGGTTAAAATGTAAATAAAACCATATAAATTTGGTATCCTTGGAATCATACCGAAACATAGAATACAGATGACATGTCATTTTGGCTGCAGAGTGAACGCCGTAAAAACGAAGCCCCTAAGAAATTCGCACAAATGCACTTTTTCTTCAAATCCACCCCATTCTGATTTTTTTCCAGATTCCCAGTACATTGTACACAATAATAAATGGTAGCATCATGAAGAAAAATTTGTCCCGCAAACATTAAGACCTCATATGGCTCTGAGAACGGAAAAATAAAAAGGTTGTGGGGTTGGGAAGGGGGGGGGGGGGGGTCAAAAACGAAAAGCAAAAATCGAAAAATTCCTCCGGCGGGAAGGGGTTAACAGAGCAATATGAGAAATCACTTTTTTTGTGGGACAAATTGCAAATAGTACCATTTAATATTGTGTAGGATGTAGCTGGAAAAAACTTCAGAATGAAGTGTATTTGGAGAAAAACTGCGTTTGTGTGACTTTCTTATGGGCTTTGATCTTGCAACAGCCAAACTGTGCAGCTAAAATGATGTCACCTTTATTCTTTGGGTTGGAACGATTCCAGGGATACCAAATTTATATCCTTTTTTATGTTTTAACTCTTTAACTAAAATTTCTTGGAGTGACCATATTCTGACACTAATATTTCCGTGTACAGGGATTCATAAAGTGTCTTTTTTGTGAGGCCAGATGTACTTTTTAATTATACCGATTTGGGGAATGTCTATTGCTTTGATCACTTTTTATCCAAATATTTATGGGAAGCAAAACGCAAAACAGCAAAAAAATACAGTTTTGTGCTTTTGATTGTTTTTTTCCAGCTATGACATTCACCATATGGGAAAAAAATGTAAACTTTTGTAGACAGTGTTTTTGGACACAGGGATATATAATGTGTGTGTCTTTCACTTTATTTTTTTACTTTTATATGTGTTCTAGGGAAAGAGCGGTGATTTGTATTTTTATTCCTTCTTTAATTTTTTTTTTTTTTTACTTTCTTTTAACTGTAATTTTTAGACCCCCTAGGGTTCTTGAACTCCAGAATGTCTGATCACTAATACAATGCATTGCAATTCTAATGCATTACAATGCATTGTAAAATTGCGACACTTATATTGCAGGCTTCATAGAGCCGGGGGGGTATAGTGCCCGCGATCAGTGTTGGAACTGATTGCGGGCATTACTGCAGGGTCTCCTGAGCAGATGTTGGAAACAGGTTAATGCTTGCCACCTTCTTTCATCTGTTAGTTAGAGATGAGCGAAACTCTGAAGATTAATTTAGTTTTCGGTTGGGGTGACTCGGTACAAAGCTTTGTTTCAGGTTGAATAAGTTCATCACGGATCACAGTTGAAATTGGCTTAAAACATAGTGTATGATACTGATATGACTCATAGGATTCTATCTAACTCATTTATACACAGCCATAGTATTGTAAAAGTAACATGTATGTCTTTTGGTAAACTTATGGTAGGCGGTAGATACAAACTTTAAAACACTTTAAGAACTTAAAGTGGTATTCCCATTTTAACATTTATGGCTATAAACACAGGATATGCCATATATGCCTGACAGATGCGGGGTACCACCTCAGTTCATTGCTGTGAGTGAATGGAGAGGGACCACAAATGCTCAAGTCTCTCTATTCACTTGTACAGAAGTTCTGAAGAGACAGCTTCAGCAATTTTTGGAACTCCTGTGCAAGTGAATGGAGAAATTTAAGCATATGCGGCCACTATACATTCACTTGTGGCTGTGGCCAGAGTCCTATACTAGAAATATAACTCTGTTTTGAGAAGGGCCAACCTGTGCTGGAGCAGACAGCCTGGAACCATCCACCTGACAATACCTGACTATACTAGGTTTAGTGTAGCTAGTGTATAACTTTGCTTTCCTTAGGGGTATTGTAACTTGTATGTAATTTGTTAATTAACAAGGACTTTTTTAGGTAAAACAAAAGTTGTGTTGTTAGTGTATATTACGTCATAGGATTTTTTTTGC
Source organism: Leptodactylus fallax (assembly GCA_947044405.1). Taxonomy (NCBI): domain Eukaryota; kingdom Metazoa; phylum Chordata; class Amphibia; order Anura; family Leptodactylidae; genus Leptodactylus; species Leptodactylus fallax. Next base: position 573,885 of record CAMRHE010000182.1, read on the forward strand.
CTTTTGGCAAAGTAAAAATGACAAATTACACCAGAAATTTACAAAAAGATTAAATTTGGCATGACTAAATTGTGACTTTTTGAACACACACAGTACAGATTAAGTTTAACTCACACAATACAGACTGGATTTGAATTAGATGCTGAGAATTTGGGATTTATTGTTTGATGCAGCAGCTGCACACGTCACTGACTACATACACCAGGGGTAGGCAACCTACGGCACTCCAGCTGTAGTTTACAAAAAACAAAAGAAAAAATGCACTAAAACCTAACTTTTAATAGTAATTCTAAAAGTACCATAAGAACCCAAAAGACCAAAGATATAAAGTCTGAATTATACCAATAGACAGACACCCAGGAGGCCAGAAATATATGTGTAGTATAACATAGATGCTGAGTCCCAGACTAAGGGCTCAATATCTATGAGCACTAATGATAGGTGGTAAATAACCCACATAAAAAAACAGCTTTGGGATCCCACCTCATCAACATAAAGTATAGCTCCCTCAGTGATGCAATGAAAAACTGCTCCTAATAGAAGAGTGAAAAGCATGATAATGTAGTTCAATTGCTGGTCACTCTTAGCCACAATAGAGGCATATACAGTGGGGAAAAAAGTATTTAGTCAGCCACCAATTGCGCAAGTTCTCCCACTTAAAATGAGAGAGGCCTGTAACTGACATCATAGGTAGACCTTAACTAGGAAAGACAAAATGAGAAAACAAATCCAGAAAATCACATTGTCTGATATTTAAAGAATTTATTTGCAAATTATGGTGGAAAATAAGTATTTGGTCAATAACAAAAGTTCATCTCAATACTTTGTTATACATCCTTTGTTGGCAATGACAGAGGTCAAACATTTTCTGTAAGTCTTCACAAGGTTGGTACACACTGTTGCTGGTATGTTGGCCCATTCATCCATGCAGATCTCCTCTACAGCAGTGATGTTTTGGGACCGTCGCTGGGTAACACGGACTTTCAACTCCCTCCAAAGGTTTTGTAAGGGGTTGAGATTTGGAGACTGACTAGGCCACTCCAGGACCATGAAATGCTTCTTACAAAGCCACTCCTTCGTTGCCCTGGCAGTGTGCTTGGGATCATTGTCATGCTGAAAGACCCAGCCACGTTTCATCTTCAGTGTCCTTGCTGATGGAAGGAGGTTTGCACTCAAAATCTGACGATACATGGCCCCAGGGGCGCACCGCTAATGAGGCGAAGTGAGGCGGCCGCCTCGGGCGGCACTGTCCGGGGGGCGGCAGGACAGGCCGCTTTAAAAAAAAAAACAAAAAACAGAGCTGAGCGGGGCCTGTCCTGGGCTGGTTTACAAGACGTAGTATCTCAGCGCAGGCGGCGATACAATGACATCATACGCTGAGACACAGACGTCGCGGACAAGAAGAGGAGGCGACGGCTGCATCAAGGCATCGCAGGTGAGTATAACTTTTTTTTATATATATAAATAGGCCGTAACCTGTTGGAGTATCCCCGGCAGGTCAGGGCCTATTTATTTACCTACCCCGCGTCTGCTCGTGGCCGCCCCCGCTTCCCCTTCTGCTATGGGCCGCAGAAAGGGAAGTGGATGCCGCTGTGAGCGGCCGCGGGGATCGGTAAGTGAGGCTATACTGCTATTATTATACTCCGGGGTCTATTCAGACCCCGGAGTATAATAATCGGAGGCCTAGGGTTGGTGAGGGAACATAAAAATCAGTGTTACTCACCTCCTGCGATCCGATGTAACTCCGAGCAGGCTTGGGGCCTTTGGTGGCGTCATCAGGTCGCGTTGCCGGCCTGATCACGTGACGTGTGTGCGCAATTAAACAGGGCCGAAAGCTGCAAGGAGTGCACCGGTGTCCAGGATAGGTAAGTAACTCTGGTTTTTATGTTTGTATTCTCCCCTGGGTCTCCAATCATTATACTCTGGGGTCTGAAAAGACCCCAGAGTATAATAATAGTTCATGGGTCGGCCACTATGGGGCATAATACCCTGTGCAGGGACCACTGTAGAGCATAATACCCTGTGCAGGGGCCACTCTGGAGCATAATACAAGTGCAGGGGCCACTATAGAACATAATATCGGGTGCAGGGATCACTATGGAGCATAATACAAGTGCAGGGGCCACTATGGAGCATAATACCAGTGCAAGGGCCACTATGGAGCATAATACCAGTGCAGGGGCCACTATGGAGAATAATACCAGTGCAAGGGCCACTATAGAGCATAATACCAGTTCAGGGGCCACTATGGAGCATAATACCGTGTGCTGGGGCCACTGTGGAGCATAATACCGTGTGCAGGGGCCAATATGGAGCATAATACCGTGTGCAGGGGCCAATATGGGGCATAAAACTGTGTGCAGGAGTTGCTGCGGAACATAATACCGTGTGCAGTGGCCAATGCGGGGCATAATACCGTGAGCAGGGGCCACTATGGAGCATAATACCGTGTGCAGGGGCCGCTGAGAGGCATAATACAGTGTGCAGGGGCCGCTGCGGGCCATAACACTGTGTAATACTGTGTGCAGGGGCTGCTGTGGAACATTATAGTGTGTGTAAATGGGGCGCTATAAACATGGGCTATGGCACCTGTTTATATTATACGCTGTCTGTTTATAGTGACCATGTGATGTAATTGTAGCCTTGTCACATACTGTAGACATGTACAGGACGAGGCTGCAGTTACATTACATGGCCGCTATGAGATGAATTACACTATGTAAACAGAGAAGCGGTCACGGCGCTTACACAGGTACCATTCAAACAGCTGGTCAGTGGGGGTCCTGGGTTTTTGAACCCCACTGATTAGTTTATTAATGACCTGGAAAACCTTTTAATTAGTTAACACCTGGGGCATTATTAATAAGGGGCACTATTTATACAGGGTACACACGGACATTATTAATATAAAGATGCACTTGGGGGTATTATTCATTATTGGGGGTTATATCATATATTATATAATTGGGTTAGCAGCAGAATGGGGGCTTTGTGTAGGTGAGGACAATGTGGGTTGGATGCCTGGAAAAGTGAGGAGCCAAAGATGTCTGTGTTGCAACCTTTACAGAGACAAGTCACAGCTGGAAGAAGTGGTCATGGCGGTCCAAAGGGAAGAGAAGGGAAATGTGAAGGATTAGTCAGAGACGTCACCTGTAAGTCACAAAATGTTACTGCCCTGTATTCACCTAAATGATAGAGGATAAATACCTGAGTGATGGGGGTCTGTCTGCTGAGACCCCCACTGAGCCTGAGAATTGGGTTTTTCCCCCCACTAGGTGGGAATCCAGCCTGGCTGCAGCCATATATATAGGTGTGTCACTTGGTGGATGGACAAACCCGCGTGGCTCTCATTCACTTCAATGGGAGTGCCAAAGATAGCCAAAGTCCAGTACTCAGCTATCTGCGGGGTTCCTATTATAGAGAATGGGGGCCACGTGGGCTCGTCCATCCACCAAGCAGAAGATGTGTGAAGTTACTTTCATTGTTAATGCCGTGTTGTTGATCTGATACTGAAGTAATACAGGAAGAAGAATTCTTAAAAACTGTTTTATAACTTTGTGTATTGTGTATATTGTGCGACGATAACAGCGTGTTAAACTAGTAGCATGGAAACTCAGTTTTTTTTTTTTTGTTTTTGTTTTTTTTGGGGGGGGGGGGCGTCTTTCTATAGTCCGCCTCAGGCAGCAAAGAGGCTAGGTTCACCACTGCATGGCCCCATTCATTCTTTCATGTACACGGATCAGTCGTCCTGGTCCCTTTGCAGAGAAACAGCCCCAAAGCATGATGTTGCCACCCCCATGCTTCACAGTAGGTATGGTGTTCTTTGGATGCAACTCATCATTCACTCTCCTCCAAACACGACAAGTTGTGTTTTTACCAAACAGTTCTACTTTGGTTTCATCTGACCATATGACATTCTCCCAATACTCTTATGGAACATCCAAATGCTTTCTAGCAAACTTAAGACGGGCCCGGATATGTACTGGCTTAAGCAGGGGGACACGTCTGGCACTGCAAGATCTGAGTCCCTGGCGGCGTAGTGTATTACTGACGGTAGCCTTTGTTACGTTAGTCCCAGTTTTCTGCAGGTCATTCACTAGGTCCCCCCATGTGGTTCTGGGATTTTTGCTCACCGTTCTTGTGATCATTTTGACCCCATGGGGGGAGATCTTGCGTGATCGAGGGAGATTATCAGTGGTCTTGTATGTCTTCCATTTTCTAATTATTGCTCCCACAGTTGATTTCTTCACACCAAGCTGCTTGCCTATTGCAGATTCAGTCTTCCCAGCCTGGTGCAGGTCTACAATTTTGTTTCTGGTGTCCTTCCACAGCTCTTTGGTCTTCACCATAGTGGAGTTTGGAGTGTGACTGTTTGAGGTTGTGGACAGGTGTCTTTTATACTGATAACAATGTCAAACAGGTGCCATAACTACAGATAATGAGTAGAGGACAGAGGAGCCTCTTAAAGAAGAAGTTACAGGTCTGTGAGAGCCAGAAATCTTGCTTGTTTGTAGGTGACAAAATACTTATTTTCCACCATAATTTGCAAATAAATTCTTAAAAAATCAGACAATGTGATTTTCTAGATATGTTTTCTCATTTTGTCTCTCATAGTTGAGGTCTACCTATAATGTCAATTACAGGCCTCTCTCATCTTTTTAAGTGGGAGAACTTGCACAATTGGTGGCTGACTAAATACTTTTTTTCCCCACTGTACATATAGGAGACACAGTAATCACACACACACACTAACTAGAGGGTCAGTAAAAGACCAACCCAGGTGCTGACTATCCACTAACTGGATAGCTTACATTACACTCTCCCAAAGCTAGCTAGTAACACAAACAGCATACATCCATAAGAGCCCATAAACCATCCTGACGTGTTTCTGCTGGTAAAAAGAAACCAGCTCATCAGAGGCAGTCCAAAAACTAGGGCAGAGAAACAACCCCCATTGAGAGGTTTGAAAAAAAATTCAGACATAGAGCGTTTCCGCCAGGACGGCCGTGATGTCTGGCCACAGTTTGACTACAACTCCCAGCATGCATACTTGCTCTGCTATTCTTGAAACTCCCATGAAAGTGAATGGAGTATGTTGGGAGTTGTAGTTTTCCAGCAGCTGGAATGCCGAAGGTTGCTGATCCCTGACATACACAGTGCGTGCATGCAATGCACTGCTGGCTGCTCCAACAGTGTCGTAAGGAGAAAGACAGAGACTTTCACTTAGTCTAGTATTTCTACCAATTAATAAAACATAAGTGTTTTCTCCGCAACCGCCACATTATATTTTCTGTGTATTATTTCCTAAATCCCTCATTCTGATTTTCTGATACCCTAGCTCTCTAATTTCTGCCTGGCCTTTTTATACTGCCTACAAGTCATCAGTGATCTTAGACTTATAGTTCCTCATGATTGGCTGTCTCCTGTCATGAAGGCTGCTTAAAAGACAATATGGGCGAGCCTGCATGGTCTATGAGGTCATGTTATCCCTTTCTCCATGCCTTTCACATGATGACCGCCATTTTAGTTAGTTTGCATGACTGCAAGGTGTTCTGATAATATACAAACATTTTCAAAACAACATTTTCACTCATCTCTACCAGATACCAATATCATGAAATCAGAGAAAATGTATATTACAGTTCATTTCTTTAAACTCAAGTCTCTGTCTCATCTATATGATGTAAATATAGGTTGCTATGGCTACCCATAAGCAAAATAATATACCACATGTCACGGAGTAGATCCTTACAGCATGCTGTAAATCCATCAGTACTTCCCCATAAATCTTAACATTTCTGATTTTTCTAAAATACATAAATATAAAACAAAAATGACAATACAAGAATAACTTGCACTAAGCTTTGAAGAAACAAACAGCTGCCATAATTTTGTATGCTTGCTTCTTCTCCAGCATTATGTGACCAGTGGAGTATCGGACAGTCTGCATTCCTCTAAACTTGCTTGTCTTTCTGGAATGCATAAGACTCTGGAACTTTATTTTTCACTACTGTTTTTGTCTCTGGTTTGAGACAGTAAGAGTTTTGTTACAGTCTGTCCCTTTTGTGCCCAAAAGAAAAGTTTACTTACTCCAGAATTTTTGTGGACCCAAAATAATAATTAAATATTTTAGTCTTCTCTATTGCCACTAGATAAACCTCCTGTTTAAGGGTATGTTCAAATGGCAGAATCTGTTGCTAATTTTGAAGCTGATTCTGCCTCAAAATCAGATTTCCTTTGAAATTACAGAATTTTCGCAGCAGATTTTTTTTCTGCAATATGTGGTTAGGATTAGCCAGAATCCCATCCACTTTGCAGCGGTTTTTGCTGTGCATATTGCTGTGATTTCTGCAGATACTCCACAAGAAAAACTTCCGACTTTGGTGGTTTTTGCCATGGTAATAGAATTTTCAGCACTGTGTTATCTGTGTGGCCCCAGCCTCACATAACCACTAATTGCTGAGACATTGGAATTTGTGTTGTCTTAAAACTGATGCAGAAACTATGCTGATTTCAGGTAAAATTGCATGCTTGGCATGAGTTTCGGGCAAATAGCGGCCATGTTTCAAATTCATATGCAGTTTCAATGCGCATATATCATTTGCACAACCCAGACCAGTATGTGTACAGACAGCCTTATGGTGACATTAGCTATATGGCTGGGTTTTTATACTGCTTTTTTGTAGTTTTTTTTTAAATGCAGGGAAAAACAAAGTGCACTAGTGTTTTTTGAAAGTGCACCTGTGTATTGAATTTTTAATCCATGATAAGGCCAGGGCCCCACGTTGTGAAAATGAATAATTTTGGTCACAGTCGATATGGTGCGACAAAAACGCTGCATTTTAAATTACCTGCAAAATGGATGGGATTAGCTAGAATTGAGCCATAATGCAGAAAAAAAATCCACAGTGGGAAATATGCGTTTTCCAAAGCGCCCGCATGTTTGAAAATCGCAGTATGTCAATTATACCTAGGGAAAAGCTGGCATCTTCCACTTATGTATAATAGGGTCAGAAAGTCAGCAGAGGAAAACTGTGGACTTTCTGTGAAAAACGCTTCTGAAAAAAACGTGATACGTTTCCGCCGTGATCTATTCCGCAGCATTTTTTTGCTGCAGCTCGCTACATGGGGCCTTAGCCTAAACCATTCTTTTTAAAAAAAATTATGCATTTTACATGTATTTTTTGGATATGCTTTTTCTGTAAGAATTCGGCCTGTCAGTATTTAGAAATGATTGAAATCATCAAACAGACCATTTCAGTTATGTGCCTGGCAACTACACCGCTTTTCACAGTAAGATAATTGCCTGTTTCTGCTTTTCAACTAATTTTCTTATTGTATTATAAAAGATTGGATTTTTTAACTGATGTTAATTGGAATTTTACATGATTGCATACTGTATAATTAATTACAATTACAAAGTGGAATACTTCCTCCTTGTGCAAAAGTGTAAGGGTGATGTCACACTTAGGCTAAGGTCCCACATTTAGGAAACGCATTGCTTTTAGCTGCTGAGGAAGCGCAGCAGAAAAAAAACACTGTGTTTCACAGTACTAGCAAAGTGAATGAGATTCTGGCCAATCCCATCCACACATTGTGGGAAAAAGAATGCTGAGGGGAAAAAAACTCTGCGGAAACGCTGCATTTTTGAAAAATGCAGCATGTCAATTTTACCTACGGAAATATGAGCCTTTTCCCAATATAGATTTTGGTTCCAGTGAAATTCTGTACAGAAATCTACTAAGGATGGGTGAACGTCTGAAGATTTATTTTGTCCTGTGTTCGACAAAGTGATCCTCCAATTTGGTTCGATTAGATCTTGTTTGAATAGAACCGAACGTGAAATTATTATACTCTGGGGTCTTTTCTGTTTCTGTGGAAACGCAGCAGAAAAAAAAACGCTGTGTTTTACAGTACCAGCAAAGTTAATGAGATTCTGGCCAATCCCTTCCACACATTGCGGGAAAAAGAATGTTGATGGGAAAAAAAAATCGCTTTGGAAAAGCTGTGCTTTTGAAAAATGCAGCATGTCATGAGCTTTTTCCCAATATAGATTTTGGCTCCTGTGAAATTCTACACTAAAATCTACTAAGGATGAACGAACCTCTAAAGATTTATTTTAGCCTGTGTTCGATAAAGTGAACCTCCGCTTTGGTTCATTCCAAACTTGTTTGATAAAACCGAATATGAAATTATTATACTCTGGGGTCTTTTGAGACCCCAGAGCATAATAGGTGCAGGTCAAAGAGAGGTGTAAAAAAAAAAAAAAAAAACATTTATACTCACCTTCCATCACCTCTTTCGGTCTCCTCGTGGCATCCAACGATCTGTGTCTTTCTCTTATGGGTGCTTGATATCACAGAAGAGTGCCATAGCCGCTGCTGTGATATCATAATGCTAGATGTGCCCATGTCACTGCTGAGACCCAATCACAGGCCTCAGCAATGACTCCAGGCACCTGACATCACAGAAGTGTGCCAGAACCCCTGGAGGAGAAAGACACAGATCACAAGGAGGCTCGAAAGAGGTGAAGGAAGGTGAGTATAAGTGTTTTTTATTTTTTACTCCTCCCTTGGGCCTACTCAGAGTATGGACCCCAGAGTATAATAATTTACTACAAATCATGTTATGGTGGCCATCTTAATTCATCTGAGACAAATCCAAAATTGTTCGATTTTGCTAAAAAATTAGCAATTTTGAATATTTGGGTGAAAATATGGTCGTTGCATCTACATTGTTTTCTATTTCTCCATTGCTAGTTAAAATATGTACTTCTTACTGGAATAATACTGGAATATTTCACTTCTTACTGGAGTATAGGTGGACAGGCTCATGTATAATTCAGGGAAGAGGTAGTCCAGGGGATCACTTCAAACAGATATTTTGCCTATTTCAAAGTGTCATCTTTCATATGACTTACTGGAATAATACTGGAATATTGCACTTCTTACTGGAGTATAGGTGGACAGGCTCATGTATAATTCAGGGAAGAGGTAGTCCAGGTGATCACTTCAAACAGATATTTTGCCTATTTCAAAGTGTCATCTTTCATATGACACCAGAATTACTGTTCTACATTATAAAATTCTGCACTTCTTACTGGAGTATAGGTGGACAGGCTCATGTATAATTCGGGGAAGAGGTAGTCCAGGGGATCACTTCAAACAGATATTTTGCCTATTTCAAAGTGTCATCTTTCATATGACACCAGAATTACTGTTCTACATTATAAAATTCTGAGATATGACAGTTTGAAATGACCCCCCCCCACACCTCAGCTTTCCAGTATAATACATGAGCCCGCTAACCCATACAGATTTAAACTAGGAATAGAGAAATAAAGAAATAAAATGTATTTTAACACACACAGGATGGCACAAAAAGGAAGCTAAATGTGTTAATAAAGTATATTACAATGTTTATTAATGACAAAAATGATGCCAGAAAATCAAAAGTTGTTTGAAAGTTTAGTTATGCTTTAAATACAGTTTCTTGGATGGTTCTGGGAGAGAATATTAAAAGGCTTGTCCAGGATGGGATAGCACCTGACTTCTTTCTTACAAAAACAAGCATGGTGCTGTTTATGGAAGAAAGCCAACAAGTTTTTCTCATTCTAGACTAACCTTTTACAACAAAATTTGGTTCATGAAATGTACAGTAGGTGGTAGCAAAAGTTGGCAGAAACCATGACTAGAAGCATTTTAACTAGACATTTCGAACTTTGGAAACACAAAAAAAAACAAAAAAAAAACATAACATAATGCAGTGGGCAACAGAAACTTGAGGTGAATCGTAATGGAATTCCCATAGTGGCAAAAAGCCTTAATTTGATCATATACAAGTTATCAAGCAAATTGTTAAGCTTTTGCAAAGATTAGTGTTTCTATGATATGGTATGTTAAAATACCAATTATGTGAAATTTGTTATGAATTTTGGAAGGCGGAGAAGGAAAATATGAACAAAAAAAACGAGCATTAAAGTACAAACTACCCTATGACCTTAAGGGTTTAATTACACTTTAGTTCAGTCTTTTGTTTCATACCGTGCCTCACTAAAATTGGTAAAAATACCTTCTGTCACCCAGAGAATTCAATGTCCCTCTAATATAAATTTTGCTCTGTATATTAAATGGGTTATCCACCTTTGTAATATTGATGGCCATCAATATTGCATCTGCAGGGGTCCGACAGTCAACACCCCTGCACATCAGCTGTTCGGCAACTGTGGGGCTACTGGTAATGTTAATATCCCCGGAGCCACACTGCTCACCCACCATGCGATGCAGCACCTAAACTCACCACTACACATTGCACAGCAAGTGAGCAGAAAATCTCCTTACATGTTACTTGTTAATCATCTACGTGCTGTCCCAGGATATAGTATCCCCATTTAGTATGATGGCCCCCATCACTGCCCCCATACAGTATAATGGTCCTATCACTGCCCCATACAATACAATGGCCCCATCAGTGTACTCTACATTGTCACCCCCACGCTGTGCCCCCCATAAAGTGTTCAGGTCCCCATCAGTGTTCCTAATTCCCCATGCCCTCATACCAGGTTGAGAATTAGCATAGTATTTACCTGTCTGCTTCCCGGCCATGCTCTTTCTCTGGTCCAAACACACTGCTGTGATGTGTCATATGTATCCATAGACGCCAAAGAGCAGAATGGTAAGCACTGCACTCACACTGCCCACAGCTTATAGGTTGAAAGCCTAATATAGCCTACACCTATAAGTCAGAAAGTGGTAGGGCAGGGATCCTATGGCTTCCTGCTCTACCATTTTCAGAGCTGAGACGGGCTGCTCTTCTCCGCACTTCTGACTGTATTTTTAACAACCAGATTCGCATAACTGGGGAGAACCAACTCCCAACCCTGCAAACAACCATTTGTAAATTTTCAAAAGAGTAAAAATACAAGGCTGTTACCACTGGCTACCATTCATTTACCTATAGAGATATATATTACTATCACTTTGACATTACTAAAACTGTGTTTGCATTAAAGAGTTGGATAGAGTTCTAAGAGCCCTCAGAGTGTCTCGCTATTTTACTCCATTGGGAGTTTTGTCATGGAATTTTGCCCTCAGTGTTCCTATATTAGCTCATGAATTATAATATTTATCCATACTATTAGCAGCCAGCAGATTGGGAGGTGGAGTGCAGCATATATATCTGATCACAGCACTCCTTTCTTAACTGGTTGCAGTAGCGCTTAATTTTTGTTTTGATATCGGAAAGACACATTTAACCCCTTAACGACCAATGACGTACCTCAGGAGCTGAGCTCTCTCCATACAGGGCGGAAGCCAGCTGCATCCAGGACCTGCCGCTAACAGCAGCAATCGGTGCCTTCACCGATCACAGCTGTTAACCCTGTTAAACTGCTCAGGCGCCACCGGCGCCGCCATTTTTCAACGATAGCCGCCCTCCTTAATGTCATCGGAGGGCGGCCATCAGTGGCAATGACAAGCCCGGGAGCCTATTGAAGGCTCCCAAGCTTGTCATTGCATTAGATGGCAGCGTGTAATAGAGAGGTAGGCATTTTGCTATTCACTGCAATACAGTAGTATTGCAGTGAATAGTATGAGCGACCAGACCCCCTAGGTTTCAAGGTCCCTAAGGGGTCTGACCATAAAAGTAAAAGAAGGAAAAAAAAAGTTTTTAAAAGTATAAAAAAATTAAAAAAAACACAAAAGTTCAAATCACCCCCCTTTCCCTAGATCAGATATAAAAGTAAATAAACAAAAGCAAACATAAACACATTAGGTATCCCCCCCCCGCTTTAAAATGCCCAAACTATTAAAATATTAAAATATGTATCCCATATGGTGAATGGTATAAGCCAACTAGCATTTTTTTTCAACACTTTGCCTCCTATAAAAAATTGCATAAAAAGTGATCAAACCATCAGATCTTTCCCCAAATGATATTAGTAAATACGTCATCTTGTCCTGCATAAAAAGACGCCTTATCCAGTTCCATACATGTAAATATGAAAAAGTTACAAGTGCCACAATAAGGCGACACAAATTTTTTTTCCTATTTTGCAAAGTTTTTCATTTTTTAAAAGGTATCAAAACATTACAAATACTATATAAATTTAGTATCGCCGTGTTCATACTGACCTTCAGAATACAGGTACCATGTCATTTTTACCACACAGTGAACGCCGTAAAAATTAAACCCATATGAAATTGGCGCAAATGCATTTTTTCTCCAATTGCACCTCATTCTGAATTTTTTCCAGCTTCCCAGTACATTGCACAGCATATTGAATGGTGCCATTGCAAAGTATAATTTGTTTCGCAAACAATAAGCCATCATGTGACTCTGTAAACTGAGAAATGAAAAAGTTATGGCTCTTGGAATGTGGGGAGAGAAAAACGAAAATGCAAAAACGAAAAAATGACCCGGTCCTTAAGGGGTTAATACCAATATATATCTAGTTTTAGACATATCATTGTGGCTGCTTTTAAGACCATTGAGCTTTTTAATAATTGTTATTAAAAGTTACGTTTTATATCTATTTTTTATCTATTCCCCTGTGATTTTAGAACAAATCTTGGGTCCTGATCGTCTGAATCCAAAACAGAATGAACTTTAAAAAATGTGTTTATTTCTAGTTCTTATTCATTTTCTTTTGTAAAAATATATACTGCAAAAGCTCTAGTGTAGGTAAGCCCCCAGCAGTTGTTCAGTTATGGTTAAAAAAAGAAAAGAAAAACAACTACTAATAGCAGCCTTATACCAGAAATGCAGCTGTTCCATGTAGAATTCTGAAGAATTTGTGACAGTTGCCACAAATCCTGTGAACTACAGCTAGCCAGACACCTGTTTTTCCTGCAGCAGCTGACAAGAGAGACCATTCGTATATGGAAATGTTTCACATGTAGAGCCTTAAAATAAATCTTGAATCTAGATGCATAAATTGAAATGCAACATACAAATATCACTGTTAAAACATAGTTTGCATACCAAACTTTTCTAAATAAGAACTTCAGCAAATTTGCAAATACATTGCTTCACTCACTTTATTGCATCTTGTACTGATCCTAAGGCATAGCTTATTTTCTTGTCTGGGGCTAAATTCACAATTGTTGTGGTTTCAGAAATGAAATCTCTAAACATTGTTTTCAGTAAAAGGCCTTATTAATATGCCAGTATTTTGCATCAGTGTTTGTAAGCCAAAACCAGCAGCGGGTCAAAAACACAGAACAGATGCAAATCTTTCCATTATACCCTTACCTGTTTTCTCCACTCCTGGTTTTGGCTTACAAACTGAGGCAAAACACTGATCAAAATACTGACACAATTTTCTTTCTTGTACAAAATATAGTCCATACATTGCATACCAGCAACTGTGCAAAAAAAAACTGTGTCGCTGCATTACAGGAGCTCATTGACATAAAAAATAATGCACCCAGATAGAAATGTTAGATTGCTGCAAAATTCTGTATGCAGTTATGTCTCAGGCATATATGTAAATGATCACAATTGTGGTCTGATTAGACAATGAGTCTTGCTACAAGAGGTCATAAAAGTGTTTCCCCCTGCTGTAGTATAAAAAGGCTCTCAGAGGCTACTTTTGGGCAATGTACCTCTTGACGAGACATACTAGACATGCCTCTATGATGCACTTGAAGACATTCTGCCCAGTTGATAGACTTTGAGAAGGGGTACAAGTCTTTGTGTATAGAAAAGGGGTTCAGAGGTAAAAATGCTCCTTCCTGCTTGTGCAGGGTCAGATGTCCAGCTAAAACCCAAGTTTATTACTTTACAACCTCTTGATCATCCAGGCATAGGGAGGGGGATTGTATCAGGAATTTCATCTTGACTTCAAAGGGCTGGAAGGTATACAGCTCTGCCGGATGGAGATGGGACAGCTCATTCCCCATATTTCCAAAATGGAAGAAGGGGGAGAAGCAGGGGAACCCTGGGAGGAAGGTGTGCCTAAGTATAAGCCATAATAAACTGTTTTACCTTACCACTATGTAAGGAAACTGGATGTGTCCAATGCCATGGAACAAAACGGGATCTAAGTATTAGATTATGTATTTGGGGTGGGATTTACACTCAATTTGCAGCCTGAGGGAAGGGTGAGTGCAAGATTGAGTGAGTACAGTGAGATGATCCCTGCCAATCACACCCACATTATGTGCTAAGAGGGCCTGTAAATGACACCCACCATCTAGGCCATTCTGTCCTAACTGTTAGAAGGTTTTGAGAGCTGTGGTTACATGAAGGCACTCACACACAGCAAGCAGGATCAAGGTGGCAGCCCAATAGGGTACTAAAGACTTGTTTCAATTGTACAGTTGTATCCAATAAATGTATCCTTTTTCTCTAATATAGTAATCACTAGCATATATAATCTTTACATTTACAATAGAAAATTTCATTCAATTTTAGCAACTCATTCTTGGTTATTATTTTTGTCAATGAGTGTTTTTTCCATAAAGCTGGCAAAGTAAGTCTGAAACTAATAAAAATGGTATCTAGATATCTATTGTACAGTGTCCATAGATTTTGATGGGATAAATATCAAAAGTATCTACTTTTGAACACCTGACAAATTTATGTTTAGACTTTTTTTTTTTTACTGTAGAATGGGAGTCAAAGCCAGAAATGTACAAACACTAATAGAAATACTGGCTTTGCACAGGTGTATTTTGATTGCTTATGTGAGTGGTTAAAAACTTCAATTGCCACTGATATAAAGCCAACATCTTATAAAATAGCTGGATTGTTATGGAAAGGTGGTCTAAAACTGTGCGTATGTCAGTGAGGCCAGGAATGATGCACCTGCAAGCTTATATTGACTAATACAGGTCATCTGAAGTGATTTGGAGGAATGCCCATGATGTGGAAGTCAGTTGTGTCATATTTGCTTTTGTGAATATGTTGCTAAATTATTCCAAGAACCCGGTTTAAAACAAAAATGGCAGGATTGCTAAGGGAACCTGTGTATGTCAGTTTGGCTAAAAATAATGTACTGTGAGCTTCTATTGGCTAATACAAGAAAACTGATGTGATATGAAGGAAGGCCCTTGATGTGGAAGCCAGTGGTGCCATATTTGCTTTTGTGAATATATCAATGAATAAATCAATGAATAAATTGATAACTGGGTGGTCCTAGACCTCCACTGTTAACTAAGCATGAATTATACATACTGTCCAATGAGAGGAGCAACCTTATACCATGTGTCCTCAATTTCTGTGCAGCAGCAGCAGGAAAAACAGTATGAAGAGAATAGGTCCCATTGTTTGCCCTTAACCCTTTCCCCTTAATGAAATAGCTGGTGTACCACTGTGCTGTAGGCAGGCACTTATTAGGCAGGAAATACACTCACAGTAGCTGAACTTTGAAGGACAGAAGAGAGATGTCAAGAAATAACACCATCAGAACCCAAGCTGACGCAGTGGCATTCGGACTCTCCTCTCCTACATATAGAATAGCCACACCACTGCACAGACTCAGCACAAGGTTGTAGCAAACACAGGGTATTTCCTAGTTATTTCCATCCTCAGTACCACACTAAGCCTATATAAACGTCCCATTTCTCCCAAAACATTGTAAGGGGTAAAAAGGACCTTGTCATCCAGTGCAAAGAGAATACAATATTAACCATTTGTATAAGCATCAATGACATAGCTTAGCAAAGTGCACAAAATAAGTATATGTCAATGCACAGTAATACACAAGTTTTGCCAATGCAAAACATAACACTATTATAATACAGTGTCACATGGAATAGGAATTTTCCCAACCAAAGTGCTCAGATAAACATACGACTAAGAAATTGAAGGGGCACACACGCTAAGGTTGGATCCACCACCGTACAACAGAAAACCCTGGATATAATCTCTATAGCAGGGAGAACCCAGAAGCATTGAGCATATTATCACACAAAGCTGGGCACATACCTAAAATGTCACCCCATGAAATAAAGTTTTTTTTTTTACACCTGACTACATTCTCAATAAGCCCTTCCTTCAAAACAAACAGTAACTCCTCAGACAAAGACATTTTAAGCATTTCTCCTCCAACTCTGTAATAACCATTTAGGCATGAGTAAGTATCCTCCAACTATGCAATAGCCTTTTAAACAAGCAATTTTTCTTCCAGCATGTGATATCCCCATGGACATGAGCAATTTTCTAAATGTGTTATAACCTCTAAGACATAAACAATTCTCCTTTGCAATATTCATTCAGTTACGAGCAATTGTCTACCGGTTTTGTGATTACCACTCAGATAAGCAATTTTCCCCTTACATCCAACAGCAGCACAATATGGGGTATCTCTGCACCTGTGTGCTGGTAGGACAGGCGGAAATTTTAATTTACATAATTAATTAAGTGATACTCCCCTATAAGAGGCAAAGGAGACCTCCCCTCACTGTGTTTTTTTTCTGTCCTGTGTGTTGGACAGGTGGAGGGAGGATCTTTGTCCTCCCATTTTATCCTAAGGATTTGGGGGTTAACTACATTTTTGTAAGTTTTTTTTCTCCTCTTTCAGCTTCGTTGATTATATTGTTAATCTGTTTTCCCTTAGTCCTAACAGCAGCACAATATGGAGTATCTCTGCCCCTGTGCGTTGTCTAGGACAGGTGGAACTTTTAATTAGCACCAAAAACGTGCTTACTGACCTGACATCCTGAAGGTTGCTCAGTTCCTAGAGGACTGACAGAAGTCATCCTGAAGACCTTTTTTCTGCGCAAGAGCAGAATCCACCAATAAAAGCTACCTAAGGATAGGTAATATCTTCAAGGAGTAGTTCTCCAGACAGGAAGTGAATAGTTCAAATCCTTCTACAAGAGGGATTCAAAATTTTCTTCAGGACCGCTTGGATAAGGGCCTTTTCCCTGCCACACTGAAGGTACTGGTTTCAGCCCTATCCACCTGCTTAAGCAAAAGATTGTCTCAGAACCCCTTAATTTCCAGAATTTCTTAAGGGTGCTATTAGATTTAGGTCAGTGGTTGCAGCTCCTGTTCCACTCTGGGATCTATCCACAATTCTTTTTGGCCTTTGTGGCCCACCATTGGAACCATTTGAGAAGGTGGATCTTAAGTTTCTGGCTTGCAAATCACTTTTTTGCTAGCTATCACCTCAGCTAAAAGAATATGAGAGTTGCAGGCTTTTTTTTTGAAGAGCCATATATTTTTTCATTAGGGTCCAGCTAAGATTTCTTCCTAGGTTTAACCCTTAGGTGCCCTCTCAGGCTAATATTAACCAGGTGGTCTCCTTACCAGTTTTCTTTCCCAGCTCCTTCTTCCAAGGAAGTGGGAAAACTCCATAGTCTGGATATAATATGGTGTCTCCAAAATGTATCTTCTGCATACATAGTCATTCAGAAGATTGGAAAACCCTCTTAATTTAAATTTCTTTTGCTCGGGTTAACGCCCGAGTTTATCAAAGGGCTGTGATGGCCTCCTGGACTGAGAGTCGATCTTGCCTTTTGAGCAGTTTGTGCAGCCATTTTTGGTTACCCCAACTAACCTTTGTTAAACACTATCAGTTAGATGTCCGTAGTTCAGAGGCTACTGCCTTTGGACATTCATACTGAACTGTAGTGATAGAGAACCCTTCCTAGGGGATCTACTTGCTACGTCTCCATATTGTGCTGCTGTTGGACGTAAGGGAAATCATTGATTATGTAGATAATCTGTTTTCCCTTAGTCCGAACAGCAGCACAAGCTTTCCCCCCTTTAGGAAGGATTGTTGTTTTTTTCTTTTTATTCTTTATAACTAACACAGTGAAGGCAGGTCTCCTTTGCCTCTTATAGGGGAGTATCACTTAATTAATTATGTAAATTAAAAATTCTGCCTGTCCTACCAGCACACAGGGGCAGAGATACCCCATATTGTGCTGCTGTTCGGACTAAGGGAAACAGATTATCTACATAATCATCGATTCCTTCAAGTATTAGCCCTCAGTCACAAGTGATTATATACCAAGTATATGATAACCCCACAGACACAAGCATTTCCTCAGTATGGGCAATTCTCCTCCAAGTATATTCACCTGACAGGTTAGTGTTTACTAAGTGTCTGAGGAGGAAATCCATATTTAGAGAATTGCTACTGTCTTAGCAGTTTTTGCATACCTGGAGAAGAATAGATCATGTGTGAAGGTTATCACACACTTGGTATTGCATACTTGGTGGAGAGTTGATCATGTTTGGGAGGTTATCGCATACTTGGAAGAAAATTGCTTAAGGGATTTTTGCATACTTGGTTGAGAATAATTTATATCTGAGGGATTATTGCATACTTGAATGAAAATTACTTGCATCTGATCAATGCATGCTTGGAAAATTGCTTAAACCTAAGGGTCTACTGAATATTTGGCGGAAAATCATTCATATCTGAGCAGGATAAATGCTCATATCTAAGGCCCCACTTTGCAGAAACACAGCTTTTTTGTTGCTATTTTTGCAGCGGCTTTTGAGACAAAGCCAAGAATGGCTATACAAGGAATGGAAAATATATAGAAAGTACCTATACTTTTACCTTCTGGTCCGTGCACCCTAGCCTTTGTCTCAAAAAATTAGCAAAATCTGCAACAAAAAAAAGCTGCGTTTCCGCAACGTGGGGTCTTAGCCTCAAGGATCATTGTATATTTGATGGGGAATAGCTCTGAGGAGTTATCAGACACTGGGGGGGTAATTTCTTGTGATTGAAGGGTTATAGCATACTTGACGGATAATCACTTGTTACTGGGGAATTACACTTGGAAAAAAATTCTGAGTCTGACGGGGTTTTCACATAGAGAATTGCTTGTGATTAGAGATGAACAAAAAGGCTGGGAGAGAATTAAATTGTACCTCAGTTTTCCAAAAGTTTTGCGCATGATCCAAACCCAAAATTTTTGGGAGTCTACAAAAAACAAGGGAACAAGAGGAACAAAGGTATATCACACTATGTACTGTATGCTGTAATTTCTTACTTGTGCTTTATATCTCTAGTGACAAAGATGATATAGTAAATTTTGGCATCAACAAGATGCTCTTACAACAAACCAATGTATACAACTTGTTTCATGTCCATCAGATGGGGTTTCCTTGAAGAAACATTCCTAAGATTTCTTGTAGTAAGAATATTTTCTTCTCCCATAAGACATAAAGAAAAAATAAATGACATAGATGTGCCCTGTTATTTTTTTATTCCAGATGAAAAGTTTAGCTGTCATCTGATAATTCCTTAGGAAAGTCTTCTTTTACAGATGGCACAAAGTATTGTAATGGTCTGACCCTTCCATGCATTAATCTGATGTTCTTTAATGTGTTTGTCTTTAGCTATACAGCTAAAAAAAAAAAGTTAAATCTAACGTGTCTGGCACATTGAGGCAGATTTATTAAGACTGTCATTTCGCACACCAATCTTAATAAAGGCCCCAACAGGTGCAGGACACAGCTGAATTATCAAGAGGCTATAGCCTATTCATAAATGGCGTAGATTCCTATTATCCACTTTAAGGCTAGTTGCAGTTGCTTTTGTCTTAACTTCAGGCTAGAAATGCATTTTGTAAAATATCCAATTCTTGATAGAATTTGACAAAGGGTCTTATGGTTTATTAAGTCAAAGGCATCGGTCTTGTGTATAGAAATCACATAAAGCTTGTGTTTTTTCTCATTTTACTTCTGAATTTGTTGAGCTTCTAATGTAATTTCAATAGTACATGATACATAGTCCAAATTTGCAATACTTTTTGCTGAGCAACAAATATCCACTCTGGTAGCCGAAGCAATTTTCACAGTTTTGAGATGGACAAATAAAACCTAAATTGCAACATTAAAAAATCAAACTAACCCCCCAATACCTGTATATTTACTTAAAGTAGACACCTGCAGCATTGTCAAAATGCCACTTGGTACTGTACACGAATAGACACCTTCATGCAATTTTGATTTAAAGTGTATATTTTAGTAAAAAAATGCAAATAAATGTATATTATTTGCTAATACTGGAAACCAAACAAAAAGTTATATGCACCAAACACCCAAAAAACAAGAGTTCAACATGTGCAGAGTTCATTCACATCACTAAGGCCTAAACCTGCATGCACATGTCTTCCTAAAATCACCACTGGAAAAAACAAAAATTTGCTTTGAAGTTGGAAATTTTAAAAAAGTATCATCCTATAAAATGTATGGATTACATACTGTGAAAATCAAGTGAACCCCTAAACCCTATATATTTCTTGAAAGTAGACAACGTGAAGATTACATGTGTCTCAATGGATTATCAATAACCACCTTCATGTAACTTTGTGTAAAAAAAAAAAAATTTTTGAAAAAATGCACAAAAACATATATTTTCACCTAAAACTTCTATTCAATCTTACATTCACACACAAAACACATATAAAATAATAGATCAAGGTGTATACAATGTATATATATATATACTATATGTACCACAAACATCAACTACAACAAGAGCTCGTACTCTCAAAAACACTGATAAAGAAGACAAGCAAGATTTTGCAGTTTTTCCACTAATATGTTAAAAATCTATACTGTACCTAGCAAACTATGACTGTGATACTAAAATCTAACTTTTTTGACATTGTACAGCATACCGTATATAAAAACACAACTTAGTATTTCATATATGCAACCACCTTCATGCAACTTTGCAGCAAACAGAGATTACAAGCAAAAATTGCACAAAATTTCAAATTTGCCACTAAAGTGCATGCTCAAGCAATCCCTTTCTGCAAATAAAATGTACTTTTCAAAAAACTGCAAGATGTGAGAAATTCATACATCCCACACATATATATATTTACAGGTGTTAAAGGAATGCCAAAAATCGCAGAAATGCGCCAACCAATTTTATACATGCAAATTAAATAGGAGCTTACATAAGAATATAATTTTCTATCCCGCTATAAAAATTGTAGCAATGTATACGTTTATCTCTAGTAATAATCGTTATTGCTATTATACGGATATCTCTAGAGAGGCGGTCAGCGTATTTTACTCTAGAAAGATCAGGTATGGACAGGGTCAAATGTAAACTTTATTGATGACTTTGTGTATGTGTTGTGTAAGTGTTTAGTGCAACTCTTTTGGCGCTGCGATCTGGACGATGGTAAACATCTGGGTCACAACACCAATAAACTTCCTGGTTATGTTATGTTCAGAGGGGTATTACAAAAAATACCCCTGTGATTAGGGTCAGAGGGGTTTTACATTATACTTCTATGTGACAGTCAGAGAGCAAAAGTACAGTATGCTCTCTGATTGATAGGAGAGGGGATAACATGGACAGAAGTCCCTGGCCCCCCACCCCGGGTCACATACAGGTAATGCACAGATGATGATGATGATTTATCATCTTCTGTGCAGTCTGCAGCTCCTCTCCTCCCCCCTCCTTCTTCCTACATGCTGCCTGAGGCAGGAGGGGGGACACTTTAGATCCCTATATCTCAGGATTGGTTAGGCCTATGAAGATGATGAGATGAGAATCTCCTCTTTAAGGTGATACCATGATGTTCATGATAGCCCTTACAGATTTGGAGCAAATCACTGTTAAAAACGCTGTTGGGGGGTTACACACCATCTACTGTTCATCCTTTGTTTTGATTGTTTAATTGTTTGATATAATGTTTTACTCTGCTGCATCACAGTATCTGCTTGTCCCCTCCCCCTCTCCCCCTCGCCTACCCTCCCAGCGACTGTACATCCTGATGTCCCTCGGCTTCACTTCTCCCTCCCCCCTCCACATTCAGTTGTGATTTATGTTGTTTTTTTTTCCTTTTGTGCAAAACTTTCATAAAAACTTTAATGAAAAAAAAAACAAACAACAGTTGGGAATTGAGACCTGCAATGGGATCTCAATGCCAAATAGCGTTTTCAGTGAATCGCTCAGGATCTGTAAGAGCTATCATGAAGATCTTGGTATCATTTTAGTTTCAAGAATTTTTATTAAAGGTTTTACAGATATAAAAGAACAAGGACATTAGCATAAATGAGTGACACAATCTGGGTATGCGGCATATGAGAGATAATTAGCGTATCTTCAATTGTAGTAAAAAAGACGCATGTTGCCTTTACCCATTAAAATAACTCAAAAGTGTAAAGATCTAACAACGAAGACACTAGGCATTGAGCAGTAAACAGTTGAACATTTGAACATTAGAGGCACCCTAATTGAGACTTTAGCGAGAAGATATCTCAAACGCGTAAAGCGTACACGCAGTAATATCGTATATCTGGCTATGGAGGAATACATAAGTCTTAATGTGTTAGATAATAAATTAGATAAGCAGAGTTAAGGGAAGAGGAAGGTCGGGATACTAAAAACAAAGAGTGTGTGTATGGGTGTGTAAGTAAGGACGAGATAAGAAAGGATTAAGGCCAAGGGGAATAACAGAAATAAGGAGAACAAAATTAAGGCCCAAACTGCCGTAGGCTGACAGACTATGAACCCGCCTTAACCAACATATCGAGAGTGGATCCAGCAATCCCAAAAGTAAACAAATGAATTATATGAATGACTACCCAGAGCAATAATTTTTTCATAAGCAAAAGTGTTGTTAATAGCAGATCGTAAAGCCGAAAGGGGTGGGGGAGCAGTCGATTTCCATCTCTGGACCAGCATCAACTTGGCGATAGTCAAAATCTTACACAGGAGTGTTCTATGCAGGCTTAGTGCATTAGGAACTCTAAGCAGCAAAACAGCCAAGTGTGGAGTATACCGGATCTGGAGACCAAACAACTCTGAAAGCATTTCGAATACTGTGTTCTGAGCATTTCTCTCTGGACTGCATAGAGTTAATCTCTTCCTGGCCTGTGTGATTGACAGCCTGTGTACCTATCAGGTCTGGGGCTGGGCCCAGACTTTCTTTATACAGGATGTCACTTTCTCAGCAAGTTGCCGGTTATTGCTCTGACTTTGCCTGCTCTCTTTGTGCCCTTGATATTTACTGTACTATTTCTCTGACCTCTGGCTTGCCTTTTGACTATTCTCTTGGCTTTTGATTCTGTACTGCATCGCTCGTTTGTTACCAACCCCTTGGCTTCCTGACCTCTCTTTTTGTCCTTTGTTTTGTCTTGTCCTGTTCTGTGTGTCACTTACCCAGTATAGGGCTTGTCTTCTGGTTGTCCTTTTACCATTTAGGGTAACTGAGGCAATAGGAAGGGACAGTGGCTGGGGTGAGATTAGGGCTCACTTGTCTCTGTCCTTCCTCCTAGACCCCTGCAGTAGTGTAGGGTATTGCTACAGTTGGCAAGACCCTAACAGGCGGTGTGATGTTCCAAAAGGGTAAATACAAAGCACTCCCAAGCTTCAGAGGCGCTACAAAAGAGTACTCCATATGCAGCCAGGGAGCAGATACCTCCATGGACCACCATCCAGCGCATTGAACAGCAAGGGAGGCTAGATAGTAGTTACGCACTATGGGAACACCCAGTCCTCCAGCCAACTTATGTTTAAACAAGAAACTTCTATTAATTCTAGGCCTTCTACCGCCCCATATGTATTTCGAAATCACTCTCTGCATAGATTCAAAAAATGAAGCAGGGAGAGGAATCGGCAGCGTGCGGAACAGGTAAAGAAGTCTAGGCAATAGTAACATCTTAAAAGCGGCCACTCGCCCAATCCAGGAAACATCTGTTAATAGCATACGTTCAGTTTCATCTCGCAAAGTTTTTATCATTGACAAATAATTTTTTTGATAAAGAGACCTAGGAGAGGAAGACACATGTATACCCAAATATTGAATGATATCCTTCCTCCAATCAAAATTGTATGTGGACTGTAAAGAGCTCAGCATGGAAGAGGGAACATTAAACGTAAGGGCCTGTGATTTTGATAAGTTAAATTTATAATAAGGCAGCTGATCAAAAGTCTGAATAATACCCATAAGGCGTGGGAGAGACACCCCCGGGTTGGTTAACGTAAGAAGAATGTTGTCAGCATATAGCGATATAAGATGGACTCTATCTTTTACAGTGACGCCTTGTACATCGGGATGTAATCTTAGATGTTGGACCAATGGCTCCATGGAGAGGACAAAGATCAAGGGTGACAATGGGCACCCCTGTCTAGGCACATTAGTAATTGTGAAAGGGTCCGACACCATACCATTTGTAAAAATTTTTGCAGAGGGTGCTGAGTAGAGTGCCTCTATGGCCCCCAAAATCATTCCGGAAAATCCCATAGTCCTAAGAGCCAAGAAGGCATACGACCAGCAAATGCGGTCAAACGCTTTCTCGGCATCCAATGCAAGCAGCACCGCCCCCACACCTTCCGAACCGACACGATGAACCAAATTCAAGACCCGCCTGGTATTTTTGTATGCTTGACGCCCCTTAACAAAACCTACTTGGTCATAGTTTATTAAGCTCGGGAGGCAATCAGCTAGGCGTGTCACAATTAGTTTAGCATATATCTTTAGATCGGAGTTTAACAAGAAAATGGGTCTAAAATTTTGGGGCGAGGTCAGGGCCTTACCAGGCTTGGGCAAAGTAACCACCAATGCCTCTTGATTTTCCCGAGGAAATGCTTTAGACTCCACCGCAGTCTACAAAAAGGACAACAACGGGTCCAGCAGAATCTGAGAAAATGTTTTATAATATTCATTGGTAAGGCCGTCTGGACCCGGAGATTTACGGGAAGGCAATGACTTAATGATTGTGGACAATTCCAAAGCAGTTATAGGAGCATTTAAGGACGCTAGTTGATCCTCAGTAAGCCGAGGCATATGGGCCGATGTTAAAAATAAATCAATATCTGCCTGAGTGGGGGGGGGGGTCACCGAAGAATCATCTGCAATATTATAAAGATCCGCTTAAAAGGATCTAAATGCATCCTCTATACCTTTAGGGTCATAAATTTTATGTGTTCCGTCCTTACCATGGAGGAACGAGATCCTGGATTTAGCATGTCTCTGTTTAAGTTTAGAGGCTAGCAGCTTCCCTGCTTTGTTGGATTGAGAATAATAGGTAGCTCTCACCCACTTTAGATTCTTTTCGTATTTATGTAACAAGCAGGTAGCAAGTTGTCGGCGTAGCTCTACCAGTTTAACTGTATTTGAGGGGATAGGGGACTTTTTGTTGCCAGTATCTAAGATTTTCATTTGACGGAGAAGCCAGTCCATCTCTGCTAATCTAGTTTTCTTTTCAATTTGACCAAGGAGTATAAAGGTACCCCTAATGAATGCCTTATGAGAGTTCCACAATACTTCAGGGCTAGATACCGATGGAGTGTTTAACCTGAAAAAATTCCCTCGGATCACTCTCTAGAGTTGCCTTATATTTCGGGTGTGATATCAAGAATTCGTTACATCGCCATACATAAGACCAAGGACAGTCATATTTCTCCGAGATGAGAAGTGTAACCGCCGCGTGGTTAGACCATGTTATTTGTGAAATGGTGGATTGCATAACAAGACTGAGAGTACATTGGTCCACTAAAAATAGGTTAATACGAGAGTAGCTATTATGTGCGGCCAAGAAAAAAAGTGTAGTCTCGCTCAGTGCTATGCAGTATCCGTCAAGCGTCAAACAAAATTATGGCGCCACAGAGCCTGTGAGAAAGAAGGGAGTCACTGTGAGAGGCCAGATGTGGTATCTACCAAAGGATTGGGCACTACATTAAAATCTCCCATCAACAGTAAGCAACCCTGCTTCCTTTTTTCAATCGCTTTCACAAGCCTTCCAAAGAATGCTACCTTTCTTTTATTAGGGGCATAAACCGACATCAACGTGTAAGTAACATTGTGGAGGAGACACACCAATATAACGAAGTGTCCCCCAGGGTCTGAGTATTGGGATAGTAGCTGAAACGCCACTGAGTCTCTGATCCCGATCAGCACTCCCCTACATTTGGAGGAGTAATGAGCGTGAAACATATGAAGATATGTTGAGTGTTTATCGCGGGTGGCATCCTTTTTCAAAAGGTGTGTCTCCTGTACTGCTAGTATATCACAATCCTGAACTTGAACCTCACCCCACACATTAGCTAGTTTTTGAGGAGTATTCAAACCGCTAACATTCATGGACATAATCTTAAGAACCATACTGCAACTCTAAAAGAGCTATAAGAATCACCACATATAGACTTATAAACATAGAAATAATACTTAAGTATAAAGGTATAAGATTGCTCCATGCCAAAAAGCCGATTCGACCAAGGTGCCAGAACCTGTAAGAAATTAAATCAGCCGAAGCATAGAACTCAACAAGCCTAAAAGAACAAATAACATAGTACAGTGGACCAGCAGCTGTTGTGATCTCGGGGGGATAAGTTCAGCAGCAGCAGACATAAGAAGTTCCTAGGGAAAAAGGTGAAAGAGCCTTCAGCTTTTGGCTCCTGTGGCTGGAAATCTTCGGGTCTTCACTGGATGCCAACCGTCAGACAGGTGGCCAGGCGGTTTCGCACATGGGAGATCGACAATGGGAATGTTCCATTTGTTTAACAATTGTTTTCCCTCTTCTAATTTCCTGATCACATGGGTAAGATTATCTCAGGTTATCATCACTCGGACTGGGAATCCACACTTGTACAGGATACTATGTTGACAAAGTGCTGCTGTAATGGGGACTAGCTGCCGTCGTAGTTGTAAAGTTGCAGCTGACAAATCTGAGAAAATGGAGATCTTGTGAAATGGTTCAGGGAAACGGTCTAATTTACGAGATGCTAATAACACCAAATCTTTAGTGCGAAAAAAAGTGAATTCTCGCCAGGACATCTCTTGGAATTGATTTGTCCAAATGTGAGGGTCTGGAAACTCTGTGTGCTCTGTAGATAGTTAAGTCTATAGACTAATGGTCAGGCAGTAAGGCATGCATCAGACCCTGAAGGAAAGTGGGCAGTTCTCCCGTAGCAACCATCTCCGGAATTCCCCTGAATTTCAAGTTATTCCTTCTGGACCGATCTTCCAAATCAGTTATTTTAGCTTTCAAAAAGGTCACATCATTTTCCACATCATAATGGGTATCTATAAGGTCATTATGGGATGTAGCAAATTCCGCCATCTTAGATTCTATATGTACAGTGCGACTTTTCAGATCTTGAATATCTCGCTCAAGTGCTGTGATCATAAGAGACATATCAGCTTTCAGTGATTTACAGAAGGCTGTCAACATAACTTTCATAGAGGCCTCAGTCAGTAAGTTCTCTGATACCGGTATATCAGCAAAAAAGTCTACACAAGGTGTTTTAGAGTGTGTGTCATGTCTCATCTCTCCTTCTGAGACTGCAGCATCATGAAGTTGGGGTCTCAGTTTAGCTGCGCTGGCAGTAGGAGACCGCGGTGCCGCCATTGTGGAAGGAGAGCTAGATGCACGTACCTCCTCGGCGCTATCTTGGGAGGACGACCAATCCGAGCAGGCGATGCAGCATGACGTGGCTCCGGCAGCGGCAGCTGTGGCAGCAATGGAGCGGAGAGGGTTCGTCGGTGTGTAGACAGGGTAAGCGGGTCATCGGGGAGGGTATGCGGGGGAGTCGAAGCCCCGGATCCTGCGCCCGCACAGGAACCGGCACCATCTTGGGCCTCCCCACCCCCCATGTGGGAAATAAAAATCTGAAATTTTTTGCGGTTTGGCCGCCGTTTTTCGTTTTTTAGGCATCTTTGGGGCCAGCGGGTGTTCACCGACCAGAATCTGCCTAGATAGCCACAGGATCATGGCTGTGAAAGTTGCTGGCAAAGGCTCAATGCAGGAGCGGAGGATCTGTGCGGCCATCTCAGTCCACGGCAAGCTCTGCCCCCTTGGTATAATTTTAAAGATGATATTCTCATGCAAAATCTTCTTCATAGCCCTAACCAATCCTGAGATATCAGCATTAGTAGTAAGGACGTATTAGATACGTCCTCGGCTACAGAAGTGCCACCCTGGGAGGACGTATAAATACGTGGCTAACAGGGAAAGGGTTAAAAAGTCCATAAATGATAACCTTTAAATGCAGAAAAGTAATAGCTTGACATAGGTGTAACTACCAGGGTAGCAGACATAGTGGCTGTTGTGGGAGCCACAAACTAAGGGTGCCCATTTTCACTGTGACCTAGGGTGAAATTAGTGATAACTAAGGATGATGGAAGAGGATGTGGAAAACTCAGTGGTTAGCAATGTTGCTTTGCAGTGCTGAGAGCAACATCTACCTGAAGTTTGTATGTGCTTCGAAAGGTGTTTGCAAGGGTCTCTTCCCACACTCCAATTATATACAAATATAGATTTATTTTGTGAGCTGTACTTGGGACAATGAGTAATAACAATGGTTCAGATTTACTATGCCTTCTGCACCAGTTTTCGTACAGGGCATGAAAAATCGCAATTTATTTGCACAAGAAAATGCAAGTTTTTAAAAGCTTTGCCACCTTTGCCACTTTTCAGAAAAGGGGGCATGCTGATGGCGTGCAGGGGGTGGGACCATAAGCCCTGCCAGATTTAACATCA
Organism: Leptodactylus fallax; assembly: GCA_947044405.1. Classification (NCBI taxonomy): domain Eukaryota; kingdom Metazoa; phylum Chordata; class Amphibia; order Anura; family Leptodactylidae; genus Leptodactylus; species Leptodactylus fallax. The sequence continues at coordinate 602,301 of CAMRHE010000182.1, forward strand.
TTTATGCCAGAAAGATGGCATTAATGATGGGGGGAAATTCCAGCTACTACGTGAGTACCACCAGTCTTCATAAATATGTTCCAATGTCTGTAAAGTGCTTGGGAATATTTGCCTTAGAACAATTTGGATGTCAAAATGACTTCAGGTGACACCGCTATAATCACTTTCTTCTTATACTGTGTGCATTGTACAGTGGGGGAAAAAAGTATTTAGTCAGCCACCAATTGTGCAAGTTCTCCCACTTGAAAAGATGAGAGAGGCCTGTAATTGACATCATAGGTAGACCTCAACTATGAGAGACAAAATGAGAAAACAAATCCAGAAAATCACATTGTCTGATTTTTAAAGAATTTATTTTCAAATTATGGTGGAAAATAAGTATTTGGTCAATAACAAAAGTTCATCTCAATACTTTGTTATATATCGTTTGTTGGCAATGACAGAGGTCAAACGTTTTCTGTAAGTCTTCACAAGGTTGGCACACACTGTTGCTGGTATGTTGGCCCATTCCTCCATGCAGATCTCCTCTAGAGCAATGATGTTTTGGGGCTGTCGCTGGGCAACACGGACTTTCAACTCCCTCCAAAGGTTTTCTATGGGGTTGAGATCTGGAGACTGGCTAGGCCACTCCAGGACCTTGAAATGCTTCTTACGAAGTCACTCCTTTGCTGCCCTGGCAGTGTGCTTGGGATCATTGCCATGCCGAAAGACCCAGCCACGTTTCATCTTCAATGCCCTTGCTGATGGAAGGAGGTTTGCACTCAAAATCTCACTATACATGGCCCCATAAATTCTTTCATGTACATGGATCAGTTGTCCTGGTCACTTTGCAGAGAAACAGCTCCAAAGCATGATGTTGCCACCCCCATGCTTCACAGTAGGTATGGTGTTCTTTGGATGCAACTCAGCATTCACTCTCCTCCAAACACGACGAGTTGTGTTTCTACCAAACAGTTCTACTTTGGTTTCATCTGACCATATGACATTCTCCCAATATTCTTCTGGAACATCCAAATGTTCTCTAGCAAAGTTCAGATGGGCCCGGATATGTACTGGCTTAAGCATGGGGACATGTCTGGCACTGCAGTACCTGAGTCCCTGGCGGCTTAGTGTGTTACTAATGGTAGCCTTTGTTACGTTAGTCCCAGCTTCCTGCAGGTCATTCACTAGGTCCCCCCGTGTGGTTCTGGGATTTTTGTTCACCGTTCTTGTGATCATTTTGACCCCATGGGGGGAGATCTTGCGTGATCGAGGGAGATTATCAGTGGTCTTGTATGTCTTCCATTTTCTAATTATTGCTCCCACAGTTGATTTCTTCACACCAAGCTGCTTGCCTATTGCAGATTCAGTCTTCCCAGCCTGGTGCAGGTCTACAATTTTGTTTCTGGTGTCCTTCCACAGCTCTTTGGTCTTCACCATAGTGGAGTTTGGAGTGTGACTGTTTGAGGTTGTGGACAGGTGTCTTTTATACTGATAACAATGTCAAACAGGTGCCATAACTACAGATAATGAGTAGAGGACAGAGGAGCCTCTTAAAGAAGAAGTTACAGGTCTGTGAGAGCCAGAAATCTTGCTTGTTTGTAGGTGACAAAATACTTATTTTCCACCATAATTTGCAAATAAATTCTTAAAAAATCAGACAATGTGATTTTCTAGATATGTTTTCTCATTTTGTCTCTCATAGTTGAGGTCTACCTATAATGTCAATTACAGGCCTCTCTCATCTTTTTAAGTGGGAGAACTTGCACAATTGGTGGCTGACTAAATACTTTTTTTCTCCACTGTACATCATAGAGTGCATTATACATGTCCTATGACATCAGTGTGTGTATTACCCCTATACTGTGTTTTATCCTTGAACTGTGACATCACAGTGTATTATGCCTATACAGTAACATCACTGTGTACATTATTCTTGCACTGTGACATCACTGGGTGTATTACCCATGTGTTGTGACATCACTGTGTATATTATCTACATACTGTGACATCACTGTGTGTATCATAACTATACAGTGACATCACTAAGTGTTTTATCCCTGTACTGTGACATCACTATGTCCATTATTACTGTACTGTGACATCACTGTGTGCATTATCCATATACAATGTCATCACTAAGTGTTTTAACCCCATACTTTGACATCACTATGCCCATTATCCCTGTACTGTGACATCACTGAGTATATTATCTCTGTACTGTGACATAATTTTGTGTATTAACTCTGTATTGTGATGCCACTGTGTGTGTTAACTGTTCTGTAAAATCACTATGTGCGCTATCCCTATGTGTAAAGGACACCAAAATATTTGTACATTGTTTCAAGATCTGAACTTGCTGCTTAAGGTAGTCATGGTAGAGTGATGCCCCACTACAAGTTTTCCTATGTGGCCCATGATTACTTGTTACACCCCTGTTGCCTGGACTTGTGGTTAGTTCAACTGTACCACAGTCTGCATGTGAGCAAAAGGGCAGTATGTGTCCAACTTGAAAGTGTTCTTTGTCATTCATATCATGTCATGATTATTTGTAAGCTACTACTTATATAAGAATCCTGACCAAAAATAAACACATACACATGTCTTCCTTAAAAAATTAATAACTGCATGCTATAACTGTAAAGTAGAGTTTATACAACAGTGGTTTACAGGTCCCAGGTGTCATTCATGTCTATAAGTTTGAAAGGTGCAAAAAGCATTGCATTAAGAAGCATACTGTGAAATGTAAAGCCACTTACCGCAATTGTAGAAATGCAAATACTCTCCAGAGTATTAATAAAATGTCAGGATTGATTACCTAACTATCTCAAGCATTGCATAAATTAAGCAGTGCTTGGATAATCCTAACTTTTTCTACTATTGATCATAATGCAAATCAACAAAGATCTATAGTCTCATCAAGTGGTGCCTAGGGCCCACCAGTAAAATTTATTCTGGGGGCCCACTATACAGCTATATGCAAATATTACCTAATGGTCGCATGCAAATTCCTAAAAAGTCACCAACAAAACTTTTTTCAGCATTTTGTTTTTTAGTAGTAGATTACTGTTTATCCTTTGTCCGGTCAATGGCCTACTTTCTGGCTCTTGCCTAGAGCCAAGAATATGTGCCTACACAGGAGAAGACGTTAGTCAGCAGCAAGACTCTGCAAGATGATTGGTGACTGAGACCCCAGTAGTGTGATTGAGAACATGGAGCCCAGGGAGGAAGGATAATGGTTAGCCTGAGTGTGCACTTAGATGCCAGGTCAGCTGCCCAATGTGTCTACCCAGTATATTATGCTGATGCATAGCCTGGTCCAGATGCTGCACAATGAGTATCTGTATGAGTGTACTGTGCTATGCTAGGGTGAGCTGGAGGCCCACCTGTTCACCAGTGAGCCAGTCCAACCCTAATGATATATTTAACAATAAGTATGATTGTTGTTAGCATACATGCCATGATGAAGTAACATTAAAAATTGAGGATTATAAAAATCATGTAAATCTCTTGGATATAATATTTGTCTGCAATTCTTTATTCATAACTATTGTACATAACTGTCATACTCCCTTTCCAGTTTTAGTGGAAAATGCAGTAATTTTAAAACATTACTTATCCACTCCTATTCAGGATTTATTTCTTGGACTGTTCGCATTGGAACTACCGTATTAAAAATTATTTTTATAGCAGTAGTAAAAATAAGTTGCTACTACTTCTAATTTAAGAAGTGTACATAATAAATAGCATAGCATTGTTTCAGGCATACAGTAACACGTTGCAGCGTCTACACAGTGCACATGTAACAAGGATAACTTTAAACCTTTGTTCACACATTACAGTATTGCATTGTAAATTTTGAACAACCTGTAGTGCACTATGCATGCTCTATTAGTACTGTTTTTGAGCCTATTTTTCCACACTGAATTTTATGGAAAGTAATGTAAATGCAAATGTGCAAAATACTGTACATATTCCGAGTGTTTTTGTAGTGTATTTTTATTGTGTGGTAGAGGCAAGTCTTGTGGATGACAATGCCTCCAAAAGTCCCACATTGTGGAAACGCAGCATTTTTGCTGCTGCAGAAACGCCACGAAAAAAAAAAATGTTTTGTTTTACAGTACCTTCAAAGTGAATGAGATTCTGGCTAATCTCAGAAAAAAATCGCAGCATGTCATTTTTACCTGCCGAAAAGCTCGCGTTTTCCCTGTAGGTTTAATAAGGGGAAGAAATCCACACAGAAAAAGTCAGCTAAAACACAATGACAAAATGCTGTGGAAAAAAACAAAATGCGTTTCTGCGATGGGCGTGTGGCCTGAACGTGCGTGTGGCCTGATGGAGATGGTCGCATAGCCGGCGAGCTCCTGTCTCCCATGCCTGGCGATACCGAGCCGCTCTGCACCGCAGCCTGCATGGGGAAGAGGCTCCCTCTTAATAAGCCGCCGGTGACTCCGGCACCCTGCGTGGGTCCCTCCACCATGGACCCCTTCCTCCAGCGACAACCCAGGGCTTCAGCGCAGGTTTCCGGTGACACGGGGGACCGCGTGCCATCTCTCTCTCCCTCGCACGCAGCGGGACTCCTGCTCTCCACCCTGGGGCATGCCGCCAGATACCTCCTCCGTGTCTCTAGCATCTCCCCCTGATCGCTCAACTCCTCACTCTCCTGGCCAGCTCCCACTCCAGGTCCAGCCTCGTGCCACCTCCATCTTAGGGACCCCTCCACGTGCGTTCCAGGTGCCACCTTCAGCTTCCACTTCATCTTGCTGGCAGGATACCACGTCCCAAGTAGGACCAGCTGCATCTTCCTCTCTCCTTACCATGGTCCAGCAGCCTGTCACCTCTCTCCTGGGCCCCTGGGAGCACCATGCTGGACTTTAAGCTCCATATTGATGAGGTCAAACATACCTTTAAGCAAGAAATTGCTGTTGTCCATGCTGACCTGCGCCAATTAGCTGTCAGAGTGGATTCGCTAGAGTCTTCTCAGGATTAGACCTGCACCTATGTCTCCCTGATGCATGATGTGGTCTCCACCCAGTCCAAGATTCGTAAAGCAACAACTCGCCACCTTGAGGATCTGGATAACCGTGGCAGGAGACACAACATTAGAGTCCATGGCCTTCCAGAGGCCATGGGGGAGGAGTATTTAAAGGTTACCCTGGAGGCCATTTTTAATATGCTCTTAGGCAAGTCATCTGACCACCGCATTAAACTGGATAGGGCGCATAGGGCCCTTCGCACTAAAGGTGTCACTGCTACTCCGAGAGATGTCATTTGTTGCGTCCAGGATTTTGCACTCACGGAGACCATCATGGTTCAGCCCACTCTAAAAGAGACTGATTTTGATGGTTCCAAGGTCCAGCTTTACCCTGACCTGTCTGGATCACCCTGCAGAAAAGGCGTATGCTCCGACCTCTTCTCTCGGTCCTAAGGGATCATCAGCTCCAGTACCGATGGGGTTTCCCCTTTGCGCTCACTGTCAAGAAGAACGGCCGCACTGCCACTCTGAAATCTCAAGCTGATCTGAGGAACTTCTGTGCTGCCCTGGATGTCCCCCTACCTAACCTAGTGGACTGGGACTCTGCTGTTCTCCACCCCCCTCCGGTGTGGAACACTGTCCAATCGAGGAGATGTCAGCTGCCTTCCCTGGACTCTGCAGCTGGCTCTGGGTTCCCCCGTCTGCAATACCGGGGCTCCCCCCGCTGATATAACCTCGCTTTTTATTGACTTGGTTTTGCCTCTGTGCAGGGTTGATGCTGCCTTGGTTCTTTCCATCTAGTGTTGGATCCTGTATATTTGTTGCTTTTTCTCCTTCTTTACTTCCTTATTAGCTCGGTTCTCCTGCTGCTAATATTTGCTTCATATGTATGACAGGGGAGGCTGATGAGAGTAGTTCCCGGTCCGGTTGACTAGTCCTCTTTTACCACCTGACCTCTCAGTCTCGCCTCCCATCCTTTAGGGGTGCATTACACCCTTACACCTTTACACGGCACGTTGTTGTGGTTGGATTTGCATTGGTTTTAAATCTTTGCATATTCTCCTAGCCCCTTTTGGGAGACTTTCTCCCTGGTTGTGCTGTTGATTTTTTTTTTTTTTTTTAACTCTTATTTTATTTGAATTTTTACATTTTAATCTTTCATACAACATTTTCCAAAAAAAGAAATGAATACATGGAAATGCCTTATGGGCACTAAAAAGAAATACATAACCTGTGACTCAGTCAACTGTCCAGAGTCAAGATTTACAAATGAACTGACAACACTTGCAAAGTTCATGCCGATAGGCAATGTTCAAGTGCAAATGAAGCTTACAAAGCAGATTTTGAATGCATGTACACTGTTACGTGTACTAGCAACGCACAGTCAGAATTAGAGAGGGAAGGGAGGGACGAGGTGGGGGGGTCCGAGAATAGAGTGTGTACAGTGGGCGTAACATCTGTTGGGATGTGGGGAAGTGTACTAATCGGATCTCATAAGATCTCAAGGGTCTGCCCCATCAGAGTCCGTTGGGGCAGGTAGCGCTCTCTCTCACGCCATGGCGACCATATTTTTAAGAATCTGTCATGTGTTCTGGTCGACCAGCTGATCAGCTCCTCAAACCTCATAATTTGATTAACCTCATCGATCCAGACCTGGATGGGAGGGGTAATAGGTTGTAGCCAAAACAGGGGGATGACCGCTTTAGTTGCCACAAACAAATGGGTTGTGAGATTCAACTTAGAATGTCGCATATTATGCCTGGGGCATGAGAGGAGCACCCACTCTGGGGATAGGGCCCCCTTGTATTCAAGGAATGGAAGTAAATGGACTTGGACCTGGGACCAGAACGGCTCGACCATCTCACATGACCATCAAATATGGGACATGCTCCCAACACTTTTCTGACACCGCCAGCATAGGCTCGAGGCTGCTAGGCCGTGGGCATACAGCCATTCCGGCATTTTGTACCATCTAGATAAGATTTTGTAGTGGGATTCTTGCATCCTGACACATGTGGAAAAGCCATGTGAGGATCTAAGGGCAGCTTTAGAGTCCTCTGGCGTCAAAGAAATGTTAAGTTCTTTTTCCCAAGACTGCATGTAAATTGGTGTGGATTCGGCAGAGGGAGCCATTAGTTGTTTTTTGCAATTTGCAATTTTCCTCATCAGAGAGAGCTTGCTTGAGAAAATTTTTTTCAAACTCTGTGAGCTGTTTGCGCGTGGGGCCCGTGCTTTGTATCACTGCCACTATCTTTTTGTAGTGTTCGTAATGGAGGAAGGTGAATGGGACTTCAGGGAACCTGGCTTTGAGCTGGGGTTGGGTCAGTTGAGAACCTTCTTGCGTTCGAGTCTTAAATCTCAACCAGAAGTCCCTATAGAGAGAGGCTGTAGAAGACCGAACTATGGGTAGGAGGTCTGCAGGCAAAATCAGGGAGTGAGCGGGTGAGAGTACCAGGCCGTGGTCCAGCCATGTCTCACATGCACCCCTGATAAGGGGGTCAAGGTCACTTCTGGATAACTGGCGCTTTGAGGGGAGCCACAAGTATTGCCTAAACGCCAAACCATTGTATGCTTCAGCTAGCGCCCTCACTATGGGGCTTTTTAGAGGTGCAGTCAGGGCCAGCCACCTACGCAATTGGATTGCTTTATAATAAGAAGAGATGTCTGGCAGAGCTATGCCTCCCTCTTCTCTACGCTTTATCAGAAGCCTATGTGCCAACCGTGGAGGCTTAGATTTCCACACAAAGGAGGAAAAAATTCCTCGTATAGATTTAAAAAAGGAGGGAGGGAGGTGGATGGGAAGCATTTGTATAACATAGGTGAGTTTAGGGACTATATAGGTCTGTAGGAGGTTCTTTCTCCCAAACCACGATAGATAAGAAAAGTCGTAGGATTTCAGGGTCTCTTTTACGTCGCTTATAAGTGGCTGGAAGTTCAGGGGATAGATGGCATCTAGGTTGCTGGGAAGTTTAATGCCCAGATAGGTTATGAAGTCTGATTTCGAAGTATAGGGAGAGCTTTTCTGTAAAACTGACACTGAGAGAGGCGGGAGTGTTATATTTAAGACTTCAGACTTGGACTCATTTACCTTATAATTTGAGAGTGTCCCGTAGCGTGTCAAAAGGGATTGTAGCAGGCCTCTCTCCGGATTTGTGACTAAAAATAGGACGTCATCCGCGAATGCCACGGACTGTAGCGTATGTGGGCCAACGCTGAAGCCTCGTATGTCCGGGTCAAGCCGGACCGCTTGCAATAGGGTCTCAAGCATAAGGATAAACAGTGTAGGGGAAAGCGGGCACCCCTGTCTGGTGCCGTTGGTAATGTCAAACGGCTGTGAGAAAAAGCCATTGACCTTGAGCCTCGCGTGCGGCCGGGAGTAGAGGGAGAATATGGCTGAGATGAAAGGTAGCGGAATCCCGTATGCCAAAAGGGCCGCCCTCATGAAGGGCCAATCAACCCTATCGAAAGCCTTCTCGGCATCTACTCCCAGCAGCACCAGCGGACATCGGGTACGTCTGGCTAGGGCAATCACATGTAGCAATCTGGCCGTGTTGTCTGAGCCCTCCCTGCCCTTTACGAAACCTGTTTGTTCCTCGTGAAGTAGCTTGGGTACTAGTTTTTGTAGTCTCAAAGCAAGTAGTTTGGCCCAAATTTTAAGGTCTAAGTTAAGTAGGGATATGGGTCTGTAGATCCCACAGGCATGGGGGTCCTTACCTTCCTTTGCAATCAATGTGATGTGCGCCTCTTGTGTTTGTTTAGGTAACTGATGCCCTTTCAAAAAGGAATTACACATGTTCGCTCGATGGGGTAAGAGAGTGTCTCGAAATCTTTTGTAATAAAGCAATGGAAAGCCATCAGGCCCTGGGCTCTTGCCTACCGGGAAGCAATTTAAAACTCTATTTAGTTCAGAAACAGTTACGGGGTCTAGCAAAGGGTCCGTGTCAGTGGTTGTAAGTTTAGGGAGGGAAAGAGAATTCAGAAAGTGTGGAATTTGGCTGTGTTTGGAGATGGGGTCTACAGGAGGAGAGGTGCCAGCATTCAAATTATAAAGGTGAGAATAGAACTTCTGAAAAGCAGCAGCTATCTTGGGAGTATCACTAACTATTGATCCATCTACTCCCTTTACCTCCACTATGTGTGACTTGGCTCTGTCTTTCTTGATCATTGCTGACATTAGCTTACTACCTTTATCTCCGTGGGTGTATAGTTTTGCTCTAAAATTTAGTAGTTGCTTCTCAGCTGAGTGATTTAATGCCTGTCTTAACCGTTCTCTCAAAGCCAGCAATTCCTCATGCGCTCTAGAAAAATCTTGAAGTTTATGCACCCGCTCTATTGTGGCAATCTGGGCTAGTAAGGAATCTACCTCCCTTTGTTGTTGCTTCTTAACTGCCGACGCCTTGGAAATGAGAAAGTTTCTAATATATGCTTTGTGCGCCTCCCACACAGTAGACACCGAGACCTCAGGTGTGCCATTAGTCTCAAAGAATTGGACCAATGCCCGATTTGTCTCCTGGCGTATAAGCTCCCTATCAAGTAACGATTCATTGAGCCTCCAAGTCCACTGTGCGGGGGTAAGGCTAGGGACATTCAGAACCATCGAGACTGGGGCATGGTCTGAGATACTGATACAATCAATTTTCGATTTCAGGGAATGGGCAGCTAGAGAGGACAAGCAGAGGAGGTAGTCTAATCTCTGATAGGACCAATGCGGATTAGAATAAAAGGAGTAGTCTTTGGTATGCTGTTGATTTTTTATAATTTGCCTTATTTGTTTTGTTTCTTGACTAGTCCTTTCCCCTTCCTTGTTGTTTTCCCCTGTGTGTTCCAGGTGTGGCCCTCACTCACCCTGCCGCGGCTTCCACAAGCCTTCTGGACGTTAATCCGCACCCTATGGGGCTCTGTGCTTTCCAGATCTTCCTATGCTAAGCTTCATCCTCCTAGCGCTCCCCCTCCATGCTGAATCATGGCTAAGATTGTATTCCTTAATGTAAAACACCTTAACTCCAATGTGAAACACAGGTTGGCCTTTACAGAATTGCGTGCCCTTAAGGCTGACATAGCATTCCTCCAGGAGACCCATTTCGATGGCTCCTGTAATTTTAATTTTGCCCTGCGTTTTTTCCCCACCGTTTACTCTGCCAATCACTCTAAGAAGCGTGTGGGGACTGCCATTCTCATCTCATCATCCTGCCCCCTTGAGATTGTTACCTCCATTCTCGATCCCTTGGGACGGTTCGTAATTCTCCATGGGAAGCTTGAGGGCCAGCCAATCACGCTCTGTAATCTTTATGCCCCTAACTCCTCCCAATCTGACTTTTTCACTAGGGTTCTTAACAAACTGGAAGCCCTCCCCTCTGCGGCCATCTTTGTAGGAGGGGACTTTAATATGTCCTTTTCTCTGTTGGGTGCTTCCCGTCGCCTCACCTGGCATAGGCTCTCAGCTCACTTTCACCGCATAATCCGCCGGTACTCTCTGTATAACCTCTGGAGGATTAACTATCGGACTGACCGGTCTTACACTTTCTACTCAGCCCCGCACCAGACCCATACTAGAATTTTTTTTTTTGTGAATGCTTTGGCTCTGCCCCTTCTTCAGAATGCCTCTTATCAGCTCCATCACCTGGTCTGACCATGCACCAGTCTCCATAGAGCTACACGCTGGTTCGGTCCGCACTAGATTTTGCCACTGGTGGCTTAATGAGGGTCTGCTTCAGAAGGTGTAGACTCATGAGGAGCTCTGCACCCACTTAAAAATGTTTTTTGAGCTTAATAGGCTCATAAGGCCATGGTGAGGGGACATTGCATTGCCCTAGGCACCCGGTTGAAGAGAGATGCTAATGCGCGGCTTGAGGAGCTTCAGCTCCACCTGAAGCGTGCAGAGACCTGCACGGCATCCAGTCGAGCCCTCCTTAAAACGGTGATTGATCTCTGGGCCCAAATTTGGGAGACCCTTCTGCAAAGGACTACTAAACTGCTGCTCTATACAAGACAGCGGTATTATGATAGGGCCAACAAGCCTCATAGTCTTCTGGCTAGCCAATTACGAGATCGGACAGAAAGGGGATCGGCCTATGCGCTGCGACGTCCCAACGGGGCCATTGTTTATGATCCTAGCGAGATTGCACGCTTATTTCATGCCTTTTACTCTGACCTGTACTCCCTCCTGTCTGACTTCCCTCTTGACCCTGCAACGTTCTCACCACTGTTACATGATTTCCTGACCTCCTGTCATCTGCCTGTCCTCTCCCCAGATGACCTTGCCCTTCTCAATAATAAACCCATTACGGCCGATGAGGTCTCCCAAATATTTCAGAAGCTCCACAGTGGGAAATCACCTGGCCCTGATGGTCTCACTTACCTATACTACAAGGTATTTGGGGCAGAACTGTTTTTGCACCTTGTCTCTTTATTCATGGCCTTCATGTCGGGCGAACCAATCCCTGACTCCCTCTCACACTCCTTTCTTACCCTCATTCCTAAACCTGGTAAGGACCATCTTGACTGTAGGAACTATAGGCCCATATCACTCCTGAATGCGGATCTCAAGCTGTTTACTAAGCTTCCGGCATCCATACTTAATATGTGTCTTCCCTTTCTGGTCCACAAGAATCAGGTGGGTTTCATCCTCGTGTCGTCAAGGAGGTGATAACACCAGGAGAACCATTGATCTCATAGATGTGGTATCTCTTTCTGGCTCCGAACCCTTAGTGCTCAGCTTGGACACAGAAAAGGCTTTTGATCGTTTGGGATGGCTCTTCCTATTTTAGGCTCTGGCCACTTATGGTTTTCGGGGCCCTTTCCTGGCGGCAATCAGGGGCCTTTAATCGTCCCCATCAGCCACTGTTAAGCTCCCCCACGCCTCTTCTCACCAATTTCATCTACACACTAGGCACTAGGCAGGGTTGCCCTCTATCTCCTCTCCTCTTTGTCCTCTGCATCGAACCACTAGCAGCGGCCATCCATTTGAGCCCTGATATCTTGGGGGTTCGTGTACGCGATTGGGAATTTAAGCTCTCCTTATTCGCTGATGATATCCTCCTGACCCTTACTAACCTTCATGTATCTCTTCCCAATCTTCATGACCTCCTCTCCCACTTTGGCCGCCTGTCCGGTTATGAGGTTAATACCTCTAAGACGGAGGCCCTGCCTATCCGAATCCCCCCTCCTAGCTTGGCTGGCCTTCAGGCTTCTTTCCGGTATAAATGGCAATCCTCCTCGTTGAAGTATCAGGGTATTTACCTGACGGGATCCTTTTCCCAGTTATATCAGGCAAACTTCCCTCCCCTGTTTAGACATATTCAGGCTCTCCTCACTAAGTGGCTGGTGTTGCCTCTGTCTCTCTTCGGCCGGATAGGCGCAGTTAAGATGACCATCTTGCCTAAGTTGCTCAATTCTACAGTTTGTCTGGGCCAGGGAGACACACAGGATTTCTAAACAGCTTCTGATGACCCCTGGGGCAAGGGGTGGCCTTTCCCTCCCTAACCTAGTTTTGTACTACTGGGCGGCCCAGCTACACAGGATTCCAGCTTGGTCCACTCTCCAGGCTTACTCCAAATGGATGAAGATTGAGAAGCTGTTGCTTGCCCCCCAACACCCTAGCTCCTTGCTTTGGTCTAGCCCCCATTCCTTCCCCCCCACCGGGATTGCCTTGTTGGGCCCTATGACATTTACAAGGGATGTTTGGCGAACCTTACATCCCCCTTTCCCATTTCCTCAATGCGTTCCTCTATGACCGCTTTCTTCCTCCATCCTAAATACCTGCCTGGACTCACTGGCTTTGAGCGGGCCTTTTTCGGTTGGCTGACATCATTGATTATAAGACTCGGGCTCTTGTACCATTTGCTGATCTCCAGTCCAGGTTTGGCCTCCCCCTCCAGTGAGTTCACATACATCAAAGTCTCTAATCTGGCTTTCTTCATTTTTCGGGGTCTCATAGCCCCTACCCCTACACTTTTTGAGAGACTCTGTAAATCAGGCGTTGGTAGATAGTGTTTCTACACAGGGCTGTGAAAACCAGTTACGTAAATACAGTACAGGAACAATGTTGTGACTTACAGGTGACGTCTCTGACTGTTTACATTTATCGTCTCTTCCATCTGGACCGCCATGACCATTTCTTCCAGCTGTGACTGTAAAGTTCGTAACACAGACATCTTTGGCTCCTCACTTTTCCAGGCACCTGACCCACATTATCCTCAACTACATAAATTCTCCATCCTTCTGCTACCCCAATTATAAAATATATGATATAAAATCCCCTGGAAATGAATAATAACCCCATGTGCCTTTTTCATTTAATAATGCTCCTATGTGCCCCATTTATTTAATAGTGCCCCTCAATGAATAATTCCCCTAATTAATAATGCCCTGTGTACCCCCTTAAATCAATTTAATGACCGAGTGCCACCTAAAATGAATATTGCCCAATTCCCATTAATTATACCCTCTTATGTCTCCTTGTATAAATTATGCCCTCTTACATAAATGCCCTTCTGTATTAATAATGCCCATTAATAACCCCTTTGTATTAAAGATGCCCTTTCACATCTTCATGCATATGTGGTTTTATATACCACTAGAAAGCTGACAGTGTACTGAATTCAGCGCACTGTCAGCTTTCTCATTATGTGCCCTGGTGGAGGAAATATCGGTGCCGTTAGTTTCGGCACTGATCTCTCCCCACTGTTAGAAGGGAGTTCCTGACAGTCTAGCGTCATCGCTGGGCTGCGAGGAACGCCCCCTCTGACAGAACAAGACTATGTTAGACTACTGTCAGGGGGGCCTGCCTCACAGCCCAGTGATGATGCTAGACTGTCAGGAACGCCCTTCTGACAGTGGGGACAGATATGTGCAAAACTAACGGCACCGATATCTCCTCTATCAGGGCACATAATGGGAAAGCCAACTGTCGGCTTTCTAGCGGTATATAAAATCACAGGTTCATGAGGACATGAAAGGTCCTCTTTAAACGGGTTGTCCAGGAAGTGGACAAATCACAGTGGAGGTGGGGTAGGTGATAAAAAAATCATACTTGAACCCAGTTGAGGGATTCTGTCCCCCATTCCGTTTCAAAAATGCGGAAAGAAAAGTCCTGCAAGCAGGCCTTTTTTCTCCACATTGTTCAGGCACAAACCGGGCAGAAACCCAGCAGACCCCATTATAGTCTATGGGGTCCACGGGTAACTGCTTTACAAGCGAATTGGGTTTCCGTTTTTCAGGTCCCCAAGTGGACCTGAAAAATGGAAACCGAGTGCTACTGTGAACCCAGCCTTACCTGTCCCCAGTGCTCTGGTGTCTACCGCCACTGTCTGTTCAGACGCGAGCTATATGTGACTGCTGAGGCCATCAGTGGCCTCAATATTGGCTGGAAAGGACCCAGTCATGTATAGGAGTGACATCACCGAGTCTTTTCCAGCCACTGCTGAGGCCAATCACGTGCAGTGCAGGACTTGCAGCAGGGAAGCGGCGTGCATGTGCCTGGGCAGACAGCAGCAGAAGGCTGCGGACATTGGTAGCCCGGAGACGAGAATTTTTTTTATGTTTCACCCTCCCCGCCTCCTCTGCAATTTGCCCAATACAATCCTTACCAGTAAACTTTATTATTCCCTAGAAAACCCCTTTAATACTGCCCCAATGCCCCCTAATATTATCTCCCCTTACATTCATACAGCCCCCACTGACCTTTCACTATAATTTATATCCTCTTTTATGAAAGCCCCCTAATACCCTAATTAGTTAAGGCCTCTTATCTAAATTCCCAATGCTCCCAATTGACCTCTTATATGTATTACCCCCATCCCCCCACCTCCAATTACAATGCCCAAAGTGAGTTAAAAAAAAAAGTCGATGCTACTCCCTATCTCCGATCTCCCGAGGAAGAGCCCCCGCCGCTGGCGGTGCCGCTGCTTACTGTAGAAGCAGGACCTGCGTCCTGGCGCGGACGGCGCAGGACAATGACGTCATCGCGCAGACATCTGTGCCAGAACGCAGACATCTTAGGGCAGCTTGTAGGCCACAGGCCTGAAGTGGCTTGTGGTTTACGAGCTACGTACTAGTAGAAAATGTATTTCAACTGTATCAGTGTCATGCAGACGCCGATGCAGTTAATATGTGAGGGTAACCGGTGTTGCAGTGGGCCCCCGAGAGTCAGTGGGCCCGGGCCATGACCCCCCCCTGCCCCCCCCCCCGCTAGCTACGCCTCTGCCTACGCATACCTATATTTCACAGTGGGAGACTTATTTGGGGGAGTACATTTCGAGTACCGAATGGTCCCTTATCTGGAACAGAGCATCTAAGACTTCTAGATGTGTTGCACATAAAGAAAATTTCTTTAAGATGTTGTCGCACTGCTATCATACGCCAGCTTTACTCCACTCTTTGACAGGAATGTCCCAGATTGCTACTGGCATTGTGGTACCCGTCCCACACAAATTTTCCATCTCTTTTGGGCCTGCCCCCTTCTCCAACCCTACTGGCTTCATGTTCAAGGCCTCCTGGAACAGGTGTTAGCTATTGGTCTCCCCTTGTCCCCTAGGACTTACCTTCTTAACCTTCCCCCCTACAAATTGCACAAGCCCACTCTCCGGCTCCTGCTACTGCTCCTCACCTCTGCTAGATGCCTGATTGCTAAACACTGGCGGCAGTCTGCCCCCCTCCCCCCGACTCTGGAGGAGTTATATTCCAGGATTAAGAATGCCCGATCCCTGGAGTACCTGACGGCTTTACTTAATAACGAGGAGGAGAAGTTCCACCTGATCTGGAACCCGTGGGATGAGTTCTGGGCTACTCATCTTCTCTGACCTGGTTGATTATCTGCCTCCCCCATCCTGGATGACCTCCCCTTCTCTCCCTTTGTCCTCCTGTCTCGTCTCACCCTGTCTTGTTGCTTTTGCTATTCTCTTCTGGGCCCTCGTTGGCCCGCTTGTTTGCTCATTGCATAGTTTACCTGCCTTATATTTATTTGGGGGTACCTCAGGCTCTCCAATTATTCTGTGTCTACAATGTTCTTTATTTCTTTTTGTGCTTTTTTTTTTTTTGCTTTCGTTCTACCTTGTTTTGTTACCTGCTTTATATGATAAAACTCTTTAAATAAACAGTTAAAAAAAAATAAATAATTTTTTTCCCACAGCGTTTTGTACTTCACTATATGGGGCCTTAGCCTTAAGCTGCATCTGATGAAACATGCCACTGTATTTCTTTTGTTGCATTCCATATGAATTTAGAGGCTTACAGAGGTAGAATATTGCCTCATAGAGTGCTATGGGTGCAATAAATATGGCTTCATTCAAAGAGGTCATATGGAGTTATAACACATTACTGTCGAGTCTTAAATGAGATAAAGATGACTTGAGTTCTGAATAGTCATCAGGGAACAGCATTTAATAGATATTTTACACAACATAAATGATTGTTATAATGGAAGGCCCTTTGTATTGTACAAAATATTGTGCATTTGCATTGTTCCATGTGCACTTTTCTCAGACAATACTAAATGTCTTACCAGCAACAATCAAGAACAAATTTTGGCTATGAACAAGTGGTTTTTCCTATAAAGGGATATACAGTGCCTTACGAAAGTATTCGGCCCCCTTGAATTTTTCAACCTTTTGCCACATTTTAGGCTTCAAACATAAAGATATAAAATTTTAATTTTTTGGTGAAGAATCAACAACAAGTGGGACACAATCGTGAAGTGGATCGAAATTTATTGGATATTTTAAACTTTTGTAAAAAATAAAAAACTGAAAAGTGGGGCGTGCCAAATTATTCGGCCCCCTTAAGTTAATACTTTGTAGCGCCTCCTTTTGCTGCGATTACAGCTGCATGTCGCTTGGGGTATGTCTCTATCAGTTTTACACATCGAGAGAATGAAATTCTTGCCCATTCTTCCTTGGAAAACAGCTCGAGCTCAGTGAGGTTGGATGGAGAGCGTTTGTGAACAGCAATTTTCAGCTCTTTCCAAAGATTCTCGATTGGATTCAGGTCTGGACTTTGACTTGGCCATTCTAACACCTGGATACGTTTATTTGTGAACCATTCCATTGTAGATTTTGCTTTATGTTTGGGATCATTGTCTTGTTGGAAGATAAATCTCCATCCCAGTCTCAGGTCTTTTGCAGACTCCAACAGGTTTTCTTCCAGAATGGTCCTGTATTTGGCTCCATCCATCTTCCCATCAATTTTAACCATCTTCCCTGTCCCTGCTGAAGAAAAGCAGGCCCAAACCATGATGCTGCCACCACCATGTTTGACAGTGGGGATGGTGTGTTCAGGGTGATGAGCTGTGTTGCTTTTACGCCAAATATATCGTTTTGCATTGTGGCCAAAAAGTTCGATTTTGGTTTCATCTGACCTTCTTGCACATGTTTGGTGTGTTTCCCAGGTGGCTTGTAGCAAACTTTAAACGAGACTTTTTATGAATATCTTTCAGAAATGGCTTTCTTCTTGCCACTCTTCCATAAAGGCCAGATTTGTGCAGTGTGCGACTGATTGTTGTCCTATGGACAGACTCTCCCACCTCAGCTGTAGATCTCTGCAGTTCATTCAGAGTGATCATGGGCCTCTTGGCTGCATCTCTAAACAGTCTTATCCTTGTTTGAGATGAAAGTTTAGAGGGACGGCCGGGTCTTGGTAGATTTGCAGTGGTCTGATACTCCTTCCATTTCAATATGACTGCTTGCACAGTGCTCCTTGGGATGTTTAAAGTTTGGGAAATCTTTTTGTATCCAAATCCAGCTTTAAACTTCTCCACAACAGTATCACGGACATGCCTGGTGTGTTCCTTGGTCTTCATGATGCTCTCTGTGCTTTAAACAGAACCCTGAGACTATCACAGAGCAGATGCATTTATACGGAGACTTGATTACACACAGGTGGATTATATTTATCATCATCAGTCATTTAGGACAACATTGGATCAATCAGAGATCCTCACTGAACTTCTGGAGTGAGTTTGCTGCACTTAAAGTAAAGGGTCCGAATAATATTGCACGCCACACTTTTCAGTTTTTTATTTTTTACAAAAGTTTAAAATAACCTATAAATTTCGTTCCACTTCACAATTGTGTCCCACTTGTTGATTCTTCACCAAAAAATTTAAATTTTATATCTTTATGTTTGAAGCCTGAAATGTGGCAAAAGGTTGAAAAGTTCAGGGGGCCGAATACTTTCGCAAGGCACGGTACAGTCATGGCCAAAAGTTTTGAGAATGACACAAATATTATATTTTCACATGATCTGCTGCCCTCTGGTTTTTATGTGTGTTTGTCAGATGTTTTTATCACATACAGAAATATAATTGCATTCATATTATGAGTAACAGAAGCTTATATTGACAGTTAGAATGAGTTAATGCAGCAAGTCAATATTTGCAGTGTTGACCCTTCTTCTTCAGGACCTCTGCAATTCTCCCTGGCATGCTCTCAATCAACTTCTGGACCAAATCCTGACTGATAGCAGTCCATTCTTGCAGAATCAATGCTTTCATTTTGTCTGAATTTGTTGGTTTTTGTTTGTCCACCCGTCTCTTGATGATTGACCACAAGTTCTCAATGGGATTAAGATCTGGGGAGTTTCCAGGCCATGGACCCAAAATCTCTATGTTTTGTTCCCTGAGCCATTTAGTTATCACCTTTGCTTTATGGCAAGGTGCTCCATCATGCTGGAAAAGGCATTGTTGAGCGCCAAACTGCTCTTGGA
This sequence comes from Leptodactylus fallax, assembly GCA_947044405.1. Taxonomy (NCBI): domain Eukaryota; kingdom Metazoa; phylum Chordata; class Amphibia; order Anura; family Leptodactylidae; genus Leptodactylus; species Leptodactylus fallax. The sequence continues at coordinate 620,953 of CAMRHE010000182.1, forward strand.
CGGTTGGGAGAAGTTGCTCTTGGAGGACATTCTGGTACCATTCTTTATTCATGGCTGTGTTTTTAGGCAAGACTGTGAGAGAGCCGATTCCCTTGGCTGAGAAGCAACCCCACACATGAATGGTTTCAGGATGCTTTACAGTTGGCATGAGACAAGACTGGTGGTAGCGCTCACCTCTTCTTCTCCGAATAAGCTGTTTTCCAGATGTTCCAAACAATCGAAAAGGGGATTCATCAGAGAAAATGACTTTACCCCAGTCCTCAGCAGTCCACTCCCTGTACCTTTTGCAGAATATCAGTCTGTCCCTGATGTTTTTTCTGGAGAGAAGTGGCTTCTTTGCTGCCCTCCTTGAGACCAGGCCTTGCTCCAAGAGTCTCCGCCTCACAGTGCGTGCAGATGCACTCACACCTGCCTGCTGCCATTCCTCAGCAAGCTCTGCACTACTGGTAGCCCAATCCCGCAGCTGAAACACTTTTAAGAGACGGTCCTGCCGCTTGCTGGTCTTTCTTGGGCGCCCTGGAGCCTTTTTGGCACCAATGGAACCTCTCTCCTTGAAGTTCTTGATGATGCGATAGATTGTTGACTGAGGTGCAATCTTTCTAGCAGCAATACTCTTCCCAGTTAGGCCATTTTTGTGCAGTGCAATGATGACTGCACGTGTTTCTTTAGAGATAACCATGGTTAACAGAAGAGAAAGAATGATGGCAAGCACCAGCCTCCTTTTAAAGTGTCCAGTGGTGTCATTCTTACTTAATCATGACAGATTGATCTCCAGCCCTGTCCTCATCAACACCCACACCTGTGTTAATGGAGCAATCACTGAAACCATGTTAGGTGGTCCTTTTAAGGCAGGGCTGCAATGATGTTGAAATGTGTTTTGGGGGATAAAGTTCATTTTCTAGGCAAATATTGACTTTGCAAGTAATTGCTGTTAAGCTGATCACTCTTTATAACATTCTGGAGTATATGCAAATTGCCATTAGAAAAACTGAAGCAGTAGACTTTGTAAAAATTAATATTTGTATCATTCTCAAAACTTTTGGCCATAACTGTAGATACAATTATTATATCCATCATTTTATGAGTAAGCCATTAACTCCAAAAGGAAGAGGTTTCCATCCATAGACAGAAGTTTTGAGTTTTTGCGTCTCATCAGTGCAGAGTAGAGTACTGTCTGGCTGTATTAGAGATTTTGATGTGGGTCTGCACTGATAAGAGTCAAAAACCTCAAAAACAGCTGTCTGTGGATGGGAACCTATTCCTTTTTGGAGGAGTTACACTGGCTTGGCTATTATTATTATTATTATTATGTTTCTTTGAAACAAATTTTGAGCAAATTCTTCCTTTTCACCCGTGAGGTCTTATTTACATATTCCATAACTAGGACAGCAGGATAATTTTCATGAAAAGAAGCACCAGAACTGGAGATGCTGAATAATGCTAAGTCTACTGACAGCTATCCTCAAATACCTTTTGTGTAAAGGGTGTATGGGAACATGGAAATAAGCATCTTTCAAATCTACAGATGTCTTAAAATCTTGAAAATCTTGTTGAAAGGTGTTCAAGACAGCCTTTATAGAGCCAATTTTATTTTTTTTCTATATATGTATATATATATATATATATATATATATATATATATATTCTACATTTATAAATCATAATCACGAGTAATGCTAGGTTCACACTATATTCAGGTTTCCATTCTTCAGGTCCGCTTGGGAATCTGAAAAACGGAAACCCTATCGGTTACCCCTAGACTATAAAGGGGTCTGCCTGGTTTCCGTCCAGTTTCTGCCGAATTTATACTGAAGTAAGGTACATAAAGGCATGGTTGAGTGACTTTGGAGTGAAGCTCTTATATAAATCCTGTGTAAGTCCTACTGAAAACTGTCTGGGTCTGGGCCCACTGTTGAAGAAAAGAACATAGAATAAGCATATTTTATGGGATGAGATGTTTATCACACATAAAAAGTGACAATAACTTAATTAAAATTTTAGACATAAAAGAGGAACATGATCACAGTTGTATTACAATATCTCTGCATACAACCTGAAACTGTGATAAGATAGTCATAACAAACTGGGGTTTTTACTGTACCTCCAAATATCTCTGATTTCACATGAGGACATACATTTTTAATTTTACATTTGGTATCAGACAAAGATCTCCTTAGTAATATGGTGCTGTACAGGGTCTGTTTACATATGTTGATTTCTCAGTTCAACAGAGGTTATCTTTATCCTCTCTGCATGTTATACTCTAGACCAGGGGTCTCCAACCACCGGTCCGCAGACCGGGACTGGGCCGTTGGGGGCCTATTGCCAATCCGCGGGGGGGGCGGGCTGGCCTGGGCAAACCCGGATCCCGGCACATTATATCGAGAGCCGTGGCTCCTAGCATAGCTAATGGCTGGGACCTGGTCTACAGCGCTGTACACCGAGGTCCCGCCAGCACGGCCCCGGTCTACAGCGCTGTTTATTGTATAACTCCACCCCCATATGACCAAAGCTTCGCCCCTAAACCGCCCATCCCGCCACCACTCGCTGCGCCGCCCCCTTCCGGGCCATTGCGGGGAAAAGGTTGGGGACCGCTGCTCTAGACTACTTGTACATGATGTACATAAAAGCAGATGATGTACAGTAGACAAAATACCACACATTCACAGTTTTTTGTGTATAGCTGGAACAATTAATTTATTCATATATTTTTCAAAAATAGCAAATGTATTAAGAACACATAACATATGTAATATCGAAATCCTCAATAATAAAATATTAGGTAATACAACAGGTTCCTATTTTACCAAATAACAATATGCCTTAGTTTTCAGTGGAAATACTGTCCATACGAAAATGTAATTAAATCTGTTAGATCAATATAAATTTCATGTTAAATCATAGGACAAGGGAAACTGTTGATTGCGTGAATAGTTTAGTCATGTGAACACTTTTATCATATAAAGTCAGATACAAAGATATCCTCATTTACCAAGGGAATATTTTCTAGAAATGAGCACCACATTGGTTCTCGAACCCTCTCTCTAATAAAGCTGTTTTATACCTTTAAATTCGACAGTGACAATTTATTTGTACTGTATTTAATAGAAAACCCCATGGCTTTAGATTTTTTTTATATTAGTGTTCTTATGGTTTTCTAGTGTAACCAGAAAGCCTTATCAGCAGCAACAGCATACCGTAAAATCAATATAATCCATCAGACTGAATGATTACAGATTGAGGTAAAAGCACTGGAAAAATAGTTCTTGCTTTTCTAGCTAGATGGAAGGAAATACATATTTCATTATTTTATTCTTTATTTCTCTATATTGCTAATGTATTTAAGTCTTTGCTTAACACCATTCATGTACAGTCCTAGCCAAAAGTTTTGAGAATGACACAAACGTTGGTTTTCACAAAGTATGCTGCATGAATGTTTTTAGATCTTTTAGTCAGAGGTGTCTATGGTATACTGAAGTACAATTATAAGGAAACCTCTAAGCACTGATTAGGTAAGAATAGGTTGCCATCAGTTAGGATTTGGCCTAGAAGCTGATACCCGGCATGAAAGGGCGAATTGCAGAAGTCTTGAAAAATAAGGGTCAACATTGTAAATATTGAGTTTTTGCATAAACTTGATGTATTTTTCAATAAAAGTTTAAAAACTTATGAAATGCTTATGCTTAAAAGGTCTAAGAGCACTTAAGAGGCAATACTTGTAAAAAATAAAATTTGTGTCAGACTCAAAACCTTTGGCTACGATTGAACTCTTTTAAAGGGGTTGTCCAGGCAAAAATGTTATATTCAAAAAAAAAAAAATCACTCTCCTTTCCCCGATGCTCCGGAGCCTCCCAGCGCGGCCCAGTCCTGCCGGTACATTGTTATCTTCCAGCAGAACTCCCTGCCACACGTGATGGGACATCACAGTTGGTGAGGAGTTTTTTTTTAGAAGACACTGGAGCAGCAGGACTGGACTGCGGAACAGGTTGGTATGATTTTTTTTTTTTTTCAACAGGCCTATTTTTAAATTATTTTTTTACCCAGACAACCTCTTTAATGATTGTTAGGGCACATTCACATAGCCATATTTGAGGTCAGTATTGTTAACATTATTGTTCTGTTTTCCACAAACTGCATTGGATTCCAACAAAAAGAAAAGTATTATAATTATGGCTATGCAAGAGATCCCTAGCATCAGAATACCTGAGTATTTGGTCTACAACACTATCAAATTTCATGCAATATGTGATATCATCTACTGAATAGAAGTAAAGGAAAATATATAAATGACATACCTACTGCACAATGCTGAATTTCTAAAGCAAGCAGCAACTATTCATGGGTTTGTTAATGTTGAGTACCATTTAAATAAAACATGACTTGTGACATCATTGGTTAACTGAAAAAATAAATACAAGATTGATTTACAATAAATAAAGGACCGTCATAAAATCTAATTAAAGCAAACTTCAGCTCCAATCAATCCATTTGTGACTGCAGGGAAGCCCATATTCTATTTTCTTCCCATTTCATGTGCACAAAGGTAAGGGAATCTAAGATATGAGGAAGTATTTGGTGAGGTTCACTGCTCAGCTGCTCTGCTCTTTCCACGTTGCTGATGGCTTTCTTTCTGTAACTAATAAAATAGTGGCTTGTCTGTAGCTGTTCTTGGCTTTGAGACAGTTAAAACAGAACTCACTGTAAGGTCCACATCAAACAGGGCCTAATAATAATTAGGCATTATAAAGGCTATGGAGAGCTGTCTTTAGTCCATCAGTCACCCAGATTGCATGTGTACATAGGCCTATCCTTGCTTCCTATTCAACCCTTTCTTGCATTCTCCTTCCTACTCCTTTACTTGTCTCATAATTTCTAATCTTGTTTTTTTTTAAGTATTTCATAGCCACACTTCTGCTGTGTGTTTTCTACTTGGATTGGTAAAATTGGAAGGCACTATGCTGAGGTATAGGATGGATGGGCATAAAACAGTCCACCCTGGATTCTGTCATATAAACTCCTTCTCTTAATGTGTCCATTCATTTTAACAGTAAGATAAAAGGTATAATATAGTAAGACAGGTAGATTTTTTATATAGTATACCCTGGGCAAATCTCTGTAAAAGATTTTAATCCCTTAACAACACAGCAAGTTTTGGCCTTCAGGACACAGCAACTTTTTCATTTTTTTTTCATTGTCGTGTTCTAAAAGCCAGAACTTTTTTTTTTTCCAGCAATGTAGCTGTTGAGCTTGTTTTTTGTGAGAAGAGTTATTTTTTTCAAAAGCATCATTTTGGGTTGACTATAACTTATTTACAAAATTTTATTAACCCTTCCGAAGGTGGTGGAAAAAACACAATTTCTGGCATATCATTTTTAATTTAAATTTTGCACTGTTCACCATATGGCATAAATAACATGCTATCTTTATTATGTGATTCAATATAATTACAGTAATACCAAATTTATATGCAATGGATCTCTGAGCTCCATGAGAGAGTAAAATATCCTGACAGTACAATGAAAGTATCAGCACATATCTTATAGTACAGTTTTGAGTGTATAGGTCCATGTATTATATGCTCCCTGAACAGTCAGATTGTACATACAGACCTGCGTACAACAACTGCTTCCAACACCTGTGGAGATGGTGAGAGTAATCTCCATCAACTCCTGCCTCTGCAAAACTTTCTGCTGTCCTCAGAGAGGTGAATAAGCACTCTTTATGTGTGGGAGTGTGGCAGACACTGTGGCAGTCATCATAGTGGGAGTCTGTGGAAGGCATAGTATTGGGGTACTATGGCAGGTATGGTGGTGAAGCACTGGCAGGCAATGCAATGGGACATTGTGGCTAACATTGGGGAAGCATTGTGGTACTATAGTTATACCCTACCACATGACCATATCACCTGAATATAATTCATTGAAAGTGTACGGTAAAAAAAAAAAAAAACCTCCTATTTTATGCTTCAGATTTTGGGTTTGTCTCATGTTCATCCTATAGGCCGAAAAATACTGTATTTTTGGTTATTTAAGGATCACCACCTTGAACCCATACTAACCTAATATCATAGTGCAAAACTGATGGTGTATTCTTTGTTTAAAGTGTGCTTTGGCCATATGACAGTAGTTGAATACAATGGTGTGCATGCTGTGTTAATAAATCAGTACATTTAAAACAATTTTGTTATTCCATATTCCACCAATGGTAGGATATATTTAAAGGAAAAGTGAGATTTTCATGCTCTTGGGTGACTGATACTAGCACAAAGACAATGTACTGTAGTTGTATGGAAGCTAAAGAAGCATGTGCACAGAGACACTGTATTGTATAGTCATGCAACAAAGCAAGACACCTATATTTAAAAAGTATATTTCAATACTGTAAATATTAGGTTTAAAGTGAGTATTACACTCATTTTAATATTTTGTATCATATGAGAAGATATGTGAGAAGATACCATTGATAGCATGTAAATTGCTAGAATAAAGTGCTTGGCAATCCACTTAGACCTTATTCACATGGCCATTTTAACAAAGAAAGTGAATGAGTATTTTCATGTGTCAGTTTTTTTGATCAAGAGAAAAAACAGTCAGTTAAAAAATGGACATGTTTTATCTTAGTCAATTTTGACAGACACATTGACCCAACAGAAATCAATGGATCCATTTTTAACAGATGTAAAACCGATTCAAATCTGAGTTACGTCTGTTAAAAACAGATCTGTGGGTCGGAATAAAAAATGAGAGCCCAATGAAATTCATCAGTTTTTAAACATCCCATTAAAAACAGATGCCAAACGGAAGATACTTGGTCATCAAAAATGGAGAAACAGAATAAATGCAAAACGCCCATAAAAAAACAGCAGTTCATGGCAGTTTTTCACAGATGTTAGATTGATCAAAAATGGCACTATTGTGTGAATAAGTTTTAATAACCAAGCTCCTTTAGCTTTCATCTTGGAGGTCCTCAAATCTCTAAGCAAGTAAATTAGTTGAGATGAATAAAACTCTTATGCAGATTCATTGCTGTCATAGACCACTACTGACATAAACTACATAAAAAGGAGAAAGGTGACCGCATCAAATTATCTATAAAATCATCAGTAACTTTTTATTCCTCCAACATGAAAGCTGTGTAAAGTTTCGATCTGTTATATGGGGTCTTTATCAACATGTCATAAAATGTCTACATATGGACTTTCACTGTGAATGCTTTCAATTCATTCCAAAGAGTTTTCCTATATGATACATTTTGTAAATGTGGCAAAACAATACATTTAGTCAGAAGGTGAGTGTCAAATGATCATATTAGTCATATTACAAACACAGCTGTAGAGGAGCCTGAAATAATTCTTATGATAAATCAATATAGTTGATGCCATCTTTTTTGTTTTTTTCAAACATGGAATGGTTGCTGCTGCTATGGTCCAGTAATCTGAGTTTTTGATTTAAAGGATGTAAATGCAGATGTAAACCCTGTATAGAATAGAGGCACTATTAGCATATCATAAACCTCACAAGAACAAACTGCAAAATTACAACACATGAAAATATCAGTACACAGGTATATAAGAAAGAACATATAAAACATATAAAATAATGTGCAATTCTTAAGAACAATAAACTGAGGGGCTTTTGAAAAGAATACATTAAATTGATACATTTGGGAGTGCAGGTACACCGTCTACAGTCAGAGACATTATCAACATAGTGTATTTGCATAATTGCAACATCATTTTTATAATTCATCCTTAGTACATTACTTACTAGATTTGAAGCAAAATCATCAAGATTGAGATCATTGGGATTATTTATTAATAAAAATATTGTGCTAACTTAGTGCCTTCATTTTCATAGGCTCAAAATTACTTGAAAAAGTTACCATAATTATATATATAAGGAATTTTATTTTAAGCTTGGTTGCAGTCAATGACTGCCTAAAGTCTGGAACCAAATGGCTGTCCAATCACTTTTACAGAATTTGTATGAGCCTTTTATAATCCATCATTTTATTTCTATCCAAAGTCAATACCAGTGACCCAGTTCAATTTGCAGCCTTATATGTCCATGTGTTGATGCTGCCTCACACCATGCTTGATACATGTAATAAATGAAGAGAGACAGCACATAACCAATGGGATACTCCTTTAATTCCCCATGCAACGTTTAAGCTCAGTGAGAGCCTTTTTAAAGCAGTACTGTGTGAGAAAGGCTCACACTGAGCTGAAACATTGTATTGGGGATTAAAGGAGGATTTCATCGGTTGGAGTGCTGTTTCTCATTATTTATTACATTTTCTGATCTCTCTGAATCAGAGGTTGAAGGATGCACCCTATATACTTTTTGTACCTGTGCTACTTACCTACAATAAATTGTTTATGTTTTATACATGGATTGTATCCTTCGAATTATCAGCACTTCCTTTCCTTTTCCATACTCTTCTAAATCCATCTTTCTGGTACAAGTAATTAATTGCTGTTTTAATCTAAAAAAAAAACCTTAGTCAGACTTCTTCTGATATTTTAAAGCAAAGTCTAATCTGGCTCTGGTATTGAGTGTTACTAGTGGTTTGCATCTTAAGACAAACCCTCTTTAGAGTTATGCAATCATAATGGCATGTCCTGACTAAACTCTGAAAATAAGATGCCTGCTTCTGTGAGAGTGTTATTAACTTGGCTACGTGTTATACCATGTTTTTATTTAACAAGGAAAAAACAACACTTTGGTTGTCTTTTATGCTGTTCTAGGTCTTTTGGTGTTGCTGACTTCACCAGTGCATTTCTTCTTTATAGGAACTTACCCGATTATTTTGATGTGACCACATCAATGCAACATTTTTGTTACACCCTAATTCTACACTTCAATCTCATATTGATAGCATTGTTTTCAATCATTTTGTGGTGGAATAAGAGAGTAAATTATGATAAATATGTCTGATCCTGACTGTATTTGTGAAAATGTCCACTGATGACATTGTATTACATTACTTCAATACATTTAAAGGAAAGCACAATCTGGATTTAACCCCTTTAATAAATTATCTAATAGACAATTATGTTCATATTACATGGGACCGAACCATTATGCTACATTAAGCTGCATAAAAACTACAAAAACATCAGAAGTAAGTTCTGCAAGGGTTTATAGACTTACCAATAGATACACCTTGTGGCTATTGAGGTTTTTACTGTTAGGTGAAAACAGAAATACTGGCTATACAATCATGTAGGCATTTGAAACATAATAATAATGAACCAGATTTACTCACACAAAACTAATATTATTAACTACCTGGTGGACACAATAATTAATTTTAATGTAACTTATGCTTATCAATTTAAATGCAGTTCATGGGAAAGCATGAAGTTTTCTGAGTATACTGTACTTTAATAGCTGTTATTTTTTCCCATTCTAAGGCTAGGTTCACATCTGCGTTGGAGTCTATGTAGAAGATTCCGCCGAAAATGGTTAGAGAAAAAAGTCCTGCATGGAGGGCTTTTTTCTCTGGTGCTTTCAGTTTCAAAAAGATGGACTCCATTGTAGTCAATAGGGTCTGTCGGGCTCAGTGTGTAACTGCTGTTTTAGTGGTCCACCTCTTTGTTGTTCAGGATTGCTGAACAACAGAGAGCAAGCACTAGTGTGAACCTAGCGTAAGAATCTTTGGATACTGATTAGTATATTGACTTCACTAAAAGGCCACCTAGTTGACTAATGTCTTAAGGCATGATGTCATTGACATTGTGCTGGCTGTATCTCTTTACAACATACTGTAGTTTCCTAAATGCTTTGCTTGGTAGAAATGTGCTGAACAGTATATGAATCATCACTGAGAGGTAACATGTCTTAAAGAGAACCTCACACCAATTAAAGACCCTTTCACCATCTCCCTCCAGCCCAGTAGATGGCCTTGGAGAGACAAGATGGCATAATTCTGAGCTTCTTGACACTGTCCTATCAGAGGCTGACATTGCTAATCACGGCCCTTGCCTGCTATGGTCCAAAACCATTCTCTTGACAGTAACTATGACATCAGGCACCAAAGAAGGGCAAAAGTATCAATTACAATGGAATTAGTAAATTTGTGCCTATTAAGGGATTTGTAAAGTGCTGAAGTGCTACATAATATATATTATTTATTTAATTATTATTACTATGGAAAAAGCTGGACTTGGTGGAGGTGGTGAGAGATCCTCTTTAAATTAGGGTATCAACTGGACTCTAAGATGCATAAGCTACTTTTTTTTTTTTTGTTTAATTTGCTCTATAAAATATACAACATATATCTCAGCATACGTTTATGGCACCCGAGGTATGATCATATGACTGGAGCTGTGTTTACGTATACAAGCATATAGCACAGTGTCTATATAGAAGCCTACATGAAAGCGCTGAAAATCACTAGTTTGCTCATTTCCAACCGACATCTGCTTTTCAAGACCATAATTTCACATAATGTGTATTGACCAAGTCCCAAAAAGTCCCAGTGTCAAATGACTGTAGTAGAATTACTGTATAACAGTGCTGAAATAATAATAGCTACAAGTTCATTGATAGGGTTACCAGTTGGTTCTACCACCCCACTTAGAACTAACAACATCTCCAACAAAAACACAATGGTAGATGCTGAATGGCATCAGGCAGTAGTGAATTTGCTTCTCTAAAATTTCTAAACTTATAATTGATGGAATACATACATTTTATGAATGGCCAGATAATAGGGGGGCATTTTTTTTGTACATGAATGTACTGTACTGCACTATATGATGAGTATCTCTTAAATAATTAAGTCACACAAAAACTTTGCATTAAAAATTTTAAGCTACTAAACTGTGGTTGGTTTAATGTGGAGTCTTTGGTGTTACCAGTAAATAATGGGCAGAGACGTGGCTCAGTGGCTACCACTGTTGCCTTGCAGCAATGGAATCCTGAGTTTGAATACAAACAAGGGCAAAATTTGTGTGGTTTTCCTCCAAGTACTCCGGTTTCCTCCCACACTCCAAAGACATATTGATAGGGAATTTAGATTGTCTTATATGAGACAGTGACTGACAATGTCTCTGAAATGTGTTGGCACTATCCAAGTAAGAGAAATCAATAAATAATATTTCAGTTTAGTTTTTCAAATTAAGTAACTAGATATTTTTCTCCACTGATGACTACACCAGTTGAGCAATTCTTAGTACAGATTTTTTTGGGGGGATAAGTTATATTTGGAGTTTTTTTTCAATAAGTTATGTTTCTTTTCTGTGATTTGTTACAAAATTTCCTATTGATTTTTTAAAGTCACTCATAATCCGAAGAATATTTTTTGAAATATTGACTTTTATGAAAACTACATACAGGTGCATCTCAATAAATTAGAATATCTTTGAAACATTTATTTCAGTAATTAAATAAAAAAAAAGTGACCTATATGTTCTAGATTCTTTACACACAGAGTGTTCTATTTCAAGTGTTCTATTTCTATAAATGTTGATTATGGATTACAGGTAATGAAAACCAAAATCTAAGAAAATTAGAATATTGTAAAAAAGTTCGGTATTGTAAATTCACTGTGTAACCTGCCAAGGTTTCCTAAGCCTTTAAATGGTCCCTCAGACTGGTTCAGTAGGACACACAATCATGGAAGACGCTGATTATGAATTGTATTACTGAATCACTGAAATGAATGAACGCTTCAAAAATATTCTAATTTAGTGAGATGAGCCTGTATCTAATTAAAAGAGTGCAAAATGTTTCACATCTTGCAAGTTTGATGTAAAGTAATGGAGTGATTAAAATACTGTTGAATTATTTTATGTATTCAAGGAGATTTTATGATATTTTTATTAAAGTATTTTCTAAATATGTAAATATAATGATGTTTTGTTATATAAATGTTTTTTATTTAAATACATTATTAGATTTTTCACTATACTATATTTTCTTTTATGTTCAGTAGATTAATCAGGATTTTTTTTTTACGGTCCATACTAATCTAAACACTCTTTATCTTTATACAGAACAATAGCAGAATATGTCAATATAAATTTGGGATACATGGATCTTAACATAATGACCTTTAAACACACATACAGTATTTCATATTAGGTAGATTCCATTATACTGTACTCTTTAAATGTGTTTTTTTTTTTGTTGTTTTTTTTTTATATAAAAGCACTAAAACACAAAAAAGGCAAAATATAAAAAAAAATATTAGTCTTCTATTCTGTACTCTATTTCCACATTAGGATACATGGACCTAGTCACATAATAGCATAGGAAAGTAAGCTAAGCAATCCTAGATAATTGTCAATAAACTCCATAAATGTTTACAGTGTGCCTTTGGTAAGACATTTGTCCATATATGTAGTTGAACATAGTTATAAGATTCCATGGGAACATTTCTTTGGCTTACCCAAACTACATGAATCATACTACATGAATATACCTCTACAGCAATAGACTTTTATGTATTAATAACCATAAAAAGAACACTTCATATAATATGGTAATATAAAAAGATTTGAAAATATTCATAAATATACTGGACATAGGGTCGAAGTTCATTGTAAGGATTTCCATTGGCTTCATCACCATATTTTTCATTATGAGCCAGCATAACAGTGAAATATATCTATAAAGACTTTCTTAGGGTACAAAACTATGTGCCTTAGATGATTATGGTTGAGTGTAACTAAGAGGTCTTAAAGGGGTATGTGTACATAGACACATCAGAAAATGTTATCTGTGAGGGTCCAACAACAATTGCTGAAAAAAGGTGTTTAGCAAGGGTAGTTCCTCTTTAGCTTCTATCTGAGATTTCCACAAGTGATGATGAGGGACATTAAAGGCTCTCGGCATTAGACAAGATATATAAAAGAGACATTAGGCATGGAGAAGTGCTGTGTGCATAGTGAGTAATACAATTGCTATGGCAACCATACAATGTCCAGAGAGTCTTGTACATGTGTTTCACTCTAATTAGTAAGACCTGTGTACAAGAAGAGTGTCATACATTTGACTCAGCACCTGTAATACCCAATGTGCACCCTGCATCTGTTGACACCCAATGATATCAAATGAAACAGAAGGAGAATTTTGTAAGAGGGACACTTTAAAATTTTTTCACCTGTTTTTAGTAGTGATATTCTCAAAGCTTTATTAGCAGATATGTATTTGTATCCAAATGAGTGGCGACAGGACACAACTAAAAGTAATAATAACACTGTCTACAAACGACAAGTAAAAATGTTTGACTTCTATCTGATAAAAAAATTTAATCATCTTCATATCTGTCAAAAGTTTGAATATTTCGAAATTCCATCTATACAGGAGAGAAAAGCAACTAACGAAAATTCAAAATCTGGTTTCTGATGTACCCCTCTTAAGATTATTACTCAAGAACTCATCATGTTCAAAACTCAAGTTATTGTGTGATCTTGATATCATAAGAAGTTTTTCCTTGTTAGTATAGTCCTTCTTTGTTGGTGGGGCTTGGGGTACAATCAACCTGTCCATAGGGTCTTCTTTATTCTCAAGCTTCATATAACCCTTGCTGTTGCTTCGGTCAAGTCTAGGCCAGCTTGGATGTTTTCTTTGTTCTGCTTGAACATTAAGTGTTGAAGGTCCCCTATCTAAGTCTAAAGATTTTGAATGTGAAGATAAAATATGCAAAGACGTGTTAGATCCAAATTGCTTTCTAGCAGCTCCTGGAGATAAAAGTTTTCCATTATTTGGTGCTGGAGCTATAGAGTCACACCTTATTGGTTCCATAATAGAGTAACTTCGTGATAAAGGTGAGCTACTGGGTTTATATGGTCTATTTCCATCATCTGGCAATGGTATAGCCAATGAATCCATTGATACATTTCTTGGTCTGCTATTACTGATTTCTAAGTCTTCAGTTATATTATCAATATCTGGTTCATCAATGACACAGTTATTCAATTTAATAACAGGCAATGTGAAAGCATTGATTGATGATGACACTATAGATTTTGTTTCACATTTTTTGGAACATAGGTTTTTGTCTTCTCCTATTCTGTTAGAGTGGCCATGAAGGCCAAACACAGAGCCTGAGCGCTCCATAAGAAGTGGAGGCAGAAGATTTGTAAAGCTTTTACTTTCGCGAGGATTGCTTTCTTCATAATCAATGGAACTGCAACTCCTATAACTTCCAGGAAAGGATGCAATTGTGTTGGCAGCAAGTTTAGATGCACATGGGTTGTCAGAGTGACGGTACTCTGTTTCTCCATACAAACCAGAGTAAGCCCCATTGAGATGCTTTTGTTCTTTGATCCTCATGCTGTGAATATCTATGACTGTTGAGTATATATCTCTCATATGGATTACTTTAGTCTCTTTGTCTCGATTTTCATGTAAGATAGCATTCGCACAAATAAATATAAATATACCAATACCCATAGTAAAAGGGCCAAGCATTTTCATTTTTTCTGAATGTAGATGCTGTTCAAAAAATCTTACCATCATCCCAGTTTCCCTAAGTATTTCAGTTTTATTAACTTCTAGTGTAAGCTCTGGTGTTACAAATGTTTCCTTTTGAGGCCAGTAGCCAAGCACAGCCATTGCTATTCCTGCTACAGATATTAAAACCCCCAAAATAAGGAAGAATCCAGATGGAGAGTACAAGCGAATTTTCCCTCTGACAATTACTACATCAGCTCTCGGACGACGTCTTACAGGCTTTTTCTCTGGAGGTGGTGAAGTTGGTCGAGACAAAAGATGCTGTGATCTGGCTGAATCCTGCCTCTTTAAGGCTGCCAGTCCTGTTATAACTCCTCCAGTTGCTATCATAATTCCTTTTTAGATCCTGAAGAGAGATAGAGAATTGCCGAAGTTTAAAATAAGGTTACAATATCAACACTACAATATCTTGCATCACACTATGCAAATAAAAATTAAATATTAGATTTTACAGAATAAGATTAGTCTACACTGTGATCAGTACTTAAGACTGTGAGGTTCTCTCAAGTCATTATAGGGCAATGTTCTGCAGTAAAGACTACATTTCTTAGTATTATTATTTGGCTTACTCCACATACATCTATACATATTACACATTTACTTTTCTACTGATTTTGAACATGTCCAGATATTTGTGTTAGGCAATAACTAGCTTGTCAAGACAAAATATTGTATCATAAAATGACATGCCATATGTGTCTATGTGTGGCCACTCAGTGGTGTTATGAATTGTAGCTTGACAAGGGTTTTGCTAGCACATCACAATATTGAATTCAAACTAAGTTAAGGGTATAACTTAGCCATGAGTCAAGAATTATCCATATAAAACTGTGCTTTTTATTGGGAGACAGAAAATACACTTATTCACAAAAAAACCTAATGCACCAAGAAGAAGTTGTCAGAAAAGAATAAAGCTATATGTGTGAATATAATGATGGCATGTGTAAGTGATTAGAGTGAAAGGATATGTTTATTGGGGAAAACTATACAACTGAAAAGAGACATGTTGGGTCAGCTCTAGCCTGGATACAAGATGAGATACAGTTGGGCATGGAGGCATACAGATATACATTTGCCAACAGATGTTGTAGCTGTTGTCGAATCCCAAACAGTACCTGGCTTTGTCACTAAAGACTATTCTAGTCAGTAGCAGTCCAGGTTTCTTATTCATGACATCATGGCAAAGTAAGGTGATGGTGGCTCACTGTCCGTGGCAGGACATATAACGGGCTTGTGGCACCAAATTCCTCTCTGCTACGCACCTAAAAATGGTCTGGGCAGAGACAGGGGTGTGTAGTGGTGCCACCTATGTGTGGATGGTGGACAAGGAAACTGGGAGCTGTTCATACACTGTACACATGTACACTGTACATACATACACTGACAACAGTGTATCAAACAATTCTCTCTACTGGTGGTCTGGCTGGTCCATTTGCAGTCTGTTTTCCGTAACCATTGCTCCCAATGCCTCATAACAGTGAGGTCAGAATGACCTAGATGGTGGGCAACTTGTCAAAATGACCATCCTGCTTCTCTCATTCCCATAATGTGCCCCCTCTTAAAGTCTGCTAACTGGGAAAAATGTCTTTGAGTATGTTGTAGAGGCATGTCTAGCCAAGAATTTCTCACCAAGAGATACACTACCCAAAATAAGTATCTGAGAGCCTTTTTATAGGTTAGCGGGGAAGCACTTCAACATCATATTGTGGCAAAACGCAGTGTCTAATCAGACAGTAAATATAATCATAGACATATATGACAAAACTGCATTCTGAGATTTAATGCAATTTATTATTTATTTTAATTATTACATGTATAAGTATTCAAATGAGCCCAAGTGACATATGAATACCTTATCATCATATATCATTAAATGTAATCATAATTATATATTAATAAACTGTTAAAGAAGGTTTTGAGGCTAACAGACTATGTACAATAATATACCATTGGGTAATCAAAGTACTAAATACAGGTTGCAAGTAAAATTTTTAAATAGACACATACTGTATAAAAAATTATTAGATAAGTCTATAGCAGAATGTTCCACATAACATATCTAAAACAAATCCTAGAAAAAAAAATTGAGCAATAGACATTCAAGATCCACAAAAGATTTGGAGATACCTAAACACTACACTTACAGGACTTACAGGAGGTTTTATGACGTCCTATTCTAAATCCATAGTCATTAATATAGGGATAGTCACCTTTGCAACTAAAACAGCCTTCACACTTCTGGGAAGGCTCTCTACAAGATTGTTGAATATGTCTGTGGGAATTTTTGCCCACCGATCCAGAAGAGCATTTGAGAGATAAAACCTGATGTTGAACAGGAGGGCCTGGCTTGTAGGTTCTGTTCTAGTTTATCACAAAGGTGTTTGATGGGGTTAAGGTTGATCTTTGTGCAACGCAGTCAAGTTCTTCCACACCAAGGTCACCTACAAACCACTGAAGCAATGTAGAGATAATGATATTTTTATGCAAATCAGCCTGCAATTGCATTGGGGGTGATCCAGATTTGCAGACGTGACACAAGGAGAGGCTGAAAATCATGGGTAAATGACAGAATAGGCCAGTAATTTTGAAGGAGAGCTGGAGTACTTGCAGCTGTCTGTAGAATAATTATTCTACAGACAGCCTGATTATAATCAGGCCCACCCCCAGTGCACTTGCAGGCTGATTTGCATATCCATAAAAATATTTTTATATTTGCATTGATCCATCAGTTTCTTGCCACAAAGTTTCTGCTCCTATTAAAGGCTTCTCTACTTTTAGTAGGAGAGTTCCCCTTATTTTAGAATTCTCAGACTTCCTTTAATATTTCCCTTGGAACTGGAACTAAGGGGCCTAGGCCAACCCCTGAAAAACAATCCCATAGCACTAACCCTCCTCCACTTAACTTTACAGTTGACACAATGTGGTCAGGCAGGTAACATTCTCCTGATATTCACCAAACCCAGACTCGTCCATCAGAATAACAGATAGAGAAGTGTGAAGTTTAATCACTCCACAGAACAAGTTTCCTCTGTTCCAGAGTCCAGTGGTGGAATGCTTTACACTACCCACTCCAAAGGTTGGCCTTCTGTTTCGTGATGGAAGGCTTGCATGCACCTGCTCAACCATGGAAGTCCATGCCATCAAGCACATGGTGCAGTTTTTGTGCTGTTGTTAATGTGAGAGAAGGTCTGAAACTCTGCAGTTACTGACATAGCGCTGCTGACATTTATGCACTATGCGCCTCAACACTTGGTGACCCTGTTTTGTAGCTATATGTGATCCTCCATGTCATAGCTGAATTTCGGTGGTTCCCAAATGTGTCTGTTTTTCAACAATATCACTCAGTTGAATTCCAAGAAAGGCAAAAATGTAATGAACTGACTTTTTGCAACAGGGGCATCCTATTATAGTACCATGCTGGAATTCAGTGAGCTCCCATTCTTTCACAAATATTGGTAAAGGTAGACTGGATAGCTAGGTGCTGAATTGTATACATCTGTGGCAATGGGACTGAATGAATTCAATTATTAAGGTGCGTCCCAATTAGCGTTAAGCAAACCTTTCAGGATTTGGTTTGTTTTCAGGTTTAGACCATAAGTTCGGGTTCATACAAGTTTGTTACAAACTGGAAAAGCAAATTCTCTTAAAGAGTTGTGCATGGCACTCTGAGGACTCCTAGGATTCTGTCTAGCTCTCTAATGCAAACACAACTGTAGTAATGTCAAAGTGACAGTAACGGGCATGGCTATCGGTAAACGGATGGTGAGTGATGGTAACAAGAGCTAGAAAAAACACTGGATGGTTGGTTATTTTATGCTTTTTAAAATTAATTTTTAATGAACAAAGTCTTATGCAACACTGACAGTATTGTGGAACGGTATATAACTGTACTATCCCCTGGATTTTCTGTAACTTGCATGTAACTAATGTTTATCAATGAAAAACAGGCCAAATTTCAATGAACAAGAACAACTTTTAGGAAAAATTATAGTACTGTTAGTATATTTTACACAACTGGGTTTTTGGCTTTTTTGTCAAGTAAAAAAATAGTCAGATTATGCCAGGAACGCATAAAAGTGTATATGAAAGCAAGCAGAGATCTAGAAAGCAGTGAGTAATTGATAAAGAAAGTATATTGGATAATTGTAAGACTTTTCATTATATAAACAATAACATTTATTTGCTGAAACTGGACAACCCCTTTAAATTTTCTTCTCCAGTCCTAAGTACACTGTTCCCCAGAACCACCACACTGTATTATCTAGGTCTTATTTCCTACCTCATTCTGAGTGTCTGAAACCGTATTTCTCTAATCTCCACCCACCAGCCTGATCTTTTTATGCTGCTTGAGTCATCACTGACCTTAGACATATAGTCTCTCATGATTGTCTGTCCACTGTTCTGAGGGCTGCTTGCAAGGCATTATTGGCGAGCTTGACTGGACTCTGATCATTTGATCCTTTTCTCTCCATGCCTTTCACATGACAGTTGCCATTTTAGTCAGGTCCTATGAATCAAACTGCAAAACGTTCAGATTCACTTTCAAACATTTTCAAAAATTTGTTTAGAACCCTGTTCAAAACAGAAGCAGTTCACTCATTTCTAGTCCCTATGCCTTTACCATATAGTATAGTATTACAATTAGCATATCAATGAAATAACATTTACAGCTAATGACATGCTTGCTATAAAGAGCTGAATTTAAGCATGCTGTAACCTCTTTTATTGAGTGTACGTTCATAGAGAAAAATGGCAGCATTACATCCTTGATGACACTAAGGCCTTATTCATAAAACAGAAAAACAGCTGTGAGACGGCAGTTTTTGGAATGGCCATCACACGGACGTTTTAAAACCATGAATGCCTATTGGTCTACTCACATTTCCTTTTTTGGCAGACAGTTTTTCACATCCGTCAAAAAGACTGACATGTTCTATCTTTGTCCATTTTGATGGACCTAAAGATAGCCATGAGAATAGACACGTAGACATTCATCGATTTTAAAACGTTCGTGTGATGGCCATTAAAAATACTGACACAAACTTTTTTCACGGAAGTTAGGTCTGTGAAAACCAGCACTGTCGTGTGCATAAGGCCTATGAAGTATTTGATTAATTCTTCATTTTTTCTTTATGCTATTTCTATAAAAATGCAATGTAATGCAAATAGAACTGATCTTGACACAAACAAATGTTTCCAAGAAAAAAAAATTCACAGCATTCAAATGTTTTAGACTTTAATAGGTCATAGTCTTTGCTAAAGGCCATAAATTATTAATTTAGATGCAATCTCATGGCAGTATGCCAGCAGATACAGCAGAGTAGAAAATGGGGGAGGCTTGGTGTTTATGGTATATATGAAAGGGATTGTATGAAAGAAAATATCTTGCAATAAAAGGTTGTTACAATGCTTTCTGATCCAAATTCCACAATTACTATAATTAGTAAGTTTTAAAAATGTATTTCTTATGTGACCTAAATACATGGTGATTGTGGCCTACAGTGTCATCTATAGAGCAAAATAACAGTATTAACTGTCGATGTAAGGAGAGATAGTTTACAAATATCTATTGTATAAGACAGATCAGTTTTGAACACTTGCTTTTGGATTTTACTACGTCAAATAAAACTTATGAGTTACTAAAGTGCATTAATTTTTTGTTAGTAGATTCACACAGAATGGGCCTCAAAGATTTCTACGGTAGCCTTATTATGGCTCCATGCAAATTAGAGTCAAACTTCAGCTATGTGCAGGAGCCCTTATACTTTAACCATATTTTATTCATTAATATAGGTGGTTATGTCTAGATATGTGTATCTCAAAAAAGCATCTTTTCTAAAAACAACATGATTTTGTGATATGTTATTGCAGTCTTATGCTAGCTATCCTTATTGCTTCTATATGTGGCCACCCAATGAAACACATATTATAAAACTTATAACAGCAATCTTGATGAGAATATTCACAGAATAGGGTCCCTAAATAGAAGATATCTCATTAAAATATAACTTTTAATTCTCAAAATTTAAAATCCCAAATAAGGACAACATCGACACACTAACACAATTATCTGGATAAACCTGTAAATCCCAGATATATCAGGAACAATTAAACCCTTCCTGTTGTGGAAAATGAGAATCAAGGTCTCTACTATTAAATATGTAAGCTCACACACATCGTTTACTGAAGAGACTTTCCACATCCACAACTAGATAGTCATGATGTAAACATAGTAACTATTTCCCTAAAAAAACATGTAAACTCTGCAGCGAGGATAGACTCTAACTATAACAGTAACAGGTTGTCACTAGTTGCGTGATTATGCGTACTAAGGAACAGAGCACAGCTATACTAAAATTCAGCGACTCAATCGACCAGCTGGCCACTGCTATAGTTCACTGTCCTAATACTAATAGTGACAAGACATAATCGCTCTTTAGAGAGTCCCCTAATGCAGGTATATAAACTATAACCATTCTAAACGCGTTTCCGCCATTTATAAAATAGGTTCATCAGGAGAGATCGAAATAGGGATAAGAGTAGCGATAGACAATAAAAAAATAAAAAGAGATGCGGTAAAAACTGCAGTTCCCGGAGCAATCTTAATGAGAATCTCATCTTTCATATAACACCAAAAGCACTATTCTATGTTTTGGAAAAAGACTCAGTTTCCCTGATTTTTTTTAGAGCCCATACATCCATACTCCAGGGAGAAGCCAGTGAGAGAATCAAGGCAAGGAATACAGAAGAAACAGAAGTAGATTTCAGCACAGGAATTAACGGAAAATAAAGTATATTACCATATTTATTAATGTCACAAATACTGCCAGAAAATCAAAAGTTGTTTCTGGTACTTGGATATTGAGGGCCTCTCCTTTTGGATAGGTTATGAATATCAGATAATTTGGACCCAACACTCAGCACCCATACTGACCAGTTCCTAGTAGAAGCCACAGCGGCCATTTTAGTTTGCCCAAGATGAATCCTCATTTGTTCAGTTAAGTAAAAAAAAAACAATTTGAAATATTTGGGTCGAATCTGGCTTGGTACGAGTTGGTTTACCCATCTCTAGTCAGGGGGATGTCACATAGTGGGGGTTGTCTCTTTATAGAATGCATCTCATCAGATGTCCAGTCAAAGATCTGTCACAAGTGTGGGAAAAACAAATTAAAGGGATTAAAATAAAGAAATCTCAAAATGATCTTGCTGTTATTCTGAATAACAAAATGTATAAGTGGAAAAATCCTGGTCTGGGCCAGTTAAGCAGAACATCATTCATAACCTCATTGATATCAGAGGGAAATGAAATGGATAACACATGGAAAGTGGAAGGGCACTTATATTCAAATGTGAAGCGGAAACAAGAATCACATAGTAGACCTCAGGGTAGAAGATGGGTGGAGATTCAATCTGATAGAGATCGAGGTGGTTCATCCCTTCAGGTAATTAATCTTTTGAACAATATACTCACTACTTCCCAGGAGGAAGTATTGGAATTAGCACTGGTGAACCTAGCCTCTTTGCTGCCTGAGGTGGACTATAGAAAGACGCCCCCCCCCCAAAAAAAAAAAACAAAAAAAACTGAGTTTCCATGCTACTAGTTTAACACACTGTTATCGTCGCACAATATACACAATACACAAAGTTATAAAACAGTTTTTAAGAATTCTTCTTCCTGTATTACTTCAGTATCAGATCAACAACACGGCATTAACAATGAAAGTAACTTCACACATCTTCTGCTTGGTGGATGGACGAGCCCACGTGGCCCCCATTCTCTATAATAGGAGTCCCGCAGATAGCTGAGTACTGGACTTCGGCTATCTTTGGCACTCCCATTGAAGTGAATGAGAGCCACGCGGGTTCGTCCATCCACCAAGTGACACACCTATATATATGGCTGCGGTCAGGCTGAATTCCCACCAAGTGGGGGGAAAAACCCAATTCTCAGGCTCAGTGGGGGTCTCAGCAGACAGACCCCCATCACTCAGGTATTTATCCTCTATCATTTAGGTGAATACAGTGCAGTAACATTCTGTGACTTACAGGTGACGTCTCTGACTAATCCTTCACATTTCCTTTCTCTTCTCTCTGGACCGCCATGACCACTTCTTCCAGCTGTGACTTGTCTCTGTAAAGGTTGCAACACAGACATCTTTGGCTCCTCACTTTTTCCAGGCATCCAACCCACATTGTCCTCACCTACACAAAGCCCCCATCCTGCTGCTACCCCCAATTATAAAATATATGATATAACCCCCCATAATGAATAATACTCCCAAGTGCATCTTTATATTAATAATGTCCGTGTGCACCCTGTATAAATAGTGCCCCTTATTAATAATACCCCAGGTGTTAACTAATTAAAAGGTTTTCCAGGTCATTAATAAACTAATCAGTGGGGTTCAAAAACCCAGGACCCCCACTGATCAGCTGTTTGAATGGTACCTGTGTAAGCGCCGTGACCGCTTCTCTGTTTATATAGTGTATTTCATCTCATAGCGGCCATGTAATGTAACTACAGCCTCGTCCTGTACATGTCTACAGTATGTGACAAGGCTACAATTACATCACACGGTCACTATATACAGACAGCGTATAATATAAACAGGTGCCATAGCCCATGTTTATAGCGCCCCATTTACACACACTATAAAGTTCCACAGCAGCCCCTGCGCACAGTATTACACAGTGTTATGGCCCGCAGCGGCCCCTGCACACTGTATTATGCCTCTCAGCGGCCCCTGCACATGGTATTATGCTCCATAGTGGCCCCTGCTCACGGTATTATGCCCCGCATTGGCCACTGCACACGGTATTATGTTCCGCAGCAACTCCTGCACACAGTTTTATGCCCCATATTGGCCCCTGCACTGGTATTATGCTCCATAGTGGCCCCTGCACTTGTATTATGCTCTATAGTGGCCCCAGCACACGGTATTATGCTCCATAGTGGCCCCTGCACTGGTATTATGCTCCAGAGTGGCCCCTGCACAGGGTATTATGCTCCATAGTGGCCCCTGCACTGGTATTATCCTCCATAGTGGCCCTTGCACCGGTATTATGCTCCATAGTGGCCCCTGCACTTGTATTATGCTCTATAGTGGCCCCTGCACTCGGTATTATGCTCTATAGTGGCCCCTGCACTTGTATTATGCTCCAGAGTGGCCCCTGCACAGGGTATTATGCTCTACAGTGGTCCCTGCACAGGGTATTATGCCCCATAGTGGCCGACCCATGAACTATTATTATACTCTGGGGTCTTTTCAGACCCCAGAGTATAATGATTGGAGACCCAGGGGAGAATACAAACATAAAAATCAGAGTTACTTACCTATCCTGGACACCGGTGCACTCCTTGCAGCTTTCGGCCCTGTTTAATTGCGCACACATGTCACGTGATCAGGCCGGCGACGCGACCTGATGACGTCACCACAGGCCTCAAGCCTGCTCGGAGTTACATCGGATCGCAGGAGTTGAGTAACACTGTTTTTTATGTTCCCTCACCAACCCTAGGCCTCCGATTATTATACTCCGGGGTCTGAATAGACCCCGGAGTATAATAATAGCAGTATTTGCAGCCCGCGGCCTAACTTACCGATGCCCGCGGCCGCTCACAGCGGCATCCACTTCCCTTTCTGCGGCCCATAGCAGAAGGGGAAGCGGGGGCGGCCACGAGCAGACGCGGGGTAGGTAAATAAATAGGCCCTGACCTGCCGGGGATACTCCAACAGGTTACGGCCTATTTATATAGGTAAAAAAAAGCTATACTCACCTGCGATGCCTTGATGCAGCCGCCGCCTCCTCCTCTTCTTGTCCGCGACGTCTGTGTCTCAGCATAGGCGGCGTGATGATGTCATTGTATCGCCGCCTGCGCTGAGATGCGACGTCTTGTAAACCAGCCCAGGACAGGCCGCGCTAAGCTCTGGTTTTTTTTTTTTTTTAAAGCGGCCTGTCCTGGGCTGGTTTACATTAAATAGTAAAATGCTTCCCCCCGGACAGTGCCGCCCGAGGCGGCCGCCTCACCTCGCCTCATTAGCGGTGCGCCCCTGGGAATTAGGTCTTAGATTCCCCCCCCCCCCGTCTAAATTTGATTATTTTTCTGTAGTGAAGGACCTCCCCTTGTTTGCATGAAAATTAATTTTTAAAAACATTTTTCATCAAGGAACCATGCAGTTTGATTTTCCCACCTGTGACGAACAAGCAGTGGGAGTTCTTTAAACAAACAGAAAGTTGATGATGCAGGTATGTTCCCTTTTTCAATTGTCCCTACATCAAAGAGGTTTCCCCCATTATCCATACATCCTTATATGGAGTTTTTCGTTAAACTGGTGAGCCAATAATTTGAAAAAAATTCCCCTTTATATTGTGAGGAACATAGAGTAGTAAGGCACAAGGTGCCGCTACTAAAAAATTGAGGGAGATACTGATTTAGTCATCAAACCATTAGACAAAGGTTTGAAAGTTTTATGGCCAACTAAGATATATGAGAGCGAAGCATTGTGACAACTACAGAAAAGCGAGTCAGAGACTAATTTTTAATCCATTGGAAGTAATATGGTCTGGAACTCATGGATATTTTCCAGGTGGCTGTCAATAATATGATTATCGGTAAGAAACAATCTGAGTTTTTGATTCCTGAAAATCCAGCAGTGCCAACATTCTACATATTACCAAAGATTGATAAGAATCCTGTCGGTCCACCGGGTTGACCGATTGTATTGGGTATGATTGCATTTATTGATTACCATTGGTTGAGTTATTGCCTTCATATATCAAGAATACATATCTTACAAGATGGATAGGATACAGCTAGAGCAGGACATGGTGTTTGCAACGTGTGATGTTGAATCACTTTATACTTCTATTAGACACGGGAATGGTTTTGCAGCCACAAGATCTTTCCTTTACCTGTCGGATTTGGATAATGATTTTTGCGAGGTTATAGCTACTCTTTTACGTTTGCTCTTATTCACAATTTCTTTCTGTTTAGGGAGTTTGTCTACCAACAGCTCCAGGGGACAGCAATGGGGGCAGCATGTGCACCCTCAAATGCAAATCTGTTCCTAGAGCTGTGGAGACAGATCTTCCTAACTGAACCCTTGCTGTTTATTGAAGTCCAATTTTGAGGCCGATCATGAAGTCCATGTACAGTGGAGGAATTTAATATGTTTATGGACTCCCTTAACAGATATGATAAAAATATCAAATAAATGTACCAGTTGAGCACC
Source organism: Leptodactylus fallax (assembly GCA_947044405.1). Lineage (NCBI taxonomy): Eukaryota > Metazoa > Chordata > Amphibia > Anura > Leptodactylidae > Leptodactylus > Leptodactylus fallax. The sequence continues at coordinate 646,649 of CAMRHE010000182.1, forward strand.
TCTAACGAGTTTTTGGATATTAAATTTTAGGTGGACACTTGCGGGACAATTCATTCATATCTTTTTAGAAAGGAAAGGGAGAAAATCTTACTCGGAACATCTCATTAACCCGGTTTTTACATATTCAATGCATATGCTCGACTAACCAGTTTTTTTACACATGTGCCCAAGAATTGAGTTCTTATTTTAAGGAGAAGGGGTACCAAGATGAAAGGGTTCAATGAGGCTATGATAGAGCAAGAAATACCCCTAAAAGGGACTTGTTGACCCAAAAGACTCAACATCACAAAGAAAGACAAAAAGTAAGATTTATTACATCATATACATCTAGATGAGTCAGGCCTTGTGTAAATATTGGGGTATACTTACCTGTGACCTTATCCTGAATCATTACGTACTTGCTCATCCAATATCTAAGGGAAATTTAAAGGACATTTTGGTTCCTAGTCATTATTCCACTATGAAACCTGAAAACATTTTTTGGATCAAAAGGACCAAGATGGGGTTGCTGACCTTGTGGGAAAGGTGTAGTATGTCTGAATATTGATACAGCTACAGATTTTTGGAACTCAGATAAATGCAACAGATTTAAGATCACACCCCACATGGACTGAAGTACGTTTGTGTGATATATTTTACAACACATCCTTGTAATCTGATATATGTCGGCCTTACCACACGTGAGTTACGGAGGAGGGTGAGAGAACACGTTAGGTATTGAACATGCAAAGGTAGAAGATGACCTCCTGACACTTAAAACCATCCTGGAACACTTTAATATGTACCATAATAGCAATGGATTCCTCTTGAGATTACAGGCAATAGATCATGTGATTGTGGGACCTAGAACAGGAGGTTGGAAGAAACAGCTGGATCAAAAATAATGTAAGTGGATATATACTCTTGATAACGTCACCTAAGAGGTTAAATGAAAATATTAGTTTTTCTTCTTTTTTGTAGGAATTACTTTGTGATTGATGTATAAATTATCTGCTTTGGTAGAATGATCTCTGATATATTGTATAGGAAGATGTTCAGTATTTTGGGTTGGGGTTATTTTTACTTATTATTTTTTAGTGTATATTTCTTAATATGTTTTTATTGGATTTGTTTGTTTATGTTTTTGTCTCATTTCCATTTTTGTGTCATCTCATCTAGGTCTTTTCGAAGGCATCTCATTTATTGGAGAATTCCATTCCAGGGTACTTTTACCTTTTAGGATTTTGTAGTGCTTGACTCTTTTGGATTAAAAATATTATTATAATGTATAATTTTTATTTATTTTTTTACATTTAAACCTATATAGAATTTGTATTATATTAATAATTCTATTTATATATATGTATACTGTATATTTATTCACACATACTCATACACATGAATACACATAATACACATGAATTCTTATCAAATGTATTTTCAAATTTTTATACAAATATTATGCTTATTGTTTATATACCATATGTATGTGTATGGTGTCATATGTATGTGTCATGTCATTCAAGTAATTTGTTACTCATTCATTTTTTGTAATTTTTGGTTTTGTCAGTCACCTGTGGTTTTTGCACATTTTGCATTTGTACTTGCAATAAAAATTGTCTATATTTGTCAGTTTGGTATTTCATATTCATAATTTTATATGGTTTTTGAGATTCATTGATTTGTTATTTATTTTTGTCTTTATTATATATATTTTTTTCATTTATTTGGGGATAAATAGAATAAAAAGATTCATGAATATACATATTATATATTCTTATATCCCTTCTTCATTGTTCCTTTTTTGGTCTGCTTTATTTATGTCTACATATACATATTTACAACATTGTCATTAGTAGGAATGGGCAATCGATATATTCAGACGGCAGATATGATGCAGACATGACACACTCAAACATCCCGCACCACATGGTCTGCAGGAGGTATGCCGATCGGCTGATGCCTGTTTGAGCATTCCCGGTCTTGATATAGTTTGGCTGGCATACTGTAAGGGTCTTGCCAGACGTAGCAATACCCTACACTACTGCAGGGGTCTGGGAGGAAGGACAGAGACAAGTGAGCCCTAATCTCACCCCAGCCACTGTCCCTTCCTATTGCCTCAGTTACCCTAAATGGTAAAAGGACAACCTGAAGATGAGCCCTATACTGAGTAAGAACAGGACAAGACAAAACAACACAGAAGCAGAGTGAGCAAGCCAAGGGGTCGGTAACAAACGAGCAATGCAGTACAAAATCCAAATCCAAGAGAATAGTCAAAAGTCAAGGCCAGGGGTTAGGAATACGAATACCAGTAACAAGACAACAAGGAATACTAGCCAGAACGCAAAAGCAATAACCATCAACCATGTGAGGGTTGACAACCTGTTTATAGACAGTCTGGGCAAGCCCCAGACTGGATTGGTAGACAGGCTGTCAATCACACAGGCAAGGCTGAGATTAACTATATGCGGTCCAGAGAGAAGTGCTCAGAACACGGGTGTGGCTGGAAATCCACTACATTGTCTAGGACCATGTTCAGACTGAGCAACAAGAAACCTACGCAAGGAACCAAACTGAACACGTCTCCTTCGCCGCAGAGTGCGAGCGGAGGGTGGCGCAGAGACCCGAACCGGCAGAGACGTTATAGTACCCCCCCTTTATGAGGGGCTACCGGACCCTCACCAGATAAACCAGTTTTAGTAGGACCCAGTATTTTCTCTTCCTTCAATTCCAGATCTCCCTGAACAACAAGAGGTGCTGGTGGACCAGGCAAAGGTTTTTTATTCGCCTGGCCAGAAATAGAGCTGTCCCCAGAGGACAGAGACATAGATAACAACATTTTATTGTTATTTCTGGTAAATACCTGGTTGCCTGAGTGGTTCTTCTGACTACCACTCAGGCACTGAAGCTTTTCTGCTGGTCTGCAAGGTCTGATAGAGCAGTCATGGATGAAATGACCGGAAGCACCACAGTACAGGCAGAGGTTGTTCCTGAGACGATGCTCTCATCGCGTCTTGGCGTCAATAACTCCGAGTTGCATAGGTTCCTCACCAGGAGTCATGGGAGAAATAACAGTTTTTTCAGGAGAGAGAGAGGGAGAGACAGAAAACTTGGAAGAAGCAGACCCTATTCTCTCTTTAATATTTTCCCGGATCCTACGGTCAATACGGACAGCCAATGTCATAGCCTGCTTAAGAGTAGGGGGATCTGGGTGACCAACCCAGACCTCCTTAACACGGTCACATAGGCCTTGTTTAAAGTGGGCCCTTAGAGCTGACTCACACCAACCTGCAGTCACACTGCGCTTGCGGAATTCTGTGTAATATTTCTCAGCAGAGCGTTTGCCCTGCCGCATGGTGAGGAGTTGCGATTCCGCAAGCCCAATGTGGTCTGGCTCAGCATATATAGACCCCAAAGACAAAAAAAAATTTTTCAAAGTCAATCCACTTCTCAGCCCCTGGAGGAAGTTTAAGGGCCCAAGCTTGTGGATCCCCCTGTAGGAGGGATATAACTACTCCTACCATTTGGGCCTGGGATGCATGTGAATTAATCCGAAAATACAAGCGACAAGACTCCCGGAAAGTCTCAAATTTTTCTCGGTCACCCGAGAAACGGTCGGGGAGTAGCATCTTAACCCTAAAAGGGGCAGAAACAACTGGGGATGCTGCAGCAGCATCAGTAAGGGTCTGCACCTGTTTAGCAAGCTCAGCTACCAGGCCTGCCAAACCTTCCAACTTGACCGCAAGGCCCTGAATAGGATCCATGCTGACCCTATGGGAAGCAATGGCAGAATGTTATGGGCTGGTTATTCTGTAAGGGTCTTGCCACACGTAGCAATACCCTACACTACTGCAGGGATCTGGGAGGAAGGACAGAGACAAGTGAGCCCTAATCTCACCCTAGCCACTGACCCTTCCTATTGTCTCAGTTACCCTATACGGTAAAAGGACAACCTGAAGACGAGCCCTATACTGAGTAAGTGACACATAGAACAGGACAAGACAAAACAACACAGAAGCAGAGTGAGCAATCCAAGGGGTCGGTAACAAACGAGCAATGCAGTACAAAATCAAAATCCAAGAGAATAGTCAAAAGTCATGGCCAGGGGTCAGGAATACGAATACCAGTAACAAGACAGCAAGGAATACTAGCCAGAACGCAAAAGCAATAACCAGCAACCATGTGAGGGTTGACAACCTGTTTATAGAAAGTCTGGGCAAGCCCCAGACTGGATTGGTAGACAGGCTGTCAATCACACAGGCAAGGCTGAGATTAACTATATGCGGTCCAGAGAGAAGTGCTCAAAACACGGGTGTGGCTGGAAATCCATTGCATTGTCTAGGACCGTGTTCAGACTGAGCAACAAGAAACCTACGCAAGGAACCAAACTGAACACGCCTCCTTCACCGCAGCGTGCGAGCGGAGGGTGGCGCAGAGACCCGAACCGGCAGAGACGTTACACATACCAGGAGGAGTATACATGCGGGAAGTTTGGGCGATAAGTCTAGTATCATTTTATGGTTATAATTCATTGATTGGACATCTGATGAGATGTATACTATAAAGGGAAACCTCCCCACACTATGTGATATCCCCCTGACGAATCACTGGGTGAAACGTGCGTAGGGGCGCAGGGTAGTCTATTTCTCTTATCGCTTTGTTTGCTCTGTGATGTATGAATTTTGGGTGGCACTTTGTATCTAGTGTGAGGCCTGGGTTTGGTCCTGCCAGGAAGATTTATATACCTATATAACACTACCTAGGGAAGTTCTACCCCCTCTGTTTTTATGCCATTTATGTTTTTAACTCTGTGTGCTCTAAAAAAAGATTAATTATGTTTTTTTTGTGTTCTATGTGAATATTGGTGTTATACAGTGTGTACGGAAAGTATTCAGACCGCTTTAAATTTTTCACTCTTTGTTTCATTGCAGCCATTTGCTAAAAGCAAAAAAGTTAATTTATTTCTCATTTATGTACACTCAGCAGCCCATCTTGACAGAAAAAAAACAGAAATGTAGATATTTTTGCAACTTTATTAAAGAAAAACTGAAATATCACACAGTCATAAGTATTCAGACCCTTTGCTCAGTATTGAGTAGGAGCACCCTTTTGAGCTAGTACAGCCCTGAGTCTTCTTGGGAATGATGCAACAAGTTTTTCACATCTAGATTTGGGGATCCTCTGCCATTCTTCCTTGCAGATCCTCTCCAGTTCCGGCAGGTTGGATGGTGAACGTTGGTGGACAGCCATTTTCAGGTCTCTCCAGAGATGCTCAATTGAGTTGAGGTCAGGGCTTCGGCTGGGCCAGTCAATAATGGTCACAGAGTTGTTCCGAAGCCACTCTTTTGTTATTTTAGCTGTGTGCTTAGGGTCATTGTCTTGTTGGAAGGTGAACCTTCAGCCCAGTCTGAGGTCCAGAGCACTCTGGAAGAGGTTTTCTTCCAGGATATCTCTGTACTTGGCCGCATTCATCTTTCATTCAATTGCAACCAGTTGTCCTGTTCCTGCAGCTGAAAAACACCCCCATAGCATGATGCTGCCACCACCATGTTTCACTGTTTGGATTGTACTGGGCAGGTGATGAGAAGTGACTGGATTTCTCCACACATACCACTTAGAATTAACGCCAAAAAGTTCAATCTTCATCTCATCAGACCAGAGAATCGTATTTCTCATAGTCTGGGTGTCCTTCATGTGTTTTTTGGCAAACTCTATGCGGGCTTTCATATGTCTTGCACTGAGGAGAGGATACTTTTGGGCCACTCTGCCATAAAGCCCCGACTGGTGAAGGGCTGCAGTGATAGTTGACTTTGTGGAACTTTCTCCCATCTCCCTACTGCATCTCTGGAGCTCAGCCACAGTGATCTTTGGGTTCTGCTTTACCTCTCTCACCAAGGCTCTTCTCCCACGATTGCTCAGTTCGGCTGGATGGCCAGGTCTAGGAAGAGTTCTGGTCGTCCCAAACTTCTTCCATTTAAGGAATATGGAGGCCACTGTGCTCTTAGGAACCTTGAGTGTCACAAAAATTCTTTTGTAACCTTAGCCAGATCTGTGCCTTGCCACAATTCTGTCTCTGAGCTCCCTGGGCAGTTCCTTTGACCTCATGATTCTCATTTGCTCTGACATGCACTGTGAGCTGTGAGGTCTTATATAGACAGGTGTGTGCCTTTTTCTAATCAAGTCCAATCAGTTTAATTAAACACAGCTGGACTCCAATGAAGGAGTAAAACCATCTCAAGGAGGATCAGAAGGAAATGCACAGCATGTGAGTTAAATATGAGTGTCATAGCAAAGGGTCTGAATACTTATGACCATGTGATATTTCAGTTTTTCTTTTTTAATAAATTTTTTAATTTTATAATTTAATAATTTTTTAAGTGGGTTCGAGGATGAAAACCCCAAACGGAGTTCAAGCACTGGTGTGAACCCAGTATGAGCATGATGAAACATTACATAAATCAAAGTATGCGCTGTAAATTCAGAATGTATTAGTTTCAAGGATAAAATTGGTCAGTGTTTCTTAAACTGTGAGATTGGCCTCACTACTGTGGCACCCCCTATTTGCTGGTGAGGCACAGCTCTGGATGCAGTTTTGACAGAGGTGATTAGAAGCTATGGAGTCTTTTCTAGGGCTGTATCCTCAATGTAGCCTCATAATTTAGTAATTTTGTACATATTCTAATCTGATACAGAGTTCAGATAATTTAGTTATAGTATGTACTTCGACCACAGATAGCCAGGTATCACTGTGGTCTTATTGATGACGCCCCAGTAGAAAAAGTTTGAGAACCCCTGAACTGTAAGAAACATACATTAAAATGAGAGATGGAATCAGAATGCATCAAAATGTTTTTTGTACAGTATACACCACACAAAAAACAGGTAGTCAAACCGTCACACAGTAAACTTGCCAATGTCATCCTAGGAGTGCTGGTGCAAGACTGCTTTTGTTATTTTACAATCGGCTTTACCCAGAATGAAGTTAGAGAAGATTTTTCTTTATCAGCTGTCATTAGAGATTGTGTAAACAACTCATAGTTTTGTTCAGTGAAGCTTTAGAGCATGCTCCATGCCGAGACTGTCACAACCTCCAGTTGAGGATGCTGGGGATTATACAATGGCAGCTCTCACCTCTTTATTTTAGACGTCAGCCAACAATGAAATATTAATGTTTTATCATCACATACTAGCAAAAGTGGAAAACAGCTATATGTTATGTAATATTTATCTACCGCTGTACTTTGTACAGTATATTAACTTTTCTACTGTTAACATTTACAGCTTAAATTTTGTTACTTAAATTGTTACTTCCATTTTCCCATTTTCACAAATCTGCTGCTGGCTTGAACTAGATCCACCAAATCTCGAAAAGTGATAAATTGTCACTGTAACAGGGCTCAATTTCCCTGTTACAACTAGGAACTGCCTACATATAAGCCTCTGACAGCAGTGACATAGGATGAATGGTGGAGCAGGAAGCTTCACCATTGTTGTCTGAGGATGCAAATAGAGTTGAAACAAGGACATATAACATTAACGTGCCAACCAGGCAGTACAAGCTCTATCATTGCTGGGGGAAGCTGTAGTAGATGCTATGACGAGTACAGTGATAGCTCTGCCCCTGGCTATCCTAAGTATAACTCCATTGAAGTTCAATAGTTTTACTTCTTTCAGTTGACTGATATTACCCCTGACTACAAGACTCATTGCAAACTCAAAGTTATTTTCGGTTATATAGTGAAATTCATTTAACTTGATATTAAGTAATCCAGAAAGTCTGATAAACTAGAATTAGTTTTTTGTTTTGGTTTGTTTTTTTTTAATATGGTTTATCAGAAAAGCAGATGAATAAAACATTATAGATGAGTATTTTATTTTAACATTCTGTTTTAGAATACACATTTTACATCCCTTTCTAATTATGTAGAACAGGGTTTCCAATCTCATTATTTTATTCTGAAAAAATTTTGCCCAAAAATTATGGCTGGCCAACATTTTGTATGGCAAAATTGGAAAACCATAATAAATTATAAAGACTGCTAGAAGTACAGCATATGTCTATAGGTGAGAACACTAATGTAAACTAGCTGCATCTACTGTTACCTCTAAAATAATGATAAATACAGTGCAATAACCCGCATAAGCTACTGCAGCTCACAAATGCAGCAATTTTACAGAAAATCACAAAGCAGCAATTTTTCTTGAAAAAAATCTTTGATTTTTACAACTATCCTTGAATTTACAGATGGCTAGCAACTCTGAGATCAATTAGGTCTCGTTGATGCAAGAGTAAAGGAATTTTACTTTATATTTTTTAAAAAGAGACAAGAAGAAAAATTTAAGCCTATTTTGATTTTCTTTTGCACTAAATATTTACACTTTACTATTTCAATTACCAATGCAACATGCTGTGCATTTCCAAGAAAACCTACACAGATTTATTTAAGCAGATGTGTTGGCAGCAAATGCAGATTATTTATATGATACAAGGAGTCATTACTATTTTCTATTCTCTACATGCTAATAATATAATACATAGCTATGAACTACGGGCAGGATTGTGTTATAGCCCCAATTCACACCGGCTGGACAGTATATAACCGCATGCCGATATCTGATTTGATATATAGATTTTCCTTATTCTATAAATGCATTCATCCAAGACTGGCATAAAAAAGTATCAGGACCCCGACCTAATTGCCACATACAACAGAAGAGAATGAGAACTGGCTCCCAAACTAAACATCTACTTTAATAAGGTGAGGATCTAATCTGTACTTTTCCACCTTTACAGATCACAAGGTAAAATTTAGCTGAGTTCCACTTAATGAAATACACAGACCAACACCAATTTACACATAACAATTTTTTATATCAGTTTTTCCTTCAATCCAATCATCATGTATATGGAGACAAGATAGCTCAATCACAGTGGCATACATATGTACAGATATGTGAGCCATGAGATAACTATCTTTGCAAGACAACGTGGTTTTGCAATATTGGGTCACAAAGTATTATGCTATGTGTGCAGCCATCCAGTATTTGCAATTGGTTTCATAGGAAACTGAAGTCCTTAAATAATCGCTAACTATTCAATACACTTGCATAACTCAATAGTACAAGCAAATATAAGAAACCTTGTAATATATAAAACTGATTCTTTCCTCTCCTTCCTAAACTGATATTCACTCTGCATTATCTGCTTTATTTGACTTGCTAGAACAAGGCAGAACTGATGTTCACAGAGATGTCAGTTTAGGTGAGGAGTGAGCAAGAGCTGTTACAGCAGTATAGGAAATCTAATACATGTATGTTGGTTTTAAGCCCCCCATCCAATATTTCTGGGACCAAGTATACAATTTAATTAAGCCCATATTAGGCTTGATTATCCCATGGGAACCAGAGGTTAGCTTTGCTATTTCTACACTTGGAAGTTCTATAACATCTGGACATGTTTTAATAAATTGTAAGTCAATGTATAGCTAAAAGATGGAACTCTGTTCATCAGGTGTAGAGAGCGGCAAGAGAGTTACATAATTCAACAAGTGTTCTGGGTATTATGCTCCTCTGGGATTACTTTATGTCTCCCTAATTTTATATTTTTGAGGGCTGTAGATATTGGCTAACTCAGGGTATTACATATTTTAAAGATGTCTGGGTTGATAATGTGTTATGTAATATGTAGTATTATTTACCCAACTGCAGGAGAGTTATTGCAAAGTATTTTAGCCTGATTTCTTGAAATTTTTGCAATGATATCATGCCCTTCAAGTCCTGTTTCTGGATTCAGTCAGCCCCTTCTCTGATTATCCATTGTTCAGGGTCTTATCCAAAGGGACTTATTACTGTATTAGGTACACAACTGTTAAATATAAACTTGATTCCAAGCAGTTATCATTACGTCCGAATAGCATAGATAAATTCTTTCCCTTACAGGAGGAGGCGCTGCAGTTCCCTTTTACGTATCTCTATCTGCTATGATGACTCTATGAATCTATATAATACATCAATGTTTTTGATTCTCTATCTGCTTATCTAAAATGAATTGTCTACCCCACTACAGATGTCATAGGTGCCAGGAGGAGAATGCTAATTTCTGACGCCGCATGTGGGAATGTAGCTACATTAACTCCTTCTGGAGGGAAGTGACCACCCTCCTGTCAGAGGTGCTGGCCCTCCAGATCCCCTTACACTGAAGATTTGATTGTCTTGAATGAGGAAGTGTGCCCCCACATACCTGTATTCTACTTAGAGAATCTTTCTTTATGGCCAGAAAGGCAATTCAACTTTGCTAAATGAGGGAACACTCTCCATCTTTATCCCAGTGGGGATCTTTCATTAATAAAATGCCTCAAATGCCCTCAGAAATGCCAAAAGGTGTGGGCACCATGGTGTATTTCACCTATTATTCTACCTTCCACAAATGCCTGGAGCTCAGCTGTGTCTCGCCTGCAGGCACCCTTTTTGATCCTTTGTCCTAAATGTGAACTGAATCTATTATGCTTTTTACTTCCTTTCAAATAGTACAACTGTTACATTTCAAATATGAGTGAATTTCTCAAGATTCATTTCATTTTGAGTTTGAATGGCACAGATTTAAGAATCGTTTCGGGTCGAACAAGTTCGGTATGAACCACACCTTAAAATGGTTTAGAACATAGTGTAGAACTCTCTTGGTGCTCCAAGGAACCTATATACCAAATTTCTAGCTCTATAAGGCAAACACAGCCAAAATTATTTCGAAGTGAAAGTGACATGTAAGTCTATGGAAAAACAGATGGTAAGCAGTGGATACAAACTCTGAGTTTAACCATAAACTGCGCTGACACTCACTTTTTCACATTTTAACATTTAAAACGCTCCACAGATTACTCTTTTATTGGGGAAAGGTGCTTGTCCTTGTTTTTTTAGACACACAAGGTTGTTATATTGCAAAAGGAATGATTTTGTAAAATTAGCCCATTTTGATGACATGTAAGTGCTACAGGCTTTTTGTTATTGAGGAGACATAATTGAGGCTGTGAGCTACTTGAAGAGTAAAGAAGAATTGGCTTTTCAAAAAAAAAGGCACCAAAAATTATCCCTAAAATGGGAACAAATGTGAAATCAAAATGTTTTATGACAATACTGTGGAATGTGATGGTGGACCAGGTCGCAGGGTATGTCTGGCTAAGTGGTCATGGCTAGAGATGGGTGAACCTCTCAAGATTTGTTTCGTGTTCGGCGGCTCGGGTCCCTGTTTCGTTTCAGGTGGAACAATTTCGGTACAAACCACACCTTAAAAGGTCTTAAAACATAGTGTAGATAGGATCTTAGGATCCTATCTATCTAATTGCTAGCTCTCGAAGGCAAACAGCAGAAGTTATGTTAAAATGAAAAGTGACATTATTATACTTGGGGGTCTCTTCAGACCCCAGAGGCGCAGGAAGTTGTAAAAAAATTTTTAAAAAAATTCATATTCACCTTCCATTACCTCTTTGGGCACCTAGTGCTCTGGGGTCTAAAGAAACTATTATTTTATTTTATAAACTAATTATTTTAGTTCATTCAAGACACACTTGTTCAGTTTTGTAAAAAAACAAACAATTTAGAACGTTTGGGCTGAACCCGACTGAATTCGCCCATTTCTAGTGGCAGCTGTGGCAACATGAGAGGCAGTGCGGCATGGAATAATATGATGGACCAGGACATGTTAGTGCTTCACCTCCTCTGCCAGTTCCACAGCTCCAAGTGCCAGGAGTAAAGATGGGTGAGAGGAGGTATAAAAAAAAAAAAAAAATATGCTCACCTTCCATTACCTCTCTTGGACCTCCTCGCAGTCTCTGGCACTTTCCTTGTGATGTCTGATGCTCTTCTGTGATATCATCAGCCAGGGTTCAGCACTGAGGCCTTTGATTGGGCCTCAGTGGTGATCTGGGCACGCCGAGCACCATGACGTCATGACGCTTGGCGTGCCCATGTGACTTCTGGTGGCCCGGACGTCACAAGTAAAGTGCCAGATGCCGCTAGGAGGCCCAAGAGAGGTAATGGAAGATAAGTATAAATGTTTTTTAGTTTTTACACCTCCCCTGGGTCTCCATGTATTATACTCTGGGGTTTGAAGAGACCCTAGAGTATAATAATGTCACTTTTCACTATGACATAACTTCGGATGTGTTTGCCTAGAAATTGTATAGCTAGGGTCATAGGAGCCCTAAGGGTATTCTATACTGTGTTTAAATCAATTTAAAGTGTGGTTTGTACCAAGCTTGTTTATACTGAAACGAACCGGGTCCTGAGCCACCAAACCTGAACAAGATAGGAATCTTGAGAAGGTCGCCTATCTCGACTCCTGACACTTGGAACTGGTAGGTGAGGTGGATTGAGAGCGAACAGAGGTCACCTGGGTACGTGTGCGACTGGCAGTAGTCTCCCTAAACACTTTGGTAAGCTAGATGAACAGCCTATCCAGATAGTATTCTAATTTTTTTCCTTTTGAGAAGCAGGGATGAATTCCTCCATTTTGTCTTTACAGCGAGGGTCTAAGAGTAGTGCCATCCAGAGATAAGGGTTAGCCTCCTCTCCTGGCTGTGTCTGTGACATATCAATGGCCCCCTCTGCATCCAAGGGAGAGTCTTCCTCTCCTCCATCTCCTCCTCTTCCAGTCTAGGAGTCACAGTTGCCCTACCATAATGACCCTGACCCAGATCCTCATCTTCATCCTCCTCCATCAACACAGGGCAATGACGTTGACTAAGAGGTGGAAACTGTTCCTCTTCTTCAGGTGTCCTGCCGTGCATTCCCGGTTCTTCTGTTCCGGTGGCGTCTCCAAGGTCTCTTCCAGCGTTCAGCTGAAGCCGCTGATTGGTCTCAGCGGTCACATGAGATGTCACAGGTAGTTCAGCTGAACGCCGGAAGAGACCCGTGAGACGCCGCCGGAGCAGAAGAACCAGGACATGCAGGAGGACACCAGAGCAACGGGGACAGGTGAGTATGCGTTTTTTTTTATTTGTTTCACTGCCCCCAGCTGATTTAAACGTTAAAAGCGTTGTACATTTTTTCCTGGACAACCCCTTTAATCATAGTGATTGTATTCTGATACTGTGTGTATGCCTTTTTTTTTTTGTTGTTTTTTTTTTACAAACAAGTATTTCAAGAAAAGTCAGATTTAAATAATAGAGGTTTTTTTTTTTTAGATAAACAGAGGCTGCAATACTGTATATATGTTCAGAAAAACAAAACAAGAAAAAGCTTTTAGGAAATTATTTTAATATTTTTTCAGATTAACAACACTATGTATTTGGTGAGCAGTGTAGAAAATAAAAAACCCAATAAATAACAAGGGGTTTTTTTCATACTAGCACAGTCTAGACTGTACATTAGGTGAGCAACAAAAAAATGCTTAAATAACAGATTTTTTTTAGATTAGCGGAGGCTGCAAGACTGTATATATGTGCAGCAAAAAAAGAACACTTTAGAAATTATATGAATATATTTTTCAGATTAACAAAACTACATCACACTGTGCATTTGGTGGTGGAAAATGAAAAAAAGAATGAGACAACAAGAGTTTTTTTTTAGTGTAGGCTAGGCTGTATATTGGGTGAACAACAAAAAACACTTAACCCTCAGGCAACAAGTGCCATACTATTACGGCACTGCCACCTGGTTTTAGAGGACAGCTGCCATACTATTACTGTAACTGACAGCTAACACTGTGTTCCATTAGTTGGAGCTCAGGTTTTAACCCCTTAGATTTTACGGTCAAACATGACTGCGGCATTTAAGGAGTGCAGCTTATTTAATGACCCCCATGGCCCCCCCCCCTTCCCCAAGATCAGAGGGTGCCAATATGTATTTTTGGCAGCCCAGGAGCTGACTAGTGCCCCCGGGCTGCCAGGATCCCCAATACCTGGAAGAAGTAAGTCTATGCATCTCCATAGGCTGACTTCCTCTATACACTGCAATACATGTGTATTGCAGTGTATAGTACTGAACCAGTGATCAGATCATCGTTAGTTCAGGTTCCGTAGTGTTACATCAAGAAAATGTAAAAGAAAAGTGTAAAAAACAAAAATAAAATGTGGTAAAAAAAAATTAATAAATTAATAAAGCCCCAAAACTACCTCTTTCCTACATACATTCATATGAAAAAGTTTGGGCACCCCTATTAATCTTAATCATTTTTAGTTCTAAATATTTGAATGTTTGCAACAGCCATTTCAATTTGATATATCTAATAACTGATGGACACAGTAATATTTCAGGATTGAAATGAGGTTTATTGTACTAACAGAAAATGTGCAATATGCATTAAACCAAAATTTGACTGGTGCAAAAATTTGGGTACCCTTATCATTTAATTGATTTGAATACTCCTAACTACTTTTTACTGACTTACTGAAGCACAAAATTGGTTTTTTAACCTCACTGAGCTTTGAACTTCATAGCCAGGTGTATCCAATCATGAGAAAAGGTATTTAAGGTGGCCAATTGCAAGTTGTTCTCCTATTTGAATCTCCTCTGAAGAGTGGTATCATGGGCTCCTCAAAACAACTCTCAAATGATCTGAAAACAAAGATTGTTCAACATAGTTGTTAAGGGGAAGGATACAAAAAGTTGTCTTAGAGATTTAACCTGTCAGTTTCCACTGTGAGGAACATAGTAAGGAAATGGAAGACCACAGGGACAGTTCTTGTTAAGCCCAGAAGTGGCAGGCCAAGAAAAATATCAGAAAGGCAGAGAAGAAGAATGGTGAGAACAGTCAAGGACAATCCACAGACCACCTCCAAAGAGCTGCAGCATCATCTTGCTGCAGATGGTGTCACTATGCATCGGTCAACAATACAGCACACTTTGCACAAGGAGAAGCTGTATGGGAGAGTGATGCGAAAGAAGCCGTTTCTGAAAGCACGCCACAAACAGAGTCGCCTGAGGTATGCAAAAGCACATTTGGACAAGCCAGCTTCATTTTGGAAGAAGGTCCTGTGGACTGATGAAACAAATATTGAGTTGTTTGGTCATACAAAAAGGCGTTATGCATGGCGTCAAAAAAACACAGCATTCCAAGAAAAACACTTGCTACCCACTGTAAAATTTGGTGGAGGTTCCATCATGCTTTGGGGCTGTGTGGCCAATGCCGGCACCGGGAATCTTGTTAAAGTTGAGGGTTGCATGGATTCAACTCAGTATCAGCAGATTCTTGAGAATAATGTACAAGAATCAGTGACGAATTTGAAGTTACGTCGGGGATGGATATTTCAGCAAGACAATGATCCAAAACACAGCTCCAAATCTACTCAGGCATTCATGCAGAGGAACAATTACAATGTTCTGGAATGGCCATCCCAGTCCCCAGACCTGAATATCATTGAACATCTGTGGGATAATTTGAAGCGGGCTGTCCATGCTCGGCGACCATCAAACTTAACTGGAATTGTTTTGTAAAGAGGAATGGTCAAAAATACCTTCATCCAGGATCCAGGAACTGATTAAAAGCTACAGGAAGCGACTAGAGGCTGTTAGTTTTGCAAAAGGAGGCGATCTACTAAATATTATGTCACTTTTCTGTTGAGGTGCCCATACTTTTGCACCGGTCAAATTTTGGTTTAATGCATATTGCACATTTTCTGTTAGTACAATAAACCTCATTTCAATCCTGAAATATTACTGTGTCCATCAGTTATTAGATATATCAAATTGAAATGGCTGTTGCAAACACCCAAATATTTAGAACTAAAAATGATTAAGATTAATAGGGGTGCCCAAACTTTTTCATATGACTGTATTAGGAATTATATAAAAAAAAAACTAAAAATTAATAAAAACAATACATACATCGGTATGTCTGTAACAACCTGTACAATAAAAGTTATTAAACATTATTTAACCTGCCCAGTGAACACAGAAAAAAAAAAGGTAAAAAAATGCCAGAAACAATGATTTTTCGACATCTCACCTTACTAAAAATGCTATAAAAAGTATATACAGTTAGCTCATAATCTCCCTCTATCCAGTTAAGTAGATAGAACATCTTTTATCTGTAAATGTATACAATTCTATCTAGCCTAAGTAATGTTCTTTTAACTAAATACATTATATGAACAAATCTCTTTGGTAGTTTGCTACAAGATATCAGTATGGAGTCCAGGCTGTTTAGCTCATAGAGCATTGCATAAGAGCATCAATCATTATGTATGGGTTTTCTACTTTCATTCATTAACAGTAAACAAATATGTTAAAAATGTTAAGGTACTCAAACATAAAGTACTGTATATTGAAAAGCCGTATAATAGCATTTAATTTGTATAATGATTAAATATTAGCAAACTGATAATTACACCAGAAAACCATTTTAAATTAATGTTAGTTCCTATTAGTCCTTTTAATCTTTTATAGCTTTGCCTCCTATATGATATATTGGGACACTAACAGATTGCCTAAAATAACCATGACAAATAACATTGGGAGGAAGGGGGTTGACAAATCCCTTATGCCACTCTTGTGGTGTAAAATAGTTGCAAATCAGTGATAGTCGCAAGTGGTGTTTCTGCACTGGCCTCAACATTTTTAAGAACATGGGTGGTGCAGGGCATGGGTGGGGCCACTTTACACTCCATACTTATGATGCCAGACTCTGCATGACTCTCACCACTGTGCAAGACACCTTGACATATTTATTAAAACTCATGCCAGTTTTCTGGTGTAAGCTATAATAGAAATATTTGCCAGTTTCTAACTGACATAGATGTCCATTCTGACACAGGAACGTGTACCTGATTTATGAAGAGGAAAGAGCCTCTTCATAAACCAGATGTGCCCAGCACCAGTTGAAGTCTTTATTAAGACTGGTGTACCTAAAAAACCTGTTACTGTTACATTGTAAGGTAAAGGAATCACAGTTTCTGGTTCTAAACTCAGCAGTAAAGCCTAATCTAATAAAGGGATAGGCTGTTTGTTTACTGTATAAACTGCCAGAGCTTGACTAAGTATAAAACCACTTTTTCAAATTATAGTCTTTACATGAAAATACACTGTGTAGATCCTCTAAAACATCTAACCTATGTGCTAGCAATTTATGGTTGGCCTGATTATACTGAAAAGAAGCTGAAAAAGATAAAATATTGGTGTGTCTGAAAAGAGTCAGACGGCATAAATCATAGTCCTTGAGACAACATTACATCTGATGTTCGTTTTCAAAAGACTAAACAATAGAAAGTCTGGAATGGGCTATGTTGTTGTATGCACTGAAAGGTCAGAAAATGTTCTTAGAACACTAGGCTGTCAAATCTTTACCACTTTTAAAAATCTAGTCCATCATATTGTCATTTAAAAGTGTTTTAAGATCTATTGATCACAAAACAGTGGTATGCATGTCTAAACCTTTAAAAGGTACCAATAGTTCCCTTAGGGTTGCATCCTCATATGCAACCTTGCTGGAACTTGATGTGGAATGGTTATCTTTCCTCTACTCTCTCAATCTCTACCGAGTAAACAGCAGCCTTCATTAATCTCCATGCTACCTAGGTAAACTGCACCTTATGCCCTTAAGGTAGACTCAAACCAGAGGTGATCTCAATGGGAACTGTGACCCCATTAGTTATACAGTAGCCAACGAAATAGCGGTTGGACATATACAGTGGGTACGGAAAGTATACAGACCCCTTTAAATTTGTCTCTCTTTGTTTCATTGCAGCCATTTGCTAAAAGTAAAAAAGTTCATTTTATTTCTTACGCTTAATGTACGCTCAGCACCCCATCTTGACAGAAAAAAAAACCTGAAATGTTGATATTTTTGCAAATTTATTAAAACAGAAAAACTGAAATATCACATGGTCATAAGTATTCAGACCCTTTGCTGTGACACTCATATTTAACTCACATGCTGTCCATTTCCTTCTGATCCTCCATGAGATGGTTCTACTCCTTCATTGGAGTCCAGCTGTGTTTAATTAAACTGATTGGACTAGATTAGGAAAGGCACACACCTGTCTATATAAGACCTCACAGCTCACAGTGCATGTCAGAGCAAATGAGAATCATGAGGTCAAAGGAACTGCCCAAGGAGCTCAGAGACAGAATTGTGGCAAGTCACAGATCTGGCCAAGGTTACAAAAGAATTTCTGCAGCACTCAAGGTTCCTAAGAGCACAGTGGCCTCCATAATCCTTAAATGGAAGAAGTTTAGGATGACCAGAACTCTTCCAAGACCTGGCCGTCCAGCCAAACTGAGCAATCATGGTAGAAGAGCCTTGGTGAGAGAGGTAAAGAAGAACCCAAAGATCACTGTGACTGAGCTCCAGAGATGCAGTAGGGAGATGGGAGAAAGTTCCACAAAGTCAACTATCACTGCAGCCCTCCACCAGTCGGGGCTTTATGGCAGAGTGGCCCAAAGGAAGCCTCTCCTCAGTGCAAGACATATGAAAGCCCGCATAGAGTTTGCCAAAAAACACATGAAGGACTCCCAGACTATGAGAAATAACATTCTCTGGTCTGATGAGACAAAGATTGAACTTTTTGGCATTAATTCTAAGCGGTATGTGTGGAGAAAACCAGGCACTGCTCATCACCTGCCCAATACAATCCGAACAGTGAAACATGGTGGTGGCAGCATCATGCTATGGGGGTGTTTTTCAGCTGCAGGGACAGGACGACTGGTTGCGATTGAAGGAAAGATGAATGCAGCCAAATACAGAGATATCCTAGAAATAGAGTGCTATGGGCTGAAGGTTCATCTTCCAACAAGACAATGACCCTAAGCACACAGCTAAAATAACAAAGGAGTGGCTTCGGAACAACTCTGTGACCATTCTTGACTGGCCCAGCCAGAGCCCTGACCTCAACCCAATTGAGCATCTCTGGAGAGACCTGAAAATGGCTGTCCACCAACGTTCACCATCCAACTTTACGGAACTGGAGAGGATCTGCAAGGAAGAATGGCAGAGAATCCCCAAATCCAGATGTGAAAAACTTACATCATTCCCAAGAAGACTCAGGGCTGTACTAGCTCAAAAGGGGGCTTCTACTCAATACTAAGGAAAGGGTCTGAATACTTATGACCATGTGATATTTCAGTTTTTCTTTTTCAATAAATGTGCAAAAATATCTACATTTCTGTTTTTCTTCTGTCAAGATGGGGTGCTGAGTGTACATTAATGAGAAATAAAATGAACTTTTTTGCTTTTAGCAAATGGCTGCAATGAAACAAAGAGTGAAAAATTTAAAGGGGTCTGAATACCTTCCGTACCCACTGTAGTTGTTGCAGTCTTTAACTTGAAACTGATAACTTGCAGCAGTGCGATATCACCCATAAAAGCCAATGAAAACGTTACATTAAAGTTTGCTGCAACTGTTGTTCATTTAACTTACTAACTGTAATATTAAACTTTGATACTACTAAAGAGTAGGTTTGTAACATCCGCAATCACTAGATGATGTAGATTATAACCTCTCCCCGTTCCTATAAAGCCACATACAAAAAGGGTATATAAACATACATCTCCCCCGACCATATTGCCAACCTGCTAAGCACCAAGCAATATTCTACAGAAACTACTTATTAGCAAACCTCCTTGCCACTTAGTGCCCACCGTATTTGGGTATCAATTTGGCTATGTATAGCTGTATTACTGTCCTCAGAGACCAAGAACAATGGAGAGGTGGACCACTAAAATAGTGGTAACAAACGTAGTCCAACTGACCCCACTGACTATAATGGGGTCCATTGGGTGTCATTTTAAAACTAAAACTGGTGGTGGAAAAAGTCCTCTGTGATTTTCAGGAGGACATTGTGATGGAGTCTCCAACTGAGAATCAGGCACAAATGTGAACTTAGCCTTAATAGTTATGCATATGGTCAAAAAGGACTCGTTCAATAAAATTAACACTAAAAGAAAAAACAAAAAACAATAATAATGATGCTTCACAGTTCTCTAAGTAACCCACAATGTGGAAAATGTGCATTTTAGTAAAACTATACAATACTATGGCAGGTTTTCCAACATAAAAAGCACAATAATGATTTCCAGTAACACCTACACTCTATATTTCCAGCCTCTAATGAGAATTTCTGTCTTTTGGGAATGCCAGGGAAACAGAAAATGTTCTCATTTCATGCTATTGTTTGATCAATACATTCAAGAAAATAAACCTGTTATATTTCGGTGTAATTTCCCATTGCTTCTTGTCACCTATGTAGCACTGAGCTACCACCCACACATAAAGAACACAGCTAAATTACCTTTATCATTCTCACTACCACACATGTGCCCCCCGTCACCCATTTGTATAAAAACTAACTCTTTTAACAAAAAAGCTTCTCAAAGTTTAAAAGGAGAAAAGCTAAGCTGAAGCAACAGCTGACACATAAAAGAATGTATGTAACATACCCTTTATCATTAATAGTCTAACAAATAATGATTAGGAGCTATGTGAGATAAAATGCTCTTTTTTCCTCTCCAAGGCAGTATGACAGGTGTTGCTAGGTAACTCTGGTTCATTTCCCATCATACCAGAGCACAAAAGCTTCCTTACTCAGTCTTCATCTCATATATAAATATCAATGCAGGCTCTGGCTAGAATTCTCAGTATAATTCACAAAGCCATTCAGAGAAACCTGAAGCACTGGAGTCTTAAAATATTTCTAGCAGAGATAGTAACGTTTAGATTACAGTATTTGGGTTAATTGTACTTCTTCATATCCTAAAATCATGTGTGAGATTGGCATATTGAGTGTACAGCAATGGTCTATTATTATAGCGGCATATTAAAATTGTCAGTATAAAGCTATCAATTCTTTAAAGGAGTTTGTCCACTAACAAAACCTCGTTTATATGCACCACATAGGGGACAAGGATCTGATTGCAAGACAAGAAAGGGGATCTCCAAGTCTCCTCTGTGAGTGAAGTGGTAGTGCATGTGTGATCACCACTGCACTCACTATTAAGGAACTGACAAAACACTGTATTTTGCTATGACAAAAGACACATAGAAGGGAATGAAGCAGTGAACATGTATGCAAACTGCAGCTCTGTTCATACAGGGGACATGGGGACCCTCATACTCAATATAGATGAGGGTCTCAGAAGTCAGGCCCCCAGTGAAATATTTTTCCTGTATCCTATGGATGGAGACACATTACATAGTTAAATAGTACAGTTGTAAAACTACTTATGTCCATCAAGTTCAACCAAGAGATGGGAAAGGGCATGAGTGAAAGATGCATGAAGGAAATAAGCATTCTAAGTGTTGTTATTGCAGAAATCTCTTGATATATTTACAGCAACCCAGAGGAAGTGTGGAGAGGACTGGGGAAGTAGTAGACATGATGGAGGTGGTTGGAATAGTAGTAGACATGATGGAGGTGGTTGGAATAGTAGTAGACATGATGGAGGTGGTTGGAATAGTAGTAGACATGATGGAGGTGATCGGAATAGTAGTAGACATGATGGAGGTGGTAGTTCTCTGTCTGGGTCTCATCACCCCATTCACAGTGGCTAAGCTCTTGGCTGATGCACAGATGAGGGCGTTCCTGCTACAAACTGCTCTTTTGCCCTCCATCTTCCGGATGGCAGAATGGAGTTTAGTTTCATTACAGAGTGCTACACTACCTGCTTTGCCTCAGCTATTCTCTGGTGCTTTGCACCCATACCCTGCAGCAGCTACTAACCCCTCTTGTGCTGCACTACTAGACTTTGTAACTACCGACTGTCCCATTGGCTGATAATGATTAACTGTGATTTAAACCCTACCTGACCTATCAGCCTCTGAGGATTGTGTACTGTATGTTGTTTCTGCATTTGGACCTGTTGAGTCCTGTTTAGCTGTGGATTCTGCCTCTTGCCACCTGGTTCAGCCTATATCTTAAAGAGGACCTTTCACGTCCTCATGTATATGCTGTTTTACATACCTCTAGAAAGCTGACAGCGCACTGAATTCAGCGCGCCGTATGCTTTACCGGTATGTGCCCCGGGGCTGGAGCTATCGCGGATCTAAATTTCACCGTTCACTGTCAAAAGGGCATTCCTGACAGTCTAGCTGCGCTGTGAGGAAGGCCCTTCTCTAGAATCCCATCCACTTTGCTGTGACTGTAAAACGCAGCAGTTTTTTCTGCTGGGTTTCTGCTGCGGGCAAACCGCAGTGTTTACGCCATGTAGGGCCTAAGCCTATAAAGATATTGTCCAGGTAAAAATTTTAGATTTTCAATAGACTGGAGGAGGTGAAAAAAAAAAAAAAAAAATCATACTCACCTTTACCCGGTCTGGTCCTGTCAGTCCATTTTTGTCTTCCCTGCCACATGTGAACACTGAAGCCAATCAGCGGCCTCAGCGAAGGGCACATAACATCACTACTTGCGGGCGAGCAGTTTCACTTTGAGTAGACAGCCCAGCAGAAGGACTGGACCGCACTGGGAGGACACCAGAGCACAGGGGACAGGTGAGTATGATTTTTTTTTTTTAATTTATTCACCTCCCCCTGCCTATTTTATAAATATTTTTTTTGCCCTGACAACGTCTTTAAGCAATTTTGAGGGAATGGAACCATTGAATACTCTAGGTGCTGTTCTAAGGATGGAGTGTAGTGACACTCCTCAGTAGATCTCTGCTTTGGCTACTGTTAGGAGCTCAGATAGAGGTATGGGGTCAGGTGTAATCAGAATTGAGAGAAGCAGCAGAACTGAACCTAACGACCGCTAGCGGGAAAAAAACATAACCAAAGTGCAACACACCCAGTATGAGCCAAAGCCAATCTCAGGACATTTTCACCAGAGCTCCTAGTGGTGGAGATGGACTTGGCAGAATCCTAGACTGGAGTTGACAACACAGAGGAATGTGTCACAAATTGATTACCCGTGAGCAGAAGCCAGAGAGCAGAATCACAAACAACTCACCAAAGAGTAAACGACAGAGCAGGGTCAGCAGCGGAGATAGCAGCGAAGTACAGGAGCGAGTGATGGAAGGAGAAGTCGAGGTACGTAGCTATAGTCAAAATGCCAGAGAGGGCAAGTACAGCAGAGTCGTAACCCAAAGAGAAGTCCAAGTACACAATCCGAAGGTCAGAGCCAGAGAAACACAGCAGCAGGAAGAGGAAGCAACAGGGACAGGAGCCAAAACCACGGTGAAACCAATAATTGGCATGGAGGAGAGAAATGGAGGGGATTATAAAGACCTGAACCGGCCCACAAATTAAAGCACAATTTCTTAAAGGGGAATTCGTCTCTGTGGACCCAGCAGTCTTAAAGGGGTCACAGCAGACGTCACAACCCTAACAGCTACAGTCATATGTTGGGTATACACAGTACAATGGTCACTCTATATTTAGGAGAACCTGGGAGCCACTTCATCAGGTCTGGTCTGGAGGTGGTATGTATCAACACCTCAGTGTTGTTCTCTGATATGCAGCCATTATGTCATCCAGGAACTGTCTAATTGTTCCACTGTAAGGTGCATCAATACTGTACTAATTGTAAGACATGGATGGAAGAGAGTGAGATCCAGTACACAGTGCCAAGGACTATTAATTTTTTTTAAAGCAGCAGTGGGCTATCTTTTCCTGAGGGGCACCTTTGCAACCATGTCTGTTCCACATATGGTATGTCCCACCCTGATTTATCCATACTGTATGTCTCTGTGACTCCAATTTCATATAGTGAAAGATGTACTGTACTTTATTGCCTTTTCAGGTATAATATGGTTGTTCATAAATGCACCATATGTAATGTAAAATACTGTAAATCAGTATGGATATACTGAAGGAATACTAACATTTCAGATTTATGTGAACTCTTATGAACTGTGGGGGATGTGAATAATATGTTCGGAATACAGGCTCAAAAAAAAGTACCCAGGCTAAGACCACTTTCACTCTGCATTATATTGTGTTTTGTAGATGTGTTGGTTTCAGTCCTGGTTTGGCTTACAAATATGACAAAATAGCGACCTACTTTTCTACTGCCTTGTGAAAAATGTGTAAGGCTGAGAACAAAACTTGGAAAGCTTTGGCTCAAAAATCTGCAACAAAATCTGCAACAACAAACACAGCTTTTCTGCAGTGTGTAGCCTCAACCTAAGACTAACAGCACACAATCTTGGTTATGTTTGGATTGTTTGCTGTCTGTGGTTAATTTAAAATATATATATACAGTACAGACCAAAAGTTTGGACACACCTTCTCATTCCAACAGTTTTCTGTATTTTCATGACTATAAAAATTGTAGATTCACACTGAAGGCATCAAAACTATGAATTAACACATGTGGAATTATATACTTAACAAAAAAGTGTGAAACAACTGAAAATATGTCTTATATTCTAGGTTCTTCAAAGTAGCCACCTTTTGCTTTGATTACTGCTTTGCACACTCTTGGCATTCTCTTGATGAGTTTCAAGAGGTAGTCACCTGAAATGGTCTTCCAACAGTCTTGAAGGAGTTCCCAGAGATGCTTAGCACTTGTTGGCCCTTTTACCTTCACTCTGCGGTTCAGCTCACCCCAAACCATCTCGATTGGGTTCAGGTCTGGTGACTGTGGAGGCCAGGTCATCTGGCGTAGCACCCCATCACTCTCCTTTTTGGTCAAATAGCCCTTACACAGTCTGGATGTGTGTTTGGGGTCATTGTCCTGTTGAAAAATAAATGATGGTCCAACTAAACGCAAACCGGATGGAATAGCATGGTGCTGCAAGATGCTGTGGTCACCATGCTGGTTCAGTATTCCTTCAATTTTGAATAAATCCCCAACAGTGTCACCAGCAAAGCACCCCCACACCATCACACCTCCTCCTCCATGCTTCACGGTGGGAACCAGGCATGTAGAGTCCATTCGTTCACCTTTTCTGCGTCGCACAAAGACACGGTGGTTGAAACCAAAGATCTCAAACTTGGATTTATCAGACCAAAGCACAGATTTCCACAGGTCTAATGTCCATTCCTTGTGGCTACTTTGAAGAACCTAGAATATAAGACATATTTTCAGTTGTTTCACACTTTTTTGTTAAGTATATAATTCCACATGTGTTAATTCATAGTTTTGATGCCTTCAGTGTGAATCTACAATTTTTATAGTCATGAAAATACAGAAAACTCTTGGAATGAGAAGGTGTGTCCAAACTTTTGGTCTGTACTGTATATATTTTTTTTAAATTTCTACACTTTTCTATCTATCCATAAAAAATGTACATCAAACAGATCAACCATTTTTTTTTTTTTTTTACATTTCATCTACTGTTCTATGTGTCTGGTTTCATGAAAAATGGACATCACATGGATGGTATTTGTGTGCTGACCATGATTTTTACTGACCCATAGACTTTAAAAGGACTCCATGTTGCTCAAAAAGGACCAAAATAGAGCATGTCTGTTCTTTTGTTGGTCTATGTAATCCAACCGCTACCTGCTCTCACCCCCCTCCTTTGAAGTCCACTCGGTTCGCATTTACTCGCCCTCCAACCTCCAACTGGCCGTCATATATCGACCATCATTATGGGTGATTTCAACATCCCCATTAACACAAACCACCCCCCCACTTCCAGTCTCCTGTCACTCACTGCCTCCTTTGGTCTCTCTCAATGGTCCTCCTCTGCCACCCACACAAAGGGGCACACTCTCGACCTCATATTCACCTGCCTCTACTCCCTAGTCAACCTCTGTAACTCTCTGTTCACGCTCTCTGACCACAACCTGCTGACATTCTCTTCCCTCTCCTCTGTTATACACCCCCAAACCCTAAACCAACACACCCCCACAGGAAACTTAATCGCCTTGACATCTGCACGCTTACAGACTCTCTCCTACCGCTCGCGAAAACATATTCTCACTCCAGGATGCAGATACCACCGCTGACTTCTACAATACCACCATTACTTCAGCCCTTGACTCTGTGGTCCCCTTTACTAACACCAGAGCCCGACCGATCAATAGACAACCCTGGCACACTGACCTGACTAAAAAACTGAGACGTGCCTCACGGGTTGCAGAACGCCTCTGGAAGAAAAGCCACTTGGAAGAGGACTTCCTTAAGTACAAAGAGGCAGTTCTCACATTCAAGAACGCACTCACCTGCAAAACAGGTCTACTTCACACTAATACAGTGGGGAAAAAAAGTATTTAGTCAGCCAGCAATTGTGCAAGTTCTCCCACTTAAAAAGATGAGAGAGGCCTGTAATTGACATCATAGGTAGACCTCAACTATGAGAGACAAAATGAGAAAACAAATCCAGAAAATCACATTGTCTGATTTTTTAAAGAATTTATTTGCAAATTATGGTGAAAAATAAGTATTTGGTTACCTACAAACAAGCAAGATTTCTGGCTCTCACAGACCTGTAACTTCTTCTTTAAGAGGCTCCTCTGTCCTCCACTCATTACCTGTAGTAATGGCACCTGTTTGAAATTGTTATCAGTATAAAAGACACCTGTCCACAACCTCAAACAGTCACACTCCAAACTCCACTATGGTGAAGACCAAAGAGCTGTGGAAGGATACCAGAAACAAAATTGTAGACCTGCACCAGGCTGGGAAGACTGAATCTGCAATAGGCAAGCAGCTTGGTGTGAAGAAATCAACTGTGGGAGCAACAATTAGAAAATGGAAGACATACAAGACCACTGATAATCTCCCTCGATCAGGGGCTCCACGCAAGATCTCACCCCGTGGGGTCAAAATGATCACAAGAACAGTGAGCAAAAATCCCAGAACCACACGGGGGGACCTAGGGAATGACCTGCAGAAAGCTGGGACTAACGTAACAAAGGCTACCGTCAGTAACACACTACGCCGCCAGGGACTCAGATCCTGCAGTGCCAGACGTGTCCCCCTGCTTAAGTCAGTACATATCCGGGGCTTTCTGAAGTTTGCTAGAGAGCATTTGGATGTTCCAGAAGAGTATTGGGAGAATGTCATATGGTCAGATGAAACCAAAGTAGAACTGTTTGGTAAAAACACAACTCGTCATGTTTGGAGGAGAGTGAATGCTGAGTTGCACCATACCTACTGTGAAGCATGGAGGTGGCAACATCATGCTTTGGGGCTATTTGTCTGCAAAGGGAACAGAACGACTGATCCGTGTACATGAAAGAATGAATGGGGCCATGTATCGTGAGATTTTGAGTGCAAACCTCCTTCCATCAGCAAGGACATTGAAGATGAAACGTGGCTGGGTCTTTTAGTATGACAATGATCCCAAGCACACCGCCAGGGTAACGAAGGAGCGGCTTCGTAAGAAGCATTTCAAGGTCCTGGAGTGGCCTAGCCAGTCTCCAGATCTCAACCCCATAGAAAACCTTTGGAGGGAGTTGAAAGTCCGTGTTACCCAGCGACAGCCCCAAAACATCACTGCTCTAGAGGAGATCTGCATGGAGGAATGGGCCAACATACCAGCAACAGTGTGTGCCAATCTTGTGAAGACTTACAGAAAACGTTTGACCTCTGTCATTGCCAAGAAAGGATATATAACAAAGTATTGAGATGAACGTTTGTTATTGACCAAATACTTATTTTCCACCATAATTTGCAAATAAATTCTTTAAAAATCAGACAGTGTGATTTTCTGGATATATTATCTCATTTTGTCTCTCATAGTTGAAGTCTACCTATGATGTCAATTACAGGCCTATCTCATCTTTTTAAGTGGGAGAACTTGCACAGTTGGTGGCTGACTAAATACTTTTTTTTCCCCACTGTATCTGTCCTATCCCGCAACCCCAAACAACTATTCACTACCTTCAACTCCCTTCTCCGTCCTCCTGCGCCCCCCCCAACATCACTTATCACAGCTGATGACTTTGCCTCTTATTTCAAAAGCAAAATTGACACCATCAGAGACAGTATCACCCTACACCCCCGACAACCCCCCCACCCAATTGTCCTGTGCTTTTCATCTCTAACCTGTTTCTCCACCGTCACTGATGAAAAGCTCTCCATCCTAATCTCTAAATCCCACCTCACCTCCTGCACGCTTGACCCCATCCAGTCACATCTCATCCCCAAACTCTCTGAAGTCATTACTCCTGCCCTAACCCATCTCTTCAACCTATCCCTAACCAATGGATTCTTCCCTTACGCCTTCAAACATGCTACCGTCACACATATACTTAAGAAACCCTACCTCGACCCGTCCTTTCCAGCCAATTATCGCCCCATCTCACTGCTCCTATACGCCTCTAAACTGCTGGAGCAACACGTCCACTCCGAACTATCCTCCTATCTCTTGTCCAATGTGCTCTTTGACAGACTACAGTCAGGCTTCAGATTCCATCACTACACAGAAACTGCCCTAACCAAGGTCACTAATGACCTTCTAACTGCCAAAGCCAAGCGTCACTACTCTGTACTCCTCCTCCTCGACCTCTCCTGTCTTTGACACAGTCGACCATTCCCTACTGTTACAAACGCTCTCATCCCTTGGCATGTCAGACCTGGCCCTTTCCTGGATCTCCTCATACCTCACCAACCGCACATTCAGTGTCTCCCACTCGCATACCACCTCCTCGCCACGCCCTCTTTCTGTAGGTGTCCCCCAAGGCTTCATCCTAGGACCCCTCATGTTCTCCATCTACACCCTCGGCCTTGGCCAACTCATAGAATCCCATGGTTTCCATTACCATTGCTATACTGATGACACCCAAATATATCTCTCTGTACCAGACATTACCTATCTGTTGTCCAGAGTCCCAGAATGTCTAGCAGCCGTAGCCTCCTTTCTCTCCTCCCGCTTTCTCAAACTTAACATGGAGAAAACGGAGTTCATAATCTTCACCCCTCCTCGCACGGCTCCCTTACCTGACCCATCTATTAAAGTCAGCGGAACCACACTCACCCCAGTCCCAGGGGTCCGCTGCCTTGGGATAACCTTAGACTCTGACCTATCCTTCAAGTCGCATATTCAAATCCACTCCTTCCTCACCCCTGAAACTACAAAAATGCTAGTCCATGCCCTCATAATCTCCCGCCTAGACTACTGTAACACCCTTCTCCATGGCCTCCCAGCTTACACTCTCACCCCCCTCCAGTCCACATTAAACTGTGCTCCTCGCTTAATACACCTCTCCCCTCGTTCTTCATTGGCCACTCCCCTCTGCCAATTCCTTCACTGGCTACACGTTGCCCAGGGTTGCCCACCGACCTAATCTCCCGCTACCTGCCCACACGTAACTTCCGATCTTCCAAAGACCTCCTACTCCGCTCTGCTCTTATCTGCTCTTCACACAAACGTCTCCAAGACTTCTCCCGTACATCCCCCATACTCTGGAATTCATTACCAAGACACATTAGACTGTCCCCCACAGTCACAAGCTTCAAGAAGGCCCTGAAGACTCACCTATTCAGGAAGGCCTACAACCTCCAATGACGCTACTGTCACCACACCACCACCTGAACAGCCTCTACCCCCGCCTTCTGTCTCTATCCTTCTTCCGTCATAGATTGTAAGCCCTTGCGGACAGGGCCCTCTATCCCACTGTGCCAGTTGGTCACTGTTTGTATTATCTGTTTTGTATATCTTGTGTATCGTATGTAAATCCTCAAATGTAAAGCATTAAATGGAATTAATGGTGCTATATAAATAAACAATAACAATAATAATAATAATAATAATAATTTAGATTCCTGCTTGTAAAGGAAAGTACAAGAACGTGCAAAACACATAACAAACTATTGCCTTCTATTTTACTTATCCAAATACAAACAGGGAATCAAAGACATAACATTAAACTCCTGGGCCCCAATGCCAGATCTTTTTAGGAGGAACCCCATTCAGTATATTCCTTTTATATTACTATTGTTGTTGTCTTATACAATATGTCAGAGAAGTCTTTGGGCCCCCTTAGACATCAGGTTGTGGTTGCAGCTGTTACTTCTACATATCTTAGAGCTACACCCCTAAGAGGAATCTTGTCTATCCTCTTGAACGAGCTTTGTTAACAATCTGATTCTTCAACGTCCATTGTGTGTGAAACATCTGCAGTTTTTCAAAGAGTTTCCTCGTATTGAGCTTAGGTCCTAATAAGAGCAATCCTTTAAAGGTAGTCAGTAAGAGGTCCCAGCTGTAACACAGTTAACAGAAGAGATTCAGATTTGGGAAAATGTAATAAGGACAAATATGGTCAGCGTTATTTTCATTTTCACAAAGAGGAAGTGTTTTCTTAGGAGCACTTATTCAATGAGTCACTTTAGATTTTCTGCATGGACAAGTACTTCTGCTTTTACTTATCTCTTCTGCTACTGCACTGAAAAAGCTGTGAACTAGGGAAGAATAGGAAAAGCAGATATCTCATATAACATACAGTATTCTCAGTGGAAATTTTTACATTAAAGAATACATCAACAGTTCTACATTTTTCAAATCAATAACACATTATCAGTTTTAAGGCTAGGGATACATGGTGATTTTGGCCGTGACACCTCTCGTGCGACCAAAGATCACTGGGTCACCTTGCTACTTTTTCACTCATGTTAGTAAATGGAGTTGCATTGCAACCCCAAGAGTGACAAAAAAGTTGAACAATGTTCAACTTAAATTCATGGTTGTAGCCTTGTAGCTCTAGACTAAAAGTCAGAAAGGAATACCGAGGTCTGTATGCATCAAAACTCCCTCAGTGTAGGATAGGTCATCAATATCTGATAAATAGGGGGCTGACATGCCAGGCCCAGTGCTACACAGTATACAGAGTAGGAAACAGATGGCTCCATACATTGTATAGTGGCTGTGCAGTGTTAGTGCAGCTCTACTCCCATCTGCATGAGAGCTGAACAGTAATACTGACTGAGCCATCTACTTCCTGCTTTTTACATAGGCCATCAGAAAAATAACTAATGGAAAACCCCTTTAAGACTTTGTATTCTCCCCAATGTTGTTGTAATTCTGTAATTCTAACTAAAATGTATTCTGTTTCTGGAGAAAGGGGAAATTAATTATGCCTAAACCAAAAATGGTGGCTTATAACCCAATAACATCCCAGTCCCTCTCTAACTGAAGGTAAAGTTTATATTTCATTAAAAAAAACTGGAATTTTAATTTGTTATAGAGTGACTGGCATATTAAAGGGATATAAGCCCCATCAAGTATTTATGGTTTGATTTTAATTAAGACATACAGTACAGACCAAAAGTTTGGACACACCTTCTCATTCCAAGAGTTTTCTGTATTTTCATGACTATAAAAATTGTAGATTCACACTGAAGGCATCAAAACTATGAATTAACACATGTGGAATTATATACTTAACAAAAAAGTGTGAAACAACCTAAAATATGTCTTATATTCTAGGTTCTTCAAAGTAGCCACCTTTTGCTTTGATTACTGCTTTGCACACTCTTGGCATTCTCTTAATGAGCTTCAAGAGGTAGTCACCTGAAATGGTTTTCACTTCACAGGTGTGCCCTGTCAGGTTTAATAAGTGGGATTTCTTGCCTTATAAATGGGATTGGGGCCATCAGTTGTGTTGTTCAGAAGTCAGGTGGATACACAGCTGATAGTCCTACTGAATGGAGTGTTAGAATTTGTATTATGGCAAGAAAAAAGCAGCTAAGTAAAGATAAACGAGTGGCCATCATTACTTTAAGAAATGAAGGTCAGTCAGTCCGAAAAATTGGGAAAACCTTGAAAGTGTCCCCAAGTGCAGTGGCCAAAACCATCGAGCGCTACAAAGAAACTGGCTCACATGAGGACCGCCCCAGGAAAGGAAGACCGAGAGTCACCTCTGCTGCGGAGGATAAGTTCATCCGAGTCACCAGCCTCAGAAATCGCAGGTTAACAGCAGCTCAGATTAGAGACCAGGTCAATGCCACACAGAGTTCTAGCAGCAGACACATCTCTACAGCAACTGTTAAGAGGAGACTGTGTGCAGCAGGCCTTCATGGTAAAATAGCTGCTAGGAAACCACTGCTAAGGACAGGCAACAAGCAGAAGAGAACACAAGGAATGGACATTAGACCTGTGGAAATCTGTGCTTTGGTCTGATGAGTCCAAATTTGAGATCTTTGGTTCCAACCACCGTGTCTTTGTGCGACGCAGAAAAGGTGAACAAATGGACTCTACATGCCTGGTTCCCACCGTGAAGCATGGAGGAGGAGGTGTGATGGTGTGGGGGTGCTTTGCTGGTGACACTTTTGGGGATTTATTCAAAATTGAAGGAATACTGAACCATCATGGTTACCACAGCATCTTGCAGCAGCATGCTATTCCATACGGTTTGCATTTAGTTGGACCATCATTTATTTTTCAACAGGACAATGACCCCAAACACACCTCCAGACTGTGTAAGGGCTATTTGACCAAGAAGGAGAGCGATGGGGTGCTACGCCAGATGACCTGGCCTCCACAGTCACCAGACCTGAACCCAATCAAGATGGTTTGGGGTGGGCTGGACCGCAGAGTGAAGGCAAAAGGCCCAACAAGTGCTAAGCATCATTGGGAACTCCTTCAAGACTGTTGGAAGACCATTTCAGGTGACTACCTCTTGAAGCTCATCAAGAGAATGCCAAGAGTGTGCAAAGCAGTAATCAAAGCAAAAGGTGGCTACTTTGAAGAACCTAGAATATAAGACATATTTTCAGTTGTTTCACACTTTTTTGTTAAGTATATAATTCCACATGTGTTAATTCATAGTTTTGATGCCTTCAGTGTGAATCTACAATTTTCATAGTCATGAAAATACAGAAAACTCTTGGAATGAGAAGGTGTGTCCAAACTTTTGGTCTGTACTGTACATATATTTTTCTTTACTTTGCTACAGATTTGCTGACAAAATTTACAGTACATAAAATACTTTAAATGTATACGCACTCTACTGGCTTTCCCGGTATGTGCCCTGGTGCTGGAGATATCAGTACCGTTAATTTCTGCACCAATACCTCCCCATTATCAGAAAGAATGCTCCCCCCCAACTGTACTCTAACATAGCCTTGTACTGTCAGAGTTGATGCTGAATTCACTGCACAGTCGACCTTCTAGCGGTATATAATACCGCACATTGATGAGGACATGAAAGGTCCTCTTTAAAGTACCCATGGAGTAAATAGCAGGGGCAGTTTATTACTCAAAGAGTGTCATGTTCTCATTGCAGTAGGGAAAAGCATAATAAAATAATAAATAAAAAAAGAATGCAGCGTCTAGCACAAAACCATAGAGCTAGCGCTAATGGCCAGCATGTCATATAATATTTGTACATTAACTCTTTACTAGAGTATCTGACTAGAAGTACACTACAGGGAATTAGATTTTATTCAGGGTGACTATATCAACTTTGTCATCTACAACTCTTGGGAAAACTGCACAGATCTGTAATATAACCAAATTCTGCTATACACACGTGGACATAATTGTTGGTACCCCTCGTTTAATGAAAGAAAAACCCACAATGGTCACAGAAATAACTTGAATCTGACAGAAGTAATAATGTATAAAAATTCTAAGAAAATGAACAAATGAAAGTCAGACATTGCTTTTCATCCATGCTTCAACAGAATTTTTTAAAAAAGAAAACTCATGAAACAGGCCTGAACAGAAATGATGGTTCCCTTAACTTAATATTTTGTTGCACAACCTATTGATGCAAACACTGCAATCAAACAATTCCTGTAACTGTCAATGAGACTTCTGCACCTCTCAACAGGTATTTTGGCCCACTCCTCATGAGCAAACTGCTCCAGTTGTCTCAGGTTTGAAAGGTGCCTTTTCCAGACGGCATGTTTCAGCTCCTTCAAAAGATGCTCAATAGGATTTAGGTCAGGGCTCATAGAAGGCCACTTCGGATTAGTCCAATGTTTTCCTCTTAGCCATTCTTGGGTGTTTTAGCTGTGTGTGTTTTAGGTCATTATCCTGTTGCAAGACCCATGTCATGCCACTGAGATCAAGCTTTCTGACACTGGGCAGCACATTTCTCTCTAGAATCCCTTGATAGTCTTGAGATTTCATTGTACCCTGCACAGATTCAAGACACCCTGTACCAGATGCAGCAAAGCAGCCCCAGAACATAACAGAGCCTCCTCCATGTTTCACAGTAGGGACAGTGTTCTTTTCAAGATATGCTTCATTTTTCCGTTTGTGAACATAGAGCTGATGCGTCTTGCCAAAAAATTTTGATTTTTGTCTCATCTGTCCATAGGACCTTCTCCCAGAAGCTTTGTGGCTTTTCAACAAGTAGTTTAGCAAATTCCAGTTTTGTCAGATTCAAGTTATTTCTGTGACCATTGTGGGTTTTTCTTTCTTTCTTTAAACGAGGGGTACCAACAATTTTGTCCACGTGTGTAGGTGCATCCTGTACTTCTGTATGCCTCCAGTTTTGTAAAGAGGCATATCTGCATATCTATCAAGAACATGACAGTCCTATGATCCTGTTCTAGCAGACAATGTGGCAGTTGTGAGTATTCTAGGCAGAAAATGAAGCGGCTGCCATATGCATGACTCAAATAGTGCCATGCTCCATCACATGCCTTATAAGGCAGGTTATCTCCTGAAAGCATTGCCTCACACAGGCACCATATTGTACCATATATCAATCCTGTGAGTCTGTAATACAGAACTATATGAAGTCTGTGTGGCACTGTGCAGGGTGTGTCTACATAGTGATATTCCTTTATTTTTCAAAACAATAATGCTGAATGCATAAAACAAAGGCCTAAAATATAGCTGTATGAAAGTTTCTGGAGTTCTTGATCATACTGCATCGAGTTACTTACATTTTATTTTTTTTAGCTAAAATAGATCTTGAACAGTTCAGTGGAAAAAAAAAAGTACAAGGACATATAATGAGCTGTTGTGCTGTGCTCAAAGCCCCGGCTGTGGTGGCCAATAGGTAAATGATGTTATGGATGAATCAGGGAGGGGAATCTTTCTCCTTGAGGAGAGCACCAATGAAGGTGTGTAGAGCTTTGAATTGCCTTTTGCCCTCTACTAAGCATCTACATATCACAAGGCATTATGGGAAAATAAGTTGGAAAGCTCATGCGCCCTCTTTTGGATGTAACAGATCCTCAATTTGCTAAAATCCCATTTGCTGTCTCAAGACTCAGTGAGTCAAAAGCAAATTGAGGATCTGTTATATCCAACAGAGGGGGCATGAGCTTCCCAGCTCCTTTTCCCATAATGCCTTGTGTTATGGATGGATGACAGCGAGACTTTTGACTTTGGCTGTGGCTCTGACTCATGGGTGATGCCACATGAAGTACCTGGATATGGTATTGCCGCATTCAGTCCCTGTGTCATCACTTCTCTGTAAGTGTAACGCTGATTAATGTTACCTGTATATCATTACTAGTCACGAAATACATATTAAATATTGCTGAAATACAGATGTACATCATGTGAGACCAAGTGCTGCACTGGTTAGTCAGTTAACCAACTGATTATTAATAAGCAGATGAACAAACTCACAGATTTATGTCTGTTCACTAATTTACAATTTCTATCATATTTAGGCAGATTTACTAACACTAGTGCATTTAAAAGTTAGACAATGCCAAGTTAGACTAGACAGTCTTAAAATGCACCACAGAGCCACATTATCAAACTGTTGTACGAGTCATTAAAAAGATCCAAAACATTTGATAAATGTGGGGCAAGGCATGTTAGACAATTTTTGGTGAAAATTACACTAGAATTCTGGCACATTTTGCACAGTAAATTTATCCCTCTGTGTCAAATGAGGGAAAACTACTTCAGTAAAATGAAAATTTAGAATTTGTGAATCAGCCTATATCTAAATTGCTGTAGAAAAACAAAATTAAAGTGAGTGAGATTGGTCTTGTATGATATAAATTGCCATAGTACCAAACATGTTATAACTTTTACAATACAAGAAAACAAAGTATATAAGAACCTCTGTAGGTCAGAAGGCAGCAAGAATCCATCAGAAGCTAGGTTGTTTTCACAATCAGCTTAAATTGTTCATATAGATTTGGGCAATTCCAACCTTCAGCAAGGGCGTCCAAAACCACATTGGTATGGATTTCAATTTTCATATAAATTCACTTTATAAGACACAAATGTATTTCAGTACTTGCAGTTCAGAAACAATAAGGACATACCAAACTTCTGTATTGTATGGCATCCACCAGTTCTACATTAACAACCAAAATCACCAAAAAAAATAAATAGGCACATCACAAAGGCATAAAAGGTAGTTTTTTTGATACTGCTGTACATTTCTATAAGTAGTTTTTAGAGTATAGCTTGAAACTTGTTAGTTAAATATTCATCCAGTCAATCTATATCCTGTTGTTATCATCGTAAATAACTTTGGCTTCTTCCAGGCATACATTCCTTTCCTCTTTCGGAGAAGCCTCTATTATAGCACTCTACTAATTCATTTTAATTATAATCTATTCCATGTCTAATCGGCTGAGGATACAATTTTCACTCTTTCTGTGATTCAAAGAGGAATGTGTTAAAAGTGAGATAAAATGTAAATACCTATATTCAACAAACAGCTGGCATTGACCTACATTCCTTGTATCAGTTGAATGCTAAGCATTAGAGCTTTAGGGGATTGTAGAAATACCAGACTTCATCATTGGATTAAGTCACACCTCCCACTTGGAAAATGATGCACTGAGACTGAGATTTAAGGTTGTATTTAGTGTACCTTTTAATTGTACAATATGTACTCTGTGATGGTGACATCCAAATATTTCCAGTGCCATTTTATTTGAGAAATACGGAAAACTAATGTTTTGTTACAAAATACATTTTTGGAATGACACATTCACATACACTTGTGTACACAGTCTGAAAAACAATACATGAAGTCCCTATGGTTCTGTTTTGTGGACAGTGGAAATTCAATATGTCACTGTATTCTTACCTAGAAGCAATACTTCCATAAGGTGACACATAGCAGATTTCATATGGAACCTCCATAAGCCTACTCAAAAATTTGGCATACCTTCTGTCTGGACCACGTGCCCCCACTGAAATCTATGCCAGCTCATATCTGATGTACATTTCAGGCATCTTTAATGCCAGATTTCTAATGTAAATTATAATAAAACTGTTGAGCCCCATGGTCCAGTCCATGCCCCCTTTCAGGAAAGTGGTGAGGGAGGCAAAAAAGAGCCACTTTTGCTTTACGTTTTAATATTTCTTTTAAAATGGATAAAACATTGCAAAAGATTTAAGAAGGCTAGTCATTTTCTTCAACTATAAAATAGAAGGTGATGGGTCAATTTAGGTTGGGTTCACACTACCATTATTTACTATCCATTGTTCTCATACATCAGAGGAGCCCCCTCTGTCTGGTGTTCATCTGCATTCACCCCATGTAAGAAACATGATAGAAGCTTTCTTTGATGTTTTTTTACTCTTCTGCTGGAAGAAAAAGTCCTGCATACACAACTTTTTCATCCATTACAAAAGAAAATAAACATGAAGGAAGATAGTGTCCATCATGTTGTTTACATTAGAATCAATGGGAACGGAACAGATGGAGAAGACTCCTTCTGTGTCCATTACTTTACTACAGTTAATGTCTGTTGCTCTCATCCTATGATAGATGATAGCAACAGACTGTAATAACAGACCCTTAGAATGTAAGGGCTCACCACTATTCTATTTCATATTCTATATGAGTCCAAACCCATTGTCATGAGTAAGGTTTCAGCATAAAACAATTAGTCTGCACTATCGTCATTTTAGTCAGCATTTAAAGGGATAGTAGCGAATTTGGTCACAAACAAAAAAACGTAAACTGTTCACTGACTGCATAAACTATATCAATCAGATAAAAGCAAGGTAAGCTACATTTCTGAACTTTCATATACAATGTAGGCCATCTTTTTATATATATATACTGGATATATATATATATATATATATATATATATATATATATATAGTCATGGCCAAAAGTTTTGAGAATGATACAAATATTAATTTTTACAAAGTCTACTGCTTCAGTTTTTCTAATGGCAATTTGCATATACTCCAGAATGTTATAAAGAGTGATCAGCTTAACAGCAATTACTTGCAAAGTCAATATTTGCCTAGAAAATGAACTTTATCCCCCAAAACACATTTCAACATCATTGCAGCCCTGCCTTAAAAGGACCACCTAACATCGTTTCAGTGATTGCTCCATTAACACAGGTGTGGGTGTTGATGAGGACAGGGCTGGAGATCAATCTGTCATGATTAAGTAAGAATGACACCACTGGACACTTTAAAAGGAGGCTGGTGCTTGCTATCATTGTTTCTCTTCTGTTAACCATGGTTATCTCTAAAGAAACACGTGCAGTCATCATTGCACTGCACAAAAATGGCCTAACTGGGAAGAGTATTGCAGCTAGAAAGATTGCACCTCAGTCAACAATCTATCGCATCATCAAGAACTTCAAGGAGAGAGGTTCCATTGGTGCCAAAAAGGCTCCAGGGCGCCCAAGAAAGACCAGCAAGCGGCAAGTGTTTCAGCTGCGGGATCGGGCTACCAGCAGTGCAGAGCTTGCTGAGGAATGGCAGCAGGCAGGTGTGAGTGCATCTGCACGCACTGTGAGGCGGAGACTCTTGGAGCAAGGCCTGGTCTCAAGGAGGGCAGCAAAGAAGCCACTTCTCTCCAGAAAAAACATCAGGGACAGACTGATATTCTGCAAAAGGTACAGGGAGTGGACTGCTGAGGACTGGGGTAAAGTCATTTTCTCTGATGAATCCCCTTTTCGATTGTTTGGAACATCTGGAAAACAGCTTATTCAGAGAAGAAGAGGTGAGCGCTACCACCAGTCTTGTCTCATGCCAACTGTAAAGCATCCTGAAACCATTCACGTGTGGGGTTGCTTCTCAGCCAAGGGAATCGGTTCTCTCACAGTCTTGCCTAAAAACACAGCCATGAATAAAGAATGGTACCAGAATGTCCTCCAAGAGCAACTTCTCCCAACCGTCCAAGAGCAGTTTGGCGCTCAACAATGCCTTTTCCAGCATGATGGAGCACCTTGCCATAAAGCAAAGGTGATAACTAAATGGCTCAGGGAACAAAACATAGAGATTTTGGGTCCATGGCCTGGAAACTCCCCAGATCTTAATCCCATTGAGAACTTGTGGTCAATCATCAAGAGACGGGTGGACAAAAAAAAACCAACAAATTCAGACAAAATTAAAGCATTGATTCTGCAAGAATGGACTGCTATCAGTCAGGATTTGGTCCAGAAGTTGATTGAGAGCATGCCAGGGAGAATTGCAGAGGTCCTGAAGAAGAAGGGTCAACACTGCAAATATTGACTTGCTGCATTAACTCATTCTAACTGTCAATATAAGCTTCTGTTACTCATAATATGAATGCAATTATATTTCTGTATGTGATAAAAACATCTGACAAACACACATAAAAACCAGAGGGCAGCAGATCATGTGAAAATATAATATTTGTGTCATTCTCAAAACTTTTGGCCATGACTGTATATATATATATTATTATATTCATTGTTTATTTTTATGTGATTGTTTCTTAGGTTTGTACAAAATCATAAACTATTTGAAGAAAATGATTCTAATACACCACACAAATAAAATATAATTTATGGAGCAATAATGTGCCCCAATTTATAACTAAATATGGTTCACCAGTGGAATTCACACAGCTAAATGTAAATATAGCCTGCCTTTCTAATTTCTAAAACGCGCTGACACACATTTTTAACAAATCACTTTGCAAGTTTTGTCTATTTTAACTACTATATACAACTGATAACAGTCTGCAATTGGCCATCTGGAGTTATCTGCCAAAAATGTGAATGGACAGATTGGATGTCTTCAGCCATTGTTGGATGATAATGCAAGTATATGGCATGATACAGTCATATGAAAAAGTTTGGGCACCCCTATTAATCTTAATCATTTTTAGTTCTAAATATTTGGGTGTTTGCAACAGCCATTTCAATTTGATATATCTAATAACTGATGGACACAGTAATATTTCAGGATTGAAATGAGGTTTACTGTACTAACAGAAAATGTGCAATATGCATTAAACCAAAATTTGCAAAAGTATGGGCCCCTCAACAGAAAAGTAACATTAATATTTAGTAGATCCTCCTTTTGCAAAAATAACAGCCTCTAGTCGCTTCCTGTAGCTTTTAATTAGTTCCTGGATCCTGGATGAAGGTATTTTTGACCATTCCTCTTTACAAAACAATTCCAGTTCAGTTAAGTTTGATGGTCGCCAAGCATGGACAGCCCGCTTCAAATTATCCCACAGATGTTCAATGATATTCAGGTCTGGGGACTGGGATGGCCATTCCAGAACATTGTAATTGTTCCTCTGCATGAATGCCTGAGTAGATTTGGAGCTGTGTTTTGGATCATTGTCTTGCTGAAATATCCATCCCCGGCGTAACTTCAAATTCGTCACTGATTCTTGTACATTATTCTCAAGAATCTGCTGATACTGAGTTGAATCCATGCAACCCTCAACTTTAACAAGATTCCCGGTGCCGGCATTGGCCACACAGCCCCAAAGCATGATGGAACCTCCACCAAATTTTACAGTGGGTAGCAAGTGTTTTTCTTGGAATGCTGTGTTTTTTTGGACGCCATGCATAACGCCTTTTTGTATGACCAAACAACTCAATCTTTGTTTCATCAGTCCACGGGACCTTCTTCCAAAATGAAGCTGGCTTGTCCAAATGTGCTTTTGCATACCTCAGGCGACTCTGTTTGTGGCGTGCTTTCAGAAACGGCTTCTTTCGCATCACTCTCCCATACAGCTTCTCCTTGTGCACAGTGTGCTGTATTGTTGACCAATGCACAGTGACACCATCTGCAGCAAGATGATGCTGCAGCTCTTTGGAGGTGGTCTGTGGATTGTCCTTGACTGTTCTCACCATTCTTCTTCTCTGCCTTTCTGATATTTTTCTTGGCCTGCCACTTCTGGGCTTAACAAGAACTGTCCCTGTGGTCTTCCATTTCCTTACTATGTTCCTCACAGTGGAAACTGACAGGTTAAATCTCTGAGACAACTTTTTGTATCCTTCCCCTGAACAACTATGTTGAACAATCTTTGTTTTCAGATCATTTGAGAGTTGTTTTGAAGAGCCCATGATGCCACTCTTCAGAGGAGATTCAAATAGGAGAACAACTTGCAATTGGCCACCTTAAATACCTTTTCTCATGATTGGATACACCTGGCTATGAAGTTCAAAGCTCAGTGAGGTTACAAAACCAATTTTGTGCTTCAGTAAGTCAGTAAAAAGTAGTTAGGAGTATTCAAATCAATAAAATGATAAGGGTACCCAAATTTTTGCACCGGTCAAATTTTGGTTTAATGCATATTGCACATTTTCTGTTAGTACAATAAACCTCATTTCAATCCTGAAATATTACTGTGTCCATCAGTTATTAGATATATCAAATTGAAATGGCTGTTGCAAACACCCAAATATTTAGAACTAAAAATGATTAAGATTAATAGGG
Source organism: Leptodactylus fallax (assembly GCA_947044405.1). Classification (NCBI taxonomy): domain Eukaryota; kingdom Metazoa; phylum Chordata; class Amphibia; order Anura; family Leptodactylidae; genus Leptodactylus; species Leptodactylus fallax. The sequence goes on from CAMRHE010000182.1 coordinate 687,996, forward strand.
GTGCCCAAACTTTTTCATATGACTGTATGTCACATACAACCACTCACACACTACTTTGTGAAAGCCCTTCTTTTCTTTAAAAAAAAAAAAAAAAAAAAAAACTTTACTGGACTGTCTTGCTGATGGTTGTAAAATTTGTGCAAACAATTTGATGTATGATTTGCCACAGTCAAGCCAATTCTCTAATTTGTACAGGCCATACACAACAGTATTCATTACTTTTAAGTAAATATAACAAACACCATTTCAGGAGTATTGTTCTTCCAACCTGGGTGAGATGTAAAATAATTTGACATGTTTTCAATTCCCGTGTTACTTGCATAGTTTTTAAAGAAATAAACATAAAAGGCAGATATTGAGCTATGACTCAGTATACAATTACATCTTCTACAATAATTACCTTGTATACTACTAAGCCATTCAGACACATACATATTATAGAAATGTATTATTAAGTTATGAAAAGGTTTCTGTACTCATAACCTTGAACTGAAATGAAAAGATGCTTTGTTATCACATTGCTAAATCTGTATCTCTGATGATCAGCTATTTTTCAGCAGAGTTTACAAAAAGTGCAAAATAGCCCAACCTGTGCTGTCAGTGTTAATACATATCCAGACATCCGTGTAATGTTTTCTTAAAACAAAAATAACAAATATATCCCTATAATAAAAAGGCAAACTACAAGAAGGATTTTACAGTAAAGTTTCATTAGTTCACTAATGTAAATAACACTAAAATTCTAATATGAACTGAACCTATTAACCATATCATTCCCATGACGTAACTAATCCATTAATAGTGTAAAATAAGCATGGGGAAACCAAACTTGTGGTTGCTCTCCTTTTTACAGAATACAGATGCTGTAGCAAATATAAAAATGAAGCCACTTTTAGGTGCTACTTGACATCACTACACTCCTAGTCACCAGGTATTGGAGGTACAAGTGATCCAATGACATTATTGTGCCTCAAGTATAGTACATTATCCATTTCCCTGTTTCTAACATCAAAACCTTTGTGTGCACTCCCCATATCCCTCATCACCCAATAAAACAGGTAAATACATTATAACATTGATACTGCTGTATTCTGTCATTGGAGAAATGAGAAAGCTGTTCTAATGTGCTAAATTTTATATATATTGATTTGTGTATGGCAAAAATCATCAACTCTAATATAAAAGTGCTGAGAAGATAAAAAAAAAAAGCTAAATAAATGAAAATGCATTTCAATGGTTTTTCAGAGAACCTTCTGAAATATTGTGTCTCTATGACAGCAGACATTTGATTTGTCCAGACTTTAGTAATACAGATAACACCGTATAAAATTGAGTGCTGGTTGAAAGCAGAGTGTCTGCTATGATGATGAGCTGCTCACTGTGGGTCCCACACCCAGTAAACAGCTGGTATTGCAGGAAAACACTTCAGCTAGCCAAGCATAGCACCTACAGCAGACTTTGTAGGTAAAATGAACTGTTACAGAGGATGTCACATGTTTAAATATGGCTGCTGGTGGCAATTCCTGTAATCAGTGACTGAGGAACCATTTTCCTGGCGCCACTATTTTCCCATGGATCACTGCCCCCCGGACGACATCTGGGGGTGGCAATCTGTTACTCTGACAGCCCAGGTACCTAACACACTACCTCACCTGCTGTGCTCTCCTATTGCATTCTCCAGATCTCACACACTCATCACCCTAACAACATACCTGTTGGAGGCGCTGTCCTTTTCCTGATTGACAACTGCTCCTTTCCCCCAATCCAACCACTACCTGCTCTCACCATCCTGAGATTCAGTCCTGTTCAGCCATCCTGTCACATAGCCTGACAGGAGGCACAAAATTTGCTTGAATGGGGGCCCTGAAATTCCTGATGGCAACTCTGGCCAGAAGTAAGGTTAAAGCAGAGATATCTGAGGGAGGCAGTGCATGATGTGACTCCTATTATAAATATGTTTGGCTTTGGTACTTATTACCTTTGCACTGCCACAGAGCAGAGGGGAACAGCAAAGTTTTTGCAGGGGCTAATAATATTTGGTCCCAGAAAACCCCTTTAAGTGGAAATAGCTTAATGCTGCCTCTCATGACACTGATCTTACCAATTATACTTTATTCTAACATGTTATAGTTTGTATATGGAGGGTCAAGTATTTGGATAATAACGATAACAAATTATGAAACTTAATTTTATACGACTATCATACAAATACTGTGCAAGCTTGTTGTAGATTTTACATATAAAATGGAAAGCATCTTATATATAGTGCTGGCCAAAAGCATTGGCACCCCTGCAATTCTGTCAGATAATACTCAATTTCTTCCAGAAAATGATTGCAATCACAAATGCTTTGGTAATAATATCTTCATTTAATTTGTCGTCAATGGAAAACCACAAAAAGAATTGTCAAAAAGCCAAATTGGATATAATTCCACACCAAACATAAAAAAGGGGGTGGACAAAACTATTGGCACCCTTTCAAAAATCATGTGATGCTTCTCTAATTTGTGTAATTAACAGTGGCACATAACAGGTGGTGGCAATAATTAAATCACACTTGCAGCCAGTTGAAATGGATTAAAGTTGACTCAACCTCTGTCCTGTGTCCTTGTGTGTACCACATTGAGCATGGAGAAAAGAAAGAAGACCAAAGAACTGTCTGAGGACTTGAGAAGCAAAATTGTGAGGAAGCATGAGCAATCTCAAGGCTACAAGTCCATCTTCAAAGACCTGAATGTTCCTGTGTCTACCGTGCGCAGTGTCATCAAGAAGTTTAAAGCCCATGGCACTGTGGCTAACCTCCCTAGATGTGGATGGAAAAGAAAAATTGACGAGAGATTTCAACGAAAGATTGTGCGGATGGTGGCTAAAGAACCTCGACTAACATCCAAACAAGTTCTAGCTGCCCTGCAGTCCGAGGGTACAACAGTGTCAACCCGTACTATCCGTCAGCGTCTGAATGAAAAGGGACTCTATGGTAGGATACCCAGGAAGACCCCACTTCTGACCCAGAGACATAAAAAAGCCATGCTGGCGTTTGCCAAAACTTACCTGAGAAAGCCAAAAACTTTTTGGAAGAATGTTCTCTGGTCAGATGAGACAAAAGTAGAGCTTTTTGGGAAAAGGCATCAACATAGAGTTTACAGGAAAAAAAAAGAGGCCTTCAAAGAAAAGAACACGGTCCCCACAGTCAAACATGAAGGAGGTTCCCTGATGTTTTGGGGTTGCTTTGCTGCCTCTGGCACTGGACTGCTTGACCGTGTGCATGGCATTATGAAGTCTGAAGACTACCAACAGATTTTGCAGCATAATGTAGGGCCCAGTGTGAGAAAGCTGGGTCTCCCTCAGAGGTCATGGGTCTTCCAGCAGGACAATGACCCAAAACACACTTCAAAAAGCACTAGAAAATGGTTTGAGAGAAAGCACTGGAGACTTCTAAAGTGGCCAGCAATGAGTCCAAACCTGAATCCCATAGAACACCTGTGGAGAGATCTCAAAATGGCAATTTGGAGAAGGCACCCTTCAAATCTCAGGGACCTGGAGAAATTTGCCAAAGAAGAATGGTCTAAAATTCCAGCAGAGCATTGTAAGAAACTCATTGATGGTTAACGGAAGCGGTTGTTCGCAGTTATTTTGTCTAAAGGTTGTGCTACCAGGTATTAGGCTGAGGGTGCCAATACTTTTGTCCGGCCCATTTTTGGAGTTTTGTGTAAAATGATCAATGATTTGACTTTTTTTTCATTCTCTTTTGTGTTTTTTCATTGCAAGCAAAATAAATGAAGATATTATTACCAAAGCATTTGTGATTGCAATCATTTTCTGGAAGAAATTGAGTATTATCTGACAGAATTGCAGGGGTGCCAATACTTTTGGCCAGCACTGTATAAGACTGAAACACAGCACAGTATGATCTAACCACTGTTGACATGGCCAGATAAAAAGGTGGAATATCTTCCAAGAGTTAGAAATTGTTGTTCTTCTTCAACCTCTCATTGCCTAAATGTAAATGTTTCCTGTAAGATATATATCAAAAGGATGATATTACTGACACTGCAGTTGTCCCTGTTGCTAACATTTTGGTGGCCTCCTCAATAGGTTTCAGAAGACTGCACATTTCTCTCATGTAAGGATTTCAATATAACACATTATCCCTAAGGTTGGCTGCATGCAGTAATCATTCATCACCTTCTGCTACTCAAATAGATGCCCCTCATGTGCCATTGTGCCACACCATGTGCGCTTCACCTTACAGCCATGAAATGAGGAAGCAATGGCTTGTCCTGGTGAAGTTGGGGGTGGAAAATGGTCCAGTGAGGAGAAATATGAGGAAACAGATGGGTTGCGCCTGGTGTTGAAACTAAGCCTGCACGCATGGGGTGGTGTCCATACAAGCAACTGGCCCTGCTGCATTTTTGGAAGGTGGCCACTACCGATCAAAACATGGACCCATGTAGTTATTGGGCCATGAAAGCTCTATATTGTCAATGCTCATAATTGAGGTTTCATGTGTTGACGGTGGCCTGCACCTTTCCTCATATGGACATAAAGGAGGTGCCCACAAGGGGATATCACACAGGGACAGCTTTCCTGGAGAAATAATGGCAGCTAAGAATTCCCTATTGAGACTGAGTGCATGCCACAAGTTGGAGAAGCACAGTACAATCCACTAAGTGGTACAGCAGGCACTGCACCGCCAATAACCAATAATGGAGGAGGAGAAGCAGGCGGAGATGATAATGATAACGATGATGAGCATGTCCTAGGTGTGGATGTGGCCTGTCTACAAATAAGGTCATGGTGAGAAGGGAAAGGGCGGTCTTGCTCACCGTGCCTTTCATTGCCACTGCCAATTCTATTTTGACAAATGATCTGGTGACAAGAGTACGGAGAGGCAAAGTTTCTACATGTGTGCTTGCATGGCCATGGCTAATTTTCTGTTTTCAGGTGTTGCACCTTGCCATGGATTTGTCATTTGGTAACTGTAAAAAACAATTCCCATACATATTCCCACTACATACTGTATAGCTACTGCCGTCAACACAATGAGCAGTGGAAATATGTTTGCGAGTTCCACCATCATCCTTTGAGCTACCTCTAGGGGTGAGAGCAATGACAAAATGCAAGAGTGACCAAAACAAGAGACAAAAAGGATGAGAACAGAGAAATGGTCTGTGATCACTATCTGCAGAACCACTCCTTTATAGGGGTGGTCTAGCTCATTGTCATTTCTACCTGTTGTCTGTTCCATTTGCTCAACAGCAGCAGAAATTGATTCACAATCAGTGTTGCTCTATAACTGGACAGGTGGATATCACAGAAGTGTCATTGGCTTGGAGTTACATTGTGTTGTTTAAGTGTTCACTTTAATTTTTTTTTAGCAGTGTAGTTGCTATCAACATTTTTATTGTTATTATTAATACTTGCAATGGTGAATGGCATGACAGTAGCACAAGTGTTTCCTTCTCCTCTTTTAACTGTCCCCTCTCTGTTTTTTTTATACAAAAAACTCTATTTGAAGAAAATTAAGAAATAAATGAGACTTAGCCTTTAAAGAGGACCTTTCATGTCCTCATGAAAGTGCGGTTTCATGTACCGCTAAAAAGCCGATAAATCGCGCTTTCATGAGGAAATGAAAGGTCCTCTTTAAAGGGTATCCTAACCAGTAAATATTAGATTAGAATACACTGCACATTACCTAAAGTGTATGTAGTTTTACATTGTTTATTTTTATATTTGATCTAGGGAAGGGGGGTGATTATTTGTACTATATATATATATATTGTCATGGTAATGCATCGCCAACACCAGATCTCATTCTGGGGACAGCGAGCCTCCCCAAAATGATGGCACCCATGCGCCTCCAGGAAATGGTCCCTCAGTCAGGTTTGACCAAGGGCAACAGAGAGATTTATAGACAAAAAAACTCCTCTATATCAATGTCTCATAAACTACATGAATATAAACACAACCCAAAAAGAAATTGTTTATAGACTCCTCATGTAAAAAAATAGTAATACATTTATTCATGTCACATTGTGTATGTGGGACCGTAGTTTGTACTTTCATGGCTACTGGTATGTATATGCATCTATATTAGACCCCAGATCTTAATATAGCCATTTGTGGGACGACATAGAACCATTAATGTTGTATATATATTGGTGTAGTTTATTTACTACTTTATAGTGTGATTCTACCATTAGTATTAGTACATTAGAGCAGCTATTTATCTGTTTTCCCAGTGTGGAATTGTGGCTTTTTTCACAATGAGAGTTTCTAGTATCATTACTGTTGTTACTTTTTCGTAGATATCTAGCAGGTTGTTACTTTCTAGTCCTTTAGTATGTTTTGGGGATCTATCCTATCATTGGATGCAATATTATCTTCTATTGGCGATTACTTGACTCCTCTATGTCCTATTTAAGTGCTTTCTATTGGTGGGCCACATTACAGTGTTATTCGGGGGTGGGGGGGTGAGCGTTTTCTGTGTCATACATGCTGACTTGAGCAGCGTGTTTGTTTGTACATTCTTTTGCTATTATCTATGTATGTATTACGTATTGATACTTATTGTATTTTACATGAATACATTTATTACTATTTTTCTACATGAACAGAGCGATTTATGCCTGTGATCAGTGCAGAAACTGATCATGGGCATTGCTGCTGGGTCTCCACTGTATAATACATATATATGCTGTGATTTCAAAAAACATCAAGTTTTTGTAAATTGCAGCATATCAATTATACCTACAGAAATGCTGGCGGTTTCTCTATAGGTATACTGTAATAGGGAGAGAAAGGAGTTGTGGAAAAAAAAACACAATGTGTTTCCGCCGCTGTCTTTTTGGCTGCGGCTCGCTATGTGGGGCGTTAGCCTTAAGGTAAAAATAAAGTGTGGTCTGGGAAAACCCCTTTAGGCTGAGGTCCCATGTTGCAGAAATGCAACTTTTTTTGTTGCAGATTTTTTAGCATTTTTTGGAGCCAAATCAGGAGAGCCCCTGCGCCCCTTTTGGACCAATGTCCGTTGCATCATTCGGACAGTAACTGGTATCGCACTGGAGGATGAATCTGCTCCTCTCCTCCTCTCTAATTTTCCTTGCAAATTTAAAAAAGCACACCTGCAGGCTACTTGGATTTATGTTAGTTGTGGCTCGAACCATAATACCTAGGCTATGGAAGTCTCTGTCACCTCCCTCTCTGATGTCTTGGCTGCAAGAAATACTCCACATACATAGCATGGAAAATTTGCTAGCAGAACTGAAGCAGGATGACAGGGCTCACCAACAAATGTGGCTCCTCTGGAATACCTTTTATTACTCTGCCGATTTTCAAACCACCTTCCCTCCCCCTCCTTCCTAATCCCTGTACCTATCCTGTTGACTTCTTCTCCTATTCTACTCCTGGTACTTTCTTTTATCTTTTAAGTTGCTTCTCTCCCCACCCCCACATCTCTGCAGTTCCCATTGACATGTGGTGGGTAGATATTTACCCTTCCCCTCTATTCCCATTTCCTGATACAACATTGTTTTATTTCTGTTTTTCCATTTTTCTGCCTGACTCTGCTGCAACAGAGTATTTGTTTATCCCCTCTCCCTCTTGCCCTCTCTCAACTACCCTATTGTTGTACCCCCAGTGTTCCTCCACATGCCTTTTTTCCTGTCCCTTTTCCCATTTCCAGTTGTATGATATTTTATTTGACAGTTGTTTATTGGTTTATTGTTTATTCAATAAAAATGTTTAATGTAAAAAAAACCACAGCAAGATCTGCAACAAAAAAACAGCTTTTCTGCAATGTTGGGCCTTTGCCTTAATTATCTGGTGTGATCAGTTAAGATTCTCAGTAGCTTAGTAGTTACCAATTAACACTGTTGCCTTGCAGAATTTGGAGTCTTAGCATGGAGTTGTTATGTTCTTCCTGTGTATGGCCAGCAATTTTTTGTATTAAAGACAAGTGTCAGATGTGATCACAGGTCATCTGACACAAACACAGTATCTTAGGGATCTATGATACTGTGAGTTCTAGTAGGTAGATCCATGGTCAGGACATTCATCCATAATAAGGGTACTAATATGTGCCCGTTATATGCTCATCTAAAACTTGCCTTCATGTGGATTTACTCTGGGTATTCTGATTTCACAATCACAAATTGTATTTATAGGTTAATTTACCTACTATGGACCTGACCCTAGTGTGCTTGTGCCTGATATAGGATAATTAAAATGGGAGCCCATTGGGATGGGAGCTGCTGTGAATGGTAAAAATCTATGTACAATGTTATGGAAAATGTGCAACTATATATGAGTAATGAGAAATAAAATAATTCAGAAATCCATAGGACAGATCACTATGATCTGTTGGGGTCTAGTTTTTACAAACATCTAATTAGAATGATATGATAGAGTTGTCAGCTGTCAGTCAAATATTCATTTTTTTTTAAGCCTTTTGAATATGTGATCTCTCAGATACTGTATACTATTGGTGTATATGTTTATAGTACCAAACTCTCCTCTGAAAGCAAAAAAAAATCTATGCCAATTAAACATCTTGCTCTGGGATATGATGTCTGAGTCCGCAATGAATATAAAGTATAAATTGTACCTTAAGTTGGTTTTAACAAAACTTTGGTTCAAGAGATGATTGAAAAGCCGACGCTTACATAAGTATTTTATATTATTTCTCTCTGTTCTAGTTTTTGACAGGTGAAAGTCAAAAAGAATCACTGTACTTTTACAGAGGACATTAATGACTATAAACATAAGAAAGTTCATTGAACATAGATTCTACAGAGATACAGAGTCATACAGACATGTCAAAATGAGTAGTCTCAGACTAAAGCAGTGTATTCTGCATTAAACTGTCATTATCTTGAAATAAGGGAGTCAAATATTAAATAACTATCTATCTATCTATTTATTTATTTGAAGTCCCCCCTTCCTCTTTATACCTAGTTATGTACCTATGCATGCATCCAGTTATTTATCTATATATCCACGTATTTATTTATTGATCAATATACCTACACATATATGTGTAGGTATATTGATCAATAAATATGTATATATATATATATCTTTTACGGTATTTATATTCTATTGTTTAGATATGAAATTAGGTGTTTTATTTTTATATTTATGCTTATCCCTTGTATATTTATTTTCTATACTCCCTTTGTTTTTTCATTATATATTTGTACAGTTGGCCTAATGAAGACACGAGTCTAAGGTGTCGAAACGCGTTGCCATTTTTCAAATAAAGGAATCATATCTTATCCATCTGTCAGCAATGCATTACTAAATCACGGTATTTGTTCAATTTCTCCTGGCAATTGCAATACCAACAACTTTGTTGTCTGGTCTTCTGGGTTATGCAGCAGCTGTCCCTGTAACTATCCAGCCAGACCACGGCTATAACACTATCAATACCTCCAGAGGCGCTGTATGTTTTTTCACTCATTCAAATATTAAATAAAACATAGGAAATATATAATTTTACATGTGAATTTTTGCTGCACAAATTTGTGCTAAAAAATTTTGACTTCTTGGCTTTTTGCACACCACATGCCACGTCAGTGAGACTAAGCCTACATTCACGTGACTAAGGTGTCAAGACAAAACGGCTGTGAAAATGGGACATTTTTCAAAGCCATTTTGCATCTGAGAGACACCCATTTTCATAGATAGATTTGTGTCTATTGAGGGATCCATAAAAACAGTAAACATAGTTTTTTCATGGTCCATTAAAACGGATTGTCAAAAAAAATGGTCATGTGAATATCACCATTCACATATATTGAGTTTAATGGAGCTATGTGATAGGCATCAAAAATAGCTATCACACGGCTGATTTTCACTGTCATGTGAATACAGCTTTAGTAGGAATGAGTGTGGTCTTCATATTTACTATAATTTACACCAGAAATTATATATCAAATCTATGCCAGCTCATAGCTGGAATAGATTGAAATTTCTGGCACATGGAGGGCTATAGATGTGTCTAATTTATTAATAAGGTGCATTTCCACTCTGACGCACAAGAGATCATGACTGGTGTAAGGAACACCAATCTTAATAAGTACCCTCAAATTTACACCTACTGTAAATCAGAGCAGATTTTAAGAAAATCTGCCACTAGGAGAATTTCATTTTATTTAAAGCATCTTGATATTCTTTCCTGAAAATATGAACTACTGGAATAATATAAACCCATCAAAAGCTACCAATTAGAGGACAAGCAGCAGTGCTATCAAGATAACAGCTATTTTGCTCTCCCATAGACATGTATTCTTGACCTGAATATTGACAGTCCAATAATGTGAGGAGTCTAGCCATCTCTCAGCCACACCAACTACATCAATGTTTTCCTCCCAGACCAGGGTCTCATTGCTTTCTAGACTTCTGGCACTTCTGACTTTGATTGCCATTCAAATTTACTCATTAATTATCCTTGAAATTTTAGGGGCTCATTCACCTCTGGGTTTGCTACAGGGCAGGGGATAAGTATCCAATTGTGTGACTAGTGCTCCATTCATTTCTATGGTGCTGCCGAGACAGTAATCTCGGTGGCCCTCGTAGCCCAATAGAAGTGAATGGAATGCCAGTCACCCAAACACACTTTTGGTCCCCCGTTTTCCTGGTTGCTGGAGGACCCTGTTCTGTGAATAGGGAATAAGTGTCCTTAATGGCCTTTAATGTCCTTTGATCTACAGGGAGAAACCTATTCTAGGGTTTATAGGGTGATTTATTGGAGTGTTGCCATAAATTATATTAGAAAACTTACACAAGTATTCTACACAATTAGGCAAAATTCAGTTTTTCAACTGGCGATGTATTCATATCAACTTTCTACCTATTTGTGTCTATAGGGGTATTTTTCACCAATATTTCTGTTCCAGTTATTTTAGTCCTATGGTACTGTTTGCAAGGAAAATGAAGAGTGATCATTGTTACATGCTAAAAGTTGTTCAAAGGTTGCACAATATTACTTTAAACTTTGTGACAAAAATTTGTCACAGAATTGTGGTTCAAATCTGGAGTACATTGTTACATCTAAATATTTATCCTTTTTTGGCAAACCTTGTCCCTTTCTCTCTAAGACCCAATGAAAAGTGTCTAAAAAAAGATCATAAACATTATGTCATTATGTACAGCATATAGATCAGTTTTTTTTGGTGCAAATTAAGAATTCTGGCATTTAGTTAAGTAAATTATAATCAAAATAGTAACAGTGTAGAATAAGAGCCATGAAATGTTATTTTTTTTATTTTTACATACTTTGTTGTTTGGTGGAATAATCATTAAATCATAGATAAGTTTAATAACTATGCGCATAAATAAAGTCTGGATTCAAAGCTATATAATGCTAATTTATATAAAATTAATTTCAAAATAGCTATGTTGACCAATGTTAGTGCAATATGCATGAGGTATCTGGGGTCAAGTGGATGCTGGGTCCAACAAATGACAATACAGGTATCAATGTCATAAAAAGTATGTCTCAGATAAAAAAAAAATAGTATGTGATGGTATTGTCATACTTTACGTTTAAGTCTAATCATTCATTCTATAGAACATTATAAAATAATGTAATATATTCTCTTTGTTGCTATAAATTTGTTACTTGTTTAGAAGAGTTTACAGACCTGAGCAATATCTCAGTTCATACTAAAAGTCATATTGAGAATCTATTTTGTTTATTTCTTCTGTCCTCATTTGAATGCAATTCCTGACGATGAAATAGCCTTTAGTCTGCAAGGGTACATGATAAAATATAGTACATTTAGCTGGCCTTTATAATAGAATGACAAAGTCTGCTCCTTCCCTGCCCATGTACCATACTAATCTCATGTTCTAACGCTTTTAGTAACAACAAAATGAGCAAGAACTATATCTTAGATGTCACCCTGTCTTCCTCCATATATAATTTCTAAAGCGGCAATAAATCTGCTAAAATAGAAGAAAAGAATAGTGAGTCATCCTCATTTAATAACTAATGGAAAACAAAAAGTACAAAAGAACATTTTGATTTATTTTGTTGTTCCAGAAAGCTTGGATTCCTAATTTGCCATTTGTAAACCAAAAATCATTGTGAGCTAAAAATGTAATATTTACAGCATACCGCCAATTATAAAATGATTTTTCATTAATGAATAGTCCAAGTGAATATAAGAAACTTTGCAGTCATATGTGTTTCCATCCCCATGTATTAGGCTGCTCTTCTTCTCCTTTTCTTCACTCAGACTGTTTATCTATATAGAATCTTTCTCCATACTCAGCCTCACACACAGAAGTCTATGGTAGGAGAGGGGGAAGAGTAAGCTGCTGTGGTCTAGTTAACTGATTTATTGCCCCATTGTGGGCAGTGGTTCAGTGATAAAGCAGTATCTAAAGCTCTCTTACTCACCATGTAGCAGATTGTGTCTTTTCCAGCAGCTTCCTCCCCCCTCCATAGACTTCTGGGTAAAAATTAGCTCAGTCTGATAAGTGGAAAGAGAAACATATTTCTTTAATAAGATATATAACAATGTTTTTAGTATTCACCAGTAGTATTCATTTATGAAATATTGTTTTATTATTGGAGATACACTTTAAGCTTGAGCTAACATGTGGATTTTTTTTGCCACAGCTTCTAATAAGATTATACTAAAATTATTTTGCTATAATTAAAACAGCATTATAATAAAAGCAAAAAATATGTTACAACCTTGGGCAGGAATGTGGCTGTATAGGGTGCCGAGGTAGAAGTCACTAGTGACCATGGTATCTGATTGAGACGAAAAGCCACGTTTCCACAAAAGAAGACACTAGTATTATTATAAATAGTATGTGGTAGCTGAGGGTCATGTTACACATTTTTCACTTGGGCACAGGAGCATCAAGTTACTGCTCAGGCCATGTCACATATAAATCTAGAGTTAGGAACTCTTGAATGCTCTTTCTCACCACAAGCTAGATAAAATACTTATAGCACATTGCCATTTCACCATCAACCTTTTTAGAATACAAAGCTAGAATACATATAAACCGAAGCTGTAGCAAGGCCTTCTTTTAGTCAGGGCAAAGGTTCAATTTGTTGAATTTGTTGCCCTAGCCCTGTATGTAAATACAATGCAATGGCCATGGCTTGTTGGCATCTTAATGATACTCAGCACCAGGGTCACATTCCCCAGTTCTTTCTTCTAGCTACACTGCTGCATAAACTCAATGAGAATCTTAAGTAAGTACTGTGGCAACAATAAAATGTGCATTTTAAAAATAGTTTCTACATTCTGCAGTCTACCCCATAATATTGCACATGCATATAGGTGCCCCAAAACATTTTGGTAAAAGTAAGCTCTTGTGCTATAGGTCACCGTTCTCAGACATCTCCTCTTTCCCTTCCATGGCACTCACCCATCTGTGCTCCTATCTCTGTGGCTTTAAGCTTTCTTTCTTTTGTTCAAGTCCATAGGGCATGTACACTCCCTGGCTGACTCTTAAAGGACCAGTACAAGTACCTGGGTTTAATTTTCCCAGCCAATCCCCTTTGCAGTAAGGACATAATAAGAAACTTCCTCCACAGGACGGTACATTAAAAAGAAAAAAACATATTAAAAAGTATGTAACACAGCCTACTCACGTGTTCCTTCATCTTAGCATGAATAATTTGGAACTCCTGATGCACGGGTACACCTCTTCAGTCTGAGGCAAAAAACAGCACAAAAAAACAAGGTTGTTTGAATGTATCCAGCAACCAAGGCAGTTACCAAAAAAACATTTTCTTAAAACTTAACTTTTAATAAATCATAATGCAAACTGCATTATTTTTGCATTATGATTTATTAAAAGTTAAGTTTTAAGAAAATGTTTTTTTGGTAACTGCCTTGGTCGCTGGATACATTCAAACAACCTTGTGTTTTTTTTTTTTCGTGCGGAAGGTACAGTACCTTAGAGTACTTTCATTTTGATTGCCTTTGTTTTTACCTCTGCCTGTACTTTACTTTAAACCTGTACTGCCCATCCTGACCCTAGCCTGTTTACTGTATTGTATCTGTGTTGCCTTTCCTGATCTTTGGTCTGTTTTCCATGTTCATAGACCACATCTGTTGCCTATCCCTTTGGTGCCACAATTGTCCCTTGACCAGCTTAAGTCAGCTGCCACTAAAACTGAGACTACTCCTAGAGGTAGCAACCTGGTCACCATGGTCCCTGCACCATGTCTCTCTATGAAGGTTAAAAGGTGAGATTCAGGGTACCACTTAGACAATGCCCTCAGGAGTAGTCACAAGTCAAATCATTGGCACATCCACTGTGTTAAATAAACCTAGTCTTCAGGACTCTTGAGTGGCTTAACACTAGCACCATCAACTTATAAAATTAATTCAGGATACATCTAACTCAATAAGGCTGGGTTCACATCAGCGTTTGGCTCTCCGCACAAAATCAGTTTTTGAAACTGTCTCAAAATCCTCAAAAGCTGATTTTGAACGGTTCGTTTTAAAAACCATTGATTTCAATGGGTTGTATGAACCATCCGCAGGTGTGCATTTCGGAGCATTTCAGTCTGGTATCTGCTCCTTTGAGTGGAGAAAAAAGTCAGACTTAGGGTGGGTTCACACCTGCGCTTGGTGTCCGTCCGTCGCCAATCCAGTGAAAATCTCGGCGAACTGGATTGGCGTCGGATACAGACCGGTCAGCGGCGCATTGGTTAAAAACCCATTCATTTGAATGGGTTTTTAAAGTAGTCTTGCGGGTGTGCGCTTACACCCTCTGCGCTGCGAATCCTTTTTTTTTTCGTCGGAAACAAAGTCGGACACGCAGGACTTCGTGTCCGACGAATAAAAAAGGATTCGCAGTGCAGAGGGTGTAAGCGCACACCCGCGCACTACTTTAAAAACCCATTCAAATGAATGGGTTTTTAACCAATGCGCCGCTGACCGGTCTGTATCCGACGCCAATCCAGTTCGCCTAGATTTTCACTGGATTGGCGACGGACGGACAGCAAGCGCAGGTGTGAACGAAGCATTACAGGATTTTTTCTCCGTTCAAAAAATAAGAATACCAGATGGACAGCAACCAATCCATTTCTTTTTAACACTGAGGTCTATGGAAAGTGGATTACAAACGGATTACAAATGGATAGCAATCAGTTTGTGTCCGTTTTGCAATCCGTGTTTCCTTCTGCGCATGTTCAGAATGAAGAAAGGGAAAAAAAAAACGGATTGGTCAAAAACGGACACAAACGGATCACAAATGGACACAAACAATCATTTTTTTTGAACGGACACCAATTGATCAAACCGTCTAAAAAGTCAGATTCGGGTATCCACTGTGTAACTGTTTGGAATCCTTTTTGCACCAAAGCGTTTTCTCTTAAAACGGTTTGCAAGCGGACAGATAGCAGCCGCAGGTGTGAACCTAGCGTAAGAGGCTTAAGAAAACAGTGGCAACAATAAAAAGAGCATTTAAAAAATGCCCTACATTCTGCATCCCCGTATCTATATTTAAGTGATCCAGTTAATTTACAATCTCAAAGGGTCAATTCAGATGACATTCAGGTATTGTGCACACAGACAGATTGCGGTTAATCGAACCATATACACTTTAATTTCTTCCCCTGTACTATTATGATCCATTTTCCTAGATTAGAATAGCACATTTCCGTTTTCCTCAAACTATACAATGAACGAATTAGACCTGCATTATTTGTATTCTTTGTGATTTCTGAAGAAACATCCATGGCCTTATATTCCATTTCTGTTTCCGACAGTATTACTTTACAATGAAAATCTAATACAGTGAGTTAAAATGTCTACAAGGACTTTCGCTCATGTAAATACCAAGGAGCTGCTGAAGTAGAAGAGCTGTAGCAAACACAGTGAAAGCTTCATTAACAGCTCCTGCAAAATGGTCAGACGCTTTCAAATGACAGTGTAAATGAGAGCTATATTATACAGCTTTAACCTGTCAGCATAGCTTGCTAAAAGGGGATATTGCAGTCAAATGAATTAGTTATCCAAAATGATGTGTTTACAGGTCTAGAAAACAGTGATTCCTTGCCTCCAAATGGAGAACCTTAAAACTGCCTGTGGACATAATGGTAAAGCAAGAAGATTCTATTTTCTGACCACCACGTACAGTAGTATACACACGTGGACAAAATTGTTGGTACCCCTCGTTTAATGAAAGAAAAACCCACAATGGTCACAGAAATAACTTGAATCTGACAAAAGTAATTTGCCAAACTACCTGTTGACAAACCACAAAGCTTCTGGGAGAATGTCCTATGGACAGATGAGACAAAAATCTAAATTTTTGGAAAGGCACATCAGCTCTATGTTAACAGACAGAAAAATTAAGCATATATTGAAAAGAACACTGTCCCTACTGTGAAACATGGAGGAGGCTCTTTTATGTTCTGGGGCTGCTTTGCTGCATCTGGCACAGGGTGTCTTGAATCTGTGCAGGGTGCAATGAAATCTCAAGACTATCAAGGGGATTCTAGAGAGAAATGTGCTGCCCAGTGTCAGAAAGCTTGGTCTCAGTCACAGGTTATGGGTCTTGCAACAGGATAATGACTCAAAACACACAGCTAAAAACACCCAAGAATGGCTAAGAGGAAAACATTGGACTATTCTGAAGTGGCCTTCTATGAGTCCTGACCTAAATCCTATTGAGCATCTTTTGAAGGAGCTGAACCATGCCGTCTGGAAAAGGCACCCTTCAAACCCGAGACAACTGGAGCAGTTTGCTCATGAGGAGTGGACAAAATACCTGTTGAGAGGTGCAGAAGTCTCATTGACAGTTAAAGGAATCATTTGATTGCAGTGATTGCCTCAAAAGGTTGTGCAACAAAATATTAAGTTAAGGGTATTATCATTTCTGTCCAGGCCTGTTTCATGAGTTTTCTTTTTTTAAAAATTCTGTTGAAGCATGGTTGAAAAGCAATGTCTGACTTCCATTTGTTCATTTTCATAGAATTTTTATATATTATTACTTTTGTCAGATTCAAGTTATTTCTGTGACCATTGTGGGTTTTTCTTTCATTAAACGAGGGTTACCAACAATTTTGTCCACGTGTGTATGTTCAGCACAACACAACATATACAAAAGCAAAGGTTAGCAAGTTAACTAACAGAATAACTTTTTGTCAGCAGCTTGTTTCTACATTAATAAAAAGAAAAATATCTGCTATGCCAAAAGTGTTGTTTTTAATTAAAGTACACTAACGTTACTTGCTTATAACATTGTGTCAAACACGGAAGTCATCATAATGGAATCAGTCCGATGGGTTGCCATGGCAGCCAGTCAGACGAGGAATACATGTACTATGTGTACTGAAATACAATTTATTTATTTATTTAATTTATCAGAGGATCCCAAGTTCAAGTCCCCTTGTGGGACAGGAAAGAAATATTTGCGTAATAGCGGTAAAACATAATAAAACCAACATAAACACTGTAAAAACAAAATGCAAAAAATAACGAAAGAACTGAAGCTTTTTCCACACAGATCCCCCAAAATGTTAATAAAAACTAATCGAAACATTATACAGTTAGGTCCATAAATATTTGGACAGAGACAACATTTTTGTAATTTTGGTTCTGTACATTACCACAATGAATTTTGAACAAAACAATTCAGATGCAGTTGAAGTTCAGACTTTCAGCTTTAATTCAGTGGGTTGAAAAAAATGATTGCATAAAAATGTGAGGAAATAAAGCGTTTATTACACACAATTCATTCATTTCAGGGGCTCAAATGTAATTGGACAAATAAAATAAATGTAAATAAATTGTTAATTTCTAATACTTGGTTGAAAACCCTTTATTGGCAATGTGGATACCCTCAAATGAAAGCTGAAAGTCTGGACTTTATGTCCATTATATAACTATAACTTGAATATGTTTCAGTAAACCGGTAAAAAAAAAAAATCTAAATTTGTGTCAGTGTCCAAATATATATGGACCTAACTGTATATACCTGAAAATGGTGCCAAATGAAAGTACAATTCATCACTCAAAAAATAAACCCTCACTTATGCCCAAACTACAATACATCATTACAGGGTTAAGGACACAGCCATTTTTTTCAGTTTTTTTTAATTGGACTTGTTCAGAAAAAAAGAGTTTCATAATTTTGGGATGACTATAACTTATTGACTAAAATGTATTAAGTCTTTTGAGGGGTAAAAAAACAGCACATCTGGTATTTATTCTATGGGTTAGTACAGTTGTGTTACCAAATACATATACATAGTTTTTAATGTTTTACTATTGTTATACAATATATATATATTTTTTTTTTCAAATCATTTGTTTTTGCATTGTCATCTTCTGTGATATTTCCACTTGGCCAAGTGAAGAGGGCAGGAAGCAACACTGAGACAGGAGCACAGCTGGGTAAGAGATTTCTGGGGGGTTAGCTTTTTTTCTTACCATGTTCATTATGTGGAGTAAAATATATATTTGTTTTATAGTACAGGTTGTTACAGATGCAGTGATACCAAATGTATATAATTTTTTTAATGTTTGGATAATTTTATTCTATTAAACCCTTTTTAAAAAATACAATGTTTTCTTGTTTTCTGTTTTTTACTAAAAGTCTATATCTTTTAGTTTTTCCACTATTACAGCTAGTTTTTTACGGGACAAGGTGTACTTTTTAATGGTACTATTCTATGGTGCGTATGACTATGTGATCATTTTCAAGTTATTCAATTTATTTGGAGGCAAGGTAACCAAAACAGCATTTCTGGTGTAGTTTTTCAGCTTTTTTATGGTATTTTCACAAACAGGATAAAAAAAATCATTAGTTTTATAAAAAAAAAATATTTTTTACTTAATTCAGCATTTTTAAATGGGAAAAGGTGGATTTTTATTTAATATGTTTGAAAGTTTTTTTTTAAGTTTTTTATTTTTACTAATATAGTGCAGTGTATTATGGCTGTCAGCTGAAAATTCTCCAGCAGGACCTAATACATAGTTAACAATATAAATGCCAAAGGCCTTGATCAGGCTCTTGGTTGACATGAAAATGCATAAAGGCCCCCCAGTTGTGCCGTGGGATGCCAATGCAGAAGATTCAACTGTCTGAAACTATGTGGTAAATACCCACGATTGGAGTTTTCTCCTATTGTGGGTATTTCAGCAAGGTGTAAGATGTCAGCTGTGTATTATAGCTGACAACCACTGCAAATGCTGTAGTCATGGTCAAATGGTTAGGTGGACTGTGCATTGTGAATCACTTATGTCCAATTTCTGCTTCAATTATACCTATAGGGAAACTGCCAGAGTTTCTGTAGGTATAATTGACATGCTGCGATTTCCAAAAACTTGACGGTTTGGAAAGCACAGCATTTCCGCTGCACGTATTTTTCTACAATGTGTTACATAGTAACAAGGTACCCTATAAGTAGGAGTGCTTGTGCACTACTTCAGGAGTGTTTCATGTAGAACACACAGAAGTGTAGATGATGCATCACAGAGGGATAGTGCAATTATCTACGTCAGTAAGTTCTACCTCCAGTACTCCTTGCTGACTGCCAATAGCTTTATATACCCATAATGAACTTTGCTACAGAACAAACTTTGTGGATTCACTTTGTGGAACAGCTCAGGTGGCAGTAGTGTAGTTTAACCAAGATGTAATTTTACTAAGGTAACTGGTAACACATACAGTTTCCCAATGGGAGTAGTATTGAGGAAATTCCACTGTAGTGGCTGGTCCCAGACTTGGGATAAGATATTACAGTCCCAGGATCCCAGATATCTGAATATGAATGAGACCTGGCTGAAAGGTTCTGATAACCTCAACTTCTCCCTCTTGGCACACTCTTTCCCCACTATGGGGCTGACAGCAATTCTTCCCTGTTTCAGGGCTGTACCACTCAGACTGGCATCTGTTTGAAAACCTGTCCACAACCTCAAACAGTCACACTCCAAACTCCACTATGGTGCAGACCAAAGAGCTGTGGAAGGACACCAGAAACAAAATTGTAGACCTGCACCAGGCTGGGAAGACTGAATCTGCAATAGGCAAGCAGCTTGGTGTGAAGAAATCAACTGTGGGATCAATAATTAGAAAATGGAAGACATACAAGACCACTGATAATCTCCCTCGATCAGGGGCTCCATGCAAGATCTCACCCCGTGGGGTCAAAATGATCACAAGAACGGTGAACAAAAATCCCAGAACCACATGGGGGGACCTAGTGAATGACCTGCAGAAAGCTGGGACTAACGTAACAAAGGCTACCGTCAGTAACACACTACACCACCAGGGACTCAGATCCTGCAGTGCCAGGCATGTCCCCCTGCTTAAGCCAGTACATATCCGGGCCCGTCTGAAGTTTGCTAGAGAACATTTGGATGTTCCAGAAGAGTATAGGGAGAATGTCATATGGTCAGATGAAACCAAAGTAGAACTGTTTGGTAGAAACACAGCTCGTGTTTGGAGGAGAGTGAATGCTGAGTTGCATCCAAAAAACACCATACCTACTGTGAAGCATGGGGGGTGGCAACATCATGCTTTGGTGCTGTTTCTCTGCAAAGGGACCAGGACGACTGATCCATGTACATGAAAGAATGAATGAGGCCATGTACCGTGAGATTTTGAGTGGAAACTTCCTTCCATCAGCAAGGGCATTGAAGATGAAACGTGGCTGGGTCTTTCAGCATGACAATGATCCCAAGCACACTGCCAGGGCAACAAAGGAATCGCTTTGTAAGAAGCACTTCAAGGTCCTGGAATGGCCTAGCCAGTCTCCAGATCTCAACCCCATAGAAAACCTTTGGAGGGAGTTGAAAGTCCGTGTTGCCCAGCGACAGCCCCAAAACATCACTGCTCTAGAGGAGATCTGCATGAAGGAATGGGCCAACATACCAGCAACAGTGTGTGCCAACCTTGTGAAGACTTAAAGAAAGCGTTTGACCTCTGTCATTGCCAATAAAGGATATATAATAAAGTATTGAGATGAACTTTTGTTATTGACCAAATACTTATTTTCCCCCATAATTTGCAAATAAATTCTTTAAAAAATCAGACAATGTGATTTTCTGGATTTGTTTTCTCATTTTGTCTCTCATAGTTGAGGTCTACCTATGATGTCAATTACAGGCCTCTCTCATCTTTTTAGGTGGGAGAACTTGCACAATTGGTGGCTGACTAAATACTTTTTTTTCCCCACTGTATCTAACAGTTGCAGGAGACTGCCACCCTCCACCCTTTAGTTTCAACCAGTGATTGGCCAGGGATGAATCAGGTCCTCTAAAACAAATGGGTGGCAGACCAAGGTGGATTAATCTTAAAACAAGGGGAACATAACATATAAGGAAAATGCAAAACATATACATTATAAACACAATGGCACATATAAAATACAAAACATAAAACAAATAAAAGGTTTAGCATTGTCCACTGGGATGCTGCAATGATATAGCAAGAATTACAGTCCAATTAGAGGATTTTTAAGGTTTAAGTGTCCAGTTTTATTCCATAGGTTAGATATGGTGTCACATAAAACAAAACCATAAACTCAAAATCCTAGCCTAGTTCAGGGTCTAACTACACAAAGAACAGTCCCTGACTACTTGGACTAGGCTGAGCTTATCCCAGACCAGTCAAACAAAATTCCAGTGTTTATAGAAACCCCTTATACTTGCACTGTTCCTTGTCCGGAACTTCAACAATGTCCTCTCTCCTTCCCCAGGCTGAGAGCGCTGTCTGAGTAATAAACACCTTTCTTCAGGTGTCTTCTCAGCTGACATCTAATGAGATTCATTAAGCAGCCCAAACCTTGGTCTGCTATCTACTTTCCAGGTTTTTCACATGTGAAAGAGGTGAAAAGCCACCTTCTCCATAAAAAAACTGCACAACTGAAAAAAAAACATTTGATAACTACACTGCCACAATATATAAAGAAGGAAAAATGGCTCATGAGAGACTTTTGCAACAAACAAGTTCCGTAAACCATTGCTAAACAGTATTGTTGAATCATATGTGAGTAAAAATACCACTATCCTACAAGTGAGAGTGTGTTCTTTAGCCTGCACTAAACATGGCTACATCACGGGTTTACCCCAGGCAACAATTACAGGCAGGGCAGTGAGCTGAGGTCTCACACAATAACCTGTTACTTGCCATGATGTACTATTAGATGGAAGAGTTAAAAGATATCAGAGCTTAAAGGCTGTCTATGGGCTATGTCTGGTATCGTAACTACTCTTATTCACATGAATGAGGTTAGGCTGTATTATTAGACATGACTCAAGGACAAAAGTAGTGACACGTCTGGAAAATAAAGCAGACCATTATTTATAATAATGCAGCCTATTTATCTACTTCCTTAAAGTGCGATAGTAATTTATATGGGGGTTCTTAGAGTAGAAAGAGTTTATTCCTCTTTGCAACAATTGGGAGAAAAGGGAAGTAGTTCTATGAAGTTTACCCAGTCCCCAATGCTGTCTAGTAAGAATGGTTCCTGCCTTCTATATCTACGTCTTCAGAGCTCCTCTGGGTGCAGCTGTTATGTTGTCTTTTCTTATAAGGCAATGACAGGGAATGCTACTGGGGTCTGATATATCTGTTCCCTTCATCTCTCCATTGTCCAAAAGACAACTGAAAATGAAAGTAGAAAAGACTAAATTCTGTATGCATTATGTCATGGAGCCATTAAGAGAGCATTAAATCCATTTAGAGAGATTAAAGAAGGTCATCCAGACATTGGTCTGAAGGGATCAGTGTGGATTTATGCCACTAAGAACCACGTCGGACAACATCTAGAGGTTGTGGGTAAATGTCCAGTTGGCAATGGACAGGGCGGAGGAGAGGTCTTTCTGTCCCTTGATGCAACTAAGACATTTTATCGGTTTGAATATGAATTTTTGTGGGCAGTTATGAGAAAGGTGGTGTTTAGACCAAAATTTATGGGTTGGATGGAATTGATTTATAGGAAACCACATGCCGCTGGCTTGCATGTGGGGCCGTGGTCTTTTCCTTTCATCCTGTCAAAAAGTACCATGCAAGGATGCCCTATTTTGCCATTGCTGTTTGCCTTAGGTATTGAAGTTTTGGAATGCATAGTATAGTGGAAGGTTTTACATGTTGTAGACTGGAATTAAAACTGTCACTGTATGAAGATGACCTCATGCTTATGGTTAACTTCTGGAAGAGCTGCATATCTTAAAGAAGTTTGTGGAGGCAACTGGTTTAAAAATAAACTGGAAGAAATCTGTGCTGTTCCCATTGGAAGATATTAGGGAGAAGGAGGTTAAGGAAATGATTCTCTCTTAAATGGTATTAAAAAGAACAGAATCATTTAAGTATGTAGATTGAAATATATCCTGATAATATAAATATAATCCTGAGAATTATATTAAGGTTAATTATTATCCCTTTAATTCACAATTGGCGTAACAAAGTTAAAGCGTGGTCTAGGTTGGGCCTTTCAATGGTGGCAGGTTTGATTAAAATGATTTGGTTGACTTAAGAATTCTCCGGTTTTGATTGGCAATAATATCTTTGCAACTAAGGAAACATTAACTATAGAATTAATATAGAAAAAAAGGCATGCCAGGTTAAATAAGGCATGTTTACAAACTCTGGTAGATAGAGATGGATTGCTAATTCCAAAGTGGAGAATCTACTACATAATGGCCCAAATGTCAGTTTTTATGGGAATGATGGGACTGAGGATATGTAATATTCTGGCTCATATAGCAGAATAGCAATATCCTGCCCTGGATGTGTTAGAGATACTGGAGGCAGGTATGCTAAAACATCATAGCGAAGTTCCAGTGTTTAATGTTATTTTTAGAACTGGAGAAGAATCCCAAAATCTCTAAAAATCAGTCACATAAAATCTCGCAGTATTTTATTGTGTTTAGGTTACACAGAAGGCCACAATTTATGAAAAGAACTGGTCTAAAAACAGAAGATTTACGTCCAAAATTAAGATAAGATATTGCAGATTGAGTACATTTATTCTGATGTATATAACTTGAGTATAGAACTGAAACCTAGGGTATGCTTTTTGGGAAATATGAAGCAAATAACTTAATTCAGTGCTAAAAAACCAAGCATGGATATGGTAATATTTCTAGCAAGGAAGTTGATTTTGAAATATTGGATATAAAATAAGTCACCATCAATAAGGAAATGAAGAATGTCTGTTCATGAGCTGATGACTATAGAGGAAAGTCTAGGCATTTTGAACTCCCAAGTAACCAGCTTTTATCGAGGCTGAGAATTTTGGATTGGGTAGTATTGAATATTATGCAATATACACTCGTTGTGTATCAAAACATTTTTTGGGGGGAGTCTCCTCTGTCTGCCTATGCGGTTGTTTTTGTTTTATTATTCCTTATTATTATAATATATATATTATGGTGGGTAAGAATCCACATGCTTAGTTGGTGCATCTTTGGTAATTTGGGTAATTTATATGTAATAATGATACCATTGAGAAATACAAATTTGCAGTGGTTAAATGTGTGTATGTATGTTTGTATGTAATGTTGGAATAATGGCTGGCATTTATTTATAGTAGAAAAAGGTAAAGTATTTTAAAAAGGGGGGGGAGGCTGGCACTATGTATAGTGCTGCTATGTGTTATATATATATATATATATATATATATATATATATATATTATTTATTTATTCTCATTGTGACTGTTTCAGGAGGAATAGCTAAGAGTAGTCGATTTTCTGGGGGCAATTATGGCCTTTGATATAGGGGTCAGGTTGTGGCCCAGTTTGCAGCCCATATAAATGTTCTAATGGTACTGGGGGTAATGCTTTGTGGGTGATCTTGGCTGTTTCAGGAGGAATGACCAGGGTTAACCCACCTTCTGGGATCAGCTTCGACTCCTGTTAAAATGTGGCCCAGTTAGCAGCCACTTGTGCAAATGACTTGGAAAATAAAGGCTATACTTAGTATTATATTAGCATATAGCAAAATCTACAAAATGAGTTGGAAAAGAGAGAGAAAAGGAAGAAAAAGGAGAGTGTGAAGAAAGTAAGGAGGAAAAAAAAAGAGAAAGGGGAAAAAAAGAAAGAAAAAGGAAAAAAAGGAAAGGGAAACTGGTATAGTATGTTATAAAATTAATTTGCCTGATAGAATACAAGTTTATGATTGAGTTAAGATTTGTATGGCTTATGTTTAAATGGGAGACATGGGATAAATATATTAAGAGTGATTCAATATCATGTTTGGTTTTGTGATTAATGACCAGCAGAGTCTCTGATTCATGTGGATTCCTGGTTCGTATCAGGTTTATAGGTTATTGTGGAACTGATTATTCTATTTTTTGACCTGATTATTGTAAGCTTGACAAAGAAAAGTAACGATTTAAAATAAACAAAAAAACAAAGATAGCATTATACTGTTTACCGGAAGGCCTATGTACAGGTACTCAAATACAGCATTGAATATTAAACTAAGAGATACATATCTATTAATACAGTGTCTGTGGCTATGGTGACATACAGTACTGCTGATTTTATACAGAGGCACTTAATGTTTTTTTTTTTCTCAAATTCATACATAAGTATTCTCCCCTACAAACAGTGCTTCCTAGGTAGAATGCAACATCTCACTGAAACATCAATACTACAGTATACAGAGTGTCTTTGGATTCGTAATATGGGATCTATAGATAATACATGCATGCAATTGCTGTGTAATATTTGTAATATATGTACTATTCCTATCATTCTGTGCGCCAGGCTGACTGCATAAAACAAATAAGTCTGTGGATGGCAAAGAAGGCACGAAGATATTATCTATGTGCCATTCACGCCATTTTCCCATGGACCCGTAAATGCAACATTCGTGTGCATGTAGCCTAAGAACCATTAATAAATCCTTTGCTTTACTGATGCAATTGCAGTACTTCAGTCCTTTGGTATAGCTGAATTCCACGTACCATAGTTATGAAGAAGACCCAGCAACAGATTTACCAACACAATATTTTTTATAATTATTATTATTATTATTTAGGACATTAAAAATTCACTTTACTTTAAGGTATCACCAAGTATGAATGAGTTATGGTAATGGTAATGAACAACGTCACCCACAACTTTGTTCAGTAGCACATAGTCTTCCTAAGGCAAAGAAAATATAATACCCACTATTCTATAAATATAGACAGCATATGTTTTCCAATATTAGTAACACTTCTTCTACACATCTGCAACTGAACAGTTTACAGCACTGTACTGTATAATGTAGTTCTTTTGCATACTGTATTACATTGCTACCATATTTAATTCATGCAACATACTTGAAAAACAGAACACTTTACTGAATATTCTTTGTTACAATTAGCATAAATTTTCCTTGACATTTTAGATGTTGAATCAAAGTATTTCAGCAATAAAGTGAAATACTATATAATGTCTGGTGATGCCACATAGCAGATCTATAGTTCATTGCAAACATTTGGAACAAAACATGACATAACTTTACCATATGTACATGACAGAAGGAGTTAGTATAGCAGTAAACAGTGACCTGACTTGGACTCTTCCATCTACTTCATAAGACAGCTCATCATACTGTGCTCATTATCAGCCATGAAGAAAGAAATCTGGGATTTTAATAAAACATCTAAAAATATTCAAATTTTATAAGATTTAAAAGCAATGTGCCCCTTCTATGAGATGACGACGTCATTATGGTTCCTGGTTTTCTGTACAGAGTAGTGGGTAAAGGTTATAGAAACTACTTTCCAGCAGAGGAAAAAACGTCTTTTACATCAGTGGAGAGGTGGGTACAGATAAACATTTAAATGTTTTATTACCTTGGGCTATAGGGTGCCTGCACTAGAGGTAGAACTACTATATCTTACCAGTCACTTAAAGAATACAGATAGGTTTAGATAGAAGATGGGACATTCTGTCCATTCCCCCCATCCAACAAAATCACATTCTGGTCTTGAAATATTAAGGACGTCTCAAACTTACAATATGGAATTTATAGTTAAGCTTAGTTAAAAAAAAAAATTGACTAAATTAAAATAACATTTTACTAGCAATCGTCTTAAAGATGAACTTCATGTACGTTTTTGCCAATAGTCCAACCGCTCCATGCCCCCAATCCACATATCTGCATTATTTGTTTTCATCTGACTTTTCTGTTCCCTATAATCTATTCTTCAGAGGTCACAGAAAAAGGTAAAATAAAAACTGAGGTTAAAACGTAACCTTTAATAGATAATCCATTAAAATAAAGTGCTTATGGATATGTCACACAAAACTTGTTTCATATCATATATTGAGGCTGCAGATAATCAATCAGGCGTAGTGCAGCCCACTTATATAGCTCTATATGGCTGAAAGCCGTATAGGGCTTTTCAGATGCATCCATGAATATCTGCAAACTAAAATATATATATCTCAATTAGGGTAGTTGCAGACAGACTATAAATAACTAGAGGAGATTAGTCTATACACTCATTGATTCTCCTAAATGTATATGTGTCAATCCAAACATACACAAAAGACTTCCGAAATGTTCAGAAATAGCTATAAATGCTAAACAGATGTCTGCAATGCTGACTATTTCATTTAATATATATATATATATCTATATATATATATCTATAGATATATATATATCTATCTATATATAGATAGATATATATATTCATCCCAGAACTCTCTGATCCACTCTTTCTGCTTAGGTATAGCTTTAACCGCTCATAGATGTTCAGGTAGTGGTCTAATACTGCCCCATTAGATCTAATGAGTTAATACTCCTGTTCATCATACCAAATTCCAATCTTTAACCCTCCTCACTGCTCACTAACTGAGGACAGCTTTCTGATACCCCAATTACACTCTATAGCACTCTGATACAAAACTGCCTCTTTTATATTGTAGGCCCACCTAGAACAGTGCTCCTGCAGCTTTATGACCAGCATCTATACATGTGACCTCAAACTCAGCCAACCTATGGTACGTGCCCACTGCTACACACTACATTAAGCTTTTTCCTATGAACATAACCATATTTACATTTATAAACAATTACAAGTTAATCAATTTTGCAAGTTTAAAGGATTTTTTTCAACCATCTTAGTGTTAGCAGTCTCTTGTCTTGATAAGTTGCCAGTGGATACGACCATGAATGGAGGAACTTTCTATGCTCAGAAACACAGTAATGGTTTCCTTATTGTACCAGGGTTGTCTTCTCATCCATGTATTATAACTGGGGATATGTTCATGGAAATAACATAGCATACCATATGCATCTTTTTTCAGCCAATATTACTATGTAACTTTTTTGTTGAAAAATACATCAAATAGTTTTGCCTAATATGCATGTTTTTCCATAATAAAACTTTTCTGATTAGTCCTTAAAGCCAACAGCATGTATTTGTACCTAGACAAACTTCTTTGTCTGGCACCGTTTTCCTAACAAATGTGCAAGTGTTTTGTTAACACATTCTGTAGCACTGGAACTACAAATGAAGTGGGTTTGTTCGTCTACAAAGTACTGTATGTTGTGCCAACTAAAACAAATGTTCTACTTATATATATAATGGGAAATACTTGGGTAAAGCTCAGACTAAAAAGAATTGCTAGGAGGAATTCTAGGAGATGGTAAAGTAAATCAGATAACTAGAGAAAGACAGTTGCTGTCAAGACAAATACAGTCATGAAATGTATAAAAAGAGACAGATCATAATAAGGTAGTTCACAATCATAAATCAGTAGTCAAATCATACCTAAAATGTTGTGTAAAATATATGATTCCATATGATTTATGTGTTCCAAAAAAATGTAAAAAAAAAAAACAAAAAAAACCCCCTAAATTTAGAGTCTTTGGCAACAAAACACTTTTATAATGTTTTGCATAAAATTGAAAAAAAAAATCCTCCTTTATATAATGCATAGTGGATTTATTAAAATGTATATTCTAGGTGAATTAAATAATTTATTTAGCTTACTTGTATAGCGCCATCATATTCCGCAGCACTTTACAGACATTGTCAGTCATTGTCCCATATAGGGCTCACAATCTACATTACCTATCAGAAAGCATTGGGACCATATAGTGTTTCTAATAGTGACTTGATCACTTTATTTTCTGCCAAATACTTTCAGGTCTATGCCGTACTATTACGTCATGCTGAGTGGAATGGATTTGTAATTCTCTAAAGGATTATTTATTTAAGATAAATTACAATATGACCTTTCTCTATAGTAAAGCTACTTTCCCTATGGGATTGTCTAGTTTGGAAAAAACTAGAACATGAGAAGTAAAGTGAATTTTGCCATTTTATCAGCTAGCCAACAGGAATTGGAACATTAGAAAGAACTTCCTTCTGAGACTCATACCTATCTCTAAAATGAACCCCCTCAGGCTCTGTCACCCAAATCCCTCATCCTAAACTCGCCGACAG
This sequence comes from Leptodactylus fallax, assembly GCA_947044405.1. NCBI lineage: Eukaryota > Metazoa > Chordata > Amphibia > Anura > Leptodactylidae > Leptodactylus > Leptodactylus fallax. The sequence goes on from CAMRHE010000182.1 coordinate 717,388, forward strand.
TGAAATCCAGACTGTCAGTGATGGTTGGTTATTACAGAAACAGCTTAGCTCTCTAAACTATGGCTCCCATTGACCTTTAGAGGACTTACAGAAACAATGTAACTCGGGGAGCTACGTTATCTCCAGAAAACCCTACCACCAATGACTGCCTGGCTTTTACTGCCAGCAGGGATGGTGAAAAGCAGAATTGGGGCAATAGTGGCTGGGGAGGGTATTTTATAGATAGGTGCAGTGCCCACAGTTGGGACTCACATCTATAAGACATTTATGGCATATCCTGTGTGGGCAAACTCCTTTAATTGTAAAACATCCCCTTTACCTAAAATTATTCCAGGTACAATAAAAGCTATGTACATGTCTAGCACTGTAATAATATATACTGTATAGTGGGGGAAAAAAGTATTTAGTCAGCCACCAATTGTGCAAGTTCTCCCACTTAAAAAGATGAGGCCGGCCTGTAATTGACATCATAGGTAGACCTCAACTATGAGAGACAAAATGAGAAAACAAACCCAGAAAATCACATTGTCTGAATTTTAAACAATTTATTTGCAAATTATGGTGGAAAATAAATATTTGGTCACCTACAAACTAGCAAGATTTCTGGCTCTCACAGACCTGTAACTTCTTCTTTAAGAGGCTCCTCTGTCCTCCACTCGTTACCTGTAGTAATGGCTCCTGTTTGACATTGTTATCAGTATAAAAGCCACCGTCCACAACCTCAAACAGTCACACTCCAAACTCCACAATGGTGAAGACCAAAGAGCTGTGGAAGGACACCAAAATCAAAATTGTAGACCTGCACCAGACTGGGAAGACTGAATCTGCAATAGGCAAGCAGCTTGGTGTGAAGAAATCAACTGTGGGAGCAATAATTAGAAAATGGAAAACATACAAGACCACTGATAATCTCCCTCGATCAGGGGCTCCATGCAAGATCTCACCCCGTGGGGTCAAAATGATCACAAGAACGGTGAGCAAAAATCCAAGAACCACATGGGGGGACCTAGTGAATGACCTGCAGAAAGCTGGGACTAACATAACAAAGGCTACCGTCAGTAACACACTACACCACCAGGGACTCAGATCCTGCAGTGCCAGACGTGTCCCCCTGCTTAAGCAAGTACATATCCGGGCCCGTCTGAAGTTTGCTAGAGAGCATTTGGATGTTCCAGAAGAGTATTGGGAGAATGTCATATGGTCAGATGAAACCAAAGTAGAACTGTTTGGCAGAAACACAACTCGTCGTGTTTGGAGGAGAGTGAATGCTGAGTTGCATCCAAAGAACCCCATACCTACTGTGAAGCATGGGGGTGGCAACATCATGCTTTGAGGCTGTTTCTCTGCAAAGGGACCAGGACGACTGATCCGTGTACATGAAATGGGGCCATGTATCGTGAGATTTTGAGTGCAAACCTCCTTCCATCATCATAGGCATTGAAGAAGAAACGTGGCTGGGTCTTTCAGCATGACAATGATCCCAAGCACACTGCCAGGGCAACGAAGGAGTGGCTTCGTAAAAAGAATTTCAAGGTCCTGGAGTGTCCTAGCCAGTCTCCAGATCTCAACCCCATAGAAAACCTTTGGGGGGAGTTGAAAGTCCGTGTTGCCCAGCGACAGCCCCAAAACATCACTGCTCTAGAGGAGATCTGCATGAAGGAATGGGCCAACATACCAGCAACAGTATGTGCCAACCTTGTGAAGACTTACAGAAAATGTTTGACCTCTGTCATTGCCAACAAAGGATATATAACAAAGTATTGAGATGAACTTTTGTTATTGACCAAATACTTATTTTCCACCATAATTTGCAAATAAATTCTTTAAAAATCAGACAATGTGATTTTCTAGATATGTTTTCTCATTTTGTCTCTCATAGTTGAGGTCTACCTATGATGCCAATTACAGGCCTCTCTCATCTTTTTAAGTGGGAGAACTTGCACAATTGGTGGCTGACTAAATACTTTTTTCCCCACTGTAATTTGACATCCTACTGTCAACCAGCTGATCTCACATTGACTGCTGGTATCCCACAGCCTTGTTTCTGCAGACAAATACTGTGGAAATGTTTGCATAAATTTGTAATTTAGTATACCTTACATTTAAACAACAAATATTATAAAAACATGTCAACAGTTGCAACTGGTAAGGGTTTTGGATCCTGAAGCTATAGCAGGGGTCAGCAACCCCTGGCACGCATGCCAAGAGTGGCACGCGAGGCTTATTTCCCTGGCACGGCAGCGGATTCCTCACCCAGCAGATTTGATCGGACCAAACACGGCCGAAACGAAACTGCTATTATTATACTGTGGAGTCTCTTCAGATCCCGAGTATAATAAGCGGAGACTCAGGAGAAGTGATAAAACATAAAAAACAATGATACTCATTTTGCTCCCTGCGCCTAGCGGTGGCTGTGAGATCAGACAGCTGACAGGGCCTCAGAGGTCACGTCTGCGTCTGACGTCATTGCGCATAATGACGCGATGTGACTCAATCTGCGGTCGCTGACTACAGGCAGAAGCGTCGAAGAGAACACAGCGGCTGTGGAGCGTGGAATGGTGAGTACATTGTTTTTTTTTTGTTTGTCACCTCTCTTGGTCCTACATTGAAGTAAAAGTTCCAGTGGCCTAAGACTATATCTGCATCCAGATACATAGTGTAATTTTGATTTCACCATAAGGATGCCGCCATACGGTGCTCATGGACACTTACATTTACCACTAATTGGGGGCTGTACATGGACTTTCATTGCTTCTAATCAGAAAGTACAGGAGCATCCCAGGAAATAGCAGTAAGTGCATGCGTCCTAAAGCATCTGGTGGCAGCACTTCTGTGTTATGGTTTGTGGTATATGACTTTAGTTTAGGGGTCGTCAGACTTACAATTATTGACCGGCACTCCGAGTAGCTCATCTTTGATTTTTTAATTAAAATCGGCACGCCAAACAAAAAAGGTTGCCTACCCCTGAGCTATAGTATAGTATAGTATACACTTTCAGTGCTGCCTTCTGCTTAAAGATCTGAAGGCATATCACAGTCTCAGTGAACAAAAGGAGCACTGCTTTCAAGAACCCTTTCATTCTAGAAATCAAAGTTTTTCTATTCAGAAAATAAGTGACATGTAAGTGATGGGTACACCTATGCACCTAGGCAATAAAGTAAGTAGCCTTACAAACGAACAGGATTTATTGACAATTATTGGCAATTTCATACAAATGCAGTTTTGATCCATGTTAGTTTTCTTTGCTTTTCTAAGGGAAGCTGTTTAATATCTACTATGCTTTTCTTGTCAACATTTCCCCTAAAAACAAGCCAATAGGATAAAGATGCAAAAGATTATACTAAAACTTTGAAGATGAAATTTGTATGAAAATAAACTGTAAACATTACAATGCCCAGGTAACTGGAAACCCAGGACAGCTATACTATATGATGATTAGTTACATTGTTGGCCTGATGGATTTGTTTGTAATTTCTACTTTATTACTGTAACCCCCAATCATCAGTTGATATAACCAGGGGAAATCTGTGTGACACAACTCATTTCATATGTAGTTTTACATGTCTCCCATTCAAATGAATGGGGAATCCTGAAGTGCATGGTTGTGTCAAAGCAGTAGATGCTCTTTCTAGTTCTGGTTTATAGAGGGAGGTCCCAGAGATTATTACATTTATCCATCACTCGCTGACCGCTTAGATGATCCAAGCTATAGGTGTCACTGATACAGTACTACATATACTGTAGCTCATAGTGGACATATGGAATTGTAAATGTATGTGTCTCTGACATCTGACACCAATAACTGCAGTTAACTACTAAATCTGAGATTTTTAATTTTGCCTTGGGTGTTGACAAATGGTGAGGCTCAGGAATGTCATTGTTGTGGGTGATGAAGTTCCCCCCCCAAAAAAAGAAAAAATTATTGAAAAATTTGCCAGAGTTTAAAGAATACTTCTGGATAACCATATAAAAGACAACTATCTAAAACCTTTGAATATAATTATATATTTTAAAAAACGGTGAAAATTTTCTTTGTCATATTTACAAAAAACATACCAGTTAAGATTAAGCTAAGGGACATCCCCATGGATTGCTTGTTATTATTCTTTTTGTACATACATGAGCCATTTTCTGTTAGTGTCAGTTATACCTAAACTTCCAGCCAGGTTCTTTTTAGGTCAAAAACTCCAATAAAATTGCAATTTCTATAAAATGTAACGTCTCTGCCTGTTTGGGTCGCTGCGCTACCCTCTGCTAGCACGCTGCGGCGCAGGAGGCATATTCATTTTGATTCCTTTCTTAAGGTTCTTGTTGCTCAGTCTGAACACTGTCCTAGACTATGTAATCGAATTTCAGCCACACCCATCTCCTGCACCTTGTTTCTTTCGGCTCCTCAATAGTTAATCTCAGCCTTGCCTGTGTGATTGACAGCCTGTCTACCAATCAAGTCTGGGGCAGGTCCTGACTTGCTATAAACAGGTCATCAGCCCTCACATAGGGGCTGGCTATTGAGATTCTGTTTGTGACTTTGTCCCTGCTAGCTCCTTTTCTGCTATTACCTGTATTCCTATTCCTGACCTCTGGCTTTGACTTTGACTATTCTCTTGGATTTTGATTCTGTACTGCATTGCTTGACTGTTACCGACCCCTTGGCTAGTTGACCTCCCTTTTGTTGTTGTTCGTCCTGTCTGTGTTCTGTGTTATCACCTATATTAAGAAGGGACTGTCGACCAGTTGCTGGCTGTCACCTAGGACAGATCGGGCAAGTAGCCAGGGCCAGTGGGAGGGTTCAGCTTTAGGGCTCACTGTCTTGTTGGGCCCCTCCCCCCAGGGTTCTGCAGCAGCACTGGGGAATTGCTCAATTGGCAATTCTCTTACATAAGAATGGATTTTAATTTGTACTATTAAAGTACGGGTTGAGTGGATAGGTACTGTATTTTTTTTTTTTTTTTGGGGGGGGGGGGGTAGCATTTAACAATTAAGTTATAACCAGGTCTGACAACCATTTGAGAATAAGGATAAAATACTCCAGTGGTCAGACGACATGTGAAACTCTAAGTAGAAATTAACATCACAGAAGTGCTACACACATTTAATCTTAGCACCACTCAACCAGATTGCTTTCCTACAAGCAATATTAAATATGTGAACGTGCATAGCGTAAGAAGTAAATTACATTTTGTATATACTTTACAGCATAACATGTTCATCCAAAAACATAAAACCAGCATGTTAAATGATGTGAAGAAGAAATGAACATTTTTCTTCTACTTGTGTAGTCATACACAAGTCTATGGATGGAGGACTTTGGCCTCCCCCTCATTGAAACATAATTTATATAAATTAAACAATTTTTTTTCCAAATGAAAATGGGTATAAAACTGCATACTCCATGAAAGCCTTTCCAGCCCTGTATTAAATAATCAGAGCAAAGACGATGAAAAAATACACATACATCATTATTGCATTTGGCACTCTCTTTTGTAGTAAACGTCACCACTGTTGACTGCTTTCCATTTATTACAAATGGATGCAAAGATTTTGTTTGTATTCAACAGAAACCAGCAATGGTTAAAATAGGGCGTAAAGTAGCAATGTATCAGGCATCCTGTAAAGAAGGCATCATTTTATTTGAAGCTGAATATCAATGAATAATTCACCTGCAGGTATCTGAAAGCAGTCAGGAGCATGTTTGAATAGATATGCCTTTATGTATGAGATACACCACTAGAGGAATAAGTTAAATACAAATGCAGTGATGCATAAGATATAGCAATGAGGTCTCTGAACAGTGCAATATGCAAACTAACAAGACACACATGTACTTATGTCATGTAAACTTAGGGCTGGCAGCTTGTGAACTAATATGACTGTATTGAAATAAACATGTGCTCCAAGAATCTTGGCACAGCTGCCAGTGTGACAGTACAGCTTAAACACAGCCAAGAAATCTTAGGCTATAATAGGAATAGGAAACTCATGTTTGAAGTAAAGACAGTGATCTCAGACACTTTGACCCTTTTATTCACTGTACTATAAGGTACCAATGCCATTTATTGAGCCATGTAAGTAGGTATAAATGTCTATTGAAGAAATGTTATCCATTCAAACAGATCTAAGGTTTCAATCTGTGCCCTATTTTTCAAAAATAGGCCATTTTCTATAAGAAATCTGCACAAAAATAGGTATTTCTCCATGTACTTAAATTAACAAGATATTCTCATATAACGAATGAGAGCATTTTAAAAACTGGATATTAGAAAAACTTTAAAGTTATTTCTATATTTTAGTCTTAGTTATATTTTACTTAGAAAAGGGTCATTGTAAAATCATAATCTTAAACCAAGTTGGTGAAATATGTACATTTCACTAAGAAAAATGGAAATTGCACCATGAAGATGGACAAGGGTCCTTCAGTTCAGAATACAATGGGATAGATTTGCTAATACTGTCTAATACTCCTATAAAATTCCAATATATATCCTTATACCTCAGGGCATACAAAACTAAATATGTATAAACCTACAAATATCCACCAAAAAAATAATAGTTTATTATAACATTTACTATTAAACATATACCACCAATATTAAAAACAATTAACATTCATATGGGGGATGGAGATTTGCGACAAACACCCTCATGCACCACACACATACCACTAATTAAAAGATAAATAAATAGTTAATTCATAAATCAATCAATAATAAATAATGATACATAAATGTAGAGTTATTGGGTTGAACAACAAAGCTATATATAATATAATTCATATATACATAATAAATAAATAAACTTAAATAGCAAAAAAGTCATGGCCGTAATTGTTGGTACTCCTGAAATTTTTGTAGAAAATGAAGTATTTCTCCCAGAAAATTATTGCAATTACACATGTTTTGACAAAATTACTGGCACCCTCAACTTAATATTTCTTTGCACACTCTTTGGAAAAAAAAAATAACTGAAATCAATTGCTTCCTATAACCATCAACAACTGGAATTTTGGACCACTCTTTTTTTTTTGCAAACTGCTCCAAGACTCATATTTAAAGGGTGTCTTTTCCCAACAGCAATTTTAAGATCTCTCCACAGGTGTTCAATGGGATTTAGATCTGGGCTCATTGTATGTCTGGGGTCATTGCCCTGCTGGAAGACCCACGACCTAGGATGCAAACCCAATTTTCTAACATCGGGTCCTACATTGAGACCCAAAATCCTTTGGTTCTCTTCAGATTTCATGATGTCTTACACAGTCAAGGGACTCAGTTCCAGAGGCAGCAAAACAACCCCAAAATATATTTGAACCTCCACCATATTTGACTGTGGTGTCTGAGGGTGTTAGCTACGTTTCTGTGATACCAAGAAATTAAAATTTATGAGAAATGAAGAGGTCGTGGATGTAGTCAAGTTTGTTGCGTACAGAGTGAGCGTTCCATAGTGCACCTTGGAGGGTGTGGGGAGGGGCAGGAGTGGGTAAGATAGGTGTAAGGTTTAGGGGTTCCGTGCACTGTTGCCGGTTGTGCGGAAAGATCCGACAGCAGGGAAGTGCTGGGGTGGTCCAGGATTAGGAGATATGTCGCCAGATGTAAGGAGTAGCAGGGAGAGGGATATCAGGTGTAAATAGGAAAGAGTGTGGGGAGATTGTGTGTGTCTGGGGCGGAAAGCTTGCAGTTTTGTGAGTAGCTGTGCAGGGAAGATGAGATGGTGGGGTAGAATAGATGGAGAGATAAAGATATTCTTAGCGACATGTCTGGTTTGGGGTGGAAAAGTGGTTTTAACAAGTATGGGAAGAACAACAGTGATTATAGTGAGAAACATTATGTGGCTAATTGTTAGGTTTTTGTTTAGTGGGTTGTTGTTACCTTCAGTTCCCTTCTGTCCACTTCTGGCCTCATTCTGGTCTATACCCTTAGAAACTACACTTTGAAGATGCAAAATGACCAAGGTCAAAATGACCAATGCACTTACATTTATACTAGCTAGCAATACATTTGTTTCATTTGTATCAGGTGTGAAAAGGGTGTGGGATTATGGAGATAGAATCTGAGACTGCTAAGGAAGGTTCAGGTGAGAAAAAAAGGGGGAGGAACCAGCAGGAAATGGAGACAGTGGCTTCAAAGCTCATATAGTTAAAACAGAGTGGATAACATCATACCAATAAAAATGGTATGATCATATTGTGCACTGGGGACAAAAGAACATCAGGATCTCTGGAGATGGACTTGTAACCTTGAGATTGTTGATATTTTTCTACAATTTTGGTTCTCAAGGCCTCAGACAGTTCTCTACTCCTCTTTCTGTTCTCCATGCTTAGTGTGGCACATACAGACACATAATGCACACTGAGTCAACTTCTCTCCCATTTATCTGGTTTCAGGTGTGATTTTTTTTTATATTTCCCACACCTGTTACTTGTAACAGGTGAGTTTGAATGAGCGTCACATGCTTGAAACTAAGTTATTTACCAACAATTTTGAAAAGGTGCCAACAATTTTGTCCTGCCCTTTTTTAGATTTTTGTGTGAAATTATGTCCAATTTGCATTTTTTTCTCAGTTTTTTTTTTTGTTGTTCCAATACACACAAAGGAAATAAACATGTAAGTAACAAAACGTGTAATTGCAATAATTTTCTGGGAGAAATACTTGATTTTATAGAAATATTTTAGGAGTGCCAACGCTTACGTTCATGACTGTATATAGATCCCTAATACCAAGTTGTAGCACCTAAATACAAGGTATACTGCAAAAATTCATGCTGAGACATGTAGAAATCCATAAAAATACAACTGAAATATCAATAGCCCAGAATCCATTCAAAGGCATAAACCATACTGACCCCATACATTAGTATAAGTGTGATGGGTGCAGATCTCCAGCCTTTAGCCTCAGAGAATGATATTATGGGGAATCTATGGGTTTCATTGTATCCTCGTCTTGAGGATGCAGATGCAGTTGAAAGTTGCAATTTGCCACGGGTACAAAGTTTGATATATGCCTCTGATATGATTATGTGGAATTTTCTAATGATCTTCTGACCATTTATCACAATGTGGTAATCTCACAGACCTGTCTAGAACTGCAGTGTTGTGTCAGTTACACTGGACTTTCATCTAGCAGCAATGCTTTTGACTTTGGAGTGAACTACTTTGGACTAGAAAAAAAAAAAATCAAACTTCATTACTAAATACCATTTTTGCTTTCTAAACTCCAGGACAGTCATTTTTGGAACATGACAAGCTGTTGTCACAGCAGCTCTAATTTAATTAGTTCTCTTTCTACAGGCAGTAACTGCCAATTTGTTGGCATCCTGAGCCAGGTCAAGTGAACACTGTGGTCAAATGCTAGTGAGATTGTGCATAAGTTAAAGTGTATCTCCAGTTATAAGCAACATTCATAAATTAATAGTGGGTGTGATTATAAGAAACTTTGTAATATATCTTATTAAGGAGATCTGTTTCCTTTTCCACTTATTAGGCTGCTTTCTTCTTCCTTATTTCCCTGTTTTTGTACACAGAATCCATAGCCAAATGCTGCTCATGCACAGAGCTCTATGTAGATGGGATGGAGATGAGAAGGCTGTTAATTGATTTATTGCCTCTCATCTATAGCATAATAGCAGTATGACACTAGGTTCACACTAGTGTTTGGGTTTCCGTTCTTCAATTCCACTTGAGGACTCAAAAAACGTAAACCCAATCCGCTTAAAAAGGTGTTACACGCGGACTATAATGGGGTCCACCAAGTTTCCGTCTGGTTTCTGACCAAAAAATGTAAAGAGAAAAGTCCTGCTTACAGAATAGCATAGTGTAGAAGCAGCAGTTATCGTTGTGTGTTTTCCAGTATATTCCTTCTCCGTCTACCTTTTCCATAGACTATTATGCAAAAGGTGACTCAGCTTAATAAATAGAGAAGGCAACATATTTGTTAAATAAGATATATTAAAAAAAGTTTCTTATTTTAGCTGGTACTATTAATTTCTGAAAAGTTTTTTTTATAATTGAAGCTGGCCTGTGCAGAGAACATTGTACCTAAAATGCAGGATTTTTCAAGTGCTATAATCACTGGTATATTATAAGAGTTCAAAAAAAAATATCATCATCTTGTAGAATTATTTTTCTTATCTAAATATTATTCTATTATAACTAGAGATGAGCGAAGTTTTTAAAAATTCGATTTGGCAACTTTGCCGAATTTTCCGATACGATTCTCTTCGATCCGAATTAATTTGCGGCAAATAAACAGCTATTTCCTGTCTGCAGAGAGCCGGGGTGGGCAGCAAAATGGTGGAAGCCCTTGGATGCAGCGGTCATGTCTCTTTCTCTCCAGCACGGACAACTTTTATTCATGTGGAAGGATCAAGCAAAAACACGCCTACCCAATCACATCACTAGAGAATATCTTGTGACCATCTGATGTCACAAAGGTCCTTACTAAATATTCGTTACCGCGAAACATCAGGAAATCTGGTTTCCATGCGAATCGAAGATTTCCTGAAATTCGGATCGAATTCCACTTCTGCAGCTTGATTCGCTCATCTCTAATTATAACCATTGACTATAATTATGAGTAATTGAAGAAACAATATCTTTTTTGTGTAATTTACTATCTTGTATACTATACATATTTCTGTATATAATGCAGATATACTATAGAACAGTGCAGGGATACACATTTTCGGAGATACCCGGCTGAGCAGCGGAAATGCCATTAGCGCTGATTCGTCTGTTAGCTTCTTCATTAATTGGGTTAATGCACTTTCTGTATTAAACTGAAAATGAAATAATCTCCCTCTGTCCTCTGTGTACTGTCACCTTGCTTCTGGCAGTTTCCATCACCTGCTGTCTCAAAAGATATTCAGACTTTTTTGTTCATGAGTCTTTCAGTACTTCACCAATATTATCACAATTCTCAGTAGTCTCTTTTTATCTCTTAGGTAGACATTTGAATTCTGTTCAATATATTTGTCAAAAAATGTGTGCATCCCTCCTAGACATTTGGAAAACTAAGCAAACCATACTGTATGTGTATATGCGATCAATAGTAGTGGGATCTCTCACATAACTTTTTGTGTTAAAGAACAATTTGCTGCTGAGAAAATCAGCTTTTAATTCACATGCAAATGAGCGGTTAAGTGAATTGGGGGCACAGCCACATCTGCCAGAGCATTCATTTTCTTCAGTGGTTGCAGAACATCAGGACCTGTCAATACTTATGTTAGACAGTATAGCTGAGCAGAGATCATGGAAATATGCTTCTTTTCCTTACCTTCCAGCAGAAAATGTGATTTGATTTGGATATTGTTCTTAATATTTGTTCTATAATGCTCTATTGCCAATATTGCCATCGTCCTCCTTCCTCAGTCATGTGCTACCTTAGGAAAAAATGGGTGTTCTGGCAAGTGAAAGCCACGACCTGGTGGCACTGAACAGCTATAAGAAAGTTGATTTTATTGCCACCAAAATTGCACTTTGACATAAAAAGAGAGTATTGTATGTTCACTATGCCAATACAACCCCTACAACATCATACACATAGTTTAAGTAAAAAAAAGTTTTAATCTCCAGAAACAACAAGGTTTCTTCACTATAAGCGCTGTGAATCTGTGGAATATTTTTACTGAAATGTGTATGAGGTCTAAAATATCTTTTAATAAATTATAGCTGGTAAAACCACTCACTGATGAGTGTATTAAGGTGCTCAAAACAAAAAACATCTAAGTGCTGTCTATAAATCAAACAACATGAGGATGATCTAGATATATTTTATTTGCATCATAACCCCCATTAATATTCATCAGGGTAATTTACACTGGCCTGAATAATAGTATCTAGCTAAGGGAGAAAGCCTGCCTATCCTGGGTGATACACTTCCAGCCCAGATATAGAAGAGACATACATCTCCTAGCAGCTTAGCTAGAGACCAGCCATCTAGGCACCGTGTACCAGATCAGCAGTTAGTGAACGTCATTTACAGATAAAGGGTATAAATTCCAGCTAATCAAAAAATTCCCATATAAATACACTGCATTCCACACAATTAAGTACAGTGGGTACAGAAAGTATTGAGACCCCTTTAAATTTTTCACTCTTTGTTTCATTGCAGCCATTTGCTAAAAGCAAAAAAGTTCATTTTATTTCTCAATAATGTACACATCTTGACAGAAAAAAACCCCAGAAATGTAGATATTTTTGCAAATTTATTAAAAAAAGAAAAACTGAAATATCACATGGTCATAAGTATTCAGACCCTTTGCTCAGTATTGAGAAGAAGCACCCTTTTGAGCAAGTACAGCCATGAGTCTTCTTGGGAATAATGCAACAAGTTTTTCACATTTGGATTTGGGGATCCTCTGTCATTCTTCCTTGCAGATCCTCTCCAGTTACGTCAGGTTGGATGGTGAACGTTGGTGGACAGCCATTTTCAGGTCTCTCCAGAGATGCTCAATTGGGTTGAGGTCAGGGCTCTGACTGGGCCAGTCAAGAATGGTCACAGAGTTGTTCCGAAGCCACTCCTTTGCTATTTTAGCTGTGTGCTTAGGTTCATTGTCTTGTTGGAAGGTTTTCTCCCAGGATATTTCTGTACTTGGCTCATTCATCTTTCCTTCAATTGCAACCAGTCTTCCTGTCCCTGCAGCTGAAAAACACCCCCATAGCATGATGCTGCCACCTCCATGTTTCACTGTTGGGATTGTATTGGGCAGGTGATGAGCAGAGCCTGGTTTTCTCCCCACATACCGCTTAGAATTAACGCCAAAAGGTTCAATCTTCGTCTCATCAGATCAGAAAATCTTATTTCTCATAGTCTGGGAGTCCTTCATGTGCTTTTTGGCAAAATCTATGCGGGCTTTCATATGTCTTGCACTGAGGAGAGGCTTCCTTTGGGCCACTCTGCCATAAAGCCCCGACTGGTGGAGGGCTGCAGTGATGGTTGACTTTGTGGAACTTTCTCCCATCTCCCTACTGCATCTCTGGAGCTCAGCCACAGTGATCTTTGAGTTTTTCTTTACCTCTCTCACCAAGGCTCTTCTCCCACGATTGCTCAGTTTGGCTGGACGGCCAGGTCTAGGAAGAGTTCAGGTCGTCCCAAACTTCTTCCATTTAAGGATTATGGAAGCCACTGTGCTCTTTGGAACCTTGAGTGCTGCAGAAATTCTTTTGTAACCTTGGCCAGATCTGTGACTTGCCACAATTCTGTCTCTGAGCTCCTTGGGCAGTTCCTTTGACCTCATGATTTTCATTTGCTCTGACATGTACTGTGATCTGTGAGGTCTTATATAGACAGGTGTGTGCCTTTCCTAATCAAGTCCAATCAGTTTAATTAAACATAGCTGGACTCCAATGAAGGAGTAGAACCATCTCAAAGAGGGTCAGAAGGAAATGGACAGCATGTGAGTTAAATATGAGTGTCACAGCAGAGGGTCTGAATACTTATGACCATGTGATATTTCAGTTTTTCTTTTTTAATAAATTTGCAAAAATATCTACATTTCTGTTTTTTTTCTGTCAAGATGGGGTGCTGAGTGTACATTAATGAGAAATAAAATGAACTTTTTTGCTTTTAGCAAATGTCTGCAATGAAACAAAGAGTGAAAAATTTAAAGGGGTCCTTTAAATATATAATATATATATATATATATATATATATATATATATATATATATATACTGTATATACCTATTAAGTGTATTGGATATAAACTGGGCATCACTCGATACCCATGGAATAGCCTACCCCAGATGCTGGTCACAGCAGCAACATCTGACATCTTCACAAATAGCTTAGATATCTTTTTACAGCAAAATAGCATTGATGCTTATCAAAATGTATAGAATACTTATTTCCTTCACTAGACCCTCCAGTTATGCCCTTTCCCATCCCTTGGTTGAACTTTCAATTGTACTAACTATGGAACTATGAGTCCAAGTAGTTGGATTGTCCTTGGATCAAGAAGTGATGGCAAACAAGTAAATAATGGCCGATAGCAATCAGTTTGGTAATCTTATTTTTAGGGACTGGTAGGAAAATGAAAGGCTGACATGATTTGTTGCTTTGGGTAGCCCTTTCAATTTTTTTTCTTTGCACTATTTTCATACATCTCCCCCTGTATGTTTTATAATAAGACATTGACTATTTTTAATTAAGGGTCTTGCCTATTTATTAACATATAATAATAATTCAGTCATGAATTTATGGGAAAAATACATGGTTATTGGTAAGCACAAATTCATGTACAACAGAGTAAGTACCTGAATAAAGACTATAACACTGATGCAGTAATGCCAAAAATGATACAAAGTTATCCTTAGGCCAGTTTCAATTGGCCATAATATGTTCACAATTTAAAGCCCTTATAACTATGGAACCAGGATCCACCATGATAAACATTGCTAATACCAAAGCCTGTGGATCTGAAATGAAATGTAATTTTATACACAAAATGAATATCAATCTAAAATATACAGTAATTAAGGAAAGTAGAATAACTTGAAGAAAACTATGATGTAGAGATTTGCAGATGTGTTTTATGCAAGCACCTGCAAAAAGAGTCTGATTGCAATTTAGGTAAGATTACAAAATAAATTAAAAGATACAATAAAAAATAGATTTTAGCGAACATTTCAAAGAATTGTAGATTTACTGGGAAAAACTACTATACTGTGCTGTACATCTGTCTTAGATTCCTCTTAATTTTCTGCCCATGAGAGCCAGCTTTATAGTCAGTCTCTCCCCTTGCTAAACTTGCTGTCATCCATCCACAACCCCATCAGCTAAGTTTCAGCTCTGAGAGCTCTGACCCCTCTGTAGCTGCTGCCTTCTCCAAGTGATATATACAGTAGTAAGTATAGCATAAGTGACCTGCAGAAGCATTGGACAGCTAGTATGTGGGTGGCTGGCATATAAGGGATATAGAAGCAGGGAAAGTTTTAATCTTGTTAATTGTTAAAGCTTATATATCAGTCGACTGTGCATTTGTTCTGCTATGGGACTTGAAGTATTTGTAATGTTAGTGAGTGTGTTTAACTGTATCACGAGGAATCATTACAACAAACGGCCAGTGTAACAGTATGAAATGTTAAAATAACAGGAGGTAAAATCAGGGTGGAAACTGCCCCCACTGTGGCGGAATCCACTACAAAATCAGCGGCAGATTCTGGTGTGTAAACAAGGCCTTTGGGTTGTTCCAAAATGTATAAATATGCCTTAAACTTGAAACTGAAATAAATGACCTTATATTTACCTTATTGATTCTGTAAGATTCCCGTGATACTTGCCAACCACTGATTTTTAGTGTATATCAGCAGTATTGTATGTGCTGACATAGCCATATTATGTCCTGTCAAGCAATCTAGAAACAGCAGTGACCATAGAGTGAAAACGCCATAAAATCAATAACATTAAATCCGAAAATCTTTAAAACTTGAAAAGCTGGAAGCCAAGTGCTTACAGCATTACAGTTGGATATATCACTAGATATAGATGATTCCAAGATTAGGTAATACCTTGGATGGTTGTCCTATCTCTCCAACAAGCAACCCCCTGCTACAGTAGGCTACATTTGTCACAGTTTTCAAGTAGACCAAGCTTTATTTGACATTGTGAGCAATGTTAAGTCTAATTCATTATGTATAAGTGTAGGTAAAGTTTAAAAATAGGTTACATTTATTTTTTTATTGTTAAAGGTTTCCTTATTAGTATTCTGTGAATTTAGATTAAAATGGTAGTCCAGGATTTTACATTGATGGTTTATTTGGACCCTGGTGCTCCAACAAGTGCAGACATCTTCCATTCTACTGTTCCTGGAGGTCCAGGTCATACATTGACAACCTATGATAAAGAATAGGCCACCTGTATAAAATTCCAAAGGTATCCCTCTAAACTAAGCAACAATTTTATTGGTTTTATAACACATTTTACATAATAAAAACAGAAATTAATGGAGTTTGGTTTTTATGGCAGATTCTTAGGATAGGCCGTAATATTTGATCAGTAGGGGCTGGCAGGCAGATCCCTCACCAATCTGCTGTACACGGTCATTTCTGTTGCCAATTTTATAAACAATACAGGGCGAGAGGCAGTTAACTTTGTGCCCTCTATAATGGCCAGGCACTGGTACTGCAGCTCATCTCAAATTGAAGTCAACAGGAACTGGCATCCAGACATTATATAGAGACCCGAGTTATCTGCTTCCAGCTCCGTGTCGTCTACAGTATTGTCTAAAGTACAGGCGTCGGTAGCAGTCCCGTACAGCTTGTGGACCCCACGATCAGAAATGTATGGCTTATTCTAATGATTGGCAATAAAAAACAAATTTCTGGACAACCCTTTAACAACATAAATACAAATAAGGAGATGAAAAAAAAAAAAAAAAAAAAACAAACTGCTAAACAATACACAGTTCCGGAGAAAGCAATACTTCTACAGCAGCCAGCTGTTTCTGGCTCAGTGCTGTGTACTGTATAGTACAGGGACCAGATGTACCCACAAACAGCTGACCAGTACGGAGACTGGCTGTTACCCCCTGTCGTCAGATATTATTATGGGCTCTCTTATGGATAGGTAATGTAATTTTTTTCTTTCTATGGATTTTTAATGAGATGAATTAAAGACAGTTTTTAACAGTGGAACTTAGTGCTTAATATTTACAGCATTTTTGGATATGATTTCCTAGCCCCATTGTCTGGAAGGCGTTCTTTCCACTGTTCTGGACTTTACACAGGATGAATACGGCAGTCCGTCTGTATTTTTGATCGGGGTGAGCTGTGATTACGTTTTCTATTGCAGTATATCCTAAAGATAGTCCATAAATAAAAAATTCCTGGCCAACCACTTTAATCCAGTCAGCCAAAAAGTTATTAAATATCTTCAGATCCAAATTCAACAAGAACAGTGCTTTTAGCACCATACAGCCGTGGTTACAGAGGGACAAGCTGGCCCTTGCTGGAGTGGACCACCACCGCTCCAATTGGATCCTAGACTACCTTACAAATCGACCTCAGTATGTGAGAGCCCTGACTGTGGGTCAGATACCGTGATCTATAATACAGGGGCACCCCAGGGTACAGTTTTTGCCCCTTTCCTTTTCACACTGTACACTGCAGATTTTAGGTGCAACTCATCTAGCTACATACTGAAGTATTCTAATGACTCTGTAATAGTAGGCCTCATCACAGACGAAGATGACAGGGAGTACAGAGAACTAAACCGGGATTTTGTGGACTGGTGCCAGCGGAACCACCTGAGGATTAACGCTGGAAGACCAAGGAGATGGTGGTGGACTTTCGTAAATGCAGATGCCCTCCTAAACCAGTGGACATCCAGGGGACGGGCATCGAGATTATCAACACCTATAAGTAAGCTGGACTGTGCAGATCACATGGAGGTCCTGTACACTAAGGGCCATAGCAGGCTCTACCTGCTTAGGAGGCTGAAAGCCTTTGGAGTCCAGGGGGCACTTCTTAGGACTTTTTTCAACTTGGTAGTGGCATCAGCCATCTTCTTTGGAGTGGCCTGCTGGGGGAGCAGTATATCGACCAGGGATAGGAGTAAACTCGACAAGCTGATTAGAAGGGCCAGCTCTGTCCTGGGGAGCCCCCTGGACCCAGTGCAGGTGGTGGGTGACAGAAGGATACTGTCCGTGGTGAGCTCCATGCAGGAGAATAACTCCCATCCCATGCATGAGACCGTGATAGCGCTGGGCAGTACTGTCAGTGACTGACTACTTCACCCTAAGTGTGAGAAGGAGCGCTATCGGAAGTCTTTCCTTCCCGCTGAGGTCAGGCTGTACAACCAACACCGACCTAAGCAAAGATCATTCCACACGGAGAACTGAAATTTCTTTCTGTTGTGATTTCCCCCCTGCTACTTCTTTACCTGTACCTTTCTATCTGTCTGTCTACTATCAATGGGATGCCTCTACCTTGGAACGTTTTTGTATATATTGTATGTGTATTTGTATTGCTTATCCTGCATTGCATATCCTTGCTGCTATAATACACTGAATTTCCCCATGGTAGGACTATTAAAGGATTATTATTATTATTATTATTATTATTATTATTATTATTATTAAAAACTGGAACAATCCATAGGATCTTTCTCCTGCATAGGGATAACAGTTATGTAAGAGAAAAGCATAAAGGGGCTCTGGTCATAAAGCTGTTATATAGTTTTATCATTAACAGTGCTAAGACCTCCGCATAGGTTTCAAGCATAGTTTAAGTTTATGCAATTCCCTCTCACAATTGCAAATCTGCGGCTTAGAGTCTCTTTTCATTCTGGTCACAATTGACATACATACATACATTCACTTTCAAACATGTGAGCCTCCCTGAGCAACGCCTTCAAGGAGGCCGTAGGAGCGTTCACTTAAAAATAATTCAATAGAGTCTGGTATAAAGCATCACGTGCAGCCGGTTTAATCAGGAATGATTAAACATCTAGTGGTTTGGGTGCAGGGGAGGTGAGGAAAGGTCTAGATCAACCAATCCCAGGGAATGATTGGACTATGAAAACAAACCCATTGTTGCTGAGGTTGGGATATTTCCAAAGCAATATTCTATATGCAAGTGGAACTGGTGCGGATATGAATAAAAAGAGTATTGTCTATCTGTCAAATTGTCTATTCTCCACAGGTTGTAAAAGGCATAAGGGTATAAGTGCAAACTAACCTATGGAAACCCTGAGAAATGCAGGCTGTGGAACACTAGAGAAATTTGGGTCAGGGTTTCCCTATCCCTAAGCTTTGAAAAAGGGGCATTCAAATCCCCCTTGAGAACCAGCACCATGGCACACAGGGAAGATAAATGGATGAGCAATGAGGTTAGAAATGAGAGCTAATTAGTATTTGGGGGGCGGGGAGGGGGGGGTCCAATGTGCAGAACATTACCAGGAATTCACATAGAGTACCCTGGAAATTAAGAAAGCCTTTGTAAGGGTCAGCCTCCATCCTGACCTCCAGCAGTGGACAGTGGTATGCCATCAATCGGGTCACTCCAGTCATTTTATAGGGTGTTGGCCATAAAAGCTAGGGGATACCAGAAGAATCAAGATGGGTCTCCTGTATGAAGATCACATCGACACAAGATTTACGCAATTCCTGGAAGGCTTTAACCCCTTTTCATTAAAAGTGAGGACCCTAACCATGGTTGATGAAATGAAAGAGCAAGCCAACATGGTTGGGGGATAGCTGTCTCAAAAAATGGTCAATTTGGTATTGAAAGATGTGTCTCTGGGTGTTAGGTGTGCTGCTACCAGGAGGCTCTCTACCAGGGAATTGAGGTACCGCAACAGAGTTGCACATAAAAAAGCCACACTTATAAACATAAATTAACAATAAGTGCAATGACAAAGAGAGCCTGGTAATCAAAAAACGGTGAAGGTAAACACAATAGAGTAAAGTAGTAGAAAACATGCAGCACCTTCAGTAGAAAGGCAAGACCAGTGGGATCACCATATGAGGGGAACAAGAGGGAGGGTACGAGAGGTGGGTAAAGTCTGTCCTTAGCTCACTATAGATTAAGTACCCCACAAAGCATATCAAGAAAACCATATTAATAAAAGCACTTCAAGAATAAAGAGTATAACAGGAATTATGGGGCCATAAAGGCGATAATAATAATCATGCTGTTTCAAAGCATCAACACTCTGAACATAGGCATTTGAAGACAGTGTGCTTTAACAAAAACAATGAAGTTAGAAAAATGATAGCAGTAGCCAAGGTGGTGGATAGCAGCAATACTCATCAATATAGAGGAAGAAAATTTCTCATAGAGTATGGATCAGTGGGGTGTCTGTGCCAGTGGCCACTTTCAGCATCTCCTGGTCTGTTGCCATGTGGGAGGCAGAGGAGGAATAGTAGGAACAAGGTCCCACTTGGGCAGTTTTGGTTGAGCATACTATCTAAATGGCCACTCCAGCCATTCTATTAGGGGCGTTGGCCATAAAAGCTAGGGTTTAACATCTGCGAGGGGCATAGAGTTGCAGAATTGCTGCCCTTTTGTTTTGTATGGTAGAATGGGAACCCCCATCTGTAAAGTATCTGCATTTTTGGCGCATTATTTGGTGCATAGGCCGTGCACCAAAAACTTTTGGTCCACAAAACTGGCTTGCAAAATGAATAATTCCCTCCTACTATGTATATATACCTACTACAGGTACATATTTCTATATCTCAATATTTCTATTTGAAAACCTATATAAATCTATTCACCCCTCCATCTGCTCATAAAATCTTATTTCATTTAGATTATAGTTTTGACCAATGAACATTAAGCAGAAATATATTCTTATTTGCCTGTGCGTTCCAGTTTGGAAATTGTTCAAGACCAGAGTTTATTCAGTTTTATAAACGTTTCTAAATATTTAGATGCAGTAATAACACCAGTCTGGTTGTCATGCATCTATTTTTGCAAAAGTAAACCTGGATTTTGACATGTCAGTATCTTCAATATGGTAAATGTTTCCCTCTGGTAACGTAAAGTGTTGGGTTAAGATGGTTTCGTTTTTTACCTTGGGCCGGGTTTACATAACTGAATAAAAATGTATAACCTTGAAATTGTATGAATCATTTATTCATTTGGTCATGAAATAGAAATAGAAGAATGGATACATCATTTTACTGGTAAGAATAACACAGCTTGGGTCTGCTATTCTGTTAAAATACTGTTAAGAGTACATTCTGAGATTGTTGTGCCATTCTGTTCTACCAACATAGCATGATCTCTTTCAGGGAAAATGTGATTCAGACTTAAATGTGATAAGGCTTCAAACACGGTCTTGCACATTGACCAATATTAGAAAAGTGACAGTATATGTAAATGAAATCTGAGATTTTTCTATAGCTCAGTCTACACAGGATGTACTAATAGGAGATCTGCTAATCTGCTGTGATGTACAGTAGTAGAAAAACCTCTAAAGCGATGATGTACCTGACTACTGTACCTGACTGCTTATGGCTGATGCCAGTCATCTGTTGCAGTGCTGCAGTGCTAGGAGCTGCACTAGTGCAAAGGAGCTGCAGTTGGGATGGAGGCAAAGGTGAGTACAGCTCATAATGCAATGAAATACCATGAACATGTCTGAACAATGCAGTCTAGCTTTCTGGGTAACATTTTAACATTTATTTCGTATGTAATCATTTAAGTACACGCTAAGGCTCAGTTGGAATTTTTTTTCTTGCCCCCCCTCCCCCCCACGTTCCAAAGCAATCAATGCTGATATGCTATTTAGACTCTGTACTGCCAGAGGGGGCAGTGTCAGCAGGAGTAGGCAAGGGGTGTGATTCTGAGCTCTGACACTGGCTGCCTCTGATTGGAGCTCTGAATCACCCACGCCCCCCTGCCTGACAATGCCTTTCTGACATTACAGAGTTCAAATAGCACATCAGGAACCAAAACAAACTGCGCTTGTTGCTCAGGAACAGTGGAGGCTAGAGAGAAAATTTCAACTGTGCCAGAATCAGCGGAGCTGCGCCTATTAACAGATGCTAAGAACTTGAATTGGTGGAGGTGATAAATAAAAATAGGCCTCAGCAGTGACATGGGCTTGCTGAGCATCATGACTTTACAGAAGAGCACCAGGCACCGGCTCTGGCATTCTACTGTGACATCATGTGCCCCAAGGAGGAAGACACGGATCTCCAGATGCCACGAGCAGGCCCAGAAGAGGTAACGGAAGGTGAGTATTATTGTTTTATATTTTTGTCACCTCCCCTGGGCATCCAGATATTATTCTCTGGGGTATGAAGAGACCCCAGAGTATAATAATTTACTGGCAGCGGCCATGTTAGTTTGTTCGAGACGAATTCCAAATTGTTTGGTTTTGTTAAAAACTGTACCATTTGTACATTTAGGTCGAATCTGGCTTGGTACGAGTTGACTTACCCATCTCTAGTGGTGAAAGGTCCTCTTTAAGTTCATGAGAATGGCTGTCACTCTTACTGGAAAGATGGCTGAGCTGATCATGAAAATAGGTGAGAAAATGTCACTGAATCTGAAGTGGCGCATAACAGATCTGTTTGTAATGTATGTTTTATTATTCTTGTTAATTGAAAAAATACACATATTTTTACAAGTCAATTCTTGATCTAGAAGTTTATTATAATTGCCAAGGTTTTCCAGGAAAAGATACAAAATAGATGAACTCTACATGACCTTTAGTGGTGCTTGTAGCAATTTATTAGCAAAAAACACTGTAAAATATGACAAGGACATTAATGATCCCGGGAAAAAGCATCAAAGGTCAACTTCAGATTAACAATACTGTAAAATGTAAAGAAAGACTAACAATTGCAGAACAGTGAAGTGGCAGACGGCTACAGTAGCCATATAAAAAGGTAAATCAAATGTATTACCAATATTTTATATTATAAAATCCACATACTATTAAATATTTGTTTTTTATAATCTGTTGTATTTTCTGATGGTAGAATTTTTTATTCTATTTTCTATACATGATCATCACTACATCCATTTTGCCTTAGAAAATAACAATGCAGCCTCCGGTGGGGAAGCATGAAGGAGAGGCAGATTAAAGTCAAAGGCAGAGGTGGTGAATCAAAGTGCACTTTAAAGAAATAAAAGAGACCAGGAGACATAATGGGGCATATTTAATATACCTTGTATGCCAGTTATCTGGCATATCAAGTCTTAAAAAAATTTTCATTGTCGGGGGTGTGGTGTGTGCCTCATCATAAATTAGGCGCATCAGCCGCCACGAAACGGGATATGCAGACTGGCATTTATATATGCCAGTCTTCATAAAAATGCCACAGTGGCAATTAATAGGCAACAGCTCACAGCACTTTACTTCAAGCATCGTGGATTCATGTCCATACAAGATGGAGGCACAAATAACCTATTTCAAAAGTCCACTTATGTGGCACAGTGTGCTGAAATGGTAATACCTCTTTCTCTCTCCTGATCCTACCCATGCAGGAACTGTAAAACGCTGAGTTTCTCTCCGTGGCGTTTCCGCCATGGCCAAACTGCTGCGTTTATGCCGCGTGGGACCCCGGCCATAGGAAGACTTTTTACAGAAATCTGTAGTATGTCTGCTACAATGTGTGGTTAAGTGCTCATGTTGGATGAGAATGTGTGGCTTGCAATTAGCAATCCAGCTGATTCCAAAGGTGTTTAGTTGGGTTGAGGTCAGTCACTCAAGTTTCTTCATATCAAAAACACCAAACCACGTCTTTATGGACCTGCAGCTCCATACCACTACACCTTCTCCACCAAATTTTATAGTGCACGCTATGCATTGCTGAAGGTAGAATTCTCTAGGTATCTGCCAAACCCAGATTTATCCATCATTGTCATATGGTAAAAGGTAATTCATTAACCCAGAACATGTTTCCACTGCTCCAGAGTTCAGTGGCACCATGGCATTTTGCATGGTGATCTTAGGCTTCTGTGTAGCTGCTCAATCATGGAAACTCATTTCATGATGCTCCAGATGCACAGTTCTTGTGCCAATGTCGCAGTTAATAAATCTGTAGTGACTGATGAATCAGAGTTTAGGCAGTTTTGTTTGCTGAATGAGCAGTTGTTACTTCTAAATGTTTCCATATAGTACCGGCACTTACAGTTGACCAAGACAAAGCTAGCTGATCAGAAATTTCATGAGCTGACTGGAAAAGTTGGCATCCTTTGATAGTGCCCATTGGCATACACAGGATTTTCCAGGGGGGGAATTCACCAATGAGGGGGCAATGTTTAAGTGGATCTCTCCACAGTATAATATTCAGTACAAATTATAATGATCTCCCTCATAAAGAATATAGGCCCCTAATGTCCTTCAGTGGTCCCCACATAGTATATTGTTCTCATATCCTACTTAGGATAATTCCACCAGCCTATTCGCTGTGAACTTCCCCAATACCCACACAGTGTAATGTCCACAGGCCCATACAGTATAATGCCCCCAGTGCCCACACAGTGTATTGCCTCCAGTCTCCACACAGTGTAAAGCACCTAGCCCCCACACAGTACGGGGCCTATGCTACATCAGAGCAATGCCTATGTAGTATGATATACAGAATCTGACAAAAGAAACTGAATATCTAAAATTAAAATTAGAAGCATACAGAAGTATAGCATGAGGCCTAAATCATAGGAATTTCCTCTTTGGTTCTCTTTGTTCTAAAGAAATTTTTCAAGAAGATGTAGTTTTTTGCTAGTAACAATTGCCATATTATCTGATTTTCAGGTTTACCAAATGATAAAGGAAAACATTTTTACTCTATATTATTTTTTTTTACCAATGTGCTATATTGGTCTCTTTTTCAGAAAATCCATTTTGAAAACTTTTCTTTAAAAGTTAAATCAATTGCAAGTTGCCTTTTTCATAATCAACATGTAGTTGCTTTAATAAGAGTCTCTCGCCTTGGCATTACAAACAGAAGTGATTTAGATAGGTACTGTATATTGCTTCTCTTGTGGGGACACTGCAAATAAACTGAAGTTTTGCTGCCATGCTCCCAATACATTAAGGTTAAGGTTCCAGCAGCAGGACCTCCTGTCATTAGCTTATCACTGCCTGACCCTTGTAATAAAATAATATTATCTTAACTATGCAGCCACTTTAAAATCTTATCATTAATAGCACCCATATTTGTATCCATACTCACACATAGAAGAAAGGGGAGGGGAGGAGGAAGCTGCTGTTGGCTAGTAACATTTTCTATTGCCTTATCCTGTACAGTGATAGAGCATTATCTTGCAAGAAATAGTGTCAAAAGAGCTCATTCAATACAGTGTAGCTAAGTTGTATGTCTTTTCCAGCAGCCTCCTCCTCCATATCCCTTCTCCAGTTCTATGTAAGAAGTAATTCAACCTAAGTAGAGAAGAAATCTTACTTTAAAGAAATATTACTTTACAAAGTTTCTTGTATTCACCTGTACTATTTATTTATAAAAGTTGTTTTAGAATTGGAAGTATATTTGAAAGTGGTCCAAGATTAGAAAAAAAAATCTGCTTTTTTTCTGAAATAGCACCAAGATTGTCAAAGGAATGTGTCTAGTATTGTGCGAACTATTTTTAATTTTAAATTTTTTTACCATTGGCACCATTTAATATTCTGTATCATGTAATGGGTGCTGGACAAAAATTCAGAATGGGGTGTAATTGGAAAAACTTTTATCCTGCTGGTTGGATAAAACCTGTAACTTTTTTATCTTTTGATCTACGGAGTTAGGTAAGGGCTTTTTTAGCGAGGTAACTAGATACCATTTGGGGGAATGCAAAGCTCCAAAGAATTGACTTTTTGGCATTTTGATTATTTTCCATTATGGCATTTACCAAATGAGATAATTTGGGCATTTTCAGACATAGCAATACCTAATATGTTTATTTTATTTTTTGCTTATTTATTTTTTGTTGTATCATCAGATAGGAGGGTTCATTGTCTAGCCTGGGAACCGTCTGCAATCTTGGCATGTGTGTGCAGGATGGGGGGGGGGGGGAGTAGTGTTCTTCAAATCCCACAAATAGAAGAGCAATTGAAAGTAACTATAGTATACTGTAGTCACATCTGACCATGGCATCTAAGAGGTTAATTGTCTGTGATCATAGTCGTTTCCACCCGAGGACAAGGCTGCCAGAATTCTGCTGTGCAAAACCTGAGCAGAACCTGAGTGGGTTCCATCTTAAAATGCTGCCATCTGCCATACATGGTAAATATAAATGACCTGCAATACCGAAGTTCATAGTCAAAAGTAGCACTCTTCCAGAACAGAAAAAAGCAAACTTGTTTTCTATTCCTGTTAACGACTAACTGAAAAGATGATGACAAATGGCAAGCTATTGAGACTGCCTAGGTCTCTTCATCAGGCATTGTAAAACAAAATATCTGAATAGTCACATGTTTATACACAAAAGGACATAGGAATACAGTGGTTAATGAGACAAGTGATGTAAAACAGAGTTTTCAATATAAGGAGGGAAGTAAATAACTAAGGCCAGGGCCCCCAGGTGGCGTAAACCCCACAGTTTGGCTGCGGCGGAAATGCAGTTGCAAAGACGGCAGCATTTTACAGTCACTAGTCTAGCAAATCCCATCCACACATTCCGAAAAAATATGTGGAGCGGAAACATTGCGATTTCCAAAAACGTTGTTGTTTTGATAATCACAGCGTGTCAATTATACCTATGGAAATGCCAGTGGTTTCCCTATAGACATAATGGAAGCAGAAAGTCCACAGAGGAAACCTTTGCGGACTTTCTGTGAAAAGAGCTGCAGGAAAACATGATGTGTTGGCTCTGTGGTTTTTCCCGCAGCGCTTTTTCGCTGATGTCCGCTACATGGTGCCTTAGTCTTCAGCAGTAAATACTGGAGCACTGGAGCATGAAAATGTTATTGTCTGATTGAGATCTGGTCTATAGTTGTGAAACTTCCATCAGGTCTGAGGGCACATTCCTTAAGTGATATAGAATTACTTAAATCCATGAGACACATTCATTCCTGTTCTGAGTGTGTCAAGGGTTTTCACTGGTTTATACTCCCAGACCCTAATGTCTCTCTAAGATTTGAAGTTCCATTTCAATACCAACATTTTGTAACTTATGTTATGATCAGAGCTACAGAAAAACGTTTTTGGCACAGGGAGATCTGTCCTCTTCTCTTTCAGTGTGTTAGTCTTATTCACTGTGTCTATTCACTTGTCTGATTTTCAACTGACCATTTTTCATAGCAGTCCAAAAAATTGATATGCTGTATTTTTGTTAGTTTTCACAGACAGATGGACCCAATAGAAATAAATGAATGAGTTTTTAATGGATGTTAATTGGCTTGATGTCCATTTTCTGTCGGTTAAAATCGGATCAGTGGGTTGGGTGAAAAAAGAAAGCCCAATGAAATTCAGTTTTCACTGACAGTTGAAATCTGATGCGGATGGCAGCCATCAGGAATGCAAAACTGTTCTTAAAAACTGACATTTATGTCACTGTCATGAGAATAAGTCCTTAGTCTTTTCAGTGATGCTAGGTTCACACTCGTGCTGTCTCTCCATTGTTCGGGCCTGTCGGGGGACCCGAACAACAGAGAGGCGAACCACTAAAACAGTCTCTGCTGATTTTCGGCGAACTCTGCAATGGTGTCTCCGGCACATATGTGAATGTAGCCTTAGCCATTAAAGTGTGTGAACTACTGAAAACTCTTAGTTTTTATCTTTACATCTACAGACTAATACCGTATAAAGATATATATTTTTTCTATTCCTGGGCAACGTCTTTATTAAGGCGACACACGGTAAAAATAAAATCTGACAATGACTAAATAGTTTTTGTAAACCATTATCATGTTCTCACAAAATCTAAAGTATTTTACATTCAAGGGATATACTTTTTTGCAAAAAAAAATAAAAATTTCTATGTAACAAAAAAGATCAAGTGTCTGACTGGATTATCGAGAAGTGTTTAGGTTTTAGCACTTATGAATCTGTGCTTGCATGAATAAGAGATAAGAAGTATTCATCCAAAAACCACTCGATAATCTGGGCCCAAGGCTTGAAAGGAAATTCAGAACTTGAAGACAGATAACAAGCACTTGTGCTCCGGAGTCTTCCTAAACGCTCCCAGTGAATAGGACAGAAGGCTGCACCATACTCATATAAGACCGTGTTGCAGTTATGTGCAGTTTGTAGGGAATCACTTCTTTTCAATCACAGATTTTCTACTTAACATGACTGTTCTATTCAACTGCTGCTATAAAATTAAACTGATATAGGGACAAAAATAGCACAGTCCTACTTTGCGAGTGTCACCTAGATACGGCTGTTTTATAGCATGCAGTAGGCTGTCTACCAAATTACACAGCAATCATGTAATTTGTCATTTAAATAAATGAATGACAATTAGAATATACCGTATAGCTGGTTAAAGTGAAAGTGCAATAGACAGCTGTGCCCAAAACTCTACCTTCTGATGTATAATAGAATACAATACTGAGCAGAATTTTTTATGTACATACATAATAAATTATTGCAGAACACTATGGATATGTGATTGCGTGTACGGATGGAAGGGTTTTTGCATCATAACACAAACTATGAAAACTACACTGCTACAAGGGATACTGTATACTGGTCACAATAAGTTACCTCCTACCCACAGGATAGGGAATAACTTGCTTATCAGTGGGGGACCAGTGAGAACTAGGGTGTTTATCACCCCAGTCTGAATGTAGTGGCAGGTCATAAATGCATACTGCCAATCCATTCATTTCAATGGGAACTCCTATATCACGGCTGTCTATGGCAGTTCTCATTGAAATGCATGGAGCAGTGGCATGCATTTCCAATCTGCCACTGCATTCAAACTGGGTAGCGAAGTACCTCTGTTCTCGTGATTGTGGGGTTCCTAGTGGTCAGCCCCCCAACGATCAGCAATTATTCCCTGGATAGGAGGTAACATATTGTTAGTGTAATACCCCTTCGTATCCCTTAGTAAGTATTATGATATACAGGACAGCCATTCTTGTCTATTATCTGTGCCTGGCATTGCAGCTAAGGCATATTAAAGTAAATGTGGCAATGCTGCAATACTAGACACAACCCTTAGATGTGTATCGTACAGTTTCTGTAAATAACTGAGAGGTAAGTCATCCCTATCAGGGTGGCAACTTTCTATAAAAAAAGCTTTGCTCTCTAGCCAATGAAAACACAGTGCAATTCATTATTTACAAACCCTCTTTTAGTCCTTTGCATCTTAGTAGTAGTGTTTACTACCAATGTGTAGTGTTAACTAATTTACAAGTCCAACAATTCTTCAGTGAGTAAGCCTGTTGTTGTCCATACTGGGGAGCAGTGCTGATGGTATAGCATAGGGAAATAAAAGAGTAACTATTAGTGTCAGAAACTACCATTACTTCAATCATTTAAGAAAACTATTTATGACCTTTCTCTTCTAAGTGTTTGTGTGGGTTTCTTCTGGGTACTCCGGTTTCCTCCCAGACTCCAAAGACATACCAATAGGGAATGTAGATTGTGAGACTTTATATTAGGACAGTGACTGACTATGCCTGTAAAGCGCTACGGAATATGATGGCGCTATATAAGTAAGCTAAATAAATAGCGCTGCAATCCATGTATGGGTAACCATTCAACTCCACTGTCCTGCTGTTTACAGTATGAATCGCTTGTATACTGGTGTTATCCTCCATTATCCCTCTTGGTTCGCTGGTGGTTAAAAGGGTTTTCCGCCACATCAAAATCTAATTCAATAAGGCTACATATGGGAACATTACCATAAGAAAATGATACTCACCTCTCCTTTAATCCCCACTGCTGGGGTCCAGATGTTGCTTGGTTTCCCACTGCACTTCATTTTCTGGTGTCTTCCGACACACAGGGAATGCTTGGTGTTGTTTGATCGACAAATTAAGCACAAGGGGACCCAATCTAAAATTAGTTGGGGGCAAGATCAGAGCAATGTCAATGTCTTTTTCTGACATCAATATTGTATCTTTCAATGCTAAATCATTGGCCATAATGGGGAGCCACCTCAGTGATTGGCTGACAAAGAATCTTTTACTATTTCTGTGTGTCCTGGACACTACGAAGTGTAGTGCAGCAGGTCCCTGGGCAGTGTCTTGACTGGAACAGCGTTGGATAGGGAAGAGGTGAGTAACCTTCATGTTAATGCTCCCATATTTAGCCCCGGGAGCTGCAGGTCTGAAAAGACCCCCGAGTATAATAATAGTTTGTGGGTCGTGAACCCCAAAAATTTAAAACCCCAAAAATCCCAAAAAGTTCTGCCGAATCTGAAATCCTTCCTATGTTTGCAAGGACCACCCTAGGGGCCACTATGGGACATTATACTGAGTGCAGGGGCGACTATGGAACATTATACTGTGTGAAGGGGCCACTGTAGGGCATTATACTGTGTGGAGGGGCCACTATGGGACATTATACCGTGTGGAGGTACCGTTATGGGACATTATGCCGTGTGGAGGGGCCGCTATGGGACATTATACTGTGTGGAGGGGCCACTGTAGGACATTATACTGCTGTGTGGAGGGGCCGTTATGGGACATTATGCCATGTGGAGGGGCCGCTATGGAACATTATGCTGTGTGGAGAGGTCACTATGGGACATTATGCCGTGTGGAGGTACCGCTATGGGACATTATGCCGGGTGGAGGGGCCGCTATGGAACATTATGCTGTGTGGAGAGGTCACTATGGGACATTATGCCGTGTGGAGGTACCGCTATGGGACATTATAACTTGTGAAGGGGCCACTATGGGACATTATACTGTGTGGAGGGGCCACTGTAAGACATTATACTGTGTGGAGGGGCTGTTATGGGACATTATGCCATGTGGAGGGGTCACTATGGGACATTATGCCGTGTGGATGCCGTGTGGAGGGGCCACTATGGGACTTTATGCCGTGTGGAGGGGCCGCTATGGGACTTTATGCAGTGTGGAGGGGCCACTATGGGACTTTATACCATGTGGAGGGGCCGCTATGGGACAGTGTCCCTTGTGAAGGGGCCGCTATGGGACATTATGCCGTGTGGAGGGGCCTCTATGGGAAATTATGCCGTGTGGAGGGGCCACTATGGGAAATTATACCTTGTGAAGGGGCAGCTATGGGACATTATAGTGTGTTTAAATGGGGCGTTATACTGTGTGGAAGCCAGGAAAGGGTGTGCTATGCCATTGGAGGACCCAAGTCAAAAGTATGCTTTGGGGCACAGTCTTTGCTAGTTACGTCCCTGTATATATTTATTATGCCCTGTCTGTGTATATATTTATATATGTATGTATGTATCTGTGGGGCCAACTCAGTTTCTGCTTTGAGCACTTCCATTAATACAGATGATGAAAGTGTTCATTGCACTGTTAACAGAATCAGGCCCTGTTCACATGGTGGAATCTGGCGTTGATTTTGCAGCGGATTTCGCCCCTAAATCAGTGGCAGAATATTCCCTCATTCTGCCTCCCATTGAAAACAATTAGTGCAGGATGCTGAAAAAAAAAAGTGTCCTGCTGGATCTTGCCGCGGATTCTGCAGCTGATTCGGAGGCCACGGCTTGAGACTCTCCATTGGTTAGACTCATTCACTTGGGCCTAATCAGCGGTGGAAAGTTGCAAGGGCATGCTGATGCTCTGTATCCACCACCGTGAGCTGGGGGGCAGAAAATAAAGAAGAATCCAGGACAGATGTCTGCCTAAAATTCCTTTTTACTTTCTTTTGTCTGAACAAGTTCTATCTTCTTGTATGTAATGGACTGTATTATAGTCCACGCCAGTAGGTCCACCTTGGCAAAAAAAATACCCAATTTCGGTTGTTTTTTTGCTGCGGTGTGCATGGGTTGCTCCAAAAGGGGTCCACTGAGTCTCTGTTGCCCAAGGACCCACAAAAACCTGGAGCCGGCCCTGCGCTGGACCTAGCTGTTCATAGATAATGCAGTAGTGTGTGACATCAAGCACCAAACCATACCATTTCTTAACTCGGCTAGTATTTATAGTAAAAAAGGTGCAACCCTAAGCATAACATGATTATTTATTCTGCTGGTTTCTTAGTAAAAGACCTCCATATATCTCTATATGAAATTTACAAAGGTACAGGAGAGCACCAGTGAAGCCTTTAGATGCCTCAGGACAGCTCCATTCAACTAAAAGTTTGAGCAGTAAGGAGTAGTAATAAAGCCATATGCATGAGATATAAGGCCTGTACTTTATATTCAGCTGGTTCTGCAAAGCAAAGTCATCAAATCTAAAATTTGCTTCATGGTACTATTTACTGGGAAAATGCTAGGGAAGTTTTTGAGATACTGTTATATTAAGCAGATGCCTAATATGTTCTTAAAACAATCCTGCCAGGTGATTTTTGCTTCCATATACAATAAAGAGGGAGATGTTGAGCTATAGTACGTGATATAAAAGTTTATAGAGTATATCAGAACTGGTGAATAAAAAGCAAAGTGAATTCTGACAGGACTCCTATAAGAGAGTTCTGCTTACCCCACCCACAAAGGCAGATTGTCAGACTTCCCAGTAAACCTACTGATACAGAGAAAACCGCCAATCAGCCTGTATGGCAGGAGTGAGGTACAATATTTCCAAACACACTTAATGCAAGAACAGGATAGCTCTGATACTACGATACTGGGTAGACCCATCAGGGTCTGACAGTATTCTGACAGGCTCTTAGTTGCCACAAATCTTTCTCTGTATGTGCTCACTGGTCCACTGGAAAAAGTGCGGGGAAAATGACATTTCCCTCAGCTCTTTATTGTGTATTGGGCAACTCCAACAGCTAAAGCTTATTGATAACTGATTATTATCGACAACAACATAATATCAACAACATAATATCGCTATATAGGTTTTTCTTAAGTGGGCTGTCCAACATTTTGATACTGATAACCTATCCAGTCCTGAGGATAGGTCATCAGTATTGAAGGGGGTCTGACACATGGCACCCCATAGCAATGAGCTGTTTGCAGCAGCCTCAGGAGTCAGAACTACACAGTGAACGAAGCTGGGTTACTGCAGTTTATAGTAGCTCCCATTCAAAGGAATGACCTAAGAACAGGCCATCAACATCTAAAGGCTGGACAATCTTGTTAACTAGAGTGGTGAAACTCTAGGTAAGATTTTTATCAGGGGGACAACAATGATCTTGTTCTCACTATTTACTATTAATATCTAACGGTTAGAAGGTGTTTAGAGTACAATAATTGTATAACGTTATTGTCATTAAAGGGCCCTTCAGATGTGTTACTTTGTTTACAGTACTCTGCAGTGCCTGTGTGTAACCAAACATACAGTGACCCCCTCACAACATCATTGTAGTCAACAGATGATTTATGAGTTCTTGTGGTTCCTATACATAAGCTCAGTCTTTGTCTCTTAAAAAAAAAAATAAAAAATCATTTATTCATGTAATACTGGCAGTTTTAGCAACCGACAAAGATAAAAAAACAACAACAAAAAAACTACAATTATACAATAATGTCCTTTAAATATATCAAATATAATCAAATATAAAAGCATTGTAAGGTATGCTTCTGCAACAGGAAGGGCGATCAACCCTGTAATATTCCATCTATTGAGTGTTCAGTAAATCATAAACTGAAAAGCTGCCAATGTTCTGTCACTTAGAGATAAGTAATAAATGAATATATTCCACCTTCTCTATTCACTATCACTATAATCTTCCTGCCCCATATAATGAATTGTTGGCATCTGTGGTCAGAAACCTGTAATGTGCAATTCCCTTAATACACCACTACACACATTCCCAGTCATCTATAAATAGCACATTATTATTTCATACCATTATACCTGGGAGAACCACTAATGGGTTTGAAGACAGTGAATTACTCATTTATGTCTGGAATAACAGCGGCAAAACATATACAGTATGACTTTTCACAATATGCACAAAATATCACCCTGCTTTATTGAAGTCATGCTCATCCATCTAAGTATTAACTTAAGACATAGATATTGTTTAGATAGAAAGTTAGGTACATAGAATAGAATCATGGATAGAATAGAAAGATAGATAGATAGATAGATAGATAGATAGATAGATAGATAGATAGATAGATAGATAGAAAAAAGTATGGATGGATAAACTCATAGCTAGGAATACAGACAGACTGGTAGGTAGACATGTAGTATATGATAGATAGATAGATAGATAGATAGATAGATAGATAGATAGATAGATAGAATTGAAAGATAAATAATTAACAACTACAGTACTGTAATTCATTGTTTCCTTTACTGTAGATGAGCATAACAGGCAGGTATCAAATCCGCAGTGACTTTACCTGCTAGGAATAGGAATGCACCTTGATGGAAAATATAACGAACTGAGCTGACCTCATGTTCACGTGATGACAGATATAGAAAGTGCATTAAGCTTTTTAATCTCACAAAACTGTTTGTGAAATAGAATTTTTCACTTATAAGTAACTGAATATATGAGAGCAGAGACTATCACAGCAAGTTGCCTCATGTGTTTCCTGGTGAAACGTATAGCACTTAAGCAGATAATCATACAATGACAGATTGTCACATCCCCTGACTTCCCCGACAGGGGCATTTGTCTCACCTGAACAGAGTGACAAAGCACCCTCCACTCAACTTGTCCTCTGTGGCTTCATGGAGGTGGGAGGCTGGATGGTGAGTTCCTAAGCTGAGCCCTGACACGTGTTTCTAGCAGGCATAAGATCCAGCAAGTGGTTGCCAAGGCTGAGCCTTCTGACTGGGCTCTCAGCTGGGAAGCATCTTTGTGGAACCTTCATTATCCATGATCCAGTGGTCTCCTTGCAAGTGGCGGGAACAGAGATGCAATTCTTGAGCTATCAACCAATCCAGATGTAACCAGCAAGAGTTAAAAGGAAGAGGGCCCAGAAGAATAACTGAATCTGCTGTGCATATGATTATCTCCAGAAAAGGAGTTTGTTCCTTAGGGAAAGAAAGCAGGAAATCAGATCTAAATAAAGACATTCTGACAAGCTCGGCCACTTTCTTTAGTTTGACAAGCTATATTGTATAAAACATGTATTCACCATCGGACATCATTACCTCACTAGGTGCATATTATATGTCTGTTTGTTATACAGCATGCAATTGGCTTACATTCAGGATCAGAAACTATATATTGTCTAAGTAACCCAAAATAAATATGTCTGTGACAGCAAAATGGGAGTGACTATAGTTATATACCACATTCACCTCATACATGAAAGGGGGAAAGTAACTTTTTGAGCAAGATAACTGTTCCCATTATTTGTCAGTCATAGAGGAATATTTCAGTCAAGATACATCACAAAGGCGGATGCGTTTCTGTGTCATTTATCAGTAGGATATAAAAATGACAAGTTTCACGCCTAACCCTAATATAATACTGCTATATAAGAATTCAGATAAATACTATAAATGAAAAAGCTGACTAAAGAAACAATGTGTTTATCCTTTAACTTTACACTTTGTTAGGCTTTTCCTATGTCATGGTACAATTAGAAAAGTGTAAGAAACTCACCTTAGTTACTGCTGTGGCTTACTCTCAATAGCATGTGCAGCTCCCAGCTGTACCTAGTGGTTGCTGCAGGTGGAGCAGACCTTCCCAGCTATGGATCCTCTTGTTGTACAGTGTACAGTTATAATAAGGCGCAGCTTTCTTCTCCCTGCTGCTCATCCCTGCTACTGATCATTGCTCTGCTATCACTAGGAAGAGTGAGGGGGTGGAGAGGGACTGATAGGAGGAGCAGCAGTAGAGGAGGGGTGAGCTGGCACCCACACCAAGATAAAACAAAGATGTGCTGCTCTATTTCCTAGAAATTGAGTAATAGCAATATTCCACAGGACCCACTATATGATATAAGACAGAGCTCTAGCCATAGGGGTCAATTGTCCATAAAATGAATAGGGACATAAAGATTTCGCTGGCTTAATTTACGTACAGTAATTTCAGCATAATTTTATATCTTTAAATAAAAATGGTTATGATAGATTTCTGCACACTTTTGCTATGCTTTTTTCCCTAGTACCCCCTGCGGCAATGAATACATCAAGACTAATAATGGTAGCATTATAAACACAGCAGTTCCATTCTTTTCAACTACATAAGACAAGAATACAGTAAAGATCTTTAATTAATGCTTTAATGGGATTTGTTGCCAAGGTAACCATTATATATATGAATATGTGTATAGTATTTAAATGTGTTTGTGTGTGCATTCCACATATTCCAAAGATAACATAATTCCTTTAAGTGCACACATGAATTTTTATGATTCTATAAGGTTAAATTCACACATAGCAGATTTGTTGCACAAATGTCTGCGACTGTTTTAATCTATTCACACGATTCAGAACCAACCCCTTCTGAATTAACAGACAGGATTTTTCCCGTAATTTCGGCAACAAAGCTGCTGCACATGACTTTACCCTTAAACATAGAGGAATAGGTTATTGTGGACTGTTGCCGTCCGTGTTGACTATTGATACAGAACACGCCAAGATGCAGTTATTATTACCACATTTATTTATTTTTGCTTCTTGCATACATTTATTTATTTCTATGGGGGTGTAACACTTTATTTGTGGATAGGATATTATGACACATATGTGTAATCCTAATCCTAAAATAATTTTGCATTTGTGTCAATTTTACCTATAATATACTATGGCACTGATTAATTGGTATGAATTAAGCACTGGTTAACAGCACCAAGTATAAAGCTTAGACATAACAATTTTCTGATCAA
Source organism: Leptodactylus fallax (assembly GCA_947044405.1). Taxonomy (NCBI): domain Eukaryota; kingdom Metazoa; phylum Chordata; class Amphibia; order Anura; family Leptodactylidae; genus Leptodactylus; species Leptodactylus fallax. The sequence goes on from CAMRHE010000182.1 coordinate 753,617, forward strand.
TTTATTAATGATTTAAAAAAATATTTGTTGTATTATTTAACTTTTTGTTTTTGCTAACCATAATTCCTCAAGTAAAACTATGCTAATTATGTCAGCAAATATATGCAAAATATTTTTTTATAAGAATAATCGTTTCATTTATTGTGGAGGGGGGACATAATATATACCTCCACATTCACAAGCTGCATTTAATTATTGTCCCTGTCCACTGAAGTGATGGCATCGGTGGCTGGGGGCTGGGTACGGGTACAAAGTGTGTCACCACCCTTAGTCCCTCACTTATTGCTAAATAATCTAACAATATTGGATGATTTTTGCATTTCATTCCCAGTTTCCTTTTCTATGGACATTTTATATTGATATATGTGCACACTGTTTGCAAAGTGCTATGAACCAGCAAGAATACTGAACTCAGAATGTACTGGTGATGCAATGATAACTGTACAAGTCTGTATGAATATCTCTAACATTACAGATCAATGCTTAACAGAGAAGTCGTGTACATCAGGCATGTCAAACATGCGTCCCGTGGGCCGCATGCGGCCCTTTACAGGCATATCTGCGGCCCGCACAAAAGTCTCAAACTTTGTCTCTAAAGTTTAGAGACAAAGTTTGAGACTTTTGTGCAGGCCGAAGATGTACAAAACTCACGATCAGCACTTCCGGCTCTTCATTCATTGGCCCATATCCTTGCATATGACCTGCTTACGTGATCAATGAATGACGACCCGGAAGTGCTGATCGTGAGTTTTGTACATCTGCGGCTCGCGTGGCTGCTGATCACCTAAGTCAGTTTTGTTGTGAGCGGAGGAAGAGTCGTGGCTGAGTGACTGGGATACTGTGACCGTGCTGAGGAAGAAGGGACCCACTGCCGCACAGGCAAAGTCCAAGCAAGTGAGTGGCCCTCCTGTATGTAACCATTAAAAACTAAAGAGAGGGGTGAGCACTCAGATTATAAATAATTGTGATGCAAAAAACAGTGGTGCTGATTGGATGAAAAATGCAATCGAACACAAAGGAGAAACAGCATCCAATATAAAGCACACACAAAATTTCTTTATTAAATAACACAGCAAACAAGGAAAAATTAAAAGCAATTAAAATACATGTGCACCCTTGGAGGCAAATACCAGGGGTGAACACCAAAAAGAACAAATCCTACAGACGCCCATTAAATAAATATAAAGTAAATAAATACATATTGAAAATTCATAATAATAATATAAATAATAATATAAATAATAATATAATAATATAATATAATGAATAGGCCTATTAGCACAAAGCACAAAGAGGTGTCAAGCCTCAGGACAAAACACTAAAAATGATTGAAAAAAATGATAGCAAATAAATGTTTAGTTTTTAATTGCTGTATTTTTGTTAAATATATTAGTTGCTGTTGCGCACTGCAAATATATGTTGCTGTTACATATTACTACTTCATATCTTGTTTTCATGACTGCTGTTAAAATACGTGTGTGACATTAGCTGCTGTGTGCGGCCCTCGCAACAACCTCTTGTTACTCATGTGGCCCTCGGGGTACCCTGAGTTTGACATGCCTGGTGTACATGATGCTTCCTGATTTATGACTTTTATGTGGCTTTGTAAAGTAAATGCAATTTCAATACAGAGAAACAGAGTTCACATAAAGAAGGCAGGAATATATTGTTTCATGATACAAAGGATATGGTATTTGTACATGCAGTAGATGCCTTTTAGCATTTAACAGGTAGATCCAGGCTGATACTCTTTGGGATCTAATGAAGTTTTGCAAAACTATACACTGCCATCTGCTGGTCAGTTATTGAGAAGCTAAACTTTATTAATTATTGCCTAATGTACATTCTGGGTTTACAGTATATGGCTATTTTAACAACATGTTAGTGGTGGAAGCTAACATTGAACATTCTTTCTAACCTGCCCATGGAAAAAACTAAAGCTGTAGTTTGGTTGCAATGGACAACTACTATACTTTTTATACACACGTGGACAAAATAGTTGGTACCCCTCGTTTAATGAAAGAAAAACCCACAATGGTCACAGAAATAACTTGAATATGACAAAAGTAATAATATATAAAAATTCTATGAAAATAAACAAATGAAAGTCAGACATTGCTTTTCAACCATGCTTCAACAGAATTTTTTAAAAAAGAAAACTCATGAAACAGGCCTGGACAGAAATGATGGTACCCTTAACTTAATATTTTGCTGCACAACCTTTTGAGGCAATCACTGCAATCAAACGATTCCTGTAACTGTCAATGAGATTTCTGCACCTCTCAACAGGCATTTTGGCCCACTCCTCATGAACAAACTACTCTAGTTGTCTCGGGTTTGAAGGGTGCCTTTTCCAGAGGCATGTTTCCGCTCCTTCCAAAGATGCTCAATAGGATTTAGGTCAGGGCTCATAGAAGGCCACTTCCGAATAGTCCAATGTTTTCCTCTTAGCCATTCTTGGGTGTTTTTAGCTGTGTGTTTTGAGTCATTATCCTGTTGCAAGCTTTCGGAATCCCTTGATAGTCTTGAGATTTCATTGTACCCTGCACATATTCAAGACACCCTGTGCCAGATGCAGCAAAGCAGCCCCAGATAGAGCCTCCTCCATGTTTCACAGATATGCTTCATTTTCCCTCTGTGAACATAGAGCTGAGGTGCCTTGCCTAAAATTTAGATTTTTGTTTCATCTGTCCATAGGACATTCTCCCAGAAGCTTTGTGGCTTGTCAACATGTAGTTTGGCAAATTCCAGTCTGTCAGATTCAAGTTATTTCTGTGAACATTGTCGGTTTTTCTTTCATTAAATGAGGGGTACCAACAATTTTGTCCACGTGTGTACATTAGTTTTCATATAGAAAACACAAAATGTCTATTATAGTTTTATGCCTTAGTTCAATTAGCATGGAATAACTAGAAACCAACAAAAGGGATCTTAGAGTTCAGAACCACGCCTATGGCATATTATTTGAAGTCTATGAGTTCATATGTAGGTTCTATGTATGCATTCCTCCTCATTTCTAATCTATGGACATGTAACATACACAGTACAAAACAGTGTATGGGATTTTCAGCTGTATTTCGCAGATCAGGAGCTATCAGGTCGATAATGACCTAAGATACCAGTGAAAAAAACAGTGGCATTTCAACCACAGTATAATGCCCCCTCTTAGTGCCTCACACAGCTATATGTTCCCTTTGTCCTTAGACACTATAATATCCCCTTAGTGTCCCCACACAATATAATACCCTTCACAGTGCCCTTACAAAATATAATGCCCACTTCCCACTTCCAAACAGGATAATACCCGATTAGTGATTCCACAAAGTTTAATGTTCACGTACCGTGTTTCTCCGAAAATAAGACAGGGTCTTATATTATTTTTTTCTCCGAAAAAAGGTCTAGGGCTTATTTTCGGGGTAGGTCTTAATTTTTTCCATGAACAATAATCACACATTTGATCTCTTTTTATTTCAACTTTTATCAGAGGTGAAACAGCGAAAAACAGCAGTTCGGCACTTTTGATTTTTTTTTTTCGCTACGGCATTCACTATAGAGGTAAAATATTTTTATACCTTTGTAGAGTGGGCGTTTTCGGACACAGGAATACCTAATGTATATGTGTTTCACAGTAATATTTTATTTTTATATGTATTCTATATGTATTCTATTCTAGTGAAAGTGGGAGGAGGCTTGAACTTTTATTATTTTGTGTTTTTTATATTTTTTAACTTTTTTTTTTTTTTTTACTATTAACCCCTCCTAGGGGGCTTGAACCTGCAATCATCCCATAGACTGCAATACAACATATTGCAATCTATGGGAGATTATCTACATTACTAATGAGGCTGGTCATAGACCAGCCTCAATAGTAATATTCCTATGACAGGCCTGGAAGCCTTCATAAGGCTCCCAGCTTTCAAAGGAACAGGTCGGCTCCTGCGATCTCGCCGCGTGGGAGCCGACCTATAACGTGAAAGGTACAGGGCCGGTGGGGACCAGCCCCGGACATAGTTTCTCTGCTTTGGGGGATCGATTTGGAGTGGGGTTACAGACTGGCACACTCAACAATGCCCGCGATCACAGTGGACTCTGATCGCGAGCATTAACTGCCTGGTCTCCGCTGTACAAGGAGACCCGGTATAGTACCATAGCTATAGGGGGTGGGAACCAGGGGGAAGCGCGGAGGTCAGACTTAGCAATGCCCGCGAGTCAGAGTCCATTCTGATCGCGGGCATTAACTCCGGCGGTTGTGCCGCTTTGGTGGGAAGGGGGGGTCCCGCTCAACTATGCTCGCGTTCAGGGTAGACACTGATCGCTGGGAATTAACTCCAGGTCTCCGCAGAGACCCGGTACGGTAGTTATGGTAGCCACTCTGCAGCAGAGCGGCCGCCATTTTTAAGGACCTGGCATCCACTGTAATCGCACGGCAGATGTCGGGAAGGGGTTAAATTAGCTAGGGCTTATTTTTGGAGTAGGGCTTATATTTCAAGCCTACTCCAAAAAAAAAAACCTGGAAAATGTAGCTAGGGCTTATTTTATAAGCATATAAAATATAGTACCAATGCATCTGAAGTTTAAACTACCCCTCCTTAAACGTTACAAATGTAGAGGTTTTAGTAGCACGTGACCAGATAATTTGCCATTGAGCATATGAAGGTGTTGCTTCTATTCCTCCTCATTCCGAATTGTTTTATGGGTATAAGGTGAAGCGCTGCCATGTGGTTTTACAAATAATGAGCTTGGAACAGAGGAGCTACACAACAGTGGAGCTTAAAAGAGGTGCTTCTCATGGCCACAATTAAGCTGTTCTTATAACGCAAAAAATACCCTGATCGATTTGCAGCAACAAAACGGTCTGCCTTTGCACTGTCTTATCTGCAACGTTCAAACTCGATGGAACTCCACCTTAAACATGCTGGAGGGTCTGTGTGAGCAGCAGAAGGAGGTGAACAATTACTGCATGCAGCAAACCACAGGAACAATGTGTTATTTTGAGATCCGTCATTGGAGGCTCATGAAGGAAGTTTGTCAGCTTCTCAAGCTCTCAAGAGGCCACCGAATTTGTGAGTAGGAACAACTGCAGCATCAGCAATGTGATCCCTTTATTATACATCTTACAGAAGACACACTCATGCAACGAGAAGAGGAAGAACAGCTTCCACCTCTCAGTCAATGTCATCGACCTAGGTTGGATTTGGTGGGAGGTTGAGGATTTGGGTCAGGATCATTAATGTGGAGGAACTGGAACTCCTACACTGGAAGATGAAGATGAGGAGGAAGACTTTCCCTTGGGTGCAGAAGGCACCCTTGATATGTCACAGGCACATCCAGGGGAGAAGACTGACCCTTATTTATTCCAAGATGATGATGATGATGACAACCACACTAGCCAAGAACAGCAACTGGGGCAGGCTCCTGGGCCCGTACACACGCTGGTAAGCATGGAAGGCAGTATGCTCTACTGTTTACACAGTAACAAGCGTATTATTAACATCAAGGATGTGTGAGGATTTTCACACATTTCATGATGGCATCTGATGCCTCCGAATAGTGGTGCCACCGTTTCTCTGTATCATGTTCCATTTATTGCTGATGTTGCCTGGGGAAGACCAAGGAGATGGTGGTGGACTTCCGTAAAGGCAGAAGCCCTCCTAAACCAGTGGACATCCTGGAGACGGGCATCGAGATTGTGAACACCTATAAGTACCTGGGTTTGCTCCTTAATAATAAGCTGGACTGGGCAGATCATATAGAGGCCCTGTACAGGAAGGGCCACAGCAGACTCTACCTGCTTAGGAAGCTGAGAGCCTTTGGAATCCGGGGGGCACTTCTTAGAACTTTCTTCAACTCGGTAGTAGCATCAGCCATCTTCTTTGGAGTGGCCTGCTGGGGGAGCAGGATATCAACCAGGGACAGAAATAAACTTGACAAGCTGATTAGAAAGGCCAGCTCTGTCCTGGGGAGCCCACTGGACCCAGTGCAGGTGGTGGGTGACAAAAGGATACTGTCCATGGTGAGCTCCATGCAGAAGAAGAAGTCCCATCCCATGCATGAGACTGTGATCGCGCTGAGCAGTACTGTCAGTGACCGACTTCTCCACCCTAGGTGTGAGAAGGAGCGCTATCGGGAGTCTTTCCTCCCCACTGCGGTTAGGCTGTACAACCAACACCGACCTAAGCGGAGATCATTACACACAGAGAACTGAAATATCTCTCTGCCTGTTAAATCCCCCCCCCCCCCGCTACTTCCTATCTGTCTGTCGGCTATCAAAGTAATGCCTCTTACCTTGGAACATTCCTGTACATGTTGGATTTGTATTTGTATTTGCTTATCTTTGTGCTGTAACACACTGAATTTCCCCATTGTGGGACTATTAAAGGACTATTATTATTATTATTATTATTACTCCGAAACAGCTACCAACACCTTTTAAACCCAATACAGGGATCAGGATTTCACTGCAGGGACCACCAGTCAGTAAATGCTGGTCTATAACACCAAAGAGTCAGGCAGAGATGTAGTCAAAGGACAAATAAGGTTCAGAGTAGGCACAGTCAGGCAAACATTAATGCAGGTGGCATAGAATTGGCATGGTAATTTAGGGAAAGGTCATGGTGGCATGGAATTGAAGTCAGTACAGACAGAGATCAAGCACAAGTAAACACCAAGACACTCCAACAGGCACATCTCTGCAGAAACTAGCAAACTTAAATTGCTGAGGCACCTGCTATGCACTAGAGTAGGGGTCGGCAACCCCCAGCACGGCTTATTTCCCTGGCACGGCAGCCTGACTCCTCACCCAACAGTTTCCATCAGACCAAACATGGCCAAAATGAAACTACTATTATTATAATGATTATGCATAATGATGCCAACGTGACCCCTGAGACCCAATCAGCGGTTGCCAACATCAGGCAGAAGCGAGAAGAGAACAGAGCAGCTTCGGAGCGCAGGAGAGGTGAGTAACATTGTTTTTTATGTTTGATCACCTCTCTTGGCCCTCCACTTATTATACTCTGGGGTCTGAAGAAACCCCACAGTATAATAATAGCTATTGAGTGGCAAAAATTCGTTGGAATATTATACTGTGTGCAGGGGCCACTATGGGACATAATACTGTGTAGGGGCCACTATGGGACATAATACGGTGTGCAGGGGTCACTATGGGTTATTAAACCATGTGGAGGGTTCGCTATGGGACATTATACTGTGTTCAAAGGCCGCTATGGGACATATACCATTTGAAGGGGCCACTATGGGACATTATTCTGTATAATGGTGTGTTTTTGCACAAAAAACACAGGCAGTTTTTTTTGTGCAAAAACGCACCATGTGAACATAGCTTTACATCGAAATAAAAGTACCAGTGACCTAAGAATATAGCTGCATCCAGATACATAGTGAGTTACCACCATAAGGGTGCTGCCATACGGTGCTCTTGGACACATACATTTACCACTAATTGGGGGCTGTCCAGAAGCATCTTGTGGGAGCACTTCTGTGTTATGGTATGTGGTATATGACTTTATCATAGGGGTTGTAAGCCTTACAATTATTGTCTGGAACTCCAAGCACCTCATCTTTGATTTTGTAATTTAAATCGGCATGCCGAACAAAAAGGTTGCCTACCCCTGCACTAGAAATTGGGTAGGGACCAGAACCAGGTACACACACTGGTCATTTAAAAAATAGCCAGGGAGTGTGCACATAAGGGCACACACAGGAGATTGAGGAAGATGAGAGTGAGTATGGCAGCGAGGGAGAGTGTAGAGGAGACAGTGATTAACCAGCATCTGTGATTGCAAAGAGGAGCAAGAGGCTAGCAGTCATGGACCGCCAGCATTACAAGTGAAGAAGGAGGAAAAGCCAAGTGAAGGAGAAGCAGAAACCAGACAAGGGCTGCTGGAGCTATTAGAACATTTTCTTTTTTTTTCTTCGGCTTCTTCTTTTTACGTCTAATGACTTTGGACTTGGAGGATTATTAATTTGTGGTTAAATAATGTATAATAGTGAAATGAGCCCTAAACTATCGTTGAACCCTTTGTGATACATTTTTTATGGACACCTCCATTGATAATATATTACATAACATAGCTCAAGAAACATAATACTATGCAGTGTGTTATCTGTAAAAATGATCTTAACACTTTAGCAGCAACACAGTTAATAATAACCATAAAATCTGCACAGTATGTATACTGTGGCAGGGATTTATAGGTGATATGGGTAAGTCTCATCTCTTTCCATAACACTGATAAATTCAATGGGCAGCATGCAAGGGACCTTGTATTAATGTAGTGGCTGGCAGTTGTGAAACAAGAGTCATGAGACCTCTCCTCTCGAGGTGAGACCCACACTTATCAAGCACTTATTCTAAGGGTTGAAAATACCCATTCATTGGCAGATTACATATATTTCATTGAATATAAGAAGAAAGTGAGTGAGATTCAGAGGACCTTATAGCACTCCTGAAATGTCTGTTTTAGTGACTAATTATATTCCCTATAATATAACAATTCAGGAGCATATTTTCTTATAACTTAGTGTTGCGCTATTTATCTGTAATTCTACCTAGAAATTTCTGAAAAAATGACAGCTGAGTGTCAACCTTTAATAGTGTGTTACTACAAACTCTCATGCAATCACTGCAGATAGTGTAGGGACAGATACTTTTGACAAGGTAAATAGTGCCACCTAGCTGTCTATTTATACATTTTGAGTAGGAATAAGGATATATTCACATGTTCAGGTTTTATTCAAGTGTTATTTTAGAAACCAAAATTAGGAGTGGATTTAAAAAGTAGTGTCTGTCCTCTACCATTTCTCTCCTTTTATAATCCACACACCTGATTTTGGCTTCAGAAACTTGAACAAAACCTGACCTTGTGGATATGACCTTAGAGGAGAGGTGACAACATGAGTCCAACAGCAGAGATTCTTTAATCCTCAGAAAATAAAAGAAAGTCATCTTTTACAGTAGTCATAAAATAAACTACCTTGATATACACTGAGTTTATAATGTTAGAGACCACAAATGACATTTATTGTTTGTCATGTAAAGTGATTTATTGAAAGAATGTTTCCATCAAAACTCTTTTACAGCATGTCAATGAAGTGTGATCAGGTGGGGTCTAGCAGCTGTGAATCCCCTTGATCTCATGAATGAGATGTTCCTATCCCCCCTTTGATAAAAGTAGTTCAGTTTAAAAGCACTACATGATATTGTATATTCTCTATACATTGCTTTGTTACCCTATGCTGAGACTTATTGTACTAAGGTGAAAGAAACATTCTATTGCAGAGTGGTGACCTACAGTAAACATAAGACTGGAGTATCCATGACAACACTAGTCATTTCCAAATGTTTCAGGACCACTTCTGCGGAAAATATTATATAAGTGAGATGAAAACATGGCTGAACATATCAGTAAAGCTTTGTTAATGCCAGTTCTGCATATACTGCACAAAGCTTAAAGACAATTACAGTTTTAGAAAGCCATCTAAACATAAGTTAGAGTCTATTTACCCAGTCTGTGCACTGTGCCTTAGCATCCAACATACATATATTTCTAGCCCTAACTTAGCTTGAATTTTTTTTTTGTCAAGACTTCAATTTCTCATCTAAACAGTTCTCTAAAATATGGGCAGTATGGTGGCTCTTTGGTTAGCTCTGTTGCTTTGCAGCACTCAGATTCTGGGTTTGCAACTAACCAAGTACAACATCTGCATGAAGTTTGTATATTCTCATTGTGTTTGTGTTGGTTTTTTCCCCACACCCCAAAGACATACTGATAGGGAATTTAGGTTGTGTGCCCTACTTGGGCTAATGCCAAAAAATTGCCCAGATGACAAACATGTTCATAGACCATGCTTGGAAACTAGTAAGAAGGGACATCAGCCAAATTCAAAGAATAGAAAAAAGCAAAAAACAATACATTACCACACAATGCAAAACTTTTTCCTAATGCCTCACCCATTTATATAGAGTTCATAGTAGCAAGAAGCACAGCCATTTACTATGCCCAGGCACAATTACCATTCAGCAAATGCGTCTTCTTGATCGTCCCCTTCATAGTATTTGACAATTTGAGTTTTCTTGTTTACTCATCACCTACTCTCTTCGCGTGTTGTAGAAGTAGGGAAGCTGTCAGTTGACTGTGTTACCTCAGTACATTGTCAGCAGCATAACTTGGAAGCAGAGAAAGCCACCTTTTATTCCAGCACCCAGACACAAAACGTCATTGGCAGGGGTATTGATTTTTCTGCAAGCTAAATATTGGAACTTTAGGCATAATAAGTATTAGCAAATTACTCATCATGCAGTTCCAGAATTTAGTTAGAATAAAAAATAAACAGTAATTCAGCACCCTCAATGATCCAAAGAAGCTGGTTCCATGGCATAATTTTAAGAGGTATACCACCCCCCATGCCCCATGCTTTATTACATTGATCACACCTTCTAAACTGCTTTTCCCCGAGCATTGACTCAGGAGCCAGTCATGACTCCTATGCCCTTTGGCATGCTGCTCTCCACATGGCAGTTATAGATACTGTTGAGCATTAGTTGCATTAGGAATGTATGTATTATTAATCATTGTCATTAAATATAGACAAAACCATATAATTGGCAATTAGCACTATGGTATAAGCCATATCACTTGGTCACATTCTTAATAGAAAAAACGCAGAAAGAGATATTCGGCACTAGAACTAGAACTTCAATAAAACACAATAACAGTCCATTACTCCGTACGTAAGACCAGAACAAATCCAACTAAAGCAACGGTCATGGTCACTGAAAATCCAAGCTCCTTTATTATGCGCTCCTGTGAAGATCAAACAAGCAGTATGCAGTCCGGGCAACAGCCATTTTGTGATCGCTTCCTCCAGCCCCGGTCACATGACAATGTGCATTGCCGCCTCTTAACATCCTCCCCATCACACATGATTGCGTCAGGGTCAAGAGGCACGCTATGCACTGCTGTCATGGTTACATGTACACAATGTTTTAAAAACCTTAAAGGGATAACTCCGAAGTGATAACAATATAAAATTCAAAACTTTATGATAAAACACACTAAGACCATTTTGGTCATTAAATCCCAAAGCACCTACAACGTTTGTCTCAAGGATCCATCTAACCTCTCTTTTTAACAATTCTTTATGCATTAACAGGAGAATTAACTATTTCTAATCCAACATAACAAACTACAATCACTACTATGTTTCTCCCAAATATGCTCAGTAAATTTAGGACTCCCTAATCCTGTAGTACCTCCCTTATTCTTACATATAGATTTATCATCGTTTTTGCAATATAAAATGGTCCACAGGGACAGACAATTACATAAACTAAAAGCACGATTTACAATGAATAATCTGGTTTACCTCACTGTCTTCTAATCGAAAACACCTCTTTTGCAAGTTAAAGTGACAAAAATGGCAATGCCCACATTTAAAATTCCCTTTTGAGCCTCCCTTACTTACCAGTCTCTATTATTGCTAGGTAGCCGACTCCTAACAAGGATATCTTTAAAGTTCTGAATACGTCTAAATGCTATACACGGTTGCTTAACAACTCTCTCATGTAGAATAGGAAGTTTTTTGTACAGACTCCTGACAGGACCAAGGCCTTTACTTCTGTATTCCATTCTGCTATTGGCCAAAAGGGAGTATGTTGTTGCATTCATTGCATCTACGAAATTAGAGTGCTATGGATGCAACAATACGATCCTATGTTAAAGGAGGTTTTTAACCCCATGAAAATACATTTTATAGCAATATGAAATAACAAAAGGAATGTTATCTTACCACTATCCTGCAGACTGTTATTGATCTGTTCAATAAAGGGGGACTACCAGTCCCACACTTGCAATACTCTCTCATTCCAGAACTCACTGCAGAAATACTCAGGTGGTATTCAGCAAGAAAATGATTCAGTGTCCATAAACCATGCCTGCCCCCCAAAAAAGAGATTTTCTGCCCTCAGCAATTGGCAGTAGAATATTTTATTTCAAAAGTGGCATAGGACAGAGCAGTGGTTCTTAACCTGTGGTACGTGTATCCCTGGGGTACACCCCACTACCCCCCAGGAGTAGGCATCACAGTGAGAATCATTGCCCCCTGCCAAGGGGGTGGGTGCCATCCTTACTTCACAAGGGCAATGAGCACTTCCATCAGTACTGATAGAGGTGCTCATTGCAGTTACAAGCATCCCGGAGAGTAAGTGATAAACCGCACTCAGTACTCACCAATCTGCTCCAACCTTCCTCTCTGCCACGGGCCTTGCTGTGATGTCAGCATTGCTTGGAGCAGTGAGGAAGTGGGGAGCAGAGTGGTGAGTACTGAACACAGCTTACCACTCATTCCCTGGGGTGCCTGTAACTGCAATGAGTGCCTCCATCAGTATTAATTGAAGCACCCATTGCATTTGTAAAGTAAGGATGGCAACCATAGGTGTTCACAGGAAGCATGGAGCAGAGTGGTAAGTAATGAATGCAGCTTAAAACTCGTTCCTTAAGTATTATTGAGTGTGGGAGCACTATGGGGGCCATTTTATTATATGGGGGGGAACTGTAGGGGCTATTATATGTGAAGGTATTGTGGCAGCCATTATATTGTGAGGGTCATTATATTACATGTGGAACACTGTGGGGGTCATTTTATTACATGAGGCAGTGGGAAAGCTATTATATTACATGTGGGGCACTGTGGAGGTCATTACATAACTGTTGAGGAAGGATACAAGCAAAGCCTTATTTGGTTAATGTTAATAAGTAATTGCTAATTTAGGGGTACTCGATTGGGAGTTCTCACTAGGGGGTACTTTGTTTAAAAAACACTAGGATAGAGCTATAGACATGGCCCTGAGGAAGAGGAGCTGATGTAGGCCACTCTATCCACAACTTCTACTGTTATTATTCTGAGTGCCACAGATTTTGTTCTTTTGATGCATGATATAAAGTAAAATAATGACTTTTGCTCAATATCTATTTGGGCACTACCACGCCATGTGCCATAGTTATATTGGTTTAGGTTACTTTTTTATGGCAGGAAAAAATGTAGTGCAGCACAAATATATTTTGGATCCCTATATCTATGATATAATGTTAAATAAATTGTGCAACATACGCATAGCATAGCATTTTGAGTATGCTGGTACCATATGAGTAACTGGAAATAAATAAATATTCATTTGTGTGTAGAAAAAACAGGGAGACATGTTTTGGGGTATTTATTAAGACTGCTGTTTCCTGAAAATTGGCATGTCATTTTTCTTTTCATTGATCACATTTCGATTGGTCTGCTGTATTGCACATACTATGGGGATACAATGTTTGTAACAGTAACTAGGCAACAATAGACATTGCCAAGGCAACAAGACATATATGTATGTATTCTTTGGATGGCAGAATATACACACTGTGAATAAACAGACAATATCTATAATGCTGCAGGAATGATATACAAAATCAGAGATAATTATATAATATTACATAAATATATTAATGTCAATGAAATGAACAGTAACTGCTTTATGATTCTAACTGAGCAAAATGATCTCAAGCATTCTACTGTGTAATAAGTTGCATGTAACTTGCATCCTCTTTTAGGCCGGGCCCTACGTGGAAAAAACCGTGGCGTTTTACAGTCACTGTGTAATGGATGGGATTCTAGTGAAAAAAACTGTTGCAGTTTTGGAAATCGCAGCATGTCAATTATACCTATGGAAACGCCGGTGGTTTCCCTATAGGTATAATGGAGGCAGAAAGTCCACAGAGGAAAGCTCTGCAGACTTTATGAAAAAAGCGCTGCAGGAAAAACCGCAATGCTTTGGTGCTGCTGTTTTTCCCGCAGTGCCTTAGCAGGGCCTTAGCCTTATGTGGCTTCAGACTTCCAGTTCCATGCCCAATTACTTTCTAAATTTCAGTGAAATAGCCCTGGTTGTCTGACCTGTTATGGAACACAACTCATCTATGACTTGCTTTTTCCCATGCGGGTCACTGGTGCAGAGATAAGCAAAGGAATGCTACAAGTACAATAAATAACACTATACCGTAAATAAAACCACCATACAAAACCCTGATAAATAATACAGTCACACAGTATTTAATTGTTATCTCTATATAACTGATTCAAATTTTCCTTGTCAATAATATTTTTTATTACTTTTTTATAGTAAATGTTACACACAGTAACCAGATAATGGATAACATTCAATACATAAATAATTCAGTTACACAGTGCACAGTTTTTTCCCCTCCAGCATCAGGGAGGGGGCGGCCGGTCTGGGTCAGATTTACTGCATTATGTGATGAAAATGTTTTTGATCATTTTTTGTATTGCTTAATAAATAAAGTTTGATTTAAAAAGATGGGATATCTCAAGTCTTCCAATTTCCTTTCAAAATATATATACTGTATATGGTACCTTCTGTACTGGAATACTATTGCTTGAAGTTACCGGCCCAAAGCCTGTGTCCTAAAACAACCAGGTGACTACATTTTCTACTTTGATTTTTGGTGAAATGTTGTTCTGAAGACCTACAAAATGTATTATCATGTTCTCAATCAAAAATGCAACGATGTTCCCACATACAGTACATATTCTGTAACTAAGTACAACTATTCAAGCCTGGTTGGATTAATCTATTGCTCTGATTGATTTTTTTCATTCACATTTATATATCTATGATGACAACATAGTGCCTTACAGAGGTCAAAATGGAGCATGTTTTCATCAGCTCTTCTTCACAGTCAATGAGTCATGTAACATTCGGTAACCATAGCTTAGAATAGCAGATAATAAAAGAAGATTTTTTCACATTTTCAAAACACAGGACCTTTTAAGTTATTTATATTTTCCTCTGGAAGATCTTTTTTAATGAACAAGATTACTAGTTCTAACTGTCTGACATCTACTGCTGTCCCTTCATGCATTACATGGATAGACTGTAGAAAAAATAAGACACTGGAGGATATTTTATGTTTATGTGTACTGTTGCTAGAATAAGATCTTCTACTATATTAGTTGTACAATTACTATCAAACAGTAAATGAATGCACTGCATAATGTAGAGCACTTT
Organism: Leptodactylus fallax; assembly: GCA_947044405.1. Taxonomy (NCBI): domain Eukaryota; kingdom Metazoa; phylum Chordata; class Amphibia; order Anura; family Leptodactylidae; genus Leptodactylus; species Leptodactylus fallax. The sequence goes on from CAMRHE010000182.1 coordinate 768,702, forward strand.
GACCTTTTTAAAGGGGATGTGCTATTACAAATAATTATCCCCTATCCACAGGATAGGGAATAAGTGTCAGATCGCTGGAGGAACAACAACTGAGTCCTCCATCCCATTTCTATTGGACTGCTGGAGAATGCAATCCTGGCAATCCCATAGCAGTGAATGGACTGCTGGTCATGCAAGCACACTGGTGTTTCATTCACAAAGAAGATGCAGAGGGACTTTCATTCCCCCATTTCCCTGATCGCTGGGGTCCCAGGATCGAAAGACATGTTAATGATATGCAAATGATAAATAATGTAAACAAAAGATTCAAAACATCTCAATTTATTCAGCATTGAATATGTTTGAGCAACATGCGCAGAAAGAAAAGCACTTACACGCCTTGGCATGCGATGAATGAGGTTATTAATTGCTGTCTGAGTAATGTTATGCTACAATGAGTGCACTTGGGCATGCAAATTATCAATATTGACTTCTTTTAGCTTCCTTTTGCAATTGCCTACCAACAACGTCCTGGATGTGCTCTGTGCTTGATGGGAGACAAGTCCGGAGATGCTGGAGGCCACGGCAGCATGTATAGGCCACAAAGGCTGCTAACAGTAGCATGAGCAACATGCAGCCGGGATTATCCTTTTAAAATGGCTCCAGGGACACTTTAAACACTTTGTGCTACTGGTTCCTCAATTAAATCAATGTAACATCAAGCTATTAGTCTACCTGAAATGAGAGGGATCCAGCTACTGTACATTATGCCACCCCACACCATAATCTTGGGAGCTGGACCAGTGTGATGTTCTCTTGTGAAGTTCTTTTCATGGTGTTGCCCATGTGGTCTTGAGATCAATAACCAGCTATCATTGCATCCCAGACAAAAGCAGGACTCAACACTGAAGAAGATAAACCTCCATTTCAGCCTCCACTGTCGTCTTGCTGTGCACTAGGATAGCCTTTGAGAGTGGTGACGTGAGGTCAATGGAATACCTGTGGCTGGACATCTAGCTTATAGTCCAATTTTGTACAAATGCCTTGCGATAGTTTGTGTCAACACTGTTTGCCGTCCTAAGCTTGGGATGTGACATATAATTTCACTTGCAGTACAGAAGAGATCACTACACACCAGTCTTCCAATCCATCCGATCCCTTTATTCAGAGGTTTATCTTCACGGCACCTCTTGTTGTCATTCCAGTTGCTTATTATTCTGCCAACCACTGAGGCATGCAACATTGCACATTACTGACATCTTGGCAAAGGCGCGTAGTCAGGGCTGGTGTCAGCACCCGGTGTACTTGGGCAAGTGCCGGGGCCCCAAGCTCCTGAGGGGGCCCACTGGGCTGCCGGGTGCTGACTACTTTTTTTTTTTTTTTTTTTTTTAAATAGGTCGTTACCTTATTTACTTACCAATCCCCGCTGCAGGATCGCCAGGCCAAGGCCGCTTTAACCATAGGGTCAATGGTGCATTTGCCCTATGGTGGCCGGGGCCCCTTTGCGTTTGCTACACTAACTCATCGGCGTCCGGAGGGGGACATGACAGTGTGGGGGCAACTTGGGGGGGGGGACACATGACTCTGTGGGGGCAACCAGGGGGTGGGGGGGAATGAATCTGGGGGGGTAACCTGGAGGGGAACATAAAAATGTGGGGGCAACCTGGAATGGGACATTATGAGGGGCATTATATTGTATGGGGCCACTAGGGAGGCATTATAATTTGTGCAGGTCAAGTATATTTCTAAGTGGTGGTGATGGGGGGGGCCCACATATGAAACCTTTGCACAGGGCCCACCAATGTGTTAAAATGTCCCTGCACCAGGTGGTTTGGTTCAGACCAAATAGGTCTGAACCGAAAATGCTATTATCATACTCTAGGGTCTCTTCAGACCCAGAAGTTTGAAGATCAGAGGCCCACGGGAGGTAAGCGAACATATAAACAGTGTTACTTAGCTCTCCTGCGCTCCGATGCAACTCCGTACTATCTTCGGCCCTCTTCAATGACCTCACGTGGATAAGGCCGGTGTCACGACGCATAATGACGCCAGCGTAACCCACATCTCTAACGTCATCAAAGAGAGCTGAAGACTGAGCAGGGAGAGACGCTGGAGCTCAGGAGAAGTAAGTAACATGTTTTTTTATGTTTGTCACCTCCCCTAGGCCTCCGATCATTATACTGTGTGCAGGGGCCACTATGAGACATTATACTGTGTGAAGAGGCCACTGTAGGACATTATACCTTGTGAAGGGGCCGCTATGGAACATTATGCCGTGTGGAGGGGCCGCTATGGGACATTATACCTTGTGAAGGGGTCGCTATGGGACATTATACTGTGTGAAGGGGCCACTGTGGGACATTATAGTGTGTTTAAATGGGGCATTATACTGTGTGGAGGCCAGAAAAGCGGGCGCTATGGGGGGACCCAAGTGAAAAGTATGCTATGGGGCCCAGTCTTTGCTAGTTAAGTCCCTGTATATATTTATTATATCCTGTCTGTGTATATATTTATATATGTATCTGTGAGGGCCAACTCAGTTTCTGCATTGAGCACTTCCATTAATACAGATGAAAATGTTCATTGCACCGTTAACAGAATCAGGCCCTGTTCACACAGTGGAATCTGAGGAAAATTTTGCCCCCAAATCAGCGGCAGATTATTCCCTCATTCTGCCTCCCATTGAAAACAATTAGTGCAGGATGCTGAAAAAAATGTCCTGCTGGATCTTGCCGCGGATTCTGCAGCTGATTCGGAGGCCGCAGCTTGAGACTCCCCACTGGTTGGACTCATTCATTTGGGCCTAATCAGTGGTGGAAAGCCGCAAGGGCATGCTGATGCTCTGTATCCACCACCGTTAGCCGGGGGGCAGAAAATAAAGAGGAATCCGGGGCAGATGTCCGCCTAAAATTCCTCTTTACTTTCCGATGTCTGAACAGGTTCTATCTACTTGTATGGAATGGACTGTATTACACTCCACTCCAGTAGGTCTCCCTCAGCAAAAAAAAAAAAAACAACCAATTGCAGCATCCCAGAGGGTTACTGCTTTTATGTGTTTGTCTTGTGTGCCTCTGGGTTTCATGTTTGTATGTTTTGTTCTATGTTAAATGTATTGATGTGCAGCTCTTCCTTATATGTTTCCCCCTGCAGTGTTCAGACCCAGACTTGGTTCAGCCCTGGCCTATCACAGGCCACTGGGCGGGGTTGTGAGGAGATATTATCTCCCCGGCCACGGTTGGAAGTTAGTTCAGTGCTTGCAGCAAACCAGACTAGGTGTGTAGAGCGCACCTGCCACCAGACTCTGGACTGAAGGCCAACCGCCGCTCTCACAGCCTCAGGAGGGATAACATCAGCCCCAGGCTCACCTGAAGACAGCCCAGAGCAAGGGAGTAAAGTATTCCAAGTGGCTGGATCCAGTCCTTGTCGTGCCAGGAGGAGCAGGAGAGGACCCTGACAGGAGAGTCGTATTCGGGCCTAGTCTACAGGTAACCAGATCCCTGTCAGGACTCCCTGTGACTCCATCCCCAGAGTACTGGCTGGGAGAGGCACAGAGGAGGAGGAGAGAAAGTCATCCTGTGGAGCCTATACTATCTTTGGGCGCCCTCCTAGAACCAAGGCTGGGGGTTGGACACTGTAGGACTACTACTCCCATCTGGAAGCTGCTATTGACTCTCTGTTCAAGTTGCCTTAATAAATGGCTGTTTGGTTTACCTGCAACGCTGACCCCTGAGTCGTGCCTGCTTTACCATCAGGGATCTTCCGACCAACACCACACCGGCTCAGGTAGGAGAGGTCCCCCTCTTCAACTGGAAGAACAACTACCACCACCATCCGGTAGTGCTGCAGGACTCCCCTCGACTTTGTCCGGCCTAGTAGTGGGACTGGAGCCGTTTGGGAGCGTGCTCGGCCTGCTAGGTGGCACAGCATCCGCCAGTACTACTCCCATCCTCCAGTCTCATCCGACTGGGTTGCGGCACAAGACTTGAGACTGGTGTAGCCCTATTTGGGGGGGGTATGAGTATTATCCCTCCCGCAACAGACTCTGGCGCTGACCTGTGTGTATAATGGGACCTGAAGCCTTCGCTGAAGGGAAGAGTGGGAACATATATGAAATATATCAGTGCCTCCACCCAGGATAGAGCCTCTGTATTACAGGGAGGATCTCTTCCTGGGACTTACCCATGAAGTACAGTTAGTAGCCTTAACAAGGATCACTGTACTAATCTCACAGTCTGAAGAATACATACAGATACCACATAAGGTTATAACAGTAGCTTTATAAGAATCAACAGGGTAATAATACATACATACAATATACTCAGAACACAGCAGTACTACAACAACCAGCAAGTCCTCAACCGTCTTAGGTTATATACCCGGGTATATATATAGATATATAGCAAGAGTCCAGTGCACAATACCTCCAGGCAACAGAAGAGATGCAGGGGCCCCTGTGGATGACTGTGGATCCTCGGATTCTTCCAGGAGATGACAGACAGCCGATCAGGAGATGATGATGATGATGGTGAGATTCTTCACAGGCAGCAAACAGGGCGACGGTGACGGCAGTAGATGCAGGCCTGACTACCCTAACACTGAGTCCTTAACCTGCCAGCTAAACTACTAGTGCCACCGGGCCTCTAACTAGCTAGTTGGCCTTCGGAAGCCTAACCTATCACTGCCCTGAACTATATATATATATGGATCCCTAACTACGGTTACTAGCTAGGTCCTGTGAGTATATAGGGGGTAACACATACCTAACTATATACTGTGAAGTAAAGAGGAACAAGTGGCTCTTAGACTCCCCCAGACATAACATGTCTGTCTCAGCAGCTCTGCTCACATCTCTCCCCCCAGCAGCTCTGCCTCACATGTGTCTGACTCACTGTATTTACAAAACAAAACTTGCACTAAATGCCTGGGGTCTCTGAAGCCAAACTGCAGGGGCAAAGAAGCCAGATACATTATATACTAGTAGAAATGGCAGTTCCCTACACTCTCCCTCTGGTGAAATCTTTACGTCACGTCAAAGACATACAAAGTCATAGTATACAGTCAACATTACCAATGACAATATCAATATGGTTGCTTTTGCATTTACAGAGTCACAACAGGTTAATAGGTATACATGCCAGCAGGAGCGAAAATTGGTAACATATTGACCAAAGTGGACACTGCACCCACCCAAGCATGGTATAAATGAGGCTGAGTAGTAAATCTGGGGTCCCCCAAACTATCATATGTCAGCATAGGTGGAGGGTGTCTAATTCTCTCTCCTCTCCGTACCTCTCTCTGAGGTAAACTAGCATGTCCAGGCCCTAAACTAGGGTTGTCTGCCATGGGAGGGGATGGTGCTGGTGGCGTAGGAGAGCTAGATCCCTGCTCATCTGTAGACACAGATCTAGGTACGAATTCTGGAGTTTGAGGGTTCATAGGTCTCCCTGAAGGAGAAGATACTGGTGATCTAGGAACTTCAGGAGCCACAGTCCAATCACTCTCAGGAGTTTCAGGAAGGTCAGGTGGAATATCGGCTAAGGACTGTGGAGAATCGCAGGCCGAGCCATCATTGGAGATATCCATACCATCAATCTGAGGTACAGGCAACAAATGATTTCTATGCCAAGTCCTGATCCTCCCGTCCAGTCCTTTTATCTTGTAGACTGGTATTCCAGGCAACCGATCTACCACTGTAAAGAGTTCACTCCGCCATCGATCAGCCAGCTTATGTTTTGCAGATGCTCCCAAATTCCGTAGCAGAACATGGTCCCCAGGGTTCAATTCTCGGTATCTTACTCGAAGATCAAATCTCCTTTTATTTCCTTCATTCACTTTGGCCGCATTTTCCTCAGCCAGCTGATAAGCACTCTTAAGCGTTTCTTTCAAACGTGCCACGTATCGGTAATGATCTCGATGACTGATACCATCGGTAGAGACTCCCAACAAGATGTCAATAGGTAGCCTAGGCTCTCTTCCAAACATCAGAAAGTATGGTGAATATCCTGTGCTCTCGTGCCTTGTACTATTATAGGCATGCACCATAGCCTCCACTTTTCTACTCCAGGATCGCTTATCCTCAATTCGTAAGGTACCAAGCATATCAAGTAAAGTCCTGTTAAATCTTTCAGGAAGGGCATCTCCCTCTGGATGGTAAGGCGTCGTCCGACTTTTGCGGATGTTCAACAACTGAAGTAACTCTTTGATCAGGTTACTCTCAAAATCCCGGCCTTGATCAGAATGCAACCGGTGTGGTAAGCCATAATGGATAAAATACTTTTCCCAAAGCACTCTTGCAACAGTGACTGCTTTTTGATCCTTAGTCGGAAAGGCTTGAGCATATCGTGTGAAGTGATCAGTCACCACCAATACATTTCCAAATCCTCTGGAGTCGTTGTCAATACAAAGGAAGTCTATGCAGACAAGATCCATGGGGCCCGAACTCTTCAAGTGTCCCATGAAGGCCGCTCGAACCGGGACAGTCTTCCTCTGCAAACATCTGCGACAGCACCTACACAGACGAGTCACGGTATCTCTCATTTTGGGCCAGTAGAATCGGTCTTGTATTAGGCCATAAGTCTTCTCAGGTCCCAAATGACCATGATAATCATGCAGACTTCGGAAAATCATCTTCTGAAAGCAGCTTGGAATAACTAGTTGGCGCCTTCCAGGGTGATCATGATACAGCACCACACGATAAAGTAGGCCATTGTCTATTTCAAACTTCTCCCAATCTCGTAGAAGTTGACTGCATTCAGAGGGTAGGGATGTCTTTAACATTTCTCTGTCTTGAGAACTCACTGCTTGATAAAGAGGTCCAATTAAAGGATCAGTCTTTTGACTCCAGATCATTCGCTTTGAAGATATAGAACAACTCTCAAAGGATCCTAAAGTGGCAGGGTAGGCAAACATGTCTGGTACAGCTTCGGGACCTCCCCCAATAGAGTCAATAAGCCGAGTTTCAGAAAAGGCTACTCGGTCTTCAACTACAGCAGCCATGGCACACAAAGCTCCTACTCCAGGACTTGGCACTTCTTCCCATTCATCCACTACTTCCGGACTAGGTAATCCAGGCCGTCTTGATAGAGCATCTGCCCCAATGTTCTTAGGCCCCAATTTATACTTGAGTGTGAATTGGTAGTTGGATAAAGCTGCCAACCAGCGATGTCCTGTAGCATCGAGTTTAGCGGTTGACAAAACGTATGTCAGTGGATTGTTGTCTGTTCTTACTTCAAACGTGGCTCCGTATAAATAGTCATGTAATTTATCAACAATGGCCCACTTGAGCGCCAAAAACTCCAATTTATGTACTGGATAATTTTTCTCGCTGGGAGAAAGACTTCGACTTATGAAAGCTATGGGCCGTAACCCGGCCGGGTATTCTTGGTGCAGCACGCCACCTAATCCTTCAAAGCTGGCATCTACATGTAGCACATATGGCTTATGTGCATCAGCATAAGCCAGAACGGGAGCTTCTGTCAATTTCTTCTTCAACAACTTAAATGCTTCTTCACAATCCGCAGTCCACCTATCGCCAAAAAGGCTTTTGGAAGACCCTTTCTTCTTTCCCGGATCTCCTGCATCACTCTTCAACAGGTCAAGGAGGGCTCGAGCAATTTTTGAATATCCTTCCACAAATCGTCGATAGAATCCACAAAACCCCAAGAAAGATTGCAACTCCGTAATATTTTGCGGTCGGGGCCAATTCACCACAGCTTCAATCTTACCAGGATCGGTAGCAACTCCTTCAGCAGAAACAATATGACCTACATAAGTGACCGAAGATCTACAAAATTTGCATTTGTCAGCCGACAACTTCAGCCCCTCTTCTTTTAAGCGATGGAGTACTCTCATGAGTCGTTCTTCATGTTCTTCCAGCGTCTTTCCAAACACAATAATGTCATCAAGATATACAAGGCATTCCCGGGGCACTAAATCACCTAACACTCTTTCCATCAACCTTTGGAACGTTGCTGGCGCACCTTTTGTACCTTGCGGCATACGAGTGAACTGAAAGAAACCCAAGGGGCATATGAAGGCTGTCTTTTCCTGATCCTCAGGTGCCATTGGGACTTGATAGTATCCCGATCTTAGGTCCAGCACTGTGAACCAACAGTTTCCATTCAGAGCTTCCAGAGCTTCTTCAATTCTCGGCAGTGTATACTGATCAGGTAAGGTTCTCCGGTTCAGAGTTCTGTAATCCACACATAGGCGAATTGCTCCAGATTTTTTTCTTACCACCACAATAGGTGAGGCATAGGGGCTCTTACTGTCCACAATGATCCCCTGACCTTTCATTTGCTGTAGAGTCTGTCTTAGCTCATCAACATCCTTTGGAGCAACTCTCCGTGGTCGCTCCCGGAAGGGAGTAGAATCGGTCAATCGGAAAGTGTGTTGAGCACTTTTAGCACAACCTACATCCATATCATCCATGGAGAACACTTCCGATAATTCAGACAACTTCTGTGTCAGTCGCTGATTCCAGGCCTCTGGTAAATGTGGATCACTCAAGTCAAGATTGAGATTAGGGATTGCATCTCGGATTTGAATCCTGCACACTTCAGCGTATGGATTTACTCCAAGCACAGGGTAGCAGTGGGCCACATTCTGGTATGGTCCAATTACAATCGGATGCGGTGAACAGTTCCTCACTGTCACACAGGTAGATAACTCCACTTTATTTCTCCAGTCCTTTCTCTCTGGGATCACCATCCAGCCATTCTGGTTAATCATTTCTTCAGGGGTTTCCATAAGGACATAACTCCCCCCTTCAAGCAAATCGGGAGCAATGCTGGAGGCTACTCTCAGAATTCTCTCCCCGCCGGCAGGAACTTCCACGGTTCTCTCACCGATATGATATACCATTCCATGTCGATAGCCAGTAGACAGGGCATCACAGAGTTCTCTAAGATCAGAAGATATATTCACCGGCTGAGCTGCAGGGTTCCAATCTCTTCCAAGAAACTTCTGAAAAGCATAATGCACTGCGGGACAATTAGTGCCAAGTATCACAGGAGCTGCACAAGAATCCCCTGTATCAGGACAGACAAGAGCCGTAATCTTCATGGGAGCGACACTCTGATCTTCTAATTCAGGGACAGCTATAACTACTTGTAGGCTGCCATCTACAGGATATGATCCTGAATTAAGCCCCCACAATTTCATTTGTCCTGTAGACTGAAGAGGTATATCCCTCAGATACTTTTGGTAGAACGAGCGATAAATCAGGGTCACTTGAGATCCTGTATCAAACAGGGCAGGAGCGGCATGACCATTGACAGTGACTTTGACAACGGACCTGGAGCCCGCGATAGCGCCTCTGGTATTTACTCGGCCCGCCTTCCTTCGGTGTCTTTGATTCTGAATAGAGAAGACAGCACTGTGTCTCAATCCCTCACTGTCCTCCGTACACTGTCTGGCACTATGGCCCGTCTGACCACATTTATAACAGGTTCTAGCATCCTTCCTCCATTGAGTGGCAGTGGGTGGAGTGGCGGACTGTCTAAGTTCTGACCGCTCCGCTGGTTTGTCCTTGTTTGAATTAGGAACAACATCTTCTTTAGAGATGCTTTTCGCTTTCTTAGGGGTACTAAAACTAATGTCAGCTTCTTGTTTCTTCACTAACTTCATTAAGTCAGGAAATGGAAGGACTCTATCAGATAGTAAGACCTTGAGTACTTGAGCAAGAGGATGATGAGGTTGTAACCCTCTCACCAACTGACTGGTTCTCATAGCGTCTACCTCTGAAGTAGATATAGCTGCGTGGTACACCAGACGTGAAAGAAGTAGCTGTAAACGGTTAATAAAAGTAGAGACATTTTCCCCTTCTTTTTGACGAACCATTCGGTAATCAGCAACCATCTGGGCAAGGTCATAGTATGGCTCAAAGTGATCAGACAGTACTTGTATATAGTCCAATGCACTCACTCCTTCATGAGAGTCTCTGTACAAGCGGATCAATTCTGCAGCAGGAGACCGCAAACTTTCACTGATACGCTGCCGCTTGCCTTCTTCAGAGCAAGACCATTCCTTCAGGCATTGGAGAGTATGTTCTTTCCATATCTCAAAGTTTTCCTCCCCTTGTGGTACTGGGACATTACCAGAGAATACTTTTAGTTTCTTGTAGTGAGTGGCCTGCAGGCCCTGAGCTAACATTTCAGTCAGCCTGGCTAAAGTGCTAATAGCACTGTCACTAGAGGAACTGCTAGCGACGGCCATACTGGGGGGGGTAACTGGCTGAGCGGGGTTCTTCCTTTACCTGAACCAGGGGAGGAACAGGCGGTCGGTAATCCCATGTAGTAGCTAGTGGGAGGTTCCCCTCTGAGCTATATCGCTTCTCCATATCAATGACTATTCCCACTTCTAAATCTCAGCAGTGCCTCCAAATGTAGCCCTATTTGGGGGGGGGTATGAGTATTATCCCTCCCGCAACAGACTCTGGCGCTGACCTGTGTGTATAATGGGACCTGAAGCCTTCGCTAAAGGGAAGAGTGGGAACATATATGAAATATATCAGTGCCTCCACCCAGGATAGAGCCTCTGTATTACAGGGAGGATCTCTTCCTGGGACTTACCCATGAAGTACAGTTAGTAGCCTTAACAAGGATCACTGTACTAATCTCACAGTCTGAAGAATACATACAGATACCACATAAGGTTATAACAGTAGCTTTATAAGAATCAACAGGGTAATAATACATACATACAATATACTCAGAACACAGCAGTACTACAACAACCAGCAAGTCCTCAACCGTCTTAGGTTATATACCCGGGTATATATATAGATATATAGCAAGAGTCCAGTGCACAATACCTCCAGGCAACAGAAGAGATGCAGGGGCCCCTGTGGATGACTGTGGATCCTCGGATTCTTCCAGGAGATGACAGACAGCCGATCAGGAGATGATGATGATGATGGTGAGATTCTTCACAGGCAGCAAACAGGGCGACGGTGACGGCAGTAGATGCAGGCCTGACTACCCTAACACTGAGTCCTTAACCTGCCAGCTAAACTACTAGTGCCACCGGGCCTCTAACTAGCTAGTTGGCCTTCGGAAGCCTAACCTATCACTGCCCTGAACTATATATATATATGGATCCCTAACTACGGTTACTAGCTAGGTCCTGTGAGTATATAGGGGGTAACACATACCTAACTATATACTGTGAAGTAAAGAGGAACAAGTGGCTCTTAGACTCCCCCAGACATAACATGTCTGTCTCAGCAGCTCTGCTCACATCTCTCCCCCCAGCAGCTCTGCCTCACATGTGTCTGACTCACTGTATTTACAAAACAAAACTTGCACTAAATGCCTGGGGTCTCTGAAGCCAAACTGCAGGGGCAAAGAAGCCAGATACATTATATACTAGTAGAAATGGCAGTTCCCTACACTGGGAAGGAGATTCACCTTCCAGCAAGACAATGATCCTAAACATAAAGCCAGAGCTACAGTGGAATGGTTTAGATCAAAGAATATTCATGTGTTAGAATGGCCCAGTCAAAGTACAGACCTAAATCCCATTGAGCATCTGTGGCAATACATGAAAATTGCTGTTCACAGATGCTCTTCATCCAATCTGAGTGAGCTTGGGCTATTTTGCAATTAAGAATGGGCAAAAATCCCAGTCTCTAGATGCGCAAAGCTGGTAGAGACATACCCCAAAAGACTTGCAGTTGTAATTGCAGCAAAAGGTGACTGTACAAAGTATTGATAAAGGGGGGCTGAATACTTTTGCCCATCACACTTTTCAGGTTTTTATTTGATTAAAATTTTGAAAACCATGTATCATTTTTCTTCTACTTCACAATTATCTGCTACTTTGTGTTGGTCTACCACTTAAAATCTCTAGAAAATACATTTAAGTTTGTGGTTGTAATGTGACAAAATGTGAAAAAGTTCAAGGGGTATGAATACTTTTGCAAGGCACTGTATAAGATATGCTGATGTATAGATATATAGGGGGAATTATTAAGATATACAATATCCTATATGGTTATGCAGCTCCTATTCTGACTGGGAGCCAGAACCCCGCATATGATAAATATATATAGAAAAAATACACCCGCATACACAGAAAGAACTATACAATTCCATCCTCTGTACAAAACTTTTGCGCCATGCGGGTCTCCTATATTTATAAATATTCCATCGTAGTAGGGAAATGTCCTAACCTAAAATACTAGTAGGAATGCATTAAATCCTTCAGAAATAGTTTCTTCTATAAAATAATGCAAAAAAAAAAAAAAAGCCCTCTAGATGGGAATGAATTATGGGAACAGAAAATAAAGAGGGAAGGAGACACAGGAGGAAAAAAGAGGGGGGAATATAACAATTCGTATTCGGGAAGGATAAATTATATAAATGTTACTATATGGGGGAGGAGGAGGATATAAGGGAGGTGGGGAGGAGGTACTATTATGGACCTTAAAAATTAAATAAACAAAGTGAAGGAAATGGTCTCATGAAGGCCCAAGGATTTAATACAACAAACTCTGCGAGTCCATTGGGCTTCCCTTTGCAGGATTCTTTTATCAAGATCCCCTCTCCGAATTGTGTTTTTGACCACCTCAATCCCCTGGAAGGAAATGGACTTGGGATCTCCTTCATGTATTTCCCAAACATGTCTAGTTGTTGGTACTCCTTTGGTTGATGTTATCGATGTGCACCAAAATTATTTTTCTTAACTTCCGAGTGGTCTTGCCCACGTAATTTTTTGGGCAGTCACAAGTAGCTAGGTACACTAACCCAGTTGTCCTACAGTTTATGAACTCCCTGATTTTATGGGGTTCCTGTTGTGACTCTAAAAGAGGTATCTCCTTTCTTGACATAGGCACATGCCGTGCAGTTGCCGCATTTAAACATACTTTTGGGGACTGAGCTGTTTAACCAGGTACCTGCACCTTTAAGGGGAGAAAGATGGCTATGTGTGAGTCTGAACCTTCAAATTCCTTCCTTTCCTGTATGTTATAGAGGAATGTGGTGTTAAATGCTGGTGTAGGTCACTATCCAGAAGGAGGATATTCCAGTAGGTAGGTGACCAATAGGTCTTTTCTACTTCTAGACATGCATGTTGAATGGCCTGTTTGGTAACCTCTGGTGGGTAACCCATTGCCTGAATCTCTTATCAAGGTCCCTAGCTTGATTATTGAATTCACTTAACTCAAAACAGTTTCTTTTCATTCTAATGAATTGTCCCTTAGGTATCCCTCTTTTTAACGGTTCCAGGTGGAAGATACCCCAGTTTAGGAAACTATTAGTTGCTGTTGCTTTCCTAAACACTGTTATGTTTATAGATCCATTGCTGTTAACCACTTCCGTACCGCCCATAGACTATATACGTCCGGAAGGTGGTTGTCTATTTCTGCAAGGAATGTACCGGTACGTCCAAGCAGAATTTTGTGCAGCTGCTGAAATGGGGAGCCTGCTGTAACTTCAGCCGGAGCTCCCAGAAAGAAGGCAGGGAAGGTTTATTACCTTCCCTGCCATCCCGATCGCTGTGTATACAGCGCTGAATGAGCGCTGTATCCAGCGCTATGGGCGTCGCCATCTTGCAGCTACCCTCTGACCCGGCGGTCACATGATCTGCCGGGATCAGCATCTGTAAGAGCTGCTGGGTCCTACAGGACCCAGTTCAGCTCTATTGTAATGTGAAAGTAACATGCAAGAGGCTGTATTCCTCCTGCAACTGGGGCTAAACGTACCTCAATCAGCCTCTCCAACAAAAAAAAAAAGTCATCAGATGTCCCCAAAGGTCTATTATGACCTTATGGGGACAAAATGTAAAAAAAAACAATGAAAAGAAAAGTAAAAAAAAAAAAAAAAAGTAAATAAAATAATTAAAATAATAAATAAAATAATACGCCAATAACACGCCCTGATTAAAAGTTATAGCCCCACCCCCGACGACACCATACAAAATAAAAATTACTGTAATGGAGAGTAAAAACTATTTTAAAAAGTTTTTTAGTAGCACTTTGTGTTATTAAATAAAAAAAAAAGATGAAAAGTGAAAAACAGACATGTTTTCCCTCCTCTTTTGTTTAGATTTTCCCAGATATAAAAAAAAAATTAAAAAACATGCAAAAATAAAAACAGCATAAAAATAAAGTCCTATGTGTCACCGAAAACAGACGCAGAAATTAGTTGAATAACGCATATGATAAAATTATTACAGTCCTCAAAACTGCACAAACAAGAAAACCCGAAAATGTGTCTGGTCTGGAAGGGGGTAAAGCATCTGGTATGAAAGTGGTTAATCTTAATGAATAAATCAAGAAATGAAATATCAGAGGCGTGAATTTCTGCAGTAAATTTTAAATTAATGCTGTTATTGTTTAGGGCCTCAACAGAGGACCAGAAGAACGTTGTACTGTCATTCCAAAAGAGGAGCACGTCATCTATTTAACATAGCCAAATTAAAATGGACGTAGTACAACACTCCAACTCTTCTGAAAAAATTAAGAGCTCCTTCCACCAGCCCAGGAACAGGTTAGTGTATGTAGGCACCGCAGGACTACCCATGGCTGTTCCCTGGAGCTAGTGGAAGAAGCGCCCATTAAAAATGAAATATTTTTTCTTAGGGGGAGTTCACACTACCATTACTAAAGTCCACTGCTGTCATCCTATGATGGAAGACAGCAACGGACTTTATCTGTCACAGAGAATGGTCACAAACTGATTCTGTGTTCGTTCCCGTTGACACTAATGCATGCATACATGCATGCAGGACTTTATCTTCTGTTACAAAGGTAAACAAACATGAAGGAAACTATTGTTTGTCATGTTGTTCATTAGTGTCAATGGGCACAGGAACAGAATAAGTCTGTGACCGTTCTCTGTGACAGCTAAAGTCCGTTGCGGTCATCCTATGATGGAAGACAGCAACGGACTTTAATAACGGTAGTGTGAACTCCCCTTTAAGGATGAAATCCATAAGATTCAAGATGAAGGCATTATGTTCGGCAAGTTGATTACCCATTGTGTTGCTGGCTCTACAGCATTCCTCTATTGCTTTGGCTACTACTTAGCAAGGTTACCTAGCTAGAGCACAGATTGAGTCTGAATTTCAGGGAGGATGGGAGTAGTTGTTCCTTTTCCTCCTAGTCCTGAACTTGAAATCCTGTTAATTGGTTGACCGCAGAGGTCTTGGATGTAAATATCACCCCTAATTTATGAGTGGTTACACTTCTGCAAGCCTTAATAAAACTATGCGGGTTATATTTATCGTCAGTCTCTAAATAGAAAAAAGAGATGTTTAGGATCTATAGGTGGCGGATGAATGTATCCAGCACAACTATATACTAATATACAAGCAGTCTGAGCACTTCTCCAGAAATAGTTAGTTGCTCCATTTTCACATAGGTTATACAATATACAGTATCTAAGTACCTCTTTGTTGATACACTGAGCAACTTTGAAATAGAAAGAAACGTGCTGTTTGAGGTTTCTCCTGACTGCATAGACTCACCTCGACTTCCATTTTGTTTCTACAGCCCTATATCAGAGGTTTTAGAATTTTTGTATGTTTATTCCAATACTGAGAGTATGTGTTCATGCATATCAATAAAATTTATTTTTTTATTTTCTTTGCCATAACTTCTGTCGGTGACAGATCTTAATGATACCTGCTACTTCCTCGATTTGAATATCCATACAGCTTGTCTTTCTTGGTGTCACAATTTCAATGGTGAGGAGTGTATTATTTGCTTTGTATATGAGGTACTATATTTAGAGGCAGATAAAAAAGTATATGTATCTATTTTTCATCAGTATGAATACTGTTATCGCATTGTTTTTAATAAAGTTAACAGGAAACAAATGCCCTGGTCCAGGTATAGCCTAGCAAGGTATTTATTTTGCACATAGTTATTAAAACCTACATGTTTTTTAACACTTAGAATTTGTTCTAAATACTAACATTCAACATTGGTAGAGGGTTTACAGAGTAGAATCTCTGTATTTTCAGATGATTAATAACCCCTGTAAAGTACTTAAACACAGAGAATAATACTGTAATGTTGATAAATGTAAAGTTATGCACCTGGGCCATGGAAACAAGTGTGGATACATGGATGTAATTACGTATTAAATAATAAAATACTGTAGCACATAATAGAAATGAATGGATTTTATAATATATCCCACAAAAGGGAGTGAAGAGATAACACACCAAGACTTTCCACTAAACTTTATTAAGGCAGTGCAGGCATAAAACACACACCAGCCGCATCTTCAGTGACAGCCTGTTTTGCATGATCAGTCAGTGGAAGTGCGTGTTGCGTGAAAAGGATCGTTGCTGAGGACCGGGCTAGCGTGTTAAATTTAATGTATGAACTGTATATGGATTTGAGCAACCTTGATTCATGGGTCAGACTGTGCTTCTTGATATTTCCGGTGGATTCCACAGGAATTTTTTGTTATAGTGATAAAGCAATAATATGCCGACAGAAAGAAATTTTTAAATTGTTCAAAGTTTGAATTTCTGTAAAGGTATTAACACCTTTACAGTTTTAGACAAGCAGGACGCAGTAAATTTAAATGGCTCTAAGTCAGGAGTCGCCAAGAATCTTGGCTTTAAAACAAGACTATGAACATGTCTGTAGCCCCCATAGATTTAAAGATATTACTAGTTAAAGCGGAGGTGCATATACTCGCAGTCCCACTTTAATCAGTGAACAGGAGAACACGAACATCTGACAGTGCAGAGAGAGGAGAAAACTATTTGATTATTCTCCTGTCCCTTCAGATGACCCTAGGGGAGGGGGTACCATGGACTTTTGTTCATGATATCACCCCCCCTTCAGTATCAGTTAGAAACATACTTGTTATTTAACCCCGTATATACTGCGGTCAATGCTGACCGCAGCATCTAAGTCGTTTTACAGAAAAAAGGTAAAAATAGACTTTTTTTTCCCCTTGTTAATGAAAAAACAAACAAACAAAAAAACACAGTCTGTAACAAAACCTAAAATAAAATTAGTATGTTATTTATTCTACATGATAAACGCCACAAACATTAAAATTCAGATGCCAGAATAGATGTTTTCTGATCATTTACCCTCTCAAAAACAAAAAAGTTATATAAACTGATCAAAAGTCTTATGTACCCACAAAATACAAGGTCTCATAAAGCTACACTGAAATATAATGTAAAAAGTTATGAAAGCTGGAATACAGAGAGGGATAAAATGTTACTGGTTTAAGGCTAAATGTATTAGATGGTTCAATGGTTAAAATTCACATAAGACATCCGAGTTATGTGCCAATATTTATTTTAGTGACAATTTCAGGAGAGCTTTTGGAATTTTAATGTGACCCTGTGATCATACTAGCCCCCAGAATATAGGTAACATATCATTTTAACCACACGGTAAACGATATAAAAACTAAACCTGTATATAAATGGCACAATTATAGTACAAAGCAGGTTATCAAACCTTCTGTATGGAAAAAAGACGGTTTATGGACAACCTGATTACAAGTATATGAATTGAAAATACAAAGATCTTTCTAATGAGTTCTTTACACCTAGGCCTGCAATTGTGATCCGCTGCGTCTAGAAGAAAAAAAAGTTTCAAAATAGCCATAGAAGAACGATGTGACTTCCATATGAGGTTGTTATGGTAATTTGTAAAAGTTCAAGAGGGGCCGTGATGTGTTTCTTGAAAGTAAAAATACCACAAGTTAAGTGAATTAGTATTTTGAGATGTTGATCCAGGGATTTATTTGGAGTTAGGAAGGAATTTTTCCACTAATAGGCCGGGGCCTCATGTTGCGATCACTTCTGAATAAACATGGTAGGCTTATGGGTTGTTCTTGATACAGTATGTCTTTTTCTAACTTTGTCAACCATGGTATGTTATTTTACTATGTTAATATTTAGTGCTTGCTCAAAATTCTTCCTGGTGAAGCATAAGCTATAGTATTTATTAGTATTAATATAGTAGTTTATTAACCTCTTCCCTTTCGTACTATTATGATGTATTATTATATCATGGGCACTCTATAGTTCACATAAATTAACATAACAGTACCTAATTGAGACATCACATCCACATGCGGTGCCAAGATGGGGGGTAACGCTGCAGTTGGGATTGTGGGGTGCAGACAGCACAGACTTGTCAGGGTCTCTGGGCACGAGGGCACAGAGCTGGTGCAGTCACATGTTACCACCACTGGTACCGGTGATGAGGTGGCTGCACAAATGTTGATGGTGATTGTTCCCCCGGGGCACTTCCCCAATACTGTGCCTACTGGTGGTGTTTGGGGCACCCTGATGTTGTTGGGGCAGAGTCAGACACAGAAACAGTTGTAAAGTTGAAACAGAGTTGCACTGTTACTGAAAACTCTTCCAAGGGTGTGGAGGCACAGATGCTTAAACAGTTTCTTCAATACGCAATAACAGGGTACACCTGGTGACACAGCAAAGTCTTGGGGTGCAGGGTAGACTTAATGAAAGGTGTTCCTAGCCCTTTATGCTTCAGTCTTACAGCCCTAAGGTGCGTCTGGGCTCCTATTTGGCTCATATGAGGATGCCCACCACAATACTAGCACACAATATTCCCTACTCACTTTATGTGTTCCTGATAGCTCAGAGTTTCGGGGTGCAATAGTCAGGGTGCACGTGTTCCAGAATATTCTCTCCACAGTCTCATGCTGACAAAATGATGATGCTTGACTTCCTTCAGGGCAATGGCTAGGCAGACAGGGGACAGGATCTTCTGAATCGCTGGAGTATGTCAGCTCTCCAACCTTCCTGGGCCGTCTAGGACTTGAGATACCTGCACTAAGCTGTTTTCTTCTCAGAAAACCACACTTTTCTCCTCACTTCCTCCTCCTAACACTCCACACTTTTAACTAACACATAAAGGACCTTCCTGAAGGGGTGTTACCATGGGGGTACCATTGATCAGCTGACTCCTCCCCTTTACCTAGGTGATGTCCTCCCATTGGACATTTGGTTACTATTCAATCCTATGGGAGGTGTAATGCATGTGTGAAGCTCACTAGGTGGTGCTGTGTTGTGTGAGACTCAGGACCCCTGCTATGTCACACAGGCTATAAAGCAACAGGACATAATGCAATGCAATTACTGCAGAGATCACCCTCAGCCCAGCCATAGACAGCTCTGGTATGCCACACACAGGAGAGACTCTGATGCAATATACAACTGTGTTCCTGCTGCAATGGCCAGGATCAGAGCTAGCTTTGATTCCAGCCACTTAACCCCTTAGATGCCATTGTTAATTGCAACTGTGGCATCTAAGAGATTAGACAGAAAGATAAGGCTTCCAAAGCCCCCCACACAGCACAATCTTGGGGTGTTTATTTAATGCTGCAGCAACAGAATGCCTAACAATGGCCTCTGGATCTACCATATACTAAAGCCTACAGTACTATGCCCCTGCCAAAGGAAAGATCTAACCCACTGTCTCTCAGTAGAATACTGACAGGCAGGTGTAATCTCGTGATCTAGTATTACAGTATGTGAGAAAAAAGTGAGAAAAAACAAATAACAAAAAGGTCATTATAACAATAAAAATATATTTATTGCAGGAAAAAACAACAACACAAAGACACATATGTGGCATCTGTGCATCCATAATGAGCCACACTATAAAAGTAATGCATTACGCTAGGTTCACACTAGCGCTGGCCATCGGGGGACCCTAAAAAAAGGGAAGAGGATCTCTAAAACAGCAGTTACACATGGAGTCCAGTGGACCCCATTGACTATAATGGGGTCCATCGATTTAAAATGAAAACTGCGGAGGAAAAATCCTCCTTTCTGAACATTTTCCTCTGCAGATTTTCTACAGAAGCTGCAATGGAGACTCCGTCGCGAATGTAAACGTAGCCTTATCAACTTATCAAGCATAGTGAACAACATAAAGAAAAATTAAACACATTACCAAAGATCCCACCTGCACAATATATATATGGGTATATGGATAAAGACACAACCCCATGCACAGTAAGGGAATAGGCGCTTGCTGCACATGCTATCGGAAGTGGAACTCCATATTACAGACCTGGACACACCAAGATCCTCCTCCGTTTTGGAAAAACTATCTTATATCACAAAAATTGATTCGGTGGAAGCTTTCATCAAAAAAGAAACAGCAGTGGGAAAGTTTTTTAATTGATGGGAGAATTTTATTACCCCCACAAACTAAGAGGTTGATCAGGAAATGCTTCCAGCTGACCTCTTGGCATATAAAGCGCGAGCTGCTGAATGAACCTCGACTGCGTGCTAATACAAATAGCTTACCTTCCTCTTCTTCCCCAATCCCCCTTCCCCCATTAATGTTATAGTTTGTTTCCTCTTTGTTATTACTTGCTTGTTTTAATCATTGCTGTACGTTCTTTATTACTCTTGGCATCTACACACGTGGACAAAATTGTTGATATCCCTCGTTTAATGAAATGAAAACCCACAATGGTCACAGAAATAACTTGAATCTGACAAAAGTAATAATATATGAAAATTCTATGAAAATGAACAAATGAAAGTCAGACATTGCTTTTCAACCATGCTTCAACAGAATTTTTTAAAAAAGAAACAGGCCTGGACAGAAATGATGGTACCCTTAACTTAATATTTTGTTGCACAACCTTTTGAGGCAATCACTGCAATCAAACGATTCCTGGAACTGTCAATGAGACTTCTGCACCTCTCAACAGGTATTTTGGCCCACTCCTCATGAGCAAACTGCTCCAGTTGTCTCGGGTTTGAAGGGTGCCTTTTCCAGACAGCATGTTTCAGCTCCTTCCAAAGATGCTCAATAGGATTTAGGTCAGGGCTCATAGAAGGCCACTTCAGAATAGTCCAATGTTTTCCTCTTAGCCATTCTTGGGTGTTTTTAACTGTGTGTTTTGGGACATTATCCTGTTGCAAGACCCATGACCTGCGAATGAGACCAAGCTTTCTGACACAGGGCAGCACATTTCTCTCTAGAATCCCTTGGTAGTCTTGTGATTTCATTGTACCCTGCACAGATTCAAGACACCCTGTGCCATATGCAGCAAAGCAGCCCCAGAACATAACAGAGACTTCTCCATGTTTCACAGTAGGGACAGTGTTCTTTTCAAGATATGCTTCATTTTTCCATCTGTGAACATAGAGCTGATGTGCCTTGCCAAAAATTTCGATTTTTGTCTCATCTGTCCATAGGACATTCTCCCAGAAGCTTTGTGGCTTGTCAACATGTAGTTTGGCAAATTACTTTTGTCAGATTCAAGTTATTTCTGTGACCATTGTGGGTTTTTCTTTCATTAATCGAGGGGTACAAACAATTTTGTCTACGTTTGTATATATATCTCAGGATATATTTATATTTATATATCTCAGGATATATATCATGCTGCACCACCTATAGCAAACTCCCTAGATGTTCATGTTAATGTTATTTACTTGAAAAAAGTTAATAAAAACATTTAAATTAAAAACATTTCTAAAAAATGATCAAAACCTCTTTTCTATCTCTAAAATGAAAAAAACAAGTTCTCACACATAGGGATCTCTTGGCTGTTGGTCTTTTGGGGTACCCTTGATGTATGGTATAAGACTCAGTAAACACAAAGGCAGAAGTAAACTATGCCAGGTTCGTTTTTCACTGTTGATTTTAAGTGTCATGGCCATGTGATTCATGCTCAATACTTATACCTGTACTATTTGTATTCTTATAGTTTTACCAGTATCATCAGTATCATTATCATCATCACATTACCATATCTACATATTTACAACCTGTTGACCAATAAATAGACTACAGAAAAAAACAGTCTGTTTATTTGGAAGACAGAGAAGGTTTATGCTGTATGTCAGACTGCACACTGAGATAACGTGTAAGAAGACAGAACAAATACTGAATTCCTCATTGGGCATAAGATTTCTTTATGTGAGATATTTTGGCCCAATGTTGTGGTGTAACCTTTCTCTAACTTACACTAACTAGAAGGCTAAATACTGCACTAGTCTGTAGCTAACTGCTAACTCTTTCTAGCTAAATTATCAAAACTGGCTAAAGGGTGTTGCTACCAGCAAACTCCTTCCACCTGTAGAAACCACACAGTTACATAGGAATGGCTGATGAATATTCAAAGACCCAGCATAATGCTGGAAAGGTGTACAAAATAGTAGAAACACATAAAACATTATTTAAACAATCAAATATAGCATTTTACTATAAGGAGTGCCCTTGTGGAACACTATTTGTTGATAAGTTTGGTATCACTGTAATCGTACTGACTCATGGAAGAAAAGTACTATTTTTTTATGCTTCACAATGAATGGCATACAATTTAAAGCTTAAAAGGGTTTTCTAGAGCTTACATATTGATGACTTATCTTTAGAGCTCTGAATTCAAATGGACGAAGCACAGGAGAGCCACTATAGAATTCAATAGCGCCCGCTGGCTCTTCTGTGAGTGGCCCATTTGAATTTAGCACTAAAGCACCCGCAAATACAGCCATCCCCTGTCCTGCGCTCCACCTCCTGTGGGAGACATCACCAAAGATCACATGACTTCATGGGGCTGCTTACACTTTAATTGCCATCCCCGTGTACTCATGTGACTGATGACAATCAGACCCCAACCACAGGTGGAAACATCCCCCTCTCTGCCAAAGTCTTGTGATGAGAGGGCTGTCACAAAAAGCACAAATTAATAAAAATAATACAGTAAAAAACATTTAAAAATACATATACAAAAATAGGCAACACACATTAATATAAAAAAAAAACTTTTAATGTCCCCAGACACCTCCTTTAAAATGCACCTTGATTTTCAAAAGTATCCAATGCTGTTTGAAAATCTGGTGTAATTTTAGACTGCCTAGTCTAATTTTAAACCACATATTAGTTGGTTTAGTTCCCGACAAAATTTTGGCACATTGTCCAGAATTCTTTTGCTTTTTTGGAGCACAGTTTAAGGTTAAAGCACCAAGTAGTGAAACACAACTAAAAAAACACTGCATAAAAAACACAGCGAATGCGCATTTTTTTGCACACCATTTTTCATAGAATTTTTGCTACACTGTTCTCTACTTTTTTACTATTAAATCTATAGGGTAAACGCTTACAATTCCACAGCTGAAATTAACTCAATGCATTTTTCCACAAAGTGTGATTGAAATAAACCAAAATCTCGTTCACTTTGTCGAGATAGTAAAACAGCAGCCAAAAGTGCTGTGTTTCTGCAACATGAAGCCTTGCCCCCACCCCCCAATAGTACAAGACTATAGAAGTGGGGGCATTCCTCACCTTCCTGCAACGATGCTGAGCTGTGAGGCCAGCTCCTCTCACAGTACAGTAATATTGGTACCGAAACTAACGGCACCAATATCTCTGGCACCGGAGAAAATACCTGCAAAACTGACACACTGAATTCAATTCTGGCACTAAATGCAATTTTGGAATTGCATTTATAGATTTTTTTTTTTCATGCCGTTAATCGCGTGAGGAAAATAACGTTACAATTTTATTGCTCAGGTCAATAAGGACGCAGCAATACTTCTACTATGTTTTTTTATTTTTTATTTACAAAACAATTTGGAATTGGGAGGATTAATTCTTTTTTATATTTTGACTTTTTTTTTTTAAATACAATTTTAAAGCGAGTCTATCAGCAGGAAAACCAGTATCAAACTAATGACAATACCTTGTAGTGTATGAATTTCAATGACAGACACTGAACCGCTCATATGCTGTTGGAGAAGCAGTTAGAGGTATGCTGAACATACCTTTTTTTTCATAGTATAATTATGCTACTGATAAAATAATCTTTTAATCCATGTTTTTGCCTGTGGTCACCACCTGGCCCTACCTCTTAGAATACAGATTAGCAAGTCCCAATGTATGCCAACCACGGACAAAAATGAGTGCTCCAGAAGATACAGACACACCCAACATGTACTGAACAGCTTATCTGCATATGGATAAAAAGTTGGTGGGATAATTGTATCTTGACACAAAAAGGCTTATTCATTATGTCACTAACTGTTCCTACAGCATATACAGTGGGGAAAAAAGTATTTAGTCAGCCACCAATTGTGTAAGTTCTCCCATTTAAAAAGATGAGAGAGGCCTGTAATTGACATCATAGGTAGACCTCAACTATGAGAGACAAAATGAGAAAACATATCTAGAAAATCACATTGTCTGATTTTTAAAGAATTTATTTGCAAATTATGGTGGAAAATAAGTATTTGGTCAATAAGAAAAGTTCATCTCAATACTTTGTTATATATCCTTTGTTGGCAATGACAGAGGTCAAACGTTTTCTGTAAGTCTTCACAAGTTTGGCACACACTGTTGCTGGTATGTTGGCCCATTCCTCCATGCAGATCTCCTCTACAGCAGTGATGTTTTGGGGCTGTCGCTGGGCAACACGGACTTTCAACCCCCTCAAAAGGTTTTCTATGGGGTTGAGCTCTAGAGACTGGCTAGGCCACTCCAGGACCTTGAAATGCTTCTTACAAAGCCACCCCTTCGTTGCCCTGGCAGTGTGCTTGGGATCATTGTCATGTTGAAAGACCCAGCCACGTTTCATCTTCAATGCCCTTGCTGATGGAAGGAGGTTTGCACTCAAAATCTCACGATACATGGCCCCATTCATTCTTTCATGTACACGGATCAGTCATCCTGGTCCCTTTGCAGAGAAACAGCCCCAAAGCATGATGTTGCCACACCCATGCTTCACAGTAGGTATGGTGTTCTTTGGATGCAACTCAGCATTCACTCTCCTCCAAACATGACAAGATGTGTTTCTACCAAACAGTTCTACTTTGGTTTCATCTGACCATATGACATTCTCCTAATACTCTTCTGGAACATCCAAATGCTCTGTAGCAAACTTCAGACGGGCCCAGATATGTACTGGCTTAAGCAGGGGGACACGTCTGGCACTGCAAGATCTGAGTCCCTGGTGGCGTAGTGTCTTACTGACGGTAGCCTTTGTTACATTAGTCCCAGCTTTCTGCAGGTCATTCACTAGGTCCCCCCGTGTGCTTCTGGTATTTTTGCTCACCGTTCTTGTGATCATTTTGACCCCACGGGGTGAGATCTTGCGTGGAGCTTCTGATCGAGGAAGATTATCAGTGGTCTTGTATGTCTTCCATTTTCTAATTATTGCTCCCACAGTTGATTTCTTCACACCAAGCTGCTTGCCTATTGCAGATTCAGTCTTCCCAGCCTGGTGTAGGAATACAATTTTGTTTGTGGTGTCCTTCCACAGCTCTTTGGTCTTCACCATAGTGGAGTTTGGAGTGTGACTGTTTGAGGTTGTGGACAGGTGTCTTTTATACTGATAACAATTTCAAACAGGTGCCATTACTACAGGTAATGAGTGGAGGACAGAGGAGCCTCTTAAAGAAGAAGTTACAGGTCTGTGAGAGCCAGAAATCTTGTTTGTAGGGGACCAAATACTTATTTTCCACCATAATTTGCAAATAAATTCTTTAAAAATCAGACAATGTGATTTTCTAGATATGTTGTTATCTCATTTTGTCTCTTATAGTTGAGGTCTAACCTATGATGTCAATTACAGGCCTCTCTCATCTTTTTAAGTGGGAGAACTTGCACAATTGGTGGCTGACTAAATACTTTTTTTTCCCCACTGTAAGTGGCTTAGCAGCAAGTTTGGTGGTGTTGCTGAACTCTCGCTAACACTTGGGTACTTAAGAGTCATTTAACCAAAATACTGGAAAGTACATTTTTCAATTTAATAAAGGCTTACTACATTTCCTCTGTTCTAAGATAAATTATATAGTAGCAGTATAGATACATCCAGATCACTTTAATCTCATGCAAAAAATCCAGAAGTGGCGTTATATGACTAATGAAATGTTATGCTGTATCTGGGGCAGTAAAAGATGGATAGCTTTCAATGTCTTTTCTTTCACACTATTACTATTAGGGTTCCATTGACATTAGCTCATTGTGTTTAATGTAAAAGAAACATTTCTGCATGAAATGCTTACTGGAAAGATCAGTAACTGAATTATTTTGACCAACAATTTATGTGACTCATAGTCCACAAAGCAGAATGTCAGTCTGGGTGGAAGTGGAATTTTTAAAGTGCACAATAACATAGCAAATGGACATTAATAAAACAGCCTGGTATATTGAAATGCTTTCATGTTACAGGTATTAAACTAAATACACAAGAAAACACCCACTCCTTAGAAGAATATAAAAGCATTCATTTCGGTACATAATAGGTTTGCCAGAAGGAATGAAATGAATAAGTTTCCTTCTAAGACCAGGTGTACTGTAGAGCAATGAAACTCGTGGTTTATTCTTATTTTGGAATTATTTTCTGCTTTTCATAATAAGATGCTATAATATCAATATAAATACCATATTTGAGAAAGACTAAAAAATGTAAATTTTAAGTTTCCAATACTTATATTCCTACCTTAGTTGTTTATTATCAGCTTATTATCAGAAATCTGCCATGCAATACTGTTATAATTTATGTATGGGCCTTAAAGGGGTATTCCCACAAACACAATCAGTTTTAAATTTGTAGATAATTAAAAGTTAAACATTTTTGCAAATATAAGTAATTAAAGATTTTGCAGAGTTTTAAAGATTTTCTCTAAATATCTTGTGGTCACAAGTTGATGTCTTGATCGGTTGCCAGTGGATACGATCATGAATGCAGGAACTTTCTAAGGTCAGAAAATTAGCCATGATTTCCTTTTTGTGGCTGGGATATCTTCTGATACATGTAGTGCCTCTGTCTGATAAACCAGCTACAATAAGAAAGTCATGGCTGGGTTTCTGACAAGTCCCAGACCATAGAAAGTTTCTGCATTTGTGGTCATATCTATTGGCAACCGGTCACCAATGGAACCAAGCAGTGGCGTAACTAGGAATGGCTGGGCCCCAAGGCGAACATTTGACATGGGGCCCCCCCAAGCCGCTGCCCCCAACCCCCCCAAACCGCCGCCCCCCAACCCCCCCCCACACACAAACTGCATTCCTGCGCACACTATTATGCCCCATAGTGGCCCCTGCACACGGTATTATGTCCCATAGTGGCCCCTGCACACGGTATTATGCCCCATAGTGGCCCCTGCACACGGTATTATGCCCCATAGTGGCCCCTGGACACGGTATTATGTAGCATAGTGGCCCCTGCACACAATATTATGCCCCATAGTGGCCCCTGCACACAGTAGTTTGCCCCATAGTAGCCCCTGCACATAGTAGTTTGCCCCATAGTGGCCCCTGCACACAGTAGTTTGCTCCATAGTGGCCCCTGCACACAGTATTATGCCCCATAGTGGACCACCCATGAACGATTATTATACTCTGGGGTCTTTTCAGACCCCAGAGTATAATGATCGGAGACCCAGGGGAGGATAGAAACATAGAAAACACTGCAACTTACCTCTTCCTCGCTCCAGTGCACTCCCGTGTGCTACTACGGCCATTTTCAATGTCGGACCGGATCTCGCGTGATCCAGGCCGGCGTCGCGACGCATAATGACGTCGGCTGACGTCTGGGACGTCACCAAAGAGGCGCGAAGCCTGCGGTGCGGCGGAGAGGTGAGTTACAGTGTTTTTTATGTTCGCTCACCTCCCCTGGGCCCCCGATCGTTATACTCCGGGGTCTCAAAAGACCCCGGAGTATAACGATAGCAGTGATTGTGGGGTTCGCGGTAGCGACTGCCACAGGGCTCCGGGCCCCGTAATGTTCCGGGCCCTGTGGCAGTCGCTACCACTGCTACCCCAGTAGTTACGCCCCTGGAACCAAGGCAACAGCCAAATCTTTAAAATTTTTAACTACTTATATTTGCAAAAATGTTCAACTTTTAACTATCTACAAATATAGATATGAATATGTTAATTGGAATACCCCTTTAAAGCAACTGTTTTGTGGCAAGTCATACAGGTATACTGTACTCAACCTGACATCCTTTCTTCACTAGGATACGCTGGAATTTAAAAGCAATTCAAATGATTCCGGCAGGATCGCAGTCATTGCGACAGATGTTGCTTGACCTTGAGGTCACTCATTCATACCATTTTCATGACAATGTGTGTAACAGATTATGTAGGAGTCTTACGGAATTAAGGGTAATTTTCTCCCCTTGAAATGTGACAATGTACTATGCAATTGTATTATGTTTGTTGTTTACATGTTTCCAAGGTAACTGGAGACTTGTGCCAATATCCTAATGTTGACAACAAACTGACATTATGTTAGAAATAATGGTGTGTACAACCGGTTAAAGTGAACATAGCATTTGTGGGGAACATATAATGCATCTATCTTAAAGGGTTGTCTTATTAAAGAAAAAAAAATTGTTTGAAAATAATTAAAATAAAAAAAAAAAGCTACAGTAAGGCTATGTTCACATCTGCGTTGGAGTGTCTGTCACAATGTGAATCAAAAATTGCCTGATGAAAAAGACCTGCAAGTCCAACTTTTTCGTCCGGTGGTTTCAGATTAAAAGAATGGACACCCAATGGATCCCATTATGGTTAATGGGGTCCATCGGGTTCCATATGTGACCACTATTGCAGTAGTCCACCTACATTGTTCTGATCCTAGATAAGTGAACCTAGCCTGCCTTATCTTTTACAGCTCCTCCTGCTGCAGCTGGTGCTTTATAATGTCTACCTGTGATATCCTGTTTCTGTTCAGGTCGCTGAGGTGTCATTCACTAGCCTCAGTGGTGACTTTTACATCGGCACGTGACTCTTACAAGGTCCACATTCTCTTCATTATTTACATTGGCATAGTAGCTTATCCTGAATAAGTCAGATGATACTATAGATTTATTTACCCTTGTACCTAATCTGTATATCTTTCTTTGCTCAGCTCCTGAAGAATAATTTATGACACACCCAGAAGAACTATTTATAAAATTGTCTAAAAGAAGTGTTTTCAACTGCCATTGGTCATGAATTCAAAAATTGGGCATGAATGCAAAACCACACTTTCTATTAATGATAAAAATGTGTTGTGCAATAAAGTGAAAAAAAAGATTTGGTAAACTTTGACATTTCCCAGAAACAGTGTAACCCAATAAGAGAACATATGCAACCCATCATGTAAATGATTGTTGGTCAGCAGGCTAAGCATGGGGGTCAGCAGCAAGATAGCAGCAGTTACAGTATTCAGGGTGCATTATCCTGGTACAGTGACATCACTGTCTACATTTTCCCTGTACTGCGATGTCACTGTGTGCATTATTCCTGTACTATGACATTACTGCATTTATTATACCTGTAGTGTGATATCATTGAGTATATTATCAGAGTGCTCTCACATCATTGTATTTATTATCCCTGTACTGTGATATAACTGTGTACATTATCCTGGCTCTGTGAAATCACTGTGTGAATTATTCCTGTACTGTGACCTCACTGTGTACATTATGCCAGTGCTGAGACATCACTGTGTGCATTATCTATACCAGGGGTCAGCAACCCCGGCACTGGTGCTGGAGTTGGCACCCAAGGCATATCTACCTGGCATAGGACTTTCTCCTGCTCCAGGTGGCAATCTCTCTCTAATAGACCATGGAAATACAGTTGGATGGGCGGATGCAATGGGGAAGAGTATGATGCTCTTGTGTCTGAGTCCTAGTCAGAGAACAGCAACTGCCTCTGCAAAGTACATTATGGCAGCTAAACTTGCCTTAATTTCAGTAACGCTAGGTTCGCACTAGCATTCGGGATTCCATCTCCCATTCCGCTTAGAATATGGGGAGAGAAAAGTCCTGCATGCAGGACTTTTCCCTCCGCAGATTTAGGGCGGAATCTGGGCAGAAACCGGTGGATTTCAGCAGGTAACCGCTTTTTAAGAGGATAGGGTTTCCGCTTTTCTGGTCCCCAAGCGGACCTGAAGAATGGAAACCGAACACTAGTGTGAACCTAGCGTAAGACTGGAAAGATTTGTTTGGATTTCTTCAAGAAAAAGATTAGGCTGTGTGAGGGATATTCTCTGCCCCCCACAAAGCAGGCTTACTGCAGACTACTCTTAGTCCCATGTTCAGTCAAAATTCATATCCACTAAATAGGAATAATTTTGCTAAAGAACTAAGGGACAAGGATCACATTGAACTAACTAATCGGTTATTATTATGGTTTGTATTATATAACTTTCATATAGGCTGACACCCTTACAATTATTGCATGGCACACTCACTACTTCATCTTTGAGTTTCTTTCTAAAATTGGCACCACAGACAAAAAAGGTTGCTGACCCCTGATCTATTCTGTAAAATCACTTTGTGCATTATCCCTGTGTATAAAGGAGACCAAAATAATTGTACACTTTTCAAGATCTGAACTTGCTGACTAAAGTGGTCTTGATAAGGGGGTCCCCATTATAAGTTTTGCTATGGGGCCCCATGGTTATTTACATGATTATGCCCCTGACTGTTTGTAAAATGGTATGAAACTTTCCACCTGAAGTATATCTTATGGGAAATTTACCAGAATATACCTCCGATGAAAACTTTTACATATGCCTTTGTATTGGGATACAGTGGCATATGTTGCATAGGCATTCATGTAAAAAAGTGTAAACTACATAGTAAAAGTGTAAAAGTGCAGTTGACCATGCCTTTCTATACAGTGAAAAAGCGTATGCCATCCCAAAATCAAATGAAATGTGACTGGGCACACTCTCTTCCCTTACTTCAGTGCCACAATCGTACCCAGGTGTTTTCAAATTCAAACAATATACAGCACCTGGGTTACACTCATATGAGTAAAAAACCTGAAAAGAAGACTAATATTGCAAATTTTATAGTCAGATTTTAAATACTTGAACCCTTGCTGGCTATAGCTATGCTAATGTTTACATTGAGCTGAAGTCTAATCATGACCATATGATCTATATTCCTAAAACTTCAAATAATCATTTAACCTTATTCTACTCATTGTAGAGAATATTTCTGCAGACAGAAGTTACTTGGAAAACCCACAGGCTATTCCTTTCCAGATTATCCTTCCAGATGGTCTAAATCTTTGCTGAGTTCAATCCCACTAAGCTGCCAAGATACGTATTATTCTGTGTCACATCAACTAACATGGTGTTCACTGGTTAATATGCTTGCCTACAATATCATCCTTTTTATGTTAGTATGTTCTGATGGCACTCAAGATCAAAATATCTGAGACCAAGGTAAAATGAATGCAGTATTTTCTACATTAATATAGTATTTTGAGAATGAAGCAGATTTTCATTATAAAGAAAACTCTGTGTCTTCTCTGCTTTGACTTTGGGCTTTATGATTACAAAGTTGACTGTGTGTCTAGTATAGAGTATATAAATTGTATATCAATGAATCTATTGGCGTCCTCAGTTAAAGTTTTCTTATCATTATAATTAATCTTATGTTTTTATTCTGCATTTTACTTATAATATAATTATAATGTGGCTAATATTATGTTTCTTTTTCTTTGTAAAAGTTCTTGATCCATTTTATTACCATTTTTATTTTACGGTCATAACATCCACTCTGTAGTGCTCTTCTGTTTTTCTCACTTGTGTTTTTTTATTAAGATTGCAAGGTTATCTGAGTACAGATGTACAACTTTATATACAGAATGTTACTTTTTGTTTTATTTATTTTACAGTTCCTATCCAGCTTTTTTCTTTCTAATTGTTACCTGGGTTTAGCCAATATGATATAAACACCCCAAATGGTATAATAAAAAATGCATCTTCTCAAAAAAAAAAAAAATCCTCAATGTATACACCGCCAGAAAAAAATTATAGCTTCTACAATGCATCAACGAAAAATCCAAAAATCTCAACATCCTTCCGGGCAAAACTGGATGTAGCAGGGAGGAAATATATCTGTGTGAGCGTACATCAGGATATACCCTAGGTTTACAGTTTATGACGGAAAAGAGAGCAGAAAAAATCAAAAGAGCCAAACTGCCAAACAATTAATGTACTTACAGAGCAGTGATGGGTGGGCCAGGTCTCCTCCTGCACACAGCCTTTGCGCATCTTCTATATTCTTCCCAGTAGTACTATAGAATAGGGAGTCAAGGTTCCAGGAGGAAAGTAGAAGATGTGCACAGGCTGTCTGTAAGAGGAGGTCCTGCTCAGAACCTTGACCCCTATTCTATGTTTCCAGTGGGAAGAACATAGGAAGATACGCACAGTCTGTGTGTAATTGGAGGTCCCATCCACCCCATCACTGCTCTGTAAGTACACTATAACTATACAGAGCAACAGAATATGCAGTGGTATGTGGGGGAGGGGGACTATTACCTATGCGGAGGTACTATTAGCTCACTATTACAGTAATAGTGCTCCCCCACAGGTAACAGATTTACTTATGTGGGGGTCTATTACCTGTGGAGGGCACTATTACAGTAACAGTGGCCTAATAGTGCAGTTGGTGAGAGAGGGTGCAGAGTATCCCTGCATTCTGCATGCATCCTGCAGCTGGACTAGGGCCCAATAGTCACCTTCACAGGCCCCAGGAGGAATATCATCAGCCCCAGTGACAGCAGAGACAAGGGAGTTCTGTTGTCTTGACTATTGGACATTACCAGTGCCATGCCAGGAGAAACAGGAGAGGACCCTGACAGGAAGTACTCACTTGGTCCTAAGCAGAAGGTAATCAGAACCCTGTCAGGACTCCCTATACCACCACTATCGCCAGCATCCACATCTGGGAGAGGCACGAGAGGCAGAGTAGTTGGAGGAGAGGTCTGCCATAGAGACTGTACTATCCTTGGGCACCCTCCTAGAACCAAGGCTGGGGGATTGGACACTGGCCTACTACTACACCCATTAGGAAGCTGCCGTTATACCTGTTTCTAGGTGCTGTAATAAAGATCGTTCCTTGTTCAACTGTTAACACTGGTTGCCTGAGTCGTGCCTGCCCTAACATCAGGGCCCTTCCGAATTCCATCACACTGACTCAGAGAGGAGAGGTCCCCTCTCCAACTGCAAGCACCCCCGGGGAAACAACTACTACCACCACCATCCGATAGTGCTGCAAGACCCCCCTCGACTCTGTCCGGCTCAGGAGTGGGGCTGGAGTGGTTGGTAAGTGTGCTTGGCCTAGTAGGTGGCACATCCTCCGCCACTACAACTCCCATCCTCCGGTCTCCTCCATCTGGGTTGCAGCAATAGTGCCCCCCACAGGTAATAGTTTCCCCACATAAGTAATTCTATTACCTGCGGGGATAGGGAGGCACTATTACTGTAATAGTGAGCTAATAGCATTATTTATGTGGGGGAGGGAACTATTACCTGTGGGGGGGGGGGGTGCTATTAGGGCACTGTTACAGAAATAGTGCCCCCTTACAGGTAACAGCATTACTTATGAGGGGAGCTATTACCTGCGGGGGGGCACTATTAGGCCACTATTGCTGAAATGGTGCCCCCTATAAGTAGCAGCATTACTTATGTAGGGAAGGGAACTATTACCTGTGAGGGATGCTATTAGAGCACTATTACTGTAATAGTGCACCCTCACAGGTAATAACCTCCTCACATAAGTAATGCTATTACTCATGGAGGTGGGCACTATTACATGTGCGGTGACCCTGCAACCCAAATCCTGCCCTCAACCAGCACCACCCTCACCCCCCCCTTCCCCCCACCGGGCCATGGAAAAATTGTTTTCACTGAAACTGGTGCTTGGTGCAAAAAAGGTTGGGGACCGCTGTTTTATGAGTTTTCTTGCCCATAGTGATGATAGATTATTGCGGATGGCTCCTGCCAGAGGTTCCATTACCAGGGCAAATATTATAGGTGACAAGGGACAACCCTGACACATGCTATCAGTAATGTGAAGCCAGTCAGAAAGGAAACCAGAAGCCAGCACACTCACCAAGGGCATGGAATAGAGGGCGACTATTGCAGGCTTGATATGGCCCTGAATTCCATATTTTTCTAAAATGCTAGACAAATAGCCCCAATGTACTCTATCAAATACCTTCTCTGCATCCAGAGCCAGGAGCAGAGAGGGTGTCCAAGAGATCCCTGCCCACTGGATGAGGTTTATGAACCGCCTCGTCCTATCAGGGGCCTGACATCTGGCCACAAAGCCTATCTGGTCCAGTTGCACCAGAGTGGGCAAAACAGCATACAGGCGGTCTGCTAGAATGTTTGTATAAATCGCAACCTTCTACTGAGGCCTTATTAAAGGAAGCAACAAGATGGGGGGCCAAGATTGCAGAGAAATGTTTATAATAATTGTTGGTAAAACCATCAGAATCAGGAGCCTTATGAGGTTTCACGGATGTAGTTGCAGCTATAACGTCCTGAATGATAAAGGGAGCCGAGAGGGACTGCAATTTAGATTGGAGTATTTTTGGCAGGGAGAAAGTCTGTTAAAAACTATCAATGTTGTCACTAGAGTGCTGTGGGGTCAGTGGTTCACCTTTTAGGTTATACAGGGGCTTGTAATACAGTTTGAATTGATCAGCTATTAAGCGTGGATCAATAACTTTGTGACTATGTGAATCCACTAGTTACACTATGTAAAATTTCGTCTGAGCCTGTTTCACCCTCCTAGCCAGAAAGGAGCCAACGCTATTGTTATGCTTGCAAGATTGGAGTTTATAACATTTTTAAACTGCGCGGCCAGGAGAGTTTCTAGTCGGAATCTAAGGGACCTAATCTCAGTGGAAATTGACAGAGAAGGGGACTCTTTGTTTTTCTTTTCCATAGTAGCTATGTTGGTAACTAGAGATGAGCGAAGTATTCAAAAATTCGATTCGGCAACTTCGTCGAATTTTCCAATACAATTCTATTCGATCCAAATTAAATTGAGGTGAATCGTGTTACAAAAACAGCTATTTATTGGCTGCAGAGAGCTGGGCTGGGCGGCAAAATGGCGGAACCCCTTGGATGCCGCAGTCATTTTTGACCGCTGCATCCAAGGTGTTAAAACCCCCAATCGGTTATGGAGCAGGGTGTTAGCTGTCAGTTACAGCTAACACCCTGCTCCATAACCGATCGGGGGCTTTAACACCTTGGATACAGCGGTCAAACATGCCGTGGGTGCTCGCAAAGGGGTTAAAGGGCTGTGACATCACTGGGCTGGCTGCTGATTTGCTGCACACATGTCATTGTGGGTGATCCCGTGTTCCCAGAGTTCCTTGCCCCATGTCCTAACATGTACAGCAGCCATTTTGAACAAATGTTACCATGAAGTGTGAGGAAATTTGGATTTGATGCGAATCGAATATTTATTGAAATTCGGATCGAATTCCAATTCGTAAGCTTCGATTCGCTCATCTCTATTGGTAACCAGCACGTGAAAGTCATGCTCTCTTTTGCATTTGAGCTGAGTGCTCAGCTTAATGAAAACCCCTCTAATGAATGCCTTATGCGAGTTCCATAATATACTGTATGTGGATCAGAAACCAACCCAGTGTTATTAAGGAAGAAATCTTTTAACTCAGACAGAACTGGTTTAGAACCAACAGTAGAATTTAAGATGGAGTCATTAAGCTTCCGCTACGAGGGGAGGGGTTAGGTAAACCACTCATTGAGTTCAAGCAAGATTGGAACATGGTTTTACCATGTTATATCACTAATCCGTGTGGACTGTGTTTGCAAGAGAGTGGGGCCAGAAACGAAGAAAAAATCTACTCTCGAGTATGATTGATGTGGTGGAGAAAAGAACGTAGAGTCCTTTTTTCCACCATGTTGGCACCGCCACGCATCAAAGATGTTTTTGGAAAATACTATTTCAGAAAAGTGGGCAGTGCACCTCATGTAGGTGGTAGAGTCTACTTCAGGATTCATGATGAAATTATTAGACCTTATTAGAAGACCTTTGGCGGAGGTTATAGGGATTAATGCAGTTAAAAACTTAGATTGTCGTTTGTTAGGGAAGTAAACGTTATATATGGTATAAACAGCCTTGTTAATTTCACATACAAGTCCACCGTATCTGCCTAGGGGGTCTTGGACCACTGAGAGGAGTGAAAAGGCCACTGTATCTTTTATAGCCACTATAACACCTTTATGTTTGACAGGGCTAGAGGACATGAAAATATGCGTGAATTTTCTGTGGGTGACTGTAGTAGTTTTATCAGCATGGAAATGGTTCTCCTGTGCCATCAACCCATCACAGCCCAACAGCAATGCCTCCCTCCATAATAGGCTATGTTTATATGGGCTATTTAAACCCTTGGCATTTAAAGAAGAAATTTTAAGTACCATGGGTTATCAGAATAAGGATTGCATTTAGAAAGGGTACTCAGCCCCATTATGCACCCATGGCCTCAACAACATGCCGTATCATTAAACAAAAAGTCTTGGCGATATCTGTAGTAAGGAGGAACCAAGTAATAAAAAATCTAACAGTAGAAAAATGTAACTAGTAATATAGCCATTAATAAATGCGATCATAGTGCATAGCACCAATATCTCCGGGGGAGGAGAACAGAAGGCAAAATAACGTAACAGCTCTAAAGTAGAATAGAACAGTTTTAACTACCTAAAACACGCATAGTAAGAAGGAAAAACAGTAAGTCTCTTTAACCTTAATGTGGCAGAGAGTTACCCCACTGATTGCCGCTCCCCGGCCAGTTGTTTCAGGGTTTGGCATTCTTTTGAGATGCCTCCGGAGTCTGGAGAAGCGAGGTTCTAGAACTGCAGTAACCACGAACCACTTGGGTTGGATGAAACAACAGTCATGATTCCATTGCGAGAAATCAGCAGTTTTGTAAGAAAGCCCCAATGATATCTGATGTTGTGATCTCTTAAAGGTTTTGTGATGAATGAAAAGTTCCTTCTGGCTTGCATAGTAGCTGCGGAAAGATCCGCGTACATTGAGATATTGGATTATGGGTCTGGGAGCATCCTTAGCTTCCTGGAAATGAACATAAGTTCCTTAAGGTGGTAAAAGTGTACCCTGACCAGTATATCCCTTGGAGAGGATTCAGGTGCTGCCTTTGATTTAGGGAGGCGGTAAGCATATTCCAGAGTCAAATCAAAGTCTGTAAATGTTGGTGCTATAGTTTGGAACAGTTTTTTGAGCTATACAGGGATATTGGTAGGAGACACCTCTTCTGGCACACCTCGAATCGTTATATTAATTCTTCTAGACCTTTATTCAGTGTCCGTTTTATCTTTGAGCCATTTCATATCAAGCTTGTTTTATGCTTTCGAGAATTCCTCCATTTTCTTCTCTATGTGATCTATGCATCCCCCAAGATCCTGTCCATTAGATTGTATCTGGTTAAACAAAGAGGTGACATTATGATTAATGCTTTTGAAGCATCACCAACATTTCCTTCAGAGTGTCCACAATTATCGGATCATGGTTAGACGGAAAAAAAGACAGATCATACTGCAGTTCAACCCCTTCCCGACATTTGCCGTAATAGTATGGCGGATGTTGGGTATTTAAATATGGAGCCTGCAATAGAGGTACTGTTATTTTGCAATGCATTGCAATCCATTAGCATTGCATTAATGATCAGACCCCTGGGGTTCAAGACAATGTGCAATAAAAAAAAAAAAATAATAATAAAAAATATAAAAAATTCAAATCACCCCCCTTTCCCTAGAACACATATAAAAGTACTTCAATGCTGTGAAACACATATATTAGGTATCCCTGTGTCCAAAAATGCACGGTCTACAAACCTATAAAAATATTTTTCCCATACAGTGAGTGCTGTAGTGGAAAAAAAAAAATCTAAAGTGCCGAACTGCCATTTTTTCACTGTTTTGCCTCTGATATAAATTTGAAAAAAAAATTGATCAAAGCAATAGACTTTCCCCAAAATGGTATATCTAAAAAGTACACCTGGCCCCTGTCCCTATGCATCCCTTTACACAGAAAAATCAAAGTTATGGGTGTCAGAATATAGTGACTTTTAGAAAAAAAAATTTTTTGCAAAGTTTTAGATTTTTGTTAAGTGGTTACAATGTAAAAAAAAAAACTATATAAATTTGGGGGGGCGGGGGAGAAAAAAAAACGAAACTGAACATCGAAAAATGTCACTGGCGGGAAGGGGTTAACAGAGTCTGAAAGGCTGAAAGTCTGAAAGATAACGTTTTCTTAGGAGCCGGACCTTTGCTCACAGGTGAAGCTGTAGATGATTGAGTGGCATTGCGTTATTCGCACTCAGTGGTACCGTCATTTCTATCTGGAGAGTGGGGAGTAGAATCAGGGGCGACTCCTGAGACAGGCTGCAAATCCTCCTGTGGAGGTGGAGAAACATGAGGCTTAGAGGATAAATGCGAGCCTTATGAATTTGAATCCTCTAGTAAGGCACCTTGAGTACCACAAAAGTCCGAAAGTTTCCTGGGACCTCTGATTTAGTCTTTCATCTGGTCATCATGAAATTAAAACAGCATGCATTAAAAGAGCATTAAAGTAGCAGATAAACTGTTCATTATGTACTGAATACAAAAAGGAATGCGGGCTCAATATATGAGATGAATCACCCCTTAGTAGGTGGGTAAAAGCAAGAAGATGGACCACCTATGTTCAATTGTGAATGGTTTGCAGGAAGAGCTAATGGAGGGCGTATGACGCTCCAGCAGCAAGGACATCTTGGTCACTCAATCCAGGGGTGCTGCAAGAGAGAAAAACTTAAAACAAAGTTCACTTAGGATACACTATGTGATTAACTCCCAAGAGTACCAGGAGGAGTAGAAGAGGGGCGCACTGGCGCCAAGTATGGACAACGAGTCATGGGCAGAATAGCAGTGCCCCTACCATTAGGTCCTCAGGAGCGAGCATACAGTAGGGTCTAGCAAGGAGGGACTATTAAGTAGCCTCCAAAGGAATCTCCCAGTGTGTTAGAGGGTTCCAGGCTTTCTTCAGCTGGTGGCTTTCAGGACCATGTCTCAGAGAGGAGGATGCGGCCCCCACATGGAGGGGATAATGGCAGTGGTGCACTGCTGTAGTCCCTTGGCTTCCAATATCGACAGCCGGAGGCCAACTGGGTCCTGAGATGCAAGGCAGGCTTTTCAGGGAGAAAAGCTGCCAGTTATTGCAGAGCCTTTGGTTCAAGAGGCCATGCTAGACAGTGGCCAGACTCCAACCCTATGAAAATTATTTTTAAGTTTTGCAATGCAAAGGCTGAACGGCAGACCTGCCATGCAGGTACTGCAGCTTAATGTTCCAAAGACAACCAACCAATTTTGTCTGGTTTGGGTCAACCGTCACCTTGGGAGTTGGACATGTCTGTTCTATGCGGTTTTGTTAGCTCCCATAGAAGTAAATAGGAGTTATGTACTGCTGCAAGCTATGCTGTTTCTGTAACTCCTACACATTTATCTCTATGGAAATAACTAAAGCAGTGTAGCATATTTGCATCTGAGCCTGGCGTCCAGCCCATCTCCAGCTGAGATGGGAATACTCCTTTAAAACATGCCGTTTGTGATGGATGAGCTAAGAATTACAAGATAAAGTTTTAAAATGCTTTCGACAGTATGTAGTTTCAAACTCTCTTGTCTAAACCACAGTGTTTCTCATATTCCAATATCTAATATCTATCTAATATCTAGTATCTATGACAAAGCATCTTCATTGACAATAGCAACCAATCAAATATCAGATAAAGTTTTCCAAGTACACTGGAGAAGTGAAGCGTCAGCGCTGCGGAATATGATGGCGCTATATAAGTAAGAAAAATAAATAAATAAGTGTCAGCTCTCGCTGGCTGGTGTGTTCAACACATACATTTTGAGTAATGCGGTCTGATCTTGTGTTTATGTGTTTTTTAATATAAATATTTTGTTTCCATAGATTGTCTTACAGAATTTGCTTATTTGCACTTTAGTCTTCTACACTGTGTTGTACTTGGCCCACATTATTTGTTTCAGAATTCTAAGGTAAGTTTTATGCCATAAATGCTGTCAAAAATGAATAGTTGTTTAGCTCATTCCACAATAGCCCAGAAGAAATTTCTGGAATGTGAGAGAACAACAAAAGGAAGCTGGAAAAACTGTACAAGTGAATATTTTACACCCCTCTTATTTAGAGAGAGCTTCCCCAAGCAGGATTCTGTTTATGCCGGATCAGAACTCTCAC
Source organism: Leptodactylus fallax (assembly GCA_947044405.1). Lineage (NCBI taxonomy): Eukaryota > Metazoa > Chordata > Amphibia > Anura > Leptodactylidae > Leptodactylus > Leptodactylus fallax. The sequence goes on from CAMRHE010000182.1 coordinate 808,689, forward strand.
TCTGTACAACCAGGATCACCCGTTGCTATGAATGGGCTCAGTATAATGCTTTATTTCACATTTAGGTTTCTTTCAGCAATAACTTTTGATTGCTGGAAGATTCCATAGAAAGAGAGCCCATGTGCCGTATATTGCCAAAGGCCTTGTGATCCCTTTATAAATATGAGTTACTTTTGAGGGGTTTACTCCAGAAGGGGTGGGTGCCTGCTTGTGAATGCTTGTTGTTGTACTTAGTGTGCACCAGTACAGAGTTCCTTTCTTGTTTGGTTTGTGTAATGAAAAATTGGAAAATTTAAAAATGTAAAGAACTCCATATATATATATATACCATTTGCAAGGTACTGATTCTCCTTGCAGATATCCAGCTGACACTAGAGAGACAGCTTTCTTTCCTTCTGAAGAGAGCTACTTTGCCTACTTTTTCCAGTTAGCATTGCCTTTAACACTCTTTTCCCCATCTGTATGTCTGCAAAGAGAATCAGTACCTTCCAAGCAGGGCCGGTGTTAGGGAAGGCAGACTGAGCAATTGCCCAGGGCCCCCATCCCAAAGGGCCCGGCCACATCGATAACGGAAAGGGGCCCAGTGTTATATGCCACATGGCCCCTTTCCAATAGAAGCCAGCCCAGGGGAGGTCTGTAAAAATAACAAACATTTTTACTCACCTCTCCTGGGCGTTCGGCGACCCGGCATCATCTTTTAACCATTTCTGGCCTGTTGCTGACGTCACATGTTCTGGACGTTACCACTGAGGCATGTGATTGGGCCTGAGCGGTTATGTGGGGCACGCTGGCGTCATAACGGCAGTGTGTCCTACATGACCACTGAGGCACAATCACAGGCCTCAGCAGTGACGTTTGGAACACGTGACATCAGCTGCAGACCTGAAGAAATCGGCGGGGAAAGCGGAGGAGGGGGACAGCAGGGCCACTAAGGGGTATTATACTGTGTGGGGCCAATTGTGGAGCATTATACTGTGGGGGCGCAGTGGGGAGCCTTTTATACTGTGTGGGGCATATTATATTGTGTGGGGTTGCTGGGGAGCATATTATACTGTGTGGGGCCACTGTGGAGCATTATATACCATGTGGAGCATAATACTGTGTGTGGGGGGGGCTCAAAATTCCTACAGGCGGCCCTGTGTGCTATGTCTGCATCACAGTTCCCACAATATAATCTTGCATATACATGTAGTGCTATGGAGCCTGCACAGTACTATAGGGGATGACGATGCAGGAAACTAAGGGAGCGTTCACACTACCGTTGGTGTCCGTCAGTAGTGTCCGTTGCTATTGTCCGTTACAAGATTTTAGCAACGGACACTAGTTGAACCGTCAGAAATCCGTTAAAATTTCCATTCATTTCAATGGGTTTTTATATTGTGTCCGTTAGTGTCCGTTAGTGTCCGTTTACACCAAATCCGTCAGAAGTCCGTTATTTTTTCACGGACAAAAAATCCTACATGCAGGACTTTTTGTCCATTTGAAAAAAACGGATTCTTGACGGACAGCAAGTGTCCGTTATTTTTTTAACATTAAAGTCTATGGATAACGGACTTATAACGGACAGTAACTGATAGCCATTAGTTACTGTCCGTTATTTTCTGTCCGTTTACTTTCCCTGCGCAGGCTCAGAAAGGAGAAACAAACAAAAAATAAATAAATTGCAGTGTTAGAGGACATTTCGTGTCCTCAGGCACATGCGGTTTTACATACCGCTAGAAAGCTGACAGAGCGCTGAATTCAGCGTACTGCCGGCTTTCCCGGTATGTGCCCCGGGGCTGGAGATATCGGCGGTGTAATGTTTTACTGTTAGAAGGGCGCTGCCAGGAACTCCCTCCCTGACACTTCTCTTTGTTCAGAGATTTGTACTGAGTGGGCGTTCCTCACAGCTTGAGCGTCATCGCTGGGCTGTGAGGAACGCCCCCTCTCTCTGTTCTCGTCTATAGCCTGGTACTGTCATAGGAACTCCCTCCCTGACACTTCTGTTCGTTCATAGCGCTGTATGAGGGGGCGTTCCTCACAGCTGAGCGTCATCACTGGGCTGTAAGGAACGCCCCCTCTCTCTGTACTGGTCTATAGCCCTGTACTGTCAGAGGGGGCGTTCCTTACTGCCCGGCGATGACGCTGAGCTGTGAGGAACGCCCCCTCAGTACAGCGCTATGGACGAACGAGATGTGTCAGGGAGGGAATTCCTCATAGCGCCCTTCAAACAGTAAGTAAAGTAAAGCATGTAACTTACACCGCCGATATCTCCAACCCCGGGGCACATACCGGGAAAGCCGGCAGTACGCTGAATTCAGCGCTCTGTCAGCTTTCTAGCGGTATGTGACATTAAAAAACGGACACTACCTGATGCTCATCAGTTAGGGTCCGTTATGATAGGTGTCCGTTTATTTTTTTTTTAACGGACACCTTCATAACGGACTCCAACGGTAGTGTGAACCCTGCCATACTCAGTAACGCTGGATAGTCGGCACATGTGTAAGATGTCAGTAATGGAACTGTGGTGTAGGCTATTAGCAGGAAGCTGTTGGGTGGGCCCCCTGAACAAGTTGTTCTGGTGGTCCCTAAGCCCTTCAGACAGACACTGTATAAGGGAGAACAATTATATATATAAGGTGGCTATTATAAAGGAAAATTATATATGGGGGGGACTATTAGGGTGAACTATTATTTATAAGGTGGGCTATTATTTATAAGGGAGGAACTATTTATAAGAGGCCGATAAAAAGGGGGAACTATTATATATATAAGGCATATCTATTATAAGGGGGGATATTATTTATAAGAGGGAAACAATATATAAGGGAGGGTAAAATTATTAAGTGGGGCTATTATTTATAAGGGGGCTATTAGTGATAATGGGGACTATTATTTTTAAAGGGGATCTATTATTTATGAGAGGGCTATTATTAATAACGGGGAACTATTTATTAGGGAACCATATTTTAAGGGGTGACTGTTACTGATAAGGGGGAACTATTATAGATAAGGGGGAATATTACTAATACATGGCACTATTTGTAAGAAGTAACTATCATTTATAAGGGAGCTATTGCTGATAAGGGTGTAATATTATTAATAAGCAGGGACTATTATTTATAAGCAGACGCTATTATAACTGATGACTTGGTGTAAAAATCCACTAGGACAAAGGTGGTCATTTGAATTGTGTGTGGGAATATGGTGGTTGTTATTATTAATTACTAGAGGAAGGACCCGGCTTCGCACGGGTATATTTCATTTGTTTGTTTGTGTAGTGACCCCATAAGAATTGGCCAGTTTTGCACTTGACATCCAGTATGGCAGTCCAGTATAGGTATAGTCTATTTATGGCTGTGTTGCTATGGAAACCTGGTAAATGAAATGTGAACTTACATTGGCTAATACACGTCATATGACTGAATATTTAAGGACCTGCGAACTGCTATTGACTCATACAGGACATAAATAGCTTGATTGCTATGGAAACCTGGTGTAAAGCTGTGTGTATGTCAAGACTGAACTTGCGATTTTCCATTGGTCCATAAGTGTCATGTGATCATGTGCATCTCAGGTTTGAAAAACCTGCGATCGGTTGTTATGGAAAACCTGGAGTAAAGCTGTGTGTATGTGACCTTGTGTAACAGTGTCATCCACAGCGCCCTGCCCCTTTAAAGCTGACCTACAGCAGTGAAGAAAAATGGCTGGGTTCTTATTGAAACCTGGAGTGCAGCTTTGTGCATGTGGCTGACAATGCTTTGTCAGATTGGAGACGGGCTTGGGTCTGCTGGGGAGTTTCAGCAGCTCGCTGTTGTCTGTAACATACCTTATCAGATTGGAGACAGGCTTGGGTCTGCTGAGAGTTTTCATTAGCTTGAGCAGCAGCTATGCGTTTTGCTGCAGGGGACATGAGTAGTTTAAAAAACGTTTCAATTTATAAGAATGCTTAAATCCAGTATGGCAGTCCAGTCAGTGGCGTAAATACCGGTTTAGCAGTGGTAGCAGCTGCCACAGGGCCCAGGACATTAGGGGACCCGGCGGGCCTCTGATGTTTTTTTTTTTTTTTTAACACCAGCAGGTAACGGGCCCTATTTACTTACCGATCCCCACTCCTGCTCACGGCCACCTGCACTTCACCTTCTGCAGAGGCGGCTGTGAGCAGGAGCGGGGATTGGTAAGTAAGGCATGTGGGCCGTGAACCCCACAAACACTGCTATCATTATACTCTGGGGTCTTTTCAGCAGGCTTCGGGCCTCCTTGGTGGCGTCCCAGATGTCGGTGGGCCAGTCCGACGTCATTATGCGTTGCGATACATGCCTGGCTCACGTGACATCTTATCCAACATTGAAGAAGTAGCAGGAAGTGCGCATAATACTATATGAAGGAGCCACTATGATACTGTGTGCAGGGGCCACTATGGGGCAGAATACTGTGTGCAAGGGCCACTATGGGGCTTAATAGTGTGTGCAGGGGCCACTATGGGGCATAATAGTGTGTGCAGAAATGCAGTTTGTGCGGGGGGGGGGGGGTCCCATGTCAAATGTTCGCCTTGGGGCCCTGCCATTGCTAGTTACGCCACTGAGTCCAGTATAGGTACAGTCGTACAGTCTATTTATGGCTGTGTTGTTATGGAAACCTGGTAAATTAAATGTGAATTTATATTGGCTGATACACGTGATATGACTGAATATTTAAGGTCCTGTGAACTGCTATTCACTAATACAGGTCATACATAGCTTGGTTGCTATGGAAACCTGTGTGCCTGAGGAGAGTAAGCGCCTGCGAGCTCTTATTGGCTGATAAGGGACATGTGACCGTGTGTATGGCAGTTGGAATATGAGTGAAAGACTTGCAGGCTTGTATAGACTAATGCTGGTCATTTTTTGGGAATACTGTACCTCAGGAACGGTACGTCCAAGAGAGCTGAGACCCAGTCTATAATATTCCCGGACACCTGATGTACATGTGTGCCAAATTTGGTGAGGATCGGTCCAGTCGTTTGGTCGCGCATAAAGAACAGACAGACAGACAGACAGACAGGAACTCATTTTTATATATATATAAGAGATTACTGTTACTATTACAGGGCAGAAAGGAGGCATTATTAAAGCAACTGCCACTGGAAGTTGATGGCGTTGTTTGTATATTAGCATTTGGAGCCCTGCTTTTAATTTTGCCCAGGGCCCCACTTTGTTTAAAACCAACCCTGCTTCCAAGTGCTGTTTCAAAGGCATCTTACTGACTAGAACCCTATGCTATGTTTATGAGGAGCACAAACTTTAAAACAGTGTTGGCAATGAGCATCGGCTCAAAACACAAACACTACTGTAGGTAGAATTTGTGAGTTTATCCAGCCAAGGCAATTTCTTTATTACATCTATAATGGTTCCTATTTACTGATAGTATACAGAGATTGTGAAAATATTAAGACATTAAATACAATTTATATTAACGAGTTGCATCATTTATTTTTAATTATTTAGCAAAAAAACAGTTTTTGAGGTTTGATCAACATTAGTTTGTGATATATTACCTAAAATACTTTAGAATAATAATTTAGAGTGTAATGCCTAATACAAACTTCCCTATTATAAGTCCTTTTTGTATAGAACTATAACAGGGCTCCCATTGTAGAGCATAGGATCTGTGCTGTACCAAATTATGCCTCTGGTTTGTTAAGGTTTGTTGTTGTTGAATTCCATCCAAACCCAGAAGAAAGAAATGTGACACGCTCCATTTGACATCACGCATACAGAGGAAATCTCCCCTAGAAAAGGATAAGAGCACTCTACATACAGCACAATATAGAACCTGTACAGCAGCAGGGGCTTTACAATGTCTTACTAAGGAATCATACACTCCTTATGCACTGATAGATAGGAAGACCTGTGTACATGAGACTTAAAGGGTAAAGCTGTAGGGAAAACTCTGACCACAGATTCAGTGCAGTTCGGCGGAATACTTTATGTTCATTGAATCCTCTGTTCTAAGACGGCTTGGCAAGGAATATTCATTATCAGCCCTTTTGTTAATAGATATACAATTCAGGACAGAGTATTGTAAGTTACAGAAAGAAAAGAAGATTTTGGTAAGAAATATACATTTCACCAATTTGTAACATTAAACCATGTTCTTTAGACACAATTTAGGTGCTAAGCAAACCTCCTTTTATAAGTTTGGCTGGTAATGCTATTAGCTGTATGAATTTTATTAGAATGGCCTTTTGCACATGTTTTTTTCTAAATGCCACATACAGAGTAGGTTATTAAATGTAATTAGCAAATGCGGATGAGTTTGCTCTGAGTTCACAAATAATATATTAGTCATGCATACATGACATTATGCTGATAATCTTTGATTAATTAGGATAATGGGTTTGATTCACTAAATGCTTTCCCATCTGAAAATTGTGGATCATGACCTAAACTATTCCTGACCTCTACAATCTTACTCGGTATAATGTGCATCCTGAAAAAGTATGCAGATTTCTTCTTCCTATGTATAAGTAACAGTAATAATATAAGCATTTGAAAAGCAGACCTGGATTGAAGTTGCAATTCAGTGGAAAATGTTTACTAATGCAAATATGCTAGGGCACAATTAATTACAATTATCTATAGGATATACTATTAGTATCCAGTGAATGATATGACCCCTTCATTGTCTAGTAGGCAAAGTTCCGCACTTTTGGTATTGGTGTTACAGCTTTGCCCCATCCATATGAATGGGACTTAGTTGCAGTACCAGGCACAGCCACCACCATAGGTACAAAACTATGCTTAGTAAAATATAACAGAGATGCCATGCTCAGTGGAGTGCAGTGGCCCCATCAATCTGATTCTTCTGATGACCGAGGAGCCTAGAATTGGACTTCTACACATTTCATATTGGTGCCTAATTCTAAGGATAGGCCATCCATTTTGATGCATAACCCCATTCATATGATGTAAGAAAAAGAATGGCATGTAGGTTCCACAAAATGTAGCTTATTGTGAAAGTAAACAACATAATTACCTACCCCAAGTGCTCAATTTTGCATTGGGTCCCACATTCTATTTGGTATAGACACTTGCTGGGCCGAGAGTGAAGAGCTCAGATGGCTACTGAGGCCACTTGTACTAGTGCAACATTAGCAGTGACATCTCTGGTACCCAAAATGTGATCCCTGAGGCCAGTAATGGCTGCAGTGGTCACCTGAACCATTTCAATTGCAGTGGGGCCAGAGACTGTACAGAATGGAACGCAGGACCCGAAAAGTATTTGGTAAGTATTGCTTCTTTTGTTAGTTAACATCACCCATTCCCCCCCCCCCCCATTTTCCAGTTTGCCTGGAAAACCCCTTTAGTTCAACATCTACTCTATATTACTCAAACCTTGTTTGCCTTGTTTATTTAGTTGTTGCGCCCTACACTAAAATTTCACATCAGAATAGCATATGCATGAACCTATTCAGTCTGACATCATCTTTTGGCTATCCCTGGCCTGTGGCAGATATCATGTGATCCTGTGGTCCCAGCTGAAGTCTGTCAGGTGAGGCAAAGCCACTGTTGAGCATTATAGTGAGGGGAGCACTGTGGGGAGCTTATTATACTGTGTGGGGCCACTGTGGAGTATTATACTGTGTGGGAGTTCTGGGGAGCCTAAAATATTGTGTGGGACTGCTGAGGAGCACATTATATTGTGTGGGGCCACTGCGGAGCATTATACTGTGGTGGGGGTGAGCTCTGAAGAGCCTAGTATACTGTGTGGGGCCACTGTGGAGTATTATACTGTGTGGGAGTTCTGGGGAGCATAATATATTGTGAAGGACTGCTGAGGAGCACATTATATTGTGTGGGGCCACTGCGGAGCATTATACTATGATGGGGGTGAGCTCTGAAGAGCCTATTATACTGTGTGGGGCTGCTGGGGAGCATATTATACTGAGTGGGACACTGTGGAGCAGTATACTGAGGGGGCACTGTGGGGAGCATATTATGTTGTGTGGGGCTGCTGGGGAGTATTATACTGTGTGGAAGCTCTGGGAAATATACTGTGTAGGGCCACTGTGGGGCATTATACTGTGGTGGGGCTGGGTCTGGGGAACATATTATACTGTGTGGCACCACTGTGGGGCATTTTACTGTGGTAGGTGGGCACCTGGGAGCATATCATACTGTATGAGGCGAATGTGGGGCATTATATTCTGTGTGGGGGCTTTGGGGAGCATATTATATTGTGTGGGGCACTGTACGATTGCTCAGGGGAAAGAGTTATACTGTGCTGGGCTGCTGTGGAGCATTATATACCATGTGGAGCATTATACTGTGGAGGGGCTCAAAATTCCTGATGGCAGCTCTGTGTGCTATGCCTGTCAGCACATATGCAAAATTTCAGTGAAGGAGCCATGGTGTAGGCCATTAATAGAAAGCTGTTGGGTGGGTCCCCTGAACAAGTTCCTCTGGTGGGCCTTAGGCCCTTCAGTCCGACACTGACAATAAATAAAGTAAAAGTTCACCCATACAAATCAATAATTATGATCATGTGTAATATAACAGTTGATCATGTAACATGTCATGAATTCATATAGTGGCAGGAAATTCATTTTAGAAATTCATAATTTTAGTTGAAAAACATGATTGCAGACAAAAACACATAAAATAAAATCACATGTATCACAGCCCAAGTGTGTTATTCAGCAATCGTGATAGAATTCAACAATAATATATGAAAAATTTAACAGAGAGTTTGTAAGTCAGAGAGATTTGCCCATTCTTCTGGGATGCTGGGAGATCACCCCTTTTGTGGCTGTTCTGACTCAATAGCTTGGCTGCAAGTGTGAGGTTGTGAGAGTGTCCTGTAGTCTCTATGCTAACCAGCAATTTACACCAAGATATTTATCAGATAGTGTTCAACTCAACTGAGGAGGCGTAGATAAGATTCCAGATGCTTTAATCCAAGTAAATCTTGTAGAACCTCATACAGCAGTAGGTGAAAAATGATGAAATACCAGGAGCTGAGCAGACATGTTGCTTACAAAGAAGTGAAACTAAACTGAGGGGGAGAGAGGAGGAGCTACAGCATCACAGCTAAGGATACAGAGAGAGAAAAGGGACAAACTACAAAGACAAACAGTATCACAGATACATGTCAGTGAATTAAACCAAGTCCTGGGACATGACACTCCCCGCCTGAAATCTTTAGATTTCAATTAAAACAAACATTAAATGTCCTGAGATGTCCATAAAGTCCTCTTCAAACCTGAAAAACAAAAAAGAAACATGCACAACAAACCATAATCAACAGTTAGTCCAAATAAACCAATCTTCAGGTCGGGAAGCCGCAATTTGCCAACACCTCCACCGACCCACACTGTAATCCACAAGAACACGGTTTTAGTTCATGGAAGGAAGCTCCCCGCCATGAGCTGTGAATGGTGTCCTTATCTTCTTTTATGTGACATCTCCTCTTGGAAGAAGAAGCACCAGTTCATTAATTGGGCGGAAGAAAACTCGCACTGAGCCTCCCTTGGTTACCTTGACCTCCACTTTCCGAGTCTTCCCATCATCACTAGGGACAACTTTAGTGATGAGACCCATAGGCCATTCATTCCGATGGACTTCTTTATCCCTTAGAAGGACGAGGTCACCCACCTGGAGATTAGGTTTTGAGGTCTGCCATTTGTGACGGCTCTGTAGCATGTGGAGGTACTCTGTTTTCCAGCGGTGCCAGAACACATTGGACAGGTGTTGAACTTGTTTCCATTGGCGTCTGTAAATGTCACTGTGATCTAAGGTACGTGGAGAGGTAGCAGCAGTACCAATTTTCTGAGTAAGAAGCGTTGCTGGGGTTAAGATAATTGGAGATTCAGGGTCTGAAGATACTGGGACAAGTGGCCTTGCATTGATTATCGCAGACACTTCAGCAAGAAAGGTTATTAACGTCTCATGGGTAAGCAGTGTCGACTTGTGGTCCATCAACATAGAGTCAAGGATTCTGCGTGTGATCCCAATCATACGTTCCCAGGAACCTCCCATATGGGATGAATGTGGAGGGTTAAACGTCCAAGTGCACCCATTGTTGGATAAGAAGTTGTCTAACTGCAGTTCTTTGCATGCTCCAACGAAGTTAGTGCCACAGTCAGACCTCAGTTGTTTCTCAGCAGGCAGTGGAGTGTCCCAGTCCATGTTCTCAGTGGTAAGCTGTCTTAGTAGTAGCTTGCCTTGAATGGTGATGGGAGCAATGAAACCAAGAGGATCATAAATGCTGTTCACAACAGATAAAACTCCTCGTTTGGTGAAAGGTTTGTCACAAGAAGACACTTGGAATGTGAACGTGTCTTGTTCAGTGTTCCATAGCAACCCTAGGCTGCATTGCATAGGAGGAGCATCAGAACTGAGATCAAGATCCTTCAAGTTGATTGCATGATCATCAGAGGGAAATGCCTTCATTACTTCCATATTGTTGGAGATGATCTTGTGAAGTCTGAGGTTAGCTACAGACAGCATTTCCTGTGTTCTAGAGAGGAGATCGATCACTTCTTCACTTGCAGGTAAGGATTTAAGACCATCATCAACATAGAAATTCCTCTCAACAAACTGACGAGCATCAGAGCCATACTCTTTCTCACCTTCATGGGCGGTCCTTCTCAGTCCATAGATCGCTACTGCAGGAGATGGGCTATTGCCAAAGACATGTACCTTCATCCGGTAATCTATGACTTCATTGTTGACATCATTGTCCTTATGCCATAGGAACCTGAGATAGTTTCTGTCATCATCCTTAACAATGAAGCAATGAAACATCTGTTGGATGTCGGCCATCACTGCAACTGGTTCCTGTCTGAAACGGATTAAGACTCCTATGAGGCTGTTGTTTAGGTTAGGACCAGTGAGGAGCAGGTTGTTGAGAGAGACGCCTTCATACTGAGCACTAGAATCGAACACGACCCTGATTTGGTCAGGTTTGCGAGGGTGATACACGCCAAATGATGGAAGATACCAGCATTCTTCTCCTTCCTTTAGTGGAGGTGCAGGTTCTGCATGATCTCTCTCAAATACCTTCTGCATGAAACCTACAAAGTGTTTCTCCATCTCTGGTTTCCTCTTGAGGGTACGTTTTAAAGAGGAAAATCTAGAAACTGCTTGCTTCAGATTGTTTGGTAGTTTTGATCTCGGGGAGCGGAAAGGTAAAGGTGCTACCCAGCTGTTGGAATCATCTTGAATGAATTCCTTGTCCATAAGTTTGAGAAATTCTTTATCAGCTATAGCCGGTGCCAGCTTGTTGTCATCACTTGTTGTATTGAACACTGTTAATCCAAGGATGTCGTCCCCAGGCAGGAAAGTATTCACGTTGTCTCGGTGATTATGCAGCCACTTACTGTTGCTTATCTTCTCTTTCACTTGGAAGTGATGTGGACATGGCTGAAAACAAGTGCTGCGACCATTTGGTAACATATGCGTCTTAAATGAAGAAATATTGGTGGGCCTTTTCATCCTACCTATGCAGACGTTGCCAATGATAACCCATCCTAGATCGAGGCGCTGGGCAAATGGTGCATCATGTGGTCCATTAATTTGCTGGCGTATTTTGTGCAGTCTGAGAATGTCTCTACCTAGCAGAACTAGAATGTCTGCATTTTTGTCAAGGGATGGTATTTCACTGGCTATAGCCCTTAGATGAGGGTGCTGGAAAGCCGCCTCTGGTGTGGGTATCTCTTCTCTGTTTGATGGTATCTGGTTGCACTCAACAAGTGTGGGCAAAGGTATCTCCAAATTGCCCTTGAGAGAAGCTATTACAAGACCACTGGCCCTTCTTCCTGAAACCTCTGATATGCCACTACAAGTACCCAAGGTATATGGATAAGTATCACCCTTTAAGTTAAACAGATCAAAGAGTTCTGACCTTGCAAGTGAGTGGTTGCTCTGGTCGTCCAAGATGGCGTACACCCCCAGAGCCCTTTCTGGTTGGCCCTTGGGGTATATATTGACTAGGCATATCCTTGCACAGGACTTGTCACAAAGGTCTTCTCCGCAGACTTCTGTACATGAGGAAGATACTGTGGTAGTATTTGCTGCTTGATCTGTGTTCTCCCCGCCATGCTTAGTTGGGGAAGGGGAACCTCTAGGTGGTGTGGCACTAGGCTGGGATGGATGAAGAGCTTGTACATGGTTCTCACTGCCACACTCTATACACTTAATAGCAATTTTACAGTCTCTAGCAACATGTTCAGTAGAGGCACAACATTTGAAACATATCCCTAGTTTCTTTAGAAGCTCTTTACGTTCCTGGATTGGTTTCCTCCTGAAGCCAATACACTTCTTGAGGGGATGAGGCTTCTTGTGAATAGGACACAGACGGTTAGGATTTTCTACCTTTTCGTCTTGGTTGCTGTTGCAACTGCTTTCTTCTGGTGCTGATGTAGGTATAGGAAGAATATCAGTCTTTTTCACCGAAACTGGGCCTCTGCGGTTTCTGTAGTTAGAATGTGAGCTGTCATACTTAATAGGAGGTGAACCAGGAACACTGGGATCCCCATAGGAAAAGCTTGGGTCATTCTTGGATTCTGCAATGTTCTTGATAAACTCACAGAAGTAGGAAAATGGAGGAAAGGAGACTTGATTCTCATTTTTGTATCTTGACCCAACTGTGGTCCACCTTTCTTGAATATTATATGGCAACTTGGAGACTATCGGGTTTACCCCACGAGCAGTGTCCTGGTAACTGAGGCCCGGTAGGAGAGTGTCCGCCTTAGCCAGTAGGAGCTCCATGAGTAGGTCACTAAGTTCTTGAAATTTCTGATGATCCTTACCAGATATCTTTGGAAACCCTTGCAACCGTTTGAACAGAGCATTCTCTATTGCTTCAGGACTGCCATAGGTTTTCTCCAGTCTTTCCCAAGCAGCGGTAAGGCCTGCTATGGGGTTGTAAATGTGGACGGATCTGAGTCTTTTAGCACGTTCTGTGGACTGTGGGCCAAGCCACCGGATAAGCAAATCTAATTCTTCAGTTGCAGTAATGCCAAGGTCACTAATTGCAGTTTTGAAGGCACATTTCCAGCCTCTGTAGTTCTCAGGTTGGTCATCGAACCTTGTGAGTCCAGTCTTAGTAAGCTCACGGCGAACCATGTACCTTGCAAACTCTGACATGTCTGTTCTCTCTGACTTTAAATATTGAGTTGCTGGCTGAGTAGCGGTGATTACGTTGTTAGTGGGGTTCTGGTTAACAGAGGTAGGTAGTGTAGGGGCTGCGTAGGCATTCAGCCTAGGAGCTAGCTTAAAGTCCATAGGTTTAGCCACATATGGATGTGAGACTGGACGGTTGTTTGCAGTCTGGTGGTATGGTGTCACATTGGTGTTTACCTGAGTATCAGTATATTGCATTTGCTGAGGTGCAAGGCTTTGGGAATCCATGAAGGAAGAAGAAACTGGATGCTGGACAGGCAGGGCATTGTACTGACCTTGAATGCGGTGTGCTGCAGAAGATACTGTGCCCTGTTGCTCTGGAGAAATGTTGTCCCTGACAGGAACATTTGTGGCAAATAGGGATTCACTGCTTTGGCTTAGTACATAGTCTCTTGTGCGCTTAAGGGGATCCTCTGTTTCCACATCACACAAACTGGTGCTGTCTCTTTCACTTCCACTGATGGCTTGTTCTAAAATGCTTAACCTTGCCATGGCTGCAGCATGCTCATACTGTTTCTCTAGAGCCTCTAGTTCTGCCCTTTTTTTAGCTGCCTTAGCTTCCATCTCTGCTTTCTGTTGAGCTACCTTAGCTTCCATTTCTGCTTTCTGTTGAGCTACCTTAGCTTCCATCGCTGCTTTCTGTTGAGCTACCTTAGCTTCCATCTCTGCTTTCTGTTGTGCAAAGGCTGCCTGTATCTTAGTAGCTTCCGCCTCTGCACGTGCTTTTATAAGTTGCTCACTGAGTGTGGAAGATTTTGAGGAACGTGACTTAGATGTACGCTTTGAACACTTGGTAGACTCAGAAACATGGGATGCCATTTCCTGCAGTTGCGCAATTCTTGCCTCTGTCCTTAACTTAGTTTCATGTACTAAGCTTTCTCGTTCTGAATTGAGATGCTGGAAGCTTTGCAATTCAGCTAAAGAATCGTATGTATGAAGTTTTCTCAATATGCTTTCATACTCCTCAGCTTTCATTTTATAATGTCCATGCATAGCACAAAGCTGTCGCAGAGCTCCCTCTAGTGGTGATACATGGTATGCAGGCAAGCACATGGCAGATATCTTAGTCTGTATTTCCTGCCACCATTTTGAGAGTTCACAGGAAAGTTCATGCTTTAAACCTTCTAGATTGTCTCTAACCTTCCATGTAGGTTTAATCAAGTGTCTAGCCTTCTCACTGGGCTGCAGACTGAGGTCCATGCTACCTTGTGCTTCAGGGTGCCCTTCAGCCATGATGCAACACAAACAGGATAAATATAACTTTGCTGGAGTAAGATGGCTGCTTGCTAGAATCTTCTTATGCTGAGGGAGTCTGAGCTGCGAATGCAACTTACACAATGCTGATTCCTTCTGGCTTCAGGTAACTTGCTGTGACTGACTGTATGTCAGAAGTTGGTGAACTGTCTTACAGCCGTATCTGGCAGTCTTTATGCATCATTTTTCACTGTTCTGACTCAATAGCTTGGCTGCAAGTGTGAGGTTGTGAGAGTGTCCTGTAGTCTCTATGCTAACCAGCAATTTACACCAAGATATTTATCAGATAGTGTTCAACTCAACTGAGGAGGCGTAGATAAGATTCCAGATGCTTTAATCCAAGTAAATCCAAGTAAAGAGGAGGAGCTACAGCATCACAGCTAAGGATACAGAGAGAGAAAAGGGACAAACTACAAAGACAAACAGTATCACAGATACATGTCAGTGAATTAAACCAAGTCCTGGGACATGACAGTGGCAGCCCCCCAGACATTTTTGGAGCATTGGCAAATATGAGCTACTTCAAAATGTTAATGTTATTCTTTCACCTAATGTAATATCAGGCATAGATTTATAGAACCGGGAAGTATAATTGTTAAGGCAACTGTGTGACACTCAGCAAGTATAATGCATGGGTCCTATAAAGTCAAATGCTGTAGGACATGAGTAAGATCCTCTCTGGCATTCTCATACAGTTGCCTATATTGTTTAAAGATGACATTGCGATCAAGTCTGAATGAATACTGGACATACTGGTACAAAGTCTGTTTGGCAGAAATATGCAAATTTATTAACATGAAAATGGAAAAAGAAAAGAAATGTAGAAGTTAAACCTAGAACAGTGATTCCCAAACTTTCTAAAGACGGGACCCACTTTTGAACAAAATTTTGCCAGGGACCCCCCCCCCCCACACCTTCACCGTACTTAGTTGCATTTGAAAAATAAATGTCTCTACCTGTATTCTGCCTCTTATTCCACTGTATTCTTTATTTTATTGTGCCTATTAGCACTGTACTCTACCTTTTATTCTATTCTGAAACCAGGCAAAATTTGTGGGCCCCCCTCCTCCCCAATATATCCTACAGTTTCCTGTCCTGTGGCCCCCTTACAGTATAAAATACTTCACAGTGGCCCCACACAGTAAAATGCTCCCTAGGTTCTGCACACATTAGAATGCTCCACAATGTCTCCACACAGAATAATCCTCCATAGTGGCTCCACACAGTATAGTGCTCTACAGTGGCCCCACACAGTATAATTCTTCACGGTTTCTCCACACAGAATAATGCTCCAATGTAACCCCTCACGGTATAATATTCCACAGTGGCCCAACACAGTATAATGCTCCACTGTACTTCCCACAGTATAATGCTCCATAGTGGCCCCACACAGTATAATGCTCCACAGTAGCCCCACACAGTGTAATGCTCCACAAAGGCCCCATAAAGTATAATGAATTGGATTTCTTCATAGAGCTAAACGAACCCCACGAGATTTGATTCAACGAATTTGTGTGGTTCGACCCCCAATCTCCCCCCACGGTTCATTTTGTGGCCCATGGGAAGTGAAGAAAAATAACAAACACTTATACTCACCTTGCCGCACCTTTCCTGGGCATCATATCGGCGGCCTGAGGTCACTCCTCATCCTCTTCAGGCCCCTTGTGATGTCACGCACCCCAGGGTTTTTTCACTGAGGCTTGTGATTGCGCCTCTGTGGTTACATGGGGAACATTGACGCCATGATGCACTGACCCAGCATTTTGACATCACAGGCCTCAGTGGTGACCCCTGGGGCACATAACATCAGTCAGAGGCCTGAAGAGGATGCATGAAGCTGGATGCCAGGATAGGTGAGTATAAGTGTTTGTTATTTTTCTCCCCAGACCCACCGCTGAAGGCTGCGCAGTGCTGCTTTACTGATCTATATCATCCATATCAGGACTGTAGCATAGTGCTGCACAGCCTAATTACTACTGATGGCTCGCAAACCCAGGGGGAGGCCACTGCCCTAGTATATACCAACAATGTTTGATCAGTGGGATTTGACCACTGAATTATTTGGGTATCACAAATATGGTGGTTATGAGTTCGTTTTAAATTTTCTTCATTATTTCATACAACAAAGATTGGTATTACAGCTGAAGTAATATCAGGTGTGAATGTGAATTAAACATAATGTCACTGCATAAATCCAGTCTTTTCATAATTTCATGATATTAAAGAAACTATTGATGTGAAGCTTATATTATAATAAAAAATGAAGTGTACTTAATTTTTTATCTTTTTGATTTATAGGTTGGATACATTTGATGAACTTGGACCTTTTGATTTTAAAACACCTCCTTCTTGGTCAAATAAAAAGTACCTGGGTAGTATTTTATTTTAGTTCTACAATGTTAACCCCTTAAAGACAAAGACAGTGCTCTATCTGTTTGTTTAACATGACAAATGTTCACTCAATATGATCTGCTATTTGTTAAGCCATTGCTTTGCAGTGATAGCCAAGCTTGGCAAATAGTGAAGGCATGCTATGATAAGTCCATTGTACACTGCACCAATCAAGCTGCCACCTGCTACATCTGTAGATAAGGATCTGCTTTTCATAGACCAACAGTACTTCTAATACATGTGTTGAATCCTTAATATAAAATGCGCATATACAGTATGTGTGTGCTCAGCTTGCTTCAGTTTGCTTGTGTGAATAGAATGATCTTCATGAACATGTTTAACCCCTTCCCGCCGGAGGCATTTTTCGATTTTAAATTTTCATTTTTGACTCCTTACCTTCCAAACCCCATAACTTTTTTATTTTTCTGTTCACAGAGCTATGTTAGTTAATGTTTGCAGGACAAATTTTTCTTCATAATCGTACCATTTATTATTCTGTACAATGTACTGGAAAGCTGGAAAAAATTCAGAATGGGGTAGAATTGGAGAAAAGGTGCATTTGTGCGACGTTACATTCTTACCGGCTTCATTTTGACTGCATTCACTGTGCAGCCAAATGAAATGTCACCTGTATTTTATGTTTTGGTAAAATTTCAGGGGTACGAAATATATATAGTTTTATTTACAATTGAATCCCTTAAAAAATCCAAAACTTTGCAAAATAAAATATTTTTTAAAGTCGCCATATTCTGACACTCGTAACTTTTTTATATTTCCATGTACAGGGATGCACAGGGTGTCTTTTTTTGCAAGGCCAGGTGTACCTTTTAGTTACACCATTTTGGAGAATGTCTATTACTTTGATCACTTTTTATTAAAATTTTTATCAAAGGTAAAACAGCAAAAAAAAAACCACAATTTGGTACTTTTTATTTTTTTTTTTCCTGCTACGGCGTTCATCATACGGGAAAAATATTTTTATAAGTCTGTAGACCAAGTGATTTCAGACACAGGTATACCTAATATGTATGTGTTTCACAGTAATTTTTTAATTTTATATGTATACTAGGGAAGGGGGGGTGATTGAAGTTTTTAATACTTTTTAATTTTTTTTACCTATTTTTTCTTTTTTTTTAGTACTGTAATTATTATTATTATTATTATTATTATATTTTTTCTTTTATTTTAATACTGGGTCTTGAGCCCTAGGGGATCTGATCACTAATGCAATGCATTACAATGCTGATGCATTACAAAATACCGGTACTTCTATTAAAGGCTGCATAGAGCAGTCTGCAATAGAAGTATATGCCAGACAAGCCTGGTAGCCTTCAATACGCTCCTGGCTGTCATGGCTATGGACAGCCTCTGTCTGAAAACATCCAGTCTACAAGCATATAAAAATATTTTTCCCATACAGCCAAAGACATAGTGGGGAAAAAAAATCAAAAGCGCCAAGTTACGTTTTTTTTCGCCTTTTTACTTTCCATAAAATTTGAATAAAACATGAACAAGCCATTAGATATTCCCCAAAATGGTATTACTAAAAAGTACATTTGGCCCAGTAATACATGGAAATATAAAAAAGTTATGGGTGTCAGAATATGGTTATTCCAAGAAACATTTTTTGCAAAGTTTTGGATTTTTTTCTAAGGTATTGAAACTTCAAAAATATATATATAAATTTGGTATCCCCTGAAATGTAACAACCCATAGAACACAGGTGACATGTCATTTTCCCTGTACAGCGAATGCTGTAAAAACAAAGCCTGTAAGAAAGTCGCACAAATGCAGTTTTTCTCCAATTCCACTCCATTCTGAATTTTTTTCCAGCTTCCCAGTTCATCATATGGAATATTAAATGGTACCATTACAAAGTGCAATTTGTCCCACAAACATTAAGCCCTCATATGGCTCTGTAAATGGAAAAATAACAAAGTTATGGTGTTTGGAAGGCAGTGGGGGGGGGGGGTCAAAAATGAAATTCAAAAAATTCCTGCAACAGGAAGAGGTTAAAGGAATTGGCCCACTAAAACATTCATCACTTATCCACAGGATAGGTGATAAATGTATTATCACTGTGGGTCCCACTGTTGGGATCACCCCCAACCACTAGAATGGGGATTCTGTGCCCCTGTCCTGGAGTAATTTAAAAAGACTAGTGGTCACACAAGCTCACTATACCTTGAGCTATCTCCATCAATCCCATAGACATAAAGTAACAGTGTAAATGAACTGTTGACAGGAAGGGTTTTTGATTTATGATGCTACATCAGGCATCCATTATTGTGTTCTGGAGTTGTGCTGCCTGGCCTGCATGATGCGACAGTTTACTTCCGGTGCCTATAAGACACATGTGGCGTATTCACTTTTCACTCACTTGGAGCCATTTTTTACTCACTTGGAGCCACATCCTATGTGCATGTGAGGTAATTCATTTAAATATACTGTGCCCTTTGTATTGTATTGGTTATGTATGTCTATTTAAAGCTACCTAGAAGTGGGCAAGTGTGTCTAGGTGTTTTAACTTGTTGGTTCATCTATTTATGTATATACGTTTTGTCAGTTTGTTTCTTTTTTGTTTTGTTGAAAAAACTTTAATAAAAATTACTTGATATAAAAAAATATCCAAAGTTTTGCAAATATGTTTCATAGTGGTTCTTGCTTTGAATTAGCTTCTCAGAAGATGATTGTATAACTTCCAGTCTGTCAATAAGAAGTAACTTTTTAACTTAATTTGTTAATTGAGAATTTACTGTACAATAATGCAATGACAGTGAGTATAACACTGGTAATAATTGGTTTTAGGGACAAGTTACCTAGAATTGTGCTGTGCTCTATTATTTAAATGAATATGAATATTAATCTCATGACATTTATTTTGAATTCTTAAATATAATTATCTCTCTTTTTAACTGCAGCAAATTTAATTTCCCTGGAAACCACATTTCTGGTTAGCAGCATCCTATTTGTTTTGATTGTGGAGGAATGGATCTGGGACTATGGCTGCACAGTAACCACGATTCATATCACAGTGGCATCACTGGGTAAGTCGTACTCAGATTTTGGAAAATACTAAACTTATCACTGAAGTAACAAATTTAAAG
Source organism: Leptodactylus fallax (assembly GCA_947044405.1). Lineage (NCBI taxonomy): Eukaryota > Metazoa > Chordata > Amphibia > Anura > Leptodactylidae > Leptodactylus > Leptodactylus fallax. The sequence goes on from CAMRHE010000182.1 coordinate 828,586, forward strand.
AGATAAATTCAAAATCATAAAAGGCTTCATAAACTAAAAGACATCAGCCTTATTCACATACTGCAGAGGTGGACAAAATACCTATAGATGTGTCTACCCTTAAAGGGGTATTCCCACGAACATAACCATTTTAAAATTTGTAGATAAATAAAAGTTAAACATTTTTACAACTATAAGTAATTTAACATTTTGCAGAATTTTAAAGATTTTCTCTAAATATCTTCTGGTCACAGTCTTGTTGTCTTGATCGGTTGCCAATGGATGTGACCATGAATACAGGACCTATCTAAGGTCAGAAAATCAGCTATGATTTCCTTTTTGTGGCTGGAATATCTTCTCATATATGTAGTGTTCCTGCCTGATAACCCAGCTACAATAAGAAAATCATGGCTGGGTTTTTGACAAGTCCCAGACCATATAAAGTTTCAGCATTTGTGGTCGTATTCATTGGCAACTGATCAAGACAACAGACTGTCACCACTAAGATGGTTAGAGAAAATCTTTAAAACTCTGCAGAATTTTTAACTACTTATATCTGCAAAATGTTAACGTTTAATTATCTACAAATATAGATATGATTATATTCATGGGAATACCCCTTTAACTTAGCTCTAATTCAATTAACCTCTTCCTGCCTAATGAAGTATTCACGAGCTGAGAGAGTGCCATTGGGAATGGGTGTTAACTGACACCCCCCTGGATAACACCCATGATCAGAGCACCATTCACAGGTGTTAACCATTCAATGCCACGGACAAACAAAAGAAAGAGTATATAAAAACCCCCAAAGTGCCCTTTTCCCATAAAATATTCATTATATATAAATAAAAAAGTACATATTTGGAATTGCCATGTCTGTAACAACCTGTACAACAAAACTTAAACACACAAGGAATAGTTTAAATGGTCCAAAATTGTGCAATTAAAAAATGCATGTCATCCCACAAAAAACAAATCCTCATCACCAGAAAAATAAGAAAAATTACAGCTTGTACAATGCAACAGCAAAAATCATAAAAATCGGCACATCTGTATAGCAAATCTGCCTGTGGTAGGAAAGGAAATGTGTAAGCTGTGTAAGTGTACATCTGGGTACACTCCAGGTTAGAGATTATGAAGGAAAAGACACCAGAAGTGTCCCCCAGAGTGATCCCCCCCATCATAGGAGCTACTGCAAAAATAGTGAGAAATTTGGCGTACAGCTTACATATTTATTTTTTACCATCCACTGTGCATTCAGATTTGCAAAAAACTAATGTTCACTTCCTCCTTAAATAAATTCTTTGAGGGGTGCAGTTTTCAAAATGGGGTCACTTTCTGGGGGATTCCACTTTACTGGCACCACAAACATGACATGGTATTCAAAAACCATACATCTAAAACTGTACTCTATAGGCCGAACAGCTCTTCTTTTCCACTTTGCCATACCACTTTTGCAAAGCTCCTGAAATGCCAGTAAAGTGAAACTCCCTGGCACGTGACCCTATTTTGAAAACTGCACCCCTCAAGTAATATATCCAGGGATGCCCAGCTTGTATTAGAGATCAACATTCCAAAAGCAGTTGTGCGCAGAATAACCCACTTAACTGTTTTTAGAGTGGGACACAAGCTAGGAATATATTGAGCACTAAATGGCATATCACTGGTAAAATAGCAACACTGAAGGGTTAAAATTCCTTAAGGGGCCTACCTTACTAGCTGGGAAAAGGAACTCAAAATCACTTTGGAAGATAACGAAGTTAAAACAGTCTTACGCTCATCTCACGGTTTCTCCGCCTGTATACGGATGAAGGAAAGTCACTACAAGCTCCTCTCCAGGTGGTACAGAACGCCAGAGTGGCTATTTAACAAACACCTATCCACAGAAGACACATGCTGGCGTTGCTTCGCCCACCCAGGAACGTATCTACATCTATGGTGGACCTGTCCTATCATTAAACCTTATTGGTCAGAAATACAGGATTGTATGAGAAGAGTTCTGAACTCCGCAATAACCCTCACGCCGACAATTATATTCCTAGCCCTCCCCGCAGAAAATTACAAGCCCAACAGAGATCGTCTAGCAACACATCTTATCTCAGTAGCAAAATTATTAATCCCTCAATTTTGGCTCCAGACCACTGAGCCACCCATCTCACTGTGGAGGACTAAGGTCCAGGAAATTGTTTGAGGAACTCATGAGCTGGAAAAACAGGATTCATGATCGCTTCTTAAAAGTTTGGACCCCATGGATACATCACATCAAACCCCAAAAAACATAGGCCACTCAGCTGTCGCAGGAACAACACTCAGACACACCTGAAGATGCCAAGAACTAATCCACTCTGGACCCTCGCCCCCCCCCCCTTCTCTCTTCCCTCTCTCTATACACCTCTCAGCACCTTCCACACTTCTCAGCAGACACTCCCTCTACATGCACCTCCCCCAGCCCCCCCACATTTCACATCCTTTCATCAGGAACCCCTATTCATCCCTCTACTAACAAGGCCCTACGTACCTCACCGAGGTCCCAAGCTTTACCAAGCTTACCTATTCTAGATTTAAGAGCAACAATAGGAATTGAAAACTCTATGTAGCTCCACCCAGGCTTAAAGCTGGGAATGTAAGAACAAGCACCTCTATGTTACATGCAATATCACCTGTAAGCAATGTTTAATTTGAAACACTGGGACATAGAACAAGCATTGCCTGTAGATGAATGTATTAGTTAGACTGTGTTATTTCTATTGTTACTGTAAAAACCAATAAAAAACTTTGAATCAAAAAAAAAAAAAAATTCCTTAAGGGGCGTAGTTTACAAAATGGGATCTCTTCTTAGGGAATTCCATTTTACTGGCACCTCTGGGACTCTGCAAAAGCAACATGGTGTCCAAAAACCAGTCCCAAATCTACACTCCAAAAGCCAAAAAGGGTGGTGCTTCTTCCTTTGCTAGCCCTATGGTGTACCCAAACAGCAATTTACAAATACACCTTTTTGAACCCGGGAGTGTGTCTTGGACTTGCACTGAAATGGCATATTTCTTTAAAATGTAATTTTCACTTTGTACATTATTTTTTGGGAAACCCTCTTTGACTCAAAATACTCAAAATTTGTAAAATACAGGCCCAATGTATTTTCAGGATCAGTCTTTTAATTTTACCTTAGAGCTTCAGCAATTGCCAACCAATGTAGTGTAAATGACCAAATTAGGCCTGAAATATGCATGATGCTCTTTCACTTCTGAGCCCTGTCATATTTTCATGCAAAGATTAGAGCCATATGTAAGGTGTTTCAAAAATTAAGAAACAGAGTGTAATAACTGGAGAGCTGACTTTTACATTGCCACAGACTGGGCATGACACATTGGACACCGAAGTAGCATATATCTGGGAAAATTTCAATTTTCATTTTGCACCATTCATTGCACATTTCTTTTTGGAAGCCATTTCTGGGTTTAAAAATAATCATTACACCCATTCATATTTTTTTGAGGGGTGCAGTTTGCAAAATGAGGTCACTTTGTACTTCCGACTGCAATGGCACACTTAGGGGGTCTGCAAATTTCATGGCAGCTGAAAATGATTCTGCCATCCAAAAGCTTAATGATGCACTTCCCCTTCTGTGGCTTGCTGTGCGCCCAAACAACAGTTTTCATCCACATGTGGGGTGTTTCCATTCTCAGGAGAAATTGTGTATCAAATTATGGGGTGCATTTTTCCTTTATCCCCCTAAGAAAATGAGAAAATTTGGGCTAAAATGATACTTTATTGGGAACAAAATAATTTTTAATTTTTACCTCTCAAGGTTAGTAAAATCTGTGAAACAGCTGTGAGGTCAAAATGCTCATTATATCCCTTGATAAATTCTGTGTGTGGTTTCCAAAATGGGGTCACTTTTTGGGGGTTTCCATTCTACTGGTACTTTAGCGGCTCTGCGAATGCGACATGGCACCTGAAAACTATTTAAGCAAAATCTCCCCTCCAAAAGTCAAATAGCGCTCTTTCCATTCTGAGCCTTGCCATGTACCCATACAGCAATTTAAAACCACATATGGGATATTGCCATTTTCAGAAGAACTTGTATAATGCAAATTGACTGATTTATGGGGGGTCTAATATATAGGCTTTTTAAAATCTCCATCAGAACTGAAAAAATAAGCCTCCTAATGTCCAGAGATATAGAGTTTCCGTAGCAGCCAAAAACGCTGCATTTCCGCAACTTGGGGCCTTAATGCTAAGGTATGTCCATTTGGGATGGATATGCTGCAGACTCTCTGTTGTGAAATTCTGGGCATAAAATCTGCAGAATTTACTGTAGCAGGAAAGTAGAAGATATTTTTACCATCTTGTCCACATGCTATATAAAAACTGCTACAGATGGTGGATATAAATTGACCTGTACTGCAGATTTTTAATGCAGCTTGTCAATCTATTTTGTGGCTTCTTGCAGTAGATTACAGTCTTTCCAATGTGGGTGTATATATGTCACTGCATTAAATATGCACACTATCCAAATCCTAATCCATATCTTAACCAATATGGGCATACCCTAAAAGCATGATGAGAGATTCCAAACATGTACTGTAAATTTAGAGAAGTCTGTTACAAAATGACACATTACCATAGAGCAGGGGTGTCAAACTCATTTTCACCGGGGGCCACTTCAGCCTCACGGGGTACCTTGAAGGGCCAAGATTATTTTACACGTGTATAAAAGTAACTTCTCCTTAACAGTTAAGCGAGCTATTAAGGAGTAGTTACATTTGTACATTACTACTGTTACAATCAGCCCTTTGAGGAAGAACATAATGTATTGTTAAAACCTAAGACATTGGCATGTTACATACTATCCACATCAAAAATTAAGCAAAATACAAATACCGTTTACCCCTGCAAACGGTATTATGCTCCATAGTGGCCCCTGCACATTGTATTATGCTCCACAGTGGCCCTTGCACACGGTATTATGCTCCATAGTGGCCCCTGCACATGGTATTATGTCCCATAGTGACCCCCCACCCATGAACTATTATTATACTCTGGGGTCTTTTCAGACCCCAGAGTATAATGATCGGAGACCCAGGTGGTAACAAACATAAAAACCAGTATAACTTACCTGGGCTCCGGTGCGCTCCCTGCTTTCGGCCTTCTTCAATGTCGCACAGACCGGCGTCGCGACATAATGACGTCGGCCTGGCTCACGTCACGCCTGGGACGTCACCAAAGAAGGCCGAAGCCTGCTGGGAGTAACATCGGATCGCCAGAGAGGTGAGTAACAAAGGTTTTTATGTTTATCACCTCCCCTGGGTCTCCGATTATTATACTCCGGGGTCTCAGACCCCGGAGTATAATAATAGTAGTATTTGATGGGGTTCGCCGGCCGCGGCCTCACTTACCTTCCCCTCTCCTGCACACAGCCGCTTCTGCGTCCCATAGCACAAGGGAAAGCGGGGGCGGCCACGACCAGCAGCGGGGATTGATAAGTAAATAGGCCGTTACGTGTCGGGGATACTCCAGCAGGTTACGGCCTATTTATATATATAAAAAAACTTATCCTCACCTACCTCCGATGCCTTGATGCAGCCGCCGCCTCCTCTTCTTGTCCGCAATGTCTGCGTGTCAGTGTAGGAGGCAAGATGACGTCATTGTATCGCCGCCTGCGCTGACATGCAGAGGTCTCGTAAACCAGCACAGGACAGGTATCGCGCAGCTTTTTTTTTTTTTTTTTTTTAAGCAGCCTGTCCTGGGCTGGTTTACATTAAATAGACAATAAAAAATGTCGCCCCCAAACAGTGAAGGGCCAGATAAGTGCCAGGCCGGATAACAGAAGGCAGCGGGCCGGATTCGGCCTGCGGGCCTTGTGTTTGACACCCGTGCCATAGAGAAAATGATAAATATATTGTAATGATATCTGCTGAAGTTCAGAGGTTTATTGAATATTACCAGTGAGTGAACTCATTTCATGCTCTAGTTAACCATTTTAACAATAAGCCAGCAGAGTCCAATACAAGTTAGAATTTCAATTCCCACTTTACAGCTGACCTTATTCTTGAATGCACAAGTTAATTAAAACCTGAGCGTAACTGTGAGACCCAAATTGAACAATGGATTTTCCATTTCTTTTCCTGTAGTTAATATGGAATTCCCTGTTATGACACACTGGTGGATCTCTATAGGTAAATACATAGTTCTTATTGACGTACAGTATCATTTTAGAATAAGCAACTGTGTGTGAAATTCAGTAATGAAAGTGTTAGTATTTCTGACAATGCCAAAGCTCTAGTCACACTTTGTTTTTTGCCTTCCATCAGAAATATATGTCATGTCAAGTATACTTCCAAAGCTTTTGGTGGCAAGTGTCCCCTACTGACTCCCCACAGATATATGTACAATTGTGCTAAAAAGTTTACATACCCTGGCAGATTTTTTGTTTTTTTGGCCTTTTTTCAGAGAATATGAATGATAACACAAAAACTTTTTTCTCCACTCATGGTTAGTGGTTGGTTGAAGCCATTTATTGTCAAACTTCTGTGTTTTCTCTTTTTAAATCATAATGACAACCAAAAACATCAAAATGACCCTGTTCAAAAGTTCACATACCCCAGTCCTTAATACCGTGTATTGCTCCCTCTAACATCAATGACTGCTTGAAGTCTTTTGTGGTAGTTGTGGATGAGGCTCTTTATTTTCTCAAATGGTAAAACTGCCCATTCTTCTTGGCAAAAAATCTCCAGTTCCTGTAAATTCCTGGGCTGTCTTGCATTTACTACGCGCTTGAGATCTCCCCAGAGTGGCTCAATGATATTGAGGTCAGGAGACTGAGATGGCCACTTCAGAACCTTCACTTCCTTCTGCTGTAGCCAATGACAGGTCGACTTGGCCTTGTGTTTTGGATCGTTGTCATGTTGGAACGTCCAAGTACGTCCCATACGCAGCTTCCTGGCTGATGAGTGCAAATTTGTCTCCAGTATTTGCTGATAACGTGCTGCATTCATCTTTCCTTCAACTTTGACCAAGTTTCCTGTTCCTTTGAAGCTCACACATCCCCACATCATCAGTGATCCACCTCCGTGCTTTACAGTAGGAATGGTGTTCCTTTCATCATAGGCCTTGTTGACACCTCTCCAAATGTAACGTTCATGGTTGTAGCCAAGAAGTTCGATTTCTGTCTCATCACTCCAAATTACCTTGTTCCAGAAGTTTTGAGGCTTGTCTCTGTGCTGTTTGGCATATTGAAGGCGATATTCTTTGTGGCATTTGCGCAGTAATGGCTTTCTTCTGGCAACTCGACCATGCAGCCCATTTTTCTTCAAGTGCCTCCTTATTGTTCATCTTGAAACAGCCACACTGATAGTTTTCAGAGAGTCCTGTATTTCAGCTGATGTTATATGTGGGTTTTTCTTTGCATCCTGAACAATTTTCCGGACAGTTGTGGACGAAATTTTGGTTGTTCTACCTGACCGTGGTTTGGTTTCTGGGCATGTTATCAGGCCAAAATCACCAGGGTATGTGAACTTTTGAACAGGGTCATTTTGATGTTTTTGGTTGTCATTATGATTTAAAAAGAGAAAACACAGAAGTTTGACAATAAATGGATTCAGCCAACCACTAACCATGAGTGGAGAAAAAGATTTTGTGTTATCATTCATATTCTCTGAAAAAAAGTAAAAAAAACAAAAATCTGCTGGGGTATGTAAACTTTTTAGCACAACTGTATATATATATACAGTATATATATATAGTGATATGATATATGTTGGCACTATAGAAATCTAATTTTATTATTATTATTAAGATAACTCTCACTTCATGATATATATCACCATCTAGTATTAATTATTGACAGTCTGTAATATATTATACTGCGTATTCATTCTTCTTTCTCTCTCCAGATATACTGTACATACATTTCTTGGCCATCTAACTTATCTCTAAACAAAATGTTCTTTTTCTTGTCTATATTTAGGCATTGGGTTGACCACAATGATTTGTGGAGGACAAATCCTGGCCTATCTTCTGTATAAGAATAACTTTATCTATCCGGACCTGGATGATTTTTGAGATAATTTTCCTGGTGCAAAAATTATTTTAAATGAATAAAGCGCTGTTATTTAGGTTTAGCTGTCTTGTATATAATTTGTTTTCTGTGCTTTTTAAATAAAACATATAGCCTTTCTAAATGTATCTTCAAGAGGACATGCTGTACAGCATATACATTATAAGAAACATTTTTTTAAATCTTTTATCTTTTATGATTCTAAGTACTACTGGTGCGAGACTGCCATCAGTACTATTTTTTATCAATTGTTTTTGGGACAGCAATTTACTGGTGGACAGTCTCTGCCCCAGCCTGACACCAAGTGTCTCGTTGAAATTGTAAAATGAAGTGACATCTCAAGTAGAGAACAAACAAGTGTAAGAATAAGAAACAAATGACTATATACATTTATGTTAGATATTGGGTAGGACAACAAGAGGCCTTTTACTGATGCTCCTTCTCTGTTTCAAAGGCCATTCAGGTTTATTTGCCTGTCCTCTTATGGCCTAACAGTTGATCTAATGATATGACTAACAATAGTCTAGACCTCTATACTGTAAACCATAGGCATCTGTTAGAATTATGGAACAGGAAAAGTCAGCAAAGGTTTTAGACTTTTGACTATCATAAATAAAACCATTTTATGTTCGTGGCTGAAAGTCTTTCCTTATGTCCTAACACCTTTAATTCTACACATTTAATTATTAAATGCTAACATCTATTTCTCCTGACTATTTATACAATTGCATGTTCATTCTGCATGTGCAGGAGCTTTCAGTGGGAAGAGTAGAGTAAGCTACTGCCAGAAACCTTTGTGAGGGTGGGTTCACACTTGCGCCAGAGTCCGTCCACCGCAAATCCGACTGAAAATCTCGGGAAACTGTATAGGGACTGGATAGCGAAAGGTTAGCGACGCATTGCTTAAAAACCCATTCATTTAAATGGGTTTTGTAAAGCAATGCGCAGGTGTGCGCTTACACCCTCTGCACCGCGAATCCAGTTTTTTTCACTGGAAACAAAGTCGGACATGCAGGACTTTGTTTCCAGCGAAAAAAACTGGATTCGAGGCGCAGAGGGCGTAAGTGCACACCCACGCATTGCATCGCTAACCTTTCGCTATCCAGTCCCTATACAGTTTCCTGAGATTTTCAGTCGGATTCGTGGCGGACGGACTCCGACGCAAGTGTGAACCCACCCTCAGTAGGTTATCTCCTGTAGAACAAAGGATCAAAACATGACAAAATTCTTCAAGTTGTTTCTTTCTTCCACCAGCTTTCAGGGGACTCTCCATACTGTAAGTTAGCTGCTCTTCCTGACTTATTTTTGTGTATTGGAGCCTTTAGGACAACTCTTCCACACTGATTGTCTATATACAATATCCATGACACATTACAGGGTAGATCTCTAATATTTAATTAACTATAAACAGGATTCCACAACCTCATTTATTTTTCTGTTTCTTTACTTAAGTTAAAGGAATTTTAATATCTTGCAGCTATCTATATAAGGTCCAAGAATTTCATTATATATGTTGATCTTGACTGAGCAAGGGTTTGTGTAAAAGTAACTTTATCAGTGAGCCTCACTGTCTGTCAGTGAATTTCGCAACAGTATGAATGGGTACTATGTTTCCGTTAGGGGGAGGTGTTCAACAAGCCATTTTGCCTTGAATATGACGATTAGATACTGTAAAAGTGACAGGGCAGCAAACTGAATGTTTGCTATTGGCTAAATTTACCTTACTGTAGCTATCAGAGTCTTTGCTTGAATAACATAATTTGTAAATACAGTAAGGAAAGGAGAAGCCCCATAGGAGTCCCAGCTACAGTTGAAAACAGGCTCCATTAATCACTGGCAAAGCTGATCTACCTGCAGCTCTTCTACTTCGGGAGACACATGGCAATTATGTGACCACTGGTTCAAATAGAGGCAGCAGCTCTGCTGATTCCTCTGTTGACTACATAGCACTTATTCAGTGCTACACACGTGGACAAAATTGTGGGTACCCCTCGTTTAATGAAAGAAAAACCCACAATGGTCACAGAAATAACTTGAATCTGACAAAAGTAATAATATATAAAAATTCTATGAAAATGAACAAATGAAAGTCAGACATTGCTTTTCAACCATACTTCAACAGAATTTTTCAAAAAAGAAAACTCATGAAACAGGCCTGGACAGAAATGATGGCACCCTTAACTTAATATTTTGTTGCAGAACCTTTTAAGGCAATCACTGCAATCAAACGATTCCTGTAACTGTCAATGAGACTTCTGCACCTCTCAACAGGTATTTTGGCCACTCCTCATGAGTAAACTGCTCCAGTTGTCTCTGGTTTGAAGGGTGCCTTTTCCAGATGGCATGTTTCAGCTCCTTCCAAAGATGCTCAATAGGATTTAGGTCAGGGCTCGTGGAAGGCCACTTCAGAATAGTCCAATGTTTTCCTCTTAGCCATTCTTGGGTGTTTTAGCTGTGTGTTTTGGGTCATTATCCTGTTGCTAGACCCATGACCTGCAACTGAAACCAAGCTTTCTGACACTGGGCAGCACATTTCTCTCTAGAATCCCTTGATAGTCTTGAGATTTCATTGTACCCTGCACAGATTCAAGACACCCTGTGCCAGATGCAGCAAACCAGCCCCAGAACATAACAGAGCCTCCTCCATGTTTTACAGTAGGGACAATGTTCTTTTCAAGATACGCTTCATTTTCATTTTCAGGGCACAGCGTCATCATCCCTCCCAGCACCGTCTCTGTCTTCTCTTCCTGATGCCTTCGTTGTGTTTCTCCTCCTCTTCTCTGCGTCAGCAGCTCGACGAGCGCCACTTTGGGAATCAAAATTCCGCGCATGTGCAGTCGGCTCTACCACTTTGGGTTCGGGCAGAGCCGACTGCGCATGCTCTGTCGGCCATTTTGTGGTGGTCTATTGTGTAGTTCTATGGAGTACTGAGCTCCTGAGCATGCTCAGTATGCTTAGTACTCCATAGAACTACACAAGCATACTGTGCAGGCACAGTATGGTCGTGTAAGAGACCACCGCAAAATGGCCGATGGAGCATGCACAGTTGGCTTTTTTCCGAACCCGAAGTGGCAGAGCCGACTGCGCATGCGCAGGATTTTGATTCCCGAAGTGATGACAACGCTGTGCTCTAAGCACAGGGGGAATACCCCCAGTGCTCTCTGAGCATAATTAGCATAAAGACAAAAAGAGGAATAATTTGAAAATGGCAGTGAGGAAGAGCAAAATAAAGGTAAGAGATGAATATCCTGTATAATGGCTATTCCTAGGTGCTTTTAGTTTAAAACTTTTTTTTTTAATGATAGAATCTCTTTTAAGTAGCATAATAAGCATGTTCGAGGCTAGAGAAAATGGGGGGGATTCCGATTGTGCTAGAATAAGTAGAGTGGCACCTATTTACAGATGCTAAGAACTAGAGTTGGTGGAAGTGGTGAAAGGTCTTCTTTAACAAAAGTGCAGTGCTGTCCTGAACCACTTTAGAATCAGTGTAAGAAACATACTCAAGCATCACATAATGTTACAATGATAACTACCCCACTGCACGATACTATTAGGACACTAGTGATAAGGAGGCTTGGATAAATTTAAGATGTATATAGGTCTCATTTTTATTTCTGTAAGGTTCCATGATGCATTGTTTCTTACATATTTATCATTGTGGGAAGGCTACAGTTGTGTTATCCTCTTACTAACAACTACCGTGTTTCTTCGAAAATAAGACAAGGTCTTATAATATTTTTTTTCTCCAAAAAAAGGGCTAGGGCTTACTTTCAGGGCAGGGCTTATTTTTCAGGCACTGGAGCAAATCAGAATCTTTTCAGTTTCGCTCCAGACGAATCTTGTAAAATGGGTATGGTCAGGGTTACTAATGAAGTATCCCTAACTTACATTCACAGTTGATGGCGCAGTGTCAGTGGGTCTTAAACAAACTTACTGGCACTTTCTCTCTCTAAACACTTTGTGTGATAGTGGCACTGGCACCATGCCCTCTCTATCCTCTCCTTTACGCTAAGGGGAGGTGCTGTAGTGGAGTGGCTGCATCTTTTGGAACAAGCAGGGGTGGCGCCTGACGTCTGGTCACGTATGTGGCCAAGCCCTCAGCATAGTAGCGGCCGGGAAGCTGGACCCAGGAGGCGGCACTCGGAAGGCAGACTTGGGAAGCATGAGGCAGGGAGCTATGGTATGCCTATTCTCCATGTCTGTGACGTCAGTGACACAAACTAGCACTGGAGGAGCTGACTGTAACTAGGGCTTTTTTTGGAGTAGGGATTATATTTCAAGCCTACTCCAAAAACCCTGCAAAATCAGAAAGGGCTTATTTTCAGGGTAGAGATTATTTTTGGAGAAACAGGGTATGTAGGGAGAATAAATATACAGCTCACTAAGTTAACTGAGTCATTGATAGGGCAGCTATTTGATGTTAAAATGTAGAAAATATGCAGATAGAAGAAATAGAAGTAAGCACAAAGTCTGAACAATGTAAAAATATATAACATGTATGATATAAACATTGTGATAGGTGATATTTTAATGGAGTATTCCTTTATTTTTAGAGGTTTAAGAACATCCTTGTAAGAATACAGATGTATGATAGATATCTGTTCCAGTGATAATGCTCGAATATTCAAAATCCTCCCTTCTCTAAGCTTTACTAATGCTCTTATTTGCTTTACTTACTGTAAATCCACCATACCATGCAAAACACATTTCCTTATGCACAGCTGAAAAAAGGAATTTACAGATTAGGTTCTGCAAATTTTCACATTTTCTAGGACATTTAATGTATAGCAAACGTTGCTCATATTTTACTTTTTTATGCTGCAAACAACAACCATTTACTATATGTGCAATTATATGTGATACTACCATATGCTGTGGGGTTTACAGTATATTATGTGCATCATGAAATAAAAACAATTATTTGTACAGTTTGACTGCTCCATATGACTGCAGACAATAATAAGGTGATTTATGAAAATTAGCACAGTGGACTGCTGAGAGCAAAACACCAATAACATCAGGTAAGAATTAGAGATGGGCAAACCAATTTGTTACATGCCACGATCGTCCCGAATATTCCAAAGTGTTTGATTTTTAACAAATCACAATGGTGATTCGTCTCAAACAAACTAGAATAGCAGCAGCCAAATGTATTGTGCAGGAAGAATACAGAAGAGACATGTGTTTTTTGAGTCACTGTGATGTTCTGGCGCCACCTGACAGCCTCTCTGCTAATAGTGGTAGGTGGACACCTTACAGTGCTGATGTCATATACAACATATAAGATGCATTAAGCATGATCAGCAGGCATTGCAGTAATGGTGGATATACAGGTGGATCTGTGATTTATCTAACTGCATGATGCAGAGCACTAAGTTCAGAAAAGCTTGCAAATTGCAATCAAAAGAGCTAGAGAATCTTAGGATAAGACCGTTTAGTCTTTAGTCTTAGGATAAGACCGTTCAGATTTAATCAATTAAAGCCAAATTAGTGATAGAAATAATAGATATTAGGAGTGTGGCAGAATATCTGTGCTGTGTGAACCTGACAGCACAGCAGCCTGCACTAATACACAATAGAGGGCAATAGAGTAGTCCCATCTGTATACAGAGTGTGTATATATATATATATATATATATATATATATATATATACTGCCAGTCAATCCTGTTAGTGAAAAATCTTTTGTTAAACGGGTTTTCCGGGCAAAAAAATATATTTTTTTAAAAGGTCTGTTAGTGCTGTTAATGGTAATAATTAATAAGCACACCCATATACCTTTAGCAGTGTTTTGAGTGATTTCTGTTTTTCTCTGGGAGCTCCTGGCATCTTCTGCATTTGTTTACATGGTGTAGCTTCCTGCTGTGTTGCTTCCACACTACCTCCCTCTCACTGCCCCCCTCTCTCACTCCGTTACACCCCCTCCCTCTCTCCCTAGCTATCCCGCCTACTACTAGCCCTTCTCAACTAACCAACTCAGCCCCCCCCCACTGCATCATACTTACCTGTCTTCCTCTCTGGGAACGGCTCTTCCTTTTCTTTCACTGTGCCATCTCTAGTGCCTGTGTCGCAGGCATGTCCAGACTTCGCGAGCGCTAACAGAGAGGAAGAGGGGAGGAGCGGTTCCCGGAGAGGAAGGTACGTAAGTATGATGGGGTTGGGGGGGGGGGGGGGGGGGTAAGAGTAATGGTGACGGTCTGTTTCGGAAATGGGGAAACGGAACGTCACCGGATTATCAGAAAGTGTGCTTGGGGCTGTCATATGACTGCCCCAGGGATATGGGTAATTATAATTTTTTTTTTAATATAAGTAAATTAGAAGATAGGCGGGGGTTTAGTTTAGGGTTTTATTTTTATTTCATCCCAGAAAACCCCCTTAAGGGTTTTTTTGGGCAAGAGTTTAATTTTTTTCATTAAATACATAGAAACTGCTGTTCTAACAGCTAAATGCTGATTCCATCTGCACTCATCTGAAAATAATCTTGTTATTAAAGTGTTTTTTTTTGTTGTTATTGTTCACCCAATATACAGTCTTCCAGCTTGCGCGTTAATCTGAAAAATAAAACTCTGTTACTTAAGGATTTTTTTGTGCTTTGCTCACCCAATACACAGTGTGACACAGTGTGAATCTGAAAAAATATATTTTTCTAAGCGTTCTTTTGTTGCTCATATATCCAGTCTCGCAGCCTGCACTAATCTGCTAAAAATCTCCGTTATTTAAGGGTTTGGTTTTCTTTTTTTGCTCAGCCAATAAACAGTGAGACACAACCTGAATCTGAAAAATCTCTGGTTGTTAATGTTTTTTTTGGGGGGTTACCCAATATACATAAGAAAGTGTCGCCAGGCAAAAAAAAAAATACAAGGCAACTGACGCAGTTCTAGTCTAATAGTCACTGACCAAGTCACCCTTTTAGTGCTTTCAATGCTTTGATATTTTTCTTGAAATAGTTCTTTGTAAAAAAGAAATACGCACGGTGTCAGAATCACTATTATAATTAAGCAGTGTGCAGTAAAACAACTGGAAAAAACTGGGAAGGGAACAGGCAAAAAGGGGAGGTGAAACAATTGTGAAAGTACTAACAATAAGAATGTGGATTGCAACACTACTTCTGGTCTTGACAGACAGTAGCTGCAGTGCTGTCATACTTCCTAAGAATAAATGTTTTTGAAAGCAATGAATCACAAATGTTGAGTCAGGGTTCCGTGTGTTCCTCCTCCTCCTCTGTTGTAACATGTAATTTACCATGCTGTCTTTCAGTACTGTCAACCATGTCTTCTTCACTGCCACAGGCCCCATTCTCTAGTGGCATGTAGTAGTGAAAGTGGCACAAAAATGTTGTGCTGTTTGGCTACCCAGAATGATGAAAAAAATACACCACATACATCATATAGGGGCTAATTTATCGAGACCAACATTTTCTATGCTAGCCTTGATAATCCCTGCCTTATGCAGTTTGTGCCTAATTTATGACGAGGTTTGAGGATCTATGTGCTTGAACAAAAATTCAACACCAGCTACTACTATATTTCTATCATTTTCATCAGGAAATTAACATAAATGGTGATAAACTACATGTGGCCAGTGTCCCATCCCCACCAAGCCTTCTAACATGCATCCTTTAAGGTAAGTGACATGCAGGGTACAGAACATAAGAAGTCACAAAAAACCAAACGTATGAAAAAAATGAAATTTTTTGTCATAGTTTGTATGGCATATTTTTGGCCATGAAAAGTCCTATAGATTATGAGTCTGGTGTGTTCATACGGAGTGAGCTTGTGTATGCACATACACTGTAACTATAATGAGAGAAGCTGTCACATATTATATGTGGGATAACTCTGGGGGCTATAACAGTCCGCTTTCCTGTACCCTGAAATGAACTTGTTCTTTATTGTCTTCTTTCATGTTTCACCTTTAGATATGGACATGACCAGACTTAATTGATCTCCAGTTTAGTAACATAATGTAATGTCAACAGTCCATTCACATCTGTAACTATCTGTTTTATTACTCACTCCAACCTTATTTACATCACTCGCTATTCCAGTGAAATTCTTTTTTTCTTACAAGAAAAGTTTGCAAACAGCTAAACTAACGTGTATATACAGTATACAAAGGTTATTTATTATATTAATCTCCTGAGATCCTGTGATATGACTTTATTTTATTTTATTCTATGATATAGACCATGAGGGACTAGCTGGAGTGAGGAAGCTTTTCCTAAGCAGACACAAACTAAGGCAAGTGGCAGGTGTAATCTTTACAACTAGAAGGAATAGATAAGCAGATCTTTGAGCATCTATATCCATAAGATCAGCTAGTGAAGCTGGAGTGTATAGGTCTAGATTGCCACCTGTCCCACTTTATCTCCCTCATACAGAGCTAGTAGTTCTCCTCTGTGTTACCTATATACTCACAAGCTCTATCTAGTAATTGTAGTTAGGGATCAGTATATAGTTCAGGGTAGTGATAGTTTAGGCTTCTGATGGCCAACTAGATAGAGGCCCAGTTGCACTGATAGATTAGTTGGCAGGTTAAGGACTGTTTGCTGCCTGGAATAAATCCTTTCATCAAGCATCATCATCATCTCCTGATCGGCTGTCTGTCATCTCCTGGAAGAATCCGAGGATCTACAGTCATTCACAGGGGCCCCTGCAACCTGGATCATCTCTTTTGTTGCCTGGAGGTATTGTGCACAGGACTCTTGGTGTATATATATATATATATATATATATATATATATATACCTGGGTATATGACTTAAGACTGTTGCAGAATTGCTGGTTGTTGTAGTACTGCTGTGTTCTCAGTATACTGCATGTGTGTACTATTATCCTTTTGATTCTTATAAAACTATTGATATAATCTGATGTGGTATCTGTATGTATTCTTCAGACTGTGAAATTAGTACAGTGATCCTTGTTAAGTCTACTAACTGTACTTAATGGGTAAGTCCCAGGAAGAGACCCTCCCTGTAATACAAAGGCTCTATCCTGGGTGGAGGCACTGATATACTTCATATATGTTCCCACTCTTCCCTTCAGCGAAGTCTTCAGGTCCCTTTATACACACAGGTCAGCACCACAGTCTGTGGTGGGAGAGATAATACTCATACCCCCCCCCCCCCCAAATAGGGCTACACAGGCTAAAGGTTTATTGATTTCAACCTGGGGTAGTAAATTTCACACTACCCATGCAAGGGGATTATAATGTGTATACACAATGATTTGATATAAAACTTAAAGGGTTTGCCAAAGACAATAAGGAACAGTCTGCCCCCTCTCCTATCCATTACTACTATTACTGATTTATGTACATGTAATTCTGCTAAGAGTAACTGTAAAATTGCATACAAATAGCTTTGAAAAGCCCAAGTGACCATAACATGGGAGACCCATGGACAATATACTGCAAATACAGGGAATGATGCATTTAAACAGATCCCTGACACACAAAAAAGAAAAATCTGTGAGCACAGTTAGGAAAGCTGTTTGCTGTCTAACATCTCAGCTTTAATAACACAAGCAACTAGAAGTAGATACAAGTACATAAGAAACTTTTCTTACATTCTAAGCTTTGAGATCTTGCAGAGTTCAGTGTACAGGCAGGGAAAGCTGTTGCAAACATGTGAGGAAAGTCAGCCCCTCTCCATTCACCGTGCGAAGAAAACCATTTCCTCCTCCCTCCACTTACTGTGAAGACGTCTTGTTTTGTAACGTAACAGGAAGTGAACAGCAAATTAGCTAGAAGGGAGACAGTGGCAGGAATTTTTGAGGGGTTTTCAGGGAAAAAAACAGCATTTGTAAATAAAGTGCATTACATGTTGGTCCAGAATTGCAAACTCTATAAAATGAGACTAAGTTAGTGACCATTTAACATTAAAGACAATTCAGATATATTTCACAGTGTCTTAAGGAGTAATTGAGTCACAACAACATATCTTGTGGTTTTACAGCATTGTTTAGTACTTTTAGTATCAATTCAGGCTCCAGAGTTATACTCAAAGACCTGAACACTAGTTACTGAGCTTCTTCTTCCTTGCAACAAATAAATAAGTTCAAAGCAGCAGTAGAAAGGGCTATAACTGAACAGCTGCAAAATTAGCTCCGTGATTGAGTGATATGTCCATCCAGTCACTAAGTAGGAGTCCAAAGAATATGTGCAGGTGCATATTTACCCTGAACTGAGTTAGTCTTTTGCTGGCACATAGTTTAAAGGGGTTTTCTCATCTCCCAGTTTCAGCAGCTTTGCCTGCAGTCTCTGCTTCTCACTTCCTGTATTCCTTATCAAACAGTGAAAGCCACCTCCCCCCAGCTTGCTGAACAGGACACTATGTATCACATATTTATTATGATTATTAGAAATCTAATATAAATGCAGATCAAATAATATGCACATTCTTCTAGAACAGGGGTCGGCAACCCCCGGCACGTGTGCCAAAAGTGGCACGCGAGGCTTATTTCCCTGGGCGGAGTCCTCACCCAGCAGTTTCGATGGGTTCAAACATGGCCGAAACGAAACTGCTATTATTATACTATGGGGTCTCTTCAGACCCCCAAGTATAATAAGCGGAGTCCCTGGGGAGGTGATCAAACATAAAACACAATGTTAACTCACCTTCCCTGGATCTGCAGCCGCTGTGTGCTCTTCAGGCGCTTCTGCCTGACATAAGGGACTGCTGACAGGGCCTCAGGGGTCACGTCCGATGTCGTTATGATGTGACCCCTGAGACCCAATCAGCGGTCGCTGACGTCAGGGAGAAGCACACACACAGCGGCTGCGGAGCGCAGGAAAAAGTGAGTAAGGGTGCGTTCACATATGTCCGGCGCATCTATATGTTTCCCTCGGGCGTGGTGCACACAAGCTGGAGGGAAACTGATGCCAGGACGGATCCCATAGTTTTCGATGGGATCAGTTCTGGCACAAGAGGCATCAGATCTGGCGCTGTATCTGTGCCTCAGTCGGATGGAAAAACGTTACCTGCAGCGTTTTTCCATCCGGCTTCCTTAAAATTTCATTAGCGCCTGATGCCTCCGGGTGCTGCCAGAGACTTCTGTCCATGTTATCCCCTCTCCTATCAATCAGAGAGCATACTATACACATAGAGGCAGGGGCGCACTGCTAATGAGGCGAAGTGAGGTGGCCGCCTCGGGCGGCACTGTCCGGGGGGCGGCATTTTTACTATTTAATGTAAACCAGCCGAGGACAGGCCGCTTTAAAAAAAAAAAAAACAGAGCTGAGCAGGGCCTGTCCTGGGCTGGTTTACAAGACGTTGCATCTCAGCGCAGGCGGCGATACAATGACGTCATCACGCCGCCTACGCTGAGACACAGACATCACGGACAAGAAGAGGAGGCGGCGGCGGCTGCATCAAGGCATCGCAGGTGAGTATAGCTTTTTTTTATATATATAAATAGGCCGTGACTTGCTGGAGTATCCCCGGCAGGTCAGGGCCTATTTATTTACCTACCCCGCGTCTGCTCGTGGCCGCCCCCGCTTCCCCTTCTGCTATGGGCCGCAGAAAGGGAAGTGGATGCCGCTGTGAGCGGCCGCGGAGATCGGTAAGTGAGGCCGCGGGCCGCAAATACTACTATTATTATACTCCGGGGTCTATTCAGACCCCGGAGTATAATAATCGGAGGCCTAGGGTTGGTGAGGGAACATAAAAACCTGTGTTACTCACCTCCTGCGATCCGATGTTACTCCGAGCAGGCTTGAGGCCTGTGGTGACGTCATCAGGTCGCGTCACCGGCCTGATCATGTGACGTGTGTGCGCAATTAAACAGGGCCGAAAGCTGCAAGGAGTGCACCGGTGTCCAGGATAGGTAAGTAACTCTGGTTTTTATGTTTGTATTCTCCCCTGGGTCTCCAATCATCATACTCTGGGGTCTGAAAAGACCCCAGAGTATAATAATAGTTCATGGGTGGTCCACTATGGGGCATAATACCCTGTGCAGAGACCACTGTAGAGCATAATACCCTGTGCAGGGGCCACTCTGGAGCATAATACAAGTGCAGGGGCCACTATAGAGCATAATACCGAGTGCAGGGGCCACTATGGAGCATAATACCGTGTGCAGGGGCCGCTGAGAGGCATAATACAGTGTGCAGGGGCCGCTGCAGGCCATAACACTGTGTAATACTGTGTGCAGGGGCTGCTGTGGAACATTATAGTGTGTGTAAATGGGGCGCTATAAACATGGGCTATGGCACCTGTTTATATTATACGCTGTCTGTTTATAGTGACCGTGTGATGTAATTGTAGCCTTGTCGCATACTGTAGACATGTACAGGACGAGGCTGTAGTTACATTACATGGCCGCTATGAGATGAATTACACTATGTAAACAGAGAAGTGGTCACAGCGCTTATACAGGTACCATTCAAACAGCTGATCAGTGGGGGTCCTGGATTTTTGAACCCCACTGATTAGTTTATTAATGACCTGGAAAACCTTTTAATTAGTTAACACCTGGGGTATTATTAATAAGGGGCACTATTTATACAGGGTACACACGGACATTATTAATATAAAGATGCACTTGGGAGTATTATTCATTATGGAGGGGTTATATCATATATTTTATAATTGAGGGTAGCAGCAGAATGGGGGCTTTGTGTAGGTGAGGACAATGTGGGTTGGATGCCTGGAAAAAGTGAGGAGCCAAAGATGTCTGTGTTGCAAACTTTACAGAGACAAGTCACAGCTGGAAGTGGTCATGGCGATCCAGAGGGAAGAGAAAGGAAATGTGAAGGATTAGTCAGAGACGTCACCTGTAAGTCACAAAATGTTACTGCCCTGTATTCACCTAAATGATAGAGGATAAATACCTGATTGATGGCGGTCTGTCGGCTGAGACCCCACTGAGCCTGAGAATTGGGTTTTTTTCCCCCCCATTAGGTGGGAATTCAGCCTGACCGCAGCCATATATATAGGTGTGTCGCTTGGTGCATGGACGAACCCGCGTGGTTCTCATTCACTTCAATGGGAGTGCCAAAGATAGCCGAAGTGCTATCTGCGGGGCTCCTATTATAGAGAATGGGGGCCACGTGGGCTCGTCCATCCACCAAGCAGAAGATATGTGAAGTTACTTTCATTGTTAATGCCGTGTTGTTGATCTGATACTGAAGTAATACAGGAAGAAGAATTCTTAAAAACTGTTTTATAACTTTGTGTATTGTGTATATTGTGCGATGATAACAGTGTGTTAAACTAGTAGCATGGAAACTCAGTTTTTTCTTTTTTTTTTTGTTTTTTTTTTGGGGGGGGGGGCGTCTTTCTATAGTCCGCCTCAGGCAACAAAGAGGCTAGGTTCACCACTGCATAGAGGGATAATGTAATACCCCTCTGAGCCTAATCACATAACCAGGAAGTTTATTGGCGCTGTGACCCAGACATTTACCATCGTCCAGGTCACAGCGCCAAAAGTGTCGCACCATACACTTACACAACACATGCACAAAGTCACCAATGAAGTTTACATTTTTTCACTGTCTCTGTCCTGTCCATACCTGATCTTTATAGAGTAAAATACGCCGCGCACCTCTCTAGTGATATGTTACACGCTAAAATAATAGTAATAGCAATTATCACTAGTAGTATCACCATAATACATGTGCAATAAAGTGGTCGTGTTACACCAATCTGAACACGGCCCTAGTTATCAAATTAGTTAGGTGTAGGGATTATAATTATTCAATAGAGTTACAATTTTTATAGGGGGATAGAAAATTATATTCTTATGTAAACTCCTATTTAATTTTCATGCACAGGGTTAAACTGGGGACAGATGGATGGGGACATTACCTGTGGGGATAGCTAGAGGGGGACCTTATAGAGTAAGGCGCCACTAGGGAGGCATTATATTGTGTTAGGGCCTCTAATGGGACATTATAATTTGTGCAAGTTGGGTATTTCTAAGTGGTGATGATGGGGGGGCCACCTATGAAACCATTGCACTGAACCCACCAATGTGTTAAAACAGCCCTGCTAAGGAGCATACTAAGGAGGAACAATAATGGGAGCACTAATGTCAGTACCCACAATATAATGTTCCTTAATGGCCCCCTACAGTATAATGCCACATTAGTTGCCCCCCACACTATGTAATGTCATGTTAGTGCCCCCTACACAGTATAATGCCACGTTAGTGCCCCCTGCACGGTATAATGCTATGTTAGTCACCCCACACAGTGTAATGCCACGTTAGTCACCCCCGATCTAATCCTTATTTTTCTTGTTTAAACCTGGGGGGCGTCTTATAGTCAGACATGTCTTTTTGTCCGAAAAATACCGTAAATAGTGGACGTGTTCAGCTTGGACCTTTACTTGATGGCGGATCCCGGTCAATGGAAATTTACTAAAAGTAGTTGAGTACCCCTACTCTATTGGCCTCGGCAGCCCATCATGCCTTGTGGACCATCTTGGTAAAAACTGATAGTAAAAACTGATGACAACTGATGACAACTTATGACAACTGATGGTTTTGGAGAAGAAATTTATAAAAAAGCCTGATGACAACTGAGTTTTGGCATCAGTTATAATGACTAAGGGACAAAAAAACTGATGCTGATGCAACTGACATGTGTGAACCTATCCTCACATTGTTTTTTATGTTTGTCACCTCTATTGGCCCTCCGCTTATTATACTCTGGGGTCTGAAGAGACCCCACAGGATAATAATAGCTAGTGAGTGGTGACAATTGGAATATTATAAAAGTTAGAATATTATAACCGTGTGCAGGGGCCACTATGGAGGATAATACTGTGTGCAGGGGCCACTATGGAGGATAATACTGTGTGCAGGGGCCACTATGGAGGATAATACTGTGTTCAGGGGCCACTATGGAGGATAATACTGTGTGCAGGGGCCGCTATGGAGGATAATACTGTGTGCAGGGGCTGCTATGGGGCATAATACCGTGTGCAGGGGCCGCTATGGGGCATAATACCATGTTCAGGGGCTGCTATATGACATAATACCGTGTGCAGGGGCTGCTATGTGGCATAATACCGTGTGCAGGGGTCGTCAGACTTACAATTATTGACCGGCACTCCGAGTACCTCAACTTTGATTTTTTTAATCGAAATCAGCACGTCGAACAAAAAAGGTTGCCTACCCCTGTTCTAGAGAACGGACTCAGTGTTATCTGTGTGTTCAGATAGAGGGCTTTATCATCAAACTGCAATTAGATGAACAGTAGAGCTGTAGATAACAGTGAGAGCAGTGAGTGATGTCATCTGTCCTCTCTTACCACACAGGTCTGGCTCTATGGAAACACTGTGTAAACAATGGGAGATATAATTTCACATAGCAGGAAAACAAAGCAGCTTTGCTAAAGCAATGTATTTAGGAAAACTCTTCAATTTACATAAGCTAGCAGTATAGATAAGATCCTTGAGATGGGAATACCCCTTTAAAAGTAGTGTTGGGTGCTAAACCACTATTGCTCCATTCAGAATGCCAGAAATGACCTCTACAAAGAGTCCAAATGTATATAAATCTGTTTACGTCAAATATGTGTTTGCTTATATGACTGCAACTGACCACCTGTCACTCACTGTTCATATAAGGGTTAGTGAATGTACACTTGTTAACTGACCATTTATACAAGTGATCATATGTCTCTCTCTGCTTGTATGAATGAATGCTAAAGAAAGTATGCCTACCTCCTAGGGACAAATATTTGCAGTATAATACCAATGTGTTATGCTGCTTTCACATCTGCACTTTCTTTTCTTTTGGAATGTGAATATTTACTTGTATGTTTTATCCCAAATCTGACAAGTAATTCCCCCCATTGCAAAGAGTAAAATCTGTAGTGAGATGGAAAAGTTGAAGATTTTTTTTTCACAGGATATTATCATTTTTGTAAATTAGCTTTATGTGTATTGAATTTCTTTTTTTTTTTCCAAACTGTAATTTTTATTGAGAATTTTATAATATGGTAAACAAACGACAGTAATACAAAAGGAAGATAAACTAAGAAAAGAAGTACACATATCCAACAGTGGCCTAACATGGCCAATGCTGTCAAGGGTTAGCCTGTAAAGAAACTAATTCAGACACAGCAAGTACTAACACTAATATTAATACAGGCACAGCAAGTCCAAAACATTGTGCGGGGGGTAGGGGAACAAGACAAAGGGAAGAAGTGAGCAACCTGACTGTAGTGAAACCATTCAAAGGGGGGTAAGTGCAGGCTAGAGGTGAACTATTCAAAGGGTCTCAGCTCCAGAGTTAGTGGATCAACCAGGTCTGCGAAGTGGAAAAGACCCAACCTGCTCCAAGGACAAACCAAGAGCCCCCCAGGAGGAGCGAATTGTAGAGGAAAGAAATCATGGAGGAGCAATGGGAGGACAGAGGGAAGAGCCTGGAACACTCTAACCATATAGCCCTGGTGAAGCAAATAGGCTCCAACATGGGGGGGACTCAGCGGAACCATAAGAATGCATTGGGATGGATCGGGGGCCAACCAGAGCTTTTCAATCTCTACCCATTTAGTGTAGGCCTGGGGTGCCGCCCAAAATGGAAGAAAACGGAGATGGGCCACCCAATAATAGTGGAGGACGTGCGGTACCGCCAGTCCCTTCTCCACCTGGCCAGCTAGCAAAACAGAGCGTGGGATGTGATGATGCTTCCAATTCCATATATATTGGAAGATAGACCTTTTGAGGGAGCTCAGTTCAGATCGGGGAACAGACACAGGAAGGGTTTCAAAGTAATGGAGAAGCTTCAGAAGGAGGGTCATGTTAACCACTGTTATACGGCCAAGGAGAGAGATAGGGAGAGGGCGCCATTTATCCTAGAGGTGTATTGAATTTCTAGTATGGAAAAAGAACAGGACACAATTTAATTCTTTACCTCTAGCAGTAGAAAGACTAGTTATACTCTCTTGGCCTAGTTAAAGCTAACTTTAGGTATTCCAACATACAATTTTCTCTACTGATTGATATAAATAAATAATAATAATAATAATAAGGCTGCTTCCTTGTCAGGTGACACATAACCGGCTGCAGTGACTAAAAAAAACCTTCCAGTTCCATTAAGGAAGTGAGGATTGAGGACATTACAGCCAGGAATAGTGAAAGGGTACTTAGAAGCAAGGCGGCTTTCCTATACAAATAATCAGAAGCTAGGATATGGTTAGATTGATACTGGATCCTAGCTTCTGATTATTATCAGAAGAAGCCAGGGTGTACCTAGCCACTCTGGACCTGAGACAAACTAATAATAATAATAATAATAATAATAATAATAGTCCTTTAATAGTCCCACAATGGGGAAATTCAGTGTGTTACAGCAGCAAAGATAAGCAGATACAAATACAAATACAACATGTACAGGAATGTTCCAAGGTGAGAGGCATTACATTAATAGCAGACAGACAGATAAGACGTAGCAGAGGAGGGGGGGGGGGGGATTTAACAGGCAGAGAGATATTTCAGTTCTCTGTGTGTAATGATCTCCGCTTAGGTCGGTGTTGGTTGTACAGCCTAACCGCGGTGGGGAGGAAAGACTTCCGATAGCGCTCCTTCTCACACCTAGGGTGGAGCAGTCGGTCACTGACAGTACTGCTCAGCGCGATCACAGTCTCATGCATGGGATGGGACTTCTTCTTCTGCATGGAGCTCACCACGGACAGTATCCTTCTGTCACCCACCACCTGCACTGGGTCCAGTGGGCTCCCCAGGACAGAGCTGGCCTTTCTAATCAGCTTGTCAAGTTTATTTCTGTCCCTGGTTGATATACTGCTCCCCCAGCAGGCCACTCCAAAGAAGATGGCTGATGCCACTACCGAGTTGAAGAAAGTTCTAAGAAGTGCCCCCCGGATTCCAAAGGCTCTCAGTTTCCTAAACAGGTAGAGCCTGCTGTGGCCCTTCCTGTACAGGGCCTCCATATGATCTGCCCAGTCCAGCTTATTATTAAGGAGCAAACCCAGGTACTTATAGGTGTTCACAATCTCGATGCCTGTCCCCAGGATGTCCACTGGTTTAGGAGGGCTTCTGCCTTTGCGGAAGTCCACCACCATCTCCTTGGTCTTCCCCGCGTTAATCTTCAGGTGGTTCTGGTGGCACCACTTACCCTCCCAAAAAAAAAAAATACCCACCTGGTTATCTTTTATTGTGTAATGGGGACCCCTAATTAGGACACCCTCCCATTGGCAGATCAAAAAAATCATTTTATTTGGTCCCCACATAGTATAACAACCCCTTTTTTTTGTTCCTGACACGATATACAAATCCCCTTTTTTTGGCTGCCACATGATACTTGATTCTCTTTTTCTTTTTTTCTTGGCCCACAACACAATACATGACCTCCATTTTCTAGCCCCCTTCACGGTATATAACCCTCCTTTTCTGGCTTCCCACACGGTATATAACTCTCGTTTTCTAACCCAACACACAGTATATGACTGCCTTTTTCTGGTCCACCAGATGGTATATGACCCCGGGCCCACTGACTCTGTGGGGCCCACCCCTGGGCCGCCATTAATATATACTTTACCTTTAACTAGATCGACGTCTGCAAGACACTGATCTAGTTAAAACTCATGCTGTAACTCTGACTCTGTCTTATAAACCTCAAGCCACTTCAGGCCTGCGGTTTACAAGATACCGAGAATACAGACAGAAGACGTTTGCTTCTCGGCACAGGTGGGGTGATGATGTTAAAGCATTGCGCCTCCTACGCTGAGATGCAAACGTCCTATGCGCGGTTCAAGAAGAGGAGGCGGCAGCTCCATCAAGGGATCACCGGTAGGTGAGTATAACTTTTAGTGGAGGTGTGGGTATTTTAATAGTATAAGGGGTCATTAGGAGGGGGCATATATATAAGGGGGCTTTATGAACTTAAGAGGTGTTATTTATATAAGGGCTATTAGGGGCATTATTAATAGAAGGGGGTTATTTATATAAGGGGCTGTTAGGGAGCATTGTATATATAAGGAGGTGGTCATTTATACACACATGGACAAAGTTGTTGGTACCCCTCGTTTAATGAAAGAAAAACCCACAATAGTCACAGAAATAACTTGAATCTGACAAAAGTAATAATATATGAAAATTCTATGAAAATGAACAAATGAAAGTCAGACATTGCTTTTCAACCATGCTTCAACAGAATTTTTTAAAAAAGAAAACTCATGAAACAGGCCTCGACAGAAATGATGGTACCCTTAACTTAATATTTTGTTGCACAACCTTTTGAGGCAATCACTGCAATCAAACGATTCCTGTAACTGTCAATGAGACTTCTGCACCTCTCAACAGGTATTTTGGCTCACTCCTCATGAGCAAACTGCTCCAGTTGTCTCAGGTTTGAAGGGTGCCTTTTCCAGACGGCATGTTACAGCTCCTTCCAAAGATGCTCAATAGGATTTAGGTTAGGGCTCATAGAAGGCCACTTCAGAATAGTCCAATGTTTTCCTCTTAGCCATTCTTGGGTGTTTTAGTTGTGTGTTTTGGGTCATTATCTTGTTGCAAGACCCATGACCTGCGACTGAGACCAAGCTTTCTGACACTGGGCAGCACATTTCTCTCTAGAATCCCTTGATAGTCTTGAGATTTCATTGTACCCTGCACAGATTCAATACACCCTGTGCCAGATGCAGCAAAGCAACCCCAGAACATAACAGAGCTTCCTCAATGTTTCACAGTAGGGACAGTGTTCTTTTCAAGATATGCTTCATTTTTCTGTCTGTGAACATAGAGCTGATGTGCCTTGCCAAAAATTTCAATTTTTGTCTCATCTGTCCAGAGGACATTCTCCCAGAAGCTTTGTGGCTTGTCAACATGTAGTTTGGCAAATTTCAGTCTGGCTTTTTTATGATTTGTTTTCAACAATGGTGTCGTCCTTGGTCGTCTCCCATGAAGTCCACTTTGGCTCAAACAACGACAGATGGTGCGATCTAACACTGATGTTCCTTGAGCTTGAAGTTTACCTTTAATCTCTTTAGAAGTTTTTCTGGGATCTTTTGTTACCATTCGTATTCGTATTAAACGTGACTGCGACATCTAAAGTGCACAGCTGCCCTGGGCGCCGCCATCTTTCACCGATCGCCGCCCTCCTGAATGTCATTGGAGGGTGGTGATCGGTTGTTATGACAGCCGGGAGCCTATTGAAGGCTCCCAGGCTTGTCATTACATTAGATCTAATACACAATGCCAGAGGCATCCTGTAATAGAAAGGGATAAATTTGTATAGTGTAAGCGATCAGACCCCCTAGGGTTTAAGGCCCCTAAGGGATCTGATCATAAAAATAAAAGAAAAAGTCCCAAGTAATATCAATCCCCTTCCCTTACATGCTTTCTCTCATTCATTTTTAGCATTTGACTCAATGACAGAAGTCTAGACTCCCTAACTAAAATATTTAATATGTCTCTGATTTACCATTTTTATGCTAATGATCCCCAATTACCAGGATATCACCCCAAATTACTACAAAATACTAGTAAATGTCTGACTGTTTGAAACATCATCTCCTACTAACCTACCAGTACATAACCTGATATTTCTATTTTAGTGTGTGGTACCCTCACCCACAATACTCTTCATACTGCTTCACCTCCCTATATTCTCTCAACAATTTAAGATTAACCTTTAACATAATCCTAACCGTCCACTTCTATTGCCAACACTTTTCTTATACCAGTTCTCTGGACAATCGTATTAATTTCCGACACCCTCAGAATACCTTAAAAATAGATCTTTTTAAGCAGGCCTATCACATTCCCTGATCTGAGTGCTTCTGCTTACCATAATCACAACCCCTACCCCATGTAACAAACCTACAGCTGCCAAGTCATTGTCCAATAGGACACTTTCATAAATAAACCCGTAACCTGAAGATAAGGAACACGAATATATAATGGTCTAAATGATAAAAATGTTCCTTTTCACATTCAAACAGCATGCGGAAGAGCAAGGCTCCGATTATATTGATCTGCTGAGCAAAGAGCAGAACAAAGGTAAACATTTGTTAATGAGTATCTGTAGCAAAATGACGAAATTGCTTCCTGCTTTCTAGAATGCCTTTAGAAGTCTAACACATCTAGGAGAAGAGGAGAGAAAAGAAAGACATAATGTACAGTAATATTCTAGGACTGATTCTAGGTTAACATAAACTGGAAATAGCACATTCCAATGGATATAAAGATGATTTCACACAAATGTTTCCTCTCTTGAACTGACCCAAGCAGCGTGTTGTACTTCAAATGGATGCCATGGTGAATAAATTTGTGTCCAACATACAACTCAGGTGAGACAAATACCTATATATCAATGGTAATCTGTAGAGAAAGGAAGGATTCTGCTCGAAAGAATATATTAGGGAGCTAAAATGTCCAGAAATCCAAACATCTGTGATTGTAATTTCTTACTTTTGTGAAATTGCTAGCAGTGCCATATAAAGAACTATAGTTCACTGTAAATATGTAGTCTATCGGTTCAGCAGGACGATGTATTCATTTTCATATATAATGCCATAGCCTGACTATAAAGTTAGACTTTAAAATATCCCTGTATTTTCACAATGGGGAGAATTAACCAAGACATTTTATACAACAGTCTCGATCCCCTGTGCATTGGAGTTGACATGCCTCGTAATAAATTAGACATAAACACAAATCTACACCAGCTAGCAGCTGCTTTAGATTTATATATAACACACACCACTATCTGGAGTAAGTTATAGAAAATCTACAAGGCTGTGGTTGCCCACATACCCTCCCACTTAGATCTGCTATGCCTACTTTTCAAGAAAGTGGTGTATGGGGCACAGTGCAGCAAAAAGTCACATATTTCTGTGCAAAAGTGGACTAATGTGAAACAAACATTGAGACTTTTTAATGTCATTATTTTACTAAATGACCCCCACTACAGTAAATCAAGCTGATGCATCCCAATATTGGCTTTCACATTATTAGTATACTAAATGCACTGTGTATCATTATAGAGACATGAACCACATGACCTGCAGATAAATATACCAGATGGACTACTGCCATCAAGTATCATCATTCACTTTGATTCAGATTGCCATTGTTCCACTTAGCAAATGGACAACTGTACTTTAGCATAGCTGAGGTTATAGACAATGAACCATTATGTTTGTGCTGACAGTTTCAACAAGGTCTCTGTAAAGGCCCAATAATCCATTATTAGGGCTCAATAAGTCTGTTTAGAAAGCTTAGAAATATGCAAGCTAAGGCTGTCGCTTAAATTGTCATGCCTTGCCACACCTAGGATTTGCAAAGATTATGATGTTTCACTGATAAAATCAAAGTTGGCCAAACCCTATGACATAAAAACAATAATTGAAAAATCATTAACATTTATTATAGTAAATAAGACTACAGTATGCAAACCCTTATTATTGCAGTTCCTAGCTCTATTCACATATTAGCCAAGTAAGTTGTTTGGCATGTAGGATACAGCAGATACAGTTGTTCATAATGAGTAAGTCATGACAATTAACAGCTTTCTCATGGACACATTCATTTCACTGTCTGCGAATGGGAGCTATTCACGCGACCAATTTTTTGGCTAAGGCCCCACGCAGCGAATGGCTGCAAAAGAACGCTGCAGAAAAGACCACAGTGTTTTTCACAGAAAGTCCACAGAGTTTTCTTCTGTGGACTTGTTGCATCAATTATATCTATATAGAAAAACTCCATTGTTTCTGTTGGTATAATTTTAAATACTGCGAGCATTTTTGAAATTGCAGCATTTCCGCTGCAGATTTTTTTCTGCAATGTGTGGATGGGATATGTCAGAATCCCATCAACTTTGCAGGTAATGTAAAACGCAATGTGGGGCCCCAGCCTTTAACACATTTTTTTTTACAGATTCTGCTGCTTTTTTTAAGCCACGGCCAGAAGTGGCTACAAAATGGATGGGAAATATATAGGAAGTATTTATACATCTCCCTTCTGTTCAATCCACTCCTGGCTTTAACTAAAAAAAAAAAAAAAAAAACAAGCAAAATCTGCAACAATATAAAAAGCTGCTGTCCCACCAGCAGCACAATATTGGGGTATTTCTGCCCCTGTGTGCTGGTAGGACAGAATGGAATTTTTAATGAACAACAAATAGTTAACCGTAACCCCTCCTCCTTGACAATACAAGGAAGGAAGTACCAACCCCCCCCAGCGTGTTTTTTTCTGTCCTGTGTTGGTGGGACAGTTGGAGGGAAGGTTATACCTTCCCTATAGTGAGGTTATTTAGATTTCTGAATGAATTTCCCCTCCTCTCTCCTGTTTGAGTTTGTTTTGTCTATCCTCCTGTGAGGACTCTTTTCTCCCTTTGGTTCCTGCTGGAACAAAATTCAAAGGTTAAAACTCCTTGTCTGTTTTTCCTGCCTCTGCTGCTTAGTCTGCTTAGCTGCAGTGAAAGGCCTTTTTTCAGCTGGTGCTTATAATGGGTGAGTGTCCACTCTTAAACCCTTTGTGGCTATGTAAGCCTTGCATTGCTTGTTTTATTGTGATGCACGGCGTTTCCTGCTACTTCTCTTGGCTCCGGCGCCCCCATACTTGTGTATGGGGGCGCCGGAGCCAAGAGTATGCTGGCTTGCGTGCGTAATGACATCTTTGAACCTCCGTCAGGTGAGCTACTAGGTAATGTTTTTTTATCTTACCTTCCGCCATTTATTTTATAAAATCTGTGCAGGGTAGCTTGTTTTCTTCCAAAAAAAATAAAAAAGCTGAAGAGAAATAAAGGACTTTTATTTTCTGTGTAACCTGTCTCGGGTATTGGGAGAGTCTTTGCTCTCCATTTCTTCTATATAGGTTTGCTGCTTCCTTTCCTCTGCCTCTTTGTTGTTTGGCAGAGAGTGCGCATGCTGGACATTCTAGTTCAACAGACTTGTACTGTTGCGGTTTTTTCTGGCTTTCTTGCTATTTACTTTTACACTTGCGGTAAGATATCTTCCTCTGCGTCTGGTGGTAATGAATCCTCCAGGTAAGTCTGTGTCTAGGCTCAAACATCTAAACTGTTGCTCCTGTGAAATTCCCTTGCCTGATGGTTGTAATTTCAATACATGCCACCAGTGCTGCTTGGGCAGCCCAGTGGCTCAGTGGTTGACACTGCAGCCTCACAGCGCTGGAGTCCTGGTTTTGAATCCTGCCAGGGGCGACATCTGCGGGGAGTTTGTGGTTCTCCCTATGTTTGCGTGGGTGTACTCCAGTTTTCCTCCCACACTCAAAGGCTTGCTGGTGGGGGATATGGATTGTGAAGCCTATATGGGACAGTGACTGTCTGTGTCTGTGGAGTGCTGTGGAATATGATGACGCTTCTGTCATACGATCTGATGAGGTATTCAGGATCAGAGAGGAAGCTAATTCTTCATCTGAAGATTCAGATATGAATATAGAAAAAACACTTTTTCCTCTGGAGAAAATTCAGAAATTACGGAAGTCCATCGGGTCAAGGGACCATGATGTTGACTTTGGGGAAGCCTCTAGTTCCACCTCTAGGGGGCCTAGGGCCTTCAATGTGGACGACATGCTTAAAAGAGCTATGTCCACCGAGTGAAAACACCCAGAGAAGACCTGCGTGTTATCCAAGAGGTTCAAGACACTCTTTCCAATAGCTGAGGACCAGTTGGGTCCACAAGCTTGTCATGGCAGTCGCCAAACTGTCCAGGCGAACACTTGTACCCTCTGAGGACGGGTCTAGCCTTCCGGACCCCATGGACCACCGGGCAGAGTGCTCCCTAAGGAAAGCCTATACGGCTTTCTCTGCACAGTGTTTGATTGGTATCACTACTAGTGAGGTAGATAAGAAGCTGTGCTTCAGCCTCTCTTCATTAAAAAGAGATATTGATTTGGGGGTCTCCAGGGACGAATTGTTGTCCTCTTTGAAGGGTATAGCCCTTGAGGCGCATTACCTCAATGAAACCTCTTCTACTGGTGAAGTTAGCTGCCAAGTCTAGGGCCTTGACTTCTGCTTCCCGTCGCCCCCTATGGTTAAAACCTTGGAGGGTGGATTATGCCTCAAAATTTAATATTTGCAGGCAGAACACGATACAAGGACTAGTGGGAAAGGAAGGAAAGTCCTTCCACAGTCCTTCGATGGATAGGGCAGACAGCGTCGTAGAGGACAGTCTCCTCAAAGACAGCCACCTGCAAGAGGTCACGTTTGGACGTTCTAGGTTCCTGAGAGGGAACTCCAACCGTCTTTTTTTCCATGATGACAGGAAAATCAGAAAGCCAAATTTCTGACTATTACCTTCTCCCTCCCTCCAAGACATAAGTTCCTGTGGGGATAACAGATCATGGGTCTTGGAGATAATCAGGTCCAGTTTCGGCATAGTTTTTTCTGTGCCACCCCAGGACAGTATTATACAGACCTCTCTCCTCTCTGCTGTCCATCACAACGTCAAGGGTCTGGAATTTATTCCTCAGTGATTCTCGTTCCAAAACCTTCACGAGACTGGTTGATGATAATAGACCCATGATACCTCAGCAGAGCTATCTTGGGAAAAATTTCTGTATGGTAAGGTCTGTGATATCCATTCTCCAGCAATGAGATTTCATGGCCACTCTGAACCTAAAGGACGGGCACCTCCACGTCCCTATTCTTCCTGCTCACAGGAAATACCTAAGAATTGCAGTGGTTGTAGACAGTCGGCTGAAGACACCTCCAATTCACCGCACTTCCAGTCGAGATAATGTCCGCACCCTACGTATTCAAGGTGGTATCCACGGAAGCTGAGTCACTGAGAATCCAGAGGTTCACGTGTGTTCCTTATCTAAAAGACTGGCTGTTAAAAGTCTCTCAAGAGAAGGCCTACTACAGCATCTATTCATCACGATGAATTTCCTCCAACAATTGGGGTGGATTATAAATTGGGGAAAGTCGCAAATATTACCAGCAATCCAGAAAACATTTCTAGGGTTCATACTTGATTCAGGTCTAATGAAAATATCTCTTCCTCCCTCCAGAAGGGAAAGAATCATCAAGGCCGCAAAATTCCTGCTGGCTTCTTGGCCAATCACCATCAGGACAGGCATAAAGTTTTGGGATTGATGTCATCAGCTCCAGAAGCAGTCCCTTGGGAAGTCCTGTCGGCCTGAAATCGCAAAACCAGCGGTCTGGACAGCGGAAAGTCCACGGTCCAGCCTCACTGGACCCTGTTGACTACAGATGCATCACTCACAGGTTGGGGAGCCCACCTGAACGACTTTCCGGCCCAAGGGCATTGAAATTCCCTCTAGAAGATGATGTCATCCAATTGGAGAGGACTCCGAGCAGTACGACTGGCACTGCTTAAATTTGCAGATCAGTTGAAGGACAAGGCAGTACGTGTAAGATAGGACAATATGACGACCATCCTTTATTTAAACAAGCAGGGAGGAACTCAGTCACAACCTCTTCTAAGCGAAGTGGGGAAGATCTTGAGTTGGGCAGAGAAGAACTTAACCCATCTTTCTGCCGTACATATCCAAGGGTCACTCAGTGTAGTGGCAGATCAATTGAGTCGCGGCATTACTGTTCCAGGGGAATGGTCTCTCCATCCAGAAGTCTTTCAAGCAATCACCCTGGAGTGGGGTCATCCAGAGATAGACCTGATGGCAAGCAGACTTAATGCCAAGGTAGAGAGGTTCTGCTCTATACAAGGAGGACAATCCCTTGGCTGTGGATGCCCTGTCTATCCCTTGGAGGTTCCTGCTGGCATACATATTCCCTCCAATATCCATGATATCAGAGGGTATTGATGAGAATCAGACAGGACCAAATCTCTGTAATTGCCATCATTCCAGTCTGGCCAAAGAGAGCTTGGTTTTTCCCATCTCATTCAAATGAGTCACGGGATATATTAGAGGCTTCCCCGAATTCAGAACCTGGTGTGTCAAGGGCCCAGGCTCTGCCAGGATCTGAAATCCTTCAATCTGACAGCCTGAGGATTGACCTGTCCCCATTAAGGGACTTTCAGGAGCCTTCTTAAGAACACTCTCTCTCGCTAGAGCAGAGTCTACAAATAAAAATTATGTCTGGATCCAAATCATCTTCATCTCCTGGGCATCAGGTAGAGGAATTGAGAGCTTGGATCCTTCCATTCCAAAGATGCTGGAATTCCTTCAGGACGTCTTGGACAAGGGCCTTAGCCCTTTCACTTGAAAGCTTAGGTTACTGCCCTGTCAGCCTGCTTACATAAGCAGCTATCTGCAGACCCGCTGGTTAAAAGATATTTTAAGGGTGCATTCAGGCTTAGTCCGCCTGTTATCCACCCAATCCCTCAATGGGATTTATCTACTGCTTTTTAGGGATTATGTGATTCCCCCCTTGGAGCCTCTAGAAGAGGTTGAGATTAAATTTCTCACACTAAAGACAGTGTTCCTTTTGGCCGTAACCTCAGAGTGTTGGTGAGTACAACTAAGATTTATGCCAGGTTTCCTCCCTAAGGTACCCTCATATTCTAACCTAAACCAGGTTATCTCATTACCAGTTTTTCTATCCCAGTCCGTCATCTCCGGAGGAGGTTAAACTTCACTCCCTGGATGTGGCCAGATGCCTCGGAATTTATATTCAGAGATCTCGGCCTTTTAGACAGTCAGAGAATTTTTTTCTATCATTAGCTGGGAAAAATAATGGGCTCAAGGCCTCTAAAGCCTCCTTGGCACAATGAAGCCATAAAATTGCCTTTTGCTTCACAGGGGTTAGACCCGCCCTGAGTTTGTTTGAGCTCATTCTACAAGAGCCATTTCTACCTTTTGGGTGCAAAGAAGCTGTGTTCCTTGGGAACAAATTTGTTCGTCAGCTTCTTGGAGCTCTCTCCATACCTTTGTTAATCGTTACATATTTAACACCCGGGGTACAGAGGCCATTTCTTTTGGCCATTCCGTGTTAAATTCTATTCTTCAAGAGGGCCCTCCCTAGGGTTCTGCTTGCTAGATCCCCAATATTGTGCTGCTGGTGGGACGTTAGGGAATTATAGATTATGATGTTAATCTGTTTTCCCTTAGTCCCAATAGCAGCACAATATTGGGGCATTTCTGCCCCTGTGTGCTGGTAGGACAGAATGGAATTTTTAATGAACAAATAGTTAACCATAACCCCTCCCCCTTCCCAATATAAGGAAGGAAAATACTGTAATAGAAAGAAATAGAAAGAAAGTACTAAAATACCGTGAAACACATACACATTAGGTATCTCTGTGTCTGAAAACGCACGGTCTACAAACCTACAAAAATATTTTTCCCATACGGTAAACACTGTAGAGAGAAAAAAAAATCTAAAGTGCCAAACCGCTGTTTTTTCACTGTTTTGTTTCTGATAAAAAATTTAATAAAAAGTGATCAAAGCAATAGAAATTCCCCAAAATGGTATAACTAAAAAGTACATCTGGCCTTGCAAAAAAAACGCATCCCCGTACACGGAGGTATAAAAAAGTTACCGCTGTCAGAATATGGCAACTTTTAGAAAAAAACATTTTTTGCACAGTTTTAGATTTTTGTTAAGGGATTAAAATGTAAATAAGACCATATAAATTTGGTATCCCTGGAATTGTACCGAAACATAGAATACAGATGACCACCCCATTCTGAATTTTTTACAGCTTCTCAGTACATTGTACCGAATAATAAATGGTAGCATAATGAAGAAAAATTTGTCCCACAAACATTGTCCTCATATGGCTCTGAGAACGGAAAAATAAAAAAGTTATGGGGTTTGGAAGAGGGGGAGTCAAAAACGAAAACAGGGGTTAAATATCTATATTATCAGCTGAATGGGCATTCATAGGATAACTCATTCTCAATCAATTCTTAGTTTTAGGTTGGGTTTATAAATTGCACAAGCAATTTGTACAACATGAGACCGAAATGCTGCCTAACCCAGGAATCAGATGAGTGTAGTTAAAGGTAATTTAATTTTTCATTGGGTACAGGAGGGGGAATTCACTGTGAAAGAGCAGCAGGGGCCCTCACTATGGCTGGAGTAGACACATACTGCTCACAATGTGATGCTGCCTCCTTGCTTATGGGAAGAGTAGTTGCAGCTGTTTGTGTATTTACAGGTACATGTAAAATTCTACTGCAACTCCAGGCAACTTCTAAGTAGCATAATTTTGTTAAAGTTGAAAGAAATTTGGGTGCACATTCTATAATCTGAAACTGGTTTAGGAATTCTGGTCTGGTGTATGTAATTGGGAAATTTGGGGTCTGTATTTGTTTAGATGATCTTGTTTGGGGCCAGTTTTACTTTAGGGGGTCTTTTTTGCAGTATTTATTCTGATACTCCAGTATGGCTGTTATACAGTGGACGGCGCCTAATGCCTTTATCTCTATGGCCTGTATAGTTTCTAGTGCTGGAGACTGCCTGGAACAACTGAACAGTGGAAGTTCCAGGTATTGGACCCCCAGTGATCTGGCACTGATGTGCTATCCTGAGGATAGGTCCTCAGTATCAAAAACAGCCCCCAGCCCTGAAAATTCCTTTAAAGGTGAACGCATCGGTATCTGCTATATAGGCAATACAGATGAAGCTCATACAGTCTTGGACAAAGTTTTGCTGGCTTTTGAGTTATCTAATCTCTATATCTTCAAAAAACAAAAATACTTCTGTTGCGTTTGTCTCATACTGAAACTTCTGTGCTATGACACTGTGGACAAATCTTAAAAAGTCAATTGACTTCATTTGTGTGGGTATATTAAAGAATTTAGAAGTGGGACTAACAATATAGATGGGTCCATAAAATCTTTTTCCTTTCCTTAGTTCTGTAGAGTTACGACATTGTGAAAGAAATTCAACAGTGACTACATTTGCATTTCAGCCACAAGATGGCAGCATAGGAATACAGTCTGCACATGAGACTTTCTGGAAAACATTTCCAACATTGTAAATTCATTTTTCATACTTTTGGAGCTTGGATTTTCTGCTTAATGTACAATAATACAACACAATTTTTAACCCCTTCATACCACAGCCAATTTTTGTTTTTGCATTTTCCATTTTTCCCTCCCCCCATTCTAAGAGCCATAACTTTTTCATTTTTCAGTCACAGAGTCACATAATGGCTTATTTGTTTGCGGGACTAATTGTACTTTGTAATGGCACCCTTCAATATCCTGTATAATGTACTGGGAAGCTGGAAAAAAATTCATAATGAGATGGAATTGGAAAAAAAAATGCATTTACGCCAATTTCTTATGGGTTTAATTTTTACAGCATTCACTATATGGTAAAAATGACATGTTACCTGTATTCTGCGGGTCAGTACGATCGCAGCGATACCAAATTTATATAGTATTTGTAATGTTTTGATACCTTTTAAAAAATTTAAAACTTTGCAAAATACAAAAAAATTTTGTGTCGCCATATTGTGACACCTCTAACTTTTTTATATTTGTGTGTATGGAGCTGGGTAAGGTGTCTTTTTATGCGGGACAAGATGGCATTTTTACTGATACCATTTTGGGGAAGGTCTGATGGTTTGATCACTTTATTCCATTTTTTTATAGGAGGCAAAAAGTTTAAAAAACAGCCAATTGGCCATTTTGATTTTTTTTTCCCCGCTCTGCTGTTCACCATATGGCATAAATATTTTAATAGTTCAGACATTTAGGAGCGTGGGGATACCTAATGTGTTTATGTTTACTTTTGTTTATTTTTATATGTGATCTATGGAAAGGGGGGGATTTGAACTTTTATATTTTTTGTGTTTTTTTTTTTTTTTATACGTTAAAAAACTTTTTTTCCTTTCACTTGTATGATCAGACCCCTTAGGGACCTTGAACCCTAGGGGGTCTGATCGCTCACACTATAGAGAAATTCATTCCCTTCTATTACACCATGCCTCTGGCAGTGTGTAATAGATCTAATGTAATGACAAGCCTGGGAGTCTTCAATAGGCTCCTGGCTGTCATAACAACCGATCACCGCCCTCCGATGACGTTCAGGAGGGCAGCGATCGGTGAAAGATGGCGGCGCCTGTGGCTCCTGCGTGGCATCTAAAGTGCTAACAGCTGAGATTGGTGTCGGCACCGATCACTGCTGTTAGCGGCGGGTCCTGGCTGTATTATACAGCCGGCACCCGCCGTGTATAGAGATAGCTCAGCTCCTGAACTCTCTCCATACAACCCTTCACACCCATTCACATACAGTACAGACCAAAAGTTTGGACACACCTTCTCATTCCAAGAGTTTTCTGTATTTTCATGACTATAAAAATTGTAGATTCACACTGAAGGCATCAAAACTATGAATTAACACATGTGGAATTATATACTTAACAAAAAACTGTGAAACAACTGAAAATATGTCTTATATTTTAGGTTCTTCAAAGTAGCCACCTTTTTTGCTTTGATTACTGCTTTGCACACTCTTGGCATTCTCTTGATGAGCTTCAAGAGGTAGTCACCTGAAATGGTTTTCACTTCACAGGTGTGCCCTGTCAGGTTTAATAAGTGGGATTTCTTGCCTTATAAATGGGGTTGGGACCATCAGTTGTGTTGTTCAGAAGTCAGGTGGATACACAGCTGATAGTCCTACTGAATGGAGTGTTAGAATTTGTATTATGGCAAGAAAAAACGTTTGTTAAGTATATAATTCCACATGTGTTAATTCATAGTTTTGATGCCTTCAGTGTGAATCTACATTTTTTATAGTCATGAAAATACAGAAAACTCTTGGAATGAGATGTGTCCAAACTTTTGGTCTGTACTGTACATGTAAGTGATTTTGTGTGAAGGGGTTAAAGACATCCATCACTTCATGACAATTCAAAAGTGACTCCCTCTAACTGTGCACTGACACCAAATTCTATACATCTTGTAAGACATAGTTCACCCCCCACCTGAAAAAACTATAGACTGATTTAAAAAATGTGAATGAAATTTGTATAATTCTAACATCCATTCTGCATTTAAAAGACATGGGGGTTTTTTTGTGTGATTTTTTTTTTTTTTTTTTTTTTTTTTTTTAAACCTGTGTTTTTGTAATGATTTTTCCCCCAATTAATGGCCACAACAGCAGAAAAAAAAAAACATGTAAATTTGTGATCAGTTTCTTTCTCGTTAAAGATTTTTATTAGGTTTTCAATAGTAGATTCAGCATGGTCGAGGCCCAAGATAACCAAACAGTAAGAACAATAGTGATGAAAAGGAGAAGGGGGGGGGGGGCGTACGGGAAAGCTGTGTGGTTGAAGACAATACCAGGGGAACGGATAATAGGGAAGAGGAGAAGTGGTCAAAATAAGGCTCTGACACAGCAGAGATACACAACATAAGAGCAACATAAATTCAAACAAAAGTTGAAGGAGAGAGAGGGAGAGGTTTGGCTCTCAACAATTGGGGGTATGGATTTAGGTATTAGATAGGTGATGGGAACAGGAAACAGTGGGAAGGGATCAGACAGAGATCAGAGGAGCAAGTCATCAGGGTAACGATAGAGGGATTAGGAAGGAGGGGTGGGGAAGGTGGATTGGAAGGCAGTAGAGTAGTAAAAGGTGATCCATAGGAGCCACACTTGCTGTTACGAACTATCATCCTGTTTAAGTTAAGCGAAAAGGTCCTCCATACGGCGGATATGAAGTACCTCCTGCAGCCAAGTCACTATGGAGGGAGAGGAAGCAGATTTCCCTATCCTAGGTATCAGATCAGCTTGTGTACATGTTTTTTGAATTTATGGGGAAAGATAGAAAAAATGAGAGGTACTAGGTCATCCTCCAATTCGACTGGTGACTGTATAACCCTGTGGACATAATTCCAGAAAGGATGTAGTAGAGGGCATTTTCACCAGATGTGCAACATCGTACCCCGATCTGCATTGCATCTCCAACAGCGATCTGAGGTTAAGGGGAAGATCTTATGCAGTACTGAAGGTACTCTGTACTAGCGAAAGATAATTTTGTAATTGGTTTCCTGAGTTTTGCATGAGATGGAGTATTTATGGCATAACTGAAAGGCGGAGAGCCACACATCTGGCAGAAAAGAGACCCCCAACTCCCATTCCCAGCCTGCCATATATGCTGGTAATGGGTCGTCAGTCGTGTTTGAGAACATAGCGTATATGTGCAAGATGGAGTGGGTTGGCATGGAGTGGGAGAGAAAAAGTTGTGATCACAGTTTTTATGTTGGTATGTTTTATTCACTGTATTCCATAGATGTAAATGAGAGGTGCACTGCTGTATCAGGAAGTGCCACAGCGCAGTGTACAGAGCTGTCTCCCTCTGTTCTAGTTTTGATGGCCAGGACTCCTGATACCACATGATCAGTAGGAGTGACAGAGGTCAGACTCTCACAGATATGATATTGATGTCCTTTTCTAATTATAGGTCATAAATGCCTAAGTCACATAAAACTACTTTGTGATACAGTTTTCTCCTTGACTTTCTGTATCAATTCTTCACAGCTGTCAAGATCTCTGGTGGCTTTCATTCAATAGGAACCTTAACAATTCACACAGCAGAATTTTCAGAATTTTGCAGCAGATTCTGCCTCCAAATCAGTGACAGATTCTGGCCTGATTCTGCCACACATTGTTTTCAATGGGAGACAGAGATCGGGGAAAAGGACACAGAAAAAAGTAAGGATCCTGCTCAATCTTGCTGCAGATTCCGCCACTTGAGACTCCCCGTTGATTAGGTCCATTCATCTGGGCCGGTTGGAAATATAGCGTCCAAGATATTTACATTAATGTACGCAATGTACAGTACGATTGTGCAGTTAACTCTTCTCTTATCTTATATACAGTATATAAAAATGAGTTTCTGTCTGTCTGTTCTTTATACGCGACCAAACGACTGGGCTGATCCTCACCAAATTTGGTACACAGGTACATCAGGTGTCCGGGAAGATTTTAGACTGGGTCTCAGCTCTCTAAGACGTACCGTTCCTGAGATACAGTATTCCCAAAAACTGACCTGCTTTAGCTAATACAAGCCTGCATGTCTTTCACTCATATTCCAACTGTCATACACACAGCCACATGTCCCTTATCAGCCAATAGAAGCTTGCAGGCACATAGTCTTCTCAGGCACACAGCTTTAGATCAGGTTTCCATAGCAACCAAGCTATTTATGACCTGTAATAGTCAATAGCAGATCGCAGGTCCTTAAATATTCAGTCATATCATGTGTATCAGCCAATATAAGTTCACATTTAATTTACCAGGTTTCCATAACAACACAGCCATAATTAGACTGTACCTATACTAGACTCAGTATACTAGCATAACTAGGAATGGCTAAGCCCCAAGGCGAACATTTAACATGCCCCCCCCCGCCCGGCAACCGCCCCCCTCCCGCAAAAACTGCATTCCTGCACACACTATTATGCCCAATAGTAGCCCCTACACACAGTATTATGCCCCATAGTGGCCCCTGCACACAGCATTATGCCCCATAGTGGCTCCTTCATATAGTATTATGCGGACTCCCCACTACCTCTTCAATGTTGGACCAGATGTCACGTGAGCCAGGCATGCGTCGCAACGCACAATGATGTCGGACTGGCCCACTGACGTCTGGGATGTCACCAAGGAGGCCTGAAGCCTGCTGGAGAGCAGGAGAGGTAAGTAACAGTGTTTTTTATGTTTCCTCACCTCCTTTGGGCCGATCATTATACTTTGGGGTCTGAAAAGACCCCAGAGTATAATGATAGCAGTGTCTGTGTGGTTCACGTCCTGTGGCCTTACTTACCGTTCCCTGCTCCTGCTCACAGCCGCCTCCGCAGAAGGTGAATTGCAGGCAGCCATGAGCAGGAGCGAGGATCGGTAAGTAAATAGGGACGTAACCTGCTGGTGTAACACCAGCAGGTAACGGCCTATTAAAAAAAAAAACATCAGGGGCCCGCCGAGACCACTAATGTCCCGGGACCTGTGGCAGCCGCTACCGCTGCTACCCCGGTATTTACGCCACTGACTGGACTGCCATGCTGGATGTCAGCATTCTTATAAACTGAAACGTTTTTAAACTACTCATGCCTCCTGCAGCAAAACGCATAACTGCTGCTCAAGCTAATGAAAACTCTCAACAGACCCAAGCCCGTCTTCAATCTGACAAGGTATTGTCAGCCACATGCACACAGCTGCACTCCATGTTTCCATAACAACCCAGCCATTTTTCTTCACTGCTGTAGGTCAGGTTTAAAGGGGCAGGGCACTGTAGGTGACACTGTTACACAAGGTCACATACACACAGCTTTACTCCAGGTTTTCCATAACAACCGATCGCAGGTTTTTCACTGATATCCAAACTGAGATACACATGATCACATGAAGCTTATGGACCAAAAGGAAAATCGCAGGTTCTTCAGTCTTGACATACACACAGTTTTACACCAGGTTTCCATAGCAACCAAGCTATTTATGACCTGTATGAGTTAACAGCAGTTCGCAGGTCCTTAAATATTCAGTCATATGACATGCATCAGCCAATATAAGTTCAAATTTCATTTACCAGGTTTTCATAGCAACACAGCCATAAATAGACTGTACCTATACTGGACTGCCATACTGGATGTGAAGTACAAAACTGGCCAATTCTTATGGGGCCACTACACAAAAAAAAATGAAATATACCCGTGCGAAGCCGGGTCCTACTGCTAGTAGAAGATATAATGGGTAAGTAAACTTCAACAGGTTTTACACAAAAGCAGTGTCTATATTGTTAGCAACAGCAGCAACAGGGATAACAGTAATATTTCAACAGTCAAAATTACACAATAGTTTCTTGTATTAAACTCCAAATAATACCGAGAACAGTCTCCACTGTGAAGCTCAAACCCCACAATAATAATCTAGGAGGCAGTCTTCCTTACCTTCCCTTTAGCCTTTCTGTATACCAGGTACCCTTTTCTTTCTAAGGCTGTAGCCATCTGACTGAGACACTTCTACTACACCATGGCTTCCTGAGACTGTACTTGTCATTGAAGTTACTAGTATCTGACTGACTTAGGCTATGGTCACACTTGCGCTCGGTGACCGTTCGGGGATTCCGTCCCCCATTCTGACTTTAAAAATGCGGAGAGAAAAGTCTTGCAATGGGGGGGGGGGAGAGGGGCAGCTGTTGTCCCTCCACTGATTAGATATT
Organism: Leptodactylus fallax; assembly: GCA_947044405.1. NCBI lineage: Eukaryota > Metazoa > Chordata > Amphibia > Anura > Leptodactylidae > Leptodactylus > Leptodactylus fallax. The sequence continues at coordinate 872,654 of CAMRHE010000182.1, forward strand.
TATGGCCTATCCTAAAGTCCTAGACAACCCCTTTAAATGGTCACTGTCATTTCAACTAACTTGAACTCTTATGATAGCCAATGTGATCACCATTAAAAGTGCAAATATCTTTTTTTTTTTCAATTCAAAGTTTATTGGTTTTCAAAAAGACATAAAATACAATGACAACAGATAACTGCAACGGCAGCAGCAACATTTTATAATGTAGAGGGGAGATCCCCGAATAGAGGCCAGAGGACAAGAAGAGGAGGGGAAGGGGAGAAGAAAAGAGGAGGAAGGGAAAGGAGCTGTGAGGCAACAAAAACAAAACAATACAGAGTGAGAGGGAAGAAAGAAGGAGAAAAAAAAAGTGCAAATATCTTTATCTACAATGAAGTTTTTGTGATGAAATATAGTCCACATTTGTTAAGTATTAGGTTTCATACTTTCCTTTAACTTGCTTTCTACTATCTGACATCATGTTAAGTCAGTCTCTAACAGCAGAGATACAGAGATGGATTGCAAATACCATTGGCAAAGCTATTCTTTCATAATCACAAGCAGTGTATGAATCCTCCCTTTTCAGAACACACAGTATTGTCTCTGAAAACCGTATGTTCTGCCTTCTGTAATTGAAGGTTATAATTAGATTACTGTAGCGAAGCAAATATTTTAAAGGGTGTCTGAACCCAGCATATCTATCGAGCCCTGCAGATAGATTCTTCTGATGGATCCAATTTCTCACCCCTTTTACCTCCTTCTCTGGACGTACAGTACAATCTGCCAAGTGAAACTCATTTCAGTCAATAACTTTATACAAAGAGCCAGGGTGTGAGTTCCCTTATCTCTCTGTGACTCAGCTGATGCCCCTCAATGTGTCATTTTTTTAATGGAAGGCACTCTGATCACACTTTGATGACATCCAAGTGCCTTCCATGCCTCATTCATTTTTATGGGGGGTTCCGTCCTGTTCAGATCCAATATTTATTTATTTTGCTTACTTATATAGCTCTATCATATTCCACAGCGCTTTACAGTCATTGGCAGTCACTGTCCCATATAGGGTTTACAATCTACATTCCTTATCAGTATGTCTTTGGAGTGTGGTAGGAAACTGGAGTACCCGGAGGAAACCCACGCAAACACGGGGAGAACATACAAACTCCTTGCAGATGCTGTCCTTGGCAGGATTCGAACCCAGGACTCCAGCACTGCAAGACTGCAGTGCTAACCACTGAGCCACCATGCTGCCCAAAATCATGGAGCAGGATAGGACCTGCTCTATAATTATCAGGTCAGAACAGAGCATCGGAGCCACACTCAGACAGCACACTTGGTCATGTGCATGAAGCCTTACACTTTTGACTTGCTCATCTCAACTTTGTTTGCATTTCTACTCTTTGAGAGATCAACTATCCTTCTTTACTTCCTGCAGGCTCTGAACTCAGGATAGGGGAATTTCTAAAGTTTTACTAGACTTGCACCACCTTTTCATCAATCAGTATGAAATTGAAGCCTCCATTTCTTGTAATGCTTCACCAATGTGCCCACTGGCTGGTTCTGCTGGGCTGTAGAACAAGGTTTTTACATTTCGTTTGTTACAGCCTGGTTGGTAATGTATCTTGGACTTGAATTTGCTCCATTTGGCCATACACCACTGCCCCTGCACACCCAGTCAAGAAATGCACAAAGGCACTAGGATCCTGTTGTGAGTCCACAGTATAAATTCTGGCCCAAACAAGATCTCGGTAATGGCCAACGCTACTACCAACAGCTCCATCTTGAAGGAATTGTAGGTCTTTGTGTTTTTCTCACCATCCCCTAGTGTTCTGTTAGCATACAGTTACCTGTTCAAAAATTAAAGGGAGTCTGTCAGCAGGAAAATCAGTAAGAAATTACGACAGTATGACAGTACATTGTAGGGCGGCTTCTACACTTTCCAAAAATGTCTTTCTTATACTGCATTGCATCTCCATTTTCATGAAAATCAGGATTTTATTCTTATGAAAATTAGCTGGAAAGGACTTTAGGGGCATTTCATATCCTGCTGAGGACCATTCTCTGCTCAAAATAACCACCTCTGTCACTTTGTCACACTATGTCTGCAGTGAAGGGTGATTATCATGAGCAGAGAATGAAGCCCTAGCGGGATCAGAAACGCCCCTAGAGCCCTTTTCAGCTAATTTTCATAAGAATAAAACACTGATTGAATGCAGAATAACAAAGACATCTTAGGAAAATGTAAAAGTAGCCCTACAAGGTACTGTCATTAATTTTACACCAATTTCCACAATTGGACACCAACTGGCTACCTGCTCAGACCTGCTCCTGTCCCCTTCCATGAGTTTACAAAGCCTTGGTGTAATCACTCAGCAAATATTTCTAACTCTTCCAATATGTTCATCCTTAGAATCATAGGATTCCACCTGTCCTGTTTTATTTAATGTTCAGCTTGAAGCCAAAATGATTGGTAAAATGTTTTCTGCCTTAATGCACACCCAAGTGGTGCTGCCCTTGTATAGCAAGGAAGAGAAGTAGGTTTCAAAGATTTACTTGGCCATGGTCATTTGTCATCAATTGGGATCCAGTGTCCACTACAAAGGATGCATAGCTCGACTCCATTAAACCTAGTCATAATCACCTGGAAATCTCCTACAAAGTACTTGGCAGTCGTGGGGTGCCATGGGCAGTCCTAGACAAAATGTGCTTGACATCTGAGGAGCCCCTTCATCTTTTCTAAATGGAATCACCTCTTTCAGCTCCCAGAGACTCCGTTAACACTTCCATTCTCTGTCTTTTATGACACTAGTGCCACTTGTTGTGCTACTAGAACTATCCCAGGTTGCACTTTCTTTCCTTTGCAACTTTTTGTTGAATTGAGAAAATGGGACTCTTAATAAAATTAGAGCTAAGGCTAGGTTCATATCTGAGTTGGAGTTTCCATAGGAGACTCTGCCACAGATTCCGCCAAAAATCGTCGGAAAGAAAAGTCCTGCACAGTGGACTATTCTCTCCGCCAGTTTCAGTATAATAATGGCGGAAACTCGATGGACACCCAGTGGACCCCATTATAGTCTAAGTTTAAGTGGACAGGCTCTCTGTTGTTTGGGTCCCCTTGCAGACTTGAACGACGGAGAACCCAGTGCAAGTGTGAACCTAGCCTAAGTTACAGGTGAAAAAAATCTGTACTCCACAATGACTTTATCATTACTGTAGTCGTCACTGAAGTTATCAGTTTTCAGCTGACTTCAGTCATAGCAACTGCTTTTTAAATGAGATGCTATATTGGACACACTTTTAAGGGAAATTCTGTACCATACCATTTTAATTCTTTTAAAAATGAGCAAATAAATTTTACACATCACATTACCTGGCTTGTTATATTTGGATATGACAGATGAAATAAACCCTATATAATAAGAAACATGGCTTTATTTACTTGTTGCCTTGAGAACTAAGTGGAAAAAGAGGCTAACCTTTCAAATGTTTGTTCAGATATATTTACTGAGGAGGACAATACTGATAGAAAACAGATGATCATATAAAAAGTTTGCCAAGTAAGAGTTTTCAATGTGGAAGTGTAACAATACTAAATTGTTATTTAAAAAAACACAACAAACAGAATGGAAAGCAAATAGATAGAAAATCCTGTGTAAACCAAGTTGATAGATGAAATAGTGACTACACATATAGAATACAGTGCTGCAAGTACGGGACTTTTACAGAGTACATACTCTAATCCACTAAAAAACTTATGAATATGTCCCTTAGGGCCCTTTCACACATGTATTCAGGCCATGAAATATAATCTGTGTTGACTGTATTTGTATTTAATAGTCTGAAACTTTCAACATTTGCAATTTAAGATGCTTTAAAGAGAAACTTTTACCACCTCCACCACTTCAAGTTCTTAGCATCTGTTAATAGACACTGCTCCACTGATTCCAGCAGTTGGAATTATTACTCTAGCCCCCTCCATTCCTGAGCAACAAGCACAGTTAATTTTGATGCCTGTGCTATTTAACCTCTGTAATGTCAGGAGGGCAGTGTTAGACACAAGGGTGTGATTCAGAGCTCCAATAAGAGGCAGCCAGTGAGAGCTCAGAATTACACCCCTTGTCTGCTCCATCCTGACACCGCCCTCCTGACAGTACAGAGCCTAAATAGTATATCAGGCACCAAAACTAACAGCACTGATTGCTTAGGAATGGTGTGTACTAGAGTAAAAATTCCAACTGTACCAGAATCAGTGGAGCAGCACCTATTAAAAAACAATACGAACTGGAGTTGGTGGAAGTGGTGAAAAATCCTTGTTAAGTTCCGTTCACATGAGCCATGAATGAGCCAGGAAATATGGCTGACATACTGTATTTCTGAGCCTAGAGAGGAGGACCAGAGCCACATAACTGAAAATAATAGGGGATTAAGCTAGTGTGTTTATCTTCTTTTGAAATTTTAGCGCAATGTCTGTATTGGTTCTTCCTTTTGAAGAAAAAGTCCCATTAATGGTTAATTGTGAAAATAAAAAAATAATATAGATTAATATTTGGGCAAAACACCTTTTAGGAACGTAACTATGGAAGGTTTAATAGCTATAATTTAAATCAGTAAATTATCAATGTTTTGTCTTAGTGTGCAACACATAAAGCTTTTTAGGAAATTTTTCTTTTCATATACAGCAAATAGAGGGTGCAGTACATTGGACAACAACAGAATTAGAAAAAAGTTTTTTTACTTCTTTCTATAACAGTCTAAAGTAACACTGCAGCATTTTAGTTATGCAAGGTAGGCACTGAAGTAGACTCAAAATCTGCTGCTGCTGATGCTGGAAGCTATATGTACTATCTGTACCCATGTATAGTACCTGTACCCATGCCTATTTACTGTTTCTGCAATGCTCTGAAGAGTTCATAATTCTATATACCTGTCAGCACCTTACACCACAGGTCCTGAAAGTTGCACCAACTGTTGCTGGTAAGACTGGGGAAGGTAATGGAGGCATCATGACCTGAATGAGGCAGAGGGGAGAGCATATTGGGGAGCAAATTATGTGAGAGGCAGAGGAGAAGGAAAGCATGTTCACAGAAGAACAGTGGGGTAGGAGATAACTTCGTGTTCTCAATAATATATGTAGACAGGGGCATAACGATCGAGGTCGCAGGGGGTGCGACCGTGTCCAGGGGGTTAGAGGGCCACAGCCAGCAGGAGATGGCCGCTAAACATCTTGTTCATGGGAAGGGGCCCAGCATCATGTGATGTATGTACATACCGCCGGGCCCCTTTCCAATAGAATCCTGCCAGGGGAGGTGATTAAAAGTAACACTTTCAATACTTATACTTACTTCTTCTGGGCTTCCAACAGTACCCAGCGTGCTCTTTGGAGCTCTTCTGGTCTGCCACTTAGATCACACGTGCCCAGGGGTCACTGCTGGGGCCTGTGATTGGGCCTCAGTGGTCATGTGGGGCATGCTGTCATAATGATGTGACCTCAGCAAGGTGAATATAAGTGTTTGTTATTTTTACTGACATCCTCTGAGCCTCAAAACTTCAAAAAAATTTCTTGGGGTTTGCCTGAAGCATCTCCAGCATTCCAGAGCATGTTATACTGGGGGAAGGGGCTCTTGGGAGCATATTATACATGTCTGGGACCCCTGTGGCACATTAAACTGTGGGGGGGTCTCTGTGAAACAATATATTGTGTGGGCCATTGTGGAGTATTATACTGTGTGGGGACATTGTAAAGCATATTATACTGTGTATGTATCACTGTGGAGCTTATTATACTGTGTGGGGACCATTCTGGAGCATATTATACTGTGTGGGGGCCATTGTGGAGCATTATACTGTGTGGGGCCACTGTGAAGCATTATACTGTGTGGAGCGATTGTGGAGTATTATATTGTGTGGGGCCCATTGTGGAACATATTATACTGTGTATGGGCTATTGTGGAGCTTCTTATACTGTGTGGGCCATTGTGAAGCATATTATGCTATGTATGTGCCATTGTGGAGCTTATTATACTGTGTGGGGACCATTGTGGAGCATATTAAAACTGTGTGGAGCCATTGTAGAGCATATTATACTGTGTGGAGTCATTGTGGGGTATTATATTGTGTGGGCACCATTATGGAACATATTATACTGTGTATGGGCCATTGTGGAGCTTATTATCAGTATAATAAGCTCCACAATGGCCCATACACAGTGGGCCATTGTGTGGGGACCATTCTGGAGCATATTATACCATGTGGGGGCCATTGTGGAGCATATTCTATCGTGTGGAGCCATTGTGCAGTATTATATTGTGTGGGGCCCATTGTGGAAAATATTATACTGTGTATGGGCCATTGTGGAGCTTCGTATACTGTGTGGGCCATTGTGAAGCATATTATACTGTGTATTTGCCATTGTGGAGCTTATTTTACTGTTTGGGGACCATTGTGAAGCATATTATACTGTGTGGAGCCATTGTGGAGTATTATATTGTGTGGGCGCCATTCTGGAACATATTATACTGTGTATGGTCCATTATGGAGCTTCTTATACTGTTTGGAAGCCATTGTGGAGCATATTATACTGTGTGGGCCAATGTGGAGCATATTATACTGTGTTGGGCCATTGTAGAGCATATTATGCTATATGCGGCCACTGTGGAGCATATTATGCTGTGTGGGGCCATTATGGAGCATATTATTGTTTGGGGGCACTGTAGAGCATATTATACTGTGTGGCCACTGCACTATGAAGAATATTATACTGTTTTGGGCCACTGTGGAGCTTATTATACTGTGTGGGGCCCCTGTACTACTTACATCACAGGCCATCTGTTTTATAGCAGCCGTGTGATGTTATGACAGGCTGTAATTACATTGCACAGTCACTATAAAACAGATCCTGTGTAAATAGTGAAGGGGTCAGGTGCTTGCAAATGCACCATGGTCCTTTCAAACAATTGATCAGCAGGGGCCCTGGGTGCTGGATCCCCTCTGATCTCTTAGACTGTTAGGACCTCCGCAGATCAGCTGTTTCCCAGAGCACACAGCTTCCAGTATTGTTTACATGTTGGGTGCTGTGGTGTTCACCCACCATATTCTTGATAACTGCAGCTGTGTACTATATTTGTATAAGTATCTGAGATATTGCTACAGTACCCATAACCATCGCTATCAAGAATATGCTGTAGGGAGGGGATAGGTAATAGGGGACCCAGGTCAAAGTTACACCACTGTCTGCAGCCCCAGGGGGAGACTTTGTTTGTACAGCAACCCATGCTAGAAAAAAGAGGTTACACTGTGATCATGTGACTTACTAAAGAAGATGAAATTAGGATGAGGTTATAAGAATAGAGGCGAAGAAGCAATCACTGGATTAAAAACATTCATCTTTTATTCAGTCTCCATAAAACAGGCAGGTAAATCAAGATCGAAAACAGCAAGTTAAGTAAATGGTGTAGTAACAACTGTTTTGTGCATTTTGTGCTTCCTCAGATCTTATGCGCAATGACATCAGCACGTCTTACAAAGAACATAATTTAAACAGCACTGCCCTTAAAACAGCCACACCAAAACAAAAATGCTTACAATAAACTAACTTAGAGACCAAATGGCGCAATGGGAGAGGGATCCCTGCCCACATAGGCTTACAATCTACAAAGGAAAGGAGAAGGAGTCAGTCAGGAATATTTAAAGGTTGTAGGCTTTACTGAAGAGGGTGGAAAATAGTAGGGGTCCCAGGACAGAGCACCGGGAGACACCTACAGAGAAATGACATGATGAGGAGGTGGGTGAGTGTAAAAATTCTAAATGTGTGGTTTATGAGGTATGAAGAGATCCCTGAGGGCCAAGTCTGTGATGCTAAGGAATAAAAGAGTTTATAAGAGGAGGGAGTAGTCAACTGTGTGACAGGTGGAGAACAGGTCTATAAGGAGAACAAGATTAGAGTAATTTGGCTTTGGCAGTTAGTATATGAGGGATGAGGTTAGAACCCCTGATTGTTGCTGGTCAGAGTGAGATGGATAAGAGATGGGAGGATAGTTCAAATTGCGCATGCTGTACAAGGATTTTTTCAGGCAAACAAAAGTGGTAAACTGGGGTAAGAGCTCAACAGATAGGTAGAGGCAGGAGCAAACCTATAGGGGGTGCAGAGGGAGCATTGGGTCAAGGGTACAGTTGGTGAGGAGAGATCATGAGATTAGGGTGGAGAGTTTTTCAATGGTCAAGGCAGAGAAGGAGGTTATGGAGGTAGAGCACTATACAGTTGAGTAGAGTAGTTGTGAGGACCATTGGCTGAAACTTTCTCTGATATTGGTAATTTTGGTTTTGAAATATGAGGCAAACTCTTCAGCTGAGATAAGTAATGTCGGAGGGGGCACTGGTAGACAGAGAAGAGATTAAACATTATTAAATAACTGCTTAGGTTTATGTGATAAAGAAGATATGAGAGTAGGGAGCTAAACCTGTTTTGCAGAGTTGACTACAGACTTGAAGTTGAGAATCCATTATTTGTAACTAAAGTCTACTTAGAGCGGCTTTTCTTCCAGAAACATTCTGCAATCCTTGAAACTCACCTAATTTTCTTGTAAGGTCAGTATGTCAAGGTTGCTTATTGATTCAACATGCTCTGGTGTGGAAGAGGTGGGCTTTTGAGTAGAGCTGAAGCAACAGTTGTGTTATAGAAAGCAGCAGCAATATCTGTGTCATGAAGTAAAGATATGAGAAAGATAGAGAGTGTGTGAATGACAAGGGAATGAATGTTCTTTTGGATATGGAAGAGAGGCAGGTGAAGATGAGATCAAGTGTGTACAACTCCCCCATCCCCCTCCGCTTGTGAGTGGAGGATGACTAAGAGAGGCCAAAAGATGAGGTGTGAGAAGTGTTGAAGTTTCCATAATGACAGCAGGGATATCTGGCATGAGCCAGATAGGGAAGTGTTTGATAAAATCAGTTATAAGTTATAAGTCCTGGTGATCAGTAGATGACAACCACTTGGAGGTTGGAGGGCAAGTAGATGCAGACAGAGTTTACTTCAAAAGAATGGAAGATAAGGACAGGTTAAGATGGGGCTGGGGTGTAGGAGCAGGTATATGATAGGAGAAGGCTGCTCTACATGGATTACTACAGGGAAGGAGAGTGTGCAAGAACTAATGGCCGCCATAAGAGAGTGTGGCAGGGAAGATTGTGTCTGAAGGTGTCAGCCATGTTTCAGCCAGACCCAGAAGAGACATTGTGAGAAATGAAGAGGTCTTCAGTGTATTCTAGTTTTCTGCAGACAGAACATATATTCTATAGTTCTCTAGAGAGAGGGGCTGGGAAGTTTTAAAGGGTTACATGAACGTGTGCTGGTTGTTAGGTGACAGACGAGATCTGACAGTGGGAATTTGCTGAAGTGGCCCAGGATTAGTAGATAAGTCACCAGCAGTAAGGATAAGCAGAGAGAGGGACTGCAGCATTTTTCTCTCTAATCTGTGCACTCTGTAAATGAGTTAAAGTTCAAAACTCTGCAGATAGGTAGAGTTGTTACTGGGGTTGTTAAACCTCATTCATTATTTATTTAACCATTTTCTTTTCAGAACACACAGCTTAGTGGGAGAACTGAATAGTAAGTGTGAGTAAGAGTGTATGTAAGCATGTTGTGTGCATCAGGTGTCAAAGGTCTGCATGTTTAGACACAGCTCAGCAGAGAAGATGGAGTAATAGAAATGTCAGATTGTTGCAAAACTTGGCATGCAGCTATGTCTCAGGCAGTTTATAAATGATTACAGGTGGTCTGATTAGACACTGGGCCCTGATACAAGAGGATGCAAAACTGATTCCCATGTTGCCCTATAAAAAGGATATCAGAGGTTACTTTTGGGTAGTGTACCTCTTGGCGAAGTACAATACCCAAAAGTTGACGACTAGACATGCCTCTGCAACACACTAGAAAACACTTTGCCTAGTTGACTGACTTTGAGAGGGATTATATCATTGGACTAAGAGAAGCAGGATGATTGTTATGGCGAATTGCCTGCCATCTAGGCTGTTCTGATCTCGCTGCTAGGAGGTGTTGGGACCAGTGGTTACATGAAGCCACACACAAATAGCAAACAGGGTCCAGACGGTCCAAATAGACCACTAATTGAGATGATTGTTTGATCCACCAATAAACACAAGCAGCTCCCACAGTTTCCTTTTACACCCATTCAGATACAGGTTGTATCTTCATTATACACCCATGTTTCTTTCCAGACCATTTCCAGGTGGTTAGCAGAAGAAAATTTGGTGTCACAGCACTCATTATGTGTCCTGCGATTGACAGCCAAGCATTGTTGCCTTTGTTTGCAGTAGTGTCATGAACGAAAAACCTGGACTGCTATGGACTAGAACTGTATCATCTTTATCAATGAATCCAGGTTCTGTGTGGGATCAAACGATGGTCAAATTCTAGTATGGAGGTCTTGTGGTGAGCACTTCAATTCTGCCTATACTGTGGAGAGACAACTTCCTCAGCTGGCGGTGTGATAATCTGGAGAGCCAGTATTACATCACACATGTAAAGTTTCATTAAATTCCAACAGCTCCTTTTTGGTGCTTGCCTTTGCAAAACAATTTTAGAGCTAGTAGAATGCTTACCATATTCAAGAAGGTTAACATTGTAGTCTGTGAAAGTTTTAGTTCTTAGATTTTACAGTTTAATCCTGGTATAACTGTAATATGCACTTCCAGTGCTGCACAAGACAAAGTCCAGAAAGAACACTATTCTAAAATTTCTACCTCTAGAATAGACTAATGAATACAGTTATGTGCGAACAATGGGGAGGAGGGTTATATGATCAAATTAAAATATAAGCAGAATGGAAAAACTACAAATTGATACAATAAATGTCAGAAGGAGAACAGCTATACACAAACGTACCAGAAGCAGTAGAAAGGTGTAAACAAGGATCAAAACAATAGTGCTTAGATAATGCTCAGCCATACACAAATATACCTATGGATGAGAGAAGTGGATGATGAGAGAATAAAGAGTATATACCATAATATTACATTATGGTATAATTCTAATGTGTGCTTAAGAGTTACACTTAGGTTTCTGCACAGGAAAGAGCAAGGTTTAGAAATACACTCACTAGGCATTGTATACATATCATACTGACTGAAGAAGCAGAAAGAGTAAAATAATGGGTTCTAACCTTGTTACTGGGGCCCTATAAATGCAGTTACTGACTCTCTTAGCTCATAAGAATAACACCACATAATGGATGTGGAGTATTGATGGCCTTTAAGGGTTAAAGTTGTGTTTCTTTCAGTTATGATTATTTCTAAGAGGATATAAGAATTAATAATGTGTAGCTATACAGTGTGTCTCCTAAAAAGAGATCCAGGTTAACAGCTGAGAAAGAACTGTCAGATTCATGTAAACAATGGGTGCTTTATACATTATCGAGTACGGGCAGGTGCATCAGTGAATTCCCTCAACCCCCCAAAAATAGAGAATGCTCCATAATATATATTGCACACATTGTTGACATGAATCCAACAGTTCTTTCTTAGCTATTAGCCTGGACCACTTTTTAGGAGACACATTTTATAATATAAAGGCTAGACATTGTTAGACCAACAAGCCTTTAAAAAATCTTCACAACCAAGCATTAGGTCTAGAAATTATATACTGGTAGCACACTGGTGCAGAGTCCTGAAATGAAAGGAGTTTTCCATATCCATCAATTTGATACTTCATCAAGGCCAGAAAGACCAAGGATAAACTGCAGAAGAAGATGTAAGATATTCTGTATGGAAAAAAGCAAAAGGTTATTTATTATTAATGACTATCATTTATCAACAGTGTATTTCACAACACTACAGTAAGCTGACTGCAGTCCTGTAAATTATTTCATTCTACATCAGGTCGTAAAAGTGGCTCATCTGCAGAAATAAACAATAAAACCATTGCAAAGCACAAAAACAAATATATTAAATGTCCCACTGTAAAATGTGAAATCTAGAAAAGATTTATTGTGGTTGGAAAAAATGGATAAGTTATCATCTATCCACAGAGTAAGCAATAACTTTATGTTCAGTAGAAGTACAGCAGTCAGCTATCTATAGTTGTTTCACGTGGTGAAATGAGCAGCAACATGCCTGTGCAACCTGCTACACCATTCATATGAAGAACACGGGACTCCCTTCTTGTGATCAGTAGGGGTCCCAGTGATAAATCCCTATTAATTAGCACATTATAACCTATCTAGATCAAATTTTAGGAACAAACCAGGGGGTCACAGTCTAAGGCAGGGGTCAGCAACCTTGGACACCAGTACCAGGATCTGCACCTCAAGCATATTTACCTGGCACAGAGCTCTCTCTACTGTTTTAACAATAGAACAGTGCTACTCCAGGTGGTAACCTGTCTCTCGTAGAGTACGGAAACACAGTCGGAGGGAGTGAGCATTAAGGAGTGAAAGTGTAAGGTGCAATGTCATAGTGCCCAGGCCATGAGTTAGCCTATTTAGAGAGCAGCAATAGGTTAGGCAATTCTTTAATGTACTTTGTAGTAAGTGCAGAAGTATAATATGGCAGCTAAACCCACTAAAGTGGACATTTATTAATTTTAACAAGACTGGGCAGATTTGTATTAAATTATTCAACAAAAAGAAACAGCTCCATGAGGAGCATACTCTGCCCCCCACAAAGTCGGCTTACTACAGCCACTCTGAGGACTCCTTGATGAAGTGGTTTTAGGACTTAATAACCAAACCAATTTTTTTTGCATTGTTCTGTCAACACATACTGAGAACTCTAACTTTTTTTTTATTTTTCCGTTAATGTAACTCTATGAGGGTTTTTTTTTTTTTTCAGGACAAATTGTAGTGTATTAGCACTATTTTGGAGTAGACATATCTAATTGATTAGCTTTTATTAACTCTTTCTGGAAAGGAATAGAAAAAAACATCAATTTTGCCAATTGTCTTTTTATGCTATAAATTTTGCGCCATTCATCAGGTGGCTTATGTTAAGTTCACATTAGCGTCGGCTATCCATTGTTCTGGTCTTTTGGAGGACCAGAACAATGGATAGGTGGACTGCACACAGAACCTGATTGACCCCATTGACTATTAAATAAGCAAGAAATCAGAATTATGTCTCTTTGCAATGGTGAATTAATTAACTGGTAAATTAAATTGATTAAATGACCAGCCCCAGGCTGAGTGTATTATCACCTTGGGTGGGGTTAACACTGTAGGAGGCTGCTTTGGCTATTGAGAGAAACATCAGTCCAGAGGGAAGCAGGGAAGGGGTGAGCTGTCCTTCATATCTGGGGGAGGCTGCAGCTAGGTTCTATTGAGAGCTGTGGAAAATTCTAGTCCAAGGAGGAACAAATCAGTAGTTGCATTGGAGGCCTGGTTATTGTGATGCCTGTAGTGTGGCCTGATCAGCTCAGCCCTGAAGAATAATGGCATGGGTTTACTCAATATAGAGAGGTACCTCAGTACAGTTTCTTCCCTAGGAGTGGAGAACAACACCCTGACACAAAAAAAAGCTGTCAGGGTAGGGTAAGGTACTGAATAGACTGGCTAGAGAGTGGGATCTGCATAGTGGAGAACAACCTTCAAGTTAAAGGGGAAAGTGAATCCCACAAGAGGGCCTGGATAAAGTAACATAAACATTAGGTGGGTCCTTGGTAATAGAAACCTGAAGTGTTTCTTATTTTCACTTGCACTATTCATTTCTGAAAAGCTGTTTATATCTAGAGATATGATTTAAGCTTTTGAGCCTCATCTGAGTACTGTAACCACTAAATATGTGACACCTCTGTATTTGAAGAAGTAAAATGTAACTATCTGACTGACTTTGGTCTGATAGTGGTCCACTTGAGAAATCCTATATTACAAGCTATGAGAAATGTTGGTAAATATCACTGAAATGATTATTCCCTTGTCAAGGATCATATGCAGAATTGTTGCTAAAGCTAACTGAAGTGTTTTTCCCAATACATTGCTTTATATATCTTGCTCCCTTTGCCATTTGCCAGATATAGCTAAATTCCTCTCCTTAGTATTTACAGCTAGTTGCCTAGATTTACACACCTGATAACAAGTCAGATGATGACTCAGTCCATCCATATTCTTTTATCTTCCTCTCTCTGCATACTGTTTTCAGTTTTTGAGCCCAGATAAGGGCTAGATAAGTCTCTTTAGCAGTGTCTCTGTTATCTGTGTATGTAAATCCAGAGATAACTGTTCCATTTACAACAAGCAAAGCTCTATGCAAGAATGAGCTGAAAACTAGGAAGTGGAGTGGAGAGGAGACAGAAGGGCAGATGAAATCCTGAGATTAGAAAACCCTTTTAGACTAAGGCCCCACATACGAGCCACAGCTGAAAAACGCTCCAGAAAAGCATTGCGTTTTTTTCAGCAGCGTTTTTCACAGAAATTCAGCAGAGTTTTCTTCTGCGGACTTTCTGCCTCTATTATACCTATACAGAAAATGCCAGCGTTTCCGTAGGTATAACTGACATGCTGCGGTTTACAAAACCACAAGCGTTTTTAAATCACAGCATTTCTGCTGCAGATTTTTTTTGCAATGTGTGGATGGGATTAGCCAGAATACCATCCACTTTGCAGGTAATGTAATACACAGCATTTTTTTCTGCAGGATTTCTGCCGCAGACAAAACGCTGCATTTTCGCAAAGTGGGGCCCCAACTTTAAAGTGATCCTGTCATTTACTAAACAGCATCTATAAGAAGGTGATAGTTCTGTGCTTTAATTACTTGCTATTACATTCTCTGAACAACAAAGTAAATTTATATTTAGGGCATCTTTAACTGGAGAAGAGGGTTCAAACACACTGGATTCCCCATGCTATGAAAAGGGCCATGTAAGACTAAAATGGGGGCATGGCATTGCCTGAAAAATTCTTCTACGCGCTTTGCACACCAGCAACAGAATGTTGGCAAGTATTAGTTTAATATCAGAGGCAAGACTGTGCACACTGATGACAGAGGGTTCCTAAAAGAGAAGAGCATTTCTTCCCACAATGAAAGCGAAGCCCTGCCCTCACTTCCTGTAATTTTGTCTCAGTAACTTTGCTACTAAATACTGGCTTCATATGACAGTGGACAGTAAATTAGATAGTAGGTAGACACCAAGGGGCTCTCACATATCATTTTAGGTAAACAAAGTGATTTGCACTTTTGATAGTGATCATATATGAGAGTTAGTTCAAACAACAAGCACGATTTAAGTCTTAGCACAGTTCTAATGTTTGTCTCTATAAGAATGCTAATGTGAGAAAAACAAAACTTAAGACTCATAATTAGCTCTAGAAAATTTACTAGGAGAAAGTAAACTAAAATAAAAATGTAAATAAAATTCTATTTTATAACTTGTACCACTAGATGGTTTGCAAAGGGCTTACCTTAGTAGTATGGTATTACTGTTGGCTAAAAAAGTGCTAGTTTTTCTAAATAAAAAAAAATTAGAGAAAAGGAGAACAAGGATATACTGCATATATACAGTTGTGCTAAAAGTTTACATACCCTGGCAGATTTTTTGTTTTTTGGCCTTTTTTCAGAGAATATGAATGATAACACAAAAACTCTTTCTCCACTCATGGTTAGTGGTTGGTTGAAGCCATTTATTTATTATTTTATTTATTTATTTATTTATTATGCTTACTTGTATAGCGCTTTACAGACATTGACAGTCACTGTCCCTTATAGGGCTCACAATCTACATTCCCTACCAGTATGTCTTTGGAGTGTGGGAGGAAACCGGAATACCCGGAGGAAACCCACGCAAACACGGGGAGAACATACAAACTCCTTGCAGTTTATTGTCAAACTTCTGTGTTTTCTCTTTTTAAATCATATTGACAACCAAAAACATCAAAATGACCCTGTTCAAAAGATCACATACCCCAGTTCTTAATGCTGTGTATCGCCCCCTCTAATATCAATGACAGCTTGAAGTCTTTTGTGGTAGTTGTGCATGAAGCTCTTTATTTTCTCAGATGGTAAAACTGCCCATTCTTCTTGGCAAAAAGTCTCCAGTTCCTGTAAATTCCTGGGCTGTCTTGCATGTACTGCGCACTTGAGATCTCCCCAGAGTGGATCAATGATATTGAGGTTAGGAGACTGAGATGGCCACTCCAGAACCTTCACTTTCTTCTGCTGTAGCCAATGACAGGTCGACTTGGCCTTGTGTTTTGGATCGTTGTCATGTTGGAATGTCCAAGTGCATCCCATGCGCAGCTTCCTGGCTGATGAGTGCAAATGTGTCTCCAGTATTTGATGATAACGTGCTTCATTCATCTTTCCTTCAACTTTGACCAAGTTTCCTGTGCCTTTGAAGCTCACACATCCCTACATCATCAGTGAACCACCTCCGTGCTTTACAGTAGGAATGGTGCTCCTTTCATCATAGGCCTTGTTGACACCTCTCCAAATGTAACATTTATGGTTGTGGCCAAAAAGTTAAATTTTTGTCTCATCACTCCAAATTACCTTGTTCCAGAAGTTTTGAGGCTTGTCTCTGTGCTGCTTGGCGTATTGAAGGCGAGATTCTTTGTAGCATTTGCGCAGTAATGGCTTTCTTCTGGCAACTCGACCATGCAGCCCATTTTTCTTCAAGTTCCTCCTTATTGTGCCTCTTGAAACAGCCACACCGATAGTTTTCAGAGAGTCCTGTATTTCAGCTGATGTTATGTGCGGGTTTTTCTTTTCATCCCGAACAATTTTCTGGGCAGTTGTGGTCGAAATTTTGGTTGGTCTACCTGACCGTGGTTTGGTTTTTACAGAGCCCCTGAGTTTCCATTTGTGAATCACAGTTTGAACACTGCTGACTGGCATTATCAATTCCTTGGATATCTTTTTGTATTCCTTTCCTGTTTTATACAGTTCAACTAGCTTTTCCCGTAGATCCGTGGACAATTCTTTTGCTTTCCCCATGGCTCACAATCCAGAAATGTCAGTGGCTGGAGGAAAGATGCAACAGTCTGTCTGGATCCCAGAAACTCACTCAGCTTTTTATACACACACTGATTACAAGCAAACAGGTCACAGGTGAGGATGTTACCTTTAGTAGCCATTCAAACTCCTTTGTGTCTTCTGGGTATGTTATCAGGCCAAAATCACCAGGGTGTGTCAAATTTTGAACAGGGTCATTTTGATGTTTTTGGTTGTCATTATGATTTAAAAAGAGAAAACACAGAAATTTGACAATAAATGGTTTCAACCAACCACTAACCTTGAGTGGAGAAAAATTTTTACTGTTATCATTCATATTCTCTGAAAAAAAGGCCAAAACAAAAAATCTGCCAAGGTATGTAAACTTTTTAGCACAACTGTAACTTTGTAAATATCGTGTTTGAGTCATCCATCAGGCATATACGCTCAGTACGTATAAGACCAACTGAGGCTTGTGACCTAGGCTACATTCACATCATGTTTTCACCATACTGCTCATGCATGTTTAAAAAAAAAGTAATTTTTTTTTTTAAGTGGCTGCATGAGCACTATAGTAAAAATGTGATGTGAACCTAGCCTTGCAGTGGTATGCATCACCATAGGAATCCAGTGTAAAAAAATAAATGTATACATCACAGTATAGGGTTTTTGCTGTGGCCAGTTTAGAAAAGCAGAGTCTGCTGCACTTTAATATACAGTTAAAAAAAAACATTTTGCCAACACATACCAGCAGTCTGATGAATAGTGACAGCAAAGCAGTCACAAGCCATAGTATTGGCTCCACCATGTTGTAAAGCTGGTATCAAGCTCCATTGCTCTTATCTCTACTGCTCTGTGCCAAGCAGCAGTTTCCTTTACAGTGGGCAGCCAGGTGCCACTGTGCAGGGAAAATATAGTAGGGGACATATAACTAAATATGTGCTGTGGCTCCTTTACATGAAGAATCAGTGAGGGCCCCAGGGGTCAGACAGATCGGTTATAAAGCAATATGCCATTATTTTGTAAAATGAAATGACCCTAACAAAAAAGGCTAGTATGTTACTTCCATATATAAATGTTACTTGCTTTCATAGATAAATGGATGATAATGCTCTATATCAGGGGTCGGCAACCCCTGGCACGCGTGCCAAGAGTGGCACGCGAGGCTTATTTCACTGGCATGGCAGCCCTCACCCAGCAGATTCGATCGGACCAAACACGGCCGAAACGAAACTGCTATTATTATACTGTGGGGTCTCTTCAGATCCCGAGTATAATAAGCGGAGACTCAGGAGAAGTGACGAAACATAAAAAACAATGACACTCACCTTGCTCCCTGCGCTCAACGGCGGCTGTGCGATCTGCCGCCACAGCTGACAGGGCCTCAGAAGTCACGTCTGTGTCTGACGTCATTACGCATAATGATGCAACGTGACCCCTGAGACTCAATTAGCGGTCGCTAACTACAGGCAGAAGCGCCGAAGAGAACACAGAGCGGCTGCAGAGCGTGGAATGGTGAGTACATTGTTTTTTTATGTTTGTCACCTCTGAAGAGAACTATGGGACCTAATACCGTGTGCAGGTACCACTATGTGACATAATAACGTGTGCAGGGAACGCTTTGTGACAGGGACCAGGGACCGCTATGGGACCTAATACCGTGTGCAGGGACTGCTATGAGACCTGATACCGTGTGCAGGGGCCGCTATGGGACATAATACCGTGTGCAGGTGCTGCTATGGGACCTAATACCGTGTGCAGGGGCCGCTATGGAACCTAATACCGTGTGCAGGGGCCGCTATGGGACCTAATACCGTGTGCAGGGGCCTCTATGGGACCTAATACCGTGTGCAGGGACCGCTATGGGACCTAATACCGTGTGCAGGGGCCGCTATGGGACCTAATACCGTGTGCAGGGACCGCTATGTGACATAATACTGTGTGCAGAGGCTTTTATGGGATATAATACCTTGTGCAGGGGCCGCTATGGGGCCTAATACCGTGTGCAGGGGCCGCTATGGGACATTATTCTATATAACGGTGTGTTTTCTGCATTAAGGATGTGTTTTTGCACAGAAAACACAGGCATTTTTTTTTTGTGCAAAAATGCACCATGTGAACGCAGTTTTACATTGAAGTAAAAGTTCCAGTGGCCTAAGACTATATCTGCATCCAGATACATAGTGTGTATTCACCATAAGGATGCTGCCATACAGTGCTCCTGGACACATTTACCACTAATTGGGGGCTGCACATATACTTTCATTGCTTCTAATCGGAAAGTACAGGAGCGTCCCAGGAAATAGCAGTAAACGCATACATCCTAAAGCATCTGGTGGCAGCACTTCTGTGTTATGGTTTGTGGTGTATAACTTTAGTTTAGGGGTCGTCAGACTTACAATTATTGCCCGGTACTCCGAATACCTCATCTTTGATTTTTTAATTAAAATCGGCACGCCGAACAAAAAAGGTTGCCTACCCCTGCTCTATATAATATTATAATGCTTTGTCCCACACAGTTCAATCTTCATGATATGTTCACATTTGTTGTAGCTATTCCTGCAACATTTTGTCTATACGTTTGAATGGGGTTGCTGCATCTGCATTGATTTCCATAAGCTTTGTTCAGATGATGAGTAGTCACAAAGATTTCTGTAACAAATATAACACATGTGAACATATTCTTACTGTGTATTTCTCTTTTTCATCATCATGGACTATATTGTACTGTATGTACTAAAATCCTTCCATTTTCCAAATGACCAAATCCTCCAACTCCATGCTGCCAAGATATGGATAACATAATACTAGTATGCAAATAAATTTTATAAATAGCAATAAAATATATGTTTAAGTTTAATTTACTTTCTTTAGGAGTTTATTACAAGACTAAAGTTACAGCGCAAAAATACTTTTCCAGTAAGGAAACTATGTTATTCAAGCTTGTTTGCCAAGGTCAGTTTGATCCATTTCTGAAATATTTCATTTACCTTGGTTAACTAGCTGCAAAACATGTCATTACAAAGTAAATACTGTATACAGAGCAGCACTAGTCCTGCTAAGTAGAAATCCTAATACAAATAGTACAATTAAAGCGCTTGCACTACTATGATATGTAGATGAGTTCTAGTTGCTTGTTTAATAGCTACTGCTATACTTAAAGGGGTTATCCAGCTTACAAAAATTATCTGCAATTACGTCCACATCAGTGCTAAATACTCACTGTTTCCTTGTGCAGCCTTTTCTTGGCTTTATTTTACTTGAGACTCCTTGTATCACTGTTATTTACATGTAGTGAATCTGAGAAGAAACTACATTTCCCATGATGCATCTGCCTGCTGTCACTCCCTGTGTTTGCAGCTCACAGGAGGGAGGGGGGAGTGAGCATCAGCATCATGTGACCTCAGATGTAGAAGTGATTTATTACCTGTGATTTCATTGGAGGGGAGAGCAGATATATACATCATGGGAAATGTAGTTTGTTCACAGATTCACTGCATGAAAATAACAGTGATACAATGGTGCATAAAGAAACAGTGAGTATTTAGCACTACTGTGAATGTATTTGCAGATATTTTTTGGAATCTGGATAACCCCTTTAAAGAGCACAAGTAATGTTCCAAATATCTTATATACTTACACATACAGTTTTGATAAATATTTTTTGCCAACACAAGCAGTGGATCCAAATATAAGTGCTCATACTTCTCTCATTTAAACATGTTAGACCCAGAAAACTGCATGTAAAACTGTGATACCAGCGTTAGTGATAAAATTCAGTAACTCCATTCTGGAAAACTCATCTTAGGACAGGAGCTGCATGTGGGGTGGTCGCTGGTTACATATACTCATTCATAAGGACCTTTATACATACATGCCAATAGTGTCGGACTGGGATGACTATGGCCCACTATACAGCTAAATGCAAATATTACCTGACACTCGTTCGCCAATTCCTAAACTCTTGCCAACATAAATGTATTTTCCATTAGTAGCTTGCTGTCTATGCCTTGCTTCTGTCCTGGGGTCCTTTCAGTAGCCTGATGCCTGCCTTGAACTAGGATTCTCTTAGATGACTGGTGATTGCAGTATGATTGAGAAGATGGGGCTCAGGGCAGAAGGATACTGGTTAGCCTCACACTGCTAGTAGATGTCATTTCAACTGCCTTATGTGTCTACAGTATATAGAAATACACTGGGTAATTTCTGGAATAATACAGTATATCAAATATATTATACTGACACATAGCCTGGTTGAGATGCTGTACGATGAGTATCTGTATGAAGTACAATGAGTATACTGTGCCATGCCAGGGTGAGCTGGAGGCCCATCTGGTTCTGGTGCCCACTGGGGGATTCGTCTGTTGCCCAGCCTGAGAAAGTGGAGTACTTAAAGAGGTATTCCCATCTTAAGAAGCCATCTACAGGGACAGATTTTGTGTTTCTGAGGCCCAAAGTAAAGCTATGTCTGGAAACCCCCCACAATGCTGACTCTGTAGTGCCACACACAGTATACTGTCACCTTAGTGTAATTAATGGACAGCATATGGTCAGTGGGGGACCCTCTGATCTCTGGGTTGCTTGGTGGGTAACACTGCCACTGGTAACCCACTATCCATAGGATAGGGGATAACTTGCAGATTGGTGAAGGTCTGACTGATCCAGCGAAGGGGGATTTTTGTCCCCCATTCAGAAAGGAGTGGTGGTTGGGATGGACGTGCACCACTCCATTCTTTTCAATGGGAGTGCCAGAGAAAGCCAAATGATAAAATCACGCTCTCCCACTTACATGAACTGATCTCTCCCCCACTCAGTGGGGATCTCAGTGGCCAGAACCCACTAATCTCTAAGTTATCCTCTATAGAATAGGGGAAAAGTTCTTAAGATTGGAATACCCCTTTACCCAAACTCTCCACAGTGTGGACACATTTGTGTGGTCCTAATGATGAGCTCGTTAGCACTGTCTGTAAGAATTTTAATAGTTTCCATATCATGAATTGGGAGCATGATATTTGCACCCTTAGTTCATGGATATGAAATCTACATATCTTAGACAAAACCTGGAGTGAATCCTAAATGGTGAAAAAAACATAAGGTTCCAAACACATACAGTATCATATACATGAACCCATATACACTGCCACATGGAGTACAGAGTCTTTGTGCAAACATACGATAGCTGGGACTGATTTGTTACACTCCCTTAACACATTTTTCAAGTGTAGTTTTAAAAGCACTGTAAAAACTACACCAAACATACCACATATTTCAGACTGTTGCCTTTTTGGTGCACTTTTGGGCATATGTTCACAAAAATACCACCCCAAAGCATGCTAACATTAAACATAATGGGCTGAAAAAACAGGCCAAGAACTTCATATTTTCCTATTTGTCAACCAGCAAACATCTAGTAGTATTTTTTTGAGCCAAAACACATAAAAACTCAAGATAAAAGGAAATAAACACGTTGAATTAGGCTGCTCTTCATATTCAACAAGGCAAAGTGATATAATTCTGCTTACAGTACTTTAATTATTAATTTGTACAGTCCCTAAGAACACCTGAAAGGGTTATGCCCACTTGGGACATTTATGGCATATCAACAGGGTGAATATGCCAACTCCTGCAGTGAATGGAGAATATGCTGTGCATGCATGGCTCTATCCAGTCACTTGATAATAGTTCACTGCATAAATAGTGTGTGTGAGACTGAATTCACATGGCCATAATAAGTCCACATTATAAAGACAGTATTACAGCCGCAAATGCTGTCCTGGCTGGTGGTCAAATGAGCTGAAATAGCACCATCGTAGTGATCTATGATGCTGTAAGTTCATAGTCATTAGATCTGTGGGTGGGACAAGATATGTATCTGTAATATGGTCCATATTATACAGATATATTATGGCTGTGTGAACTCAATGTAAAGGCACGTGGCAAATTAACAAATTGCAAAAAAAATACACTTTTTTTTAAGTCAAAGTAAAATAAGAAGCCTAAAGGAAGGAATTGTATGAGTGAAAGACTTCTCTTAGTTTGTATATATTATTTGTATTGCCAAAAAAAACATAAAAATGAAAAATGCAATGTAAAGTGTGGGACTATGCAAAAAACATACAGTATATGAAGACACTGCACACACAGCAATCTTCTAATCTGATTTAATCATTAGAATGGCTCTAATAGCAAGTTAAAATGAAAAGATAATAAAGCAGGAGAGCTGAAAGTAAATGTAAACTAAATACAGATGTTTTCAATAAATTGTTGTATGTGCACTCTCTTAGTATTCTGTAAGTTTAGGTTCACTAGTACCTTATGGCTATGTTCACATTACATATACACATTATTAATGTCAGTTGCTGTCAACTGTCATAGGATGACAGCAACGGACATTAACTTCAGCAGAGTAACGGACAGAGACTGATCCTCCTCTGTGTCCACTCCAATTGACTGTAATGTGAACAACATGATGGATGCTTTCTTCAATCATGTCTGTTTAGTTTTGTAATGGAATAAAAACATGATGGAAGGAAGCTTCTGTCATACTTTTTACATTTGGTTGAATGCAGACGGAACTCTGACGGAGAAGGCTATGTCTGCATCTGTGACGGATTAGAGCAACAGACATTAAATAACAATAGTGTGAGCCTACTCTAAGAAAGAGAATGTAAGCAAAACTGATGTACTTTACATTCTGGATAAACAACCATGGCTAATACAATGTAAACCGATAATGTTCTCCTGCTCTGACACTAGATGGCGCTTGCACAGTATGATCAGCCACATTCTCATCTCTTATAGCTCACTGTTGTAATACCTGGGAATAGGGTATCTAGTACATTGAAATCTAACAAATTATAAATAGCAGCAGATGTTTCTGTGCGATATGCTACAGATCACTTCTACTCAGACCCATGCTCCACCTAGTCACATTAAAGAAACACATAAAATAACCTTCTATTTTACAGCACCAAAGCAACATAGATTCTGCATTGTGTCTAGTGCTGCTTTTCGGCTGATGGAAGATGGCAATACAAAGCCTGGCAGAAGGAATAGTAACACTGATCTTGACTGAGTCATTGTTGTGCATGAGGAAGCAGAATAAGCATGGCTCCTCCCTTGTCTCATTACCTACTATGATGTTGAGGGAGGAGGAGTTGTATGAGTAGAGTTGCCAGGAGGCAAGACAGGAACAAGCATTATCTATTCAAGAAGCTGGAGGAATTATGCTGGACACACCATGAGCTGGAGGCCTAATAGCACCCAGAGGGTAGTTCTGACAGCTTACCATGCTAGTAACAACAAGGCTGCTACAACAGGTAGCAGTGGCAAAGACAATGCCCAGGTGTCTCCTAGAAGGTAAGAGCTGCTGCTGAGTAGTGTGCTTGCTGAGAGTAGACTGCTGCAATAACTGAGCACCTGTTAGGACAGGAATAGCTCCTGTGGGCAGAGTGCAAATGTGTTTGGATAGCAAATGAGAGGTTTGCAGCTTTGCACTGTGTATTATTAGTAGCTCTGTCTGCAAAGGGAAGAATGGAAGGAGCATCTACTGAGCAAGAAATGTTTCTCAACTTCAGATGTTTTTTTCAGATGTTTTAAATCCAGCTAATATTCTCGGTTACTACTTGTATCAATATTTTCTTTGCTTGTATGGTGTTTATGTGTGTGTGTTTAATATTAATGTCAAATGTTTGCATATCTTATATTGTTATTGAGTCTTACAGTCACATTAAATTATTTTTGCATGTGCAAACAAAAAATGAAATAGTTAATAATCACAAAATATTTAGTTACGTTATTATAATTTGGGTGGATTTCTGATAACCCTGGTGACACACTAGTTCTGGCACCTTGTAAAAGTTGTCACTGAAGTATATGTGCACCATTAGACATAACAATGACCTGTCAGGGCTCATTCATTTAGCCCACTGCTTGTTGTGTGTGTGTTTTTTTTTTTTTTTTTTTTTGTTTGTTTTGTATTTTTATTTTTTTTTATATTTGGCATTTTTCTATAATGGCATAGTACCAAAATGCCAGAGGGCAACTGATAACAAGTCCAGTTAATAGTTTTTTTTATGGGTGTAGTTTGACATCTAGAATATAAATTGTGACTATGAATGTCATCCTAAACCCCATGGAGAAATGTCTGGCTATGCAAGTTCACAAAGTAAAGTGTTTTTCCATCAATTATGACCAGCTCAAAGAAGGGGAAAAAAAAATGCCTGGATATAACTGATGTATGTGAATACCCCCTTAAAACATAATCCATTAGGTTGCATTTGCACAGCAGTGGAAAAAGCATCTGTGGGGCACCTGTTTTCTTGGATCCCTCATGGACTTGATCCTTTCAGAGGTCTGTGAAAAACGGTCAGAAATAGAACGTTCTGCTTTTTATGGTGGTTAAAACAGACATATGAATAGACACATTGAACAATGGGGCAGATTTATTAAGACTGGCATATCATATGCCATTCTTATTAAAGGATTTTGACTGCCACACGGAAGGAGTGATTTATAAAGAGACTGGGTGATGTCATAGCAGTGGGAGGATCAACTTCCACTGCAAGGGGTGGTGCAGGCAGGAGGTGGTAGTGGTCTGAATGGCAAGAGCAGTGCTCAAGGGGACTGAAGGTCCTCCCCCAGTGCACCAACTGCCTCATTTGCATAAGAATTCAAAGTTGTTTTTCTCTAAATATAAGAAAGTGACATGCATAACAAAGGCAAGTAATGTGCTCTGTAATATGGTGTTGAAAGTTGAATATGCTTGGGGGAAGTGATAGACTACCTTTTAATGCGTAAGTTCTCATTGAATAAAAAGCATAGTTTAATTTTGTGATGTTGTTTTTACTGTCTTAGTTTTGCTTTGTGAATGAAACTGAGTCAAGTAAATGATATTTCTTAGAGGTGTGTGCAAGCGAATGCACTGTAATTGTATGTGTCTGCTTACAGTATGTCTTCCTAGACCATAACAGCAGTGACATGTGCATCAGTGATGAGAAGCAGCCAACAAGCAGTTTGCTTATTGTCTCATCCACTCAGTTAATGGACAAAGGTTTCATACGGAAAGTGTGGGCTTGCAGTTAAATAGCTTATTTCTATAGATTGGTTGTGTGAATTTTACACACTTGTGAGCATGCTTACTGAAAATATAATATAGGACAAAAATGTCCCCTTTTTAAGGCAAGGCTATCAGATAATACATCAAACTAACGCAGTACCTTGTAGGGTGGATTCTACACTTTCCAAAGATGTCTTTCTTATTCTTCATTGCAGCTCCATTTTCATGAAAGCCTTATACAGATTAGCTAAAAAGGGATTTAGGGATGTGTGCTCTGCTGCTAGAGCTTCACTCTCTGCTCCAGATAGCCACCCCTAATTACAGACAGAGTGGTAGATTGTCACTCTGTCAGAAGGAGAAACGCCCCTAAAGCCCCTTTCAGCTAATTTGCATAAGACTTTCATGAAAATGGAGCTGCAATGCAGAATAAGAAAAACCTCTTCGGAAAGTGTAGAAGCAGCTACTGTTATCAGCCTTATACCAATTTCCTGCTGACAGACTCCCTTTAACATCTGCCATGTTGCATGTGTGGCAATATATATTAAGATTTTTTTGCTGTGCTTTTATATACTGTATCTTCAAAATGGTTACAGTAGACCTTTGGGGAACAATAGACTTGTCTATTTTTACACACATTCTCCTTGAGACGGATATAGTATAGACAGACAATACAATAGTGTGTACTACAAACATGTTTTTGTTTTTAGTAGCTAAATAGAAGGACTTCTATTCTTTATAAGAATGTCTTATACTATTAAGCAGTCTAAGGATACCAGCTGCACTATTGTTTTTAAGCTACAATATTCCATTCATCCTGTTTTGAGTTGATTATTCATGTATATGTACAGTGATAACAAAAAGTGTAATATGTTGTGATATAACACTTCCTTTGCCTAATATCTTCCACCTAAGCCAGGTGTACCCTTTTTATAAAACAATCAGGCTGTCAATATAAACAAGAGGAAGTGACTACATATCCTGTTTTACAGTATAGCAACAAATTTGTCTTTTCAAGCCATTTACTTTTAAGTTTTCCTGTCTGTGATAAATAATATAGGGCAACAAAAGTTGTCTCGTCTCTGTGCCTGGACAGGCACGTAAGGAAGCATGTAGAACACGTTTTTGTTTTATTATAGCATTTGTTTGATTTTTTTTTTTCAGAAATAAAATGTTACATGACTTGAGGAGGATCTCAACCCAAAAGTTAAAACTTGCCTAATTACTTAGGTCACTTTCACATGGGTCCAAGTTCAGCTCAGTAAAACCATCTTAAAACTATCATGAAAAAATTTGCCTATGCCAGATAAAGTACAGTAATGTTGCCATTTTGGCGAAAATCAGGGGAGTAACTAGCAAACACTGGGCCCCATAGCAAACTTTTGACATGGGGGGCCCTCCCTCCCCGGGGGCCCTCCCTCCCCCAGCATAGAGTTCCTTTATCCCACTCCCATGCCATAAAACTCTCCCTTTACTGGCCACCACATGGTATAATGCCCCATTTACACACAGTATAAAGTGAGGCCGGACCGAGGACGAAGGATGGAAGGGGAGGCCTGCATGACAGGAGTTTAGCCAGGAGCATAAGCTGAGGGTACAGGAAAGGGTTAAGTTGGCCATTTAGAGGAAGCGTAGGGGAGGGAACTGGGAAAGGGGGGGGGTTGGGGGAGGGAGTATTTAAAGTGAAGGCGGGAAGATTCCCGCCACTTTAGAGAAAGCAGGGAGTGAGTGAAGCCAACACACCTCTGCGGTTTTCTTGCTTGCCCAGGATGTCTGAGGTTGAAGATATGCTGGCCCAGCTCAGGGCTGAAGCGGATCGTAGGGGGCCGCAATGGCTGCAATCCCAGCTGCAGGGATTGATACAGGGGTCTGGAGAGTCGGCTAGCCGCCCCTCTCCTTCTGGAAGACAGCCGCGGAGGACCAGGCCTCCGGCGCGCCTCAGCCCCGAGGAGACCCCTCGGGTCCGGCGCCAAATTAGGAGCCCCTCACGGGACCCTCCGGTCCAGGGCACCACTCGGCGCGCTGCTGAGCGGCAGTCCCGGGCCGGGAGGAATCCGCGGCGACGGCGGGACCCGCAGCGGGGGAGGGGGAGTCGCCCCTCCTGCATCACTGACCTCGTTGGAGTCGGGATTGGAAGCGGTGGGCCTTCCGGCGGCGGCGGTGACTCCGGCTCGGCCGGTGGTGCGCAGGAGGATCTCCGGTGCAGCCCCTGTGCGTGGGGGAGAAGCGGGGCTGGCACCTTCAGCGGCAGAGCAGCAGGCTGGGCCTAGCGCAACATCAGCCCAAGATGGCGCCCACAGCGCGGGCGCTGGGGGGCGGAGCGTCGCGGAGGCCTTGTCCAGGAGGCCCGACGTGGATAGCGGCGAGGAGGGCCCCAGTGAGACGGCTACAGGACGACAGGACCAGGATTCAGCGGCCGCTGGGTTCACAGCACCCAGGCGCCCAGGTGAGCGTTCATCTACTGTAACAGGGCCCTTGTTAGCTATTTCAGGGGGGAGGGGTTTAGAGGGGAACCGCGAGGAGCTAAGCAGGGGTATGTTAGCCTTTATGGGGGTGTTGGCGGAAATGGTGCGGGGAGCGGGTAGCGGCGGGGGGACGTTGTCCCCAGCGATGGCGTGGGGGGCGGGGAAGTTCGCCGGCGGTATCGCTGGGGGGGGCTTCCTCTGCGTCGGGGGTGTCTGTGTCGGTGCAAACGCAGAGTGAGGACAAAGGGGACGCGCCGCGGTTAGACGATGCGGCGAAGGGGGAAGTATATGTCTGCTTTGAGGGGCCTTTAGGGGCTCACTTGAAGCAGGAGGTGAGGGAGTGCATTTGGAAAGGCGAATATGTTGATATATTTTCGCTTTTGCCTTTGGAGCGATTTAATTTGGACAAGCCTAGGAAGGAAGAAAAGAAGGAGGAGGAGGAGAAGAGGCGGTACCTCCTTATTCCTCGGACGTTTGCTAATTGGCTGCAAGCGTTCGCCATAATGGCAAGTGTCATAGGGGAGAAGGCGCCGGAAAATTGTTCGGCGCTTTTCTGTTATTTGGACGCAATAGGGGAGGCGCATAGGACGTATGGGGGGCAGGCATGGCTCCGGTATGACGAACAATTTCGTCAGCGGAAAGCGGTTCGGTCCAGCATTCGCTGGGACCATAAAGACATTGGGTTATGGCTGAGGATTATGGCGCAAGCGAGGGCGGGGCCGTCCTTTCCAGGGGGGACCGGGGGCCCCGAGTCTTCGGGGCGCTCGGTCGCCGCACAGAAGGGACTCTGTTTCTCATTTAATGAAGGGGGGTGTAAGTTCGGCTCCAAGTGTAAGTTTAAGCATGAGTGCTCCTCTTGTGGGGGCACCCATGGAGCCAACCGGTGCTTCCGCTCCAAGCAGAAGGGTTTAGATGGGGCTGGGAAGGGGGGCGACTCCAGTGCGGCTGGAAAGGATGGCGCCATTTCTAAATAGGTACCCAGATAGGGAGGCGGCGGCCTTGTTGTCGGAGGGGTTCGAGTCGGGTTTTCGGATACCGTTTGTTGAGGCGGCGGTTTCAGGGGTGGTTAGGAATTTGAGGTCGGCACGGGAGCATCCGGAGGTGGTCTCAGAAAAGCTGAGGAAGGAGGTGGACCTGGGGCGCATGGCGGGACCGTTTCCGGAGCCTCCCTTGCCGAACTTGCGGGTATCTCCTTTAGGGGTGGTCCCAAAGAAGGAGCCGAATAAGTTTTGGCTTATTCACCATCTGTCATTCCCAAAGGGGGCGTCTGTTAATGACAGGATCGACCCCGAGTTGTGTTCGGTGGAGTATACTTCATTTGATGCGGCGATTTTCTGGGTCCGGCGTTTTGGCCGGGGGGCGTTGTTGGCGAAGACTGACATCGAGGCGGCATTTAGGCTGCTGCCGGTGCATCCAGATAGTCAGCACTTGTTGGGTTGTTTTTGGGGGGGGCGGGTTTTTTGTCGACTGTTGCTTGCCAATGGGCTGTTGATTGTCGTGTTCCTATTTCGAAAAGTTTAGTTCGTTTTTGGAATGGGTCATCCGGGACGTTTCTGGGTGGGCCTCGGTCATTCACTACTTGGATGGCTTTCTTTGCATTGGTCCGGGGGATTCCTCCGTTTGCTCGGTCTTGCTGCATTCGGTGGAACGGGTGGCGGCAGATTTTGGGGTGCCACTAGCGCGTGAAAAAACTGAGGGTCCGGCGACGGTTCTCAGTTTTTTGGGTATTACCATTGACACGGTCCGTATGGAGTGTCGTCTTCCAGAGGATAAGTTATGTGGGTTGCGGACGGAGGTTCAGAGGGCATGTCGGCTAAAAAAGCTGCGATTAAGGGAATTGCAGTCTCTTTTAGGCAAATTGAACTTCGCGTGCCGGATTATACCAATGGGGAGGGTGTTTTCTCGATGGTTGGCAGCGGCAACGGCTGGTGTGTCCGTTCCCGCGCATTTTATCCGGTTGGGGTGGGAGTTGAGAGAAGATTTGCGGGTTTGGGATTCGTTTTTAGAACAATATAATGGGCGGTCACTGTGGATGGAGGAGGGAGTGGTAGCAGGGGAATGGGATCTTTTTACGGACGCGGCCGGGAGCGTAGGGTTTGGGGCATATTTTAAGGGTAGTTGGTGCGTAGGTTCTTGGCCGGACGAGTGGGTTTCGGGGGGGCTGGTCAGGAACCTGGCTTTGTTAGAATTATTTCCTATTCTGGTGTCGGTGGTAGTGTTGGGGGGAAATTTTCCGTAATAAGAAGATTCGCTTTCATTGCGACAACTTGGGGGTGGTGCAGGCGATAAATCGGTTGTCTGCTGCGTCGCCGCCGGTGGTTCGGGTTTTGCAGCGATTGGTGTTGGAATGTTTGAGGTTGAATGTTTGGATTGTAGCGGTCCATGTCCCAGGGGTGCAGAATGATGTGGCTGACGCCCTCTCTCGTTTGCAGTGGGATCGTTTCAGGAGGTTGGTGCCGGAGGCAGACGAGAACGGCACGCGGTGGCCGACGGAGTTGTGGACCGTGCCGGTCGGGCGGCGGAGTGTTTGATTCGGGCATCTTTGGTGGACGGTACATGGGCGGCCTATACGAAAGCCTGGGAACAGTGGGAGCAGTGGTTGGGTTCTTTGGGGGTGGAGACAGAGGATTTCGAGATGCCGTTATTATTATTCGTGGGGCATTGTAAGGAGTCGGGGTGGACAGTTTCTAGGTTGAATACGTGTTTAGCGGGTTTAACCTTCGGGTTTAAGAGTAGGGGGATGCCGGACTTTACGAAGTAATTTCTGGTGCGGCAGGCGGTAAAAGGTTGGTGCCGTTTCAAGGCGGCGAAGGACACGCGCAGACCGGTGTCCTTTTCCATACTGCTGGGCTTGGGCTCCGCTTTGGGGACGGTGGGGGCGAGCCCGTGGGAGGTCTTGCTGTTCAGGGCGGCGTTTTCGCTCGCCTTTTTTGGAGCCTTGCGGTTGGGGGAATTGGTGAGTGGATCCCGGACTCCGTCCGGGGGGTGTGTTTTGGGAGGATGTGAGCCTGTACGAGGACAGGGTGGAGTTTAGGTTAAGGCGTTCGAAGACAAACCAGGAAGGCCAGGGGTGTGCGGTGCGGCTGTTTGCGGTGCCAGGGTGTTTGATGTGTCCTGTTAGTTTCTTGAGGTCTTATTGTTCGGACAGGGGTCGGGCGACAGGCCCCCTCCTGGTCCATGAGGATGGGTCGTTTTTGTCCAGGTTTCAATTCTTGGGAGTTTTTCGGCGATGTTTGTGTTATCTGGATTTGGGGGAGGAGTATTTTAGTGGTCACTACTTCCGTATTGGGGCAGCTACGGAGGCGGCCCGGAGGGGTTTGGGGGAGGACGTAATTCAGCGCATCGGCCGATGGGAATCAGTGCGTTTTAGGTCATATGTCCGTTTGGGGGGGGCTGGTCTGAACAAAAACACATTTTGTATCGGGGGAGGTCCGCAGGTAGGTGTGTTAGGAAGAGGGGGTTTTTGTTCGAGCGGGTGTGTTAGTGCCTGGGGCCTGTTATTGTTATGTTGCTCTTGATGTTTTACAGGTGCTGAGCCGTGCTTGGTTTGGTTGATGGGCCATTCCTTTGTGTTCTGGGGCGGCGGTGCGACCAGACGGTAGGCAGTTGGGTTTTGCGCGAGGGGAGGTGCGGTTGCGCTGGTTAGGCTTAAGGGGGATGGTGTGGGGCAGGGTGCTCGCGGAGTTTCATCGCTTCGTGAGGCTGGATAGACCTCCAGACATACTGGTACTGCATGTTGGAGGTAACGATTTGGGGGTCCGCCCTTTTCGGGAGCTGATTAACGATA
Organism: Leptodactylus fallax; assembly: GCA_947044405.1. Lineage (NCBI taxonomy): Eukaryota > Metazoa > Chordata > Amphibia > Anura > Leptodactylidae > Leptodactylus > Leptodactylus fallax. Next base: position 904,866 of record CAMRHE010000182.1, read on the forward strand.
TCAAATTCGACTTATTGCGGCTCTGGGCGATGTTTCCGGGATTGGTAACAGTATGGTCAGATATTGTGCCAAGGAAAGTGTGGAGGGCGGCCCGGTCGGTGGAACGTGTGAACAAAGCCCGTATTAAGGTGAATAGGGCAATTGGGAGGTTTATGGCACAGAATGGAGCGGTCTCAGTGCGCCATAGTGAATTGGAATCGGGGGAGGGTGCATTTTGGAGAAGGGACGGGGTTCATTTGAACGCCGTGGGTATTGACATGTGGTGCCTGGGATTGCAGCAGGGCATTGAGACGGCTCTAGGGGTGTGGCGGGACGCCCGCCGATAAGGAGGTCATCGGTGGGCGTTGTGGCGGTGGGGGTCCTCGAGGCTGGGATATCGGAAATGGTCGTGGTGGGGAGGGTCCCGCGGTAGGGGCTGGACTCCCCAGACCATTTGGACTGTGGCTGGATGGCTCCGGTAGGGTTAAAGGGTATTAAGGGCTTTATGGCCTTAGGAAATAGAGCACCGAGCAGATTTATTTAAATAGGTGCCCCTGAGCTGGTGTGGAACGGCTAGGGGTAACAGCTGGTGCTCAGGAAGTATGGGGTTAACATTTTGGGTTTTGGGGCCTCGAGGTCCTCCGTCGTCGGGTCGGGTTATTTACTGTGTTTTGGGGAATATTTGTTGTGGCATTTAAATGGTTAAATTATTTTATTTAATAAACTGGCTGCTGTGGCCAATTTAATCCAACATCGGTGTCGAGTATTTATTTTAGGTAAAGAAAACAGAGAAGAGCTGGCGACTTGGCAATACCCTGGTCATGTCCCACAGTGGCCCTTCCACAAAGAAATAATGTCCTTTAGTGACCCCTATTGTGTTTGTTACAAATTTTGCAAAATTTAGCCGAACCTGAATTTTTTGGCTTCACCACCCACAAACTATTATTAAACTATGGAGTTTCTTCATACCCCAGAGTATACACCGCGTTCTAAATTATTATGCAATTTTTCTCTGATTTTTCTAAATGGTCGATGCAAATGACAATCACTATAATGTCCAAATCTTTAACCGTTTATAGTATAAATTAAATTTTAAATCAATGATAACTTTTTTCACAAATTTTAAATTGAAAAATCAAAATCCACTGTTCCAAATTATGTACAACAAAATTTCTAAACATTTTATAGGTTGTGAAGAGCTTAACATGTTAAATTTGCAGCATTTAGAGCTCACATTTACTGAAATGAAAAGCATCTTAAATGGCCACGTTACATGTTAACATAGGTTCCCTTCTTTGATATCACCTTCACAATTCTTGTGTCCATTGAACTTGTGAGTTTTTGGATAGTTTCTGCTTGAATTTCTTTGCAGGATGTCAGAATAGCCTCCCAAAGGTTGAGGTCAGGGGAGGATGGTGTCCACACCATGAGTTTCTCTCCTTTTATGCCCATAGCAGCCAATGGCTCTGAACTATTTTTGGTGCATGGTGCATTGACATGCTTGAAGGTGATTTTGCTACAGAAGGCACTGTTCTTCTTTTTGTACCATGGAAGAAAGTGGTCAGTTAGAAACTCTATATAATTTGCAGAGGTCACACTTTCAGGAACCCTAAAGGGGCATACCAGCTCCCTCCCCGTGATTCTGGCCCAAAACATGACTCGGTCACCTCCTTTCTGATGTTGCAACCTTGTTGGGACATGGTCGCCCTCTACCAACCATCCACTACTCTATCCATCTGGACCATCCAGGGTTGCACAGCACTCATTAGTAAACAAGAGTGTTTTAGAATTAGTCTTCATCTGCGTCTGGGCCCACTGCACTCCATTTCTACTTGTGATCAATGTTTAACGGTGGTCGAATAGTAGGTTTATGCACAACTGCAAGCCTCTGGACACTTTGAGGTTCGTGGGACTCCAGAGGCACCAGCACTTTCACATAGCTGTTTGCTGCTTTGTAACGGTATTTTAATCTGATGAATTTGAGACCTTCCTCATTCTGCCTTTATCTGCACAAACTCCTCTGTGCTGTGAATCAGCCACAAACCTGTTCACAGTACAATGATCACACTTAAGTTTTCATGAAATATCTAATGTTTCCATACCTTGTCCAAGACATTGCACTATTTGATGATTTTCGGCAGCAAAGAGATCCTTTTTTCTTTCTTTCTGTCATGTTGCTGGCGACACCCATGTAAGTCTTCTGTCATACAACATAAGAGGATAGAAGGATATGTTTATACCAGCCTAAATACCTGCCTAACATTGCGTTTTGTAGGGCCCCCAGTGCTGCTAAAACAACTCTTAAAATCAAAGCATAGACTCCACAAAACCTATGCATGTGTACTGTGGTATTTGGCTCTTAGACATTAGCAGCTGTTACTTAAAGTTTCAGGTGGAGCCTTGGTTGATCAGAATGTTTTTACAGCACATCCCAGAAATGCTAAATAAGGTTGAGATGTGGGGAAGTCATGTTCTTCACGCCATTCCTGAGCAATTTTTGCAGTGTGACATTACGGAATGCTGTAGCTAGGAGCTATGTTTGGTCTGCAACAGTGTATAGTTATGTGGGAAGTTTTACATTAACATCTGCATGAATGCCGGAACCCAAGTTTCTCTATCAGAGGATTGCCCAGAATACATACCACACTGCCTCCTTCAGCTTGACTTCTTCCCATAGATCATACTGGTTCCATGTTTTCCCATAAAGTATAACTAAACTTTTGGACAACTTTTGATTTTCTTTTTTTCTTTCCCTTGCTTCTGTATTGAGAGCTCTTTCTGCCTCTCACTGAATGTTACTGTAAATGGAGTATGGGCTTGGAGTACGGCTTTGTAAGATTTAGAGAAAATGAGGGTGGGGGAGGGTCACTTGAAACAGTTATTTCTCAGACATTATAAAATGGACAAACTTGATTTTGGTATCACTTTGGACACTCCAGCACAGATGTGAACCTAGCCTTATTTGTTTAAAAAAAAAAAAATTACTTAATAAACATTATCTACCATAATTTTTTAAAAAGTCCTTTAATATTGAGTCCTTTAATAGGGCATTAGAGAGCTTACAAGTGTAACAGCAATTTTTTACATTGTCAGGCCGGGGTCCCTACGTTGCAAACATGCAAAGTTTTGGCCAGGGCGGAAATACGGCGGCAAAAACGCTGCGTTTTACATTACATGCAAAGTGAATGGCATTCTGGCTAATGCCATCCACCCATTGCGACAAAAATCAGCGGAAATGCTGAGAATTAAAAAATGCTCACGTTTTTGCAAATCGCAGTATCTCAATTATAACTACGGAAATGCTGGCGTTTTCCGTATAGGTATAATGGAAGCAGAAAGTCCGCAGAGGAAAACTCTGCAGACTTTCTGTGAAAAACACTGTAGAAAAATATGCAATGTGTTTCTGCTGCGGTCTTTTCTGCAGTGTCTTTTGGCTGCGGCTCACTAAGTGAGGCCTTAGACTAAAGAAGATTTTTTTGGGGGTCCAGTTATGGCTGTGCGATTAGTTGAATGAATTTGATTAATTTGCCCTTAAAGAGTATGGCACCTACTCAAGCATAGAGAGTGCCGTAACTGCCGGGTGTCTGCGGCGGTAATACATATGATCAGAGCTCTCTCTGATTGAGGGCATTAAATGCTTATAAGGCTGCTGGTAACCCCCCTATGTGCCCAACCCATGGTGTCCCCCTTCACCTGTTTTTACCAATCCAGCTTCCAAGCAACCACATTGCAGGAGGCTTCCGGGTACTATGCAGCAGGGAGCCTTCTCAAGGCTTCCAGGCTTGTCACAGTAATACAACTATTGAGGTCTGCTTGGTAGGTCTCAGCAGTTGTACAAAAATGGACAGACTGCAATACAGAAGAGCAGATGTAAGACCATTACTTTTGTCTTTTTTTTTTGTTTTGTTTATGGTGTGAACCTTGTGGGTTCAATAATGTTACTTATGAATGATACAAAATATGTACTGTATTTTTTTTATATAATCATATTTATTTGGTAAAGGAGTGTGTTTTTCTATTTTTATTTTAATATTTCTGAACTTTTTTTCAACTTTGATTTTTTTTACTGCCACAAGGGGACTTGTACCACCAATTATCTGAGCAGAAAGAGTCATTTTTGTCTGATAACATACAGTATATTAAAAAGGTTCTTATTACCTGTACTATTCATGTATGCAAAGTTTGTTGAAAAGACTGTGCCTATTTAAAGAGGACCTTTCACCACTTCAAAAAATTCCATTACTTTTATATAATTTAATAGACATTGATCCACTGATTCTGGAACAGTTTTTTTTCTCTAGCCCCCACAGTTCCCGAGCAATAAATGCTCTTAGTTTTGGTTCCTGAAATGCAATTTAAGCTCTGTGCTGTCAGGAGAGTTGTCTGGCAGGAGTAGACAAGGGGTCTGATTCTGAACTCTGACACTGGCTGCCTCTAAATCATGCCCATCCCCCCCTTCCCCCGCCTGACTGACACTTCTGACATTACAGAGCTTATATAGCACATATAGTACCAAAACTAACTGTGCTTGTTGCTCTGGAATGGTGGGGGATAGATAAAAAATTCTTAGGGGGCGTTCACACTACTGTTGGATGTCTGTTGTGATGGGATCCGTAAAAAAAAAAAAAGACTCCTATCATAACTGACACTAGCTGATGTTAATGTGTCTGTTTTTTTTTTAACTAATCCTTTTAACGACCGTCAGTTACCATTCGATAGCCATAGATGTTAATGTTAAAATATAACTGATGCTTCTCACCCGTCATATATCCGTTATTTTGAACAGACACAAAAGTCTTGCATCCTGCATTATGTCCACTAAAATAAGGGACATGTGACGGATTTGATGAAAATGGAAACTAACGGATAACAGATCAAATCCCATTGAAATCAGTGGGATTTGTAATGGATTTATGACAGATCTGTTAGTGTCCATTGTTAACATTTTGTAACAGATGCTAGCAACAGACACTACTAACGGTAGTGTGAACGCCTCATTACTGTTCTGGAATCGGTGGAGCTGTGCCTATTAACGGATGCTAAGACATGAGGTTGGTAGAAGTGGTGAAAGATCCTATTTAAGTAATTTGGTGAAAATCAATCCTGGAAAGATATAATGCTGAAAAACTCTGGAAACAAACTAGTTACTGGTATTCTGTATACCTCTAAACCCCTATTAGATTGGTCATGTCTTCTGATTTATGCTGTATTTTGATTTTAGAACTTTTGTAAGATTTTGATCAGGTTAAAATTTCCATCCCCTTGACATTTAGTCCGTCAGTATCACCTTATGGAACCTTTTAAAGCATGCATTGCTATATGGTATGGTTAAATATTCCATTTAAAGCTATTTCTACTTTGCTGCTCTGAGTTCCATGTACGTGATCTTCATTACTTGTTCATTAATTGTTTTGACACTTCTTGGTTACATCACTTGGGCACATATGGCACATGATGTAAACATATCATGTGTAAACATGTTTGATGCGGTGCCAAGTAATGATAAGACAAGCTTGTATAAATAATTGCAGTGTTTTTTTTCTCATTTTGGATGGGGATTTAATGTAGGTTGAGATTTCTTGCCACAGAGCTTCGATGGGTCTTTAAATTGTGCTTATTTCAGTCCTAAATGTCAAAACAGAAAAAAATGGTTTTTTTTCTAAACTTTGTTTTGACATGATGGGATCCAGTCCCATTTTGGAGCTTAATATACATTATATGGTTCTCATATGGTGCCACATTACACCTGAGTTCTTAAAGCTTTGGTTTGAGAAGAAGGATCCATTCTAAATCTTGGACAAAAATTTGTGAGTATATTGTATTGGTGACTACTAGTGATGCAATGCCTATTTTGGGTTATCACATACTATGATATGCACCAGTACAATCTGTACAACCTGTGCTGTCATTCTTATGTAGCGTATGTTATCTTCCCAAACACGCCTGATGGCTAGTATAATAATAATTAATGGTGTATATTTATTTGCAGTTTTACCATCCTGTTTAAATCTGTTTAGGGACAGGCTGAGTAGAATTTTCTGTGTGTGTGTGTATGTGTGTTTATATATATATATATATATATATATATATATATATATATAATATCCTATATTACATTTAGTTGGGTGTTTGTTTTCTAGCTATCTATTGCATAAGTGACAATACACAAGAAGCTGTGTATGAAGGTGTTACTCTCTCACTATAGAATAAGCTTGTATTTCTGAACTTTTATCTACTTAGAAAGTGTTCAAGTCTCATGCATCCAGTAGCAACCCACAAAAACAGTGACACAGTACATGAGCTCTCCAAAATATCTAATACATTTTTATTGTAAGAAATTTGGTTGAAATAGGCATGTTGAATAAGTAACTGTATCTTTTGATATGTTTGAGTGTATTACAGCAGGGCTGGACACACTGTGTGACTGTAGATGTAAAATGGCACATGGATACTTTCTAGGATGGCAATATGTTGTATTAAATGAATACCTTAGTGGTATGGAATACGATGGAACAAGTCATAAAATTCAGAAGTATGGGCACATAGATTGCTATGGGTGTGCGGCATACCTCCGGATGAACATCTGGTCTTCTCTTATTGTTTTTATATGTTCAGATGTACTGTAAGTGACTTTGACATGCCATGCTTATTTAGACATATTTAGACTGTCAGATCAGCCACTGATTGTGATATCAGATATAGAAATTTTGTTTTAAGGGATTGCCTACTGTAGCTTCCTTATAGTTTTTTGAACAGACTAATGGGATACTGTATATAACACCAGATCATTGTTTTTGTATAACACTGCTTATATTGTCAGATCTCTTGTTGTCATGAGATTATTGTTTATTTTTAGTAACATGTTATATTTTCCATGCTTATTGTACACAATGCTTTTAACCAACAGCTAGTCATTAATGTTGCTCCCAAAAGACAGTTATCTGTAGACTCCTACTTTTATATCATGACAGACAAACTCATGAATAATTTGTGTTGACTTGTATTTAATGTTACCGTATATGCATGGGGAAGAAGTAATGCAGAACACAATAAGAGTAATCAATATTGGTGGAAAACCTGGTTTAACAAAACCAATCTAAGCTAAATAAACAGTGAAAACAGCGAGATTAAGAACCATATTGGATTACATTTATATAATCTAAATCAAAGTATCATGTTAATGACAGGGCGTACCATCTATTGAATCACAATTAGTTACACCTATTAGGCTGTGTTCACACAGAGTTTTTTGGCAGCGGATTTTGACGCGGAATCCGCCTCAAAATCCACCTGAAAAAACTCCTCCCATTCATTTCAATGGGAGTCAGTAGCGTTTTTTTTTCCTCTAGCGGCTTTTTTCTGCTAGTGGAAAAAAAAAAGCAACATGCCCATTCATCCGGGCCTAATCAGGAGCGGGATTCTGCAACGGAATGCTGATGCACTGCATCGGAATCCCGTCGTGGCAGACCGCTGCAAAAACTCCAGGGGCGGAAAATTTTCACACCTGTGCCATATAATACTGTGGAAAAATGTATTCTGCAACTGGAGTTTAAAAAGTAGCAAACCTGAGGTTGGCACCTATAATAAATATGCCCCAGTTTGTACGGTAATTTTATTTTATTTGTTCCTTTTGTGGTAAACATATAACATTAGTCAAATCTTTTCAACAGTGTTATGTAATCCCCATAAATACGAAGATTGAACTACTGATATTTGCTGGATTACCTGTATGTCTGTTACAAAGCAAACACTTGGGTGAATCTCAGGAAGGCCTCTTCAGTCTTTTCCTAAGGAACAAAAGTTGTAATTTCTAGTTTCCACAGATGTCCCGGGGTACTGTAGGCGGAGTAGGTAGCTGGCTAAGATGCAATATGAAAGTGGGGTAATTACCTGCTGCATGGCACTCCCTACATGTGTATAGGAGTGGTGCATGCCAAGATATAACCTGCATGCTTAGCAGGCCAAATCTTCATATTGTAAATATATCAGGGCTGATAGCTGTGAGCTGTGTATCCGTGCAGTGTCTTCATAAGCAAAATGGCTTCTTCTGAATATTCAAAATGAATACCACTCTTGTTCAGCCCTAGCCCCTTCTGCTACATGATGACTAAACTGCCATGTGACTTTATGTACACTGATGAGCAACAGAGAACGCGATTGGTCTAGAATTCTGGAAACACATAGACTGTAAAACATGTAGGGTATGTTCACACAGATAAATTTGGTGCTGATTTTGAGGTGGATTCCGCCTCATCAGTTCTAAATTTAGCCTGAAATCTGCCTTCCATTATTTTCAATGGTAGGCAGTGACGGGCACTTTTTTTTTTTTTTTTTTTTTTTTTTTTCAGCGCACAAAAAACAGAAGTGTCCTGCTCAGTGATTCAGCCGTGGAATCCACAGGGCAAGGCTCATGCTCAACTAGCTCCATTGTATATGTATCAGCTTGCAAACATGCCAAGGCTCTGCTACAGCTTTCCATGATAGATTCCATAGTACCACTGTTTGGAGATGAGTTTGAGATGGAAGACTGCCTCAAATTTCTCTCCAAATTCTTCTATACAAAGGGCAAAAGGACACAACAACTCTGTTTTACTGTATATGCTCTTTTTTTACTTTGTTTAATTGTAATGTTTTAATGTATCAAATATATAGTAATTTTTAGTACCATTTTATACAGATGCATAAATATATTTGTAATTATACCTTTTTATGTCTTTGCATTGTAATATTTTGTGAAGATCTCTCCATGACAGGCCAATGGACCTGAGGCCAGCGAACAATAGCAGTTTGATAACTATCACGCCAAGACCTCCATTGCTCTTTCCACAAACACCGTTTCAATTCTATAATTATAATTTTTAAAAAGTTCATGTAAACAAACACTCCCCAAAAAAATCTGTCATCCAGTACCTGATTCTGGTTGCTATTTTCCTCTTGTGTTACCAGTAGATGTGGGTATCTGCAGCCCACCTTTTCAATGTTAATTTTGGTCAGAAATGTTCACGTCATGATGTGGAATATCAAGGTGCAGTATATGCGCTGCCAATCCTTTTTTTTTCGTCGGAAACAAAGTCGGACATGCAGGACTTCGTGTCCGACGAAAAAAAAAAGGATTGGCAGCGCAGAGGGTGTAAGCGCACACCCGCGCACTGCTTTAAAAATCCATTCAAATGAATGGGTTTTTAACCAATGCGCCGCTGACCGGTCTGTATCCGACGCCAATCCAGTTCGCCGAGATTTTCACTGGATTGGCGATGGTCGGACACCAAGCGCAGGTGTGAACCCACCCTAACTAATATTAATATCTGCATCCTGTTTTGCTGGGCATGAGGCAATACATATTTGTTTGTTGCCAAAGAATTATTCATTAGGTCATTTTTAAGAATCCCTATTGACCTATTACAAATGAAAACTGGTATTTTAGTATAGAGGTTAACAGTTCTTTGCCTTTCATATTACTACAATATGTTTTGATGCTAATGCTTTTAGTCTATTGTGCGAAAAGCGCATTACAAGTGTTGTTGCTAAGAAGTAGTTGTTGATACAGAATTGTACACCATAAGGGGAATTTATCAATGTGTTTGCACAAAAATATTGGAGAGATTTAAGAAAAACTGTTTTTGCTGTGCCTTTTTGAGGTCATGTAGTGTTTTACTCTTTCACTGTGTAGTGTTTGTACCTAAAATTATGACTATTTGACGGTGTTCACTTGGTTGCTTTTCTGACAGTGACTAGAGGTGTGGTGTAGTTTGCCGTGCTTTTTTTAAAAAAAAAAAATAAAAATTTAGCAAAATTGTTGTCCTGACTTCTTAAACTCAATCAGTAGAATATAAAATAGATATCTACATGGGAAAATAGTTGTATGGAATAGATTGCTCAAAATGTATCAAACAACGACCACCTTTTTGATAAATTTTGCACAGTTTAGGACACAGTGTTAAAAAGGTGCTTGGTTAAAAGATGGTGTAGAATTTTCCTCAAATGATAAATTCCTCTCACTGATTGAGCTGCTGCATAATTTAGTTAGTACTCCGCTATGTCAGCAGAATTGCTAGTAAAGGATGTCTCTGTGTACTTTTGCCACATGCAGCTGTAGGTTATAAGAAGAATCCTGGTATCCAGATAAAACCTGCTGTAATGTAATATAGGAGAGCTCTGATCATTTTCAGCCAATTTCTTGAAGTGTTAGCAGTGTAAGCCTAAGCCATCTGTTACCAACTTATTTCTGGTTGCCTTTGTGATTCATGTACTTGCAACACTGCATGAAATGCAAAGGAGACCAGAAGCTAACTGGTGATATAAGGCTTCTTCTACATACATGACATTTAAACTCCCATGTGTAAGTAGATTTCTTATTACACAGTTTACTGTATTATGCCCTGTGTGAAATCTGTGATATGTCCTATTTGAGCGAGGTGGTAATAAATGAATCCTTGTTACGTAGAACATTTAAAGAGATGGAAGTCTGTGGAGAAGACATTATTTCGCTCTACCATTATCACAGTTGCCCCAAAGGGAAAATAGCAGTTGTACACATCATTAATTTTTCCCACTGCTTCATATTCCTGGAGTCTTATTACATAAAATAAAGTACAGATATGAAGATCATTAAGTAGATGTTCGTAGCACATACTTTACTGTATTCAGATGAGACCTCATTAGACCTTGCAGTTTGCATAATATAGCATGGTTATAAAAGGTGCACATACAGTAGCACTAGGTCTGCAGCATGTGTGAACATAGCACTTTGGTAATAAACTGTCTTTTTTTTTTTTTTTTTATTGTATTAAAGCGTAACTAAACTTTCGGACAACTTTTGATTTTCTGGCAGTATGTGTCATAAATTAAATTTTGTAATATACTTTATTAACAAAGTTTGGCTCCTTTCTGTGAAATTCTGCATTTTTCATTCTGTCCCTTGTTTCTGTGTTGAGATCCAATCTGCGTCTCACTGAATGTTACTGTGTACATGAGTACGGGGCTGTGTAAAATGTAGAGAAAATGAGGGTAGGGGAGGATCATTTCAAACAGTTATATCTCGGACATAATACATACAAACTTGCTTTTCACATTGTGTCATGTGAAAGCGGAGATTCTCTTCTTTTATATGTTACTAAGTTGCAGTGCTATCTAAATTATTTCCAGATATATCACTGGTTGAAAACAGTCGGGATTAGGATCTTTATATGCAGCTGTGTGTGTATGTATGTATGTATGTGTGTGTGTGTGTGTGTGTGTGTGTATGTATATGTATGTATGTATATATATATATATATATATATATATATATATATGTATGTGTTATATATATATATATATATATATATATATGACATAAAAATATATATCTCAGAAAAGAAAAAATCTCCTCTTTTATGTCACACCAATAGCAAGGGTGTACATATTATAATGTCCTAGATATAACTGTTTGAAGTGACCCTGCCCTATCTTCGCTTTCTCTACATTTTACACTTCCCTGTATTCCATACACAGTAACATTCAGTGAGAGGCAGAAACAGCTCTCAATACAGAAACAAGGGGAAGAGTGAAAAAATACAGGATTTCACAGAAAGGATCCAAAATGTGTTAATAAAGTGTATTACAAAATTAAATGGACACACATACTGCCAGAAATCAAAAGTTGTCAGAAATTTTAGTTACATTTTAAATAAAGGAGATTTTTTTTAGTTTAGGACTTGGCATTTAATAGTAATAAAAATGAGCGCACAATCCAGCTGAACTGTAATCTTATCTATTTACCTGTGGTTTGTTTAAAAAAAAAAAAAAAAAAAAGGAATGGATACTGCATAGGGAAAATGACTAGTGTGCTGTAAGCCTAGCTCTTTTCTATGCAGAGTATTATACATATATTCCTCTAGTGTTCTTGAAGTGGAATGTTTTACAGATAAGTTGTTTGATCTTTGTTCTGAGTACACACTGCATGCAGCTGAAAAGCACTTGTGTATATATTACGAAATGTATTTACAATTCCGCTAAGCGTGACAGAGGGCAAAGTGCATCTGGCTCTGCGTTATAAAGAATATGGCTAATTATAGAATGTTAAGGATTAAGGTAAAGGTTAAACAGGTTTACATTTTTCAGTGGGTGTCTATCAGTCGCTATAGCTTACTATTAGCCACTATGTATGCCTACACTGGACATTGTGTATCTTTCATGTGATAGAAAGATTTGTAGTCTGATTATTGAATTCATATTGACCATTGTTTGTACTTCCATGCTTTCATCTTGGACAGGTTCTGTATTAGAGATTACAGCTTTTTAAATAAAAAAAAAACAAAAAAAAACATGGAGTCCATTTATATTCATTATATTCATGCAGCCCTGCTTTTTCACTTTGTGTATGTGCACAAGCTCCACAGGAAGTCCATGCATTATAACATATTTGCTTTGACAGCAAAAACAGAAACATTGTAAACTCCATGTGACTGAATTCTCGGTATGTGCCTTGCTGCTGGAGATATCGCCTCACTGTCAGAAGGGCGGGCTTTACAGCCTAGCGTCATTGCTGGACTGTGAGGAACCCTGCCCCCAACTGTATTCTAACATAGCCTTGTACTGTCAGTTGGCGTTCCTTACCGCCCAGTGATGACGCTGAGCTGTGAGGAATGGCCTCTGTATGCTTTCCAGCGGTATATAATATCGAACACTGAGGACATGAACGGTCCAATTTAACTATGTTTTGGAAAAAGGCCATTATATATTGTAACTGTCCATGTACTGTATACTGAACCAAGTAGGACTTCATAAGAACATAGATTACAGTTGCTCTAAACCAGGGCATCTCAAACTTTTTTTCTATTGGGGCCTCATCAAGCAAAACATGGTGATGGCCCAAAGATAAAGACACCAATTTATTATTGGTCAAAATCTATCAAAAGTCTACTAAACACAATATAATATTATAGAGTCTAACACCTCCCCCAAGCATATTCAACTGTCACCGCTGTGTTACAGAGAACATTATAGTGATAATAAACATATCTTTGCTATGTATGTCACTTAAAAATTACTTTGAAGTCTTATGCAAATGAGACAGTTGGTGCTCTGGAGGTGGGCCTTCAGCTCCCTGGAGCTCTGCTCTTGCCACTCAGACCCCTACTATCTCCTGCCTGTATCACTACATGCAGTAAGATTTGATCCCCTCCCCCCCACACTGCTTGAGCAGTGCCCTGGAGCTGAATGCCCGCCCCAGGGCACAGTCTGCCTCTTTTACATGACAGCAAAATGACAAATAAGGTTCAATGTTGATAAGTGTAAGGTTATTAAATTGGGGTCAAAAATACTCTAGTTCTATACTTAATGAATCTTGCAATGAATTGGGCGAGTGGAGAAAGATTTAGGTATAATGGAGGAGTAACATTTGAAATGGAATAAGATTTGTCAGCAATTGTTAATAATAAACTGATTTACAGTAAGCAATGTCAGTCTGCTGCACCCAAAGCCAAGCAGGTATTGTCCCGAATTAGTAAAGGCATGGGTTCTAGAGAAGAAAGCATTATTTGTACCCCTCTGTTAAGCACTAGTGTGATCACATCTTGAGCATGCAATCGAATTTTCTATCCGAGAGCTGGAAACAATTTAGAGAAGGGTAACCAAATTAATATACAGTATGGAAGATCTTACGTATGAAGACAGGCTATCAAGGTTACATCAATTTAGTCCAGAGAAGGGAAAACTGAGGGGAAATATGATATATTTACATGAATGCAATAAATGACTTGTCTTGTAAATTAAACAGAGCACACTGGATCACTGTTTACGGTTAAAGAAAGTGCAATTTCATCATCAGAAGCATTACTTTACTGTGCAAACTGTAAAATTCTGGAACATGCACCCCTAGGATATGATTATTGTGAAAGTGTGGTAAGCTTTAAAAAGGGCTAGATACCTTCCTTGTAAACCATAATATACAGGGATACTGGTATTAATGGAGAATATGATATAAAAAAACAAAACCAATATGGTTGCTCACCTGAAAGGAGTAAAAGGCAGATATGTTCATACAAAAGTCGGCGCAAGGAAACAATACTCTGGGACAGTACCAGGAACCAGTGGTGTAACTAAAGTCCTGTGGGCCCCAGTGCAATCTTTTGTCCGGGGCCCCCTACCTCATCCCTACAGCGAATTCTTGATAGTGATGGTTACAGGTGCTAAGGAATTTAATCAACCTTAGTGTTGTTTGTGTAATCTGTGGGTCTTCTTGGTTTATGGGCCAGATGAAAGCTGCAATCGCAATACTGATGCCAGTACTTATGGGCCCCCTAAGGCTCCTGGGCCCCAGTGCGACTGCACCCTCTGCAGCCCCTCAGGTTACGCCCCTGCCAGGAGCTGATCAGAAAATGCGGTGGTAGTCCAGGGTCAGGACATCGGTAATATTTCAAATCCATGCATTTAATCCTAAAGAGAAAAAGACATGCTGTGTACAATGTCTTTTAATTTTTGGATTAAATAGATTTTTAATATTACCGTTGTCCTGACGCTGGACTACCACCGTATTTTTTCATTAATGGAGAATGTTGATCTAGGGATCAGTCCGATCTGCCCGCAGAGGTCAGGAAGGAATTCCACTTAATGGAAAACTGAGGCCTTACCATTAACAACAAACTGTTTTTGCTGTGCTCTGGAGCAGCCAGGGTCTATATATTGTAATATTTAGGATTTTTAGGCAGAGAGACAGTGCAGATTTTTCTTCAAAACAGTTCTGAGCAGATTTATTTTCCTCAAGCAAAGAGACTTCAGAAACAAAGTATACAGTAGCTTTCCTTCAGCAGAAAGACAACAGGAGCTTTTCAGGCAGCACAAATGAAAGTCCAAATCAACATTACTAACAACTACAACATTACTACAAACTAACTTTAGGCATACCGTATATGCCGGCGTATAAGACGACTGGGCGTATAAGACGACCCCCAACTTATGCCCTAAAAATATAGAATTTGGTATATACTCACTGTATAAGACTACCCCTCTCCCAAATGAAAAAAAAGTCTGCTTTGATTTCAACATGTTAATTTTAATTCAAATGCATATGACATGCAGGTACTGTATATAGCAGCGAAACTGTCACTTATAAACATAAGGTTGTTTCAAACATGTACGGTAAAGCTAAGCTTTTCATTAATATCACAGCATGGATGCGAGGGGAATCTGGCGTTACTGCACCGCCAGCTTTCCCCTCGCATCCATGCTGTGATATTAATGAAGATCCGACATGCTTCTGTAAGTGCCGCCTGTGACGCCGACCGCTGTGACGGGGCGGCTGCATTAGCATACAGCGCGCCGCCCCGTCAGCGCGTACTAAGCCTCTTCTAATGACTGTGAGAGGCGGATTGCCACGCATGCGCGGCGATCCCAGGAAGCGGCTCTCTACGCGCTGACGGGGGAAAAAAACACCTCACACAGTGCGGCCCCCCGTATATCCGGCGTATAAGACGACCCCCCACTGTAGCCATTATTTTAAGGGGTTAAAAAGTCGTCTTATACGCCAGTATATACGGTAGTTCATTAATAATGTTTATGTTATTCAGATTAGAGCACAGTAATAATAAAGCATAGTTGGTAACAAAATTCCTGGAGATTGTAGCCCCTCCCAACAAATAGCCCACCCAGAAATGCCCATTTCACACCCAGGAATGCCCACAAACTGCCCACTTTTGGGGGTGGGGGTTATTTTACCTGAGCCACACCCCTTTTGTGGATGGCCATGACCTTCCCATTTCACAGGTGTATTGGCAACTATGTAAAAAAACATTACTGATATCCGAGCACAGACAGGATTCTCCTTAAGGCTGACTTCATGAGTGAGATGTTAGATGTTTTTCTGGAACATAGTCATCTATAATGCTGGGACTCCTTGGTTCCCCATGGTTCTACTTTTCTGTACTGTACCGTTATTATGTTTTCATTGTGAGACAGTAGAGCCGGGAGGAAGCATGGACTCCTAGCATTATAGATGACTATGATGCTGGAAGTCCTGGGGCTAGTTCAGTGTCCGGTTTGTCAAATAGAGGCATCATCTAGTCTACATGTCACTGAACAAACCTGCCTGTGTAAAACCAGCCTAGGGCCCATTTATATGCTTCAGCTTTTAGGATCCATCAATTAATAGTCTTGGACTTCTGAAATCATAAACTTAAGACAGCAAATTTAATCATGCTAGCAACACAGTACAACAGGAAAAGTTTAATGGCCAATCGTGTACATTCATTGTGACAGATAATAATGATGAAATCATTAGTGTATACAAGAAAAGCCAATTGGAATCAGTGACTTTCAATGTCTACTGTGGCTTCTTGTGCATTTAAGGTGAGCAATTTTCACTTGGATTCTCTGATCACTACATGTAAAAGGACTGCTAGGTGGCAAAGGTAGCTTTGGTACCTTCACGTACGAGCACCCAGGTGCAACTGCAATCTCTGCATCTCCATATACAGTAGTATTGTTTCCCTCCTTGTACCCACTTTTTTTGTAAACTTTTTTGTGTTTAATTTCCACTTTCTATTTTATGCAATACATTTAAGTTTACCATTAATTCTGTGAGATCTCCAAGCTAATGAACAAAAAAGGAAAAAAAAAAGTTCTTAGGAATTATCACGGGCCTTTCCTTTAGCGTTATAGTTATCTATGATGCTAGGAGTCCCTGACTCCTAGTGACATACTTTTGCATACTGTAATTACTATGGGACAGGATGTTTCTGGGACGCAGGGACCTCTAGCATCATAGATAACTATAATGGGGGGCAGTAATCTAGGTTATACCACCATGTGTTATTGCACAAATCAACGCTAGTCCCTGACTGACATAGATCTGCCCCCTCCTGAAGAGAGTTGTCAGTCTTAATAAATCCCCGCTCTGTTTTGTGAATCTAGGCTAATAGGCTGATGTGGAGTTCACACCAAAAATCCGGTACAAATCTACAACTTCTTATCCAGAGAACT
The DNA here is from genome assembly GCA_947044405.1 of Leptodactylus fallax. Taxonomy (NCBI): domain Eukaryota; kingdom Metazoa; phylum Chordata; class Amphibia; order Anura; family Leptodactylidae; genus Leptodactylus; species Leptodactylus fallax. The sequence goes on from CAMRHE010000182.1 coordinate 921,804, forward strand.
TTAGTGTTTACATACTGCATTTGAATATACCATACCTACTGTTACACTACTATATAGTTGCTCCTCACCTGTTTTCTTTTCAATAAGTGCTGTTTCCAACTTTAGCACAGAATTCAGTAATGGAGTACAATATGTTGGTCTCATACAACTGTTCAGACGTAGAGAAGAGATTAGATATCACTTTGCATGTCCTTTTATTTGGTAGTTTGTGCTGTGCACCTGTTAAGTATCAGCTACACATAGTTAAAACAGTGATGCATTTTCGCAAGCATATGATACATCAAGGAAGGATTCTTCTTCAGTTTATGACATATATTTTTTTTTTTTTTTTTTTTGTCAGATCAAAGAATTTGTCCTGCTTAGTTTCTTTAGAATGTGCTAGAGTGTGTTCACATATACATGACATCCATTGTAGTTTCCCTCTGGCATGGTGTATAAAAACCATAATGAAACTGATGCCAGAACGTAGCCCATAGCCTAATTGAGAAATGTTACCTTAGCAAGTCCAGCGCCTTGCCTCATTGTTTTGAGTTCAAGATGAATGTCAGGCGACACCTGTATGATGTCGGATGGAAACTTAGAATGGACAACATATATATGTGAACATATTCTTATGACAATTATGGATAAGTGAGAGTGTACATTATAACATAAAAAAAAAAAAAAACATTTCACCTACAGTCATGGCCAAAAGTTTTGAGAATGACACAAATATTATATTTTCACATGATCTGCTGCCCTCTGGTTTTTATGTGTGTTTGTCAGATGTTTTTATCACATACAGAAATATAATTGCATTCATATTATGAGTAACAGAAGCTTATATTGACAGTTAGAATGAGTTAATGCAGCAAGTCAATATTTGCAGTGTTGACCCTTCTTCTTCAGGACCTCTGCAATTCTCCCTGGCATGCTCTCAATCAACTTCTGGACTAAATCCTGACTGATAGCAGTCCATTCTTGCAGAATCAATGCTTTAATTTTGTCTGAATTTGTTGGTTTTTGTTTGTCCACCCGTCTCTTGATGATTGACCACAAGTTCTCAATGGGATTAAGATCTGGGGAGTTTCCAGGCCATGGACCCAAAATCTCTATGTTTTGTTCCCTGAGCCATTTAGTTATCACCTTTGCTTTATGGCAAGGTGCTCCTTCATGCTGGAAAAGGCATTGTTGAGCGCCAAACTGCTCTTGGACGGTTGGGAGAAGTTGCTCTTGGAGGACATTCTGGTACCATTCATTATTCATGGCTGTGTTTTTAGGCAAGACTGTGAGAGAGCCGATTCCCTTGGCTGAGAAGCAACCCCACACATGAATAGTTTCAGGATGCTTTACAGGTGGCATGAGACAAGACTGGTGGTAGCGCTCACCTCTTCTTCTCCGAATAAGCTGTTTTCCAGATGTTCCAAACAATCGAAAAGGGGATTCATCAGAGAAAATGACTTTACCCCAGTCCTCAGCAGTCCACTCCCTGTACCTTTTGCAGAATATCAGTCTGTCCCTGATGTTTTTTCTGGAGAGAAGTGGCTTCTTTGCTGCCCTCCTTGAGACCAGGCCTTGCTCCAAGAGTCTCCGCCTCACAGTGCGTGCAGATGCACTCACACCTGCCTGCTGCCATTCCTCAGCAAGCTCTGCACTGCTGGTAGCCCGATCCCACAGCTGAAACACTTTTAAGAGACGGTCCTGCCGCTTGCTGGTCTTTCTTGGGCGCCCTGGAGCCTTTTTGGCACCAATGGAACCTCTCTCCTTGAAGTTCTTGATGATGCGATAGATTGTTGACTGAGGTGCAATCTTTCTAGCTGCAATACTCTTCCCAGTTAGGCCATTTTTGTGCAGTGCAATGATGACTGCACGTGTTTCTTTAGAGATAACCATGGTTAACAGAAGAGAAACAATGATGGCAAGCACCAGCCTCCTTTTAAAGTGTCCAGTGGTGTCATTCTTACTTAATCATGACAGATTGATCTCCAGCCCTGTCCTCATCAACACCCACACCTGTGTTAATGGAGCAATCACTGAAACGATGTTAGGTGGTCCTTTTAAGGCAGGGCTGCAATGATGTTGAAATGTGTTTTGGGGGATAAAGTTCATTTTCTCGGCAAATATTGACTTTGCAAGTAATTGCTGTTAAGCTGATCACTCTTTATAACATTCTGGAGTACATGCAAATTGCCATTAGAAAAACTGAAGCAGTAGACTTTGTAAAAATTAATATTTGTATCATTCTCAAAACCATGACTGTACATATATTAGATGAACTAGGAGACAGTGGGCCTATCCCTCTATAGTCTCTTCTCTAGAGCTAAAACATTCAGCTTCTGACATTCCTATCCAGAGTGGCCTTAAGGCCCTTTGCAGATGACCATGTGTATTTTGTGGTCTGCAAAATACTGTTCAGTGTTTGCAGATCATGTGTCATCAGTGTGTCTTCAGCGTCAGTGCCGTATGTCCGCAAAAATAGACAGTATTGCTTCGGTCTGTCATCTGTATTTGCTGATCCACAATTACGGATGACACACTGAAGCCAAAAAAACCTAGGTAACTGTTCCGCAAATACAGACGACACATGGAATACATCTGTGTGCCGTCCATGGTTTTTACTCTCAAATAGCCTTCATAGGGGTGAGTCCGTGCCGCAAACGCTGAGCAGAATAGGATCTGCTCTTAGTTTTGTGGCACAAACTCTCGGCCCGCACAAGGATTCGTGAAATACACGATAGTGTGCTTGGGGCCATAGGATATGAAGGGGCCATTGTGTTATTCAAGAAAAACTCTGATAGCACACATTTGTCTGCAAGGGGCCTAAAATGCACTTTAATTCAACAGATCTGAGTGAACGCACTGCAACAGAGCTGGCTACATCTTACTAAGGTCATATTTATAATATATCCCCAGCTTTACAATAAAGTTGCATTAATTTATTCCCAAATTTCTTTTTTTTTTTTTTGAAGCAGTGTAGATATATTCAGAATTGTGCAGCAAATTAATAAAGCAGGGCTATGTATTTCTGTGTATTTGTCTCTAAATCCAGATTCTTTTGCATGATATTTAAATATTCTGTTAATTTCCATCCCTAGGCAGAAGTTTATTTAAATTTGGGTTTACAGTGAAGCATGTCTGAACTTGCTCTCCTTTAGTCTATGAAACGAACCACCAAGGTCACACTGAGCAATAAACCTTAAGAACAGCAAGCATTTTATTTGATCTTGTGTATTAGCATTGGCTGGTAATACCAAACATTACTGTATATACAGTAGATTACTTAAAGCTTGACTTGCTTGGAATAACCTTCACAGTGTTCAATGTTAGAAAGCTATCTTACGATATTTAACATAGATTGGTACACAATGAAAGCAGGTATCTACACAAATTCAGTACTCTAATATGGTAGTACAAAACAGCTGAATTAAAACAGAGTTAAAACTATAAACCATGAATAGAAATAACTAACTTCTGTATACTTAGGTTTTCTAAAATTTCTTCTCTTCTGAGGTCCAAACGCATTTAAAAGGAGTCTGTCAGCAGACTAATGACAATACCTTGTAGGACGGCTTCTAAACTTTCCAAAGATGCCATTCTTCTTCTATATTGCAGTCACATTTTAATGAAAATCAGTGTTTTATTCTTATGCAAATTACTGAAAAGGGCTTTAGGGGCATTTCTTCTCCTGCCAGGGCTTTGCTCTCCGCTCTTGACAGGAAAGGGATGTTGTCTAAATTTCGTCACCATGCGCCAAGAATTTTTAAGCAAACTGACTAAACGGTCTAACAATAAGCCAGATTTATCAAACCGCATCAGACACTTTGATAAACCTAGGGCAGTTTAGGAAGGGCTAGTTAAATTTTGTAAATTTACCCTACTGTTTCTGCTTAAGGAAAATAAATGTGCTGGGAACTGCTTTGAAAAGAAAACTGCGCTGAGAGTCTTTTTGCCTTAAGCTAAAACTCTAAACTACTGCAACAACATATAAACCCAAGTTTATCCAGAAGAAGACACAAAAAACAGTCTGTAAGTGGCAGGGACTCAATTTATCATAAAGCAAAGAAATTCTTTCCTGATCTCTGCTGGCAATCAGACTGATCCCTATATTAACATTCTCTATTAATAATAATAATAATAATAATAGTCCTTTAATAGTCCCACAGTGGGGAAATTCAGTGTGTTACAGCAGCAAAGATAAGATAAGCAGATACAAATACAAATACAACATGTACAGGAATGTTCCAAGGTGAGAGGCATTACATTAATAGCAGACAGACAGATAGGACGTAGCAGAGGGGGGGGGGGGGATTTAACAGGCAGAGAGATATTTCAGTTCTCTGTATGTAATGATCTCCGCTTAGGTCGGTGTTGGTTGTACAGCCTAACCGCGGTGGGGAGGAAAGACTTCCGATAGCGCTCCTTCTCACACCTAGGGTGGAGCAGTCGGTCACTGACAGTACTGCCCAGCGCTATCACAGTCTCATGCATGGGATGGGATGGGACTTCTTCTTCTGCATGGAGCTCACCACGGACAGTATCCTTCTGTCACCCACCACCTGCACTGGGTCCAGTGGGCTCCCCAGGACAGAGCTGGCCCTTCTAATCAGCTTGTCAAGTTTATTTCTGTCCCTGGTTGATATACTGCTTCCCCAGCAGGCCACTCCAAAGAAGATGGCTGATGCCACTACCGAGTTGAAGAAAGTCCTAAGAAGTGCCCCCCGGATTCCAAAGGCTCTCAGCTTCCTAAGCAGGTAGAGCCTGCTGTGGCCCTTCCTGTACAGGGCCTCCATATGATCTGCCCAGTCCAGCTTATTATTAAGGAGCAGACACAGGTACTTATAGGTGTTCACAATCTCGATGCCCGTCCCCAGGATGTCCACTGGTTTTGGAGGGCATCTGCCTTTACAGAAGTCCACCACCATCTCCTTAGTCTTCCCCGCGTTAATCTTCAGGTGGTTCCGGTGGCACCAGTCCACAAAAAACCGGTTCAGTTCTCTGTACTCCTTGTCATCATCGTCTGTGATGAGGCCTACTATTGCAGAGTCGTCAGAATACTTCTGTAGGTAGCAGCTGGATGAGTTGCACCTAAAATCAGCAGTGTACAGTGTGAAGAGGAAAGGGGCGAGAACCGTACCCTGAGGTGCCCCCGTATTACAGATCACGGTACCTGACACACAGTCTTGGGCTCTCACGTATTGAGGTCGATTTGTGAGGTAGTCTAGGATCCAGTTGGAGAGGTGGTGGTCCACTCCAGCAAGGCCCAGCTTGTCTCTCAGTAACCTGGGCTGTATGGTGTTAAAAGCACTGGAGAAATCAAAGAACATTATTCTCACTGTGTTCCCTGGTTTCTCCAGGTGAGACAGAGCCCTGTGCAGAAGGTGGATGATGGCATCATCTACCCCAATGCCCGGCCGATAAGCAAACTGGAGGGGGTCCATAGCGGGGCTCACTAGAGGGCGAAGATGTGTGAGAACCAATCTCTCTAAGATCTTCATCAAGTGGGATGTCAGTGCTACAGGTCTGTAGTCGTTGAGGTCCATAGGGTGAGGTTTCTTTGGAACTGGTACCACACAAGAAGATTTCCATAATTCAGGGACTATTTCCTGCCTCAGGCTCATATTATACATATATGTAATTATACCACACAGCTGGTCCCCACAAGTCTTAATTAGCCTTGCACTGATGTCATCTGGCCCTGCGGCTTTCCTCGCCTTGATCTTTTTCATCTCCTTCCTCACCTGGGCCCGTGTGAAGGTCAGACTGTGGTCAGATAAAGACAGATTTCTGGATTTACTGGTCTGTTGGGAAGTAGCCACATGGGGTGAATGGGGTGAAGTCATTGTGGTGAGGGGAGCTGAAGGACATTCTGGGGTGGGAGGAGCTGGTGTGTGATCAAATCTGTTGAAGAATAGGTTTAGTTCATTAAGCCAGTTAACATCTGCCTCAATCTGGCAGACCGACTGTTTATGACCCGAAATTGACTTAAGCCCCTCCCAGACCCCCCTTATGTCTTTTCTTTCCATTTGCTTTTCCATTTTTTCCTTATAACTGGCTTTTCCTTGCCTGATTAGATGCCTCAGCTCCTTTTGTACTTCCCTCGACCCCTCCTTATCTCTTGTCCTGAATGCCATCTTTTTCTCCTTAAGTAGTGTTTTTATATCAGCGTTAATCCATGGTTTGTTGTTGGAGAAGCACCTCACCACCATTAATACCCATGCCCTGTATTCTGTGCTTTACAATGACAGTATCTAGCCCTTTTTTAAAGCTTGTGACACTTTCTGCAATAACCCAATCCTGCGGGTGTATGTTCCATCATTTTACAATTTGCATAGTAAAGTAATGCTTCTGAATTCTGTGATGAAATTGCACTTCCTTTAAATATAAGCAGTGACCCAGTGAGGACTTAAGAAAAAAAATTGTGGAAAACGATCAACATTCTCAAGGTTACAAGTCCATCTCCAGAGCTCTTGATGTTCCTTTGTCCACGGTGCATAACATAATCAAGAAGGTTACAACCCATGGCACTGTAGCTAATCTCCCTGGATGTGGACAGAAGAGAAAAAATGATGAAAGGTTGCAACGCAGGATAGTTTGGATGGTGGATAAGCAGTCCCAATCAAATTCCAAAGAAATTCAAGCTATCCTGCAGGCTCAGGGTACAACAGTGTCAGGGCAAACTATTCATCGACATTTGAATGAAAAGAAGCACTATGGCAGGAGACCCAGGAGGACCCCACTGCTGACACAGTCATAAAAAAGCTAAACTGCAAGTTGCCAAAATGTACGTGAGTAAGCCAAAATCCTGAATTTTTGGCTGGGCTGGGTTTAAGCTGGGTTTGTATCCTAGGTCATAGAACCAAACATACTTCAAAAAGCCAGAAAGGGATGGAAACAAAGCGCCAGAGAGTTCTGAAGTGGCCAACAATGAGTCCGGATCTAAATCCCATCGAACCTGAGAGATCTTAAAATTGCTATTGGGAGAAGTCACCCTTCAAATGTGAGAGACCGGGAGCAGTTTGCAAAAGAGTGTTCCAAAATTCCAGTCGAGAGATGTAAGAAGCTTGTTGATGGTTATAGGAAGTGATTGATTTCAGTTATTTTTTCCAAAGGGTGTGCAGCAAAATATTAACTTGAAGGTGTCAGCAATTTTGTCTGGCCTTTTATTGAAGTTTTGCATGAAATTATGTCCAATTAGCCTTTTTTTTTTGTGCTGTTCCAGTACACACAAATAAAATAAACATGTCTTTAACAAAACATGTATAATTGCAATACTTTTTATGGGAGAAATACTTAATTTTCCGGAAAAATTTCAGGGATGCTAACATGGCCATGACTCTAAATATATCATATTCCTCCCCCGTTTTCCCTTCTCTGGACTAAATAAATCTACTGTAGTTATGATAGCCTGACTTCATACGTAAGATCTTCCTGCATATTAATTTGGTAGCCTTTGAACTGTGTCCAGCTCTCTGAAAACTGCAAAGCTAGATTGCATGCTCAAGATGTGATTGCATAGTGCTTAAAGAGATTGTCCAGAAATACACACCTGTCCCTGACACTCCAGAGTCTGCCTCCACCCCGGTCATTGGGAGGTATGTCCCGGGTTTCAACTAAACTGCGTCTTCGGACACAGATGAGTTGAATACAAGAATAGTTAAGGATGGAGCTCTGTCACTGTTCCAGGAGTAGTAAGTAAGATGTGGTGACCTCACTTACATCATGCTGGAAGCCACTGGAACCAGAAACAGCAGACAGAACAGCAGAGGAATGGGCAAGGTGAGTATTAGTATTATGTTTGTTTGATACCAGGAAATAGACATAATATTGTAGGGGCTATGGCAGGGGGACATTAAACTGTGAAGGCAGTTGGAAGAGGACATCATCCTGCGGGGGCAGATGGAGGGGGACTTTATACTGTGGGGGCATATCATGTTAGGGTGTCTGTAGGGACACAAAGAGAAATGGATGGTGTGATGATGAGATATTCCTAGTTATGTATTTTTCTTTGGTATGTGGTGTTTATATACAAATTCCCTCATCCTGTTCGTTCTATGTTGTGTTTACGTTGCTGGTCAATTCGCTTCAGTGGTTTTATGTGTATACAAGGGGAGATTGCCCTTTCTGGCTCCAGCCAAACTGTTTTATTACCCTTGGACAAACAGATGTCAAAGGAGGGAGAGAGGGCTAATGACCCTGAGCTCAACCTTAGACACAGCTTTCCAGCAGACAGGAAAACATCCTTCTTTCTCAGGATCTTGCAGTGAGGGGGTAAAAGGAGGGAGGCTACCAGGCCAGGAGGTGTGGCTGGACACTAGCCTTAACTGAGAGGAAGACCTAGATTCTTTGTCACATTTGTGGAAGCAGCTAAGAGGGCTAAGTATTATTCTGTTTTATTCCTTTTTATTTTATAGCTGTTTGTGTCATTTGTTATCTCTCTATATATCTAGCACTGAACCATCTTGGTATTAAAGTGTTAACTTTAAGGCTACTTTGTGCGCAAGGTTTCTGCTGGACATGAGTGCTGGCAGCGGCGTTTATTTGGGGTGTGTGGACTGTGCTGGGGTGCGACTTACACTCGATTTGCAGCCTAAGTAAAGGGTGAGTGCAAGGTTGAGTGAGTGGAGTTGAGTCGACCCCTGACAGCCGCACCCGAGTCATGTGCTGGGAAGGGCCGTACGTGACAGATGGGAATGGGCAGAGTCAAAGTAGAAGTGGGTGGTGATAAATTCACAATGTTTATCGGGCTTTCTCCGTAATCCCTTTTTTTTTTTAAATATAGGGCTAAAAACAGACTCTTGCCAGTCCATGGGTATTTCGCCTGTTTGTAGGGAATACTTAAAGTGGTTGTTCAGGAATTGCAGAAATTTCAGAACTTAGGGAGGGGGCCGGGAATTGTTAAAAATTAAAAAAAAAAAAAATCATACTCTTGTTCTCAGCGCTCCAGTGTTTGCTGCGCACTTGCCTTTGCTGGCAGAAGTCCTGTGACACCTTTGATTACTGAGACCAATTGGTGGTCTCATCAGCCACAGGAAAGGAACCAGTGACATCACTCGCATACGTCACCTATTACTTTCCTGTGGCCACTAAGGCCAATCTGTCCCTTCCACTGGCAAAAACACATGCACTTTGGACCAGATAGTGGCGGAGGATATTTTTATTTTTTAATGTTCACCTTCTCCGTTCTTAAATTTCTGGATAAACACTTTAAATATCATAAACCATACATAAATTATTTTCTTTGAGAACACAAGGACAAGTCGTCGGTGATGACGTCATCAGCAGTATTAATAAACATGTTCTCAACAGACTGCTCCTTTGGGAACATAGGTTAGATATATACATTTAGTGTATCTGCTTTCTCAGTGTCACATGTGACCACATTACTCTCTTTATTAGTTATGGAACAAATATTTTCAGTAGAAGCTTTTTTTTAAGGTTTATTTATAGATTTAAATTTTAAAATGTATATATTTTGTTTGTTTTTTTAGGATTCATTTTACTTTTTATTTTCTTTTAGCTAGGTTGATTGCCTTCTTGCAGCTTTTACTGACTACAATATAGTCTATAAAAGCAGATTTAGTAGCATCAGACATATATATATATATATATATATATATATATATATATATACAGTATATTTATATATTTTTAGCCTTATTTGTAAACAACGTACTGAAGGTTTATGTTTCAGATTTTTGTTCTGGTTTCCCATAGGATTAAACTGGATAGTGCAATATATCTTTTTCTTATCCCTTTGAACAACTGCAGTGTTTCCTCTGTGTCTTTATTTAAAAACCCAGAGGTGTTGTGGACTGGAGAAATGCCCTAAGCCTAGGAAAATTGACCTTCCTGGCCACTTCAAGGTTTTTTCGTACATGTGGTTTTGAAGGTTATAACTCTTTCGTTTGGGATATTCAGATAATTTGTGTCATCTGATTTTTCGTGATTTTTCTTTAATGTGTAGATAAATGTAGAAAAAAGGGGAGGAATTTTTTTTTTTCTTTTTTACCCCTTCCTGCTCTGCACATTACTATTACGTCATGTTGCATAGTATAGAAAAGCTCAGCACTGTAATTGTGCAGCGCTTTCATGACAAAGGTACAGAAGCTGTTCCTGCAGCATGACTTCAAGTTATTGGCCGTATTACACACTAGGGACCTGGGACTAGCTACTGGAGCAGAAAAATACTCCAGTGGCTTAACTTCACAGATTCCGTGATTAATAGATATATTGCTATACATTGCACTAGGGATCAGAAGATCCCAGGTTCAAGTCCTCTTGTGGGACAGGGAAAAAAATAAATAAAAAAAAAAGTTTAAAAAAGCCATAAAACCCAGCTTAAAAATACGTAATGTAAATAAAATAAAGCCCTAACATAGCTCGGTCAACAAAACAGTAAAAAAGTTATAGACCTCAGAATACGGCAACCTCAGGCAAATTGTTTATTTTTGAAAAATTACGTTTTATTTTATCAAAGCGGTAAAACATAATAAAACCAATATAAATGGTTAATAGCACAAAGTACTACTAATCTAATAATTTATTTATTTAACTTTACAAATTGTGCCCCCATAAGGTAATTTTGACATATATACATGCATACATTTTTTTGGCTGATTTCATTTGTAACTGGGGAGGATACATTGGCCTCAGTTACACTTCCTGGCCCCTTATAGATTAAATCACCAATGGACCAGGAAGAAGCTGCATGGTATACGCATAGCTGTCATTGTGCTCTGTGTATACAGCAATTGGGAAGGCAGGGATGGTAATAACTCACCCCTACCTTCTCCTTGGGATGTCCAGTTACTAAGTACAGTCAGCAAGTGGTTAAAATAAATTACTTTATTTTGCTGACACGTTTCTCTATCTTGCATCTGAAATAAAAAATTATGACATTTTGGTCACTATTTCCCAAGCTTGTCTTTTTTGCTACATTAGATGTGTGACCTGCAGTGTTAGTTATTATAAAACTTGGGGTCAGTGCTGGGGGACTTTTCAGACAAACTGGTTTCCTGTCCGTGGGTAGGTTTGTATCCCTCTATTTTATATGTATTTGATATATATAAAGCGTTTCTTCGTTTTGTTGTTTTGGCAGTTTTATAATTTTTTCTATGGTGATTGTTAGACACTGATCTCATATATATATATATATATATATATATATATATATATATATATATAGTGAGTATGTGAGCCAGAGGGCGCTGTTGAGCGACCCAGGCCTAGCCCTGAAAAGGCTCTCAGCCATGCCTTTGAGGGGGGCGTGTATCTCCAGAAGGCTGGAGAAACCTGCTTGGAGCAGGAAATGGTGGACCAGCCTAGGACAGAGAGGCAGTCTGTCCCAGAGGGCTTGGATCCAGAGAGGACTTACAAAGACTAAGTCAGGCTCTTATTGCCCCAGAGGTTAGTTAGGGACTCAAGGAGTCAGTGAGTGCCCTAACTGTGGCATAGGTTTTTTTTGTTGTTTTGTTATGTTGCAGTTAAGCTGAATAAAGCCACGTTTATTTTACGCTTGGACTGTCTGAAAGCTATCTTTCCGGCGCCCAGTACCATGAACCACCGCTGTCCGGACCAGGAAAAGCCGCCATTTTGAGTTTAAATCCTCCAAGCTGTCACAAAATATATATATATATATATATATATATATATATACTACACACACACACACACACACACACACACACACACACGTATATTACTTTGTAGGTATTTCTACATCAATGGTTAATGTATGTATATTTATTTTATGAGGTGTATTTTGTATATTTATTGATACAGTGTTTTATATTTCTCCTGCTACTGTGCTCTCTTTGCTGAGTTGAGGTTGGTTATATATTATCTCCTTCCTCTATGTGGTGTTTTTGTGCATGTCTTGTGTATATATTTTTTTATTTTTTTTTGCTTTAATATGAACTTCAATAAACCATAGATTTGTATGTTGATGTTGAGATTTTATATATATATATATATATATATATATATATATATACACTCCTGGCTTATTATTTATTTATTTATTTATTTATTTATTTTGTTTCATGTATTGTATTTTATGCAGGAGGTTCATTGTGTATGCTATGTTGAGGTATTTGTAGGTTGTATTTCATATAAAACCTAACAGAGCCCCATTTCTAGTTGAAACCTCTACCAGCTGCCCCAGATAGTTCTCCTGCAATAGGTTAGGGAAATTTCTTCCCTTGGTTGTACTAGTAAAATCATTTAATCAGTCTATATTGGGATATTAAAATCTCCTAAAATGAATGCCCTTATTTTTTGTTTGTCCTTTTCCATTTTCTTGTGCTGTGCATCTTTAGGCAACTCATCTATGCTAGGGTGTTTATTTAAATAAGAACTCCTATATACTGTATGTTCATATTGTTTTTCAATACAAATATATATGTACAAATTCAGAATGTAAGACTCCAGCCATGTTGGCCTGACAGCTTTAAGGATGTCCTTCAGAAGGCCTTTGTGGTTATAACTGATTTTAAAAATTGGATAATTTATGCCATGTGTTGCCCAAAAGTGAAAAGCAAGCAAACAGACTTTTTTAAAGGCGCTAAAAGGTAAAGTTATTATATGATGCTGACTTAAATTACTGATCTATGTTTAATACTTACATAGTTACACTTTCAGAAACTTTCTTTCATCTCTTACCTGTCCAGGATTGCACCACAGAGATTTATTACATTCCTGATTTTATAGTCTGCCATAAAAACTCTTTAAAGTGCTCTGACTTGTGCAAATGTGTTATATTGTTGATAAACTTTAACCAAACATGATCTCACAGTTTCAAATATAAGTGTGAGCACTTCCTAAGCTTGTACAATGATAAAATCCAATGATTTTATTATTATACTATTCCAAAAATGCACTGTGGTCAAAGAATGTTTTTGGAAAAGAAAGTGGAACTGTGATAGAGAAGTATGTTCTAATCTGTTCCCTTAGGCGAGAGACCTACTTTCTGATGTTATGCTTTGGCATATTTGAGACAGACCCAGGCAGGTCCTCATCCAAGTATGGATCTACTTTGGGAATTACAGCAAAAAACTGGTGTAAGAGTGGTGAAATTTTGGCACATAGTTTCATTTTGTGCCATAGATGGCAATGTGTCACTTTTCTGCCCTGCTTGCCACTTTTTAAAACATGGTGTAGATTTCAAGAGCCAGGAGCCTTGTAATAATTCTGGTTCATCTTGTGCTGATAGGGGAATTAAGACTGACTTAGAGGACTATTCATTTAGACTGGCATTTATTATGTTCTCATATAGCTAGAATATAAGTAACTGATGTCAGAGAATAAAAATATTTACTTTAATATCTCATGTTTGTATGTCTAACGCTAAGTTCACACCTGCGTTCGGGTACCCAAGCGGACCTGAAAAACGGAAACCCAATCCGCTTAAAAAGCAGTTACCTGCAGATCCTATAGGCTATAATGAGGTCCAATGGGTTTCCACCCATTTTGCACATGAAAAATGTGGAGCGAAAAGTGCTGCTTGCAGGACTTTTCTCTCCGTATTTTTCAAGCAGATTTGGGGAAGGGAATCCCCGAACGGAGACCAGGCGCAAGTGTGAACCCAGCCTAAATTGGGTAGTTCACCTTTGAAAGTCTTAAAACTTGGGAAATTCTTTGGGAATCCTGTTGGTGTAGTTGAAATTAGAAAAGATTGGTCTCCTTACTTGAAGTTTTCAAAGGAAAATAGCTGGTTGCCTTTGTATTGTACAAGGGCCAGTTATATCTTGCAATTTCATGATCAATTCTTGAACTTTGTATCTCATAATCTATGTCTAAAATTTATTGAACCTCTTTTCTCTTTGAGTTTGGTATAGTGAGTATGTTGATTTGATATGTTTTGTTTTTCTACTGAAGTTTCTTATAATGTTTTACACATGTAGATGACCATGATCATGTGTTTTCTTGCTGTTGAGAAACTATGCTTTAGTTTCTCATTTTCTTTCCCTTTACTCTTACAGGAGAAACTTGTGAACATGGTTATTATCAAAAAGAGAGGGACCTAGGGGAACCAAGGTGTTGAAAGGGGGGCCACCTTGCCCCCTAACCACCCATCTCTATTGTGGGAAAGTATTCGTTAGAACTTGTAACTTTTTAGTTAAAATCCTGTGATTAGGAAAGTAGTGGGTGGTCCTAGTGAGTGACAGCAATCTTTGTATATATCCTCATACAGGAAATGATGCCTGAGTGAGACTGGCCACTGGACTCCTAATCACAAAAAAAAGGATTTCTGTCAAGAAGTTGCACTAGGTTCACACTAGAGCTGTCTCTCCATTGTTCGGGTCTGTCAGGGGACCTGAACAATGGTGAGGCGGACCGCTAAAACATCGTTTACACGCAGAGCCTGGCAGACCCCATTGACTATAATTGGGTCTATCAGATATTTTATAACTGAAACCTGTTCTAATGGCTGCACAGAATAGCCAAGTGGGGATGCTTAGCTATTATTGGACATTCCGTAGCAATGAATAGAGAGAGCTTCAGGGGCTTGGCTGTTCTTGGTCATTTCGAGAACAAGTGATCCCTGACCCTCATTTCATGTTTGCATTGAAAGGTGAGGTTGCAGTGCATGTGCAGCTCTCCACTCTCTGCTGTTGAACTTTTGGGAATAGTCAAGCTTTTCTGAGTGGCTATGCTTGGAGCGTCGATAGAAGTGAATGCTGGGCTATGCATGCGTTACCATGAGATGGGGTTGAGTGACACTCTTCCTCAAGATAGGTGTAGATTCCATAGGTGTGTGTTGGGCATTTATGGCATATTATATAAACACTTCGACTCTCCATGCTGCTCTCCTCCTTATCTGGGACTAAGCTAAGAATGAGTATTCAGGACAAAGCAGCACAGAGTGGTGATTATCTAATTGCTTTTCCCCTCACAGGACATCTGCCCTTTACAAGGGCTCCCATTAGGAATTCTGGGGCCCTATATGGGCAAATTTTGCAGAGAACCCCTCCCTCCCATTCCCTAGCACATATATACTTTTATATCCTTTGGCTCCTCAGTGGCCCATCCACACCAGTATAATGCTCTAATATTTCAAGCAGATAATTGCAGTGAATGCAGATTTACATTGTTTTTCAGAACAGTACTGTCAAAGCAGTGACGTAACTGAATGGCTGGAACCCAAGGCGAACATTTGACATAGGGCCCCTCCCCCCCCCCCCGCATAAACCACATTCCTGCACACAGTATTATGCCCCAGGGGAGGATACAAACATAAAAAACTGTGTTACTTATCTCTCCCTGGCTCCGGCGCACTCCCCGCTACTTTCGGTCGTCTTCAATGTTGGACCAGACGTCACGGCCGGCGTCGCGACGCATAATGACGTCGGCCTGTCTGGGACGTCACCAAGGAGGCCCGAAGCCTGCCGGAGCGCAGGAGAGGTAAGTAACATTGTTTTTATGTTCCCACACCAGCAGGTAACAGCCTATTAAAAAAAAAAAAATAAATCAGGGTCCCACCTGGCCCCCTAATGTCCCGGGCCCTGTGGCAGCCGCTCCCGCTGCTACCCTGTTATTTACGCCGCTGTGTCAAAGCTACTCTAAAACGCATTTTCAGTTTATTTATTGACATTTAGATTCATGGCACAGCCCCTTTAACATTGTCATGGTAGGGAAAATTATTTTTAATCTTACAAAAAAAAATTATATATGTGTATATATACATATATACTGTATTGTGAAAAAAAGTTCAAACTTGCTATCTTGCATCATTTTAGCAAAATAAACCTAAAATAAAAATGTGGCATAAAAATATGTTTACACCTGCTTAAAATTTTTGTTCTGGATTTCAGTTCTCTTTCGACTATAGGAAATATGATTTGTGGTTATCTAGGCCATCATAATATTAACATTTTCAGCAGCAGAGTACTTCTAGAGCATTTTCTCTTTTCTCCACATGATTGTGTTAATAAGTGTTGCACTGCTTGTGACGGGAGCAATAGCATGTATGGAGAGGGATAGGAGCAAGACAACTGCTCAGACACCAAAGTTACAGGGTAAATCTGGGTGAAGAATGTTGTTCTATTCCATGATGGACCTGGGAGGCTAGTTCTGATGTAGAAACAATGTAGCAACAAATCAAAGGTTCTGGAATTTGGTCACTTTAAAAGTGAATGGCTTCAAATAAGGTATCATGTGCATAGTCATATTCATGATACTTGTCACATTAATACAGGAGAAACCAGGAAAAAAATTCAAGCTTTGTAGTTAGAGTGTACTGTCCCCTACTTGCTGTGCTTTAAAATAGGGAAAGTGGCACCTTGCAGAGGCACCACATGGCAATACAGTATAAGGTATGCCTTGGAAATGAATAGTTGTGTGTGTGTGTATAATTGTATTAAAGAGATTGTTTCAGCACAGACAGCCCATTTAATACGAGAGTCATTGGCCTGGCTCCCAAGATCCCTGGCAAACAGATTACTTCCTTGCAACATGGGAAATTTAATATTTCATTTGACCATTTGGAGTGGGGTCAGTTAGTACAGGGGCCCCAAGCAAGAAAAATATATGGACCTCTTGCTCTCCTATAGTGTATCAAAGAAAACTCCATTTTTGCCCCTTATAATCCATCAGTAGTTGCGAACCATTAAATTTATTAACTCAGCACTGTTTAGGTGCAGTGGGCCACCTTTAACTATTGGTCCCCTATATGGTTACAAATGCATCTATTCAAATGATTGCAATACTGTACATGCACAACCCACTAAAGTGAAATCCATCCCTGTTACCAGCCTTACACACTAGTTAATATAGGGGTGTCCTCACTTATGATGTCCATGTGTCCTAGTAGGACGACCTAACATATGTTGTCCTAATAGGGTAAATAACCTTTTTCATATGCATTCTAACATTCTTTTAAAGTATTTGTAAACTTTCAAGTAACTTTTGATTTTCTGGCAGCATTTGTGACATTAAAAGGAATATCCCCAAGCTTATGCAACTGCCACCACTGTGTTACAGAGAACATTATAGTGATGAACAACATATCTTTGGTATGTATGTCCCTTTTGTAGATTTAGAGAAAAACAACTTTGAAGACTTAAGCAAATAAGGCAATTTGTGCACTGTGGGAGGGCCTTTAGCTCCCCGGAGCACTGTTCTTACCTACCATTTCCTGCCTGCACCAGAAAGAGCAGTACTCCAGGGAGCTGAAAGCCCGCCCCCAGTGCACCAAATGCCTCATTTGTTTAAAGGAAGTCTGTCAGAATGAAAATCAACATTAATCTACTCACACACCTTGTGGGACTTCTGAGACTATTTCCAAATGTCTGTGTTATATTTGACAACTGCTCTATTCCTGAGATTTGTGTTGTAGTCTAAGTATGCTAATAAGTTGAAAAGAGCTTTAGGGGCATTTACTTTGCAGTGTGGATTTCTGTATGCACTGTAAAATAAATGTCCCTAAAGCTCTTTTCAAGGGGTTCAGTAAGTAGAGTACTGAATGTACTGTGCATGCCTGCTAACTTCATCCTACACCTGGAAGCGCTGCACTTAGGCTTTAGAGCGAGGAATCACTGTACAGGCTTCCATATGGAGAATGACGTTGGCAGGCATGCGCAGTACATTGAAAAGGGCTTTGAACACCAAAACCCTTTGAAAAGGGATCTGGGGGCATTTACTCTACAGAACATACAGAAGCCCACACTGCAAAGTAAACATCTCTAAAGCCCTTTTCAACTCAACATAATTATACAACAGCAAAATTTTATTTAAAAACACATAACTGTGCTTTTGGTGTCATGTGAAATTGTGATTACAGTTATCTGTTTATCTGTATTGCCACTGTCGGGATTGGGACCAGATGCATATAAGTAACTGATATTTCTGGAAATAATACAGACAAAACCAATATTTATGAAAGGGTGGTTTGAGACCTGTTTCTAACCTCCTCAGCAGTCACGTGATGATTGTGAAGAGGTCACCTCTGAGGTTTGTGATTTGGCTGCAACGGTCACCTAACACAGTTGGGACGTCACTGTTGAAGTTAACCTATATACAGCAGCTGCTGGTGGAGACATTGGACTAGTAAATGCTGCCAGAAAATGAAAAGTTGTTTAAAAGATTAGGTGCGCTTTAAAGTAAGAATTTGTCACAAGGAGAATGTTGATGAAGGAATTTACTAGAATCAGCAAAATTGCATGTGTGGATTTGGCCTTTATCCTTGAATGTCAAAAAACTTTTTGCAGCAGACAGCCACCATTACCGCTACTGTTTAAATAAGCTTGTGGGGGAGCTTTATTACAATTCTGTTTAGTTTGCACAGGATGCTTTTACATCATTATTAGATAGCTTGCAAAGAAATGGCTTGTATATGAAAGTGTGTTTTTTTTTTTTTTTTTTTTTTTTTTTTTATCTGTAATATTTTCTTAATGATAAAACGTCCTTGAATGACACATTAAGTGTATAACATTTATTTGGCTAACTGAGCAGCCAACTGGCGTCCACCACCAGCTTTAAGGTCTTGCATTTTGCTACATTCTGGTATAATGAAAAATATTCAACTGTTTCGGGAAAAAAATATAAGTAAACTATAAGGCACATTAGGCCTTGTTTATCAAAAATGTCTAAAAGACAAACTCTCCTTGTTGACCATAACAACTCTGCTCTGCTAAAATAAAACTCTGCTCTGTGATGGGGGCCATGAGCAACATAGACAGTTTTTATAACTGTAAGGATGGATAATGCCTTCAAGCACACCATCCATACTAGACAATGAGAGAGAGCAAGAGACCCCCTGGGGATAGTAACAACAGTAACAGTAATTTTTTGCCCCTTTCGGGCGGAAACCCAGCAGCCCCCATTATAGTCTATGGGGTTTGCGGGTAACCGCTTTTTTAGGCGGATTAGGTTTCTGAACGGAAACCCGAAGGCAGGTGTGAAACTAGCGTAAGTCGAGGGATATCTTAACATAGATCAAATGTAAAAACAATGTCAGAATTGTTAAACAATGTATTGCACAGCAGATTTGTTGCAGAAACTTCTGTTACGGGGTTTTCAATAATATATGCACGTGCAGTGGAAATGTCTTCATTCTACATTATAAAAAGGATTTTCACTCAGATTGTGAATATATATATATATTGTAAGATGTATTGGTAATTGATGTTTAAAGAATGAATGGGCCAGTATAAGTGATGTTTTATTTGTATGAGCAAGATAAATTCTACAATTGAACCAGTAATAATTTTTTAATAGTATGTAGCTGTTTCACTTCTTTCCTATACCTTTTTCCCTGTTGCGTGACTTCCCAATTTCTTATGATTTTTGGGCATTACCCTGTGATACTATAGGTACACAGCAAGGTCAATCTCTAGTGTCTTTATTACTGTACTTGTGTCCACTATGAAGAATTTCTCTGTTTAGGATACCTCTATAACCTCCAAAGTGCATAACTTCACATACCAACTCCACCTTTAAAGGGGTATTCCGGTCATAACAAGTTACCATATATACAAAGGGTAGGAGGTTGTTGATCAGTGGAGGTACAGCCAGTGGGACCTCAGAACAAGAACTGGAGTGCTTTGTGCTCCAGTTTTGAAAGGAGTCTCTGGTTGGACATTGTGTGCTGCTCCATTCATTTGAATAGAAAAGCCGGGGATAGCCACCGAAACACAGCACTTGGCTATCTCCAGCCGTCCCATTGAAATAAATGGAGAGGAGTGTGCTGTCTGGCCAGCTGCTATATTAAAAACTGGGGTGCAAAGCCCATCCTTTAGATAGGGGAAAGCTTGCTGTGACAGGAATACCAATTTAATACTGTTCTTCATCAAAAAAAAAGTTCAGTAATAGAGAGGTTTACATAACAAGTAGAAATTTTAGGATTAGGACTCTCACAGCAGCTATGGCAGGCTAAAGCTGATCATGATGCTGCGGGTAAAACAGGTATTGCCCACAATGTTATGTGAGTGGGGTTTTGGTTCGATGTGATTACTCACAAAGCAATTAAACTGAAATCTGGGAGAAAATGAATCTGTTACTAGCACGAAGAGTAAAGTGTACTTGTCACAACACTGCCATAGCCCTTTGTTCTTCCTCATTTAACAGTCTCCTGTAATTTTCCAATCTGTGATAACAAGGTGAAAGCTGTTATAAATAGGTGTCTCAGGTCAGGGGACACATGACATGTTATATCGAGAAATTTTCATCTGCTAAAGATCAAAACATTGTAAAAACTATTCATGGGAATTTGCACAGGAAGTTGATACTTTGAGAAGAAGCCATAAAACAAAGTAAACAGACTTCAGATTAAGGTAGTATAAAGCATTCAGATTCTGTTTCTGAACTACTCAAAGCACACTATTTGCTAATATTTATCTGATTATTTTGTAGCCCCTTTTTACTGCCATAGGCACCAAGCCTGGGTACAATCAATATTAATAGTGCCTTTCTGGGCATCTCAAATTTCTGCCATCATTTGTGACATTAATATATTTTGTAATATAATTTATTCACTGATTTTGAATTCTTTCAATGGAATCCTGTGTTGCAATTCACTTTTTGGCCCCTGTTTTTCTGTTGGGGGAATAGGGTTGGTATTATATCCCAGGCACTAAACCAAAGAATACAGTCTGGATGTGGGAGATGTATATACAGTACATATATACAGCTCCTATATTCTGATTGCTTTTTCCTATGGTTTACACCTGTACTCCCTTATACTTTCTGTCAGACGCATAATAAATAAAGTATATTACATAAATGTATTCATGACACAAATTCTGGCAGAAAACCAAATTTGTTTGAGGGTTTAGTTATGCTTTTAAGGCAGTCTGACATCAGGCCCCAGAATATCAACCCTGCAGATAGGTTACCTAATGAAATGGTGATTTTTCCACTTTATCCCATTGTGAATCGATGCCTTCATTGCTGAGATATCAAGGTTTTTGTCAATTTGCTGACGAGCTCTTTGGGGCAAGAAGGGTGTTACTGCTTAGATCACTGGAGCAATGTCAACACCCACATTGCTCCAAAGAGCTAATTTGCATATTGACTGAAACAGTGATGCCTCTGTTGCCATTGGAGGAAAACACAGTTGGATTCAGGTAATCCTAACCTAGTTATCTGAAGCTGTATTGATTCTACTGACAGACAGACTGACTCCCTTTTAACTATAAGTTCATGTAAAAACATAATTTTCATGAAGTCTAAGGATGAGTTTATACTGAGCTTTTTTTTTTTTTTTGCTGAAGAATTGCATGTAGTTTTTAATTGCTGTTATGAGCAGTACGTCTTCTATGCATATAAACTAGAGGTTTTCAATTTAATGGCCATTAGCATATAGTTGAAATGTATAGTAACATGTGCTAGGCATTAAACCTTTCCCGAAGTCGGGTGTCTAAATATGCAGTATTATGCAGCAGAGACCCGGAGGTAATAGTCACGAATGAGACACTATTTCTCATGATATCCTGGAGCCTTATGAAGGCAGTAGTATTGCAGTACAATACAGTACAAAACACTAGTATTGCAGTCTATGAGACAAGCAATCTAAAGTTTGCAGGTTCAAGCTGCCTAGGGGGCTTAAAAAAAAAAAAAAAAAAAAAGTAAAAACCTTTTTTTCAAAAGTTTTTAAAAATATAAAAATTCAAATCCCCCTCCTTTCCCTAGATCTCAAATAAAGATAAACAAACATGAACATACAGTATAAGGAAGGAAAGTAAATCAAAATGGACACATTGCGATTTTTTCATCATTTCGCGAAAAAAAAAAAAAGATCAAAGCAACAGACATTCCCCAAAAGTACATCTGTCCAACACTAAGAAGACATCCTATGCATCCCTGTACACGGAAATATAAAAAAAAAGTTATGGGTGTCAGAATATGCAAAGTTTTTTGATTTTTTTTTTTTTTTTTTAAAGGGAATAAAACTATATAAATTTGGTATTCCTGGAATCATACCGACCCATAGAATAAAGGAGGCCTGTCATTTTGGCTATACAGTGAACGCAAGAAAAACAAAGCCTGTAAGAAAGTCTCGCAAATGCCCTTTTTCTCCAATTCCACCCCATTCTGAATTTTATTCCAGCTTCCCAGTACATTGTATGGAATAATCAGTGGCGTAAAGTTCGCGGTCGCAGGGGGTGCGACCAGGCCTGGCAGGGTACAGGGCCTGTGGCCAGCTGAAGATGGCAGGGGCCCCGGACCACTGTGATAGCGGTGGAGGAAAGCCTCGTTTCCCGACCGCTATACATATTGTTAATGGAAAGGGGAGGTGACTTAAAATAATAAATACTTATACTCACTTCTTCTGGGCTCAGCATCCTTTCAGGGGCCCTTCCGTCTTGTGACTGAGGTCACACTGAGGCCTGTGATTAGGCCCCAGCGGTCACATGGGCTGCGGCGGCGTAATGACGTCAGTGCTTCCCACGTGAACGCTGAGGACCAATCACAGGCCTCAGCAGTGACATCTGAAGAGGGCCGAAGATGCTGAAGACAGCCGGACGAAGCGATGATGCCCAGGAAAGGTGAGGCAAGGTGAGTATAAGTGTTTGTTATTTTTAATCACCTTCCCTGGGCCTCCGACTATTAGACTCTGGGGTCTGAGGTGACTGTGTGGGGGCCACTGTGGGCAACATATAATACTGTGTGGGGGCCCACTGTGGACCATATAATACTGTGTGGGGTCCACTGTGGGGAGCATATAATACTATGTGGATCATATTATACTGTGTGGGGCCCCTTCCCTATTCACATCACACGCCATCTGTTTTATAGCAGCCGTGCACTATTATTATTACAGGTTGTAATAACATTGTTTGGTGATTATAAAACTGATGCTGTGCAATGTAAATAGGGAAGGAGTCACGACGCTTACAAAAGCACCACAGTAACTTCTAAGAATTTATCAGCAGAGGCCCCATGTGTTGGAGCCCCCACTGATCTCTTACATCTCTTAGGCTGTTAGGACCCTGTAGATTAGCTGTTTCACACAGCATGCTGCTCACTCATCATATTTTTGGTAACCGCAGTTGTCGGTACTAAAGTATCCCTTCCAAGTATCTGAGATGCTGCTGCAGCACCCGTAACCGTCACTATCAAGAATGTGCTGTAGGGAGGGGACCCCGCACAAAAGTTTGTATCGGGAACCACAAGACTTTAGTTATGCCACTGGGAATAATAAATGGTACCTTTACAAAGTACAATTTGCGGCACAAACATTAAACCCCCATACTGCTCTGTGAATGGAAAATAAAGAAGTTATGTGGTTTTGAAGATGGGGAGTCAAAAAAAAAAAAAAAATCAAAAAATGCCTGTTGCAGGAAGTGGTTAAAGCAAATAAAAACTTCATTTCAGCAAAAAAATGTGTAAACGCAGCCTTTAATTGTTTTTTTGCCAAGCTAAAAATATGAATTACCTATGCTAAAGTTGGTTATCTTTATGAGGTCAGTGGATGTCTAATACTTAGCACCTCCACTGATCAGCTGTTCTCGGCAGCTAATACACGGAGAAGGGAACAGACAGTAGACAGTGATGTTATTGTGTAGTAGCCAGACCAGTTTACTGCACCTCAGCTTCTATTAATTTGAATGGGACCTAAGCTGCAGTGACTCAGCTGTTCCACTGCAAAGAGAACAGTGCTGTCTGCCTCCTGCTTCATTCTCTGTACTTCAGATGCTGGGAACAGCTCATTGGTGGGATGTCCACTAATATGATGTTGTTGACCTGCTTTTAGCATAGGTTATCCATATCTTTAGGATGGAAAACCCCTTTAACAATCACAGAAAAAATTCTGTCTGTTTTGGTCAGTGTTTTGCATCAGTAATTGTAAGCCTAAACCAGGAACAGGATGAAAACACAGATTTGGTACAGATTTTTCTATTATACCTTACCTCTGTGTAATCTCAACTACTGGTTTTGGCTCACAATCGCTGATGCAAATCAGGCTAGGTTCACATCTGTGTTGGAGACTCCACCACAGATTCCGCCTAAAATCGACCAAGAGAAAAGTCCTGAAGTATAAAACCAGTGGAAGCCCAACGGACCCCATTATAGGCAGACCCCATTATAGTCTATGGGGTCCACTTTTTAAGAGGACAGGATCTCCATCTTTTGGGTCCGTATGGGGACCCGAATGACGTAGAGCTGAAAGCTAATGTGAACCTAGTGTCAATGACCAAAACCAAATGATCCACGCCTGGGTTTGGCTGGAAAAACTGCATAAAAAAACCTAAACGTGTCCATATATATATATATATTTTTTTTTGTCTGTGTTTAAAGGGCGTCTACCATCACAAACTTTGCTTCTAACCACTTGTATGCTGTTTAAGTCATAATGATCATGCTTTTTTGTGTCAAAGTGCAAGCTTGCTGCTGGGAAAGATGGCTTTTAATTTGTATGCCACTGAACTGTTTGGTGCACTTGGGGCATGGCCACTGGAGCTCTGGCAGTAGGTTCCACACCCCTACAACAGCATGCAAGTCATTTAGAAGGAATTTTGGTAGCAGTAGGCTTCCTTGTGTGTTGAGGTTAAAAGTACTGCAACCACTGACTTAAACAGATCTAGTGGACAAACAAAAGGTCTGTATGCTGTCAGTTGAAAACAATGGATATCCAAATTCGAGATGACTTGAATATGAACACTTCTGTATGCACATGGCTATGGATGAGGTACATAACCATACATTGGTTCCCTTCCTATTACTGTAGCCTCTGACCTTTACAGTAGCATCTAATAGTTGGAGACTCACAGGACATTACTGTACTGGAGCGCTACATATCCCTGGTTTGTATGGCAATAATTATTAAAAAGCATGGTGCTTTAGATCTTATGTAAAGAAGTCATGTTAAAGGATAGCACAGTATTGCAATAAAAGAAGTGAGGAAGTGAGTAGGTCCATGAGCCAGACTGACCACGGTGTTTGGAAGCAGTGAGCCTAACAAGAGCCAACCCTTCCTCTCCTAGAATTGGGGGTGGTAGTAATTACAACTAGGTGTTTGGTCAATTTTAACTTTTGTTAGAAGGTCTTCTTTCTTTTGTGTATACCCTTAATTCATATCTAAATCAATAATGTTATTGCATCAAGCATGATATTAATGTGGTTTGCAGTTAATAAATAATTGCCTATCTTGTTTTCAGTCGCAAATCTGGGCATTATACGATGAACCACGGGAACATGAACAGTGCCCTAGATAAAGTAACTTTCAACAGATCAGGATCACAAGACTCCTTAGATGAACTGTCTCTTGATGATTACTGGACGGAAGTGGAAAACATTAAAAAAAGCTCTGATAATACTCAAGAGGAACAGCATGTTGTGGTTAAAGAGCCTGATGGTAAGAGCCTATCAAACTTAACTAGATAGCAGTGAGCCTGGAGTGATGTTTTTGCTTCATGTCTTCATTAGGGTCTCTGGGCAGATCTCCTATATGCAATATAAAGCTTCTATTGTACAGTTTCAGCAAATCAATGTTGTTTATGTAACGAAAAGTTATTATATTTTCCAATATACTTTCTATACCATATACTCATGGTTTTCTAGATCTTTGTTTGCTGTCATTCATTCTGCTCACTTCCAGTTGATAAAAGTCAGACCATGGTCATGTGATGGACACAAAGGTGCAACCCGAATATTAAAAGTAACACATTAATGGGAGTCTACTACCTCCCCAAGAATATTAAACTGCTTACCATGTTACAGAGCACATGACAAATAACAGACCTTTTTCACGCATGTAAATTTGGAGAGAAACAATTTTGACGCCTTTTGCAAATGAGACAGTTAGTTGACTGGGGGCAGACTTTCAGACCTGAGAGCACTGCTGTTCAAGTAGAATGGGTGCTGTTATAGCAGTGGGAGGATCAACTCTTACTGCACACTGTGGTGTGCAGAGCAGTGTTCCAGGAACGCCCCCGGTATACCAACTGCTTCAGTTTTTTTTTTTTCTTTCTTCAAATCTACAAAAGTAACAAACAACATACCTCTGTTTTGTATATCATTGCAATGCGCTTTGTAATATAGTAGAGGCAATTGGGTAGGCTTGGTGGAGGTGGTAGGCTCCCTTTTAAGTCTGATCTAAAAATTCAATCCCTATGGTACACAAGTTTTTAAGGTGAGTGCCCAGAGCTCCTCAGGAGTGCCCACCTCCAATTGCCTCATCTCTTTGAACGAGGAACTCTCTTAATTAAAGCCTTGCTAGGGAGAACTTTAGAGCCTGTTTTCTACTGCAAGAAAGTAAAATAGGTTAATGAGGTATGTTACAAAACTGTTGACAAAAAAAAATGCGGGAAGTGTCAAGTTAAACTTTCCTACATCTGTATTTAAAGCTTTTGACTACTTAGCATTTGACATATGTTGGTTTCTAGAGGGTGAGCTGGAGGAGGAATGGCTAAAAGAAGCAGGATTGTCCAATTTATTTGGCGAGAGCTCAGCAGACTCTCAGGACAGCATGGTGTTCTTATCTACTCTAACAAAGACTCAGTCAGCAGCTGTCCAGAAACGAATTGATACTTTCACTCAGACCTTGAGGAAAAAAAAACAAACACCATCAGATCCCTGATGTCCGGGATGTGTTCAAGCAACCAGCAAGCTCAAAGGAAAAAGTATGTACAAGCGACTGAACTTTATGTGACATTAATTACAGTAATTCTTGTTGCATTAGTCAGCTAAATATATTTTAAATTATTAATGTCATATGACTGTCATGGTATCTACTGGATTATTGAAGTCATACAATATTTTTGGAAATGCTTAGTACTTTGTGTACTGAACCAAAGCTTCCAAAAATTATCTGCAAATACATCCAACAGTGCTAAATACTCAATGTTCCCTTGTGCAGACTTTTCTTGGCTTTATTTTTCTTGAGACTTCTCGTATTTCTGTTGTTTATGTTCAGTGAAACTATGAACAAACTACATTTCCCATAATGCATCTCCCTGCTCTCACTCTGTGTACCCCTCCCTTCTCCACTCTCCCATCCAATGAAATCACAGGTGATAAATCACTCCCACATCTGAGGTTACATGATGCTATGATAATTCGTTTGCAAGCTCATTACCCCCTCCCCCCTATGAGCAGCAACAGAAACACAGAGAGTGAGAGCAGGGAGATGCATCATGGGAAATGTAGTTTGTTCATACAAGGAGCAGCAAGTAAAATAAAGCCAAGAAAAGAGTGCACAAGGAAACAGTGAGTATTTAGCACTGCTGTGGATGTATTTGCAGATAATTTTTGTATAACCCCTTTAAGGCAAAAGTTGAAATTAACTGTGCAATAACTTTTATATGGCATTGTGGATTTTTATCACTGGCACCATCACAGTCCCTTGAGTTGTAATTCATAAACAGTATAATATACAATATAATCGATGTTCAAAAGAAAAGCTAATCTTCTTCCAACTATAATTCAACTGTTGTGTGTTTTTAGGTTGAAGACTTGAATGGATTTCAATCTACAGAAAAAAGTGAAGCAACAAGTGAAGAAATACATGAAAAATCTGATGGTATGTGGTGGAATTGTTCTTACTTGCTCTTATAGGAAATTATTTCCACCGTTTTCTGGACCACAGCTAGAGTACAACAACATTATAGCACCAACACTCATTACCGTGGATTACTATTGCTGATGTCTGCACTTTAAACATGGTGTCTGCTCAAAAAGTCAGAGTCCTCATTGTAAGCATCAACCCTTCCGATGCCTCTGACAAATATGATCAAGCCATCAGAACACTGTGGATGCGTGGGTTCCTCCGTGTCTAACAGCATTTCCATCCCTCAAACCAAGATTCGGAGGCGGCGACCTGTATCTATGACAGCTGGGAGTCTATTGAAGGCTCCCACCCTATATTCAATGCATAGAAGTTAATGGATTTCTCAACATACTGCAATACATTGGTATAAAAATATACTTTATAACTTTTCAAAACAGCCCTCTTTGCCTGGGTCCCAAATAAAATAAGTAAATATAAACACATTCTGTATGCCCGCATCCGAAAATGACTGGACTAGAAATATATAAAAATATTTTTTCGATATGGTGAACAAGAACAAAACGGCCAAACCGTAGTTTTTTCACCTCTCAAAAGAAATTTTAAAAAAATAATTCAAAACGTCACACAGTCCCCAAAATGATATAAATAAAAAGTGCAGTTGACCCTGCAAAAACTGCATTTGAATTATTTTCTTATGGATTTTATTATTACGGCCTTCACTGAGCATGTTATGTTTTAACACCTTAACAAAAATCCAAAACTTTGAAAAATAAAAGTTTCTTGGAGTCGCCATATGACAACCATAACATTTTTTCCTTACTTTTTTATTTTTTTTTCTAAATTTATTTTGCAACTCCCCAGTACATTGTATGGAACGGAATATTAAATGGTACCTCTATGAAGTACAATATGTCCTGCCAAAGATAAGGCCTCATATAGTTTTTTGAACCGAAATTTTTTTTTAAAAAGTTATGGATTTTGGAAGGTAGGGAATAAAAAAACGAAAGTTGAAAAATACCTGCAGCTGAAAGGGGTTAAAGGGGTTGTCCAGGGTTAAGGTTTTTATGACCTATCCTCAGGATAGGCCATTAATACTTGATAGATGGGGAAAGGGGGAGGTGACAGCTAGCACCCGGACCATCAGCTGTACAGAGCTGCTACCAGCATCTGTCCTATATACAATACAGGGCTGGAAACAGAAATCTCCTTCCCCTGCAGCTCAGCTCCCACTGAAGTCAGTGGGAGCTGAGCTGCAGTGAAAGCCCCCAGCCCCTATTCAGCAGATGGAGCTTTCTGCTTCATGTGCTGTATTGTATATAGAATAGGCATCTGAAGCTGATGGCTGAGGCTCCACACAGCTGATCAGTCTGGCGCTGGCTGTCGACCTCCTCCTCTTTCCCCACTGATCATGTATTTATGGCCTTCCTGAGAATAGCCCACAAAAACAATAACCCTAGGCAACCCCTTTAAAATAAATAAGCATGCTCCAGAGGAGAGTCACTCTTTACAGCAACTCTTTACAGAGGGTGGACCTGGTCAGTCTGCCAATAACATGACCAGCCAGGGACTCATTTAAGAGCTGTATAAAGAGAACAATGCACCTGGTGAGTGTCTGCATTGTTCACTGTACATTACTATACCCTATACTATAGGGCTAGAGATTATTGCACCAAAGTGGGGCTTTAATAAGTTCATAACCAGGAATTCTGGGAGTGTAATAGGAAATTAGCCAAGTACTTGCATATCTCTGGGAAAACTTTTTGCTCATGGAGAATTTTAGTTTACTATCATCAAAGCGATGGCATATTCAGGTTTTCTTTTCTTTTTGACATGGTACCAAGAGAATTTTGTGTAAAATATCTTACTTCTCTGAACGGCATGCAGCTTTTTTATTTCCTCGTGTTATCCGCATGTGATATTTACTGTCACTGTTTGTTTAGCAGAATGAAATGTTTTGTAGAAATAAAAACATTCCCCCGGTTTAAATCCATGGGAGGTTCCATGAAACTTAGTAAACAAAACCGCAAACCTAATTCCCCTGAGATATACAAAGACAGACTTTCCTAGCTCTCAGTCTTTACAGAAGATAGTGTAGTATCCTACTATAATATTGTTTAGTGTATTTATGTCCTTCCTATGTTCAGTATGGGCTATATAGTAATGAACTCCTGCATCACTGTAATAATTTTTGCCTCGTTCACTTATTTTTCAGTTTATAGTGTAGAAAAATCCTTCTGTTGCATGACAAACATCAGCATTGTGTTTTTTTCTTATTCTGGGTCTATGTATGGTATTTCCATGTAAACAGAAAAATAAGTTGTTCACAGGTTTTCCTGTGATCCCCCAGGAAGTCTGGGTGAAACCTGGCATTCCAGCGTACTTTCTAACCAATGTATGGTTTTCTCATTCCATGGTTGTACTGGGTTGTTCAGTGCCAGAGAAACTTTATAGCTATATATTCTGAATTGTACTACCCCTTCCACATTAACTTAAGGGTATTTGAAAAACTTTATACCAAACCAGACAACCTCTTGAAGCAAAATAGTCACAGAGACATACCGTATTAGAAATGGTATTGCTAATGTGCTTTATTGAGTTAAGAGGGTGCAGAGCATATTCACCTCTCGGATCAGCCCCGGGGTCCAGCGTAGAGTCTCTATTTGGATCCCCATTGACCTTTTGGCCTGTATTTCAAGGGCTGAGCAGTCGTCACTTCTCAGCTGCTAATTGGCTGGTGCACTCACGTGTGTGCACAATATCAACAAAGACCGGGGACTCAAACTGAGACTCTCTCCCGGATCGTTGGCCGAATGGAGCGGTGTGTATCCAGAATTTGTTGTTTTAAGCCTTTTCAAGTTTTAGAATTGGAAAACCCCTTTAATCTGCCGTGTTGTTTTGTTCATGTTTACTAACAAATGCAGCATATGTGTAAGGCTACTTTCTCTCTATGGTTGTCAAACATTCATGTTGATGGATGCAGAAGGAACAGTTTCCACTTGTATATGTCATCATTGACTGCAATGTTAAAGTAAAAAGGTAGTCAGTGATGACATATACAAGCAAAGTCTTTTATTTGTTCCAGTCAACATGGCAAACGTGAACAACTGTAATATGAAACTAGTTTGAATATGACTTTTTATGTCCTCTCTGATACAACATATTATATACTGCTGCAAAGCTGACATCAATGAGCGGAATTCCGCGCACTGTCAGTTTTGCAGGTATGTGCCTGCTGCCATTAGTTTCAGCTACCAATATCACTGCACTGTCAGAAAGGCCGGCCTCACAGTTCACCGTCATTGGAGAAATGCCCCCCTTTACAATACAAGTCTTTAGAAGACTACTGTCAGCATTGACGCCGGCCCTTCTTACAGTGCAGTGATATTGGTAGCTGAAATGTAGGTGATCGATATCTCTGACACTAGGACACATACCTACATAACTGATATTGTGCAGTAGATAATATATCACATTGTAGAGGACATCAAAAATTCCCCTTTAACACACAAAATTAAGGTGATGCTGAAAGGATTTGTTGTGCATTTTTGGTGTGATTTCTGCACTGAGACTCTATTACTAAGTACAGTACATTTCATATACAGTAACTGAACTTTTTAAAAACTCCAAAACATAGCAGAATTTTCTGCTGTGAATATGAGGATATGCCGTGGAGTTTAAATCCTCAGCATTCCTGTTACTGATTTAGATTTTACAAAGGGTCAAGTCTGTGACACATCTAATGAAAAATCATATTACAAAATACATGTTACAGGTTAAAACAAAGCACAAAATACAAAATCCAGTATGTCATCCCCTATTCCCACCCCCAACCCTACTGGAGATATAAAAGAAAACCTAAGTTCTGTTACGCCTCTATACAATGTACATTAGGATAAGTATACCATGTGAAATAGATACTGTAAATGTCAGGAGTATTCACATTGGGTGCAACTTGAAGATAAACAATACCCATTTTTTTCAACAGAGGAGTGGTGTTTTCTATGTATTAACAAAAATTGACTGACTTTGTGGTGGGAACTAGTGGAAGAGTGAAGAAATCAGGCGATACCTTTTAGAGGCTAACTGAGTAATCGCCTGATTTCTTCACTCTTCCACTACTTTTTATGGCTAACACGTTACTACATTATACTACTGTTGGGAACTAGGTGAAGAATACTGAATAGAAACCATTTCTCTTCTGAGAACTCACCCTTACTCTTTCTGTACATCTAGAGCTAGTAAACGAAAATACAGAGGGAGCAGAAAACAATGATATCCCTGTTCCTGAAACTGACATCAATCTGGAAATTTCATTTGCTGAGCAGGCTTCAAATCTCCGAGAATTCCCTACTGTCAGGAATGAGAAGGAAGACGACTCTTTGTTACCAGTGAGTATTACCCTGTATCCTGCAAATATCTTGAGTGTTTGCCAATGTAATGTAATGCTGCAGCCTCTTGCACAGACTGAGCGACTACTCCACCCAGAGTTTAGCAAACACTTATTATATTTCTTAGTCCTATTTTCTCTTAGGAAGAGGACAGAACTTGCAGCATTTTTACTTGGAAAGACAAATATGTAATCCTGTCTGAGGAAATGATTAGAATAACTGATATGTCATCTTTGACACCTTTAATGTTTTTAGGTTATTTTAATAGCTGATTGTACATTTTCAATAGAATCCTGTATATGCCGAATATCTATAGTAAATTCATTGGCTGCACTGCCACTAACATCAGGAGTTCATTCCATTAAATGAGCCTTTTGAATTTGTTGTATTACAGAACTACAGGCTTCCTCAGGACAAGACGGGAATCACAAAGATTGGTGATTTGGCTCCTCAGGATATGAAGAAGGTGACCTCTCTAGCACTTATCGAGCTTACAGCCTTATATGATGTCCTGGGCACAGATCTAAAACTTCAGCGAGCTGCCAAAATAAAAGTTAAAGGTAGGTAAATAGAATAATCTATGTTTTCATTACAAATAAGCACATACACGAATTCTGTGTGTGGGGACAAACCTAGAATTACCTACTTACCAAGTGAAGAATGTTGTATTGAGGTTTTACTTTGACTAGCTTGTGACTATTGTATTACTTGTCTGTTGCAGACAGTTCTTGTATTACTAAAGGAATGTATGCAACATATCCACATGTGTGTCATGAGAAGGTCAGCTTTTCAGATCAATATGATTTTGTGATGGTTTGTGATCAGAATATATCTATCCTGTATGTGTATATCTGTAACCCCGCTCCCTGTGGTTGTGAGTTGCAGTCTGCAAAGGGTTTTACTAGCATGTTGCAATATTATATTGAATTGGTTTCAGAAATAGTAGCATATGTACTGTTGCCTCCCAATGGAGCAGTGGACACCCATGTGCACCACTGCTCCAATCACATGGAGCATTCAGCCGACCTTTCTCTGTTCTTATGGTCAATGGAGTCCCATCAGTCTACGGTGGTTGACCATTATGGAAAAACCCATATTACCTTGCTAAATTATACCATTTTGTCAACTGTTTGTGCGGGCTGTTAGTTTCTTTCTGTAAAGGTAATCAAAAAGTTGAGGAGGCAAAATATGAGGACAATTGCAAAGTTTTGAAACTATTTATGTGTGTTCAACAGGCATGGTGCAACACAATATTCGATGGGCCCCATATATTCAACAGGCTTGTTATAGCGCAATATCTCAGGGTCTATATATGACACTTCAGATATTGTTGTATACCATGCCTGATGAAGACAACTGAGGAGGCTTGAAAGCTTGCCATTTGCCATAATCTTTTCATTGTGCCATTAAAAGGTTTCCACCGCTGAGGAGGCTCAATTTTTATCTTTTACATCCTGTTAATTAATCTGATACTGACACCTAGTCCATTCTCAAACTGTGCAAAATATAGATCACAAATAAGTCTGGCGAATGTAAAGGTTGATATTTTATACTGGACAACTGACTAGATGAACAGGATCTACATCCTGTAGTTGAACAGTCATTTGGTCCAAATAAGCCATGCCTATCAATTCTTCTTAGACCCAGCAGTTTGATCCAGGAAGGAACTGCAAAACTCTCTGGAGCCGTTTTTTCTGTTGAGAATAGTGGTTATTTCTCTAACCACAAGAGCTATCAGATAATTTCCCTTGAACAATGTATTTATTTATCAAATTATTTTGTTTTTTGTTCTTTAATATCATTTTTACACTGGGTGGACCAAAGCTGCAGCTGAGATTTTACATGGGATTTGAAGTAGTGATTTTATAATTGGATCACACCCAGTATTATTATTTATATGTTTATGTACCCTAAAGATATTTGCTTTCTATATAGCAGTGTATTCTGTAATAATGTAGCTCTTAAATGTATTTAAACTTGATTTTTTTGTTTTCACTGTTTTTTATTATTCACTTGTATGTAAGCAGATGTTCACTTATGCTTTTTCTCTCTGCTTAGAATCTGGGGTTTTCCAGGTACCTTTGTCGATTTTGCTGGAGCTAGATCAGAAGAAGGTACCAGGAACAAAAGTACCACTCCTCTTTCAGAATGTACGTTCTCTCACCCATTTTATGCTAGTTCATAGTAGGTAATGAATACATTTGCCGTAGCATTTTTTTTTAAGTTAAAAAGTGAAATATAAGCAAGTTGAAATGTGAAAGTTGAAATTCAGTTGTATGTGTGCCTATATTAAATTGCTTTGGGAAAGTGTATTAAGTCTCACATTTGTAATGATATATTGTTTTTTTCTAGCTAATTGATCAAATAGAGAAGGGAGGACTGGAAACAGAAGGTGTTCTAAGGATACCTGGAGTGGCTTCACGGATTAAAGTAACTATTTATTTTTGTGCTTCTCAGTTGCCATAAATTTTATTTTTCATTCCACACAATGAGTTATGCATAGATCATACACAATAGGTTTCCTCTCTGTGATCATCATTGCTTAGGAATAGCAGGTTTCATACTCTACAGTATTCTGAAACTCTCAATTTGTAAGTTGTGGAGCTTCAAAGATTGGAACCCCCGTTTATCACTAGATTGGAGAAAATTATATTGTTTACATACCGTGAGCCGCACTGCTCACTCACTGTACAAACTGTAGCGGAGAGTGCAGGTATTGCAGTGGTGTCTCATAGACTTCAGTGGGACAGCACTGCAATATCTACACCCGCTGTTAGTTTGTACAGTGAGTGAGTGAGCAGCAGCTTATTCCTTTTACCCATGAATTGAAAATAGAACATGAAGCTTCTTTCAGAGAGTCTTTTATTCCAATTTAGCGTATCATTTTGCATACAAGGATTTCCCTTTGGTTACAGACTACAAACAGACCCTACTTGCAGAGTTAACAGGCAGAGTAGTAACAGGGACCAAACCACGGTGATGGAAATTGGGTGTAGTGGTGTGCTCACCAAAATAATTTTGATTCTTTGCAACCATTCAAGCATATTTTACTCAGGAAGAAGAAAGGACCTTGGTAGTTTAAGAGGATAATCTGGCAATGAAGCAACTGTTGCATGGTTACAGTAAACCCACTAGGAGGTGCAGTCTTTAAAGGGATTATCCAGGACTATTATATTGATTACTGTGGCCTTTTCACTACTTTCCAAGCACAGTGCCATACATTGTTTATTGACCGTGCTTAATTTCTCAGCACAGCCCCATTCAATTGAGTGGAACTGAGCTGCAGCAAAACAATGTAACAAATGGACCAGAGAAGTGGAGTCACAATCCCAGACAACCCCTTTAACAAGAACACTTATCAATAGTTAACCAAATTTTCAAAAGCTTTAACTGTTTTATTATTCCATTAACAAATGATGGCTTATTTTTAAAATTAGGCCTTTTTAACATATAAATGTCTCATTTTTGGTATGAGGGTGACAGACCCAATCTTCAACCCCCTTACATATAGTTGACTACAGGATCAGGCTTCACGCAGAGTTTGTAATCTGTAAGCATGGAGATATGCATGTAAATAGTGTACATAAAACAGTAGGCTATTTATAATCTGTTTGCAAAGTTTTCCACTTTTTAATTTTAATATTAAATGTATGGAAACTCTTGAAACAATAACAAAAAGAGTTGTGAAGGTGCATGAAGATTTTAAATTTACATTGTAGCTATTGTACTGCATTGTGTCATATGTGACCTCCATTATATTCCACAGGGATTTTCTGATTATTTCTATTGTAATTATATTATAATAGTTATTTTTCTTAGTTCTGAACAGATTAGCAGAATTAACATGTTATAGTATATCATACACCACACTTGTGGAGCAGGCCTAACAGGAAATATGACCTGCTGAGTCACCTGTAGACACTTCTCCTTTTTTAATTTTAGTCCTGCATAGATGTGGTAAACCATTATATGTTTTTCTTTCCTGTGTGTATATTTTTGTAGTTATTTTTTTGTTACTCATAAAATTATTGTTATAATCTCAATAGTCTTAAAATAGATAAATACCGGATTATGTAGTTTCTAGAGTAAATTACATCTATAGTATAGGGATATTATGTCAAAATTATGGGCAATAGTCATAAAAAAATATAGCTACAGGCTTGGGTGTGCTTATACATGTCATTGAATTATAAGTTTTTAGTCCTACATTTGGCCATAGTTGTTTTAAAGGGAACAGAGTAAAATCTCCTGACATGTCTGTTTTAATAAATACTTGTATTCTTTATTAAACAATCTCACAAGAACATCTTTTCAGCTGTTCCTCTGTTATTCCTCCTAGAAATAAAGCAAGTGACAGCATGATGTTACTAGTTGGGAGGTTGTCCCTACACTGTCTGACAGAGTCCAATGAGAGCTAGCATCAGTAAGCTATGAAGGGGAACCCCTAGAAGAAATAACACAGGAGTCTAAGAAAAGATGCTCCAGAATTGTTATTTCATGGGGCATGGGGACAAATCTAGAGAGATGATGGGTTTTCTTCAAAGAGTACTGCTTTACATAACTAGGCATGATGGGCTAATCGCTTTATCCAAATGATCCCACCGAAGTGAGGAAAATCACCCTTCAAGTGTTATGACTGAAAACTTTAGATAAATTTTTGAATTTTTTTTCTAAAGTGGTGGAATACAAAAATGAGGCAGTTGCCCATAGGAACCAATCTGATATCTACTGTCATCTCTACAAGGCCCCTTTGAAAATGAAAGGACTAATCTGATTAGTTGGTATAGACAACCACTGCACAGTACTTTCCCATATTAGAATTATATAGTAAAGTGCACAACCTTCTACTGGCAGATCAAAATGTAAAAAATTTAACAGCAAATGCTAGAGACTGCATTACATAAAGGACAATTTTCCACTGGTGTAATACAGGCCATGTTTGTGGTAATATTATGGCCACAAATCCTGTGGTGTGATGACAATCCTCTGGTAATGGCTGATAACAGAGACCAAAAGTGAGTTAGTCTTCAATCTAATGATAAAGGTGTATGTCAATGAGGCTAAGAATAAAGGACCTGGGAGCTTCTATTGGCCAATACAGGTCCTGTGAAGTGATATGGAGGAAGGTCCTTGATGTGGAAGCCAGTGGGGCTATATTTGCTATTGTAAATATGTTGATAATAGGAGGTCTTGGAGAGCTGGAGGTCTATAATCTTAGGAAGCACCTGATTTATCTATGTGTCAACTTGGTTCAGTCGTTTGCTCATGCATAGCAAACAAACAGACATCAGACAACAGGGATTAATTTTTATGCATACACTAACATTCAAAAGTTTGGGGTCACCCAGACAATTTTGTGTTTTCCATGAAAACTCACACTTTTATTTATCAAATGAGTTGCAAAATGAATAGAAAATATAGCCAAGACATTGACAAGGTTAGAAATAATGATTTTTATTTGAAATAATAATTTTCCCCTTTCAAACTTTGCTTTTGTCAAAGAATGCTCCATTTGCAGCAATTACAGCATTGCAGACCTTTGGCATTCTAGCTGTTAATTTGCTGAGGTAATCTGGAGAAATTTCACAAGTTGGATTGGCTTGATGGGCACTTTTTGCGTACCATACGGTCAAGCTTCTCCCACAACAGCTCAATGGGGTTGAGATCTGGTGACTGCGCTGGCCACTCCATTACAGATAGAATACCAGCTGCCTGCTTCTTCCCTAAATAGTTCTTGCATAATTTGGAGTTGTGCTTTGGGCCATTGTCTTGTTGTAGGAATGAAATTGGCTCCAAACAAGTGCTGTCCATAGGGTATGGCATGGCGTTGCAAAATGGAGTGATTGCTTTCCTTATTCAAAATCCCTTTTACCTTGTACAAATCTCCCACTTTACCAGCACCAAAGCAACCCCAGACCATCACATTACCTCCACCTTGCTTGACAGATGGCGTCAGGCACTCTTCCAGCATCTTTTC
Source organism: Leptodactylus fallax (assembly GCA_947044405.1). Lineage (NCBI taxonomy): Eukaryota > Metazoa > Chordata > Amphibia > Anura > Leptodactylidae > Leptodactylus > Leptodactylus fallax. The sequence goes on from CAMRHE010000182.1 coordinate 959,596, forward strand.
GGTTGTTCTGCGTCTCACAAATGTTCTTGTGTGTGATCCAAACGCCTCAAACTTCGATTCGTCTGTCCATAACACTTTTTCCCAATCTTTCTCTGTCCAATGTCTGTGTTCTTTTGCCCATATTAATCTTTTCCTTTTCTTAGCCAGTCTCAGATATGGCTTTTTCTTGGCCGCTCTGCCCTGAAGCCAGCATCCCTGAGTCGCCTCTTCACTGTAGACGTTGACACAGGTACTATTTAATGAAGCTGCCAGTTGAGGACCTGTGAGGTGTCGATTTCTCAAACTAGAGACTCTAATGTACTTGTCTTGTTGCTCAGTTGTGCAGCGGGGCCTCCCACTTCTCTTTCTACTCTGGTTAGAGCCTGTTTGTGCTGTCCTCTGAAGGGAGTAGTACACACCGTTGTAGGAAATCTTCAGTTTCTTGGCAATTTCTCACATGGAATAGCCTTCATTTCTAAGAACAAGAATAGACTGTCGAGTTTCACATGAAAGTTCTCTTTTTCTGGCCATTTTGAGAGTTTAATCAAACCAACAAATGTAATGCTCCAGATTCTCAACTAGCTCAAAGGAAGGTCAGTTTTATAGCTTCTCTAACCAGCAAAACTGTTTTCAGCTGTGCTAACATACTTGCACAAGGGTTTTCTAAACATCCATTAGCCTTCTTACACAGTTAGCAAACACAATGTACCATTAGAACACTGGAGAGATGGTTGCTGGAAATGGGCCTCTATACACCTATGTAGATATTGCATTAAAAACCAGACGTTTGCAGCTAGAATAGTCATTTACCACATTAACAATGTATAGAGTGTATTTCTGATTCATTTAATGTTATCTTCATTAAAAAAAAACTGTGCTTTTCTTTCAAAAATAAGGACATTTCTAAGTGACCCTAAACTTTTGAACGGTAGTGTATACAAGATATATATGTATAATTTAATTTTTATCATTCTTCTCATCTAGTCTAACAATAGCTTCACACTAGTGTTTGGGTTTCTGTCCTTCGGGTCTGAAGATGGAAACCCTATCTTCTTAAAAAGCGGTTACACGCAGAAACCCACGGATCCCATAGACTACAATGTGGTCCGCCGGGTTCCTGCCTTGCAGGACTTTTCTCTTTCCCAATCTTAAGCAGAATCTGGCTGAGGCTCGAACGCTAGTGTGACCCTAGCATAAGCAAACAAAACTGCAGGGTAAAGCAGCAGGAAAGGATAACTAACAGCATGACATCAGATGACACAGGAGGCATTTTAGTTAATTGTGGTGTAGACTTGTAGACTACATCTAGTTCTAAAGTAAAGAACAAAGCAGCCAACTCTGACAGTAAAAGGCAGATAAGCACAAGAGGTTTAACTATCATTTTTTAGACATCAGCTGCAATTCTGCTTTACAAACCACAATACTCTGCAGGAAATGGTGAAAAATTAACCACAACTTCCTAATATTTTGGCGTGTAGCTGTCTTGAATCATCATGTTAAATGCTTTAAATCAGGAGTAGGGCCTGCAGCGAACAAGTCTGCATCTGTATATTTTCAGATTGAATTGATATATAAATAACCTACCATAACTGTTTTTTCAGTCATTATGTATGGAATTAGAAGCCAAGTTTTATGAAGGATCGTTCAACTGGGATACCGTGAAGCAGCATGATGCAGCCAGTCTCCTGAAGTACTTCATCCGAGAGCTTCCTCTTCCATTGCTCACGGTGGAATACATGAAAGCTTTCCATTCTGTGCAGTGTGAGATAATCTTATTGTTTTAATTACATTTGGTGTTCGGTTTTTGAGCTTCTTACTGGATAACTTGACTAAAGGGAAGTATTTTTTTTTTTTTGTGTGGTCATGTATTGGCTGCAGTCTTCATTTTATGCTGAGGAAGTAACTTAGTAGCACATATAATTAAGACGCTCGCATAAAAGGCTCTTTATTTGGAGAATAATGAAGCAACTGAAAGTCTTGTATTACGCTGCATAACATTGTAACATTGCTTACATCATTGCTTCATTGCTTACAGCATTGTCCCTGGAGGTCCTGTCCTGCTGCTCCCATTGTCTTGTTTTGGTGGAAGTCCGCGCCACATGTGACCACTGAGTCTATCAGTGGCCTAAGGAATATATATGGGACATCACAGGCAGTTCCATTTTGTCTGTAGTTATGGTCGGCTATCTAGAGCAGAGAGTGAAGCCCTGGCAAGAGAAGAAATGCCCCTAAAGCTATTTTGCATATGAATAAAATGCTGATTGGTTTTATACCAATTTTCTTGCTGACACACTCTCTTTCAGTGACATATCTGCCCTGGACTGAAGAGTAATCCAAAAGGCATCTCCAATATAAGTATTAATCAGATTCAAGTAGTAAAAAATTTAGATGGAACCAAAGCAGCTGACTTTAACCAACTGGGTCTGCACTACAAAATCTCCTCTTATTTATTCTTTTACACGTGTGTGTGATAAAATATTCCAACATTGGTGTATTTTAGGGAGGAATTGCTTTTGATGATTCAAGGCTCTATTTAGACTACTCTTTACTATTAAACAATTATTGCAAAACAATAATACTTTAGTGTGAAATAGCATCAACAGGAAATGTAATCAATAGCTTTTAAAAAACAAAAAAAAATGTAATGGGTATAGTTTGCCCATTAGACTTTTCTATTACAGAAAGTGAATAGAAAAATACCAAGCATATTAATCCATTATCTAGTCAAACAATCATATTCAAGTGTAACTATTATGCAAAGCACCAGCATCCTCTGACGCTCTGTAACAATAAAGTGCCAACCATAGAAGAAGTAGTAATTGTAAGTGAAGTAGAAGTAGGAGCAGAACCATCAGTTGTGACTTACTATAGCTTCCCTTGTTTTTTCTGTTTTCAGACCTCCCAAGTAAAAAGCATCGCCTGCAAGCTCTGAATCTCCTGGTTATACTTCTCCCTGATGTACACCGTGATACCCTAAAGGTTGGTTTAGTTCCATAAATTATGCCCATTACGGTGGTTTAACACATGGATTCTTTGGAAAAACAATAGTGTAGATTTTGCTGCAGGTTTTGAGCCACAGTCAGAAATGGATCTTGCAGAAAGTAGAAGTATTTTAAGTCAGTCCTTCTTGGTTTTGGCTAAAAAAAACAAAATCAAAAACTGCTGTTGTATTCTTCCAAAAAGTTTGTGTGAAATCACTCTGAGGCCAGTTTCACACAACTTTGCTGCACTTTAACATCCATATAATGACTGTTACAAATTGAACCACCAGTGGTTCTACTGAGCCACTTTCTGTGACCCTTTTACTGGCCCTTTTCTCTTACCATGAACAGCATTTTTTTCTGCTATTGTTGGGGATTGGGGAAGGGGGTAAATATTTTCGTAATATACTTTATTATTCTATCAAACTTCCTTTTAATAGAAAACAGGCTGTAAAGTTCCCATTAGCAATGATCTAACTAAGCATTGCCAGGGAGTCTGTCCGTATTCAATGTAGTACATAGAGCTGAAGCATTTACCGAAGGGGGATGGTCACTTCAAATGGCTGTATCTTCGGTTTTATACCACCTAGAAAAATGGTTCTTGTATCATAAGAAAGCTGAAGTTAAAAACACAGTCTGAATGGGATTTTATATGCAGCATGAACTAGTCTTATCACACATTCTGCTATAGTTAGTACTTAAATCTTGCCATCATATAAAAGCTGAGAATCAGAACCATTTTTCTAAGTGGCATAAAACCAAAGATACAGCCATTTTAAGTAACCATCCCCCCTTTGGTAAATGCTTCAGTTCTACATATTCACAGTAAAACTGTGTACAGACTTTCCTTAGTAACAGCTCAGTTAGAGGGTTGCTAAGGAGAATGTTACAGCCTGTTTTATAATAAAAAGGAAGTTAGATAGTATAATAAAGTATATTACAAAAATGGTCGTTAAATATCCCCATGACACAATAGTGAAGAAAAAATAGGAGCTATACTTTAATTTCTGTTTACTAGAACCACTAGGTGGCCATCTTGCAGTTGTTTTAACTGGAGTTTGAGATGGTGGCATATGCCTAGATTTAGATGTGTGTGCGTATGCACCAATGAGCCATATAATAAAACACTAAAACCACTGATGGTGAAGTGTAACGTTAAGTCGTAGGATATGTTAGGCAACAGGCAAGGAGTCAGTTTTTGAAGATTTGTTGGAAACAGGAAAAATGGGCATGTGTAAGAAATTTGAGGGACAAGGGATAAATTGTGATGGCTAGATAACTGGGTCAAAACATCTCCCAAATGGCAGGTTTTGTTAATGGTTCCAAGTATACACTGGTTAGTACCTCGAGGAACAAAAGAAAAAAAAAGACGTAACTTGGCGCCTGCAAATAATGGAATCGGCTCTTGGAATGGGAGCAGGATAGGCCAGCTGCAGCTCTTACTCAGAGAGGTGGTAATGGTATGAAGAGGAAAAAAAAAAGAGAAAAGCTGGGAGAATTTAGAGTGTTGCTGGTCCAATAGTAGATAGAGAGACTTCAAACTTGAGTAATAAAACACACTTTATTTGTTCCAATGGGACATAATAAACCTTTATTTATGTCCCATTGGAACCAATAGCGCTCTAAATTCTCACAGCTTTTGACTTTTTTTTTTTTTTTTTCTCTTTATGGTTAGTACCTAGCATACACTTTAAACGGGGCTTCCCATCAAAGCAAGTTATCCCCCTCCATAGGATAGGAGTTATTTTGCAAATCAGTGGGTGTGCGACTGTTCCTACCCCCTAATATCAAGAGAACAATAGACTTTTGTTCCCTTCTCTGAATAGACCAGTGGTCACTTTACTTCAACCATGTTTAACAGAAGATCTTAATGTAGAATCAAACCCAGTTGTGAACATAGCCTAGTGAAAGAGTGCAAATGTAATTCCAGTATATGTAAACCTGGGACGGTGCAGATCAGCAAAGTATGCTCTGATTACACTATGCACATATTTAATTCCTGTACTGTCATATCAGTTGCAACATAACTCGTGCAAGAAAAGAATAGGCCTACTCTGAAGATATCTGTTAAGCCAATGAATAAGCTGGATCCAGCAGTGTGAGACATAAGTATCTTGTGTTTCCTTTTTGTTTCAGGCACTCCTTGAATTTCTTCAAAGGGTCGTTGATCACAGAGAACAAAATAAAATGACTCTTAAAAACGTTGCTATGATAATGGCACCGAATCTCTTTTCTCTCCACACCTCTCCTTTTAAAGCTCTGGATCAGGACGCTGTTACTAGTGCAGCTCGGACAGCTTCTGTCATGCTATTCATGATCAAATACCAAAAACTCCTTTGGACGGTATGTTAGCATGTCAAATTTAAATTATGAAGAAATATTAGTTATTTCTACACTAAGGCATGTGCAGAAATGATCATAGCTACCCAAATATAACTTGGATAGCTATGATCATACAAGTCTCATATGATATACAAGTCTCATCTGTCTGTGACAGATTCTCCAAGGGATCTGTGAAAACGGGGGCTCCATGGATGCAGATTACCTTGGAAAAGTGGGCATTTTTCCTGACTGATTCACAACTCCGTCTTATGAGACCTTAATGACAGGAACAGCTTTTCCTGACACATTGCAACTCCTGACCAGCCACTCAAATGTATTGCTTCCCTCTACAGTGCCTGCTTGAGAGTGGTGCTGTGACAGGGAAGATCAAATATTGGATGCCTTGCTTCACTTTCGTATGTATAAACTCATCATTGCCTTAAGTGGAAAAGCCCCTATTAAATCTTGAAATTTGTTGGTCATTTCTTGTTATCTGTCCATCCATTTTGTTTTCTATACAGATGTGTCCATCCTTACCTTAGTCCAAATTTGGCTAAAAGGGTTGTCCAGTTATAGATCAATATTGAGACAAATATTGTTGTTTGAATAATGAAAGTTGTACAATTTTCCAATATACTTTCTGTATCAATTCCTCACAGTTTTCTAGATCTCTGCTTGCTGTCATTCATTCTACTTACTAACCGTGGATAAAAATCAGTCCATGGTCATGTGATGGGTACACAGGTGCACAGCTCGTTATAGTCACAGCACAATAATCACACACCTGCCTCGTGACGAGCCGTGCATATGTGTCCATCACCTGACCATGGACCATATATCCCCTGACCATGGACCATATATCCCCTGACCATGGACCATATATCCCCTGACCATGGACCATATATCCCCTGACCATGGACCATATATCCCCTGACCATGGACCATATATCCCCTGACCATGGACCATATATCCCCTGCCTGGCCATATATCCCCTGACCATGGACCATATATCCCCTGACCATGGACCATATATCCCCTGACCATGGACCATATATCCCCTGACCATGATTTTTAGGTGATTTTTGTCTTGCAAAGCCCATTGAAATGAAAGAGGCAGAAACAAATGTGGCAAAGTAACACTAGTGTTTATGTCTCATTCATTTTAATGGACTTTGCAAGGCAAAATCCATCTAAAGATAGGCTTCTTTTTCTAATCAGTGGGGATCGATACCCAGCCCCTGTGCCAATCAGCTAATGCACCTTTTGGAAACTATACAGATGCTATTCAAGTAATAGGTGCAGAGCTGCAACCCCGAGCATGGCATAGTAGCGCTACACAGTGCATGGGGTTGCAGCTCTGCACCTTTTACTTGAATATGAGAAGAGCTCATTCTTTTTCAATTCATCTCTATAGCTTCTGGCAGCCGCGTCAGTTGCTTGTGCGGGGTCCGGGTGTTGGACCCCCTCTAATCAGATACTGATGACTTATTCAGGGGAGGTGAGTAAAATTAACAAACTGTTATGGTCCCCTGGCTTCACCTCCCCTGGGCATCCTTTGACCCAGCAACATGATGTTGCGTGCACCGTATCAATGCAAAGGCCCAATCACAGGCCTCAGTGGTGACCCAGCATGTGACGTTAGCCAGAGCCCAGAAGAGGAATCCAGGGGACTGCCTGAAACCGCTAGTATGCCCAGGAAAGGTGAGGCAAGGTGAATATAATAGTGTTATTTTTACTCGCCACCCCTAGGCCTCCTTTTATTATACTCTGGTGTCTGAGGAGAGTTCAGGCCCAAATAAACCAGAGGGGGCGTCAAAATGAATCTTGTGAGGTTAACCCATTTCTGATTAGGAGCAAAAGCATACATTTGTGACCACAAATTGCAGAGATAATCATCTTTTTTATGACTATGGAAATTATTTTCCAAAGAGGATTGCTTCTGTTTTAATGCTTTATTGTCCTAGATCATTTTCTGATGGCTTATTGTTACGATAAGCCAACAGTATTTGACCTCGCGACACCCCACTGATCTGCTGTTTGAGACTGTTGCCAGGCTTGGTACTATACAGTGTACAGAACCAGAAGAAGATGGCTCAATACATTGTATAGTAACTAAGCCATGCTATTACAGCTCAGCTCAACTTCACTTTAATGGTAGCAGGGCTGACTCACAGTGTAATACTGGGCCCCGCAGCAGTACCAAACAGCTGACTTGTTTGGAATCCTAACACCCAAGCCCCCACTGATCAGATATTGATGGCCTACCGTAATAATAGACTATAAAAAAAAGTTTTAGGCTGAGGCCACACATTGCCAAAGCCAGGAGTGAAAGCATTTTCCTTTTTCTTGGCTGAAAAAAATTGCAGCAAAATGTTCAACAAAGAATGAAGCTTTTCCGCAACATGTTGTCTCAGCCTAAAGTGGATATCCAGTGCCAAGAAAATAAATGTTACTTGTGTAAAAGAAAGCAACTTACTAATGTTACTAACATTTTCAATATTATACGACTGAGCCTCACTCGTGGTCCTGGGGATTGGGATGTTGTTTTTCATCTGTTTCTGTATGTGTCGGCTCCTCATCACATATACAGTAAGTATATTCAGAAACATGTGACATATACACTAAGTATAATGGTGCTCGCTCTGGCTCAGCTTATTAGCTATGCCAGCTGCCTTCTTCTCCAGTTGTAATCCTCTCTGCATTACTAATGTGGAGACAACTCTGTCAAGTTCTTTAACATCTTTTAACCCCGTTATTTTTGCAGTATTTCCCACCAGACCTGGTCAGTTGTAAATACATTTTGTGAGATAACTGCAGTAAAGGAATTTTTTTTTTTTTTTTTTTTTTTTTTTTTTTTTTTTTACAGATCCCAAAGTTTCTAGTTGCACAAGTTAGACAACAAAACCAGAAAAAATCTTCTAAAGAAAAAGCTATGAGACGACTACTGAAAAGAATGGCATATGACAGAGAGAAGTCAGAAAAGTCTGAAAAGAATGCAGATGTAAGCATATTGTTCTGCAAGAAAATACAATTTAAGAAGTACTCACAGTTTTTTGTTTTTTTTTTTTTTTTTTTTTTTTTTTTTTTTCCTCTTGTGGATAGTGCACATTTCAGGTGGTAGTGCATTCTATTCTCTTACCGTTTCTTTATTTAGGAACTATGTGGCTTTCAGAAATGCATAAAAAGACTGGCACAGACAAAGCAGACACTGTAGGAATTGGCAAGTCAGAGTAGGGGCTATGTGATGGCCAGTAAGCAAATTGAGTACACCACTGCTTGCATCGTATGCATTATCAAAGGGGGTGGAGGAGGTTTGAGAAAAGAAAAAAAAAATCCAGGAGTACTTCTTTTGTAATGCTTCCTTTAACCCCATTAAACATCACAATTGAAGTTGATCTGTTACCAAAGAGATGAAGGGAGTTGACCACTTGTGGAGAAACATTATGAATACTTCACTGAGCATGTGCTGCATGTCGAGTGCATGCACCATGAAGCCATAGTGTATGCACCTTGACTTTATCAGAGCACTGGGCATGCCTTTGGCACACTAAGGACTTAATGCCTAGTAACTATTGAAGACTTTTATGGGGCATACCATCAATGCTCAAGTACCTGTTGGTGGTTTAGTGACCAAAAACTTTCCGACCTGTTCCCTTTAACCATGGGATGTATGTTAATTATGTAACACGTCTGAAATGATATTGTAATCCATATCACTTCACACATAATTTTATATAATTAACATTAAAAGCCATATTTTGTCATCTTTGTGGGTTTGCCTACTCCATATATCTATTTAATGTCCTTTTTTATTCTTATTATAAACTGTATCTCCTAATTCTAGTGTATATCAAGATGCTATTATAGCATATTCAACCTTTATATTGCATCTGTACATTGGAGGAATATTGTTGCTGGGGGTCTTCTGCCCTCTTGTGGATAAAGTTGTAACTTGTTTGCCACCCAGTCAGGTCTGAAGTCTAACTTCATCAGACAATTGCATTAAAACGAGTCGCCTGTTGTATTATTGGAAAGGACTCTTACTAGAGAAGCTGTGGTTGAATTCAGGTCTGTGCAACCCACCTGTCCATGAAAGGGAACCTTTGTCTGCTGCACTTGAAAAGGCTACTGAGAGGAGTTTATATTTTACAGTTCTTCCCTTGGTCTTTTACCAGATCGCTCCATTTGAGGGATAGAATTCTTTGTACTATGTAGTAGATTATATTTATATTATTATATTGATTTTATTATTGTAAGATAACTTCCTGCATGGTAAGAAAATATCTGTGTAGTTTAACAATGTACGTATTTTAGTGTTACATTTAGACAGTAATGTCAGAACTAGAGTTGCTGCTCAGCTTTTACAGACATCTGCTAAAGGGAAACTCTTTGCATTGTAGAATGACGGTGAGTAATGTGGGCAATAAGAGATTTAACCATCCGCTGAAATCTCCTGGAATTCTGTTACCTTTTAATAATCTATTATTTAGTACAGTACCCCTGCAGTATGTGTACAAATCTATATATTTTTTTTTCTTTTTATCCTAATAAAAGAACGACATATCGCCAGGATTCATAAGGGTACAAGCACCACAGTTTTCTAAGGTTTCTATGGCGGTACAACTAACAGAAGATTTAAAAGCTGGCGACATCTTAGCCCGGTTTCTTAATCAGGAAAGGTATTTGTTCTTTTTACTGCAACTTGTGTTATCAAGAAAAATAATGAGGATGTACTCCTGATATGTTAAGGGGGTTGTTCAGGGTTTTATTTATGGCCTATCCTTCGTATAGACCAGTGATGGCTAACCTTATGAGCTTGGTGTGTCAAAATTTGTAAATAATGTACACAGTATGACTCCTTTTTTCAAATCCCGTCTGCAGTATATGACCCCTTCCCCCCCCCCTCACCCACACACAGAGTATCAGCTGATACTTTTAACTCACCTGTCCACGCTCCAATCCTGGCCACCCTCCGCGGCTGTCTCCAGGGTGCGTTGTAGCCAAATCTGTACGTAGGTTCTTCAGTGTTGTGATGTAAGTGTAGCACCGCCTACAAGAGGCAGCGGAGGGCGGCCAGGACAAGAGCGTGGACAGGTAAGTAAAAATTATCGGCAGCTGCTTATTGCAATAACACAGTATGTAGCTGCCGATGTGTGTCACCCAAAATGTCTTGGTGTGTTACCTTGGTGTGACACACCCTGTGTGACATGTGTGTCATACTTTCGCCATCACTGGTAAAGACTATAAATTTAGAAATGGAGGGGGAGCGACAGTCACAGCGATCATCTGTTTGGGAGCTGTGGCAAAAAAGGTGCAGGAACTGGACACACCCCTATTGACACACTCTTTAAAAACTATTGTTGAAAGGTTGAAAAGGATTTAAGCTCCAATACAAGTATGGTGGAGTGCATGTTAAAGTAAATGTTATGTTAATGTTTTGCTGTACGAAGGCCATTAGAGTACATAGAAATGTCCAATATAATGCCTTCTTTTCTTAGTGAATCAGTGGTTCTAGTTGCTGATTTGTTTCTATAACAGGGTAGTGGTAGGATTTAGTTAAGATTCCCAAACTAGGGACCTTGCACAAGCCAAAGCCCAGTAGTCCATGTTCACCAAGCAAAGAGGAATTATGTTTAACACTATGCTTTTTGCTCTGAAAAAGCCCACAGGAACATTGGGGAAAATTTATTAGCCCATGTATTGCAGCGCATCTTTGGCACACGGCCCTATCTTGTTCCAAAGATATGTCAAATTATACATTCTGTAGGGGGCGGGGGTGCCTCAGCCAGACAAGTTTATTATAACTCACACTGGAAAATTGTTGAGTTATATAAGAAATAGATTCAGGAGAATATTGTGCCAGTTGGGGACTTTAATATTGGTGTAAGAAATGCCAGTCTTTATAAATTCCCCCCATTGTGTGGATCCAAATTACCTTGCTGGTTGATGAAGAAATAGTGTAACTGTAGGCTTTAGGGTCTGTAACATTAAGGCCAGTTGCAGACGACCATGAGCGAGATCTATGTGCTATCCTTGTTTTTCGCGGATTGCACACTGACCCATTCTATGGGTACATGCACACGACCATGTTTTTCACTGATCAGTGTGCGAGCCATGATTCCGCGCTGCGTCAGATAGTACATGTCCTATTCTGTTCAGTTTTTACAGTACGGACTCGCTCATAGAAGCCTATGGGAGACTAAAAACCTAGGACGGCACAATGATGTACTCAGTGTGCCGCCTCTTTTCACGGACAAGCTAGGGATATCATTAGATGTCACCTGTGTTTTTTATGGTGGATCCGCAAACTAGGATCACACACTGATGGCACACTGAAGACACTGTCAGTTTTTGCGGACCTAGTTAACTGATGCTGAAGAAAGACTGAAGACACTCTGTTCACAAAAACTAAAGACTAATTACTAGTTTGCGGACCGCAAAATACCCACGGTCGTCTGCAACTAGCCTAAGGCTGCTTTTTTTGCTGCAGATTTTGCTGTGTTGTTTTGAGCCAAAGCCTGGAGTGAATTTAGCAGGAGAGGTATAAGAGCTTCCTATATAATCCACGTTCCTGCTGAAGCCACCCTTGGCTTTGGCTCAAAAAAATGCAGCAAAATCTGCAACAAAAAAAGCAGCTTTTCTGCAATGTGGAGCCTCAGGTCCAACGGGTTTTTGCTCAGATAATTTTAAAAGGCAAAAAGATATTTTTGAAAGCACAAAAAAATAAATAAATAAAGCTAAACGGGTCCCTGCTTGTCTGTATTTTCTGGTCCCAGTCTGCACACAGGAAATGCCCACTCAACCAATCACTGATCACAGTGACCTTCTGCTACTGATTTGGCTGGGTGGGCATTTCCTGTTTTTTTTTTTTTTTTTTTCTTATTTATTTATTTCAAGCTTAATAGTGTTCCATACATTAGAAAGATGCGCTAGATTTTTGAAGATGAACACCTCTTAATAAATTTGCAGTAGTTTGGACTGTTCTAAAGACAGAAAATGAAATGTGTGCCTAATACTTAAAGGGGTATCCACTTTCATAAAATTGTTCATCTATCCTTAAGAGAGGTGATCTGTTTTAGATCAGGGGTCCAACTATTGGGCCTACTGCATGGTCTTTTTTTATGACCATGGCTCCCGACGTGGTTTATATACCAGAACCTACATTGCTCAATCATCATCTCTTTCATAGCAACAGTTATAAATGCTGCAGCGGGGGTCCCACTCAAGTCATCTTATAACAGCAACTATGAAAGAGAGTGCGAGTGCACACTGGCTCCTGGCATGTAAAAAAAAAAAAACTAAATGCTGGTACCCAGGTCACATAAAAACAATTGATCCGCAATGTTGACAGTTGGACCCCCACCAATCACAAATTGATGGCTTATCGTAAGGATAGACCATCAATTTTCTAAAAGTTGATTCCTTTAATTTTAAACATATAGATGTTCTTTCATGTATAGTAGTAGTGTAAATTATGCTGTTAACATACAGTATATATCAAAAGTGAGTACGGTAATATCCATGCAGTTAGGTAATTTTTAAAATGTAATTGTCAATGTAGAACCTAATTGCAAAATTGCCAATAATTGTAATCATAATGTAAAAGTTTTCTCAGTACAGCTCTTTCCTGTTTTTTTTTTTTTTTTTTTTTTTTTAGAGCAAGTTGTAGTTTTGATTAGTGCCATTTTATAGTGTGTACAACTTTTTGCTTACTTGTTGTTGCTATTTTTGGAAGAGGTGAGGTTACTAAAACACATTTATTTGAGCATTGCGGTATATATATTTTACCATACAAGTATTTTATCATATTTGGACAATGCGGTATTCTACTCACACAGGGATACCTAATATGTTTATTTTATTTCTTTACATTGTTAAAAAAAAAAAAAAAAAAAACTTTAGAATTTCAAAAATTATTTTTTATTAATAGATTTTTTTGTTTTTTAAAAACTTTTTAACCACTGGAGATGGAGTATTTTTTGACTCTGGCAACTAGTCCTATATGTGTAATACAGCTGAAACCCGGAAGCCATGCCACGCCCACAGCTCCTGTGCCTGAGGCATGACAGTACGGTACTATTATGGCACTGAGAGTTTACTATATGCTCAGCGCGACGCTGAGTGAGAATGTTTTTTTAATAGAAATTTTTTTTTTTTTTAATGACTGTATTTTATGCAGTTGTTTAGGGATTGTTGTCAAGTAAACTTTACAGACTCGAGGTTCTACCAATTATATTTGCTTACTTGCAGATATGACATTGTAAACATTTATATGGAATGTTGTCTTTTGTACAGTTTTGGACATATGTGGTGTACAGTGTTATATTTTTAATATTGACAGTGGCACATCAAGAAACTTAAGGAAAGAAGAAGTTAGCTTATATGAAATTGGAGGGAATATTGGTAAGTGATTTGACACACCACTTCTCTCTGCAGGTCATCCTCTGACCCTGTCTTTAAAATGAAGCATGATGATTTGTTTACTTATATTTGTATACTAACATTGCATTCAGCTGTCGGGTAATTACCCATCATGGTCACATGACTTAAACTGAAAGTAGCTCTGTGTCAGTGACTACATAGGGGCAGATAAAGTAACAAAAATGTGCCAGAATTCTGGTGTAATTTGCCCCAGAAAACTTGTATACACCTTATTTACTAAACCTATATTTACATGATGGTGAAAATTGGCCATGTGATGACTGTCACACTGCTGAATTAAAGTCACTGTAGGTGAATGAGGGCTATTCATTTGACCGATGTTTTGAAAAATAAGTCATATTTTTGTCCATTTTAATCGAAAATGGAGCACCTTGGGTAATAAAATTTTTCATGCCCGTTTTTGTACAAAATTCGTCTGAATGGTGGACTAAGTGTTTTAGACACTTTGTAAGTTTTTGCACCATGTGAAGTGCGTAGGGTTTATTCTGATAAAGGTGGGGATTGGTAGAAGAGATGGGGCTTGATATGCAATGCTGTGTGCCAATTTTGGCAAATGTTTTTGTTTGGAAACTAAGTCAACTAATTTGTGCCATAAATTTAGATTAGACAGTCTAAAAGTGTGCCAGATTTTTCAAACATGTTAGTTTATCTGCTTCTTTTGTCTTTGTTGTCTTTTGCTGTTGCGGCTACCCTACTCCTGTTCATGCATGTTCATCTATCAGTTAGAGTATGTAGTACTGTTTTAGTTTGCAGGCAGAACGTCTGCAGTGCATAGTATAACAGTAGCAACAAAATGGATGAGCTATTAACAAACTGCATCCACTTATTGTGAAACAAATTACTAGCGGAAATCTTCGACAAAATCGGTGACAAATTAGAATATAAAACATTCTCTATATGTCGGATGTGAATGTACTGTGATACAAGAAAAAAAAACCATAAAACATCTCACAAACGTACTATGCTACTAGGAGTTCCTGCCTCTCCACGGGCCATTGTCCTATACTGTAATCATGTTTTCCTTATAGAACAGTGGTCCCGTGGAGAGGCAGAGATTCTTGGATTCCAGGTTCCGAGTTGTTGGAAAATAAACTCCTTGTAAAATAGAATGTGATACTAATTGTCCAGCATCTTGGCTAGGCAATCATTTTTTTTTTTGGCCCCACAACCAATAAGTTGGTAGTTCTTTTAATATAAAATACTATACTTGCCTAGCTTTCATGTCCTGCAACATTTTAGTCTGCTGTATCAGAATGGAATGAGTGGGCAGATGCTGATGAGTAATGTTACCACTGGCTCACTTATGCAGATGTCAACATGGCGGCAAAGTAATGCTTCCCCCATATTGCCTCTTGAGGGAAGTCTGAAAGTGCTAGCAACACACAGTATGATTACCACAAGTATAATTCTACAGGGAAGGAATGTCTATGCTAAATTTTATTATTCAGCGCTCACATCATATCGATAGTCATTGACTGCCCACTCACTTTTATTCTTTCAAAAATAAAAGCTTTATAAAGTAACTCAAGTGGCTCTTCTTCAGATTTATTTTCTAATCCTAACTATAACTATTTCTACATGTTACTCTAGGTGAGCGCTGCCTTGAAGATACAACGTATATGAAAGATTTGTCTCTACTCAATCCAAATGCTGAATGGGTTATAAAACCAAAGCCGAAGGAATGAACTGGCCGACATGTAAAATAGCATAATGTTCAAAAACAAGCATGATACAATATATAGCAAAGGAATTATTGTAATGATAATGACAGGATGTTCTTATTACTGGGTACAGCAAACACAGAATTTCAGGCAGTTATGACCGGTTCTGTTCATTTGTTAACAATAGTGTAGGTTATACACTGGTTTCTGGTAGACCAATTTTTTTCACGAGTCATGACTTTTTATTGGTCATGAAAACCATTACATTAAAATGTTTTTGTATTAATGCTAAATTCCATTGTTTTGAAGGTCCCATTTTCCAGAAGATTCATTTTGCCTTACTTTACGTACATGAAGGAACTATTGTAGCAGGACTATATTTTCTTTTTGTATAGATATTTTTGTTATACATGTACATATAATTATATACAGTATTTTTAAAAGGATCATGTGCAGAGATTGTGGCTGGTGACTTGTGTAAACTTTTTTTTTTTTTTTTTTTTTAAACGTTGCTTTGTATATTAATTTTTTTTTTTTTTTTTTTTTGCACAAGCCATTGCCTGACCTTCATGTAAATGTGTATTTACCTGTTGTGGTTTACACATCATTCATGAATTGCTAAATTCTTAATGTCACCTCTCCGATGGACTATGACTGAACATTGGTAGTTGTAATAGATTATTCTAAAAGCAAAGGAAAATCAGACATTACATTTGATTTCAGCACTACCAGTACTAAAATCCACTCTGTAAAAAGATGGCAAATACTGTGACACTGTTCTTCTTGATAGAGAGAGTGTAACCATGTGAGAAGTAACATGGGTAGGAATGGACATTTATTTTGTGTGCAGCAAATATTTCTCTTATTATATACTTCAGTATATTGTCCTTAAAGGAACTTGACATCCAGATGATGCTATCCTTACTGCAGGCAGCATGACTTGGTAACAGGCTGGTGATCTAAATCAAATGGATCATGGCCCTTGTACATAGCTGAGAGACCTGTGCACCATGACCGAGTGTTAAAGCTCTGTTTTCTCTAAAATGTAGCAGCACTATAATATTGATGACCCATCCTTAGGTCATCAATAGGTAATGAATATCATATGTGTGGTGGTTCGACACCTAGCACTCCCAGTGATCACTTATTTGAAGTGGTCGCAGTGGTTGGATGAGCCTCTTGACTGAATCCCAAGTACTATGAATTGCGTTGCAGCTATTCTTGGTATTGTAGCTTAGTTCAATTCCATAAAATGGGAACGAGCTGCCAACAGGCAACGTGACTCATCAGCATGACATCACTGACCTGTTGATACAATGGCAGCACTCGTGAGGATATTTCATCAATATTATAGTCCCAGAATACACTTTTAAGCATAGCTGATTGTGATCATCAGACCGGCCTATAAATTAAGCTGCCCATGTTTAGGGCAAAGGTGAAAGGTTTTCTTGTATGACTTGTTAATATATTTAATTAGTTTTGACCATGTTTTGGTATCTAGATAAAAGTTTTGTTAATAAAGTGAACTACAAACCTGTGTAACATATACATTAATCCAGTCTGTACCAAAAATCTCAGAAATCTCTGTTGATATATTCAGGTTATTGCACGTGAATACTAAAAGGGAAAGTGAAGCTATTCTGTTGTTAATAATACTGAATGTAATCCACAAAGCCCTCTTTATTAAACAACGGACGAAGTCGATAAGGTATTTACATGATATTGGCCTTATTCACATTTCATTGTTTTGTTCAGTGTTTTGCAGCCGTTTTCAAACCAAAGCCAGGAGTGGAGTAAGGTGAAATGGAACGATTCGTACAGGTTCTGTGTTTTCTATCTGTTCCTGGTTTTGACTTGCCATTTCTGATGCAAATCGCTTACCAAAACACTGACATGAGAATAAGGTTTTAGGCCTTTTCACAAAAAACTGAAAGCTGATGGAAGAAACATGATAAAAACAGAATGATCTGTTTGTATTAGTTATTCTGTCACTTTTTATTGTCTATTGTTCTGATACTTTGATGGATTAAAACCATGAATATTACAACTGTAGCTCTCTGTTGATTTATTTTGTCAGACTTTTTATATAAAATAATCCTTTTAACAAAATGTATCCTGAATTTGTCTCGTTTCTATACTGGCACTCTAAGGCCTCCTGCACACAACCTTCAGTGCAAACACGGTCTGCATGAGAGTCATATTTCTCAGACTGAACTCACTGCAGCATAGTGAGATATGATGCAGTTAGCTCCTGAATGGCCCGCTCACTACTGTACTAGACTGATCGCTTTATGCCAGGAGCTCATTGCATCATTTCTCACTATGCTGCAGTGAGGTCCATGCACACGGTCACGTTCAGTCCGGGACATATAGCCCTATGCGGACTGTGTTTGCAGAACTGAATGCAGTCGTGTGAAGGAGGACTTACTGCTTTGATACTTACTGCCAGAGGAATTTACCATCTTTGATAAAATCTGTTAATAATAAAGTATAGTCCAGGATCATTAAATGTAAAAAATAAAAGTACAAAAAAAGTCTTGTTTTTATGTCTTATGAGGCATCCCTTTTCCTTTTGACAGACCTGAGAAACTGATTTCTGGTTGGGAGACCACTTTCTGGAGTAGGAACTTTGTCCATTGTCCGAGGAGGCCACTAGTTGAACCGCAAATATTTTTGAATAGATTTATTTTTCAGATTTCAGGATTCCTCATGTAATACTGCAGAAATAACATATAGCTTCTTTTAAACTTGCAAATATGATTTAGGACTAAATGACCTGTATGATTTTAACAGATACTTAAAAGTGTGGTCCGCATTGGAGGAGTGGGCAGAGAATGACCTCAACTATTTGTGTGCCATACATGAACACATATCTGTGACTATTATTTCATGATTAGTATGTGCTTGACACTATAAGGATCCATGCAGGCTTGTAGTGCTTTTCTGTAGTCCTGCAATGGTACTTCAGTGCATATGGGTTCCAGAAGTTTTCCTTTTCTTGCCATTTCTGATAAATTGGATACCATAGTGGTTAATTTTGTTAGATCTACCAAGGTAAAAAAAAGAAGTTATATAATCATAATATGCTGTAAGGTGAATTGTTAGTCAAAATAATTAAACAACTTATAAGCAATGGGAATCATTATTGCATTCTGAGGCTAAGAATGATGAAGTTGTATTTTCCATGCTTCATGATCTGAGACATAAAGTAGCCTCCCCCCAACAACCACAACCACTTCTGAGCAGAATATGAAATTACAGTATAGCAACTGACATTTACCTTCTGCACACAAGAATAGTTATCCTCTGAAAAAAGTCTGATATCACATGGCTGTAATATGGCATCCATATTACCAGATCCAACTCAACTCCCCTTCCCCCACCCGCAGTTTTCAAGACCTCTGCTTGCTGTCATTATTGGTAGCCCTCATTGCCTACTTCCTGTGGACAACAATCTGTCCAGGTCATGTGATGGACACACAAGCAGAAGATTAATCACAGTTGCAGGTTGTGTATCACAGCTATGTGTTGCAATGCACTATGCGCCTGTGTGTCTGTCACATGACCAGGAAAGATTTTAAAGGAAGTAAACTATGAAGAATTAAATCTAATAGACTTGTATTTGCTGAAACTGTAGCACCCCATTAAATGTGTGACTGACTTTTTGTGATTTCAGTCTGTATAGATGGCAGCAGTTCTGTCCCTGAGGAAATATGGATATTTTTACCTCCAGTATCTGATCCTTTGCTGATAAATCACTCCAGAGATGTCTGGCAGCCACTTAGTGCTTATGCTGTTATGGCTGGCCTAAATGATCCTTTGGCTAAAAGCTATGTGGCGTCTATAGCCAGCTTAAGAGTTTAATGACCTCAGGGTTGTATGAATTCACATGGGCTGCTGTAAGGCAGTAAGGGTATGTACTGTACATTACAGTATTTTATGAGATCTAGACATTTTTTGCTAAACTTTCACTTTTTTTTTTTTTTATAAAACTAATTAACATTTGTAGCTAAGGTATCAATATGAATATTTTCACCTTTTTACTGTTTGCAAGCATTTCATGTTCTCTTACCATGCATGTGGTTCCTCTTCCATTGTGTCATCCAAAAGCCACATACTTTTATGTTTTTAAAAATTAGTGATTTCTGAAATAAAACGTGTGTTTTTTAGAAAAAAAATATTTCTACAGGATATTTCTGCTATATTCATGAATGTTGGATTAATAAAATATGCTGTCAATGTGTAGGTGGTGGTGGAGAGTGGTGTAATATCACTGATCATTATAAGCACACTAATTCTTGGAAAAAAGGGACAAGGGTCTATGCACATAACCATGTGCTTTGTCAGTGTGCTAGCTGTGTCTTTATCAGCTAGCACACTGACCTATTTGTCTTTACGCCCCATACACATGCCCATGTATTATTATGGGTCCATGAATGTGGCTGTGAAAAACTCAGGACAGTTCCTATACCTGTCTGATTTGCAGTTTGGGCGCACTAGATGAAGATAATGGATCTGTGGAGGCATGGGCAGCATACCAATGTAATACATGTGCTGTTTTACCACGAACATGGTTGTATGCAAGTAGCCTCAAACTGAGAGATGTTGTAATTCCCAATATATTTCTTGGTCCAGGATCGTACTGTTTGAATGAAGGACAAACTATTTCTGTTATTGGCATATCTAATCAGTTTTCTATGAAAAATGGAAAAAGCCCATTAAATAAATAAGATTAACAATTTATTCTTGTGCTGAGTAAGGGTGGGTTCACACTTGCGGCGGCACTCCGTCCGCCGCGAATCCGACCTAAATATTGGAAAACTGGATAGGAAAAGGTTTGCAACGCTTTGCTTAAAAATCCATTCACTTGAATGATTTTTTTTAAAGCAATGTGCGGGTGTGCGCTTACACCCTCTGCACCGCGAAGCTGTTTTTTTTTCGTCGGAAACAAAGTCCTGCATGTGCGACTTTGTTTCCAGCGAAAAAAAAAGGCCTCGCGGCGCAGAGGGCGTAAGCACACACCCGCGCATTGCTTTAAAAACCCATTCAAGTGAATGGGTTTTTAAGCAAAGCGTCGCAAACCTTTCCTTATCAGTGCCTATCCAGTTTTCCGACATTTAGGTCGGATTCGCAGCGGACGGAGTGCCGCCACAAGTGTGAACCCACCCTTAGCAGAGTTCACTCTATACAGTAGCTAATGGCCCAGCGCCTGCAGAAGCAGTGCTGTGATGATCTCGTGACAACCCTTCCTGTTCTGACTTCTCTGAACTTGAATATTGTCTCAATGACTTTGTATTGGATCAAAATTACTGTATACACCAATATTCACACTCATGAGCATACTGGATAAATACTTTATACTTATGTTGGTTATTCCATTCAGTCTTTTTAATTCCTACCCAATATTTCCCACAAAACAATGGAACTGCTTACTATTGGGCTGAGTTTTTAATGTGCCCCTTTTTCTGTAGGGACATATGTGAATTTTCTGGGGTTGTTTTTGAAAATTTGGGACTGACTGCAAATCCGGAACAGTTGGCAACTAATATTCATGTGTTAATAAAAGACTATGGTCAGTAAGTATGAAGATGCCTAGCTAGTTTTGTATTATCTTCGTAAAGATTCATTGTCACAAATAATAGTTATGCAAAATGTTTTCCGGTCAGTTAATACAATTCTGGATTATTTCCTACTAATTCACAAAACTACTTACAGCAGGTAAAGGAGTTGGTTTTCTCGACATTCCTCCATATGTTACCATAGTGCCCCCATCCCTATGGGGATACATTATAAAAGATGTTTGAGCACAGACTGCACTGTAAGATAAACCTGGTTTCCATGTACATACAGGTATTTCTGAATTGTTTTTCTAAACAAAGTAGTGTATTTTTATATAACATTACAATTCATATAAAATGCAGTGAGAAAAAAATGAATACTCAACAATGGCAAGTATCCAAAGCATTGTTATGCATCACGACAACAGATGGCTGGTATGCTGATCTGTCTTATATTTTTTTTTTTTTAAAGTTTATAATTTCTAATCATTTAAGGGTCCCTGCACAGAGAATTATGGCTGGAAGCAAAATATGTCTCCTTAATCATGTCCTACAGCATAGGACCTCAACCTTTTGTTGACTGTGAACTATATTTGACATGAATGAGAGACGCTCAATTAAAAAAAAAAGATATAGTGTGAAATCACAAACGTGTTTCAGATATATTACTGTGATTTTACTAGTGACATTATATTATAGCATTTAAACTGGCACTGCTAAGAGGTTCACATATTTAATATTTATCACGTCACAAGCCACATGTGGCTCCCAAGAAACTTTTTAGACGCCACCATCCTACAGTAGATTTTAGAGACTTGCAGTTAAGCTTGATTCCAGGCCTAGTCTTCCCTCTGTGTGTCTACAGAGAAACTGCTGTTAGGTACATGCTTATCTGGTAACAGGGCTGGTTTTAATTGATAGGAACCTGAGCATTTTCCCCAGTGCTGTCCAAGATTGGATCTCAGGAATAGCTTTGCAGTACCTGCAAAGTAGATGGGATTCTGGCTAATCCCATCCATACACTGCAGAAGGAAATCTGCAGTGGAAAAGCTGCGTTTTTCAAAAATACCTGTGCTTTTGAAAATCGCAGCATGTCAATTATACCTGTGAAAACGTAGATGTTTTCCATATAGGTATAATAGGGGCAGAAAGTCTACAGAGAAAAACTCTGAAAGAAGCTATGCGTTTCTACCGCCTTTTTTTTCTGCAGCGTTTTTTTTTTTTTTTTGCTGCGTTTCGCTATGTGGGGCTTCAGCCTAATGCTGGGGCCACAGCAGTTTTTTGAGCAAAAGTCAGAAGATTTAGCAGAGGTGAGAAATATAAGTGCCTCCTTTATATTTACCATTCATTTTGAAGCCTTGCTTTAGCCCAAGAAATTGCAACAAAATCTGCAACTTTTTGAGTATGTGGTCTCAGTCTAAGAGAGCATATACACCCTCACTAGAACACCAAGAACTTTATCATTAACCTCTGCATTATTTAGGGATTGTGTTATAATCTTATTAACACATTAAAGGGCCCTATACATATTATATTAATGTCATCTGAACCTGCTTTGGATAATTTCAACAGTATCGGTCAACCATCTTATGTGTGTGGGGGCTTTCTAACTCTCCTTCAACAGAGCATGGCAAGGAAAGAATGATTGGGTATGTAGAATTTCAACATCCTTTTCTTCTGAGATAACTCGCTGTCCAAAGTGTCCCCATTAACAATATATACGTGTGCTTGTGCATCCATGACCAGCGAGACCCCTATGGATCATCTGGTTAAAGTGGAAACAGCACAACCTGGGCAGCACATTCAATGGTCACATGGCTTGATCACATTCAAGTGAAAGTTGCAATACAAATCTGTCACTATACAATGTGCAGCACTGTGCTTGGTAAGTCCTAAAGAGGCTGCAGCCTCTTCAAACAGTTGAGTGGCCAGGGACCCAGGTATGGGGCCCCTAACTATCTTTACTTTATGACCTATCCTATCCTTATAAGTTCCACAAAATCCCTTTTAGGCTATGGCCTCATGTTATTGAAACTCTGCATGTTTGGCTGCCGTGGAAATGGAAAAAAAAATGCTGTGTTTTACAGTACCAGTAAAGTGAATGAGATTTGTTTAATCTCACGCACAGATTATGGAAAAAAAAATAGCTGCGGAAAGGCTGTGTGTTCATTTTAGTTGCGGAATCACAAGCCTTTTCCCTATATATATTTAATAGGAGAGAAGAATCGCAGAGAAAAACGGTGCAATGTTGGCCATGACCATAGGTGGGCACTACTTTGCTACGTTTAACCCCTTCACAACATTTGCCATACTATTACCCTGGATGATGGGTATTTAAATATGGCGGTTGCTCAGGAGCAGAGCAGCTGCCATAGCTGCCGGGTCTTTGCTGTATTATACAGAAAAAAACCCCACTGTTAATGCCCACAATTAGTGCCTGCACTGATGGGGGGCATTAAGGCCCTTCATGCCTCAGTCAAAGCAGACCGAGGTGACATTTTCCGTGCAGCGCATGAACGCTGCCATCTTGGGAAGGATCGCCAACGCCTGGAACAAGATCTAGATCCGGTGATCTATTGCCATGACAGCCAGGAGTCTATTAAAGGCACCCAGGCTTGTCTGTTGTTAATTTGTATGACGGGCTGCTATATGCAGCCTGTCATACAAATGCCGGTATCTTGGTATTGTAATGCATTGCATTAGTGATCACACCCTCTGGGGTTCAAGACCCCTAGTGGATCTAATAATTACAGTATAAAAAAATGTAAAAAATAAAAAAATTTAAAATTCTAATCATTCCCTCCCTCTCTTCCCTAGAATACATGTAAAAGTTAAAAATTATTGTGAAACACATTGGGTATTCCCGTGTCTGAAAATGTGTGATCTACAAATTTCTAAAAATATTTTTCCCATACGGTGAACGCCATAGCGGGAAAGAAAATCAAGTGTGCAAACGCCACTTTTCGCTGTTTCGCCTCTGATAAAAATTTGAAAAAAAAAGTGATCAAAGCAATAGACGTTCCCCAAAATAGTATAAGTAAGAAGTACACTATGCATCCCTGTACATGGAAATATAAAAAAGTTACAGATGTCAGAATATATCAAAGGGGTTAAAAGGTAAATAAAACTATGTAAATTTCATATTCCCGAAACATGGAATACAGGTGACATGTCGTTTGGCTGCAGAGTGAATGTCGTAAAGTACGAAGCCCGTAAGAAAGTCGAACAAATGTACTTTTTCTCCAATTCCACCCCATTCTGAGTTGCACATTGTACAGAATAGTAAATGGTACCATTATGAAGACCAATTTGTCCCACAAACATTAAGCCCTCATATGGCTCTGTGAACGGAAAAATAAAAATGTTATGAGGTTTGGAAGGCAGGGAGTCAAAAGCAAAAATTGAAAAATGCATCTGGCAGGAAGGGGTTAAAAAAAACAAAAAAAACACTGCCCTGAGATAGAAATGCTATTGTAGTTTGTTGTAAATAGGCATAGTGCCCTGTGTAAAAAAAAAAAAAAAACAAAAAAGAAAAAAAACAAAAAAGCAGATTAAAAAAAATGACTGTTACATATACTAGCATTGACTCCCAGACTTGTTATTTTCATGGCCATTTCTCATACTAATCAAAAAGTATAATTTCCTATTGCAGGGTAGTAATCGGGTTACGGCAGCTGTTTTTATAGGTAATACACAATTTATACTCTGCGTAAATGAAACTCACTTGAGATGGCAGAAGAGATTTCCAGCGCTGTTTCCGCCTACACAGTTGAGAGCTAATTTGGGCCTTTCAACTACCTGTGAAAAGATGAAAGCATGGCCAGCTTGGTACATAGAGCAATGTACTCTGTATTGATAATTACTTCATACTGTCACTTCTGATTACTAGTTACAAGCTTATGCTAAAATCCAGCCACTGCGGATGCTTTACAGCTGTAAATGAAATCTAGAAAATGTACACAGAGGCATGTGTTCAGAATTACCTTAAATAGATGTGCCATTTCTGGTTTCTCCAGCATATCTTCAGTTATAACATAGCTGCCACCGAGGGACAATAGTTTCTCCTTCAATTCTGCAACATTAGGTCTTCAAGGTACAGGGAACATAACAAGAATATATAAGAGGAGTAAACTTCAGTAGAAAAGCAGAAACAGTTCATCAAATAACCATATTATTGACCACATTCTAAAGCTATGTCTATCAATGCCATAAAATCTAAATGGGTTAATAAATCTGTAAAAGACATGTCTATGAAGTCCAAACTATAGTGTTGGTCCAGAGGAAGGCAAAACCCCCTATGAGGAAGTTGCAATTATTTTCTGATTAAGGGTATGTTCATACTGATGTTATTAAAGTCCATTGCTCTGATCTGTTGTAGGATCAGAGCAAAGGACCGAGAAACGCTGACATAATGACAGATGCACCCTCCATCTGTCTCCATTCACTAATGTTAGACACAAGATGGAACCTTTCTTGCTCTTCTTTGCTTGCTTTTCTTACGGAAGAAAAAGTCGTACCTGTATGACGATTTCTGTTGGGGAAAAGTTGGAGCATCCTTATACACATCAGATGGTCCCACTGAAATCAGCGTATTTGGCCAACATTCAGCTAATGTGTATGGCCACCTTCACTGTAAGGTCCCTCTAAACAGGCAGTGATTAAGAACTGACATTTCTGGCAGACCACTTCAGGCTTCAGCGTTCTTCCACAGCTTTCAGGTGCTGATCAGCCCCAGATGATGAGCTGACTGTCTTGCCCCATGGGTTCTCTAGAATCCACAGCAAAATTGAGCAAGATGCTTATTTTTTCAGTGTCCTGCTCCGATCTCAAAAAGCAATGGGAAGCAGAATCAGGGAGGAATCTAGCACTGATAGAGTGGAAATCCACATTAAAATTACTGCCAGATTCTGCTGTGCTAGCATATCCTAACTGTCCCCCACCAAGGTTAATAGTGGAAAGACCCAAGTGGGGAGTTAATAGAAAAACAGTTTTCCAATCCAGACAACCTCTCAGATGGTTTTGTATGCAATATGATAATTTACTACATATACTGCAATTCAACTAGTTTAACATCATATAAAAACAAATCAAATCAAACCAATTTTAATATTATATTATATGTTTCATGTAAGGTATACCTGTACAGAATATTTTTATTGTTTGCTTCAGAGGCAGTTATAATCCATCATGTATGGTTTGTAATAGAACATTCTGATCACATCCTGTATTTCCTGTCTGGTTATAACACCCACACAGAATAATATTGGTTTTACACAACATAGATTAACTATGTGTCATGAGCACGGACCTCCTAATAGTTCTGTCAATAAATCAATCTGCTTTAGTACTGATGCCTTGAAAAACTGTGTGTGAAGTGTTTGGCACAGGGATCATTTTCAGTCTTTGACACTAGAGGGCAGCATTTAACAACATGACACAAAAATATTTATTTTCCAGTTCCTTTTGTGTCTTTTTGACCTTTGTCAATGTGAACAGAACACATGAAGGTAATTGAAAAATTACAAAATAGTCAAAACCAGAATCATCCTATGATTTATTGACGTCTTGCCTTCCAGCTGTGCACAGGGCAACTACCTTTTTTAGTTACCAATTCAGACAGTGTACTGTATGTTATGGTAGGTTTTCTAAAGGGTCCTGCTTGCACATGTAGTGTCTTTGTGAGTTTGGTGAATGTATGAAATTGTAATATTCCATTTTATGCAATAAAATAATGTCTGATAGTTCTCGGGTACATGCATGATGAGGGTGGAAAAGGGCAAAATAATCATTTTATTCTCATAATGATTCTGATTTCATCTTTAGTGCTAAAATACTACTTTGAGATACAGAGGTAACAGCACTAGTCTGTCAATACAGAGCTGACTATGCTGTTAAGTACAACTCAATATGGTCCATGGTATTATGTAGTCTTCCAGAAAACAGAAAGTAAACCTATGGCCTTATTTTATTAACATATATATCTACATACATCAATGTGACTTTCCTAGTTTAGAAATACAGATATCACCTTTGTAATGAAAACTGGCATTCTTAGCAATACAGTATACAGTATGTCATTACTTATTTGTGAGGCTTGGAAGCATTCAGGATTCATAAACGTACCTGTCTCTGATCACATTAATGGTATTCACTCCCATCAGTGCACAAATCTGAATAACCGCTTGTCCAACTGCACTGTTAGCACCATTCTGAACTACAGTGTCTCCTAGTGGGGTTAAAAGTGCAGTTGTCAGAGGCAAAACTAAAGTCATACGGGTTATTAAAAGGATATAAAGATAGCAAAGTTTAGTTTGACACTGATAACTTGCTCTTCTTCTATAGATACAGAATGTGTCTCACAGGATGATTAGCTTAGCAAGACAATATTGTTTCCTAATATTGTGTTACAAACTGATATCCTCTGAGTGTCTGTGTGCAGCCACTCAGTGTGTGTTGTGAAATGCAGGCTTTTAAGGGTTATTTTTTAAGCATTTGGCTAATTTAGTTGAATTGGTTTCATGAGAATTTGAAGTCATTAATTAAATTTGAGCTAAATTAAAGGTAGACGCCATTGTAATACAATTAATTTAATCCTGCGTCTAATAATCCAGAAAGGTCTTATAACCTGGCTCTTGTTATATCCTGCTGTGTACATGAGTAGGGGCCGTGTAAGAGGCAAAGAAAATGAGGGGAGGGTCACTTCAAACAGTTATATTTTGGACATTATAAAATGTAAAAACTTGCTTTTCACATTGTGTCATATGAAAGAGGAAATTCTCTTCTTTTATATGTTACTAAATTGTAGCGCTATCTAAATTATTTCAGAGATATCACTGGTTGAAAACAGTTGGGATTAGGATCTTTATATGCAGCTGTATAATATATATGATATAAAAATTCCAATCCTGACTGTATTTTCAACCAGTGATATCTGTGGAAATAACCTTAGTGTTAATCTCCTCTTTCATATGACACAAAAAGCAAGTTTGTACGTTTTATAATGTCCAAAATATAACTAGATGAAGTGACCCTCCCCTCATTTTCTCTGCCTTTTACCCAGCCTGTACTCCCATCTCTACATCTTTATATATTACACAGCTCCATACTCCCATACACAGTAACATTCAGTGAGAGGCAGGAACAGCTCTCAATACAGAAGCAAGGGAAAGAGTGAAAAAATACAGGATTTCACAGAAAGGATCCAAAATTTGTTAATAAAGTATATTACAAAATTTATTAATAACAAAAATACTTCAAAAATCAAAAGATTTCAGAAAATTTAGTTATGCATTAAAGCAGATATATAATAGTTATATTTTGTATTGATTACTTTACACAGAGCTGAGTTTTCTCTAAAATACTGTAAAATATTGTGGATATTGAGACAATCTACACAAATTAGCTTTATTAAAAATTCTTATTTATGCTGTAATATCTACAAATTAGGAGCTTTACTGTTGTTTCTATTTGCATTTGATATCCAAACCAGTTCAGTGGCTGAAAACTAATCTTGCAGCATCAGTGTCCTGTGCAATGTTTTATTAATTCATACATTGTGTTTATGTAAAAAAACATTAGGTTAGGGTTAGACAAAGAATTGAAAGGAGTCATCTGTTCCAGAGAGGGAGTTTGTGACTTTACCATATGTGGTGTGCAAATCTTTCCTGTGGTATAGACAGGTGAATATGAATGTGACAGCTGTAAGCGTGAGTGCCTGTCAGATGTGTTTGACAACAGCAGCTGTGTATTCTTTAGGAGGTACAGTCATGGCCAAAAGTTTTGAGAATGATACAAATATAAATTTTTACGAAGTCTACTGCTTCAGTTTTTCTAATGGCAATTTGCATATACTCCAGAATGTTATAAAGAGTGATCAGCTTAACAGCAATTACTTGCAAAGTCAATATTTGCCTAGAAAATGAACTTTATCCCCCAAAACACATTTCAACATCATTGCAGCCCTGCCTTAAAAGGCCCACCTAACATCGTTCCAGTGATGGCCCCCATAAAACAGGTGTGGGGGGGGGGGAGGGGGGGGGGGGGGAGCAACCTGCCATGATTAAGTAAAAATGACACCCCCGGCCCCTTTTTAGGGGGGGGGGGGCTTCCCCTCCTTTTTTCCTTTTTTTTTTCCTTTTTTTTTTTTAAAAAAAAGTGTGGTGTTCTTTTTTCTCTTCAAAAAAAATGAATTGGGGGGGGAGGATATTGTGGGTAGATGGGGCCCTTTTTTAAAAAATAAATATTTTTAATAATTTGTTAGGGGGGGGGGGTGGGGGGGGGGATTGGTGCCAAAAGGCTCCAGGGCGCCCAAGAAAGACCAGCAAGCAGCAGGACCATCTCTTAAAAGTGTTTCAGCTGCGGGATTGGGCTACCAGCAGTGCAGAGCTTGCTGAGGAATGGCAGCAGGCAGGTGTGAGTGCATCTGCACGCACTGTGAGGCGGAGACTCTTGGAGCAAGGCCTGGTCTCAAGGAGGGCAGCAAAGAAGCCACTTCTCTCCAGAAAAAACATCAGGGACAGACTGATATTCTGCAAAAGGTACAGGGAGTGGACTGCTGAGGACTGGGGTAAAGTCATTTTCTCTGATGAATCCCCTTTTCGATTGTTTGGAACATCTGGAAAACAGCTTATTCGGAGAAGAAGAGGTGAGTGCTACCACCAGTCTTGTCTCATGCCAACTGTAAAGCATCCTGAAACCATTCATGTGTGGGGTTGCTTCTCAGCCAAGGGAATCGGCTCTCTCACAGTCTTGCCTAAAAACACAGCCATGAATAAAGAATGGTACCAGAATGTCCTCCAAGAGCAACTTCTCCCAACCGTCCAAGAGCAGTTTGGCGCTCAACAATGCCTTTTCCAGCATGATGGAGCACCTTGCCATAAAGCAAAGGTGATAACTAAATGGCTCAGGGAACAAAACATAGAGATTTTGGGTCCATGGCCTGGAAACTCCCCAGATCTTAATCCCATTGAGAACTTGTGGTCAATCATCAAGAGACGGGTGGATAAACAAAAACCAACAAATTCAGACAAAATGAAAGCATTGATTCTGCAAGAATGGACTGCTATCAGTCAGGATTTGGTCCAGAAGTTGATTGAGAGCATGCCAGGGAGAATTGCAGAGGTCCTGAAGAAGAAGGGTCAACACTGCAAATATTGACTTGCTGCATTAACTCATTCTGTCAATATAAGCTTCTGTTACTCATAATATGAATGCAATTATATTTCTGTATGTGATAAAAACATCTGACAAACACACATAAAAACCAGAGGGCAGCAGATCATGTGAAAATATAATATTTGTGTCATTCTCAAAACTTTTGGCCATGACTGTATATATGCATATTTATAACCTGTGTAGTTACCAGTTATTTACATGTGTCTTCTTAAGTAGATGTGGTATAATGACTATTATTTCTATAAGCATCAGAAACTGCATAACAGTATTAATTCAAAGTTAAAAACAAGGTTATGTTGGAAGCTCCATCCAGAGCCTCTGACGCAGAGTCCGTCTAAAATCGCAGACGATAAAGTCCTGCAATCATGACTTTTTTGTTTAGTGATGTGAAAGTGAAAACTACAGGAACCCAACAGACCCTATTACTGGAGTCACTGGGGTCCATAGGGATCTGTTGTTGTTGTCCAGCATTAGACGGATCTGTTTAGTCCGTTCTTATGTTCCTATAATGGAATGGATGACTCAAGTGTGAAAACACCCCTACTTACCAGCATTTAGGCTTTCAAAGTCCATTAGCATACGATAGGCAGTGCAGGGATTAACACTAAGTGTTGCAGCACTGAAGAGAGAAATGTCTTTACTTATAGGAATCACTTCACTGGACTTGCAAACTGCTTCAGTTCTCCATGTACCTATTGATTAAGGAATGACACCAAAAGTTTGGCTAAACAATAACCACATAGTTCTTTTATAGAAGTTAATACAATAAATAAAAATCACCACTACAATCTAAAAACTGCACTGCAGCAACTGTGGACACAGTATTGTTAGTATTACACTGCTGTATGATTCGCTAGGGTCCAATGGCTGAGACCCCCAACTGCAGTACCTGACCTTACTCAAATAAATGAGTTTGGACTGCCGAACCAGGCACAACTGCATGGAGCAGCACAAAGTCAGATGGATCTGAAGAGTAGGCCATTAATGTTAAATTCTAGAAAACCCCTTTATGCTGTGCATGGAGATGTAGCAGTTTTTTTTTAACATGCAGTGTGCTACTGGAGGCTGAGGCACAGTGCCGCAACATAAGGTACACATCAACTGCATCAGCGTCTGCAACATAAGTTACTCATTTGGGGATCAGAGGTAGGTGAGCATTTTAATAGAGGGTGGTAATATTGGGGCATTGTAAATTTAAGGAAGGATCTATAGCAATATTGCAGAGCTTGTAACCTGGAGTGTACCTAACCACCAGACTGCCAGGGGGAGGTGGTCTTACTGACACTGATGGCATGTCAAATGCAGGAGTCTGTGTATTAGAGTATCCAAGCAGGTAAAGCAAACAAGCGACAGAGCCATGATTTGCCTAGAGAGGAGTCCAAGACAGGAGTGTGCGATGGTCTATTAGAAACTGGTGCGTGTATGGTGGGTTTTGGCTAGTGGAAGCAGCCCCGATAATGTTGCCCTGTGTCTCGTCTTTGGAGGAGGGAGATTCCTGTTACATCAGCCAGGTCACAGAAGACTGGCAGTTTACGGTAACTACTTTATCAGTTTGCAGGTCTATCAACTGTTCAGAGAGGATTTATTCATTTTCCAACTTTCAGTGAAGAATCTTTCTAAACCTTATTTGGTTGTTGTTACTGTGTTGATCAACTGCACGTTCAAGCTCATGGGCATGTACAACCTTCCAGTTATATGGAGCCAAAATACACAATTCAAAGACTTCTCTGTATTATATCATTTTTTTTTTTTGGCTTTTAATGACCAGAGTCTTCAGTACAGCACTTTTCTAGACAAAAATAAAATCTGAGAGCTGCGCTGTGATTGGTTTCTATGGGCCACAAAGGTTATTTAAATTTTAGATAGTTTCATAAATGTCCTGAGAAAATCTCCCAACCATTTAAATAGAACTGCTCAGGTATTTCATCCTATTGTGGAGAACACATGTAGAGTTGTTGGCTCCAGTATTTTTTGTTATGTCGTAAATGTCGCAATTCAACATTCATACTGACTACTGTTGGAAAACATTTTTTACATTCTATGTGCAGAGCATTAAATACAGTGAATTACAAAGTAATTTTACATTACAACTAGGCAATATCACATCCCTTTAAGCATGAAATAGATTGGATTTGGAAAGCAATATTGCTACTTGATGTCTGTGCTATATTGTTCACTGAATGGTTACAGCTTTGCTATGTGCTTATTGATTTGGTATATAGCTTGAACATTTTATTTTTTGTTGTGAATGATATTATTTTCTTGTTATCGGTATATCTGGAGGGTACACATTTCCTTCCAAGATTCAGAAATCAAGAGGGGTCACAGTCTATACAGTACTTTACTGAATATATTTGCAGATAATACGGTAAATAAACCTGATATACGTCATGCATCAAACCCATTATTTTTTTTTATGCTTTATAAAGCCATTGATGAAGACACGTAGTATCATAAAGTTGGTTGGCTGGATATTGTCTATCATGTTCTTCTAGATTACTTACTTCAAGAGATGAGATACAGCTGTCTCCCTCTGACAGCTGTGACACTTTCATTTCGGATGTTCCTGAAATTGGATATTCTTCACTAAAACAACCACCAAGTGAAATAATAGGCTCCAGTTCTAATGGATGACAGCCCTTGCTTTTTTATGAATACAATTATAGCTGCTGATATTGATGATACCTGAACGTCTCTGAATATTTTGACATTTATTTGTCTGACGATAAAAAAGAATTATGATAGGAAGTGAAATGATTGATAGGAATGGTCATTAATAAACTCAACCAAGAAGTAAATCACTGACTGCTTGCTATGGTGAAGTCACCCCATACCATATAAATGTGTCTTCACAGGAAGATAATGAATATTTAGTAAGGTTTTTGGGACATCTAAGCTAAATATCATGTACATATTGTATGATTAATACTGGTGAACTTAGAAGCTAAATGTCAAAATTTAAGTAAAAATAGACTCTTTCCTAGGTGTACCTGCAAACACATGATATTTGACATACATGACCAGAACATCATTACAGTTTGGAAGTGTTGGCAAAACCACTAGTATTAAAATACCAAGCCTAAGCTATAGCACCATACCTTACAAGAAAGAAATACTAGCAGGTCCTCCAATGCTCTTGTTATATATGTAGCAACAATACTAACTACAATACCAACCAAACAGCTTCTATGGCAGATAGACGCATACTGTAAGTGGACCTTAAGGACTAGGAGTAGTTTCAGAGGGCTTTATATGTTTTTTGTGTATAGTATATAAGCCTACCTTGTGTAGCACACAAATTGCCCCCACCGATCCTTAATCTTCCTTGTTATCGTCCAGAGAATATAAACATTATAAATTAAAATGTAACTAAGAGGCTTGCTTGAGCTATTCACCCACAAAGGAAGATACACAGGAAAATATGTATAAAAATGAAGCAAAAAGCATTATTAAATCCAGTAATTATTATTATTATTTATTTATAGAGCACCATTAATGCCATGGTGCTTTACATTTGAGGGTTTACATACAGTACAAAAATATACAAAACAAGTACAATACTAACAGTGACCAACTGGCACAGTGGGACAGAGGGCTCTGCCCTCAAGGGTTTACAATCTATGAGGGAAGAGGCTGTTCAGATGGTGTGGTGGCAGTAGCGTTATTGGAAGTTGTAGGCCTTCAGGGTCTTCTTGAAGCTTGTGATTGTGGGGGACAGTCTTATTTGTCATGGTAGTGAGTTCCAGAAGTCTTGGAGACGGTTGTGTGAAGAGTGGATAAGAACAGAGCAGAGTAGGAGGTCTTGGGAAGATCGTAGGGTACGTTTGGGCAGGTAGCGGGAGATTATGGAAGGGTCAGGTTGTAGATAGCTTTGTATGTCAGTGTAAACATTTTGAATTGTATTCGCTGGGTGATGGGTAGCCAATGAAGGAATTGGCAGAGGGGAGCGGACGATGAAGAACGGGTGAGAGGTGGATTAAGCAAGCAGCACAGTTTAAGGTGGACTGCTATAGTAGTCTAAGCGGGAGATTATGAGGGTGCGGACTAGCATTTTTGTAGTTTCAGGAGTGAGGAAGGAGCAGATTTGATGGATGTTCTTGAGTTGGAGGTGGCAGGAGGTGTTGAGGGTTTGGATGTGTGACTCGAAGGATAGATCAGTGTTAAAGGTTATCCCAAGGCAGTGGGCCCATGGGACTGGGGTAAGTGCGGCCCCTTTAACTTTGATAGATGGGACAGATAGGAGGGCCATGCAAGATGGGGAAAAAATTATGAACTCCGTTTTCTCCATGTTGCGTTTTAGAAAGTGGGAGGAGAGAAATGAGACTACAGCTGCTAGACACTCTGGAACTTTGGACAACAGAGAGGTAATGTCTGGTCCAGAGAGATAAATTTGAGTGTTGTCGGCATAGCAATGTTATTGAAAACCATGAGATTCTATGAGTTGACCAAGGCGTAGATGGAGAACAAGAGGGGTCCTAGGACAGAGCCTTGGGGGACACCTACAGAAAGAGGGCGTGGTGAGGAGGTGGTGTGCGAGTGGGAGACACTGAATGTTTGGTTGGAGGTATGAGGAGATCCAAGAGAGGTCCAAGTCCTTGATGCCAAGGGATGAGAGAGTTTGTAACAAGAGGGAATGGTCGACTGTGTCAAAGGCGGAGGAAAGGTCAAGGAGGAGGAGGAGAGAGTAGTAACGCTTGGCTTTGGCAGTTAGTAGGTTATTCGTCACTTTGGTTAGTGCAGTTTCTGTGGAGTGATGGGGTCGGAAGCCTGACTATAATCTGTCAAAGAGTACATTGGAAGAGAGAATGGAGGATAGTTAAGAATGGATGTGTTGTTCAAGCAATTTTGAGACATATGGGAGCAGTGAGATGGGGTGATAGTTGGCTGGAGAGAGCGAGTTGAAGGATGGTTTCTTAAGGATAGGTGTGACAGTAGCGTGTTTGAAGGCAGAAGAGAAGGATCTGGTTAGAGATAGGTTGAAGAGATGGGTTAGGGCAGGTGTAAAGACTTCAGTGAAGTTGGGGATGAGATGCAATTGGATCAGGTCAAGCACACAGGAGGTGAGGTGGGATTTTGAAATTAGGGTGGAGAGCTTTTCATTGATGAAGGTGGAGAAACAGTTTAAAGATGAAGAGCACTGAACAGTTGGGTAGAGTGGTTGTTGGGGGAGAAGGGTGAGACTGTCTCTAATGGTGTCAATTTTGTCGGGCTCTGGTGTGAGTGAAGGGGCCACAGAGTCAAGAATTGAAGTAATGGTGATATTATAAAAGGCAGCAGCGGCATCAGAATCCTGGAGTTAGGATATGTCAGTTAAAGCTATGAGAGAATCAGAGAGCATGTGGAAGTCAAGGTGGTTAAGGTCCCTGCGTGGGCGTGTTGGTTTTGGGGTTGGGAGCTCTATTACAGAGGAGAGGGAAGGGAATGTTAGTAAGTTGTGGTCAGAGAGTGTGGTTGGAGCAAGATTGATTAGAGAGCAGAGGTGAATATGAGGTCCAGTGTGTGAGTGGCAGAGGAGGACTATTGAGAGAGACCAAAGGAGGCGGTGAGGGATAGGAGATTGAAAGTGGAGGGGGTGGTATGAGTTAATGCGGATGTTGAAATCACCCAAGATGATGGTGGGGGTGTCTGTAGATAGGAAGTGCATTAACTAGGTGGTGAAATGGTCGATGAAGGCAGCAGCAGAACCTGGCGGTTAGTATATGACAGCCGATTGGAGGGTGAGTAGATGCGAACAGAGTATACTTCAAAGGAAGGGAGGGTGACAGCAGATAGCGGTTGAATTGGGGCGAAGGAGCAATTGTCAGACAAGAAGATGCCAATACCTCCACCAGGTTTGTTGTTGGGGCGGAGAGTGTGTGAGAATTGCGGACTGCCATAAGATAGGGAAGCAGGGGAGGTAGTGTCTGAGGGCGTCAGTCATGTTTGTGTGATCTCGAGGAAGGAAAATTCAAGAGAAATGAAGAGATTGTGGATGTAATCAAGTTTATTACGTATGGAATGAGCATTCCACAATGCACTGGATGGGGGGGGGGATGTGTTGAAGGGGCAGGAGCAAGGAAGATAGGTGTAAGATTTAGGGTGTTCCGTGCACTGAAGCCGGTTGTGTTATAAGATCTGACAGTAGGGATGTGCTGAAGTGGTCCAGGATTAGGAGATATGTTGCCAGAAGTAAGGAGAAGCAGAAAGAGAGATATCAGGTGTAAGTAGAAGAGAGTGTGAGGTGGTTGTGTATTTCTGGGGCAGAAAGCTTGCAAGTTTGGGAGTAGCTGTGTAGAGAAGGTCAGCTGGTGGGGTAGAATAGATTGAGAGAGAAAAATTATGTTGCTGACAATGGTGATTTGGGGTGGAAGAGTCACATTTACAAGTAAGGGAAGAACAACAGTGATTAGAGTGATACGTATTTTTGTTTGTGACATTATCAAGGTTGTTTTTTGGCGTTTTTTAGGTTATAAAATTTTTGCAGTTACATTCATTTCCATTCTGGCCTAATTCTAGTCCATGCACTTTAAGAGTTGCACTTTTGGAATGTTGCACAAAACTGACCAAGGCCAGAACTGACCTCTGCATTTAGACTTATACTAGCAAGAAATGCATTAATTTTATGTGTTATAGGTGTGAATAGGGTTGGGAAAACATGGAGACAGATACAGAGACAGGGAAAGGATCAGGTGAGAAAAGCGGGGAGTACACAGTAGGGAATGCATTTGCACCTTTTTTGTGCCTTTTTAAAAAAATGCAATTCATAAATGCAGTGTGAAAAGGATCTTCATTTAGGCCACGCCCACTTTGCTCACTGTGAAAGATCCTCAGTGCGCCAACACCGCTGTGGCCACCCCCTGAGACCTCTTTCATATAAAAACCACACTCACCGCCAGTGAATGTCGGGTTCACCAGATAAATACAAGACAAGCCTTCTAAATTTTATATATCTATTAACCCCTAAATGGGTCGGTATTAAAATCTAACATATACAGTTCAGAACAGATATGCAGATATATGCAAGCATTAACAGTTACTAGTTACAAGATACAGTACAAATAAAATAAAAGGGATAAAGGTGAAATGATTACTTTACCACACATGTCCTTGATGTGGTTCTGTAGTCCAACACTCACACATGCTCTGGTATGTGTGAGATCACCAGTGGAGGCTTCTTGGCATGTGGCATTAACTCCTAGCATGTGGCATCACAGTACAATAATCCAGCCG
The DNA here is from genome assembly GCA_947044405.1 of Leptodactylus fallax. Lineage (NCBI taxonomy): Eukaryota > Metazoa > Chordata > Amphibia > Anura > Leptodactylidae > Leptodactylus > Leptodactylus fallax. Next base: position 996,923 of record CAMRHE010000182.1, read on the forward strand.
GCGTGCTCTTTACAGTCTCTCAGCATTAGTCCAATAGTCTCTCTCAGTCTCTTGTAGGCTCATCATCATCATCAGCAGCAGCATTCCAACCTGCCTGCTCATAGTAGCATCTCAGTCAAAGTCTCTCTCAGTGGAAGTCTGTGATGGTCTGTCTGAACTCCATAGCATGATCTCCATAGCATCAACTCTATAGCATAATCTCCTCCCACTGACTCTTACCTCATCTTTCATACCCTTTATGCCACCTCCCAGAATGAGGTCACCGGCGGCAGCTGGTCTCATAGAATAATCCACTCAAGTCCAGATCTTTTGTATGTAGATGAGACCAAATGACCTGATACAATGTTATCAGCCATATCTGGTCAACCAGTGCAGCTGGACAATGCATGTTTGTTTGATCAGCCAGGACTGTGTATGAATTCAATGGAGCCCTATTGTTCCAGCCCGGCCACTACTGCCAATATACACCTAGGCTCATAACTGCGCACAGTATGAATAAATGGAACTAGAGAGAAATACGCTACCCAGAGACCAAAATATAGCTTTGTTTTAGCCATATTTAAGCAGAATCATCACACTCACCAAAAAGCAAAAGTGGAAAGAGCAGCATTACAGTGTGAAAAAAAGACGCAAATGCTTTAGAAATGAAGTGTAGAGCAGAAAAAGACTTAAAAAAGGTCCAATATAAGCCAAAAAAAGGTGCAAGCTGCTCAATAAATGTGCGCCAGTGTCTTCAAAGCTCATATAACTACACCAAAGGATAACATAAGAAACATGATGCACAAATGTATATGTTGTACCAATATGCAAATCCCCTCTTAATATTGTATATTAAAGCAAATCTGTCAGGGCAATTTGGGATACTAAACCACCCACACATCCATATGGACCTGGGGTTTAGTGTCCCAAATCACTCTGTTATAACGCAATCCATGGTCGCATTAAAAATAAAAAAGCTTTATACTCACCCTGCCTCTGTACTCCTCGCACCTGCGCAGTTCTTGAATTAAACCAGAGGAATACACCTCGGCTTCAGCGCGCATGTCCCGTACCTCCGGCAATTGCGCAGTGAAACCGGGGTGTCCATCTTTGGTTTCACTGAAGAACAGCACAGGCGCCGGGAGGCATGCCAACGAAGAAGTTCATGAATAAGACGGACTGTTCTCGCCAAACAGTGTACATTGGACCCTTCTCTAGGTAAGTATAAAGGTTTTTTATTTTTAATGCGCCTGTGGATTGCATTACAACAGGGTGATTTGGGACACTAAACCCCAGGTCTATAAGGATCTGTGGGTTGTTTAGTGTCCCAGATTGACCTGACAGATTCCCTTTAAAGAGGCATATGCATAAAAAGGGGTGATTTGTATATTGGTACAGCATATGCATTCGGACTAGATATTGATTCAGAACCTTATCTTTTATGGGTGGTATGGATATCTATTGTGACTTTGATGTTTCTTCTTATTATTAAATTTACTAAAGATGTTTTCTGTACTTTTATAAGTATTTTCCTGTGTACCTTCTTTCAGGGTTGACATTTATCATACACAGGTATTATTGTGTAAAATCCCAACATATTTGTTTGGTAGATTGATATGTTTTAATTGTTATAGCAATTAAAGGTAAATGTTAGTTTAGTAAAAGTTATGAGTAAGTCTATAGTAGTTTTTTGTACCAAAATGGTCTGAATAAACTCTAGGCAAAGGCCCCACATTGTGGAAACGCAGCATTTTTGTTGTAGATTATTTGACCCAAAGTCAGGAGTGTATTTAATATAAGGGATATGTCTAAGAGTTTCCTTTATATGTCCCATTCCTTTTCAAGCCACTCCTGACTTTGGCTCAAAAAACCACAGCAAAATCTGCAACAAAAAAGGCTGGATTTCCGCAATGTGGGGCCTTAGCCTTAGATGGAGCCTGATGTACAAAAATGAAGCCTGAAATACTGTATGTAACTATGTGCCTGGCCAAAATCGCTGGACTACATTAGCAGCAATGTTGCAATAGGTCAAATCAAAATGCTGAATGTCTTTATTTGTACATAGTTTATATGGCACCAAATAAATCAAATTCTGACCCTATTCATCTAAAATGCTTAGTGTGGAAATACTGCAAAAGATACAGTAACTACCACTTTAGAGTACTTGGTGCATGTTGTATTACATAGTTTACTGATTTCAATTGAGCTTGTCCAGATGAGACCACATGTTTAAACATACCTCCCAGTCATTCTGGATTCATCGGGACAGTCCCGGATTCTGGGTCCTGTCCCGCTCTCACGGTCAGCGGGAGGTATGTACCAGCTTCAACTCATCAGCTTCTGGAGGAGGCAGATGAGTTGAAACCAATGTTGAAGCAGGCACCATCTGCTCCCTGCTTCACCATTCAGCCCCTGTGTACTCACATCGCGCCTGCAGCTCCCTGAAGCCTCCTGCAGCAGAAACTTCAGACAGAGCAGCAGGGGAGGGAGGAGAGGTGAGTTTCAGTGTTTCTAAGTGGAGCTTCCTGGACAGGGACATTAAACTGGGGGCAGCTGGAGGGGGGACATTAAACTTAGTGCAGCTGGAGGGGTACATTATACTATGTGGCAGCTGAAATGTGACATTAAACTGTGGGTGCACCAGGAGAGGGATTTTATACTGTGGATGCACTTGGAGGGGAACATTATAATGTGGGAGTTAAAATAGAAGAGGGTGGAGTTAAATTTACATGCCACACACATTCTGTCTCTCTTTCTATCCTTTAACAGTTGGGAGCTATGTGTTAAGAAATTGCTAGATGAGCAATTCCCCAGCAGCTGTGGTGAAACCTGGGAGAAAGGGAACAACAAGACAGTGAGTCCTAAAGCTGAACCTGTCCCCAGTCCCTACCTATTTGCCTCAACTACCCTAGGCGGTAGGGGACAACTGGGCAACAGTCCTTTCCTATGATGTAAGTGATAAAACAGATCACAGACAAGACAAACGCGAGGTCAGCTAGCCAAGGGGTCAGAACCAATCGAGCAGCGAGGTACAGAGCCAGAATCCAAGAAAGTAGTCACAAGAAAAAGCCAAGGTCAGAAATATAAATACAAACAGCAAACAGTATAAGCCAGCATGCACAGAAAGGCAATAGCAAGCAATAGGGAGCGGGCTGGAAAAGTAAATATAGGAATTCGCCCTAGACTTGATGGGCCAGGAGGAATGACAATCAAAAGCACTAACTTTACTCCCTAGTAGCCAAAGGAACTAAAGCACTGGCTGGACTGAGACACAGCAACGGAACCTCAGCTGTGCTACAACAACAGATGCAAAGGATCACAACTGAACACGCCTCCTGCACCGAAGCATGCTATCGAATGATGGCACAGAGGCCCGAACAGGCAAATATGTTACACTATGATTTAAGTATCCCTTAGGGTAAAGACAAACTATTCTGCGAATGGTGCTATAACTGCAGTCAGTTCTGGGGTCACAGGTACTGTCACTAATAAGTAAGTGACACACTGATTAATTCCAGGCTACTTTTCATTACTGAGGGGGTGACACACTATGTACCTGGATGTAGTTATACCTGCAGTCAGTTCTGGGGTCAGAGGAGGTGTCACTAATAAGTAAGTGACACAGTGATTAATTCCAGGCTAATTCTCATTACTGGGGGGGGGGGGGTGACACACTATGTACCTGGATGTAGTTATACCTGCAGTCAGTTCTGGGAGTCACAGGAGGTGTCACTAATAAGTAAGTGACACAGTGATTAATTCCAGGCTATTTCTCATTACTGAGGGGGTGACACACTATGTACCTGGATGTAGTTATACCTGCAGTCAGTTCTGGGGTCACAGGCACCAACACTAATAAGTGACACACTGATTAATTCCAGACTATTTCTCATTACTGAGGAGGTGACACGCTATGTAACTGTATGTAGTTATACCTGCAGTCAGTTCTGGGGTCACATGAGGTGTCACTAGTAAGTGACACACTGATTAATTCCAGGCTATTTCTCATTTCTGAGGAGGAGAAACACTATGTACCTGGATATAGTTATACCTGCAGTCAGTTCTGGGGTCACAGGTACTGTCACTAATAAGTAAGTGACACACTGATTAATTCCAGGCTATTTCTCATTTCTGAGGAGGTGACACACTATGTACCTGGATATAGTTATACCTGTACTCAGCTCTGGGGTCACAGGTACTATCACTAATAGGTGACACACTGATTAATTCCAGGCTATTTCTCATTACTGAGATGGTGACACACTATGTACCTGAATGTAGTTATACCTGCAGTCAGTTCTGGGGTCACAGTAGGTGTCACTAATAAGTAAGTGACACACTGATTAATTCCAGGCTAATTCTCATTACTGAGGGGGTGACACACTATGTACCTGGATGTAGTTATACCTGCAATAAGTAAGTGACACACTGATTAATTCCAGGCTATTTCTCATTACTGAGGAGGTGACACACTACCTGTATGTAGTTATACCTGCAGTCAGTTTTGGGGTCACATGAGGTGTCACTAGTAAGTAAGTGATACACTGATTAATTCCAGGCTATTTCTCATTACTGAGGGGGTGACACACTATGTACCTGAATGTAGTTATACCTGCAGTCAGTTATGGGGTCACAGTAGGTGTCCCTAATAAGTAAGTGACACACTGCTTAATTCCAGGCTATTTTTCATTACTGAGTGGGGGACACACTATGTACCTGGATATAGTTATACCTGCAATAAGTAAGTGACACACTGATTAATTCCAGGCTATTTCTCATTACTGAGGAGGTGACACACTATGTACCTGTATGTAGTTATACCTGCAGTCAGTTATGGGGTCACAGGTACTGTCACTAATAGGTAAGTAATACACTGATTAATTCCAGGCTATTTCTCATTACTGAGGGGGTGACACACTATGTACCTGGATGTAGTTATACCTGTACTCAGTTCTGGGGTCACAGGTACTATCACTAATAGGTGACACACTGATTAATGCCAGGCTATTTCTCATTACTGAGACGGTGACACACTATGTACCTGAATGTAGTTATACCTGCAGTCAGTTCTGGGGTCACAGTAGGTGTCACTAATAAGTAAGTGACACACTGCTTAATTCCAGGCTATTTTTCATTACTGAGTGGGGGACACACTATGTACCTGGATATAGTTATACCTGCAATAAGTAAGTGACACACTGATTAATTCCAGGCTATTTCTCATTACTGAGGAGGTGACACACTATGTACCTGTATGTAGTTATACCTGCAGTCAGTTTTGGGGTCACATGAGGTGTCACTAGTAAGTAAGTGACACACTGATTAATTCCAGGCTATTTCTCATTTCTGAGGAGGTGACACACTATGTACCTGTATGTAGTTATACCTGCAGTCAGTTATGGGGTCACAGGTACTGTCACTAATAGGTAAGTAATACACTGATTAATTCCAGGCTATTTCTCATTACTGAGGGGGTGACACACTATGTACCTGGATATAGTTATACCTGCAGTCAGTTCCTGGGTCACAGGAGGTGTCACTAGTAAGTAAGTGACACAGTGATTAATTTCAGGCTATTTCTCATTACTGAGGGGGTGACACACTATGTAGCTGGATATAGTTATACCTGCAGTCAGTTCTGAGGTCACAGGTACTGTCACTAATAGGTAAGTAATACACTGATTAATTCCAGGCTATTTCTCATTACTTAGGGGTGAAACACTATGTATCTGGATGTAGTTATACCTGTACTCAGTTCTGGGGTCACAGGTACTGTCACTAATAAGTAAGTGACACACTGATTAATTCCAGGCTATTTCTCATTACTGAGGGGGTGACACACTATGTACCTGGATGTAGTTATACCTGTACTCAGTTGTGGGGTCACAGGTACTGTCACTAATAGGTGACACACTGATTAATGCCAGGCTATTTCTCATTACTGAGACGGTGACACACTATATACCTGAATGTAGTTATACCTGCAGTCAGTTCTGGGGTCACAGTAGGTGTCACTAATAAGTAAGTGACACACTGCTTAATTCCAGGCTATTTTTCATTACTGAGTGGGGGACACACTATGTACCTGGATATAGTTATACCTGAAATAAGTAAGTGACACACTGATTAATTCCAGGCTATTTCTCATTACTGAGGAGGTGACACACTATGTACCTGTATGTAGTTATACCTGCAGTCAGTTATGGGGTCACAGGTACTGTCACTAATAGGTAAGTAATACACTGATTAATTCCAGGCTATTTCTCATTACTGAGGGGGTGACACACTATGTACCTGGATATAGTTATACCTGCAGTCAGTTCTGGGGTCACATGAGGTGTCACTAGTAAGTAAGTGACACACTTATTAATTCCAGGCTATTTCTCATTTCTGAGGAGGTGACACACTATGTACCTGGATATAGTTATACCTGCAGTCAGTTATGGGGTCACAGGTACTGTCACGAATAGGTAAGTAATACACTGATTAATTCCAGGCTATTTCTCATTACTTAGGGGGTGAAACACTATGTATCTGGATGTAGTTATACCTGTACTCAGTTCTGGGGTCACAGGTACTGTCACTAATAAGTAAGTGACACACTGATTAATTCCAGGCTATTTCTCATTACTGAGGGGGTGACACACTATGTACCTGGATGTAGTTATACCTGTACTCAGTTCTGGGGTCACAGGTACTATCACTAATAGGTAACACACTGATTAATTCCAGGCTATTTCTCATTACTGAGACGGTGACAAACCATGTACCTGAATGTAGTTATACCTGCAGTCAGTTCTGGGGTCATAGTAGGTGTCCCTAATAAGTAATTGACGCACTGCTTAATTCCAGGCTATTTTTCATTACTGAGTGGGGGACACACTATGTACCTGGATATAGTTATACCTGCAATAAGTAAGTGACACACTGATTAATTCCAGGCTATTTCTCATTTCTGAGGAGGTGACACACTATGTACCTGGATATAGTTATACCTGTACTCAGCTCTGGGGTCACAGGTACTATCACTAATAGGTGACACACTGATTAATTCCAGGCTATTTCTCATTACTGAGACGGTGACACACTATGTACCTGAATGTAGTTATACCTGCAGTCAGTTCTGGGGTCACAGTAGGTGTCACTAATAAGTAAGTGACACACTGATTAATTCCAGGCTAATTCTCATTACTGAGGGGGTGACACACTATGTACCTGGATGTAGTTATACCTGCAATAAGTAAGTGACACACTGATTAATTCCAGGCTATTTCTCATTACTGAGGAGGTGACACACTACCTGTATGTAGTTATACCTGCAGTCAGTTTTGGGGTCACATGAGGTGTCACTAGTAAGTAAGTGATACACTGATTAATTCCAGGCTATTTCTCATTACTGAGGGGGTGACACACTATGTACCTGGATGTAGTTATACCTGCAGTCAGTTATGGGGTCACAGGTACTGTCACTAATAAGTGACACACTGATTAATTCCAGGCTATTTCTCATTACTGAGGAGGTGCTACACTATGTACCTGTATGTAGTTATACCTGCAGTCAGTTTTGGGGTCACATGAGGTGTCACTAGTAAATAAGTGACACACTGATTAATTCCAGGCTATTTCTCATTTCTGAGGAGGTGACACACTATGTACCTGGATATAGTTATACCTGCAGTCAGTTCTGGGGTCACATGAGGTGTCACTAGTAAATAAGTGACACACTGATTAATTCCAGGCTATTTCTCATTTCTGAGGAGGTGACACACTATGTACCTGGATATAGTTATACCTGCAGTCAGTTCTGGGGTCACATGAGGTGTCACTAGTAAGTAAGTGACACACTAATTAATTCCAGGCTATTTCTCATTTCTGAGGAGGTGACACACTATGTACCTGGATATAGTTAAACCTGCAGTCAGTTATGGGGTCACAGGTACTGTCACGAATAGGTAAGTAATACACTGATTAATTCCAGGCTATTTCTCATTACTTAGTGGGTGAAACACTATGTATCTGGATGTAGTTATACCTGTACTCAGTTCTGGGGTCACAGGTACTGTCACTAATAAGTAAGTGACACACTGATTAATTCCAGGCTATTTCTCATTACTGAGGGGGTGACACACTATATACCTGGATGTAGTTATACCTGTACTCAGTTCTGGGGTCACAGGTACTATCACTAATAGGTGACACACTGATTAATTCCAGGCTATTTCTCATTACTGAGACGGTGACACACCATGTACCTGAATGTAGTTATACCTGCAGTCAGTTCTGGGGTCATAGTAGGTGTCCCTAATAAGTAAGTGACGCACTGCTTAATTCCAGGCTATTTTTCATTACTGAGTGGGGGACACACTATGTACCTGGATATAGTTATACCTGCAATAAGTAAGTGACACACTGATTAATTCCAGGCTATTTCTCATTACTGAGGAGGTCACACACTGTGTACCTGTATGTAGTTATACCTGCAGTCAGTTATGGGGTCACAGGTACTGTCACTAATAGGTAAGTAATACACTGATTAATTCCAGGCTATTTCTCATTACTGAGGGGGTGACACACTATGTACCTGGATATAGTTATACCTGCAGTCAGTTCCTGGGTCACAGGAGGTGTCACTAGTAAGTAAGTGACACAGTGATTAATTCCAGGCTATTTCTCATTACTGAGGGGGTGACACACTATGTACCTGGATATAGTTATACCTGCAGTCAGTTCTGAGGTCACAGGTACTGTCACTAATAGGTAAGTAATACACTGATTAATTCCAGGCTATTTCTCATTACTTAGGGGGTGACACACTATGTACCTGGATGTAGTTATAGCTGTACTCAGTTCTGGGGTCACAGGTACTATCACTAGTAGGTGACACACTGATTAATGCCAGGCTATTTCTCATTATTGAGACGGTGACACACTATGTACCTGAATGTAGTTATACCTGCAGTCAGTTCTGGGGTCACAGTAGGTGTCACTAATAAGTAAGTGACACACTGCTTAATTCCAGGCTATTTTTCATTACTGAGTGGGGGACACACTATGTACCTGGATATAGTTATACCTGCAATAAGTAAGTGACACACTGATTAATTCCAGGCTATTTCTCATTACTGAGGAGGTGACACACTATGTACCTGTATGTAGTTATACCTGCAGTCAGTTTTGGGGTCACATGAGGTGTCACTAGTAAGTAAGTGACACACTGATTAATTCCAGGCTATTTCTCATTTCTGAGGAGGTGACACACTATGTACCTGTATGTAGTTATACCTGCAGTCAGTTATGGGGTCACAGGTACTGTCACTAATAGGTAAGTAATACACTGATTAATTCCAGGCTATTTCTCATTACTGAGGGGGTGACACACTATGTACCTGGATATAGTTATACCTGCAGTCAGTTCCTGGGTCACAGGAGGTGTCACTAGTAAGTAAGTGACACAGTGATTAATTTCAGGCTATTTCTCATTACTGAGGGGGTGACACACTATGTAGCTGGATATAGTTATACCTGCAGTCAGTTCTGAGGTCACAGGTACTGTCACTAATAGGTAAGTAATACACTGATTAATTCCAGGCTATTTCTCATTACTTAGGGGGTGACACACTATGTACCTGGATGTAGTTATACCTGTACTCAGTTGTGGGGTCACAGGTACTATCACTAATAGGTGACACACTGATTAATGCCAGGCTATTTCTCATTACTGAGACGGTGACACACTATATACCTGAATGTAGTTATACCTGCAGTCAGTTCTGGGGTCACAGTAGGTGTCACTAATAAGTAAGTGACACACTGCTTAATTCCAGGCTATTTTTCATTACTGAGTGGGGGACACACTATGTACCTGGATATAGTTATACCTGCAATAAGTAAGTGACACACTGATTAATTCCAGGCTATTTCTCATTACTGAGGAGGTGACACACTATGTACCTGTATGTAGTTATACCTGCAGTCAGTTATGGGGTCACAGGTACTGTCACTAATAGGTAAGTAATACACTGATTAATTCCAGGCAATTTCTCATTACTGAGGGGGTGACACACTATGTACCTGGATATAGTTATACCTGCAGTCAGTTCCTGGGTCACAGGAGGTGTCACTAGTAGGTGACACAGTGATTAATTCCAGGCTATTTCTCATTACTGAGGGGATGACACACTATGTACTTGGATATAGTTATACCTGCAGTCAGTTCTGAGGTCACAGGTACTGTCACTAATAGGTAAGTAATATACTGATTAATTCCAGGCTATTTCTCATTACTGAGGGGGTGACACACTATGTACCTGGATGTAGTTATACCTGTACTCAGTTCTGGGGTCACAGGTACTATCACTAATAGGTGACACACTGATTAATGCCAGGCTATTTCTCATTTCTGAGGAGGTGACACACTATGTACCTGGATATAGTTATACCTGCAGTCAGTTCTGGGGTCACATGAGGTGTCACTAGTAAGTAAGTGACACACTAATTAATTCCAGGCTATTTCTCATTTCTGAGGAGGTGACACACTATGTACCTGGATATAGTTATACCTGCAGTCTGTTATGGGGTCACAGGTACTGTCACTAATAGGTAAGTAATACACTGATTAATTCCAGGCTATTTCTCATTACTTAGGGGGTGACACACTATGTACCTGGATGTAGTTATACCTGTACTCAGTTCTGGGGTCACAGGTACTATCACTAATAGGTGACACACTGATTAATTCCAGGCTATTTCTCATTTCTGAGGAGGTGACACACTATGTACCTGGATATAGTTATACCTGCAGTCAGTTATGGGGTCACAGGTACTGTCACTAATAGGTAAGTAATACACTGATTAATTCCAGGCTATTTCTCATTACTGAGGGGGTGACACACTATGTACCTGGATATAGTTAAACCTGCAGTCAGTTCTGGGGTCACAGGAACTGTCACTAATACGTAAGTGACACACTGATTAATTCCAGGCTATTTCTCATTACTTAGGGGGTGACACACTATGTACCTGGATGTAGTTATACCTGTTCTCAGTTCTGGGGTCACAGGTACTATCACTAATAGGTGACACACTGATTAATTCCAGGCTATTTCTCATTACTGAGACGGTGACACACTATGTACCTGAATGTAGTTATACCTGCAGTCAGTTCTGGGGTCACAGTAGGTGTCACTAATAAGTAAGTGACACACTGATTAATTCCAGGCTACTTTTCATTACTGAGGGGGTGACACAATATGTACCTGGATATAGTTATTCCTGCAATAAGTAAGTGACACACTGATTAATTCCAGGCTATTTCTCATTACTGAGGAGGTGACACACTATGTACCTGTATGTAGTTATACCTGCAGTCAGTTTTGGGGTCACATGAGGTGTCACTAGTAAGTAAGTGACACACTGATTAATTCCAGGCTATTTCTCATTTCTGAGGAGGTGACACACTATGTACCTGGATATAGTTATACCTGCAGTCAGTTATGGGGTCACAGGTACTGTCACTAATAGGTAAGTAATACACTGATTAATTCCAGGCTATTTCTCATTACTGAGGGGCTGACACACTATGTACCTGGATATAGTTATACCTGCAGTCAGTTCCTGGGTCACAGGAGGTGTCACTAGGAAGTAAGTGACACAGTGATTAATTTCAGGCTATTTCTCATTACTGAGGGGTGACACACTAGGTACCTGGATATAGTTATACCGCAATAAGTAAGTGACACACTGATTAATTCCAGGCTATTTCTCATTACTGAGGGGGTGACACACTATGTAGCTGGATATAGTTATACCTGCAGTCAGTTCTGAGGTCACAGGTACTGTCACTAATAGGTAAGTAATACACTGATTAATTCCAGGCTATTTCTCATTACTTAGGGGGTGACACACTATGTACCTGGATGTAGTTATACCTGTACTCAGTTGTGGGGTCACAGGTACTATCACTAATAGGTGACACACTGATTAATGCCAGGCTATTTCTCATTACTGAGACGGTGACACACTATATACCTGAATGTAGTTATACCTGCAGTCAGTTCTGGGGTCACAGTAGGTGTCACTAATAAGTAAGTGACACACTGCTTAATTCCAGGCTATTTTTCATTACTGAGTGGGGGACACACTATGTACCTGGATATAGTTATACCTGAAATAAGTAAGTGACACACTGATTAATTCCAGGCTATTTCTCATTACTGAGGAGGTGACACACTATGTACCTGTATGTAGTTATACCTGCAGTCAGTTATGGGGTCACAGGTACTGTCACTAATAGGTAAGTAATACACTGATTAATTCCAGGCTATTTCTCATTACTGAGGGGGTGACACACTATGTACCTGGATATAGTTATACCTGCAGTCAGTTCTGGGGTCACATGAGGTGTCACTAGTAAGTAAGTGACACACTTATTAATTCCAGGCTATTTCTCATTTCTGAGGAGGTGACACACTATGTACCTGGATATAGTTATACCTGCAGTCAGTTATGGGGTCACAGGTACTGTCACGAATAGGTAAGTAATACACTGATTAATTCCAGGCTATTTCTCATTACTTAGGGGGTGAAACACTATGTATCTGGATGTAGTTATACCTGTACTCAGTTCTGGGGTCACAGGTACTGTCACTAATAAGTAAGTGACACACTGATTAATTCCAGGCTATTTCTCATTACTGAGGGGGTGACACACTATGTACCTGGATGTAGTTATACCTGTACTCAGTTCTGGGGTCACAGGTACTATCACTAATAGGTGACACACTGATTAATTCCAGGCTATTTCTCATTACTGAGACGGTGACAAACCATGTACCTGAATGTAGTTATACCTGCAGTCAGTTCTGGGGTCATAGTAGGTGTCCCTAATAAGTAAGTGACGCACTGCTTAATTCCAGGCTATTTTTCATTACTGAGTGGGGGACACACTATGTACCTGGATATAGTTATACCTGCAATAAGTAAGTGACACACTGATTAATTCCAGGCTATTTCTCATTTCTGAGGAGGTGACACACTATGTACCTGGATATAGTTATACCTGTACTCAGCTCTGGGGTCACAGGTACTATCACTAATAGGTGACACACTGATTAATTCCAGGCTATTTCTCATTACTGAGATGGTGACACACTATGTACCTGAATGTAGTTATACCTGCAGTCAGTTCTGGGGTCACAGTAGGTGTCACTAATAAGTAAGTGACACACTGATTAATTCCAGGCTAATTCTCATTACTGAGGGGGTGACACACTATGTACCTGGATGTAGTTATACCTGCAATAAGTAAGTGACACACTGATTAATTCCAGGCTATTTCTCATTACTGAGGAGGTGACACACTACCTGTATGTAGTTATACCTGCAGTCAGTTTTGGGGTCACATGAGGTGTCACTAGTAAGTAAGTGATACACTGATTAATTCCAGGCTATTTCTCATTACTGAGGGGGTGACACACTATGTACCTGGATGTAGTTATACCTGCAGTCAGTTATGGGGTCACAGGTACTGTCACTAATAAGTGACACACTGATTAATTCCAGGCTATTTCTCATTACTGAGGAGGTGCTACACTATGTACCTGTATGTAGTTATACCTGCAGTCAGTTTTGGGGTCACATGAGGTGTCACTAGTAAATAAGTGACACACTGATTAATTCCAGGCTATTTCTCATTTCTGAGGAGGTGACACACTATGTACCTGGATATAGTTATACCTGCAGTCAGTTCTGGGGTCACATGAGGTGTCACTAGTAAATAAGTGACACACTGATTAATTCCAGGCTATTTCTCATTTCTGAGGAGGTGACACACTATGTACCTGGATATAGTTATACCTGCAGTCAGTTCTGGGGTCACATGAGGTGTCACTAGTAAGTAAGTGACACACTAATTAATTCCAGGCTATTTCTCATTTCTGAGGAGGTGACACACTATGTACCTGGATATAGTTAAACCTGCAGTCAGTTATGGGGTCACAGGTACTGTCACGAATAGGTAAGTAATACACTGATTAATTCCAGGCTATTTCTCATTACTTAGTGGGTGAAACACTATGTATCTGGATGTAGTTATACCTGTACTCAGTTCTGGGGTCACAGGTACTGTCACTAATAAGTAAGTGACACACTGATTAATTCCAGGCTATTTCTCATTACTGAGGGGGTGACACACTATATACCTGGATGTAGTTATACCTGTACTCAGTTCTGGGGTCACAGGTACTATCACTAATAGGTGACACACTGATTAATTCCAGGCTATTTCTCATTACTGAGACGGTGACACACCATGTACCTGAATGTAGTTATACCTGCAGTCAGTTCTGGGGTCATAGTAGGTGTCCCTAATAAGTAAGTGACGCACGCCCTTAATTCCAGGCTATTTTTCATTACTGAGTGGGGGACACACTATGTACCTGGATATAGTTATACCTGCAATAAGTAAGTGACACACTGATTAATTCCAGGCTATTTCTCATTACTGAGGAGGTCACACACTGTGTACCTGTATGTAGTTATACCTGCAGTCAGTTATGGGGTCACAGGTACTGTCACTAATAGGTAAGTAATACACTGATTAATTCCAGGCTATTTCTCATTACTGAGGGGGTGACACACTATGTACCTGGATATAGTTATAGCTGCAGTCAGTTCCTGGGTCACAGGAGGTGTCACTAGTAAGTGACACAGTGATTAATTCCAGGCTATTTCTCATTACTGAGGGGGTGACACACTATGTACCTGGATATAGTTATACCTGCAGTCAGTTCTGAGGTCACAGGTACTGTCACTAATAGGTAAGTAATACACTGATTAATTCCAGGCTATTTCTCATTACTTAGGGGGTGACACACTATGTACCTGGATGTAGTTATAGCTGTACTCAGTTCTGGGGTCACAGGTACTATCACTAGTAGGTGACACACTGATTAATGCCAGGCTATTTCTCATTATTGAGACGGTGACACACTATGTACCTGAATGTAGTTATACCTGCAGTCAGTTCTGGGGTCACAGTAGGTGTCACTAATAAGTAAGTGACACACTGCTTAATTCCAGGCTATTTTTCATTACTGAGTGGGGGACACACTATGTACCTGGATATAGTTATACCTGCAATAAGTAAGTGACACACTGATTAATTCCAGGCTATTTCTCATTACTGAGGAGGTGACACACTATGTACCTGTATGTAGTTATACCTGCAGTCAGTTTTGGGGTCACATGAGGTGTCACTAGTAAGTAAGTGACACACTGATTAATTCCAGGCTATTTCTCATTTCTGAGGAGGTGACACACTATGTACCTGTATGTAGTTATACCTGCAGTCAGTTATGGGGTCACAGGTACTGTCACTAATAGGTAAGTAATACACTGATTAATTCCAGGCTATTTCTCATTACTGAGGGGGTGACACACTATGTACCTGGATATAGTTATACCTGCAGTCAGTTCCTGGGTCACAGGAGGTGTCACTAGTAAGTAAGTGACACAGTGATTAATTTCAGGCTATTTCTCATTACTGAGGGGGTGACACACTATGTAGCTGGATATAGTTATACCTGCAGTCAGTTCTGAGGTCACAGGTACTGTCACTAATAGGTAAGTAATACACTGATTAATTCCAGGCTATTTCTCATTACTTAGGGGGTGACACACTATGTACCTGGATGTAGTTATACCTGTACTCAGTTGTGGGGTCACAGGTACTATCACTAATAGGTGACACACTGATTAATGCCAGGCTATTTCTCATTACTGAGACGGTGACACACTATATACCTGAATGTAGTTATACCTGCAGTCAGTTCTGGGGTCACAGTAGGTGTCACTAATAAGTAAGTGACACACTGCTTAATTCCAGGCTATTTTTCATTACTGAGTGGGGGACACACTATGTACCTGGATATAGTTATACCTGCAATAAGTAAGTGACACACTGATTAATTCCAGGCTATTTCTCATTACTGAGGAGGTGACACACTATGTACCTGTATGTAGTTATACCTGCAGTCAGTTATGGGGTCACAGGTACTGTCACTAATAGGTAAGTAATACACTGATTAATTCCAGGCAATTTCTCATTACTGAGGGGGTGACACACTATGTACCTGGATATAGTTATACCTGCAGTCAGTTCCTGGGTCACAGGAGGTGTCACTAGTAGGTGACACAGTGATTAATTCCAGGCTATTTCTCATTACTGAGGGGATGACACACTATGTACTTGGATATAGTTATACCTGCAGTCAGTTCTGAGGTCACAGGTACTGTCACTAATAGGTAAGTAATATACTGATTAATTCCAGGCTATTTCTCATTACTGAGGGGGTGACACACTATGTACCTGGATGTAGTTATACCTGTACTCAGTTCTGGGGTCACAGGTACTATCACTAATAGGTGACACACTGATTAATGCCAGGCTATTTCTCATTTCTGAGGAGGTGACACACTATGTACCTGTATATAGTTATACCTGCAGTCAGTTCTGGGGTCACATGAGGTGTCACTAGTAAGTAAGTGACACACTAATTAATTCCAGGCTATTTCTCATTTCTGAGGAGGTGACACACTATGTACCTGGATATAGTTATACCTGCAGTCTGTTATGGGGTCACAGGTACTGTCACTAATAGGTAAGTAATACACTGATTAATTCCAGGCTATTTCTCATTACTTAGGGGGTGACACACTATGTACCTGGATGTAGTTATACCTGTACTCAGTTCTGGGGTCACAGGTACTATCACTAATAGGTGACACACTGATTAATTCCAGGCTATTTCTCATTTCTGAGGAGGTGACACACTATGTACCTGGATATAGTTATACCTGCAGTCAGTTATGGGGTCACAGGTACTGTCACTAATAGGTAAGTAATACACTGATTAATTCCAGGCTATTTCTCATTACTGAGGGGGGTGACACACTATGTACCTGGATATAGTTAAACCTGCAGTCAGTTCTGGGGTCACAGGAACTGTCACTAATACGTAAGTGACACACTGATTAATTCCAGGCTATTTCTCATTACTTAGGGGGTGACACACTATGTACCTGGATGTAGTTATACCTGTTCTCAGTTCTGGGGTCACAGGTACTATCACTAATAGGTGACACACTGATTAATTCCAGGCTATTTCTCATTACTGAGACGGTGACACACTATGTACCTGAATGTAGTTATACCTGCAGTCAGTTCTGGGGTCACAGTAGGTGTCACTAATAAGTAAGTGACACACTGATTAATTCCAGGCTACTTTTCATTACTGAGGGGGTGACACAATATGTACCTGGATATAGTTATTCCTGCAATAAGTAAGTGACACACTGATTAATTCCAGGCTATTTCTCATTACTGAGGAGGTGACACACTATGTACCTGTATGTAGTTATACCTGCAGTCAGTTTTGGGGTCACATGAGGTGTCACTAGTAAGTAAGTGACACACTGATTAATTCCAGGCTATTTCTCATTTCTGAGGAGGTGACACACTATGTACCTGGATATAGTTATACCTGCAGTCAGTTATGGGGTCACAGGTACTGTCACTAATAGGTAAGTAATACACTGATTAATTCCAGGCTATTTCTCATTACTGAGGGGGTGACACACTATGTACCTGGATATAGTTATACCTGCAGTCAGTTCCTGGGTCACAGGAGGTGTCACTAGGAAGTAAGTGACACAGTGATTAATTTCAGGCTATTTCTCATTACTGAGGGGTGACACACTAGGTACCTGGATATAGTTATACCTGCAGTCAGTTCTGAGGTCACAGGTACTGTCACTAATAGGTAAGTAATACACTGATTAATTCCAGGCTATTTCTCATTACTTAGGGGGTGACACACTATGTTCCTGGATGTAGTTATACCTGTACTCAGTTCTGGGGTCACAGGTACTATCACTAATAGGTGACACACTGATTAATGCCAGGCTATTTCTCATTACTGAGACGGTGACACACTATGTACCTGAATGTAGTTATACCTGCAGTCAGTTCTGGGGTCACAGTAGGTGTCACTAATAAGTAAGTGACACACTGCTTAATTCCAGGCTATTTTTCATTACTGAGTGGGGGACACACTATGTACCTGGATATAGTTATACCTGCAATAAGTAAGTGACACACTGATTAATTCCAGGCTATTTCTCATTACTGAGGAGGTGACACACTATGTACCTGTATGTAGTTATACCTGCAGTCAGTTATGGGGTCACAGGTACTGTCACTAATAGGTAAGTAATACACTGATTAATTCCAGGCTATTTCTCATTACTGAGGGGGTGACACACTATGTACCTGGATATAGTTATACCTGCAGTCAGTTCTGAGGTCACAGGTACTGTCACTAATAGGTAAGTAATACACTGATTAATTCCAGGCTATTTCTCATTACTTAGGGGGTGACACACTATGTACCTGGATGTAGTTATACCTGTACTCAGTTCTGGGGTCACAGGTACTATCACTAATAGGTGACACACTGATTAATGCCAGGCTATTTCTCATTTCTGAGGAGGTGACACACTATGTACCTGGATATAGTTATACCTGCAGTCAATTCTGGGGTCACATGAGGTGTCACTAGTAAGTAAGTGACACACTAATTAATTCCAGGCTATTTCTCATTTCTGAGGAGGTGACACACTATGTACCCGGATATAGTTATACCTGCAGTCAGTTATGGGGTCACAGGTACTGTCACTAATAGGTAAGTAATACACTGATTAATTCCAGGCTATTTCTCATTACTTAGGGGGTGACACACTATGTACCTGGATGTAGTTATACCTGTACTCAGTTCTGGGGTCACAGGTACTATCACTAATAGGTGACACACTGATTAATTCCAGGCTATTTCTCATTTCTGAGGAGGTGACACACTATGTACCTGGATATAGTTAAACCTGCAGTCAGTTATGGGGTCACAGGTACTGCCACTAATAGGTAAGTAATACACTGATTAATTCCAGGCTATTTCTCATTACTGAGGGGGTGACACACTATGTACCTGGATATAGTTAAACCTGCAGTCAGTTCTGGGGTCACAGGAACTGTCACTAATACGTAAGTGACACACTGATTAATTCCAGGCTATTTCTCATTACTTAGGGGGTGACACACTATGTACCTAGATGTAGTTATACCTGTTCTCAGTTCTGGGGTCACAGGTACTATCACTAATAGGTGACACACTGATTAATTCCAGGCTATTTCTCATTACTGAGACGGTGACACACTATGTACCTGAATGTAGTTATACCTGCAGTCAGTTCTGGGGACACAGTAGGTGTCACTAATAAGTAAGTGACACACTGATTAATTCCTGGCTATTTTTCATTACTGAGGGGTGACACACTATGTACCTGTATATAGTTATACCTGCAATAAGTAAGTGACACACTGATTAATTCCAGGCTATTTCTCATTACTGAGGAGGTGACACACTATGTACCTGTGTGTAGTTATACCTGCAGTCAGTTTTGTGGTCACATGAGGTGTCACTAGTAAGTAAGTGACACACTGATTAATTCCAGGCTATTTCTCATTTCTGAGGAGGTGACACACTATGTACCTGGATATAGTTATACCTGCAGTCAGTTATGGGGTCACAGGTACTGTCACTAATAGGTAAGTAATACACTGATTAATTTCCAGGCTATTTCTCATTACTGAGGGGGTGACACACTATGTACCTGGATATAGTTATACCTGCAGTCAGTTCCTGGGTCACAGGAGGTGTCACTAGTAAGTAAGTGACACAGTGATTAATTTCAGGCTATTTCTCATTACTGAGGGGGTGACACACTATGTACCTGGATATAGTTATACCTGCAGTCAGTTCTGGGGTCACAGGTACTGTCACTAATAAGTGACACACTGATTAATTCCAGGCTACTTCTCATTACTGAGGGGGTGACACACTATGTACCTGGATATAGTTATACCTGCAGTCAGTTCTGGGGTCACAGGTACTGTCACTAATAAGTGACACACTGATTAATTCCAGGCTACTTCTCATTACTGAGGGGGTGACACACTATGTACCTGGATATAGTTATACCTGCAGTCAGTTCTTGGGTCACAGGAGGTGTCACTAATAAGTAAATGACACAGTGATTAATTCCAGGCTATTTCTCATTACTGAGGGGTGACACACTATGTACCTGGATGTAGTTATACCTGCAGTCAGTTCTGGAGTCACAGGAGGTGTCACTAATAAGTAAGTGACACAGTGATTAATTCCAGGCTATTTCTCATTACTGAGGGGTTGACACACTATGTACCTGGATCAGAGGCGTAGCTAGCAGGGGGGCAGAGGGGGGCGGCTGCCCTGGGCCCACTGAATTTTTGGGGGCTGTGATGAACCGACCCTCAGTTTTATATCTTTCTTGGAAGTGTGTTTTACTTGCTTAGGTCAGTCCTTCCCCCACTTGGAATGCGGTGCTTTAGTTGAGTTCACATTGCTGGACGATAGGCTTCACTGGTTTTATGTGTGTTCATTGGAGATGGCTTGCTATAGCCAGGCACTTTTATTATCCCTGGCCAGATGGGATGGGGGATAGCAAGCCTTAACTTCACCCTTCTCTCCGAGGTTTCTGCAAAGGTGGGAGAAGGGGGGCTGCCTGGGTGCAACGGGTGGGTGGAGCACTAGCCATATGCTGTGGGCAGACCTGGATTCTAGGGTCATTCAGCAAAGAGGCAGTAAGGAGCTCTGATCTGGGAGAAGATGAGAGGGCCTGCCCTACTGAGGAATGCTTTGAGGGCCTAGCAGTGAGGCCTGAAGCCTTTCACTAGTTCTGGACAGCATGTAGAAGGATTGTTTTATGCAACTTGCTTAAGCTTGCGCCCTAGGCCCAAAACTCTGCTGTGGCCTAGAGAAACGGACTACGAGCCTATGCCGGTATTTTCTCTATCTTTTAATTCCCTTGTTTATTTTTGTGTATTGTATCATCGCTCCTTTGCTTGTATGTTTATGCTTGATCATATTAATATTGTATATTTCTGTATATGCTATTAATTCATACCGACCCACTTGGGTTATTAAACATATAAAATTTATATCGCTCATTTCGTTTTATCCTATGACCCGGTCTACTCACGGTGTGTGAGTGGGAGGTTAAGAAAGAAGTTTGATCGCAGGCGTGCCAGGCGGCTGGGCGAGGCGATATTCTTCACAGGGGCCCACCCCAGGGCTGCCATTAATACATCCTTTATTTCTAACTAGATCAGTGTCTGCAGGACACATAGACGTGTATAGGACAAGGCTGTAGTTACATTACACGGCTGCTATGAAAAGAATGACACTATGTAAACAGAGAAGGGGTCACGGCTCTTACACAGGTACCATGGTTCATTCAGATAGCTGATCCTGGGGTCCGGGGTATTGGAACCCCAATAATTTTTTTCCCCTTTTTTTTCCCTTTTTAATTAGGAAACATCTGGGGCATTATTAATAAGGGGCACTATTTAAAGGGGTGCACAGGGAAGTTATTAACTTAAATATACACTTGGGGGTATGATTTATTATAGAGGGTTATATTATATATTTTATAATTGGGGTAGCAGCAGGATGAGTGTGCAGGTGAGGACAATGTGGGTCAGGTGCCTGGAAAAGTGAGGAGCCAAAGATGTCTGTGTTGCAAACTTTACAGAGACTGGAAGAAGTGGTCATGGCCGTCCAGATGAAAGAGATGGGAAATGTGAAGGATTAGTCAGAGACGTCACCGGTAAGTCACTAAATGCTACTGCCCTGTATTCACCTAAATCGTCTGCAGAGCCCTGTGTAGAGCTGCTATATACCACTATACGCTCACCGTATACTGATAGTATCGGTATACGAACAAGTCCAAGTTGGGGGCCCACTTGGACATGTTCGCCCCCCCTGTGCTGAACCCCTAGCTATGCCTCTGACCTGGATGTAGTTATACCTGCAGTCAGTTCTGGGGTCACAGGAGGTGTCACTAGTAAGTAAGTGACACACTGATTAATTCCAGGCTATTTTCCTTAAAGCACAAAGACAGGTTCTTGATCTTGGACTTATTCATTTTGGCTACAGGACATTCAATTTAAAATGTTGAAATACATGAATGCACAGTAGAGAGATCTGTAGTGAGCTGTTTACATCTAGGCCCGTAACCATGACAACAGGGCACCCTCTACATCTTTACTTTAGATCAGTGAGACTATGGAACTCACTTCCACAAGAGTTTGTGATAGTTGATATATTGTATAAGTTCGAGAGCTTAGTTATAGGAACTAGATATTTGGGTTCTGATGTTGATCCAGGGATTTATTTTGATGTATTGATTTTTTTTTTTTTTAACCTTTCACTTGATCAACATGTTAGCAATCGTTGATTGTAATGTCAATCTGTATTCCCTTAGTCCAGACAGCAGCACAATATGGGGTATCTCTGCCCCTGTGTGTTGTTTAGGACAGTGGAACCTTTAATTAGCACCAAATTTAAGGTGCCTCCTACTAGCCCTATAAGAGGGCACCTGAGACCTCCCTCCACTGTGTAAATTATCAAGTAAAAGGAAACAAGCTTCTAGGGAGGGAAGCCTTGTACTGCTGTCTGGATTAAGGGAATACAGATTGACATTACAATCAACTATTCCCCTTACGTCCGACAGCAGCACAATATGGGGAGATAGCAAGTAATTCCCCTAGGGAGGGTTTCCTCGCCTTACAACGTCAAGGACTGTCTGACCAAAGGCAGTTGTCTGGGAACTGCGGACGTCTAAACGATAATGTTTGACAAAGGTCAACTGGGATGACCATGATGCAGCCGCACAAATCTGGTCCAAAGGTAAGGACCGGTACTCAGCCCAAGAAGTCGACACAGCCCTGGTCGAGTGGGCCGTAGAAAAAACTGGAGGGAGTAACTCCTGAATAAGGAAGGAAGACCTAATTGTCTCCTTGATCCATGTGGATAGAGTAGGCTTGGAAGCCTTGAGGCCTTTGTTTTTACCCTGCATATTAATTAGTAGGTTTTCGGCCTTCCTAAACGGTTGAGTGCGGGATAGGTAAATCCACAGACACCTTACCACATCTAAGGTGTGGAGCTTTTCTTCCTCCTCAGAGGTTGGAGTGGGGAAAAACACTGGTAGCGAAATTAGCTGATTGCTATTATAGCATGAGGGGACCTTAGGGTTAAACCCAGGCAAAAATCTAAGGTGCACCCTATCTGCAAAAAACACAATGTACGGTTCTCTAGAAGAGAGAGCCTGGAGTTCCCCTACTCTTTTGGCAGATGTAATAGCCAACAAAAAAACGGTTTTGTATGCCAAATATTTTAGCTCCGTAGTCTCCAAGGGTTCAAATGGAGGACCGCACAGGCCTGTAAGGACTACCGCAAGGTCCCACTGGGGAACTGGAGATGATACTGAGGGCTTTAGCCTCATTGCCCCTTTAAGGAACCTTGCAACCAGAGGATCCTGAGACAGACATCTGTTCAAATGAGTGGAGAGGGCCGCAATCTGCACTTTCAAAGTGGCAGGGGCAAGGCCCTTATCCAAACCGTCCTGAAGAAAATTGAAAATATCAGCCATTGAAGGTTGTAGATTATTAATATCCTTCTTGGAGCACCACTCCATGAAAATCTTGGCTGTCCTCTGGTAGTTCTTATTGGTAGAGTCTGCTCTTGCAGAAGAAAGGGTCTTCAGGACGGCCTCTGACAGTCCTCTATCCTGCTGTAGGGACTGCTCAACCTCCAGGCTGTCAGGTTGAATCTCCAGAGATCCTGGCACTTCAGAGATCCTTGGGAAACCAGGTTCTGGATGGGGGGAAGCCTCCAATATATCCCTCGACTAATCTCCATGAGTTGGGAAAACCAAGCTCTTTTTGGCCAGAATGGAATGATGGCTATCACAGAGACTTGGTCCTGTCTGATTTTCATCAATACCTTCGGTATTATTGGAATTGGAGGGAAGATGTATGCCAGCCTGGACCTCCAAGGCATGGACAGGGCATCCACTGCCAAGGGATTGTCCTCCTGGTATAGGGAACAGAACGTCTCCACCTTGGCGTTGAGTCGGGTTGCCATGAGGTCTATTTCTGGAAGACCCCACTTCAGGGTAATCTGATGAAAGACTTCTGGATTGAGTGAACATTCTCCTGATACGGCATGACCCCGACTCAACCGATCCGCTACTATGTTCAGGGAGCCCTTGATGTGAACTGCGGATAAATGGGTTAGATTTTTCTCTGCCCATGTAAATATCAGATCTGCCTCCCTGAGGAGGGCTGGTGATCTGGTGCCTCCCTGTCTGTTCACGTACAGCACTGTGGTCATGTTGTCTGACCGGATTTTGACTGCTCCTCCCTTGAGAAGAGGCGAGAAATGGAGTAAGGCACGATATACAGCTCTGAGCTCCTTCCAGTTGGACGAGGTCCTTCTTTCTGGAGCGCTCCAGACTCCCTTTATGGAGTTTTCGTCCAAATGGGCTCCCCATCCCAAGAGGGATGCATCTGTAGTCAACAGGGTCCAAGAAGGTTGGACCGTGGACCTTCCGTCTTTCAGGTGCAACCACCACTTGAGGGAAAGACGGGTCCTGGGGGAGAGTCGAATCTTCTTGCTGAGTGTAAGAAGGGAGCGATCCCAAGCCTCTAGTAACTCCTTCTGGAGGGGACGTAAGTGCCACAAAGCCCATGGGACTGCCTCCACTGAGGAAGACATCAAGCCCAGGATCTTCATCAATGTTCTGATGGAGGCTATCGGCTTTTTGAAGAGGTGCCGGACTGCACCGACCAGTTTCTCCTTCCTTGCTGGCTTTTTTTTTTTTTTTTTTTTGTCAAGGAGACCTGCAGGTGGACTGAATCCAGGAAGTAGCCGAGGAACTTCCTTCGGGTTGAAGGGATCATTACCGACTTCTCCCAGTTTATAAGCCATCCCAGACTCTGAAACAGGGACACGGCTGTCTGTAGATGCTGGAGCAAAACAGACTCTGACTGGGCTTTTATCAACCAGTCGTCTAGATAAGGCACCACAAATATCCCCTGAAGTCTGAGGGCGGCCGCTATAGGAGCCACTACCTTTGTAAAGGTGTGGGGAGCAGAGGAGATCCTGAAGGGTAGTGCTGTGAACTGAAAATGCTTCGTGTGGCCGGAAACTACTACGGCAATCCTTAGAAACCTTCTGTGTGGAGGATAAATAGGAATATGCAAATAGGCGTCTTTTAGATCCAAAGTCACGAAAACATCGCCTTGGAGGAGAAAAGTGGTGACAGACTTTATGGTTTCCATACGGAAGTGCTTCTTTTTGATGAAGCGGTTGAGGTACCTTAAGTCTATGACCATTCTCCATTTGTCTGCCAGTTTTGGTACCAGGAAGACGGGAGAATAGACACCTGATCCTTCTTCTAGACAAGGGACTTCCTCCAGGGCTCCCTTGTGAATGTATTCTCGGATGGAGCATTCCAATGTAGTCTGCTGCATTATAGGCAGGCTGCGAGTTAACACAAACCGATCCTGAGGAGGATGGAGGAACTCGATTGCATATCCTTTTTGGATTACCTGCAGGACCCATGGGTCTTGAATTTTTTCCTGCCAGCAGTTGAAAAATGGGGGAGACGACCCCCGACAGGAATCTCGGCCACAGGAAGACTGCTCCTGATGTCAAAAGCTAGGCTTCTCCTTTTTATCATCAGACTTCGGGAATCTCCGGACGGCGCCTCTAGAGAAATATCTAGAGCCTCTTTGGGACTGCCGTCCACGACGAGGCGGATAGCCTCTACCACGGCCAGAATTAGATCTACCTCTAAAGGCCTGGGGTAAAGTTTTACCCTTCCTATCAGCCAAGCCCTCCAGGATCTCGTCTAGGGCACTGCCAAAGACTCTACCTGGCTCAAAGGGTAATGCGCACAAATTATATTTTGAGGGGAAATCAGCTCTCCAGGGTTTTAACCATAGAGGTCTTCTTGCTGCAGTGGTAAGTGCCAGAGATTTGGCCGCCAGCCTTAATTGATGGTGGGAGGCCTCCGCTAAATATTCAGCTGCCAGGGAAACCGAGCCTAGAAACCCTAGCAGCTCATCTCTGGAGACTCCAGAATCGATGTCCCTCTCGAGATGAACCAGGTCAGTGCGTAATTTGGCTGACACTTCACAAGACGCAACCGCCACAGCGGTCTGGGCCGAGGCAGCTGAATACGCCTTCTTGAGGGTATTGTCGATGCGCCTGTCCATGGCGTCGTGCAAATTTGATCCATCATCTGATGGTACCATAGTGCGGCGTGACAGTTTGGCCACCGCCATATCCACCTTGGGAGGAGGACCCCATTGATCCCATTGAGCAACTGGGAATAAAGCCTTGAACCTCCTAGAAACCACAAGAGGTTTTTCAGGACATTTCCACTCTGAAGACATTAATCTTTGTAATGTCTCGTCCACTTGGAAGACCCTAGGCCCTCTATAGGTGGACGTGGAGGCTTCCCCGTCAACATCACGATCCTTAGACCGGATGGACTTCAGCAGCTGGCTTAATTTTTCGAGTGGGAAGCACGGCCTGCTGGAATCTTCAGTGGAATCGTCAGATGTGAGTGTCTCGTCCACTATCTGATAATCTTCGTCAGCGATGCGTAGGGAGGACTGTGTCTCAACCCGCGGTTTCTTGGCAATCTGGGCGATGGAAGAATGGATCTCCTTAAGAGACTCCTCCATATAGTCCTTTACCCAGGTGACAACCTCTCTTATAGAAGGTTCTTCTGACGGAGGTCCGCGGCATTGGCGACAGCGGGTAAAATCATAGCCGTCAGGTAAAGGAGTATTGCAATCCAAACACTTTAGGTGTTTACGTTTAGAGGACTTTTTCCTCCTAAGCCCATCGCCATTACCTGATGCAGAAGATGACATCTGAAACATCAAAAGCCACATGACAATGTAGAATAGAAGATTGCCAAGCATCGCTTACAAGAAGAAAAAAACCAAGGGGTACCTTACTTTTTTAAATCGGTCACTTGAGAAAAAGATCCCATCAGGAAAAACCCAGACACCGCAAACCGCAGCAGAGGAGCTAGTAACCACGAGCTCACCCAGTAAAGGACTGAAGCCCTTTTAAATGTAATACAGCAGCGAGGGGAGGAGCCAAACAAAGAAGATATTCATACAGCGCCAAACAAGGTCAAATTCCATAATGGAACATAGAGGAGCATAAGCCTAAGAAAGAGGCTCCACATACAAGCAGCAAAAAACAAATCTATATTTTGCCATTAAAATTCCAATTTTCAAACTTACCGCACTTTTCCGAGAAAACCGGAAGTAGGCCGCGGTGGTGCGCAAAGGCTTCCTTCCCCGGGGAACACGGGACCGAAAAAAGGTTCCGGCCGAAGAGGTTCCCCGCTTACTTCCGGGATCGCGCTGCCTGCAGAGCGATGAGCCGGGTAACGCTGCGCTGCGGGGCGGAAAAAGGCCCGAAGGACCGGAGGATCTTAGGAACGTAGGAAAGGACCGAGGTACCCCCAAAAGGTAAGCCAGTAGCTTTTTTAGGAAAAAAAAACCCTAGCAACGGGAGGTCACCAGAGACCTCCGTCCACCTGTCCCACACAGGACAGAAAAAAACACAGTGGAGGGAGGTCTCAGGTGCCCTCTTATAGGGCTAGTAGGAGGCACCTTAAATTTGGTGCTAATTAAAGGTTCCACTGTCCTAAACAACACACAGGGGCAGAGATACCCCATATTGTGCTGCTGTCGGACGTAAGGGGAATATAAGTTTGAGTTAATGGACTTGTGTCATTATCCAATCATATCTACTACAGACAGTATGTTACTATATATGAAGGGCCGTAAAGTAAAATCATTTTTCAGTACTGTATATAGTAATACTTAATTGGACTTGCTATTAAAAGAGCATATTATAGCCACTCGTAGGTTATACACATACAGTCCATTCTTACAGATGTATTCAGTTTAGAAGACAAATACATGATCAAGTATAAATGTTTCCTCATTGTATCAAAGTAAAATGACAAACATTTCTGCTGTGCACTTTAAAGATGAGACTTTATTTAGCCACGAATCCATACTGAAAGCCTAACACTCATGTCTGAAGCAAACATTCACTGACTCGCATCTGAGGCTTATTGGGATCAGCATGATCGGGACACATCTCAGCCAGATCACTTTCATGTGACAGCAGTTCAGAAATCAGTAACATTGCTCATACCTTGCCAGTCCCTTTGTATTACTGTATGACTTTGTTGTAAATGAAAAACATTGAAACCCATTTACCTGCTAAACAATTGCCCACTTTTTTTCCAAATAATAACCTGAATATATAAATCCCTTTACAATTTACATGTTCTGAACGAGAAGGGTCATGTTGTAAAGTGAACCAAATAGTGTAAAAAGGAATAGGATATGTGGAACTAATTTTAACAAACCATAATATTATAATTTCAGATCAATATATTATTTTTATAGATTTATTATTTCTAGAGATGGGTGAACCAATTTGTCATAAGCCAGTTTGAATCTTAGGAGTAGGAGAGTTTAGTCAGATTGAATCAATTACAGGCAGATTACAGTCTTCTTCCACTTTTTGATGAGCTGGATGAGACCAGTCAGCATTGTTTGCAAGTAAAGGAGGAATATATGACTGTTGGTGGTGGAGATAGTAGTGGCAGGGAGCGTAGGACTACTACTGGTAGTTGTTCTAGTAGGGGAACTAGGGAGAAATTATGAGGGTGAGGGATCATTTTTGGTGGCTTTGGTGTTTGAAAAGCCAATTCTGCTTTTCAAATGGCTCACAGCCACAAAATTGTCTCCCAAATAACAACAAGCCTGTAGTACTTACAAGTCATCAAAATGGACTTTTTCTACAAAACAATTGCTTTTTGCAATTTAAATGGTCGAACATTTTTGTAATATACTTTATTAATCTATCAAACTTCCTTTTATTAGAAAATAGGCAGTAAAGTTCCTATAAGCAATGATCTAACTAAGCAATGCCAGAAGATTGTCCCTACACATGTACTCAATGTAGTACATAGAGCTGAAGCATTTACCAAAGTAGAATGGTCACTTCAAATGACTGTATCTTCAGTTTTATACCACCTAGAAAAATTATTCTGGTATCATAAGAAAGCTGAGATTCTGAGATATTATTAGTTAAAAAGACAGTCAGGAATGTTTAATAATAAAAAGAAATTTAGATAGGGTAATAAATTATATTACAAAAATGCAGTCAGTTCTGGGAGTCACAGGAGGTGTCACTAATAAGTAAGTGACACAGTGATTAATTCCAGGCTATTTCTCATTACTGAAGAGGTGACACACTATGTACCTGGATGTAGTTATACCTGCAGTCAGTTCTGGGGTCACAGGCACCAACACTAATAAATGACACACTGATTAATTCCAGACTATTTCTCATTACTGAGGAGGTGACACGCTATATACCTGTATGTAGTTATACCTGCATTCAGTTCTGGGGTCACATGAGGTGTCACTAGTAAGTAAGTGACACACTGATTAATTCCAGGCTATTTCTCATTTCTGAGGAGGTGACACATTATGTACCTGGATATAGTTATACCTGCAGTCAGTTATGGGGTCACAGGTACTGTCACTAATAAGTAAGTGACACACTGATTAATTCCAGGCTATTTCTCATTACTGAGGAGGTGACACACTATGTACCTGGATGTAGTTATACCTGCAGTCAGTTCTGGGGTCACAGGTACTGTCACTAATAAGTAAGTGACACACTGATTAATTCCAGGCTATTTCTCATCATTTAGGGGGTGACACACTATGTACCTGGATATATTTATACCTGTACTCAGTTCTGGGGTCACAGGTACTATCACTAATAGGTGACACACTGATTAATTCCAGGCTATTTCTCATTACTGAGACGGTGACACACTATGTACCTGAATGTAGTTATACCTGTAGTCAGTTCTGGGGACACAGTAGGTGTCACTAATAAGTAAGTGACACACTGATTAATTCCAGGCTAATTCTCATTACTGAGGGGGTGACACACTATGTACCTGGATATAGTTATACCTGCAATAAGTAAGTGACACACTGATTAATTCCAGGCTATTTCTCATTACTGAGGAGGTGACACACTATGTACCTGTATGTAGTTATACCTGCAGTCAGTTTTGGGGTCACAGGTACTGTCACTAATAAGTAAGTGACACACTGATTAATTCCAGGCTATTTCTCATTACTGAGACGGTGACACACTATGTACCTGAATGTAGTTATACCTGTAGTCAGTTCTGGGGACACAGTAGGTGTCACTAATAAGTAAGTGACACACTGATTAATTCCAGGCTATTTCTCATTACTGAGGAGGTGACACACTATGTACCTGTATGTAGTTATACCTGCAGTCAGTTTTGGGGTCACATGAGGTGTCACTAGTAAGTAAGTGACACACTGATTAATTCCAGGCTATTTCTCATTTCTGAGGAGGTGACACGCTATGTACCTGGATGTTGTCATACCTGCAGTCAGTTCTGGGGTCACATGATGTGTCACTAGTAAGTATGTGACACACTGATTAATTCCAGGCTATTTCTCATTTCTGAGGAGGTGACACACTATGTCCCTGGATATAGTTATACCTGCAGTCAGTTCTGGGGTCACAGGTACTGTCACTAATAAGTAAGTGACACACTAATTAATTCCAGGCTATTTCTCATTACTTAGGGGGTGACACACTATGTACCTGGATATAGTTATACCTATACTCAGATCTGGGGTCACAGGTACTATCACTAATAGGTGACACACTGATTAATTCCAGGCTATTTCTCATTACTGAGACGGTGACACACTATGTACCTGAATGTAGTTATACCTGCAGTCAGTTCTGGGGTCACAGTAGGTCTCACTAATAAGTAAGTGACACACTGATTAATTCCAGGCTATTTCTCATTACTGAGGGGGTGAAACACTATGTACCTGTATGTAGTTATACCTGCAGACAGTTCTGGGAGTCACAGGAGGTGTCACTAATAAGTAAGTGACACAGTGATTAATTCCAGGCTATTTCTCATTACTGAGGGGGTGACACACTATGTACCTGGATGTAGTTATACCTGCAGTCAGATCTGAGGTCACAGGTACTGTCACTAATAAGTAAACACACAATTCCGCTTCTCCTTACTTGGGGCACCCCCGTCCCCCCCCCCCCCCCCCCCCCCCCCCCCCTCTCCCCCCCCCCCCCGACACACTGATTAATTCCAGGCTATTTCTCATTTCTGAGGAGGTGACACACTATGTACCTGAATATAGTTATACCTGCAGTCAGTTATGGGGTCACAGGTACTGTCACTAATAAGTAAGTGACACACTGATTAATTCCAGGCTATTTCTCATTATTTAGGGGGTGACACACTATGTACCTGGATATAGTTATACCTGTACTCAGTTCTGGGGTCACAGGTACTATCACTAATAGGTGACACACTGATTAATTACAGGCTATTTCTCATTACTGAGACGGTGACACACTATGTATCTGAATGTAGTTATACCTGCAGTCAGTTCTGGGGTCACAGCAGGTGTCACTAAAAAGTAAGTGACACACTGATTAATTCCAGGCTAATTCTCATTACTGAGGGGGTGACACACTATGTACCTGGTTGTAGTTATACCTGCAGTCAGTTCTGGGAGTCACAGGAGGTGTCACTAATAAGTAAGTGACACAGTGATTAATTCCAGGCTATTTCTCATTACTGAGGGGGTGACACACTATGTACCTGGATGTAGTTATACCTGCAGTCAGATCTTGGGTCACAGGTACTGTCACTAATAAGTAAGACACACTGATTAATTCCAGGCTATTTCTCATTACTTAGGGGGTGACACACTATGTACCTGCATGTAACTATACCTGTACTCAGTTCTGGTGTCACAGGTACTATCACTAATAGGTGACACACTGATTAATTCCAGGCTATTTCTCATTACTGAGACGGTGACACACTATGTACCTGGATATAGTTATACCTGCAATAAGAAGTGAACACAGTGATTAATTCCAGTCTATTTCTCATTACTGAGGGGGTGACACACTATGTACCTGAATGTAGTTATACCTGCAGTCAGTTCTGGGGTCACATGAGGTGTCACTAATAAGTAAGTGACACACTGATTAATTCCAGGCTATTTCTTATTTCTGAGGAGGTGACACACTATGTACCCTGATATAGCTATACCTGCAGTCAGTTCTGGGGTCACAGGTACTGTCACTAATAAGTAAGTGACACACTGATTAATTCCAGGCTATTTCTCATTACTTAGGGGGTGACACACTATGTACCTGGATATAGTTATACCTGTACTCAGTTCTGGGGTCACAGGTACTATCACTAATAGGTGACACACTGATTAATTCCAGGCTATTTCTCATTACTGAGACGGTGACACACTATGTACCTGAATGTAGTTATACCTGCAGTCAGTTCTGGGGTCACAGTAGGTGTCACTAATAAGTAAGTGACACACTGATTAATTCCAGGCTATTTCTCATTACTGAGGAGGCGACACATTATGTACCTGTATGTAGTTATACATGCAGTCAGTTTTGGGGTCACATGAGGTGTCACTAGTAAGTAAGTGACACACTGATTAATTCCAGGCTATTTCTCATTTCTGAGGAGGTGACACGCTATGTACCTGGATGTAGTTATACCTGCAGTCAGTTCTGGGGTCACATGAGGTGTAACTAGTAAGTATGTGACACACTGATTAATTCCAGGCTATTTCTAATTTCTGAGGAGGTGACACACTATGTACCTGGATATAGTTATACCTGCAGTCAGTTCTGGGGCCACAGGTACTGTCACTAATAAGTAAGTGACACACTGATTAATTCCAGGCTATTTCTCATTACTTAGGGGGTGACACACTATGTACCTGGATATAGTTATACCTGCAGTCAGTTCTGGGGTCACAGGTACTATCACTAATAGGTGACACACTGATTAATTCCAGGCTATTTCTCATTACTGAGACGGTGACACACTATGTACCTGAATGTAGTTATACCTGCAGTCAGTTCTGGGGTCACAGTAGGTGTCACTAATAAGTAAGTAACACACTGATTAATTCCAGGCTATTTCTCATTACTGAGGGGGTGACACACTATGTACCTGGATGTAGTTATACCTGCAGTCAGTTCTGGGAGTCACAGGAGGTGTCACTAATAAGTAAGTGACACAGTGATTAATTCCAGGCTATTTCTCATTACTGAGGGGGTGACACACTATGTACCTGGATGTAGTTATACCTGCAGTCAGATCTGGGGTCACAGGTACTGTCACTAATAAGTAAGACACACTGATTAATTCCAGGCTATTTCTCATTACTTAGGGGGTGGCACACTATGTACCTCGATATAGTTATACCTGCAGTCACCACAGGTCTTCACTAATAAGTGACACAGTGATTAATTCCAGGCTATTTCTCATTACTTAGGGGGTGACACACTATGTACCTGGATATAGTTATACCTGCAGTCAGTTCTGGGGTCACAGTACTATCACTAATAGGTGACACACTGATTAATTCCAGGCTATTTCTCATTACTGAGGCGGTGACACACTATGTACCTGAATGTAGTTATACCTGCAGTCAGTTCTGGGGTCACAGGAGGTGTCACTAATAAGTAAGTAACACACTGATTAATTCCAGGCTATTTCTCATTACTGAGGGGGTGACACACTATGTACCTGGATGTAGTTATACCTGCAGTCAGATCTGGGGTCACAGGTACTGTCACTAATAAGTAAGACACACTGATTAATTCCAGGCTATTTCTCATTACTGAGGGGGTGACACACTATGTACCTGGATGTAGTTATACCTGCAGTCAGTTCTGGGGTCACAGGTACTACTAATAGGTGACACACGATTAATCCAGGCTATTTCTCATTACTGAGGGGTGACACACATGCCGGAAGACCGCAGTCAGTTCTGGGGCACAGGTAGTGTCACTAGTAAGTAAGTGACACACTGATTAATTCCAGGCTATTTCTCATTACAGCCGAGGGGGTGACACACTATGTACCTGGATATAGTTATACCTGCAGTCAGTTCTGGGGTCACAGGTACTATCACTAATAGGTGACACACTGATTAATTCCAGGCTATTTCTCATTACTGAGACGGTGACACACTATGTACCTGGATGTAGTTATACCTGCAGTCAGTTCTGGGGTCACAGTAGGTGTCACTAATAAGTAAGTGACACACTGATTAATTCCAGGCTATTTCTCATTACTGAGGAGGTGACACACTATGTACCTGGATGTAGTTATACCTGCAGTCAGTTCTGGGGTCACAGGAGGTGTCACTAGTAAGTAAGTGACACACTGATTAATTCCAGGCTATTTCTCATTATTTCTGAGGAGGTGACACACTATGTACCTGGATGTAGTTATACCTGCAGTCAGTTCTGGGGTCACAGGTACTGTCACTAATAAGTAAGTGACACACTGATTAATTCCAGGCTATTTCTCATTACTTAGGGGGTGACACACTATGTACCTGGATATAGTTATACCTGGAGTCAGTTCTGGGGTCACAGGTACTATCACTAATAGGTGACACACTGATTAATTCCAGGCTATTTCTCATTACTGAGCGGTGACACACTATGTACCTGAATGTAGTTATACCTGCAGTCAGTTCTGGGGTCACAGTAGGTGTCACTAATAAGTAAGTGACACACTGATTAATTCCAGGCTATTTCTCATTACTGAGGGGGTGACACACATGTACCTGGAGTAGTTATACCTGCAGCAGTTCTGGGAGCACAGGAGGTGTCACTAATAAGTAAGTGACACAGTGATTAATTCCAGGCTATTTCTCATTACTGAGGGGTGACACACTATGTACCTGGATGTAGTTATACCTGCAGTCAGTTCTGGGGTCACAGGTACTGTCACTAATAAGGTGACACACTGATTAATTCCAGGCTATTTCTCATTACTGAAGAGGGTGACACACTATGTACCTGGATGTAGTTATACCGTGGCAGTCAGTTCTGGGGTACACACGTAGGTGTCACTAATAAGTAAGTGACACACTGATTAATTCCAGGCTATTTCTCATTACTGAGGAGGTGACACACTATGTACCTGGATGTAGTTATACATGCAGTCAGTTTTGGGGTCACAGAGGTGTCACTAGTAAGTAAGTGACACACTGATTAATTCCAGGCTATTTCTCATTTCTGAGGAGGTGACACACTATGTACCCTGATGTAGCTATACCTGCAGTCAGTTCTGGGGTCACAGGTACTGTCACTAATAAGTAAGTGACACACTGATTAATTCCAGGCTATTTCTCATTACTTAGGGGGTGACACACTATGTACCTGGATATAGTTATACCTGTACACAGTTCTGGGGTCACAGGTACTATCACTAATAGGTGACACACTGATTAATTCCAGGCTATTTCTCATTACTGAGACGGTGACACACTATGTACCTGAATGTAGTTATACCTGCAGTCAGTTCTGGGGTCACAGTAGGTGTCACTAATAAGTAAGTGACACACTGATTAATTCCAGGCTATTTCTCATTACTGAGGAGGTGACACATTATGTACCTGTATGTAGTTATACATGCAGTCAGTTTTGGGGTCACATGAGGTGTCACTAGTAAGTAAGTGACACCCTGATTAATTCCAGGCTATTTCTCATTTCTGAGGAGGTGACACGCTATGTACCTGGATGTAGTTATACCTGCAGTCAGTTCTGGGGTCACAGGAGGTGTAACTAATAAGTATGTGACACACTGATTAATTCCAGGCTATTTCTCATTACTTAGGGGGTGACACACTATGTACCTGGATATAGTTATACCTGCAGTCAGTTCTGGGGTCACAGGTACTATCACTAATAGGTGACACACTGATTAATTCCAGGCTATTTCTCATTACTGAGACGGTGACACACTATGTACCTGAATGTAGTTATACCTGCAGTCAGTTCTGGGGTCACAGTAGGTCTCACTAATAAGTAAGTGACACACTGATTAATTCCAGGCTATTTCTCATTACTGAGGGGGTGACACGCTATGTACCTGGATGTAGTTATACCTGCAGTCAGTTCTGGGGTCACAGGAGGTGTCACTAATAAGTAAGTGACACACTGATTAATTCCAGGCTATTTCTCATTTCTGAGGGGGTGACACACTATGTACCTGGATGTAGTTATACCTGCAGTCAGTTCTGGGGTCACAGGTACTGTCACTAATAAGTAAGACACACTGATTAATTCCAGGCTATTTCTCACTACTTAGGGGGTGACACACTATGTACCGCACCCCAAGTAACCGCAGCACTCAACGAGCGGTGCACACAGTACCTGGATATAGTTATACCTGCAATAAGAAGTGACACACTGATTAATTCCAGGCTATTTCTCATTACGGAGGGGGTGACACACTATGTACCTGGATATAGTTATACCTGCAGTCAGTTCTGGGGTCACAGGCACTAACACTAATAAGTGACACACTGATTAATTCCAGACTATTTCTCATTACTGAGGAGGTGACACGCTATGTACCCCTGTATGTAGTTATACCTGCATTCAGTTCTGGGGTCACATGAGGTGTCACTAGTAAGTAAGTGACACACTGATTAATTCCAGGCTATTTCTCATTTCTGAGGAGGTGACACACTATGTACCTGGATATAGTTATACCTGCAGTCAGTTCTGGGGTCACAGGTACTATCACTAATAGGTGACACACTGATTAATTCCAGGCTATTTCTCCTCATTACTGAGACGGTGACACACTATGTACCTGAATGTAGTTATACCTGCAGTCAGTTCTGGGGTCACAGTAGGTGTCACTAATAAGTAAGTGACACACTGATTAATTCCAGGCTATTTCTCATTACTGAGGAGGTGACACATTATGTACCTGTATGTAGTTATACATGCAGTCAGTTTTGGGGTCACATGAGGTGTCACTAGTAAGTAAGTGACACCCTGATTAATTCCAGGCTATTTCTCATTTCTGAGGAGGTGACACGCTATGTACCTGGATGTAGTTATACCTGCAGTCAGTTCTGGGGTCACATGAGGTGTAACTAGTAAGTATGTGACACACTGATTAATTCCAGGCTATTTCTAATTTCTGAGGAGGTGACACACTATGTACCTGGATATAGTTATACCTGCAGTCAGTTCTGGGGTCACAGGTACTGTCACTAATAAGTAAGTGACACACTGATTAATTCCAGGCTATTTCTCATTACTTAGGGGGTGACACACTATGTACCTGGATATAGTTATACCTGCAGTCAGTTCTGGGGTCACAGGCACTATCACTAATAAATAAGACACACTGATTAATTCCAGGCTATTTCTCATTACTGAGGGGGTGACACACTATGTACCTGGATATAGTTATACCTGCATAGAGTGACACAGTGATTAATCCAGCTATTTCTCATTACTTAGGGGGTGACACACTATGTACCTGGATGTAGTTATACCTGCAGTCAGTTCTGGGGTCACAGGTACTATCACTAATAGGTGACACACTGATTAATTCCAGGCTATTTCTCATTACTGAGACGGTGACACACTATGTACCTGAATGTAGTTATACCTGCAGTCAGTTCTGGGGTCACAGTAGGTCTCACTAATAAGTAAGTGACACACTGATTAATTCCAGGCTATTTCTCATTACTGAGGGGGTGACACACTATGTACCTGGATGTAGTTATACCTGCAGTCAGTTCTGGGAGTCACAGGAGGTGTCACTAATAAGTAAGTGACACAGTGATTAATTCCAGGCTATTTCTCATTACTGAGGGGGTGACACACTATGTACCTGGATGTAGTTATACCTGCAGTCAGATCTGGGGTCACAGGTACTGTCACTAATAAGTAAGACACACTGATTAATTCCAGGCTATTTCTCATTACTTAGGGGGTGACACACTATGTACCTGGATATAGTTATACCTGCAATAAGAAGTGACACAGTGATTAATTCCAGGCTATTTCTCATTACTGAGGGGGTGACACACTATGTACCTGGATGTAGTTATACCTGCAGTCAGTTCTGGGGTCACAGGTAGGTGTCACTAAAAAGTAAGTGACACACTGATTAATTCCAGGCTAATTCCCATTACTGAGGGGGTGACACACTATGTACCTGGATGTAGTTATACCTGTCTCCCCCACTAAGAAAGTGACACACTGATTAATTCCAGGCTATTTCTCATTACTGAGGAGGTGACACACTATGTACCTGTATGTAGTTATACCTGCAGTCAGTTTTGGGGTCACATGAGGTGTCACTAGTAAGTAAGTGACACACTGATTAATTCCAGGCTATTTCTCATTTCTGAGGAGGTGACACGCTATGTACCTGGATGTAGTTATACCTGCAGTCAGTTCTGGGGTCACATGAGGTGTCACTAGTAAGTATGTGACACACTGATTAATTCCAGGCTATTTCTCATTTCTGAGGAGGTGACACACTATGTACCTGGATATAGTTATACCTGCAGTCAGTTCTGGGGTCACAGGTACTATCACTAATAGGTGACACACTGATTAATTCCAGGCTATTTCTCATTACTGAGACGGTGACACACTATGTACCTGAATGTAGTTATACCTGCAGTCAGTTCTGGGGTCACAGTAGGTGTCACTAATAAGTAAGTGACACACTGATTAATTCCAGGCTATTTCTCATTACTGAGGGGGTGACACACTATGTACCTGGATGTAGTTATACCTGCAGTCAGTTCTGGGGTCACAGGAGGTGTCACTAATAAGTAAGTGACACAGTGATTAATTCCAGGCTATTTCTCATTACTGAGGGGGTGACACACTATGTACCTGGATGTAGTTATACCTGCAGTCAGATCTGGGGTCACAGGTACTGTCACTAATAAGTAAGACACACTGATTAATTCCAGGCTATTTCTCATTACTTAGGGGGTGACACACTATGTACCTGCATGTAACTATACCTGCACTCAGTTCTGGGGTCACAGGTACTATCACTAATAGGTGACACACTGATTAATTCCAGGCTATTTCTCATTACTGAGACGGTGACACACTATGTACCTGGATATAGTTATACCTGCAATAAGAAGTGACACAGTGATTAATCCAGCTATTCCATACTGAGGGGTGACACACTATGTACCTGGATGTAGTTATACCTGCAGTCAGTTCTGGGGTCACAGGCCAACACTAAGTGACACACTGATTAATTCCAGGCTATTTCTCATTACTGAGGAGGTGACACACTATGTACCTGGATGTAGTTATACCTGCAGTCAGTTCTGGGGTCACATGAGGTGTCACTAGTAAGTAAGTGACACACTGATTAATTCCAGGCTATTTCTTATTTCTGAGGAGGTGACACACTATGTACCCTGGATATAGTTATACCTGCAGTCAGTTCTGGGGTCACAGGTACTGTCACTAATAAGTAAGTGACACACTGATTAATTCCAGGCTATTTCTCATTACTTAGGGGGTGACACACTATGTACCTGGATATAGTTATACCTGCAGTCAGTTCTGGGGTCACAGGTACTATCACTAATAGGTGACACACTGATTAATTCCAGGCTATTTCTCATTACTGAGACGGTGACACACTATGTACCTGAATGTAGTTATACCTGCAGTCAGTTCTGGGGTCACAGGAGGTGTCACTAATAAGTAAGTGACACACTGATTAATTCCAGGCTATTTCTCATTACTGAGGAGGTGACACACTATGTACCTGGATGTAGTTATACCTGCAGTCAGTTCTGGGGTCACATGAGGTGTCACTAGTAAGTAAGTGACACACTGATTAATTCCAGGCTATTTCTCATTTACTGAGGAGGTGACACACTATGTACCCTGATGTAGCTATACCTGCAGTCAGTTCTGGGGTCACAGGTACTGTCACTAATAAGTAAGTGACACACTGATTAATTCCAGGCTATTTCTCATTACTTAGGGGGTGACACACTATGTACCTGGATATAGTTATACCTGTACTCAGTTCTGGGGTCACAGGTACTATCACTAATAGGTGACACACTGATTAATTCCAGGCTATTTCTCATTACTGAGACGGTGACACACTATGTACCTGAATGTAGTTATACCTGCAGTCAGTTCTGGGGTCACAGTAGGTGTCACTAATAAGTAAGTGACACACTGATTAATTCCAGGCTATTTCTCATTACTGAGGGGGTGACACACTATGTACCTGTATGTAGTTATACACCTGCAGTCAGTTTTGGGGTCACATGAGGTGTCACTAGTAAGTAAGTGACACCCTGATTAATTCCAGGCTATTTCTCATTTCTGAGGAGGTGACACGCTATGTACCTGGATGTAGTTATACCTGTAGTCAGTTCTGGGGTCACATGAGGTGTAACTAGTAAGTATGTGACACACTGATTAATTCCAGGCTATTTCTCATTACTGAGGAGGTGACACACTATGTACCTGGATGTAGTTATACATGCAGTCAGTTTTGGGGTCACATGAGGTGTCACTAGTAAGTAAGTGACACACTGATTAATTCCAGGCTATTTCTCATTTCTGAGGAGGTGACACACTATGTACCTGCATGTAGTTATACCTGCAGTCAGTTCTGGGGTCACATGAGGTGTCACTAGTAAGTAAGTGACACACTGATTAATTCCAGGCTATTTCTTATTTCTGAGGAGGTGACACACTATGTACCCTGATATAGCTATACCTGCAGTCAGTTCTGGGGTCACAGGTACTGTCACTAATAAGTAAGTGACACACTGATTAATTCCAGGCTATTTCTCATTACTTAGGGGGTGACACACTATGTACCTGGATATAGTTATACCTGTACTCAGTTCTGGGGTCACAGGTACTATCACTAATAGGTGACACACTGATTAATTCCAGGCTATTTCTCATTACTGAGACGGTGACACACTATGTACCTGAATGTAGTTATACCTGCAGTCAGTTCTGGGGTCACAGTAGGTGTCACTAATAAGTAAGTGACACACTGATTAATTCCAGGCTATTTCTCATTACTGAGGAGGTGATACATTATGTACCTGTATGTAGTTATACATGCAGTCAGTTTTGGGGTCACATGAGGTGTCACTAGTAAGTAAGTGACACACTGATTAATTCCAGGCTATTTCTCATTTCTGAGGAGGTGACACGCTATGTACCTGGATGTAGTTATACCTGTAGTCAGTTCTGGGGTCACATGAGGTGTAACTAGTAAGTATGTGACACACTGATTAATTCCAGGCTATTTCTAATTTCTGAGGAGGTGACACACTATGTACCTGGATATAGTTATACCTGCAGTCAGTTCTGGGGTCACAGGTACTGTCACTAATAAGTAAGTGACACACTGATTAATTCCAGGCTATTTCTCATTACTTAGGGGGTGACACACTATGTACCTGGATATAGTTATACCTGCAGTCAGTTCTGGGGTCACAGGTACTATCACTAACAGGTGACACACTGATTAATTCCAGGCTATTTCTCATTACTGAGACGGTGACACACTATGTACCTGAATGTAGTTATACCTGCAGTCAGTTCTGGGGTCACAGTAGGTCTCACTAATAAGTAAGTAACACACTGATTAATTCCAGGTTATTTCTCATTACTGAGGGGTGACACACTATGTACCTGGATGTAGTTATACCTGCAGTCAGTTCTGGGAGTCACAGGAGGTGTCACTAATAAGTAAGTGACACAGTGATTAATTCCAGGCTATTTCTCATTACTGAGGGGGTGACACACTATGTACCTGGATGTAGTTATACCTGCAGTCAGATCTGGGGTCACAGGTACTGTCACTAATAAGTAAGACACACTGATTAATTCCAGGCTATTTCTCATTACTTAGGGGGTGACACACTATGTACCTGGATATAGTTATACCTGCAATAAGAAGTGACACAGCGATTAATTCCAGTCTATTTCTCATTACTTAGGGGGTGACACACTATGTACCTGGATATAGTTATACCTGCAGTCAGTTCTGGGGTCACAGGTACTATCACTAATAGGTGACACACTGATTAATTCCAGGCTATTTCTCATTACTGAGACGGTGACACACTATGTACCTGAATGTAGTTATACCTGCAGTCAGTTCTGGGGTCACATTAGGTCTCACTAATAAGTAAGTAACGCACTGATTAATTCCAGGCTATTTCTCATTACTGAGGGGGTGACACACTATGTACCTGGATGTAGTTATACCTGCAGTCAGTTCTGGGAGTCACAGGAGGTGTCACTAATAAGTAAGTGACACAGTGATTAATTCCAGGCTATTTCTCATTAATGAGGGGGTGACACACTATGTACCTGGATGTAGTTATACCTGCAGTCAGATCTGGGGTCACAGGTACTGTCACTAATAAGAAAGACACACTGATTAATTCCAGGCTATTTCTCATTACTTAGGGGGTGACACACTATGTACCTGGATATAGTTATACCTGCAATAAGAAGTGACACAGTGATTAATTCCAGTCTATTTCTCATTACTGAGGGGGTGACACACTATGTACCTGGATGTAGTTATACCTGCAGTCAGTTCTGGGGTCACAGTAGGTGTCACTAAAAAGTAAGTGACACACTGATTAATTCCAGGCTAATTCTCATTACTGAGGGGGTGACACACTATGTACCTGGATGTAGTTATACCTGCAATAAGTAAGTGACACACTGATTAATTCCAGGCTATTTCTCATTACTGAGGAGGTGACACACTATGTACCTGTATGTAGTTATACCTGCAGTCAGTTTTGGGGTCACATGAGGTGTCACTAGTAAGTAA
Organism: Leptodactylus fallax; assembly: GCA_947044405.1. NCBI lineage: Eukaryota > Metazoa > Chordata > Amphibia > Anura > Leptodactylidae > Leptodactylus > Leptodactylus fallax. Next base: position 1,039,742 of record CAMRHE010000182.1, read on the forward strand.
GTGACACACTGATTAATTCCAGGCTATTTCTCATTTCTGAGGAGGTGACACGCTATGTACCTGGATGTAGTTATACCTGCAGTCAGTTCTGGGGTCACATGAGGTGTCACTAGTAAGTATGTGACACACTGATTAATTTCAGGCTATTTCTCATTTCTGAGGAGGTGACACACTATGTACCTGGATATAGTTATACCTGCAGTAAGTTCTGGGGTCACAGGTACTATCACTAATAGGTGACACACTGATTAATTCCAGGCTATTTCTCATTACTGAGACGGTGACACACTATGTACCTGAATGTAGTTATACCTGCAGTCTCTTCTGGGGTCACAGTAGGTGTCACTAATAAGTAAGTGACACACTGATTAATTCCAGGCTATTTCTCATTACTGATGAGGTGACACATTATGTACCTGTATGTAGTTATACATGCAGTCAGTTTTGGGGTCACATGAGGTGTCACTAGTAAGTAAGTGACACACTGATTAATTCCAGGCTATTTCTTATTTCTGAGGAGGTGACACACTATGTACCTGGATATAGCTATACCTGCAGTCAGTTCTGGGGTCACAGGTACTGTCACTAATAAGTAAGTGACACACTGATTAATTCCAGGCTATTTCTCATTACTTAGGGGGTGACACACTATGTACCTGGATATAGTTATACCTGTACTCAGTTCTGGGGTCACAGGTACTATCACTAATAGGTGACACACTGATTAATTCCAGGCTATTTCTCATTACTGAGACGGTGACACACTATGTACCTGAATGTAGTTATACCTGCAGTCAGTACTGGGGTCACAGTAGGTGTCACTAATAAGTAAGTGACACACTGATTAATTCCAGGCTATTTCTCATTACTGAGGGGGTGACACACTATGTACCTGGATGTAGTTATACCTGCAGTCAGATCTGGGGTCACAGGTACTGTCACTAATAAGTAAGACACACTGATTAATTCCAGGCTATTTCTCATTACTAGGGGGTGACACACTATGTACCTGGATATAGTTATACCTGCAATAAGAAGTGACACAGTGATTAATTCCAGTCTATTTCTCATTACTGAGGGGGTGACACACTATGTACCTGGATATAGTTATACCTGCAGTCAGTTCTGGGGTCACAGGTACTGTCACTAATAGGTGACACACTGATTAATTCCAGGCTATTTCTCATTACTGAGACGGTGACACACTATGTACCTGAATGTAGTTATACCTGCAGTCAGTTCTGGGGTCACAGTAGGTGTCACTAATAAGTAAGTAACACACTGATTAATTCCAGGCTATTTCTCATTACTGAGGGGGTGACACACTATGTACCTGGATGTAGTTATACCTGCAGTCAGTTCTGGGAGTCACAGGAGGTGTCACTAATAAGTAAGTGACACAGTGATTAATTCCAGGCTATTTCTCATTACTGAGGGGGTGACACACTATGTACCTGGATGTAGTTATACCTGCAGTCAGATCTGGGGTCACAGGTACTGTCACTAATAAGTAATGACACACTGATTAATTCCAGGCTATTTCTCATTACTTAGGGGGTGACACACTATGTACCTGGATATAGTTATACCTGTACTCAGTTCTGGGGTCACAGGTACTATCACTAATAGGTGACACACTGATTAATTCCAGGCTATTTCTCATTACTGAGACGGTGACACACTATGTACCTGAATGTAGTTATACCTGCAGTCAGTTCTGGGGTCACAGTAGGTGTCACTAATAAGTAAGTGACACACTGATTAATTCCAGGCTATTTCTCATTACTGAGGAGGTGACACATTATGTACCTGTATTTAGTTATACATGCAGTCAGTTTTGGGGTCACATGAGGTGTCACTAGTAAGTAAGTGACACCCTGATTAATTCCAGGCTATTTCTCATTTCTGAGGAGGTGACACGCTATGTACCTGGATGTAGTTATACCTGCAGTCAGTTCTGGGGTCACATGAGGTGTAATTAGTAAGTATGTGACACACTGATTAATTCCAGGCTATTTCTAATTTCTGAGGAGGTGACACACTATGTACCTGGATATAGTTATACCTGCATTCAGTTCTGGGGTCACAGGTACTGTCACTAATAAGTAAGTGACACACTGATTAATTCCAGGCTATTTCTCATTACTTAGGGGGTGACACACTATGTACCTGGATATAGTTATACCTGCAGTCAGTTCTGGGGTCACAGGTACTATCACTAATAGGTGACACACTGATTAATTCCAGGCTATTTCTCATTACTGAGACGGTGACACACTATGTACCTGAATGTAGTTATACCTGCAGTCAGTTCTGGGGTCACAGTAGGTCTCACTAATAAGTAAGTAACACATTGATTAATTCCAGGCTATTTCTCATTACTGAGGGGGTGACACACTATGTACCTGGATGTAGTTATACCTGCAGTCAGTTCTGGGAGTCACAGGAGGTGTCACTAATAAGTAAGTGACACAGTGATTAATTCCAGGCTATTTCTCATTACTGAGGGGGTGACACACTATGTACCTGGATGTAGTTATACCTGCAGTCAGATCTGGGGTCACAGGTACTGTCACTAATAAGTAAGACACACTGATTAATTCCAGGCTATTTCTCATTACTTAGGGGGTGACACACTATGTACCTGGATATAGTTATACCTGCAATAAGAAGTGACACAGTGATTAATTCCAGCCTATTTCTCATTACTTAGGGGGTGACACACTATGTACCTGGATATAGTTATACCTGCAGTCAGTTCTGGGGTCACAGGTACTATCACTAATAGGTGACACACTGATTAATTCCAGGCTATTTCTCATTACTGAGACGGTGACACACTATGTACCTGAATGTAGTTATACCTGCAGTCAGTTCTGGGGTCACAGTAGGTGTCACTAATAAGTAAGTAACACACTGATTAATTCCAGGCTATTTCTCATTACTGAGGGGGTGACACACTATGTACCTGGATGTAGTTATACCTGCAGTCAGTTCTGGGAGTCACAGGAGGTGTCACTAATAAGTAAGTGACACAGTGATTAATTCCAGGCTATTTCTCATTACTTAGGGGGTGACACACTATGTACCTGGATGTAGTTATACCTGTACTCAGTTCTGGGGTCACAGGTACTATCACTAATAGGTGACACACTGATTAATTCCAGGCTATTTCTCATTACTGAGGCGGCGACACACCATGTACCTGAATGTAGTTATACCTGCAGTCAGTTCTGGGGTCACAGTAGGTGTCACTAATAAGTAAGTGACACACTGATTAATTCCAGGCTATTTCTCATTACTGAGGAGGTGACACATTATGTACCTGTATGTAGTTATACATGCAGTCAGTTTTGGGGTCACATGAGGTGTCACTAGTAAGTAAGTGACACACTGATTAATTCCAGGCTATTTCTCATTTCTGAGGAGGTGACACGCTATGTACCTGGATGTAGTTATACCTGCAGTCAGTTCTGGGGTCACATGAGGTGTAACTAGTAAGTATGTGACACACTGATTAATTCCAGGCTATTTCTAATTTCTGAGGAGGTGACACACTATGTACCTGGATATAGTTATACCTGCAGTCAGTTCTGGGGTCACAGGCACCGTCACTAATAAGTAAGTGACACACTGATTAATTCCAGGCTATTTCTCATTACTTAGGGGGTGACACACTATGTACCTGGATATAGTTATACCTGCAGTCAGTTCTGGGGTCACAGGTACTATCACTAATAGGTGACACACTGATTAATTCCAGGCTATTTCTCATTACTGAGACGGTGACACACTATGTACCTGAATGTAGTTATACCTGCAGTCAGTTCTGGGGTCACATTAGGTCTCACTAATAAGTAAGTAACGCACTGATTAATTCCAGGCTATTTCTCATTACTGAGGGGGTGACACACTATGTACCTGGATGTAGTTATACCTGCAGTCAGTTCTGGGAGTCACAGGAGGTGTCACTAATAAGTAAGTGACACAGTGATTAATTCCAGGCTATTTCTCATTAATGAGGGGGTGACACACTATGTACCTGGATGTAGTTATACCTGCAGTCAGATCTGGGGTCACAGGTACTGTCACTAATAAGTAAGACACACTGATTAATTCCAGGCTATTTCTCATTACTTAGGGGGTGACACACTATGTACCTGGATATAGTTATACCTGCAATAAGAAGTGACACAGTGATTAATTCCAGTCTATTTCTCATTACTGAGGGGGTGACACACTATGTACCTGGATGTAGTTATACCTGCAGTCAGTTCTGGGGTCACAGTAGGTGTCACTAAAAAGTAAGTGACACACTGATTAATTCCAGGCTAATTCTCATTACTGAGGGGGTGACACACTATGTACCTGGATGTAGTTATACCTGCAATAAGTAAGTGACACACTGATTAATTCCAGGCTATTTCTCATTACTGAGGAGGTGACACACTATGTACCTGTATGTAGTTATACCTGCAGTCAGTTTTGGGGTCACATGAGGTGTCACTAGTAAGTAAGTGACACACTGATTAATTCCAGGCTATTTCTCATTTCTGAGGAGGTGACACGCTATGTACCTGGATGTAGTTATACCTGCAGTCAGTTCTGGGGTCACATGAGGTGTCACTAGTAAGTATGTGACACACTGATTAATTCCAGGCTATTTCTCATTTCTGAGGAGGTGACACACAATGTACCTGGATATAGTTATACCTGCAGTCAGTTCTGGGGTCACAGGTACTATCACTAATAGGTGACACACTGATTAATTCCAGGCTATTTCTCATTACTGAGACGGTGACACACTATGTACCTGAATGTAGTTATACCTGCAGTCACTTCTGGGGTCACAGTAGGTGTCACTAATAAGTAAGTGACACACTGATTAATTCCAGGCTATTTCTCATTAGTGAGGGGGTGACACACTATGTACCTGGATGTAGTTATACCTGCAGTCAGTTCTGGGAGTCACAGGAGGTGTCACTAATAAGTAAGTGACACAGTGATTAATTCCAGGCTATTTCTCATTACTGAGGGGGTGACACACTATGTACCTGGATGTAGTTATACCTGCAGTCAGATCTGGGGTCACAGGTACTGTCACTAATAAGTAAGACACACTGATTAATTCCAGGCTATTTCTCATTACTTAGGGGGTGACACACTATGTACCTGCATGTAACTATACCTGTACTCAGTTCTGGTGTCACAGGTACTATCACTAATAGGTGACACACTGATTAATTTCAGGCTATTTCTCATTACTGAGACGGTGACACACTATGTACCTGGATATAGTTATACCTGCAATAAGAAGTGACACAGTGATTAATTCCAGTCTATTTCTCATTACTGAGGGGGGTGACACACTATGTACCTGGATGTAGTTATACCTGCCGTCAGTTCTGGGGTCACAGGCACCAACACTAATAAGTGACACACTGATTAACTCCAGACTATTTCTCATTACTGAGGAGGTGACACGCTATGTACCTGCATGTAGTCATACCTGCAGTCAGTTCTGGGGTCACATGAGGTGTCACTAGTAAGAAAGTGACACACTGATTAATTCCAGGCTATTTCTTATTTCTGAGGAGGTGACACACTATGTACCCTGATATAGCTATACCTGCAGTCAGTTCTGGGGTCACAGGTACTGTCACTAATAAGTAAGTGACACACTGATTAATTCCAGGCTATTTCTCATTACTTAGGGGGTGACACACTATGTACCTGGATATAGGTTATACCTGTACTCAGTTCTGGGGTCACAGGTACTATCACTAATAGGTGACACACTGATTAATTCCAGGCTATTTCTCATTACTGAGACGGTGACACACTATGTACCTGAATGTAGTTATACCTGCAGTCAGTTCTGGGGTCACAGTAGGTGTCACTAATAAGTAAGTAACACACTGATTAATTCCAGGCTATTTCTCATTACTGAGGGGGTGACACACTATGTACCTGGATGTAGTTATACCTGCAGTCAGTTCTGGGAGTCACAGGAGGTGTCACTAATAAGTAAGTGACACAGTGATTAATTCCAGGCTATTTCTCATTACTGAGGGGGTGACACACTATGTACCTGGATGTAGTTATACCTGCAGTCAGATCTGGGGTCACAGGTACTGTCACTAATAAGTAAGACACACTGATTAATTCCAGGCTATTTCTCATTACTTAGGGGTGACACACTATGTACCTGGATATAGTTATACCTGTACTCAGTTCTGGGGTCACAGGTACTATCACTAATAGGTGACACACTGATTAATTCCAGGCTATTTCTCATTACTGAGACGGTGACACACTATGTACCTGAATGTAGTTATACCTGCAGTCAGTTCTGGGGTCACAGTAGGTGTCACTAATAAGTAAGTGACACACTGATTAATTCCAGGCTATTTCTCATTACTGAGGAGGTGACACATTATGTACCTGTATTTAGTTATACATGCAGTCAGTTTTGGGGTCACATGAGGTGTCACTAGTAAGTAAGTGACACCCTGATTAATTCCAGGCTAGTTCTCATTTCTGAGGAGGTGACACGCTATGTACCTGGATGTAGTTATACCTGCAGTCAGTTCTGGGGTCACATGAGGTGTAACTAGTAAGTATGTGACACACTGATTAATTCCAGGCTATTTCTAATTTCTGAGGAGGTGACACACTATGTACCTGGATATAGTTATACCTGCATTCAGTTCTGGGGTCACAGGTACTGTCACTAATAAGTAAGTGACACACTGATTAATTCCAGGCTATTTCTCATTACTTAGGGGGTGACACACTATGTACCTGGATATAGTTATACCTGCAGTCAGTTCTGGGGTCACAGGTACTATCACTAATAGGTGACACACTGATTAATTCCAGGCTATTTCTCATTACTGAGACGGTGACACACTATGTACCTGAATGTAGTTATACCTGCAGTCAGTTCTGGGGTCACAGTAGGTCTCACTAATAAGTAAGTAACACATTGATTAATTCCAGGCTATTTGTCATTACTGAGGGGGTGACACACTATGTACCTGGATGTAGTTATACCTGCAGTCAGTTCTGGGAGTCACAGGAGGTGTCACTAATAAGTAAGTGACACAGTGATTAATTCCAGGCTATTTCTCATTACTGAGGGGGTGACACACTATGTACCTGGATGTAGTTATACCTGCAGTCAGATCTGGGGTCACAGGTACTGTCACTAATAAGTAAGACACACTGATTAATTCCAGGCTATTTCTCATTACTTAGGGGGTGACACACTATGTACCTGGATATAGTTATACCTGCAATAAGAAGTGACACAGTGATTAATTCCAGCCTATTTCTCATTACTTAGGGGGTGACACACTATGTACCTGGATATAGTTATACCTGCAGTCAGTTCTGGGGTCACAGGTACTATCACTAATAGGTGACACACTGATTAATTCCAGGCTATTTCTCATTACTGAGACGGTGACACACTATGTACCTGAATGTAGTTATACCTGCAGTCAGTTCTGGGGTCACAGTAGGTGTCACTAATAAGTAAGTAACACACTGATTAATTCCAGGCTATTTCTCATTACTGAGGGGGTGACACACTATGTACCTGGATGTAGTTATACCTGCAGTCAGTTCTGGGAGTCACAGGAGGTGTCACTAATAAGTAAGTGACACAGTGATTAATTCCAGGCTATTTCTCATTACTTAGGGGGTGACACACTATGTACCTGGATGTAGTTATACCTGTACCAGGCCCTCAGTTCTGGGGTCACAGGTACTATCACTAATAGGTGACACACTGATTAATTCCAGGCTATTTCTCATTACTGAGACGGCGACACACTATGTACCTGAATGTAGTTATACCTGCAGTCATTTCTGGGGTCACAGTAGGTGTCACTAATAAGTAAGTGACACACTGATTAATTCCAGGCTATTTCTCATTACTGAGGAGGTGACACATTATGTACCTGTATGTAGTTATACATGCAGTCAGTTTTGGGGTCACATGAGGTGTCACTAGTAAGTAAGTGACACACTGATTAATTCCAGGCTATTTCTCATTTCTGAGGAGGTGACACGCTATGTACCTGGATGTAGTTATACCTGCAGTCAGTTCTGGGGTCACATGAGGTGTAACTAGTAAGTATGTGACACACTGATTAATTCCAGGCTATTTCTAATTTCTGAGGAGGTGACACACTATGTACCTGGATATAGTTATACCTGCAGTCAGTTCTGGGGTCACAGGTACCGTCACTAATAAGTAAGTGACACACTGATTAATTCCAGGCTATTTCTCATTACTTAGGGGGTGACACACTATGTACCTGGATATAGTTATACCTGCAGTCAGTTCTGGGGTCACAGGTACTATCACTAATAGGTGACACACTGATTAATTCCAGGCTATTTCTCATTACTGAGACGGTGACACACTATGTACCTGAATGTAGTTATACCTGCAGTCAGTTCTGGGGTCACATTAGGTCTCACTAATAAGTAAGTAACGCACTGATTAATTCCAGGCTATTTCTCATTACTGAGGGGGTGACACACTATGTACCTGGATGTAGTTATACCTGCAGTCAGTTCTGGGAGTCACAGGAGGTGTCACTAATAAGTAAGTGACACAGTGATTAATTCCAGGCTATTTCTCATTAATGAGGGGGTGACACACTATGTACCTGGATGTAGTTATACCTGCAGTCAGATCTGGGGTCACAGGTACTGTCACTAATAAGTAAGACACACTGATTAATTCCAGGCTATTTCTCATTACTTAGGGGGTGACACACTATGTACCTGGATATAGTTATACCTGCAATAAGAAGTGACACAGTGATTAATTCCAGTCTATTTCTCATTACTGAGGGGGTGACACACTATGTACCTGGATGTAGTTATACCTGCAGTCAGTTCTGGGGTCACAGTAGGTGTCACTAAAAAGTAAGTGACACACTGATTAATTCCAGGCTAATTCTCATTACTGAGGGGGTGACACACTATGTACCTGGATGTAGTTATACCTGCAATAAGTAAGTGACACACTGATTAATTCCAGGCTATTTCTCATTACTGAGGAGGTGACACACTATGTACCTGTATGTAGTTATACCTGCAGTCAGTTTTGGGGTCACATGAGGTGTCACTAGTAAGTAAGTGACACAATGATTAATTCCAGGCTATTTCTCATTTCTGAGGAGGTGACACGCTATGTACCTGGATGTAGTTATACCTGCAGTCAGTTCTGGGGTCACATGTGTCACTAGTAAGTATGTGACACACTGATTAATTCCAGGCTATTTCTCATTTCTGAGGAGGTGACACACAATGTACCTGGATATAGTTATACCTGCAGTCAGTTCTGGGGTCACAGGTACTATCACTAATAGGTGACACACTGATTAATTCCAGGCTATTTCTCATTACTGAGACGGTGACACACTATGTACCTGAATGTAGTTATACCTGCAGTCACTTCTGGGGTCACAGTAGGTGTCACTAATAAGTAAGTGACACACTGATTAATTCCAGGCTATTTCTCATTAGTGAGGGGGTGACACACTATGTACCTGGATGTAGTTATACCTGCAGTCAGTTCTGGGAGTCACAGGAGGTGTCACTAATAAGTAAGTGACACAGTGATTAATTCCAGGCTATTTCTCATTACTGAGGGGGTGACACACTATGTACCTGGATGTAGTTATACCTGCAGTCAGATCTGGGGTCACAGGTACTGTCACTAATAAGTAAGACACACTGATTAATTCCAGGCTATTTCTCATTACTTAGGGGGTGACACACTATGTACCTGCATGTAACTATACCTGTACTCAGTTCTGGTGTCACAGGTACTATCACTAATAGGTGACACACTGATTAATTTCAGGCTATTTCTCATTACTGAGACGGTGACACACTATGTACCTGGATATAGTTATACCTGCGCGGGAATAAGAAGTGAAACAGTGATTAATTCCAGTCTATTTCTCATTACTGAGGGGGTGACACACTATGTACCTGGATGTAGTTATACCTGCCGTCAGTTCTGGGGTCACAGGCACCAACACTAATAAGTGACACACTGATTAACTCCAGACTATTTCTCATTACTGAGGAGGTGACACGCTATGTACCTGCATGTAGTCATACCTGCAGTCAGTTCTGGGGTCACATGAGGTGTCACTAGTAAGAAAGTGACACACTGATTAATTCCAGGCTATTTCTTATTTCTGAGGAGGTGACACACTATGTACCCTGGATATAGCTATACCTGCAGTCAGTTCTGGGGTCACAGGTACTGTCACTAATAAGTAAGTGACACACTGATTAATTCCAGGATATTTCTCATTACTTAGGGGGTGACACACTATGTTCCTGGATATAGGTATACCTGTACTCAGTTCTGGGGTCACAGGTACTATCACTAATAGGTGACACACTGATTAATTCCAGGCTATTTCTCATTACTGAGACGGTGACACACTATGTACCTGAATGTAGTTATACCTGCAGTCAGTTCTGGGGTCACAGTAGGTGTCACTAATAAGTAAGTAACACACTGATTAATTCCAGGCTATTTGTCATTACTGAGGGGGTGACACACTATGTACCTGGATGTAGTTATACCTGCAGTCAGTTCTGGGAGTCACAGGAGGTGTCACTAATAAGTAAGTGACACAGTGATTAATTCCAGGCTATTTCTCATTACTGAGGGGGTGACACACTATGTACTTGGATGTAGTTATACCTGCAGTCAGATCTGGGGTCACAGGTACTGTCACTAATAAGTAAGACACACTGATTAATTCCAGGCTATTTCTCATTACTTAGGGGGTGACACACTATGTACCTGGATATAGTTATACCTGTACTCAGTTCTGGGGTCACAGGTACTATCACTAATAGGTGACACACTGATTAATTCCAGGCTATTTCTCATTACTGAGACGGTGACACACTATGTACCTGAATGTAGTTATACCTGCAGTCAGTTCTGGGGTCACAGTAGGTGTCACTAATAAGTAAGTGACACACTGATTAATTCCAGGCTATTTCTCATTACTGAGGAGGTGACACATTATGTACCTGTATTTAGTTATACATGCAGTCAGTTTTGGGGTCACATGAGGTGTCACTAGTAAGTAAGTGACACCCTGATTAATTCCAGGCTAGTTCTCATTTCTGAGGAGGTGACACGCTATGTACCTGGATGTAGTTATACCTGCAGTCAGTTCTGGGGTCACATGAGGTGTAATTAGTAAGTATGTGACACACTGATTAATTCCAGGCTATTTCTAATTTCTGAGGAGGTGACACACTATGTACCTGGATATAGTTATACCTGCATTCAGTTCTGGGGTCACAGGTACTGTCACTAATAAGTAAGTGACACACTGATTAATTCCAGGCTATTTCTCATTACTTAGGGGGTGACACACTATGTACCTGGATATAGTTATACCTGCAGTCAGTTCTGGGGTCACAGGTACTATCACTAATAGGTGACACACTGATTTATTCCAGGCTATTTCTCATTACTGAGACGGTGACACACTATGTACCTGAATGTAGTTATACCTGCAGTCAGTTCTGGGGTCACAGTAGGTCTCACTAATAAGTAAGTAACACATTGATTAATTCCAGGCTATTTGTCATTACTGAGGGGGTGACACACTATGTACCTGGATGTAGTTATACCTGCAGTCAGTTCTGGGAGTCACAGGAGGTGTCACTAATAAGTAAGTGACACAGTGATTAATTCCAGGCTATTTCTCATTACTGAGGGGGTGACACACTATGTACCTGGATGTAGTTATACCTGCAGTCAGATCTGGGGTCACAGGTACTGTCACTAATAAGTAAGACACACTGATTAATTCCAGGCTATTTCTCATTACTTAGGGGGTGACACACTATGTACCTGGATATAGTTATACCTGCAATAAGAAGTGACACAGTGATTAATTCCAGCCTATTTCTCATTACTTAGGGGGTGACACACTATGTACCTGGATATAGTTATACCTGCAGTCAGTTCTGGGGTCACAGGTACTATCACTAATAGGTGACACACTGATTAATTCCAGGCTATTTCTCATTACTGAGACGGTGACACACTATGTACCTGAATGTAGTTATACCTGCAGTCAGTTCTGGGGTCACAGTAGGTGTCACTAATAAGTAAGTAACACACTGATTAATTCCAGGCTATTTCTCATTACTGAGGGGGTGACACACTATGTACCTGGATGTAGTTATACCTGCAGTCAGTTCTGGGAGTCACAGGAGGTGTCACTAATAAGTAAGTGACACAGTGATTAATTCCAGGCTATTTCTCATTACTTAGGGGGTGACACACTATGTACTTGGATGTAGTTATACCTGTACTCAGTTCTGGGGTCACAGGTACTATCATTAATAGGTGACACACTGATTAATTCCAGGCTATTTCTCATTACTGAGACGGCGACACACCATGTACCTGAATGTAGTTATACCTGCAGTCATTTCTGGGGTCACAGTAGGTGTCACTAATAAGTAAGTGACACACTGATTAATTCCAGGCTATTTCTCATTACTGAGGAGGTGACACATTATGTACCTGTATGTAGTTATACATGCAGTCAGTTTTGGGGTCACATGAGGTGTCACTAGTAAGTAAGTGACACACTGATTAATTCCAGGCTATTTCTCATTTCTGAGGAGGTGACACGCTATGTACCTGGATGTAGTTATACCTGCAGTCAGTTCTGGGGTCACATGAGGTGTAACTAGTAAGTATGTGACACACTGATTAATTCCAGGCTATTTCTAATTTCTGAGGAGGTGACACACTATGTACCTGGATATAGTTATACCTGCAGTCAGTTCTGGGGTCACAGGTACCGTCACTAATAAGTAAGTGACACACTGATTAATTCCAGGCTATTTCTCATTACTTAGGGGGTGACACACTATGTACCTGGATATAGTTATACCTGCAGTCAGTTCTGGGGTCACAGGTACTATCACTAATAGGTGACACACTGATTAATTCCAGGCTATTTCTCATTACTGAGACGGTGACACACTATGTACCTGAATGTAGCTATACCTGCAGTCAGTTCTTGGGTCACATTAGGTCTCACTAATAAGTAAGTAACGCACTCATTAATTCCAGGCTATTTCTCATTACTGAGGGGGTGACACACTATGTACCTGGATGTAGTTATACCTGCAGTCAGTTCTGGGAGTCACAGGAGGTGTCACTAATAAGTAAGTGACACAGTGATTCATTCCAGGCTATTTCTCATTAATGAGGGGGTGACACACTATGTACCTGGATGTAGTTATACCTGCATTCAGATCTGGGGTCTCAGGTACTGTCACTAATAAGTAAGACACACTGATTAATTCCAGGCTATTTCTCATTACTTAGGGGGTGACACACTATGTACCTGGATATAGTTATACCTGCAATAAGAAGTGACACAGTGATTAATTCCAGTCTATTTCTCATTACTGAGGGGGTGACACACTATGTACCTGGATGTAGTTATACCTGCAGTCAGTTCTGGGGTCACAGTAGGTGTCACTAAAAAGTAAGTGACACACTGATTAATTCCAGGCTAATTCTCATTACTGAGGGGGTGACACACTATGTACCTGGATGTAGTTATACCTGCAATAAGTAAGTGACACACTGATTAATTCCAGGCTATTTCTCATTACTGAGGAGGTGACACACTATGTACCTGTATGTAGTTATACCTGCAGTCAGTTTTGGGGTCACATGAGGTGTCACTAGTAAGTAAGTGACACAATGATTAATTCCAGGCTATTTCTCATTTCTGAGGAGGTGACATGCTATGTACCTGGATGTAGTTATACCTGCAGTCAGTTCTGGGGTCACATGTGTCACTAGTAAGTATGTGACACACTGATTAATTCCAGGCTATTTCTCATTTCTGAGGAGGTGACACACAATGTACCTGGATATAGTTATACCTGCAGTCAGTTCTGGGGTCACAGGTACTATCACTAATAGGTGACACACTGATTAATTCCAGGCTATTTCTCATTACTGAGACGGTGACACACTATGTACCTGAATGTAGTTATACCTGCAGTCACTTCTGGGGTCACAGTAGGTGTCACTAATAAGTAAGTGACACACTGATTAATTCCAGGCTATTTCTCATTAGTGAGGGGGTGACACACTATGTACCTGGATGTAGTTATACCTGCAGTCAGTTCTGGGAGTCACAGGAGGTGTCACTAATAAGTAAGTGACACAGTGATTAATTCCAGGCTATTTCTCATTACTGAGGGGGTGACACACTATGTACCTGGATGTAGTTATACCTGCAGTCAGATCTGGGGTCACAGGTACTGTCACTAATAAGTAAGACACACTGATTAATTCCAGGCTATTTCTCATTACTTAGGGGGTGACACACTATGTACCTGCATGTAACTATACCTGTACTCAGTTCTGGTGTCACAGGTACTATCACTAATAGGTGACACACTGATTAATTTCAGGCTATTTCTCATTACTGAGACGGTGACACACTATGTACCTGGATATAGTTATACCTGCAATAAGAAGTGAAACAGTGATTAATTCCAGTCTATTTCTCATTACTGAGGGGGTGACACACTATGTACCTGGATGTAGTTATACCTGCCGTCAGTTCTGGGGTCACAGGCACCAACACTAATAAGTGACACACTGATTAACTCCAGACTATTTCTCATTACTGAGGAGGTGACACGCTATGTACCTGCATGTAGTCATACCTGCAGTCAGTTCTGGGGTCACATGAGGTGTCACTAGTAAGAAAGTGACACACTGATTAATTCCAGGCTATTTCTTATTTCTGAGGAGGTGACACACTATGTACCCTGATATAGCTATACCTGCAGTCAGTTCTGGGGTCACAGGTACTGTCACTAATAAGTAAGTGACACACTGATTAATTCCAGGATATTTCTCATTACTTAGGGGGTGACACACTATGTTCCTGGATATAGTTATACCTGTACTCAGTTCTGGGGTCACAGGTACTATCACTAATAGGTGACACACTGATTAATTCCAGGCTATTTCTCATTACTGAGACGGTGACACACTATGTACCTGAATGTAGTTATACCTGCAGTCAGTTCTGGGGTCACAGTAGGTGTCACTAATAAGTAAGTGACACACTGATTAATTCCAGGCTATTTCTCATTACTGAGGAGGTCACACATTATGTACCTGTATGTAGTTATACATGCAGTCAGTTTTGGGGTCACATGAGGTGTCACTAGTAAGTAAGTGACACACTGATTAATTCCAGGCTATTTCTCATTTCTGAGGAGGTGACACGCTATGTACCTGGATGTAGTTATACCTGCAGTCAGTTCTGGGGTCACATGAGGTGTAACTAGTAAGTATGTGACACACTGATTAATTCCAGGCTATTTCTAATTTCTGAGGAGGTGACACACTATGTACCTGGATTTAGTTATACCTGCAGTCAGTTCTGGGGTCACAGGTACTGTCACTAATAAGTAAGTGACACACTGATTAATTCCAGGCTATTTCTCATTACTTAGGGGGTGACACACTATGTACCTGGATATAGTTATACCTGCAGTCAGTTCTGGGGTCACAGGTACTATCACTAATAGGTGACACACTGATTAATTCCAGGCTATTTCTCATTACTGAGACGGTGACACACTATGTACCTGGATATAGTTATACCTGCAATAAGAAGTGACACAGTGATTAATTCCAGTCTATTTCTCATTACTGAGGGGGTGACACACTATGTACCTGGATGTAGTTATACCTGCAGTCAGTACTGGGGTCACAGGCACCAACACTAATAAGTGACACACTGATTAACTCTAGACTATTTCTCATTACTGAGGAGGCGACACGCTATGTACCTGTATGTAGTTATACCTGCAGTCAGTTCTGGGGTCACATGAGGTGTCACTAGTAAGTAAGTGACACACTGATTAATTCCAGGCTATTTCTCATTTCTGAGGAGGTGACACACTATGTACCTGGATATAGTTAAACCTGCAGTCAGTTCTGGGGTCACATGAGGTGTAACTAGTAAGTATGTGACACACTGATTAATTCCAGGCTATTTCTCATTTCTGAGGAGGTGACACACTATGTACCTGGATATAGTTATACCTGCAGTCAGTTATGGGGTGATAGGTACTGTAACTAATAGGTAAGTAATACACTGATTAATTCCAGGCTATTTCTCATTACTGAGGGGGTGACACACTATGTACTTGGATACATTTAAACCTGCAGTCAGTTCTGGGGTCACAGGTACTGTCATTAATAAGTAAATGACACACTGATTAATTCCAGGCTATTTCTCATTACTTAGGGGGTGACACACTATGTACCTGGATGTAGTTATACCTGTACTCAGTTCTGGGGTCACAGGTACTATCACTAATAGGTGACACACTGATTAATTCCAGGCTATTTCTCATTTCTGAGGAGGTGACACACTATGTACCTGGATATACTTATACCTGCAGTCAGTTATGGGGTCACAGGTACTGTCACTAATAGGTAAGTAATACACTGATTAATTCCAGGCTATTTCTCATTACTGAGGGGGTGACACACTATGTACCTGGATATAGTTATACCTGCAGTCAGTTCCTGGGTCACAGGAGGTGTCACTAGTAAGTAAGTGACACAGTGATTAATTCCAGGCTATTTCTCATTACTGAGGGGGTGACACAATATGTACCTGGATATAGTTGTACCTGCAGTCAGTTCTGGGGTCACAGGTACTGTCACTAATAAGTAAGTGACACACTGATTAATTCCAGGCTATTTCTCATTACTGAGGAGGTGACACACTATGTGCCTGTATGTAGTTATATCTGTAGTCAGTTTTGGGGTCACATGAGGTGTCACTAGTAAGTAAGTGACACACTGATTAATTCCAGGCTATTTCTCATTTCTGAGGAGGTGACACACTATGTACCTGGATATAGTTATACCTGCAGTCAGTTCTGGGGTCACATGAGGTGTCACTAGTAAGTAAGTGACACACTAATTAATTCCAGGCTATTTCTCATTTCTGAGGAGGTGACACACTATGTACCTGGATATAGTTATACCTGCAGTCAGTTATGGGGTCACAGGTACTGTCACTAATAGGTAAGTAATACGCTGATTAATTCCAAGCTATTTCTCATTACTTAGGGGGTGACACACTATGTACCTGGATGTAGTTATACCTGTACTCAGTTCTGGGGTCACAGGTACTATCACTAATAGGTGACACACTGATTAATTCCAGGCTATTTCTCATTTCTGAGGAGGTGACACACTATGTACCTGGATATAGTTATACCTGCAGTCAGTTATGGGGTCACAGGTACTGTCACTAATAGGTAAGTAATACGCTGATTAATTCCAAGCTATTTCTCATTACTTAGGGGGTGACACACTATGTACCTGGATGTAGTTATACCTGTACTCAGTTCTGGGGTCACAGGTACTATCACTAATAGGTGACACACTGATTAATTCCAGGCTATTTCTCATTTCTGAGGAGGTGACACACTATGTACCTGGATATAGTTATACCTGCAGTCAGTTATGGGGTCACAGGTACTGTCACTAATAGGTAAGTAATACACTGATTAATTCCAGGCTATTTCTCATTACTGAGGGGGTGACACACTATGTACCTGGATATAGTTATACCTGTACTCAGTTCTGGGGTCACAGGTACTATCACTAATAGGTGACACACTGATTAATTCCAGGCTATTTCTCTTTACTGAGACGGTGACACACTATGTACCTGAATGTAGTTATACCTGCAGTTAGTTCTGGGGTCACAGTAGGTGTCACTAATAAGTAAGTGACACACTGATTAATTCCAGGCTATTTTTCATTACTGAGGGGGTGACACACTATGTACCTGGATATAGTTATACCTGCAATAAGTAAGTGACACACTGATTAATTCCAGGCTATTTCTCATTACTGAGGAGGTGACACACTATGTACCTGTATGTAGTTATACCTGCAGTCAGTTTTGGGGTCACATGAGGTGTCACTAGTAAGTAAGTGACACACTGATTAATTCCAGGCTATTTCTCATTTCTGAGGAAGTGACACACTATGTACCTGGATATAGTTATACCTGCAGTCAGTTATGGGGTCACAGGTACTGTCACTAATAGGTAAGTAATACACTGATTAATTCCAGGCTATTTCTCATTACTGAGGGGGTGACACAGTATGTATCTGGATATAGTTATACCTGCAGTCAGTTCCTGGGTCACAGGAGGTGTCACTAGTAAGTAAGTGACACAGTGATTAATTCCAGGCTATTTCTCATTACTGAGGGGGTGACACACTATGTACCTGGATATAGTTATACCTGCAGTCAGTTCTGGGGTCACAGGTACTGTCACTGATAAGTATGTGACACACTGATTAATTCCAGGCTATTTCTCATTACTGAGGAGGTGACACACTATGTACCTGTATGTAGTTATACCTGCAGTCAGTTTTGGGGTCACATGAGGTGTCACTAGTAAGTAAGTGACACACTGATTAATTCCAGGCTATTTCTCATTTCTGAGGAAGTGACACACTATGTACCTGGATATAGTTATACCTGCAGTCAGTTATGGGGTCACAGGTACTGTCACTAATCGGTAAGTAATACACTGATTAATTCCAGGCTATTTCTCATTACTGAGGGGATGACACACTATGTACCTGGATGTAGTTACACCTGCAGTCAGTTTTGGGGTCACATGAGGTGTCACTAGTAAGTAAGTGACACACTGATTAATTCCAGGCTATTTCTCATTTCTGAGGAGGTGACACACTATGTACCTGGATATAGTTATACCTGCAGTCAGTTATGGGGTCACTGGTACTGTCACTAATAGGTAAGTAATACACTGATTAATTCCAGGCTATTTCTCATTACTGAGGGGGTGACACACTATGTACCTGGATATAGTTATACGTGCAGTCAGTTCCTGGGTCACAGGAGGTGTTACTAGTAAGTAAGTGACACAGTGATTAATTCCAGGCTATTTCTCATTACTGAGGGGGTGACACACTATGTACCTGGATATAGTTATACCTGCAGTCAGTTCTGGGGTCACAGGTATTGTCACTAATAAGTAAGTGACACACTGATTAATTCCAGGCTACTTCTCATTACTTAGGGGGTGACACATTATGTATCTGGATGTAGTTATACCTGCAGTCTGTTCTTGAGTCACAGGAGGTGTCACTAGTAAGTAAGTGACACACTGATTAATTCCAGGCTATTTCTCATTACTGAGGGGGTGACACACTATGTACCTGGATGTAGTTATACCTGCAGTCAGTTCTTGGGTCACAGGTACTGTCACTAATAAGTAAGTGACACACTGATTAATTCCAGGCTATTTCTCATTTCTGAGGTGACACACTATGTACCTGGATATAGTTATACCTTCAGTCAGTTATGGGGTCACAGGTACTGTCACTAATAGGTAAGTAATACACTGATTAATTCCAGGCTATTTCTCATTACTTAGGGGGTGACACACTATGTACCTGGATGTAGTTATACCTGTACTCAGTTCTGGGGTCACAGGTACTTCACTAATAGGTGACACACTGATTAATTCCAGGCTATTTCTCATTTCTGAGGAGGTGACACAATATGTACCTGGATATAGTTATACCTGTAGTCAGTTCTGGGGTCACATGAGGTGTCACTAGTAAGTAAGTGACACACTAATTAATTCCAGGCTATTTCACATTTCTGAGGAGGTGACACACTATGTACCTGGATATAGTTATACCCGCAGTCAGTTATGGGGTCACTGGTACTGTCACTAATAGGTAAGTAATACACTGTTTAATTCCAGGCTATTTCTCATTACTGAGGGTGTGACACACTATGTACCTGGATATAGTTAAACCTGCAGTCAGTTCTGGGGTCTCAGGTACTGTCACTAATAAGTAAGTGACACACTGATTAATTCCAGGCTATTTCTCATTACTTAGGGGGTGACACACTATGTACCTGGATGTAGTTATACCTGTACTCAGTTCTGGGGTCACAGGTACTATCACTAATAGGTGACACACTGATTAATTCCAGGCTATTTCCCATTACTGAGACGGTGACACACTATGTACCTGAATGTAGTTATACCTGCAGTCAGTTCTGGGGTCACAGTAGGTGTTACTAATAAGTAAGTGACACACTGATTAATTCCAGTCTATTTCTCACTACTGATGAGGTGACACACTATGCACCTGTATGTAGTTATACCTGCTGTCAGTTTTGGGGTCACATGAGGTGTCACTAGTAAGTAAGTGACACATTGATTAATTCCAGGCTATTTTTCATTACTGAGGGGGTGACACACTATGTACCTGGATATAGTTATACCTGCAGTCAGTTCTGGGGTCACAGGTACTGTCACTAATAAGTAAGTGACACACTGATTAATTCCAGGCTACTTCTCATTACTGAGGGGGTGACACACTATCTATCTGGATGTAGTTATACCTGCAGTCAGTTCCTGGGTCACAGGAGGTGTCACTAGTAAGTAAGTGACACAGTGATTAATTCCAGGCTATTTCTCATTACTTAGTGGGTGACACACTATGTACCTGGATGTAGTTATACCTGCAGTCAGTTCTGGGGTCACAGGTACTGTCAGTAATAAGTAAGTGACACACTGATTAATTCTCGGTTATTTCTCATTATTGAGGAGGTGACACACTATGTACCTGCATATAGTTATACCTACAGTCAGTTCTGGGGTCACAGGAGGTGTCACTAATAAGTAAGTGACACAGTGATTAATTCCAGGCTATTTCTCATTACTTAGGGGTTGACACACTATGTGCCTGGATCAGAGGCGTAGATAGCAGGGGGGCAGTGGGGGCGGCTGCCCTGGGCCCACTGAATTTTTGGGGGCCCACCCCAGGGCTGCCATTAATACATCCTTTATTTCTAACTAGATCAGTGTCTGCAGGACACATAGACGTGTATAGGACAAGGCTGTAGTTACATTACATGGCTGCTATGAAAAGAATGACACTATGTAAACAGAGAAGGGGTCACGGCGCTTACACAGGTACCATGGTTCATTCAAATAGCTGATCCTGGGGTCCGGGGTATTGGAACCCCAATAATTTTTTTCCCCTTTTTTTTTCCTTTTTAATTAGGAAACATCTGGGGCATTATTAATAAGGGGCACTATTTAAAGGGGTGCACAGGGAAGTTATTAACTTAAATATACACTTGGGGGTATTATTTATTATAGAGGGTTATATTATATATTTTATAATTGGGTTAACAGCAGGATGGGTGTGCAGGTGAGGACAATGTGGGTCAGGTGCCTGGAAAAGTGAGGAGCCAAAGATGTCTGTGTTGCAAACTTTACAGAGACTGGAAGAAGTGGTCATGACCGTCCAGATGAAAGAGATGGGAAATGTGAAGGATTAGTCAGAGACGTCACCGGTAAGTCACTAAATGCTACTGCCCTGTATTCACCTAAATCGTCTGCAGAGCCCTGTGTAGAGCTGCTATATACCACTATACGCTCACCGTATACTGATAGTATCGGAAAACGAACAAGTCCAAGTTGGGGGCCCACTTGGACATGTTCGCCCCCCTGTGCTGAACCCTTAGCTACGCCTCTGACCTGGATGTAGTTATACCTGCAGTCAGTTCTGGGGTCACAGGAGGTGTCACTAGTAAGTAAGTGACACACTGATTAATTCCAGGCTATTTTCCTTAAAGCACAAAGACAGGTTCTTGATCTTGGACGTATTCATTTTGGCTACAGGACATTCAATTTAAAATGTTGAAATACATGAATGCACAGTAGAGAGATCTGTAGTGAGCTGTTTACATCTAGGCACGTAACCATGACAACAGGGCACCCTCTACATCTTTACTTTAGATCAGTGAGACTATGGAACTCACTTCCACAAGAGTTTGTGATAGTTGATATATTGTATAAGTTCGAGAGCTTAGTTATAGGAACTAAATATTTGGGTTGTGATGTTGATCCAGGGATTTATTTTGATGTATTGATTTTTTTTTTTTTTAACCTTTCACTTGATCAACATGTTAGCAATATAAGTTTGAATTAATGGACTTGTGTCATTATCCAATCATATCTACTACAGTCAGTATGTTACTATATATGAAGGGCCGTAAAGTAAAATCATTTTTCAGTACTGTATATAGTAATACTTAATTGGACTTGCTATTAAAAGAGCATATTATAGCCACTCGTAGGTTATACACATACAGTCCATTCTTACAGATGTATTCAGTTTAGAAGACAAATACATGATCAAGTATAAATGTTTCCTCATTGTATCAAAGTAAAATGACAAACATTTCTGCTGTGCACTTTAAAGATGAGACTTTATTTAGCCACGAATCCATACTGAAAGCCTAACACTCGTGTTTGAAGCAAACATTCACTGACTCGCATCTGAAGCTTATTGGGATCAGCATGATCGGGACACATCTCAGCCAGATCACTTTCATGTGACAGCAGTTCAGAAATCAGTAACATTGCTCATACCTTGCCAGTCCCTTTGTATTACTGTATGACTTTGTTGTAAATGAAAAACATTGAAACCCATTTACCTGCTAAACAATTGCCCACTTTTTTTCCAAATAATAACCTGAATATATAAATCCCTTTACAATTTACATGTTCTGAATGAGAAGGGTCATGTTGTAAAGTGAACCAAATAGTGTAAAAAGGAATAGGATATGTGGAACTAATTTTAACAAACCATAATATTATAATTTCAGATCAATATATTACTTTTATAGATTTATTATTTCTAGAGATGGGTGAACCAATTTGTCATAAGCCAGTTTGAATCTTAGGAGTAGGAGAGTTTAGTCAGATTGAATCAATTACAGGCAGATTACAGTCTTCTTCCACTTTTTGATGAGCTGGATGAGACCAGTCAGCATTGTTTGCAGGTAAAGGAGGAATATATGACTGTTGGTGGTGGAGATAGTAGTGGCAGGGAGCGTAGGACTACTACTGGTAGTTGTTCTAGTAGGGGAACTAGGGAGAAATTATGAGGGTGAGGGATCATTTTTGGTGGCTTTGGTGTTTGAAAAGCCAATTCTGCTTTTCAAATGGCTCACAGCCACAAAATTGTCTCCCAAATAACAACAAACCTGTAGTACTTACAAGTCATCAAAATGGACTTTTTCTACAAAACAATTGCTTTTTGCCATTTAAATGGTCGAACATTTTTGTAATATACTTTATTAATCTATCAAACTTCCTTTTATTAGAAAATAGGCAGTAAAGTTCCTATAAGCAATGATCTAACTAAGCAATGCCAGAAGATTGTCCCTACACATGTACTCAATGTAGTACATAGAGCTGAAGCATTTACCAAAGTAGGATGGTCACTTCAAATGACTGTATCTTCGGTTTTATACCACCTAGAAAAATTATTCTGGTATCATAAGAAAGCTGAGATTCTGAGATATTATTAGTTAAAAAGACAGTCAGGAATGTTTAATAATAAAAAGGAATTTAGATAGGGTAATAAATTATATTACAAAAATGGTTACCAAGAACCCCCCGGACACAATAGCGAAAAAAAATTTGATCTCACCGTGTTTGTTTGGGTTTTTTCCCACACTCCAAAGCAGAGGCGTAGCTAGGGGTTCGGGACAGGGGGTACAAACATATCGAAGTGGGTCCCCAACGTAGTTATACCAATATTACCACTATACAGTGACCATATAGTAGCAGATATTGGCTCTACACAGGGCTCTGCAGATCATTTAGGTGTTAATTGTTCACATTTCAAGTCTCTTCCCTTTGGACCGCCATGACGACTTCTTCCAGGTGTGACTTGTCTATGTAAAGTTTGCAGCACAGACATCTTTGGCTCCTCACTTTTCCAGACACCCGTCCCGTATTATCCTCATCTACATAAAGTCCCCATCCTGCTGCTACCAATTATAAAATATAGTACGAAATTCCCCTGTAAAAGAATAATTCCCCTGTGTGCCCTCTTAGAGGTTGTCCAGGATCAAAAATTTTAATGCATGCAGCATGGGAGGCTTATAAAATAAAAATGCACTGATACTTACCTGCATCCTCCCCTCTGTTTCTGCGCTGGGCCACCTGTCACCTTCACTGTTCTGTATACGAAGCGGCTGCAGCAGTGACGTCAAGCTAATGGGACCTCTTTACAGCCAAGCCCACAGTCTTGTTGACATCACCACTACAGCTGTTCTGTATACATACAAGGCAGGGTCGGACTGGCCCATTGGGGAACCGGTGAATCCCCTGGTGGGCCCCGACTATTAGTCCTCATTTTGCCAATGCAGATGCATTGGTCAGGGGCCCAATCGGGAAGGTCAAAGGCCGGGCCCCTCACCATCCCGATCGGGCCTCTGCCCAATGCATTTGCATTGGCAAAATAAGGACTAATAGCATACCTCCCAACCATCACGGATTCGGTGGGACAGTCTGGGTCCTGTCCCGCGGTCCCGGTCGGTGGGAGGTATGTCCTGAATTCAACTCATCTGCGTCCAGAGAGGGATGCGAGGAGAGGTAAGTATCAGTATTTTATTAAGTTAAACTATGGGGGCAAATGGAAGGGGAAAATTAAACTGGGGGCAGATGAAAAGGGGGCATTAAACTGGTCGCAGATGCAAAATTGATGGCCTATCCTAAGGACAGGCCATCAATATTAGAAAGATGGATAAATCCTTTAAAGAGGTTGTCCAGGCATTGGAGCAACCAATGTAGCTGGCGGGAGGTGTAAAGTAAAAAATAAGTAAATTAAAAAGCATACTCACCTGTCCCCGGCGCTCCGTTGTCCGCTGTCAGTGTCCATTCAGTCTCGTGCCGGTGACTCCTTGCTGGGAGTCCTGCACCTCATGTGATCGCTAAGATCAATTAGGTACAGGATTTCCAGAAATGAGGCGCCGCCATGAGACCGAACAGACACAGGCAGGGGACATCGGGGTGCTGGGGACAGGTGAGTATGCTTTTTTTTTTTTAATTTTCTTATTTTTACACCTCCCTGGCGACCGACACAGCGGTCGCTCCAGTTTATGGACAACCTATTTTAAGGGGTTGTCTGGGCCAAATATTTCTATGGTCACTTCACTGGTCCCCCCACATAGTGGCCTCTTCACTGGTCCCCCATACTGTATGGGGAACAGTGATGTGGTCATTATATTGTGTGGGAGCAGTGATGGAGGCTAACATCCTGTGGGGGGGACATTAAACTGTGTGGGGCATATTAAAGGGGTTGTCAAGGGTTAATCTTTTTTATGGCCTATGCTCAGGATAGGCCATAAATACCTGATCGGTAGGGGGCTGACACATGGCTCCATCAGCTGTTCAGAGCCACTTCCGGAGCCCGTTCTGTACAAAACACAGGGCCGGAAGCAGAAAGCTCCACCCGCTGTATAGCAGCCCGGCGCCTTCACTGCAGCTCAGCTCCTACTGACTTCAATAAGTGCTGAGATGCAGTGAAGGTGCCCGGCTAATATACAGTGGACAGAGCTTTCTGCTTCTGGCCCTGTATTGTGTACAGTACAGGCATCAGAAGTGGCTCCGTACAGCTGATTGGTCTGGGGTCAGCCCCGAACAGATCAGGTATCTATGGCCTATCCTGAGGATAA
The DNA here is from genome assembly GCA_947044405.1 of Leptodactylus fallax. Classification (NCBI taxonomy): domain Eukaryota; kingdom Metazoa; phylum Chordata; class Amphibia; order Anura; family Leptodactylidae; genus Leptodactylus; species Leptodactylus fallax. Next base: position 1,065,442 of record CAMRHE010000182.1, read on the forward strand.
ACCATAACAAATTATGCCTGGACAACCCCTTTATTATACCCCCCAGGGCCCCCTAATGCGCCACACTTTAAAGAGGTTGTCCAGTATAATTTTTTTTTTTTAATAATTAGTGCGGGGGGAGGTGAATCCCCCCTACTCCCCCCCCCCCAAAAAAAACAAAACAAAAAAAAACACACTAAACATATTCACCTGTCTCCAGTGTCCTCCCAGCACGGTCCGGTCCTGCAGCTCCGCTGTCTTCTTTTTGCTGGAAGTCCTCACTGACTGTGACGTCCCAGATCCCTTCCCTTAGGCCACTGATTGGCCTCAGGGGTGACATCACAGGTAGTCATGTGCAGAGGGAACTTCAGCTGGAAGAAAACAACAGAACTACAGGACCGAACCGCGCTGGGAGACACTGGGGACAGGAGAGAAAGTTTGGGGGTTTTTTTGTTTTGTTTTTTTCACCTGCCCCGGCGTAGTTTAAAAAAAAAATGAAAGAGCCACTGTATGGAGTATAAGCTCCACAGTGGCCCCCACCCAGTATTATAAGCTCCACAGTGGCCTCCACACAGTATTATAAGCTCCACAGTGGTCCCCATCCAGTATTATAAGCTCCACAGTGGCCCCCACCCAGTATTATAAGCTCCACAGTGGCCCCCACCCAGTATTATAAGCTCCACAGTGGCCCCCACCCAGTATTATAAGCTCCACAGTGGCCCCCACCCAGTATTATAAGCTCTACAGTGGCCCCCACCCAGTATTATAAGCTCCACAGTGGCCCCCACCCAGTATTAAATTCTCTTTTTCCCCCCTCCTTTACTCGACTATGGCTGACCTGGAGTACACTCTATCCTGCGCTGACTCTTTCCCGTGTACTCTCTCGACTCTTTACAGCATTCTTCTCCGGGACACTACTCCCGAGTCCCCATCATATATAGTTCCCTGGGAGTCAGACCTCTGCGCCGGTCTTTCCCCTGCCGACTGGGATAGGTCTTTCCTGTTCGCACATAAGCTTCCGTTGCCTTGCAGTGCGCAAGAAAACAATTTCAAGATTCTGTCTTGGTGGTACAGTTGTCCTGACTTCCTCCATAGAAATTATCCTGTTGTAACTGACCGGTATTGGCGCTGTGGCACTGAGAAAGGTACCTTGTATCACATCTGATGGGAGTGTGACGTTCTTAGGCCCTTCTTGGAAGCTGTGTTCAACCTGTATGCTAAGGTGTGTGGTCACACCGTCACAGCAACTCCCCAACTGGCCCTTCTTTCGGTTATCCCTGGCAGGATTTCTGCGGTAAAGAAGAATCTCCTGCGACACTTTCTCACGGCTGCCAGAACAGTCATTCCCAGGCACTGGTGGAGCACTGCTGCACCCTCCCTGGTTGAATTCCTCCAGGAGCTTCTCCTAATAAGGAGAATGGAGGCCCTGGTGGCAGAGAATTCCTCCGATCCCTCCAAATTTGACACTCTCTGGCAGCCTTGGGTGGTGTTTCAAGAGTCGACTGAGTTCCCCTCTTTCTTCTCCTGATCCGGAACTACTCTACTTTACTTTACTATTCTCCTTCCCCTTTCCTCTTAAGAGGTTACTCGTTGTGCTACCCTCCCCCTAATGCCTCCCCTCCTCATTTCCCCACCTGTGTCTACCTGTGTGTTCCTGCTGTGTGTTTCCTCTGTTTGTCTGTCTGTCCCTCGTTTCTCCGCAGACAATGTTATTCAGCTTCCATATACCTGGGCCTTCGCCCCTTTGTTAGTACATTGTGTCCTCAAACTGTGGGCGGGGTTCTCCCCTAGCCTCACATGTTTAGGCGAGGCCTGCGTACCTTTGCACCTTTTGCTTGTTTATAATATTGTTATTACTGTTTTGTTTCTTTTTCTTTATTTTCTCCCCTTTTGTATTGTATTTAAAAAATTTTCATAAACATTGATTAAACATAAAGAATAATATTTGAGTCCATTTTTGCCTGGACAACCCCTTTAAGGGGATATGCAGGAGTATTATTATTATTATTATTATTATTATTATTATTATTAGGGGGAACACAAGGGGCATTATTAATTGATGGGCACTCTTAATTTAAAGGTTTAAACTTTTAATGCAGACAGCAGGAGAGGGTTATAATGCATCTTCCCCTCCTTACTGGCGCTTGGCTGTCACCTTGTATATATACAGAGCAGCTGCAGCAGTGATGTCAACAAGACCATGGGCAGCCAAACACTGCATACTGCTGTACTGCTGAGCACAGGGATTGGCTGTAGCGGTCCTGTTAACTTCACGTCATTGCTGCAGCCGCTCCATATACAGAGCAGTGAAGGTAACAGGCGGCCCAGCACAGGAACATTTATTTTATAACTCTCCCTTGCTGCATACGTTAAAATGTCTGATCATGGACAACCTCTAAGACAGGTTTAAAGAAACATACAGGGGTATTATTCATTTATAGGGGATTTTTATATTATATATATTTTATAATTGGGGTAGCAGCAGGATGGGGGGCTTTGTGTAGGTGAGGACAATATGGGTCAGGTGCCTGGAAAAGTGAAGAGCCAAAGATGTCTGTGCTGCAAACTTTACAGAGCCAAGTCACAGCTGGAAGAAGTGGTCATGGCGGTCCAAACGGAAGACATAGGAAATGTGAACGATTAGTCAGAGATGTCACCTGTAAGTCACTACATGTAACTGCACTGTATTCACCTAAATGGTCTGCAGAGCCCTGTGTAGAGCCGGTATATACTACTACTACTACTACTGTACGATACTACTACTGTATAGTGATAATATAGGTATAACTTGGGTTGGGGGCCCACTTGGACATGTGTGCTCCCCCTGTGCCGAACCCCTAGCTACGACTCTGGTTGGAACCAATACAGTTGCAGCTTGTTTCTGCAAGCGTCACTGACGTACTGACGCTGTGCACGGCGGTGGGTTTCTGCATAGGAGCCCAGACCAGCAGTATGAAAGGTAAGTACAACTTAACCACGCAAACAAACATTTCCCCCTATTTTGCCCCCAAATCTTTCAATTTCACTGACCACTCTGATAACTACAACCCCCAGCAGCTCCAGATGATCTGGGTCTGTTGAGAGTTGGGTCTGAGCATAGGCCATAAAAAAGATTAACCCTGGACAACCCCTTTTCCCTAACATCCCACCAGCAGCACAATATTGGGGTATTTCTGCCCCTGTGCTGGTAAGACAGAATGGAATTTTTGATGAACAACAAATAGTTAACCGTAACCCCTCCCCCCTTCTCAATATAAATGTAGAAATGGTAGGAGTGACTCCAAAAAAAAGAGAGGTAGGGGACCGCGCTTCACCAAGGTTGCTTTAATAAACTCTAAAACACAACGCGTTTCGAGGATCAATGGTCCTCTTTATCAAGTGTACAAGAGACTGGTTAAAAAAGGAAATAAACATGAACAAATAAGAATAGAAAAACAGATAATGTTCATCAAATAATCAATATGAAATAAAATAATAATAATAATAATAATACACATATACAGTACTTATAAATTGATTAAAACTGAGAAAAGTGGCTATGAATGTGTATCAACCACAATATGAATTATTTAAAGGCTATGTGTAATAAATAAGGCGGACAATAAATTAACAATTAAGAGAAATATTTATAAATGTGGGTAACATTAACAATATTGAGTATAAAGGAATGTTAATAAGTAACAAAGATATGAATAAATATCAAAAGAGATACATACATAGTAACAGAAATACGGAAAATAAATAAATCATGAATTGCCAATTGTAATAGAATCTGGTACTTGGAGATTATTAAAACATGGGTAAAAATGTGTGTGAGGAGTTGTGGAGGTTGGTACAAAAAAAAAAAAAAAAAAAAAAAGGAAACTATATAAAATTATTATATATATTACCAGTGCCTCCATAATACCTCAGGACTGTTTTAGTCGTATACAGATTCAAGTGCTTCATTGAGACCAGCTGGTGTCAGTGAATTAAATTTGAATATCCAGTACATTTCTTTTCTTTTTAGTTTATCAAACCTATTATTGATATGTGTAGGAACATGGTCTAATGGTGTGATTTTAAACCCATTAAAGCTGGAATTGTGTACCAATAAAGCATGTTTCGAAACACTATGCTTGAGGTAACCATTCTGTACATTAGACCTATGTTTATTTAGTCTTTCTCTTAGTGGTCTAATGGTTCGGCCTATATACTGAAGTCCACAAGGGCATTCAAGGACATAAATAACGTAGGAAGAGGAACAATCTAAAGAATGCTTGATCTGAAAAGTTTCGCCCGTGACAACCCTAGTGATGTCTTTTGCTAAATGATTGATTGTATTACAGCATTTACATTTCTTATGTTTACATTTAAATACGCCATTTGTTTGTAAGTGCATGGAGCTCGGATCCTTGGGCTTGGTAAGAGATCTAAGTTTACTTGGGGCCAAGAGATTTTTTAAAGTCTTGGCTCTTCTGAAGGTGATGGATGGTTTGGAGGGGATATTGGGTTTGAGTAGTGGATCATTGAGGAGTATTGGCCAGTGTTTATCAAGAATCATTCTGATCCTATTATGTGCATTATTATAGGTAGTGATAAAATTATGTCCGAACCCTCTAACATTATTTTTCTCAGAGGGAATCAGACAATCGGACTGGGTCAAGGATTGTGCTTTTGATTCTGCTGCTTGGATAATCCTTTTCGGATAATATTTCTCTTGAAATCGTTGGGTTAGGATTTTACTCTGTATTTTGAAATCTGCATCACTAGTACAATTGCGTCTGATCCGTTTGAATTGGCCAAAAGGTACATTGTCTCTCCATTTCCTATAATGGGAACTCCGATAATCTAGTAGGCTGTTGCAGTCCACTTTCTTAAAAAAAGTTTTAGTGTTAATACCATTAGGGCCACCAGTTAGTTCCAAATCTAGGAACTCGATCGTGTTTATTTGGGGTTGGCCACTTAGGGTGATTCCCCAATCGTTATTGTTGAGTTATTTGGTGAACTCTTGAAAGGATTGTTCAGTGCCTTCCCATATAAATAAGAGGTCATCAATGTATCTTCTATAAAAAACTATGTTATGTGACCAGAAGTGTTTGTTTTGGATGAAGGATTCCTCATAGCGTCTCATAAAGATATTGGCATAACTGGGTGCGAAACGGGTACCCATGGCTGTACCACGTTTCTGTAGGTATAGTTTAGATTCGAAAGTGAATACATTGTGCTCCAAAATGAATTGGATGCTATTTGTGATAAAGGTTTTCTGTTCAATAGGCATCGTCTTATCCATGTGTAATGTTTTGGTTATCATTTCCAGGCCTTTGGAGTGGGGTATATTACTGTATAGGGCCGAAACATCAAGGGTTGCCCAAATATAATTCGGCTTCCATTGAATAGTTAGCAGTTCAGTAATTAGATGAGTTGAATCTTTCAAATAGGATGGGAATTTAGTTACATACTTTTGTAACTGCAAATCTATATAATGTGAAAGATTTCTTGTTAATGCGTTGACTCCAGAGATGATGGGTCTTCCTGGCGGATTTTGTAGATTTTTATGAACTTTAGGTAAGTGATAAAATTGTGAAATCGAAAAGTCATTGACTAGTAGAAAGCCCTTTTCCTTATCTGTTAGGCATTAGTAATCAATTCACGATATTTGATGTAGTGTAAGTCAGAAGGGATTTTATGTAAAATCTGATAGTAATTGGAATCGGATAATATTCGAATGGCCTCTGAGATATAATCAGCTCTGTCTTGTATAACCACACCCCCACCCTTGTCAGCATTTCTGATTACGATAGATTTATTATTAATAAGGGATTTAATGGCTAGTTTTTCAGATGTATGTATGTATGTATGTATCTCTTTTGATATTTATTCATATCTTTGTTACTTATTAACATTCCTTTATACTCAATATTGTTAATGTTACCCACATTTATAAATATTTCTCTTAATTGTTTTCATTTTTTATACGATTTTAATTGTTAATTTATTGTCCGCCTTATTTATTACACATAGCCTTTAAATAATTCATATTGTGGTTGATACACATTCATAGCCACTTTTTATACGATTTTAATTGTTAATTTATTGTCCGCCTTATTTATTACACATAGCCTTTAAATAATTCATGTTGTGGTTGATACACATTCATAGCCACTTTTTATACGATTTTAATTGTTAATTTATTGTCCGCCTTATTTATTACACATAGCCTTTAAATAATTCATATTGTGGTTGATACACATTCATAGCCACTTTTCTCAGTTTTAATCAATTTATAAGTACTGTATATGTGTATTATTATTATTATTATTATTATTATTATTATTATTATTTTATTTCATATTGATTATTTGATGAACATTATCTGTTTTTCTATTCTTATTTGTTCATGTTTATTTCCTTTTTTAACCAGTCTCTTGTACACTTGATAAAGAGGACCATTGATCCTCGAAACGCGTTGTGTTTTAGAGTTTATTAAAGCAACCTTGGTGAAGCGCGGTCCCCTACCCTCTCTTTTTTGGAGTCACTCCTACCATTTCTACATTTGGAATACCGTTTGGATCCAGAAGATCCTGACGCCTAGAGGTCCCGCTGCTCCCTCATCCTGTGACATAGTTTGGACCATTCCACTAAAATATACGACATTATACCATACCTAACCATTCAAGGTGATAGCTTATCTACACTGTGGCCAATCCACTACTAGTGGGCTAATCAACTGAGGGGGTATTGATATACACTATACTCATTCAGGTGTATGCCCATGCATTGTGGACCCACTCTACCACTTTATCCACCTCCTCTCAACCTTTATTAGTGGACATGTCCTAGTCACTTTATTCTTCCCACGTTTTCTGAACACAATTTACATTGTGTCATTCAACTTTTTGTAAAAACAATATTACCCTATGTGCCGCTCGGCGTTGTTGTTTTTGTTTTTTTACCTAAGCTCCTTCTCAATATAAGGAAGGAAGTACCAACCTCCCAGCGTGTTTTTTTCTGTCCTGTGTTGGTGGGACAGTTGGAGGGAAGGTTGTACCTTCCCTATAGTGAGGTTATTCAGATTTCTGAATGAATTTCCCCACCTCTCTCCTGTTTGAGTTTGTTTTGGGTATCCTCCTGTGAGGACTGTTTTCTGCCTTTGGTTCCTTCTGGAACAAAATTCAAAGGTTAAAACTCTTTGTCTGTCTTTCCTGCCTCGTCTGCTTAGTTGCAATAAAGGGTCTTTTTTCAGCTGTTGTTTATAATGGGTGAGTGTCCAGCCTGAACCCTTTGTGGCTAAGCCTTGCAGTCCTTGTTTTATTGCAATGCAGGGCATTTCCTGCTACTTCTCTCCAGCTCCCGTGTGTGGGGGGTGCCAGAGTCAAGAGTACGCTGGCTTGCGTGCGTGATGTCATCTTTGAACCTCCTTCAGGTGAGCTACTAGGTAATGTTTTTTTGATCTTAACTTCTGCCATTTATTTTATAAAACCTGTGCGGGGTAGCTTGTTTTATTCCAAAAGAAAGAAAAAAAAGCTGAAGAGAAATAAAGGACTTTTATTTTCTGTGTAACCTGTCTCAGGTATTGGGAGAGTCTTTGCTCTCCATGTCTTCTATATAAGTCTGCTGCTTCCTTTCCTCTGTCTCTTTGTTGTTTGGCAGAGAGTGTGCATGCTGGGCATTTTAGTTCAACAGACTTGTACTGTTGCATTTTTTTCTGGCTTTCTTGCTATTTACTCTTAAGGTGGGTTCACACCTGCGTTTGAGTCCGTCCGCTGCCAATCCGAGTGAATATCTCGGAGAACGGGATCGGCATCGGATACAGACAGGTTAGCGACGCATTGGTTAAAAACCCATTAATTTGAATGGGTTTTTAAAGCAATGCGCGGGTGTCCGATTGCACTCTCTGCCCTGTGAATCCTTTTTTTTTTGTCGGAAACAAAGTCGGACATGCAGGACTTGGTGTCCGAGGAAAAAAAAAAAGCGGCTTCGCAGCGCAGAGGGTGCAATCGGACACCCGCACATTGCTTTAAAAACCCATTCAAATGAATGGGTTTTTAACCAATGTGTCGCTAACCTGTCGGTATCCGATGCCGATCCCGTTCCCTGAGATTTTCACTCGGATTGGCAGCGGACGGACTCAAACGCAGGTGTGAACTCATCCTTACACTTGTGGTAAGATATCTTCCTCTGCGTCTGGTGGTAATGAATCCTCCAGGTAAGTCTGTGTCTAGGCACAAACATCAAAACTGTTGCTCCTGTGAAATTCCCTTGCCTTATGGTTGCAATTTCAATACATGCCACCAGTGCTGCTTGGGCAGCCCAGTGGCTCAGTGGTTGACACTGCAGCCTCACAGCGCTGGAGTCCTGGGTTTGAATCCTGCCAGGGGCGACATCTGCGGGGAGTTTGTGGTTCTCCCTATGTTTGCGTGGGTGTACTCCAGTTTTCCTCCCACACTCAAAGGCTTGCTCGTGGGGGGTATGGATTGTGAAGCCTATATGGGACAGTGACTGTCTGTGTCTGTGGAGTGCTGTGGAATATGATGACGCTTCTGTCATACGATCTGATGAGGTATTCAGGATCAGAGAGGAAGCTAATTCTTCATCTGAAGATTCAGATATGAATATAGAAAATACACTTTTTCCTCTGGAGAAAATTCAGAAATTACGGAAGTCCATCGGGTCAAGGGACCATGATGTTGACTTTGGGGAAGCCTCTAGTTCCACCTCTAGGGGGCCTAGGGCCTTCAATGTGGACGACATGCTTAAAAGAGCTATGTCCACCGAGTGAAAACACCCAGAGAAGACCTGCGTGTTATCCAAGAGGTTCAAGACACTCTTTCCAATAGCTGAGGACCAGTTGGGTCCACCACCTAAGCTTGTCATGGCAGTCGCCAAATTGTCTAGCCTTCCGGACGGGTCTAGCCTTCCGGACCCCATGGACCACCGGGCAGGGTGCTCCCTAAGGAAAGCCTATACGGCTTTCTCTGTACAGTGTTTGATTGGTATCGCTACTAGTGAGGTAGATAAGAAGCTGTGCTCCAGCCTCTCTTCATTAAAAAGAGATATTGATTTGGGGGTCTCCAGGGACGAATTGTTGTCCTCTTTGAAGGTTATAGCCCTTGAGGTGGATTACCTCAATGAAACCTCTTCTCCAGGTAAAGTTAGCTGCCAAGTCTAGGGCCTTGACTTCTGCTTCCCATCTCCCCCTATGGTTAAAACCTTGAAGGGCGGATTATGCCTCAAAATTTAATATTTGCAGGCAGAACACGATACAAGGACTAGTGGGAAAGGAAGGAAAGTCCTTCCACAGTCCTTCTGTGGACAGGGCAGACAGTGTCGTAGAGGACAGTCTTCTCAAAGACCGCCACCTACAAGAGGTCACGTATGGACGTTCTAGGTTCCTGAGAGGGAACTCCAACCGTCTTTTTTTCTGTGATGACAGGAAAATCAGAAAGCCAAATTTCTGACTATTACCTTCTCCTTCCCTACAAGACATAAGTTCCTGTGGGGATAACATATCATGGGTCATGGAGATAATCAGGTCCGGTTTTGGCATAGTTTTTTCTGTGCCTCCCCAGGACAGTATTATACAGACCTCTCACCTCCCTGCTTCCATCACAACGTCAAGGGTCTGGAATTTATTCCTCAGTGTTTCTGGTTCCAAAACCTTCACGAGTCTGGTTGATGATAATAGACCCACGATACCTCAGCAGAGCTATCTCAGGAAAAATTTCCGTATGGTAATGTCTGTGATATCCATTCTCCAGCAAGGAGATTTCATGGCCACTCTGAACCTAAAGGACGTGCACCTCCACGTCCCTATTCTTCCTGCTCACAGGAAATACCTAAGAATTGCAGTGGTTGTAGACGGTCGGCTGAAGACACCTCCAATTCACCGCACTTCCAGTCGAGATAACGTCAGCACCCTACGTATTCACCAAGGTGGTATCCACGGAAATTGAGTCACTGAGAATCCAGAGGTTCACACGTGTTCCTTATCTAAAAGACTGGCTGTTAAAAGTCTCTCAAGAGAAGGCCTACTACAGCATCTATTCATCACGATGAATTTCCTCCAATTGGGGTGGATTATAAATTGGGGAAAGTCCCAAATATTACCAGCAACCCAGAAAACATTTCTAGGGTTCATACTTGATTCAGGCCTAATGAAAATATCTCTTCCTCCCTCCAGAAGGGAAAGAATCATCAAGACCGCAAAATTCCTGCTGGCTTCTCGCCCAATCACCATCAGGACAGGCATAAAATTTTGAGATTGATGTCATCAGCTGCAGAAGCAGTCCCTTAGGAAGTTCTGTCGGCCTGGAATCGCAAAACCAGCATTCTAGACAGTTTTTTCCTTTCTCAGGAAGACCGCTCGTCCCTCAAGTGGTGGATTCGGCTAAAAAACAGAAAGTCCACGGTCCAGCCTCGCTGGACCCTGTTGACTACAGATGCATCACTCACAGGTTGGGGAGCCCACCTGAACGACTTTCAGGCCCAAGGGCATTGGAATTCCCTCGAGAAGATGAGGTCATCCAATTGGAGAGAACTCTGAGCAGTACGACTGGCACTGCTTCACTTTGCCAACCAGTTGAAGGACAAGGCAGTCCGTGTAAGATCGGACAATATGACGAATTTAAACAAACAGGTAGGAACTTAGTCACAACCTCTTCTAAGCGAAGTGGGAAAGATCTTGAGTTGGGCAGAGAAGAACTTAACCCATCTTTCTGCCGTACATATCCGAGGGTCACTCAGTGGTGTGGCGGATCAATTGAGTCGTGGCATCACTGTTCCAGGGGAATGGTCTCTCCATCCAGAAGTCTTTCAAGCAATCACCCTGAAATGGGGTCATCTAGAGATGGACCTGATGGCAAGCAGACTCAATGCCAAGGTAGAGAAGCTCTGCTCTATACAAGGAGAACAATCCCTTGGCTGTGGATGCCCTGTCCATCCCTTGGAGGTTTAGGCTGGCATACATACTGTATACCCTCCAATCTCCATGATAACAAGGGGTATTGATGAGAATCAGACAGGACCAAGTCTCTGTAATCGCCGTCATTCCATTCTGGCCAAAGAGAGCTTGGTTTTTTTTCCCATCTCATTCAGATGAGTCACGGGATTTATTAGAGGCTTCCCCCGATTCAGAACCTGGTGTGTCAAGGGCCCAGGCTCTGCCAGGATCTGAAATCATTTAATCTGACAGCCTGAGGATTGACCTGTTCCTATTAAGGGACTCTCAGGAGCCATCTTAAGCACTCTCTTTCTCTCGCTAGAACAGAGTCTACAAATAAAAATTATATCTGAATCCAAATCATCTTCATCTCCTGGGCATCAGGTAGAGGAACTGAGCTTGGAGCCTTCCATTCCAAAGATGCTGGTATTCCTTCAGGACGGGTCGGACAAGGGCCTTAGCCCTTTCACTTGAAAGCTTAGGTTACTGCCCTGTCAGCCTGCTTACATAAGCAGCTATCTGCAGACCCACTGGTTAAAAGATATTTTAAGGGTGCATTCAGGCTTAAACCACCTGTTACCCACCCAATCCCTCAATGGGATTTATCTACTGTTTTTTAGGGGTTATGTGATTCCCCCCTTGGAGCCTCTAGAAGAGGTTGAGATTAAATTTCTCACACTAAAGACAGTGTTCCTTTTGGCCATAACCTCAGCTCAGAGAGTTGGTGAGTACAACTAAGATTTATGCCAGGGTTCCTCCCTAAGGTACCCTCATATTCTAAACTAAACCAGGTTATCTCATTACCAGTTTTTCTATCCCAGTCCGTCATCTCCGGAGGAGGTTAAACTTCACTCCCTGGATGTGGCCAGATGCCTCGGAATTTATATTCAGAGATCTCAGCCTTTTAGACGGTCAGATAATTATTATTATTTTTTTTTTTTTTCTATCATTTGCTGGGAAAAATAATGGGTTCAAGGCCTCTAAAGCCTCCTTGGCACAATGAAGCCATAAAATTGGCTTTCGTTTCACAGGGGTTAGACCCCCCCCTGAGTTTGTTCAAGCTCATTCTACAAGAGCCATTTCTACCTTTTGTGATGATACAACAGCCAGGACCTCTGCAGATCAGCTTTTCCAGGACAGTGCAGCTACAGGTAATGGTAACAATGCTAGGAGCCACGCTGTTCACTTGCCATACAGGGTGTAGCAGTGGGTTTAGGTAGTGCAGTGGTGCACATCATATGGCGGGTGAGCAGCATGGCTTCCAACATGTTATTACCTTTAGCCGCCCTGTTTCGGTACCGCAGGGGTCCCAATGGTGGGCCCCTAGAAACAATTCCACTGGTGGGCCCTAGACATCCCAATCCGACACTGATACAAGGTGACATCCAACCCAACTCGGGTAAAGAAGGACTGATACATTATAACCCTCCCCTGATGTCTGCATTAAAAGTTATGATCTGGGAAGACCCCTTTAAATTAAAGGCGCCCCCTGTCAGGTCAATTTGGGACACTAAACCACCCACAGATCCTTATAGACCTGGAGTTTAGTGTCCCAAATTACCCTGTTGTAATGCAATCCACCGGCGCATTAAAAATAAAAAACCTTTATACTTACCTAGAGAAGTGTCCGATGACTCGCATTGGACCCATCTCTGGTGCTCCCGGCGCCTGCGCTGTTCTTCAGTGAAGCCAAAGATGGACACCCCGGCTTCACTGTGTAATTGCCGGAGGTACGGGGCATGCACACTGAAGCGAGGTGTACTCCTTTGGCTTCATTGAAGAACTGCGCAGGTGCGGGGAGTTCAGCGGCAAGGTAAGTATAAAGCATTTTTATTTTTAAGGCGGCCATGGATTGCGTTATAACAAGGTGATTTGGGACACTAAACACCAGGTCCATATGGACCTGTGGGTGGTTTAGTATCCCAAATTGCCCTGACAGATTTCCTTTAAGAGTGCCCATCAATTAATAATGTGCCCTGTGTTCCCCCTAATTAATAATACTCCTGCATATCCCCTTAAAGGGGTTGACCAGGATAAACAAACAAAAAAAAGGATGAAAAAAAAAAACCAAAACCATACTCACCTGTCCCTGGTGTCTCCCACCGTGGTCTGGTCCTGCTGCTCCCGGAGTCTTGTTCCAGTGGAAGTCTCCTCCGCACATGACCACTGAGACCAATTAGCGGCCTAAGGAAAGGACATAGGACATTACAGGTAACATATGCGAGTGATGTTCCTGATCGACCTCAGTGGTCATGTGCGGCGAGGACTTCCGCTAGAAGCATTGCGGCGCTGCTGGACTGGACCGCAGTGGGAGACACCGAGCGCCAGAGACAGGTGAGTGTTTGTTTGTTTTTTCTTTTTCTTACCTTGCCAAAAACTGTTTATCCTGCACATCCCCTTTAAAGGGGTTGTCCAGGAATTTCAGAAGTCAGGGATTAGGTTGGGGAAGGTGAATCATTAAAAAAGAAAATCATACTCACCTGTCTCCAGTGCTCCATTCCATCGCGCTCCATGCCTTTTCCAGCAGAAGTCTTGTGCTGCACATGACTGCTGAGGCCAATTAGTGGCCACAGGAAAGGAACTGGTGACATATGTGAGTGACGTCACTTGTTCCTTTCCTGTGGCTGATTGGCCTTAGAAGTCATGTGCAGCGCAAGACTTTAACCTGGCAAAGGCAAAACGTGCACTGGACCGGACAATGGCGGCTGACACTGGAGCATCGGAAACAGGTATCCTCCCCCCTGACATCTGAAATTCCTAGACAACCCCTTTAAATCAATTTCACCTTAAATGAATATAGCCCAATACCCCATAGGTTAATACTACCTTACATAAATTCTGCTTCCCAATGCCCCCCATATATTAATAATACCCCCTAATGACCTATTAGTATTACCACTGTTTGACCCAATGACCCCTTATATTTAATAATAGACCTTATATCATTATTGCCCCCAAATTTTAAGCTACTCCCCCACAACCAAAAGAATAAATAAATAAATTCTTACCTTCCTTCAATCCCCTGATACGGACTTGTCACCGTTACTTCTTCGTTACCCGCTCCAGGTATCGTCAGCAACCCGGCTCAGGAGGCGCAGTGTAGTGACGTCATCGCTCTCTGGGTCAGGACACTGAAGTCTTTAGCGATTACAAGTACACCTTAACAGAATGGTAGAGCAGGAAGCTGTTTTTCCTGCTCTACTACGTATTTCAACTATATCGGCGTGCTGGATACACTGATACAGATGAAATATCTGTGTGTTTGCGGCGGCTCCAGAGTGGGCCCCACAAGATTAGTGGGCCCGGGGCCGTCGCCCCCTTGCTAGCTACGCATCTGCTCCAAAGTCATACTGATAGAGAATTTAGATTGTGAGCCCTATATGGGACAGTGAGTGAATATTTTGATGTTATAGAAGTAAGCAGAATGAGTATAAGTAAGCATGTTGCAATATTTTATGGAATTGGTTTCATGAGAAATTGGAGTCCTTAAGGAAGCACAAAACGCTATGTTTAAAAATAATAATAATAATAATAATAATAATAATAATAGTCCTTTAATAGTCCCACAATGGGGAAATTCAGTGTGATACAGCAGCAAAGATAAGATAAGATAAGATAAGCAGATACAAATACAAATACAACATGTACAGGAATGTTCCAAGGTGAGAGGCATTACATTAATAGCAGACAGACAGATAGGACGTAGCAGAGGGGCGGGGGGGGGGGGATTTAACAGGCAGAGAGATATTTCAGTTCTCTGTGTGTAATGATCTCCGCTTAGGTCGGTGTTGGTTGTACAGCCTAACCGCGGTGGGAAGGAAAGACTTCCGTGCACCCTTCACCTGATTGTCTGCTACTCTTCATGTATTCTGCCCTCATATCCTTACAATCCAGCTTCTCCTCACTCTCGGTCTGACTCCATCTTGACTTTTATCTTTCTATTTCTCTGTGCCATACTATCAATCCCATGATGCCTCAGCACTAGTGATGTGTCGTTCATGAACAAGCAGGCTCTTTGTGCCAGTTCTTTCAACTGAATGATGCAATTCGGCTCCTACAGTGATTGTACTATCACTGTGGCTGGGGGAAAGTGCAGTTATCCTTTTCTTTACATATTCTCCAAAATCGAAAAGGCCAAAAACATACAGTTAGTGAGGCTGCGCTGTGATCGCCTCCATTATTGGTGTGTGCAGATTTTGTCCCCCTTGTGGACAGCCTGTGTTGTACAATCCATGCTGTTTATATCATACGGACAGGTCTGTTGCCTTAGATAGAGACCCCCTTGAGACAAGAAAACCATGATATTCTCAGGGGAGAAGATGACCCTGAATTTTCAGATAGCTAGTATTACCATATTCATACCTCACAACCGTCCCGGATTCAGCTGGACAGTCCCGGATTCCAGGTGGTATGTCACGGTTTCAATGCAGGGCGCAGATGAGTTGAATACAAATGTGAATGAAACAGGAGCCGACCACAGACAGCCCCTGCTTCACCACTCAGTCCCCCGTTTGCTCCGGCCCTGGGAGCTGTAGGCATGATGAGATGATGTCACTCACATCACGAATGCAGCTCTCTAAACACTCGAGGAGAAGAGACTGCAGAATCAGCATGGGAGTGAGGAGAGGTGAGTATAAGTGTTTTTTATGTTAAACTTTGGAGGCAAATCGAGGGTGCACATTAAACTGGTGGCAGATGGAGGGGGGGCATTAAACTGGGCAGATGGAGGGAAGACATTAAACTGGGGCAGATGGAGGGGGCATTAAACTGGGGGGAGATTAAGAGGGACATTAAACCAGAGAAGCGGATGGAGGGTGACATTAAACTGGGGCAGCTGGAGGGGTTCATTAAACAGTGGGGGTTGCTGGACGGGGACATTAATCGGGACATTAATCTGGGGGAAACTGGAAAGGAACATTAAACTGTGGGAGTAGCTGGAGGGGGTCATGTCCACCTCTAGTTGCCCCCAGTTTAATGTCCCGCTCCAGATGCCTCCAATTTATTGTCCCCTTCCAACTATCCCCATAGTTTAATGTCCCCCTCTAGTTTCCCCCAGTTTAAACTGGGGCACCAGGAGAGGGACTTCATACTGTGGGGCAATTGGAGGGAAACATTATAATGTGGGGGCATATAATGCTAGGGTGATTGTAGGAGCATTATACTGTGTGGCAGCACAATGAAAACTGGATGAGAATGGGCAGTGTCAACGTAGAAGTGCGTGGAGCTAAATTTGCTGCGGCGCACATAGCGCGTCACACGTTCTGTCCCTCTTTCTGTTCTTTGAAAGTTGGGAGGTATGCCATATTTAGTTATTTCTTTCTTTGTTATATACAGTCATGGCCATAAGTGTTCGCACCCCTGAAATTTCTCCAGAAAATTTTATATTTTTTCCCAAAAAATTATTGCAATTACACATTTTGTTATGCTTATGTTTATTTCCTTTGTGTGTATTGGAACAACACAAAAAAAAGAAAAAAAAAAGCCAAAAATGAAAAAACTTAAACTTTTAAAATTACTGGCACCCTCTACTTAATATTTGATTGCACACCCTTTGTAAAAAAATAACTGAAATCAATCACTTCCTATAATCACCAACAAGCTTCTTACACCTCTCAACTGGAATTTTGGACCACCCTTCTTTTGCAAACTGCTCCAGGTCTCTCCTATTTGAAGGGTGTCTTCTCCCAACAGCAATTTTAAAATCTCTCTACAACTGTTCAATGAGATTTAGATCTGGACTCATTGCTGGCCACTAAAGAACACTCCAGTGCTTTGTTTCCATCCATTTCTGGGTGCCCAGTGCCAGAGGCAGCAGAACAACCCTAAAACATCTTTGATCCTCCACCATATTTGACTGTTGGTACAGTTTTCTTTTCTTTGTAGGCCTCATTCTGTTTTCAGAAACAGCAGAATAATTTACCAATAAGCTCTATCTTGGTCTCATCTGTCCACGAGATATTTTTCCAGAAGAATTTTTATTATTATTGTTTATTTATATACAGTGGGGAAAAAAAAGTATTTAGTCAGCCACCAATTGTGCAAGTTTTCCCAATTAAAAAGATGAGGCCGGTCTGTAAGTGACATCATAGGTAGACCTCAACTATGAGAGACAAAATGAGAAAACATATCCAGAAAATCATATTGTCTGATTTTTTAAGAATTTATTTGCAAATTATGGTGGGAAATAAGTATTTGGTCACCTACAAACAAGCAAGATTTCTGGCTCTCACAGACCTGTAACTTCTTCTTTAAGAGGCTCCTCTGTCCTCCACTCATTACCTGTAGTAATGGCACCTGTTTGACATTGTTATCAGTATAAAAGACACATGTCCACAACCTCAAACAGTCACACTCCAAACTCCACTATGGTGAAGACCAAAGAGCTGTGGAAGGACACCAGAAACAAAATTGTAGACCTGCACCAGGCTGGGAAGACTGAATCTGCAATAGGCAATCAGCTTGGTGTGAAGAAATCAACTGCGGGAGCAATAATTAGAAAATGGAAGACATGCAAGACCACTGATAATCTCCCTTGATCAGGGGCTCCACGCAAGATCTCACCCCGTGGGGTCAAAATGATCACAAGAACGGTGAGCAAAAATCTCAGAACCACATGGGGGGACCTAGTGAATAACCTGCAGAAAGCTGGGACTAACGTAACAAAGGCTACCGTCAGTAACACACTACGCCGACAGGGACTCAGATCCTGCAGTGCCAGATTTGTCCCCCTCCTTAAGCCAGTACATATCCAGGCCCATCTGAAGTTTGCTAGAGAGCATTTGGGAGAATGTCATATGGTCAGATGAAACCAAAGTAGAACTGTTTGGTAGAAACACAACTCGTCATGTTTGGAGGAGAGTGAATGCTGAGTTGCATCCAAAGAACACCATACCTACTGTGAAGCATGGGGGTGGCAACATCATGCTTTGGGGCTGTTTCTCTGCAAAGGGACCAGGACAACTGATCCGTGTACATGAAAGAATGAATGGGGCCATGTATCGTGAGATTTTGAGTGCAAACCTCCTTCCATCAGCAAGGGCATTGAAGATGAAACGTGGCTGGGTCTTTCAGTATGACAATGATCCCAAGCACACCGCCAGGGCAACGAAGGAGTGGTTTCATAAGAAGCATTTCAAGGTCCTGGAGTGGCTTAGCCAGTCTCCAGATCTCAACCCCATAGAAAACCTTTGGAGGGAGTTGAAAGTTCGTGTTGCCCAGCGACAGCCCCAAAACATCATTGCTGTAGAGGAGATCTGCATGGAGGAATGGGCCAACATACCAGCAACACAGTGTGTGCCAACCTTATGAAGACTTACAGAAAACGTTTGACCTCTGTCATTGCCAACAAAGGATATATAACAAAGTATTGAGATGAACTTTTGTTATTGACCAAATACTTATTTTCCACCATAATTTGCAAATAAATTCTTTAAAAATCAGACAATGTGATTTTCTGGATTTGTTTTCTCATTTTGTCTCTCATAGTTGAGGTCTACCTATGATGTCAATTACAGGCCGGCCTCATCTTTTTAAGTGGGAGAACTTGCACAATTGGTGGCTGACTAAATACTTTTTTTTCCCCACTGTAGCACCATTAATTCCATGGTGCTTTACATTTGCGGATTTACATATGGTACACGAGATATACAAAACAGATAATACTAACAGTGATCACTGGCACAGTGGGATAGAGGGCCCTGCCAGTGGGAAGAGGGATAGAGACAGAAGGTGGGGGTAGAGGCTGTTCAGGTGGTGGTGTGGTGACAGTAGCGTTATTGGAGGTTGTAGGCCTGAATAGGTGAGTCTTCAGGGCCTTCTTGAAGCTTGTGATTGTGGGGGTCAGTCTTATGTGTCTTGGTAATGAGTTCCAGAGTATGGGGGATGCACGGGAGAAGTCTTGGAGACAATTATGTGAAGATCGGATGAGAGCAGAGCAGAGTAGGAGGTCTTTGGAGGATCGGAGGTTACGTGCGGGCAGGTAGTGGGAGACTAGGTCGGAGATATATGGAGGGGACATGTAGTGGATGGCTTTGTATGTCAGCGTTAGTAGTTTGAACTCTATTCGCTAGGCGATGGGTAGCCAGTGAAGGGATTGGCAGAGGGGAGGGGCCAATGAAGAACGGGGGAAGAGGTGTATTAAGCGAGCAGCACAGTTTAAGGTGGACTGGAGGGGGGCAAGAGTGTTAGCTGGGAGGCCATGGAGAAGGGTGTTACAGTAGTCTAAGCGGGAGATTATGAGGGCGTGATCTAGCATCTTTGTAGTTTCAGGGGTGAGAAAGGAGCGGATTCGGTGGATGTTCTTCAGTTGGAGGCGGCAGGAGGTGTTGAGGGTTTGAATATGCGGCTTGAAGGATAGGTCCGAGTTTAAGGTTATCCCAAGGCAGCGGGCCTGTGGGACTGGGGTGAGTGTGGTTCCATTAATTTTGATAGATGGGTCAGGTAAGGGGGTCGTGCGTGGAGGGGTGAAGATTATGAATTCCGTTTTCTCCATGTTAAGTTTGAGAAAGCAGGAGGAGAGAAAGGAGGCTATGGCTGCTAGACATTCTGGGACTCTGGACAACAGGGAGATAATGTCTGGTCCAGAGAGATATATTTGGGTGTCGTCAGCATAGCAATGGTAATGGAAACCATGGAATTCTATAAGTTGGCTAAGGCCTAGGGTGTAGATTGAGAGCAGGAGGGGTCCTAGGATGGAGCCTTGGGGGACACCTACAGAAAGAGGGCGTGGTGTGCGAGTGGAAGACGCTGAATGTGCGGTTGGTGAGGTATGAGGAGATCCAGGAAAGGGCCAAGTCAGAGATTCCAAGGGATGAGAGAGTTTCTAGCAGGAGGGAATGGTCGACTGTGTCAAAGGCAGAGGAGAGGTCGAGGAGGAGGAGGACATCGTAGTGGCGTTTGGCTTTGGCAGTTAGGAGGTCGTTAGTGACCTTGGTTAGGGCAGTTTCTGTGGAGTGATGGGATCTGAAACCTGACTGTAGTCTGTCAAAGAGCACATTGGACGAGAGATAGGAGGACAGTTCGGAGTGGACGTGTTGCTCCAGCAGTTTAGAGGCGTACGGAAGCAGTGAGATGGGGAGATAGTTAGCTGGAGAGGACGAGTCGAGGGAGGGTTTCTTAAGTATAGGGGTGACAGTAGGATGTTTGAAGGCTGAAGGGAAGGATCCATTGGTTAGGGATAGGTTGAAGAGATGGGTTAGGGCAGGAGTAATGATTTCAGAGAGTTTGGGATGAGGTATGACTGGATGGGGTCAAGCGCACAGTAGGTCAGGTGGGATTTGGATATTAGAGTGGAGAGCTTTTCATCAGTGACGGTGGAGAAACAGGTTAAAGATGAAGCGCACAGGACAGTTGGTTAGAGTGGTTGTTGGGGGTGTGGGGTGAGACTGTCTCTGGTGTTGATTTTGCTTTTGAAATAAGAGGCAAAGTCGTCAGCTGTGATAAGTGATGTCGGAGGGGGTGCAGGAGGACGGAGAAGGGAGTTGAAGGCAGTGAATAGCTGTTTGGGGTTGCAGGGTAGGGCAGATATTAGTGTGGTGAAGTAGACCTGCTTTGCAGAGGTGAGTGCATTCTTGAATGTGAGTACTGCCTCTTTGTACCTAAGGAAGTCCTCCTGGGAGTGACTATTCTTCCAGAGGCGTTCTGCAACCCGTGAGGCACGTATCAGTTTTTTAGTCAGGTCAGTGTGCCAGGGTTGCCTATTGATCGGTCGGACTCTGGTGTTAGTGAAGGGGGCTACAATCTAGTGTTTTTATGTCTCTGTGTCAGCAGTGGGGTCCTACTGGGTCTCTTGCCATAGAGTTTCATTACATTCGAATGTCGACAGATACAGTGGGTACCCCTTTAAATTTTTCACTCTTTGTTTCATTGCAGCCATTTGCTAAAAGCTAAAAGTTAATTTTATTTCTCATTAATGTACACTCAGCACCCCATCTTGACAGAAAAAAACAGAAATATTTTTGCAAATTTATTAAAAAAGAAAAACTGAAATATCACATGGTCATAAGTATTCAGACCCTTTGCTGTGACACTCATATTTAACTCACATGCTGTCCATTTCCTTCTGATCCTCCTTGAGATGGTTCTACTCCTTCTTTGGAGTCCAGCTGTGTTTAATTAAACTGATTGGATTAGATTAGGAAAGGCACACACCTGTCTATATAAGACCTCACAGCTCACAGTGCATGTCAGAGCAAATGAGAATCATGAGGTCAAAGGAATTGCCCAGGGAGCTTAGAGACAGAATTGTGGCAAGGCACAGATCTGGACAAGGTTAGAAAAGAATTTCTGCAGCACTCAAGGTTCCTAAGAGCACAGTGGCCTCCATAATCCTTAAATGGAAGAAGTTTGGGACGACCAGAACTCATCCTAGACCTTGCCGTCCAGCCAAACTGAGCAATGGTGGGAGAAGAGCCTTGGTGAGAGAGGTAAAGAAGAACCCAAAGATCACTGTGGCTGAGCTCCAGAGATGCAGTAGGGATATTGGAGAAAGTTCCACAAATTCAACTATCACTGCAGTCCTCCACCAGTCAGGGATTTATGGCAGAGTGGCCCAAAGGAAGCCTCTCCTCAGTGCAAGACATATGAAAGCCCGCATAGAGTTTGGCAAAAAAACACATGAAGGACTCCCAGACTATGAGAAATAAGATTCTCTGGTCTGATGAGATGAAGATTGAACTTTTTGGCGTTAATGCGGTATGTGTGAAGAAAACCAGGCACTGCTCATCACCTGCCCAATACAATCCCAACAGTGAAACATGGTGGTGGCAGCATCAGGCTATGGGGTGTTTTTCAGCTACAGGGACAGGACGATTGGTTGCAATTGAAGGAAAGATGAATGCGGCCGAGTACAGAGAGATCCTGGAAGAAAACCTCTTCCAGAGAGCTCTGGACCTCAGACTGGGCCGAAGGTTCACTTTCCAACAAGACAATGACCCTAAGCATACAGTTAAAATAACAAAGGAGTGACTTCAGAACAACTCTGTGACCATTCTTGACTGGCCTAGCCAGAGCCCTGACCTTAACCCAATTGACCATCTCTGGAGAGACCTGATAACGGCTGTTCACCATCAAACCTGACGGAACTAGACAGGATCTGCAAGGAAGAATGGCAGAGGATACCCAAATCCAGATGTGAAAAACTTGTTGCATCATTCCCAAGAAGACTCATGGCTGTACTAGCTCAAAAGGGTGCTTCTACTCAATACTGAGCAAAGGGTCTGAATACTTATGACCATGTGATATTTCAGTTTTTCTTTTCTAATATATTTGCAAAAATATCTACATTTCTGTTTTTTTCTGTCAAGATGGGGTGCTGAGTATACACACTCATGAGAAATAAAATGAACTTCTTTGCTTTTAGCAAATGGCTGCAATGAAAAAAAAAAAGTAAAAAATTTAAAGGGGTCTGAATACTTTCCATACCCACTGTAGTTCACATTGACACTGATACACCCTGAGCCTGCAGGACAGCTTGAATTTCTTTGGAACTTGATTAGGGCTGCTTAGCCATTATCTGGACTATCCTACGTTGCAACCTTTCAGCAATTTTTCTCTTCCACCCACATCCAGGGAGATTAGATACAGTGACATAGGTTATAAACTTCTTGATTATTTAGCACACCATGGACAAAGAAACCTCAAGATCTCTGGAAATGTAACCTTGAGATTGTTGATATTTTTCCACAATTTTGGTTCTCAAGTCCTCAGACAGTTCTCTTCTTCTCTTCCACATTGCAAAGATTAAGTCAACGTCTCTCTTTTTTATCTGCTTCTAAGTGTGATTTTTATATTGCCCATACCTGTTACTTGCCAAAGGTGAGTATAAAGGTTTTTTTTTATTTTTGTCACCTCCCCTGGGCCTACAGCTATTATACTCTGGGGTCTGATGAGATAATAATAATAATAATAATAATAATAATAATAATTAATAATAATTTACCCATGGCAGCCATTTTAGTTTGTCCAAGACTAATCCGGCTCGGTACAAGTTGATTCAC
Source organism: Leptodactylus fallax (assembly GCA_947044405.1). Lineage (NCBI taxonomy): Eukaryota > Metazoa > Chordata > Amphibia > Anura > Leptodactylidae > Leptodactylus > Leptodactylus fallax. The sequence goes on from CAMRHE010000182.1 coordinate 1,088,338, forward strand.
CCATCTATAAAATATGTACATATGCTGCTACCCAGATGGAGGAGACCGGAGGATGGGAGTAGTAGTGGTGGATTCTGTGCCACCTAGCAGCCCGAGCACACTCACCAACCACTCCAGTCCTACTCCTGGGCCGGACAAAGTCGAGTGGGGTCCAGCAGCACTACCGGATGGTGGTGGCAGTAGTTCTTTTCCCCGCGGCTCTTCCAGTTGGAGAGGGGACCGCTCCTCTCTGAGCCCATGTGGTGTTGGGTGGAAGGGCCCTGATGGTGATGCAGGCACGACTCAGGAGTCAGCTGTTCAGGTAAACCAGAGCAGCCTTTATTTGGCAACAAATACAAAAAGGTAACGGCAGCTTTCAAATGGGGGTAGTAGTTCTACAGTGTACAACCCCTATTGGTTCTAGGAGGGTGCCCAGGGATGACCCTCAGTCCAGAGGTTGTGGCAGGCAGGCTCTGCACACTTATTCCAGTCAACTGCTCACACTAGACTGAGGAGACCAACCCTGCCCAGTGGCCTGTGATAGGCCAGGGCTGAACCAAGGAAAGGTTTTGAACACTGCAGGGGGAAATAATGCCAAGGGAAAAGCTGCAATTGCAGCATCCCAGAGTGCTTTTATGTGTTTGTCATTGTGCCTCTGGGTTTTATGTTTGTATGTTCTGTTACATGTTAAATGTCATTATTGTGCAGCTTACCTTTCTATTTCCCCCTGCAGTGTTCAAACTTAACCTTGGTTTAGCTCTGGCCTATCACAGGCCGCTGGGCGGGGTTGTGGGAGACTCCATCTCCACAGTAACCCTTGGTCTGAGAGCAGTTCAGTCAGTCTAGTGTGAGCAGTGGAACAGTAAGGGTGTGCAGATGTTTCCTGCCCCTACAAGCTGCACCGAGGCCAACGGTTAGCCATCACAGCCTTCAGGAGGATTACTTCGGGCCTAGTCTTAGGGTAACCAGTTCCTTGTCAGGCCTCCTAGAATCAAGGCTGAGGATTGGACACTGTATTACTACCCCCATTTGGAAGCTGCTTTTGCCTTGTGTTCCCTGTTGCCAAATAAAGGCTGTTTGGTTTACCTGCATCGCTGAATCCTGAGTCGTGCCTGCATTACCATCAGGGCCCTTCCGTACAACACCACACCGGCTCAGGTAGGAGAGGTCCCCTCTTCAACTGGAAGTGCCCCGGGCGAAAGAACTACTACCACCACCATCCAGTAGTGCTGCAGGACCCCCCTGCACAACATTCTGCACATACAGTACTGTGTAAAAGTTTAAGGCAGGTGTGGGAGAAATGCTGCAAAATAAGAATGCTTTCAGAAATAGAAGTGTTAATAGTTTATTTCTGTCAATTAACAAAATGAAGTGAATAAACAAAAGAGAAATGTAAATCAAATCATTATTTCGTGTGATCACCCTTTGGAAGCAGAGTCTGGAAAGTAAGGGTATAACTCCCCCAGAGCTCTGATTTCAACATCTTTGACTGTATAGGATTACACGAAGAGACAGAAGGATTTGAGCAAGCTTACATTGACAGAAGATCTGTGGTAAATTCTCCAAGATGTTTGTAACAACCTCCCTTGTGAGTTTCCTCAAAAACTTTTTGCAAGTGTACCTAGAAGACTTGATGCTGTCTTGAACACGTAGGACAGTCACACTAAAAATTCATTTGATTTTGATTTTTCTTTTCTTCGTTCACATAATTTTATTAATTGACAAAAATACACTATTTACCCCAGGTATGCCGTGTCAATCTGGTGGGGGAAATTGCCGCATGCCTCCTTTTAACTACATGGGCATACTTAGGATGCCCATGTAGTTAAATAGAACACTGCAGCAGGAAGGCTTGAGCTTCCTGCTTTATTACTCAGGCATCAGCTAGTGACGCCTGCTGAAAACCTGCTGCATCGATCTACAGAGGAGGAGGATCTCAGAGCTCTGGGGACCGAGGATGGGTAAGTGATGTTTTTTTTTTTTTATTTACATAGCACAACTATAGGGCCACTGGGGGGACATTGTTAGTTGTGAGGGGACCACAGGGGGACATTATTGTCAGGGGGTCACTGGGGACATTTTTACTTGTCAGGGGGCCATCGGCACACATTATCACTTGTTTGGTGCCCACTGGAAGACATTATTACTTGTCAGAGGACCACTGGGGGACAGTATTAGTTGTCAGGGGGGCATTGGGGGAATAGTATTACTTACGTGAAGCAACTGGGGGATATTATTACTTACCTGGAGCAACTGGGGGATATTACTACATGTCTTGGGGCCACTAGAGAGATTATCACTTGTCTGGGGGCCACTGGAGGACACTATTAATTGCTTAGGGGCCACTGGAGGGCATTATTATTTGTCTGAGGGTGACAGGGAACATTATTACTTTGGGGTCTACTAGAGAATATTACTGCTTGCCTGGGGGCCACTGGGGAGAATTACTAGATTTCTGGGGGCCAGTGGGAAGCATTATTAGGTGTCTGGGGGCTAGTGAGGAACATTATTAGGTGTCTAGTGGCCACTGGGGAGCATTATTTTGTGCCTGAGGGGCACTAAGAATCATGTACTGCCTGGTGGGCCACTGGGGAGAATGATACTATGTAAGACCACTAAGGTAGATTAGTGATGGTAAAAGGTGAATTTTTGTATGTTCTGGGTGGAAAGTATAGGATGGTGTAGCTTTGAATGTTCATTCTCATGGTGCTGTTGTGATGCAGTTACAGTTGCATAAAAGTGCAACAGAACAATGCGTGCAGTTTTGATGTGTTTGCAGCTGTAATTTCAAAAACTGTGCTAAAAACACACATCAGAACTGTAGTTTTTTGTATTTTGGTAAAAATTATTTGGTAGAGGTGCCCCAAGAAAAAAATATTTCCAGAGGTGCCCCAAGTCTAAAAAGGTTGGGAAACACTGCTGTAATGTATAGATACATGTGTGCAGTGTCAAATTGAAGGACCTAGCGCCCATCAGAGGATCTTGTTCTGGGGCCCCACCCAACAACTTCCTGCTAATAGCTTACACCACGGCTCCTTCACTGAAATCTTACATATGTGCTGACTATTTGGTGTTACTGAGTATGTTCTCTGTATCGTCATCCCCTATAGTATTGTGCACGTCCCTGTAGCTCCATGGCTGGTTCATGCACAGTACTGTATGAGGAATGACACGGCCAAGCACTACACGTATGTGCAAGATTATAGTGAGGAAGCTGTGATGCTGACATAGCACACAGGGCTACCAGCAGGAATTTTGAGCCCCTGCCCAAACTGCAAATAGCGACAGCAGGAGAAAGCTCTGTTTTTGTAATGTTTAAAGGAGTTGAGTCATCAATACAAATGTCAATAAGTAAATTGAATATTGTGTTCAAAATATATAAATTTGTGTATTCTAGTGAGGCTCTGTTAGTCGTGCATAAATTACACCCATGCTTGCCTTTCTCTCTGAGAAGCAGAAAGGAAGTCTATGTCCAGCTTAATTGATATATCTGCTTCCTTAACTGAGGTTATAGCAAAAGGTATACTGCATTTTACAGTGCATGCTTGAAAAACAGAGCCTCATTACAATGACATGCACAGATCTATACATTGTGAATACCAGGGGGCTCTATCATTAGAATGGCATGCACATATCTATACATTGTTGTGATGATTCTGCTTAAATATGGCCATAACTCAGAGATGTATTTTGATCTCTGGGTATAGTATCTCCCTTCTTACCTGCATTGATTCATAATGTGTGCAGCCCTAATCCTAGGTATATGGTAAATAGAAGTACCACTGTAACAATAGGGCTTTGTATCCATCCCAGAATGGCTCAATTGAATTCATATACAGCCTTGAGTGATCAAAGAAACTTGCATTGTCCAGACTGCACTGTAGATCAGATATGGCTGATAACATTGTATCCTTTCACTTGGATCAGCCATATACAAAGAATCTGGACTTGATTGCATTATTCAATCAGACTTGCTGCCGCCGATGACCTCATTCTGGGAGGTGGCATAAAGGGTATAAAAGATGAGGTAAGAGGTCTGTGGGAGGAGATTATGCTATGGAGATTATGCTATGGAGATTATGCTATGGAGATTGGGCTGAGACCATCACAGATTACAGAGAGTTGTTACAGACAGACCATGAGGAGATTTTCTGTTGGGACTACAAGAGATTATGCTATGGAGATTGTGATGAGACTACTGGACTAATGCTGAGAGACTGTGATGAGAGCATGCAGGCTGGAATACTGTGATGCCACATGCTAGGAGTTAATGCCAAGAAGCCTCCACTGGTTATTCACACATGACAGAGCATGTGTGAGTGTTGGACTACAGAACCACATCAAGGACATGTGTGGTAAAGTAATCATTTCACCTTTATCCCTTTTATTTTATTTGTACTGTATCTTGTAAGTAGTAACTGTTAATGCTTGCATATATCTGCATATCTGTTCTGAACTGTATATGTTAGATGTTAATACCGACCCATTTAGGGGTTAATAAATATATAAAATTTAGAAGGCTTGTCTTGTATTTATCTTGTGAACCCGACACTCACTGGTGGTGAGTGTGGTTTTTATATGAAAGAAGACTCAGGTGGGGCCACAGCGGTGTTGGCGCACTGAGGATCTTTCACAATTTTGAATACCTGCGGGGTGCTATTGCAAGCAGATAACTTTCTGTAAGGAAACTTTTTTTTACCTGATGTTAGATGAAGCAATGGTTCACCACAGAATACAGACAGACCCAAATGGTATATGGTGGCAATTGCACAGTTGCAAAAAACTGATGATACATCCACTCACACATCTACAATCCATGAGGGGGATAGATGCTTAGGATTCCAAATGCATGCAGATAAGGCATTTGTGAGGTGCTAGTTACATGATAATGCAAGGTTTACAGTCTTGGCTTGCAGCCTATTAGTGATGCCCATACTATTAGATCAGGTGGTTTGTCCAACAATCATATATATACACTCTACTAGAACCAGACCCTGATTTTTCCCCAATTAACATAACAAGGCCTGGCTGCATCCTGCAAAAAATGAGTTAATAAACATAAAGTTTTAGTAGATATTTTGGCCAAAATAGGTAAGCTTGCAAATCTGGCTGTGCTTACCTCCCCCATGAGACCTTATGCAACTGAACTAGCTGCACAGGTGTTATATCCACCTCTTCTTTTCTATTTATGTTCCACTACTGGTTTTGATCTAAAAATTCTAATGCTAAATATGACCTAGGTATGCAAGTGTAAAGGTGGCCTAAGTCTGCATCTGGCTTTGGTCCCCTTGTCTTGCAGAATGGCTTACAATAATTCCCAATAATTGTCAGTTCCAACCTGCAGACATTTATGAAGCATTTGGAAAGCCAGATTTCTAAATTGGAAAATGTGCAGCTGTTTCATAATACATCATTGTGCAAAATGGCACAAAGAGCATTCGTTTAACAGTTACTACATCTGTATGAGAACAATGGAGTCCAAATATTTACAAGTCCAGGGATGCTCAATAGCAGGGGTGTCAAACTCATTTTCACTGGGGTCCACTTCAGCCTCACTGGCTACCTTGAAGGGCCAAGATTATTTTACACGTGTATAAAAGTAACTTCTCCTTAACAGTTAAGTGAGCTATTAGACAGCGTATAATATAAACAGGTGCCATAGCCCCTATTTATAGCGCCCCATTTACACACACTATAATGTTCCACAGCAGTCCCTGCACACTGTATTATGACTCGCAGCTGCCCCTGCACACAGTATTATGCACGGTATTATGCTCCATATTGGCCCCTGCATAAGGTATGATGCTCCATATTGGCCCCTGCACACGGTATTATGCTCCACATTGGCCACTGCACACGGTATTATGCTCCATAATGGCCCCTGCACTGGTATTATGCTCCATAGTGGCCCCTGCACTTGTATTATGCTCCATAGTGGCCCCTGTACTGGTATTATGCTCCATAGTGGCCCCTGCACTTGTATTATGCCCCATAGTGGCCAAACCATGAACTATTATTATACTCCGGGGTCTTTTCAGACCCCGGAGTATAATGAACGGAGACCCAGGGGAAGTGACAAACATAAAAACCAGTGTTACTTACCTATCCTGGACACCGGTGCACTCCTTGCAGCTTTCGGCCCTGTTTAATTGCGCACACACGTCACGTGATCAGGCCGGCGATGCGACCTGATGACGTCAACAGAGGCCTCAAGCCTGCTCGGAGTAACACCGATCGCAGGAGAGGTAAGTAGGATATGTTTTTATGTTCCCTCACCTCCCCTGGGCCTCCGATTATTATACTCTTATATTATATTCTTTTCAGACCCCGGAGTATAATAATAGTAGTATTTGCGGCCCACGGCCTCACTTACCGATGCCCGCGGCCGCTCACAACGGCATCCACTTCCCTTTCTGCGTCCCATAGCAGAAGGGGAAGCGGAGGCGGCCACGAGCAGACGCGGGGTAGTTAAATAAATAGTCCGTGACCTGCTGGGGATACTCCAGCAGGTCACGGCCTATTTATATATAAAAAAAAAAATTATACTCACCTGCGATGCCTTGATGCAGCCGCTGCTGCCTCCTCTTCTTGTCCGCGACGTCTGTGTCTCAGCGTAGGCGGCACGATGACGTCATTGTATCGCCGCCTGCGCTCAGATGCGACGTCTCTTAAACCAGCCCAGGACAGGCCCCGCTCAGCTCTGTTTTTTTTTTTTTTTAAAGCGGCCTGTCCTGTATTGCGTGAGGCCAGGCCAGATAAGTGCCGGGCCGGATAACAGAAGGCAGCGGGCTGGATTCGGCCCACGGGCCTTGTGTTTGACACCCGTGCTCTATAGGATTTAGGCCAGGGAAGCAAGAAAAACTTGCTATCATGTTCCTGGAGCCAGTATGACTATACAAGCCTTATGGTGCTTTGTCCTGTTGAAAGTGTCCTTTGCCATAGCGTAATCCACTGCCGTGAAGGGATGAACTTCGTCAGTCACAGCACTTGGGTAAGCTCTACTGTCCAAACTTTTATACACAGGTATCAAATCACCCAGGGTATGCTAAGGTATGCCAACATTTCATACACCATTACTCCACCTCCTTGACTGTGACAGGAAGGATTCATTAATTGATGCTGCTTGTGCCAAATTCCAGCTTTTCCATAACCATGCAACAAAAATCTCGATTTATATGATGAGATGATGCTTTTTGTCTTCCCAGTGATACTATTTTTGGGCTCTTTTGCCCACTGTAGTCCTGCCTTTCTGTTTCCCTCAGACGGTAAGAGAACTCAAACTGGTCATTTGGTACCTGATGGTGGTGGTAGTAGTGCCCTGGTGGCTCGCTCTTAGTGGCCTTCAGCCTTTCTGATCCATGTGGAAGTCAGAAGGGCCCTTGATGTTGAATGCAGGTAATGACAAATATAAGAGTTTGAACTTTACTAACAATTGTGTGAACAGCAACCAACAGCTTTCACTGAAATATGGAGGGCGGATCTTACAGCAGCACCAAGGTAGATAAGGGGTGAGCTAGATGATGGTTTATATAGTAGTCTATGCCCAAAATGTTAAATATATAAACATATATGAACATAAAAATGGTCCAAGCCAAGCTAGCTAAACAAATTAAACGTAAGCAAGGCCCCGGGTTCACATGGATTACGCCCACAAGTACTTAAAGAACTCAGTTCTGTCATTGTTTTACCCCTGGTCTTAATTTTTGGGGATTCTCTAGTGACTAGTACAGTGCCAAGGGATTGGTGCAAGGCTAATGTGCTGCCTATTTTCAACAAGGGCTCTAAGTCTGACCTAGGTAATTACAGACCAGTCAGCTTAACATCCATTGTACAGAAACTGTTTGAGCGGTCTTAAGTGAATATATACAGGAGTATTTGACTGTACGTACTGTAATATTAGAAGTGCCAGAAAGCATGGTTTTACTAAGGACAGAAGTTGTCTAATTTGATTTATTTTTATAAGTTTGTAAGCGGTGAGTCTAAGTCTGGACAGCGGTAAGGCTGTAGATATAGTGTTCCTGGACTTTGCAAAGGTGTTTGACACTGTCCCTCATAAACGTTAAATGGGTAAAATCAGGTCCATTGGCTTGGAAAGTATAGTTTGTAATTGTATTGAAAACTGGTTAAAGGAAAGTATCCAGAGAGTTGGTCAATGACTGCAGCTCAGACTGGTCCTCTGTTATAAGTGATGTAACCCAGGGTTCAGTTCTGGGTCTGCTGTTATTTAACTTATTTATTAATGACATAGAAGATGGGGTTAATAGCACTGACACCAAGATATGCAGTACAATAAAGTCTATGGAAGATATACGTAGGTTACATCTGAGACAGACTGAGTGTTTGAGCATCCACATGTCAATGTTATGAATCTGGTTAAAAATATTCTGCATGCAACATATGTCCTAGGGCCGGGGTAGGCAACATTTTTTGTTCGGCGTGCCGATTTTAATAAAAAAAAAATCAAAGATGAGGTACTCGGAGTGCCGGTCAATAATTGTAAGTCTGACGACCCCTAAACTAAAGTCATATACCACAAACCATAATACAGAAGTGCTGCCACCAGATGCTTTAGGACACCTGCGTTTACTGCTTTTTCCTGGGACGCTCCTGTACTTTCTGATTAGAAGCAATGAAAGTACATGTACATCCCACAATTATTGGTAAATGTGTCCAGGAGCACTGTATGGCGGCATCCTTATGGTGAAAACACACTATGTATCTGGATGCAGATATAGTCTTAGGCCACTGGAACTTTTACTTTGATGTAAAACTGGTGCAGTTTTGCAAAAAAAAAAAAAAAAAAAAAGCCTGAGTTTTCTGTGCAAAAACACATCCTTAATATAGAAAACACACTGTTATACAGAATAATGTCCCATAGTGGTCCCTGCACATGATATTATGTCCCACAGCCATAGCAGTCCCTGCACACAGTATTATGTCCCATAGCAGCTCCTGCACACGGTATTATATCCCATAGCGGCCCTTGCACACGGTATTATGTCCCATAGTGGCCCTTGCACACGGTATTATGTCCCATAGCGGCCTCCGCACATGGTATTATGTCCCATAGCGGCCTCCGCACACGGTATTTGTCCCATAGCGGCCTCCGCACACGGTATTTGTCCCATAGTGGCCTCTGCACACGGTATTTGTCCCATAGCGGTCCCTGCACACGGTATTTGTCCCATAGCGGTCCCTGCACACGGTATTTGTCCCATAGCGGTCCCTGCACACGGTATTTGTCCCATAGCGGCCTCCACACTAGGTATTTGTCCCATAGCGACCTCTGCACATGGTATTTGTCCCATAGCGGCACCTACACACGGTATATGTCCCATAGCGGCCCCTACACACAGCAATATGTCCCAGAGAGGCCCCTGTACACTGTATATGTCCCATAGTGGCCCCAGCACACTGTGTTATCCTCCATAGTGGCCCCTGCACACAGTATAATATTCTAACTTTTATAATATTCCAATTTGTGCCACTCACTAGCTATTATTATACTGTGGGGTCTCTTCAGACCACAGAGTATACTAAGTGGAGGGCAAAGAGAGGTGACAAACATAAAAAAACAATGTTCTCACCATTTCACGCTCTGCAGTGGCTCTGTGTTCTCTTCGGGCGCTTCTACCTGTAGTCAGCGACCGCTCATTGAGTCTCAGGTGTCACGTCGCGTCATTATGCGTAATGACGTCAGACGCAGACGTGACACCTGAGGCCCTGTCAGCTGACTTCAGGCAGAAGTGCCCAAAGAGTACACAGTGGCTGCGGAGCGAGGAATAGTGAGTAACATTGTTTTTTATGTTTGATCACCTCCCCAGGGGCTCCGCTTATTATACTCTGGGGTCTGAAGAAACCCCACAGTATAATAATAGCAGTTTCGTTTCGGCCGTGTTTGGTCCGATCGAAACTGCTGGGCGAGGACTCCGCTGCCGTGCCAGGAAAATAAGCCTCGCGTGCCAAGAGTGGCACGCGTGCCAGAGGTTGCCGACCCCTGTCCTAGGGCCATGTTGGCGAACCTATGGCACGTGCGCCAGAGGGGGCACTCGGAGCCCTCTCTGTTGGCACGCGCACCGTTGCTCCATCCAGGCTCCCTGATCGCTCCCTAACGGGGAATTTCCCATTAGTGAGCGAGCGCTTCTTTCAGTGTTTTACTGTCAGTGTTGGCTGCAGGACCGTGGATTACACTGACAGCAGAGGGAACCCTTCACTATTTATGTCACACAGTATCTGTTTTATAGCAGACATGATATTTTTACAGGCCGTAATAACATTGCACGGTCACTATAAAACAGATCCTGTGCAATGTAAATAGTCAACATTAATTGCTCAAAAGTATACTAAATGCAAACTTTTACCTTTTCAGTACAAAGTTGTTTTGTATCATTGAAAGCTCTGTAAAACCCCATTCACATGACCGTATTTTGTGGGTCCGTAACTGTCCACAGTTGTGGATCCGCACGGTATTAAGGTTAAATTTCCATGTTGGCACTTTGCGATAAATTAGTGGGTTTTGGGTTGCAGTTTGGGCACTCACAAGATGGGGAAGAGTGAAAAAATACAGTATTTCACAGAAAGGTGCCAATATCTGTTAATAAAGTACATTACAAAATTTATTAATGACACAAATACTGCCAGAAAATCAAAAGTTGTCCAAAAGTTTAGTTATGCTTTAACCTGAAAATTAAATTAAGATTGGTGGAGGTGGAATGTGTTGTTGCCACACCATTAGTCCTATGTAGATCATGCCTGTCCAAGACAAGACAAACTGTTGCAGTTCTGAAGGCCAAAGGAGGTCCGTCAGGCTACTAGATGGGTGGGTGTCTTTAATAAAGATAAGAATGCTGCTGCTGTTTTTCTTATGGGTCTTTAAGTTTTTAATAAAGTGTTCATTCATTGTATAGCACAGTAGGTAAATTTTGTTTACACAGATCAAAGGAATGTGTCACCAAATTAAACCAAGTTTTTATGCTAAACAAATTTTTAAGAACTTTTGATAATATTATATTTTTTAATGTTCCATATCACACTACCTATACTTTTAAAAAAGCACTATATCTTGTAATCTTCATGTTGGTCACTAAGCCTCATAATAGACTGACACTTGCCAATTTTGTAGGGATTTTCTTTGCTGCAGTCACCTCATTTACATCACAGAGAAGTCAGGGTGGGTTCACACTTGCGCCCGTACTCTGTCCGCCGTGAATCCGACCTAAATGTCAGAAAAAAGGATTGCGAAAAGATAGGGAAAGGTTTGCTTAAAAACCCATTCACTTCAATGGGTTTTTAAAGCAATGAGCGGGTGTGCGATTGCACCCTCTGCACCGCTAAGCCATTTTTTTTCGTCGAAATCAAAGTCAGACATGCAGGACTTTGTGTCTGACGAAAAAAAAACGGCTTTGCAGCACACAGGGTACAATCGCACACCTGCTCATTGCTTTAAAAACCCATTGAAGTAAATGGGTTTTTAAGCAAACTGTCTCAAACCTTTCCCTATCCTTTCCCTATCCTTTTTTTTCCGACATTTAGATAGGATTCATGGTGGACGGAGTCCGGACAGAAGTGTGAGCCCACCCCCACCCTAAGATGATTATAATAGAAGATAATAGCTTTATAGATAACACATAACACCCATGATTGTATCCATTATGGACAGCAGAGGATGTCACAGCTTATCTACTCCCCCTCTCTGCACAGAGCCTGTCTAGAAAATTCTCCCATAGGTCTCAATGAGTTGGCTCCAGACTATTGCTGTCTATGTTCATGACTAAACTGTAAAGCATATCACTAAATGCTGTTAATAGAGCAGAGGAGAAATTCTAGCAAGATCACATTCCCCATAATCATGTACAAAAAATAGAATTAAAATATTTATTAGAAAACAGATTAGGAAAAATGATAAATTTCAATATCTGATTTTAATAAATAAATAAAATAAAAATTGTCGATGCATTCCCTTTAAGCTGCCCATACATGTAACACAAAAGTTGGTTGAAATGGCCATTTTCATTGCTTGTAATTTTGAAAGATTTTAGCAAATGGTGAACTTCTGTCTGCCAAAAATGTGATCTAGGTTAAGAATTTTGGAAATGGTTTCCTGCATTTCCTGCATTAAATCCTGTGTTTGCTGTGATTAACCAAATTTGGCCTATCATGTGCCACAATGTGAACACACTGTTCTGTTTTTTTAATTTTTTCTTTATATAATTATTTGATCTGGCATGTTGTTTCTCAGACCATTCATAGCAACCAATGACTAGCTGTGTTCTGGCCGAGAAAGCTCTTATGTGTATGGTAGGTGTTAAAGCTAGAGAATCACATGATTTTCTAGAAAGAAGCATATAAATTTCAAAAAGAAACCAGTAGAGTTTGTTACTTTTATTTTTGATCTGATTTATAACAAGATATAATTCAAAATTCATGCAAAATATGGAAAGGAAAGTATTCACAAAACTGCTCAATTATTTATGGAAAAGTAGTATATCATGTTGTATTGTATGTTTTGGCCTTTTAGATGTTATGGTGCACTAATCTACGGTATTTACAAAGCAACACAAGCATAACAAAAAATGATTAATACCAGATTTACAGAAAAAAACTTACCAAAGCCACAATCAACTGGAATAACCCATTCTCCTGGTTTGATTCTTTTGACTTGACAACCAACTTTTATCACCTCTCCAACTCCTTCATTGCCTCCTATTGCTGGTAAGTGTGGTAGAATTCCATAATTCCCTGTGTAGAATTTAATAATAGAATCAACAATGATCGGTAAAATGCATCATAATACTGTGGAAAGGGCTAGACATGTAGTTTCTAAATTACCTACAGTACTTGCATAGTAAGTGTAAGGAAACTGCTAGAGGTGCGATTCCACAGTAGCTGCTGGTAAAACCTGGGGGGGAGGGGCACGACAAGACAGTGAGCCCTAAAGCTGAACCCCCCCACTGGCCCTGCCTACTTGTCTGAACTGTCCTAGATGACAGCCGGCAACTGGTCGTCAATCGCTTCTTGATATAAGTGATGACACAGAACGCAGACAGGACAAGCAACAACAAAAGGGAGGTCAGCTAGCCAAGGGGTCAGTAACAGTCAAGCAATGCAGTACAGAATCAAAATCCAAGAGAACAGTCAAAGGTAAACCAGAGGTCAGGAATAAGAGTACAGGTAACAAAACAGCAAGGAGTAATAGCCAGTACGCACAAGGCAATAGCAAGCACCAATGTGAATGTGAGCAAACAATAAATAGGAAGGAAGAACCTGCCCCAGACTTGATAGGAGGATAGGCTGTCAATCACACAGGTAAGGCTAAGATTAACTATTAGTGGAGCAGAGGAAAACGAAGGTAAAGGAGATGGGTGTGGTGGAAAATCAATTAAGGAGGTGAGGGAATAGGACAGTGTTCAGATAATACAAGAAAAAACCCAAAGGAAAGAATCACAGCTGGACCCACCTCCTGCGCCACAGCATGCGGCCGGATGGCGCAGAAGTTCGAACGGGTGCGGACGTAACAGTAAGGTTATCACATTAAAGGTTATAATTAAAATCCCCACTCTTAGTTCCTGTTCTACCACAGTCTGCTGTTGGGAGATCATTCAGCTGTGTGAAATGTTGGTAATACACACTATACAGTATATAACATATACAGCAGGGATAAGCACCCTCCGGCATTTCTGTTATTGTGAAACTGCAACTGCCAGCATGCTTCAGTGACTTCTGTGGGAGTTATGAGAATAGCCGAGAAAGTGTGCATGCTGGGAAGTATAGTTTCACAACAGCTGGCGTGCCAAAGGTTGCTGATCCCTAACATACAGTATATGCTTAATACGATAATAACATAACAACAATTTGAACCTTATGGCAACTAGAAAACGCTAATGACTAGGATCTCACTGAGCAGCTTACCTTGTAGCATGTTCATATCTGCAGGATTAACTGGAGCAGCCAGCATCCTGATATGGATATCTTCATCTCCAACAGGAGGTAGGGGGACATTCTCCAACCTGTCCCAAAAATGAACTTTTAGACATTATATGAAAACGAAACTGATGTTATAAAAAATATGTAATTGCTTGTGTTATGTATTTCCTTAAGTACAGAGAAAACAAGAATATGTCATTTTGATCATTTTCAATGAAAAGAACATTAATTTCCTGAATATTATACAAAGGCCTAATTTTAAATTATGGCTTGCTTTTGAAAGGTATTTACTAGATAAGAGAATTGACACATGTGGAACGGTAGGCTTTCTGTTCCAACCAATTAGGTGTTGCAAGAACTGGCAAGCCCTAGTAAGCCCATATGATGTATGTAGTTGGCATTTTTCGCCTTCTACAGCCTCCCACTGCTCTTTTCTTTATGTGTACATGCAACCTGTTGGGATTTAAAGATTTAAAGTGCCAACACTACATTGTATTGTGAATTTAATAGTAGAAAGACCAGTAGAATCTCCAGGTTGTTCTTATGTTGTCTATTCATCCTCTCCAGACTGTTACTCAACGTGTGAATATGATGTGAAGATGACTGTTTCACACTACTAAGTCTCTGACATAAGACTTGGACTATGTTGACTCATTCTTCTTGTCTACACAAGAGACAGGAAGGTGTGCTCATTTTTCCCTATGAAGCCTTTTTTCCAGATTTCCCATTTTATATTTCTTTCAGTTGTTATCCCCTCCCTTTAATACTATATTTTTCTTTAATTTATTAGATTTTATCTTATTTATTAGATATTTATGGTTTAGTTCTATTCTTCACTATTCTTAAAATTATAGCTTCACGCTTCATTATTCTATATCGCAGTATATACATGCACACGTCTGGGCTGCAACACCTTAAATATTGATGTGTACAGTGCCTTGCGAAAGTATTCATCCCCCTTGAACTATTCAACCTTTTGCCACATTTCAGGCTTCAAACATAAAGATATAAAATTTTAATTTTTTGGTGAAGACTCAACAACAAGTGAGACACAATTGTGAAGTGGAACGAAATTTATTGGTTATTTTAAACTTTTGTAAAAAATAAAAACTGAAAAGTGGGGCGTGCAATATTATTCGGCCCCTTTACTTTCAGTGCAGCAAACTCACTCCAGAAGTTCAGTGAGGATCTCTGAATGATCCAATTTTGTCCTAAATGACTGATGATGATAAATATAATCCACCTGTGTGTAATCAAGTCTCCGTATAAATGCACCTGCTCTGTGATAGTCTCAGGGTTCTGTTTAAAGAGCAGAGAGCATTATGAAGACCAAGGAACACACCAGGCACGTCCGTGATACTGTTGTGGAGAAGTTTAAAGCCGGATTTGGATACAAAAAGATTTCCCAAACTTTAAACATCCCAAGGAGCACTGTGCAAGCGATCATATTGAAATGGAAGGAGTATCAGACCACTGCAAATCTACCAAGACCCGGCCGTCCCTCTAAACTTTCATCTCAAACAAGGAGAAGACTGATCAGAGATGCAGCCAAGAGGCCCATGATCACTCTGGATGAACTGCAGAGATCTACAGCTGATGTGGGAGAGTCTGTCCATAGGACAACAATCAGTCGTACACTGCACAAATCTGGTCTTTATGGAAGAGTGGCAAGAAGAATTTCTCAAAGATATCCATAAAAAGTCTCGTTTAAAGTTTGCCACAAGCCACCTGGGAGACACACCAAACATGTGGAAGAAGGTGCTCTGGTCAGATGAAACCAAAATCGAAATTTTTGGCCACAATGCAAAACGATATGTTTGGCGTAAAAGCAACACAGCTCATTAGCCTGAACGCACCATCCCCACTGTCAAACATGGTGGTGGCAGCATCATGGTTTGGGCTTGCTTTTCTTCAGCGGGGACAGGGAAGATGGTAAAATTGATGGGAAGATGGATGGAGCCAAATACAGGACCATTCTGGAAGAAAACCTGTTGGAGTCTGCAAAAGATCTGAGACTGGGATGGAGATTTATCTTCCAACAAGACAATGATCCCAAACATAAAGCAAAATCTACAATGGAATGGTTCACAAATAAACGTATCCAGGTGTTAGAATGGCCAAGTCAAAGTCCAGACCTGAATCCAATCGAGAATCTGTGGAAAGAGCTGAAAACTGCTGTTCACAAACGCTCTCCATCCAACCTCACTGAGCTCAAGCTGTTTTCCAAGAAAGAATGGGCAAGAATTTCAGTCTCTCGATGTGCAAAACTGATAGAGACATACCCCAAGCAACTTGCAGCTGTAATTGCAGCAAAAGGTGGCGCTACAAAGTATTAACTTAAGGGGGCCGAATAATTTGGCACGCCCCACTTTTCAGTTTTTTATTTTTTACAAAAGTTTAAAATATCCAATAAATTTCGTTCCACTTTACGATTGTGTCCCACTTGTTGTTGATTCTTCACCAAAAAATTAAAATTTTATATCCTTATGTTTGAAGCCTGAAATGTGGCAAAAGGTTGAAAAGTTCAAGGGGGCCAAATACTTTCGCAAGGCACTGTATAATTGAGAATTTTTCATCCATAGCATGATTGCTTGTTATACATTGTTTAGTTAACCTATACTGTACAAAAGCCTAAAGGTATAGGAATAGTGCAGTGAAGAATGGGATAATCTTAAAATGTGAGTGATGAAAATATGTGGCAGTGAAATTAGATAAATATATTAAAGTGAAGCTTGTACAAATAACTAAGTGAATGCAAAATCACAGAAATAGGGCTCTGACAGGCGGGCAAAATGAGTAACGGGGTGCAGCCAAAAATGAAAACCAGAAAAATTATTGTTAAGAAAGAAAATTAAAAGATTAATAACATACAATATTTGTAGAGTTGGAAAAACAATAAATAAGTCAAATTAGGGATATTTACATAAAAGTGATGGAAGTAGAATTTCTTCTATAGATGAATTAACTTAACATAAAACTTCAGTTTAAAAGATTATTTATTTTACAACACTTAACAATACTTTCCTGTGTTAAAAAATGGAGTCATCAGTTTTGGAACTTGTGATCTCAGTATATGCAGAAGCGTGATTCACAGGGGCGTAACTTGAGGGGGTGCTGTCACACCGGGGCCCAGGATCCTTAGGAGGCCCATAAGCACTGGCATTAGTATTGAGATTGCAGCTTCCATCTGGCCCATAAACCATGGAGACCCACAGATTATCCTAACCACACTAAGGTTAATTAAACTCCTTAGCACCTGTAACCATCACTATCAAGAATTTGCTGTAGGGATGAGGTAGGGGGCCCCGGACAAAAGATTGTACTGGGGCCCACAAGACTTTAGTTACGCCACTGGTGATTCATATTCTTTATGAACAACATTGCTGCACTTTTTGTGATATCTGTGAAATTAATGAGAATTTTTTATTGAAATTAAATGACTTTTTATTATGTGTTGGCCATACTGTACATAATCACTGATAACCAGTGTCGGACTGGGATGTCTAGGGCCCACCAGTGGAATTGTTTCTAGGGGCCCACCATCAGGACTCCTGCAGATCAGCGGTACCGAGACAGGGCGGCTAAAGGTAATAACATGTTGGGAGCCACGCTGCTCAACCACTATACCATGTGCACCACTGCACTACCTAAACCTACTGCTACACCTTGTATGGCAAGTAAGCAGCGTGGCTCCAAGAATTGTTACCTTTACCTGTGGCCGCACTGTCCTGGAAAAGCTGATCTGCAGAGGTCCTGGCTGTTGTATCATCGTAGATGTAATATTGATGGCTTATCCTAAGGACAGGTCATCAATATTAGAAAGATGGATAAATCCTTTAAAGAGGTTGTCCAGGCATTGGAGCAACCAATGTAGCTGTCGGGAGGTGTAAAGTAAAAAATAAGTAAATTAAAAAGCATACTCACCTGTCCCCGGCGCTCCGTTGTCCGCTGTCAGTGTCCATTCAGTCTCGTGCCGGCGACTCCTTGCTGGGAGTCCTGCACCTCATATGATCGCTAAGACCAATTAGGTACAGGATTTCCAGAAATGAGGCACCGCCATGAGACCGAACAGACACAGGCAGGGGACATCGGGGTGCTGGGGACAGGTGAGTATATTTCTTTTTTTTTTTTTTAATTTTCTTATTTTTACACCTCCCTGGCAACCGACACAGTGGTCGCTCCAGTTTATGGACAACCTATTTTAAGGGGTTGTCTGGGCCAAATATTTCTATGGTCACTTCACTGGTCCCCCCACATAGTGGCCTCTTCACTGGTCCCCCATACTGTATGGGGAACAGTGATGTGGTCATTATATTGTGTGGGAGCAGTGATGGGGGCTGACATCCTGTGTGGGGCATATTAAAGGGGTTGTCCAGGGTTAATCTTTTTTTTGGCCTATGCTCAGGATAGGCCATAAATACGTGATCGGTAGGGGGCTGACACACGGCCCCATCAGCTGTTCGGAGCCACTTCCGGAGCCCGTTCTGTACACAACACAGGGCCAGAAGCAGAAAGCTCCATCCGCTGTATAGCAGCCCGGCGCCTTCACTGCAGCTCAGCTCCTACTGACTTCAATAAGTGCTGAGATGCAGTGAAGGTGCCCGGCTAATATACAGTGGATAGAGCTTTCTGCTTCTGGCCCTGTATTGTGTACAGGACGGGCATCAGAAGTGGCTCCATACAGCTGATCGGACCGTGGTCAGCCCCCTAGAGATCAGGTATCTATGGCTTATCCTGAGGATAAACCATAACAAATTATGCCTGGACAACCCCTTTAATATACCCCCCAGGGCCCCCCTAATGTGCCACACTTTAAAGAGGTTGTCCAGTATAATTTTTTTCTTTTTTAATAATTAGCCCGGGGGAGGTGAATTCCCCCCCCCCAAAAAAAAAAAAAACACACTAAACATACTCACCTGTCTACGGTGCTCCGGTGTCCTCCCAGCACGGTCCGGTCCTGCAGCTCCGCTGTCTTCTTTTTGCCAGAATTCCTCACTGGCTGTGACGTTCCAGGTCCCTTCCCTTAGGCCGCTGATTGGCCTCAGGGGTGACATGACGTCAAAGGTAGTCATGTGCAGAGGGAACGTCAGCTGGAAGAAAACAACAGAACTGCTGGACCGAACCGCGCTGGGAGACACTGGGGACAGGAGAGAAAGTTTGGGGTTTGTTTTGTTTTTTTCACCAGCCCCGGCGTAATTTTAAATAAAATGAAGGAGCCACTGTATGGAGTATAAGCTCCACAGTGGCCCCCACACAGTATTATAAGCTCCACAGTGGCCCCCACGCAGTATTATATGCTCTCTACAGTGGCCCCCGCCCAGTATTATATGCTCTCTACAGGGGCCCCCACCCAGTATTATAAGCTTCACAGTGGCCCCCATCCAGTATTATAAGCCCCATAGTGGCCCCCATCCAGTATTATATGCGCCCAATAGCCCCCCTCCGCTTCAGTGCTATTATTATACTTTGGGGTCTCCTCAGACCTCAGAGTATAATAATCGGAGGCCCAGGGGAAGTGATTAAAAATAACAAACATTCATACTCACCTTGCTTTACCTTTCCTTGGCATCCTCGCTCCATCCTGTCGTCTTCAGTGTCTTCAGGACCTTTTCCGACGTCGCTGCTGAGGCCTGTGATTGGGCCTCAGCGGTCACGTGGGGGCGCACTGACGTCATTACGCGGCCGCGCCCCCATGTGACCGCTGGGGCCTAATCACAGGCCTCAGTCATGACGGAGGAGCGCCGGAGAGGACGCTGTGCCCAGGAGAGGTGAGAATATCTATTTATTATTTTCAGTCACTTCTCCTGGGCTGCCATCTATTGGAAAGGGGCCTGCAATATGCCAGGGCCCCTTTCCAATAACAGTATGTATAGCGGTCGGGGAACCAGGCTTTCCCCGACCGCTATCATAGTGGCCCGCACTGTCATACACATAAGATAACACTGGCCCAAACAATCATTTGGCTCACCTGATCTCCCCATATACTTGCACATTCACTTTGACTGTGCAGAGCCTGGGTAGTACCAGGGGCGGATTGTGACCTGAAAGTGGCACTGGAAAAAAAATATAAAAGTGACCCCATTTTATAGACAGGCTCAGTGAAAGTAGGCAGAGTCAATACAAGTAGGCAGGGCCAGCACAAGTAGCTCCTCCATGTAAAGCAGTCCTGTGTAAAGTAATTTTGCACAAGAATTCTTTAAATGGAGGGAGAAGCAGCAGTCCTATGTAAGTTATCATGTTAGACTGAAACTGTAACTTACACAGGACTGCTGCCTCTCACTCCATGTAAAGCAGACATTTCTGCTACACAGGGCTGCCTGCTCTACATGAAAAAGGCAGCCGTCCTATGTAAGTAAAGTGGGGTCAGTGTGGCAATTAAACTATGAGTGCAGCGTCAGCCACTATTACACTCATAGTCCACTGACTCCTCAATCTAATCAAATCTCAATAAAAAAAAAAAAAGAATAACAAATGCCATGGTGCTGTGGTATCCGCTGCCACAGCCTGTTCAGTTGCACTCCTTGGAACCTATGCACCCCATGTGACCACTGAGGCCAATCAGCAGCCTCAGCAGTCTCTGGAGAGGGACTGGTGAAGGCTATTTGGCCTCAACAGTCGCGTGAAGTGCAGAGGGAATGAGGCACAGTGAGCGACCAAACGGTCTACGGTGTCAGACACTGGAATGCTGGGGACAGGTGAGTATGTTTTCTTTTAATGTTACTCCTCTTTAAGAATAATGTCCAATAGTGCACACAATATAATGTTCTAGATTGGCCCTCACACAGTATAATGACCCATAGTAGCCCCTGCACACAGTATAATGTCCCATAGTGGCCCCTCCACACAATATAATGACTCACAGTAGCCCCTGCATGCAGTATAATGTCACATAGTGGCCCCTCCACACAGTGTAGTGTCTCACAGTAGCCCCTTCACACTATAATGCCCTATAGTGGCCTATACAGTTTTTTACAAATTTTTTTGGGTTTGTCAACCATGGACCATTATTATACTCTTGGATCTCTCAGTTGAGATGTGTCTGCCCCTGTGCTGAATATGTGTGTGGATGTATCAGTCTTTAAATTACATTTTATATCTTGCTGCAGTGTGATATCTTATCACAAACATCATTGAAAAATCCAAGTAAGGCCCGTTGCAGTCAACCATGGGCGAGATCCGTGTGCTATCCTTGTTTTTCGCGGATTGCACACTGACCCATTCATTTCTACGGGTACATGCAAACAACCATATTTTTCACTGAATTGTGTGCGAGCCGTGATTCCACACCTCGTTGGATAGAACATGTCTTATTCTGTTCAGTTTTTGCGGAACGGACTCGCCCATAGAAACCTAGGATGGCACACTGATGTACTCTGTTTTCGCGGACAAGTTAGGGATATTATTAGATGTCACCTGTGTTTTTTATGATGGATCCACAAACTACGATCACACACTGATGGCACACTGAAGACACTCTGTCAGTTTTTGCAGACATACTTCACTGATGCTGAAGAAACACTGAACACACACTGATTACACTCTGTCCGCAAAAACTGAAGACTAATTCCTAGTTTGTGGATCGCAAAATACCCACGATGGTCTGCAACTAGCCTAAGACTGAGGCCACATGTTGTGGAAAAGCTGCATTTTTGGTGCTGATTTTGCAGCAGGTACACTACCCAAAAGTAGCCCCTGAGAGCTTTTTTAGACTGCAATGGGCCCTATCTTGGCCCCTCAACACAGCAAAATATCCCATACTGGCCCCGCCATACAATATGTCTCACAGTAGCCCCTACACACACTATAATGTCCCATAGTGGCCCCTTCACATACTATAATGCCCTGTAGTGGCCCCTCCACACACTATAATGCCCTATAGTGGCCCCTCCACATAGTAAAATATCCCACAGTGGTCCCCCCACACACTATAATGTCCTATAGTGGCCCCTCCAAACCCAAATTTTGGGGGGTTCGCCACCCATAAACCTTCAGACCCCAGAGTATAATGATTGGAGGCCCCGGGAAGGTGATTAAACATAATTAATCACCTATCCTGGCTCCAGCCCCCGTCTTCAGGCATCTTCATGTCTTAGAGACGTCATGAATGAGCTGGTGTAATTTCACGTGGGTAACGCCGGTGTCATTTTGTGTCATGACGCTGACGTGACTGCTGAGGCCTGTGATAGGATGTCTCTAAGACCAGTAGAGGCCAGAAGACCTGCATCGGAGCCCAGGAAAGGTGAGTAACATTGTTTATTATGTGTGTCATCTTCCCTGGGCCTCAGTATATTATACTCTGGGGTCTGAAGAGACCCCAGAGCATAATGGCAATTTTCGGTTAGCGGTTTGCGGTCCAAACGAACCCTCTGGGTGAACCTCGCACAATCTTGCGAGATTCATTCAAATACTCTCAGTGCCATCCGGCGGCCTCTGCTCTGAAGGTATATAGCGGGGGCCGCTGGGTTGAACTCTGAGCAAGGGCCGGGCTTCAGGACAGGCAGCTTCCCTGCCCATATTCCATTCAACCCACCGGGAATTTTCCCGGTGATATAAATGGCCAATCTGCTCCTGGGCAGTATATAGGAGAGGGGAGAAAGCTGCTGCTAGATATTTCTGGTGGCAACTTATCTCACAAAGAACAAATCCAACTCCCCCATCCTCATTTCCCACATTAACTGCACAACACACATTAGATGGTTGGCCAGTCCTGTTGAAATCTGTGGGATTGGCCGACAACCACCTAATATGCATGGTCAGTTTTAGTCAGCTTTACAAATTGCAATTTTCTTTCAGTTTATATAATTTGCTGCCAAAGGTGTCTTCTTACCATCTCTTCAATTACATTAAATGGTACATGACGCTCTTCTTACCATCTTTTCAATGACATAAAATGGCACTCATAAAATGATGCTCATTTTGTAAAGGCTAAGTAAAGGATACCCTGCACCTCTTGCTCAGAACTGTTTTATTTATCAGTAATATAGTGCACCTAGCTCTTTACAACCCAAACTTTTCCTCTGTATGCATCCATTTTTATATGGCACAGTTGCCCATACAGAAAATGTTAACAGTTACAAGTGGTCCATTACACTGACATGCAAGGTCTGTGCATGACTTTGCTGTTTGCATGATATGAAACACTGATGGAAAAATAAAAAATATATATCATATACTATCTCAATACTCATAAATATAATAGAAAACCTATAGAAAGTGTCACTTCCCAAAAGAGTATGGTCTAAAATACTATCTTTATTAATATAATCTAAAAGATAATGCGTCACAATAATCTCTCATACTAGAAAATTTAAGAGCAAGTAAAGTCGTGCATGGCCAGTGGACTTGAACGTTTGTAACACATATAATATGTCACCCCCCAGTCATAAAGCAACCCCTCCCCTTTCTCAGAAGTGCATGATAGTAACTTAAATTTGCTCAAAATAGGAAAGCCAACCCCCAGCAGAATATTTGCAATGTTGTTCAATGGCTGTCAGACTAGTCCTAGGTATACAAAAAAAACCCCACACTTCTGAGAAGTAGGAATAATTTAGTGCCAATATTCGCATGGACACTATCAGAACGCCTCAATAGAACACCTGAAGCGTTTCTAGGATAGCGCTAACCGCTATCCCGTCATCAGAGGTGTAAAGTTACTCAGTTATAAGTCTGTTTACAGAGAGCTATAGTTTCCCCCCGCTCCCCCTCGGCACTAATGCATGTGTTTTGGGTTTTTTTTTGTTGTGTTTTTTTTTTTGTTTGCCTAGGACTAGTCTGAAAGCCATTGAATGGCATTGCAAATATTCTGCTGGGAGTCGTCTTTTCTATTTTGAGTTAACTTAAGTTACTGTCATGCACTTCTGAGAAAGGGGAGGGGTTGCTTTATGACTAGGGGTGACATATAATATATGTGTTACACACGTTCAAGTCTCCTGGCCATGCACAACTTTACTTGCTCTTAAGTTTTTTATCATGAGAGATTATTGTGACTCATTATGTTTTAGATTATATTAATATAGCATTTTAGACATACTCTTTTGCGAAGTGACACTTTCTATAGGTTTTCTGAAACACTGATGGAACATGCAGCCGCTGTGCAAACTTTACAACAGCCATAAGACAAGATAAGTTTAAGTAAATGTGATTTGTAAATTGAAAGTAATTGTGAATATATCTTACTAGGGGTAAAAATTTTACTATATTACATTACCTTGTCAAACAGTTTAATATTTAATGCCTAGAGCCAAAACTGCATATGCCGTAACAATTAGCTAATCTGTTTGATAAATATCCAAGTCATTGCTGAAATTGAAGGGTTCTTTGCTGTAACTAATTTGACCATACGGTGTAATGAAATAAAAAGGGAATTATCAAATAGCTTTATTAATTAGTAATTAATGTCAACATCTGTAATCAGGAGAAGGACTAAAATAATTGTATTTCTACAAACTAAGCAGTGCTGGTGTTTAGTATCATTCACCTTAATTATTTGTTTTCAAGCTTTAGTGAAATAAAATCAAATAAATTCTAATTATATAGGTAATGGGAAAAGGACGGCTAATTCCAGAGAACCAGCTTTTCTGAAGGATGAATGTCTAATTACTGCCGAGGAGCAACAAGACTTATCATCATTAAGTAATGCATTGTTAAAAAAAAAAAAAAAAAAAAAAAAAGGTCTTTTGTAAAGGCATTCTTTGCCTGACGGGCACTGCTCTGCTCACTTGTATACTTGCTAATGGTAGTTATGAGCACTGCAGCGATATCCCATTCAAGTCTTTATGACGCTGCTACAGTACTCTAGAGATGAGTGAATTTCTCAAAAATTCGATTCGGCAGCTTCGCCGAATTTCCCAACAATTTATTTCGATCCGAATTACTTCGCGGCGAATCACGTTAAAAACAGCTATTTTCCTGGCTGCAGAGAGCCTGGGAATATGGGGATATGCATTTTAAACGAAGGACACCTCGCAATAGCCTTTTAGAAAGGCTATTCTACTCCTACCTTTGCTGTTGCATCACGTCCCCTGCAATGTCCTGGTCCGCCGGGCATGTGCAGAGCAGCTTGAAATAGAATCAAGATGGCCACTGGACATGCGCAGAAATGGTCTTGCATGGGATATAATCAAGAAGGCTGCCGGAAATGTGCAGAACTGCTCAGAATAGAATCAAGATGGCCGCCGGACATACACAGAAACGGTCTTGTATGGAATAGAATCAAGATGGCCGCCGGACACGCGCAGAGCCACTCGGAATAGAATCAAGATGGCTACCAGACATGCGCAGAAACAGGAATAGAATCATGATGGCCTCCGAACATGCTCAGAGCCACTTGGGATATAATCAAGATGGCCACCAGACATGTGCAGAGCCACTCAGAATACTGTAGAATCAAGATTGCTGCTGGACATGCGCAGAGTCAATCATTTAGGAATAGGATAAAGATGGCCGCCACGAGCGGCTCTGTGCATGTTCGGCGGCCATCTTGATTCTATTGCGAGCGGCTCTGCGTATGTCTGGTGGATATTTTGATTCTTTTACTACACGAGCTAGGAGGACCAGGGGGCGTGATGCAACGGCAAAGGTAGGAGTAGAATAGCCTTTCTAAAGGCTATTCTGACGTGTCCTTAGTTTAAAATGTGATTCGATACTAAGCAGCATGAGGAAATCTGGATTCGATGAGAATAGAAGATTTCCTGAAATTCGGATCGAATTCCACTTCGTCAGCTTCGATTCGCTCATCTCTACTCATAACTGCCACTACAAAAAGTACATTGAGTGAGCAGTGCATTACCCATCATGTAAACAATACCAGGAGTTGTGCACTCTGGGATACAGCTGATCTGTGGTGGTGCCAACAATCAGACCCCATTGATCTGAAATTCCTGGCTTATTTCAAGGACAGGCCATTAAGTTTAAAAAGGAGGATAACCTCGGTAAAGCATTTACGTACCTTTTGCTCCCATTTCTTTTTCCCTAATCCATCTAAACTAAAAAAACAAAATACCAAAGTGTCTTAATAGATATGTTTTGTGCATGTAGGTCTTATATGGACCTATGTATTTCTATAGCTACAGACCACAGATAAACATGGTATAGTCTGAATCTGCAGTTGTACTGCCTACTATCTTACTTTACTACTTATCTTACTTCTTGTTTGCCACCATATATTTGGTGTATTAGCCAGGTTTCTGCTGTAAAGCTTTGATCGAGCCAGTGCACAGAAACCAGTTATTCCTGTGTTAGCAAGAGCTTCTATTAAGCTCAGTTGCTTATAGTTGCTTTGGACCCAACAGTATTGACATTCGGTAGTATTTTCAAAGATACATGGTATAGTTCAGGGACCACCAATCCACACTGGAAACCTTCTCCTAAAGGTACTATATAATACAAGTACATATTTATAATTTTACATTACTATATATATTATTCTGTAGCCCAGAGCATCTGGTTGCTACTGAAAAACTAGTCAACAAAAAAATTCCTAACATCTTATCAGGGCTCATATATTACAGTGGGACCGCGTGTTTTCTCTACATCAGATCAGATGACTTCCCAGTGCCTGATATAACATTTATACTTTCCAGAAAGTTAAACTCTGTGCAGACCCTGGACAAGCAGGGGATGCTGGTATGTTTCAGCTTTTAGGCCGGGACCCCACGGTGCAAATATATTGTGTATTACAGTATCTGCAAAATGGATGGGGTTCTGACTAATCCCAACCATATATTACAGAAAAAAATCTGCAGCAGAAATGCAGTGATTTCAAAATTTGGGCCGCTTTTGTAAATCACAGCATTTCAATCATACCTATGCATACATCCCAACTTTCAAAGGACAGAAAGAGGGACAAAATATGCGGCACGCTGTGCTCACCGTGGCAAATTTAGCTCCACCCACTTCTATGTTGACTCCGCCCATTCTCATCTATTTTTCCATGTGCCTCCACACAGTATAATGCTCCTACAGTCACCCTAACATTATATGCCCCCACATTATAATGGTCCCCTCCAATTTCCCCACAGTACTAAGTCCCTCTCCTCGTGCCCCAGTTTAAACTGGCTGAAACTAGAGGGGGACATTAAACTAGGGCAGCTGGAGGGGGACTTTAAACTATGGGGCAGCTGGCGGTTGACATTAAACAGCAGGGGTAGTTGATGGGACACTTTAAACTATGGGGCAGCTGGAGGGTGACATTAAGCAGTGGGTGTAGTTGGAGGGGGACATTAAACTGGGGGAAACTAGAGGCAGACGTGTCCCCCTCCAGCTACCCCCCATGGTTTAATGTCCTCCTCCAGTTTCTCCCAGTTTAATGTCCCCCCTTCATCTGCCACCATCTTAATGTCCCCCTTCATCTGCCACCAGCTTAATGCCCCCTTCATCTGCCCTCAGTTTAATGCCCCCCTTTATCTGCCACCAATTTAATGTTCCCGCTTTATCTACCACCAGCTTAATGTCCCCTTTATTTGCCACCAGTTTAATTGCCCCGTTAGTCTGCCTTCAGTTTAATTACTCATTCATCTACTCCCAGTTTAATTGCCCCCTTAGTCTGCCTTCAGTTTAATTACCTATTCATCTGCTCCCAGTTTAATTGCCCCCTTCATCTGCCTTCAGTTTAACTGCCCCCTACATCTGCCCCCAGTTCCCCCCTCTTGCTCACACATGCTCTCTTCTCTCCTACTTATCTTCGATCACTCTCTGTTCCCAGCTTTCTGTGTAACATCACAATGTGTCCCGCAGTATCCAGAATAGCTCTACCCACACAAGAGTCTGATCACATGTTCATGACGTCATCAAAGGTCCTTTAGCCATTACGATTTAGCATCTACCATTTAGCCTTTACCCTACCCTAATAAAGTTTGTTAACAGCAAAACACTTCAGGGGAATAGCGGGACAAACTGTAACCTATGCGGGACCGCGGGACAGAAGTGTAAAATCGGGACTGTCCCACCAGATGCGGGACGGTTGGGAGCTATGCCTATGGAAATGCTTGCGGTTTCTGTATAGGTATAATAGGGACAGAAAGTCTGCAGAGGAAAACTCTGTGGACTATTTGTGAAAAATGCTGCAGAAAAAACGGTGATGTGTTTCCTTGGTGGTCTTTTTTGGCTGCGGCTCACAACATGAGGCCTTAGCCTTAATCCTGTAAAAAACAATTCTAGACTATAATACAGGTATATTATTTAAGATATTATATGCATTTAGAAGATTTCTGAGCATAAATGGTTTGCTATAGAAAAGGTAAGGAATGAAGTGCTATATGAGGAAGGCTTTCTTTTGCTAGAAGGGAGCAGTAATTATCAGAATAGTGAGGAATCAAGGACGGCTTGTCTATTGCATGAAGAGACTCATAATTACGGTAATACAAGTAATGTACTGTACCATAGAAAGTGGATTGTGGAAAAAAAGTTCAGCCCTTAAGAAATTGTAAGAGCATTCCTCAATGACATGTTCTCCTCAAGAGCTAAAATGCATTATCATTGAATTACTTACTTCAATACATCCTTCCAAGGACCATGTCTTCTGTAGACAAGACTTTCACAGGATGTCAGGTAGGGCCGCCATGTAGATCTGCTGTAATTGAACTGATCATTATTGAATGTCCCATATTGTGTTGACCTGAGAACAAACAATCTTCTTAGTAGCCTGAATACACCAGCCTTCTCCATGTGTAGCATACAGGAACAAGCAGCAAAGACTTTAGGTTCCTGTTTCAGTGCATTACAATTTCTACAACTAGATGGTTACTCAATAATGACTTGTGCATTTCCTAGAAATTTTTGCAATCAGAATACAGTAAATGTAAAGTAAATGTCAAATTTTTTTTTCCTTGAAAAAGCAATACATTTTATGTAAAAATATAAAGTAAATATGAGGGGTATTATACTGCATTGTACAAAAACATTGATACAATGTAATTTATTAGGTTGTGAGCTATAAGTATATTTTCGTGTGGTTTATTGGGTATATTTTAGCTGACCAGATTAATGTTCTTTATAGTTTTCACAACATTCATAATTATAAAATGACATGAAGCTGCTTTCCTTTCACTATTATTCTGTTAGAATTTTATTTACTCCATACTGACTGAGAGGTTTTCATTTCCATTGCTTGAACTCATTCCAAGTATAATTATCTGGAGCTAGGACTGAATAAAATCCAGATCAAACAGAGGTAAGTGCTATTTGTAATAGTCAGTATTAATACACATTAGAACAGTCTGGTTTCAAAATGTCTTGTTATATAACCATGAGAGATGTACATAGACCAAAATGGAACCAGAGAAAGGCAACATTGGAGACAAAGAGATGGAATAGAATAATATGGATGGACCTAAAAATGATTCACCCGACTAGGCCACCGACTGTACTAATGTATTCTTTAATAGTACCACCAGAGTCCCCCACATTAATGATGCCAGAATCAGATTGCCTTCATTAACAATATTATTAGGATGCCCTTCTTAATAGGATGGCCATAGTGTTCATATTAACAGTTTGGTACAGCAGCTCAGTTCTATTCACTTCCTCATATGAGTTGATGAACCCATGTAAAGAATAAAGGATCTGCAGTGCATAGGATATACTGATCATTGGGGAGTCTATCAGTCAGCCCCAATTATTAAATACTAGCAGACGGACCCGGCTTCGCACGAGTATATTTAATTTTTTGTTTGTGTAGTGGCCCCATAAGAATTGGCCAGTATAGCAGTCCAGTATAGGTACAGTCTATTTATGGCTGTGTTGTTATGGAAACCTGGTAAATGTGAACTTATATTGGCTAAAACATTTCATATGGCTGAATGTTTAAGGACCTGCGAACTGCTATTGACTCATACAGGTCATAAATAGCTTGGTTGCTATGGAAACCTGGTGTAAAGCTGTGTGTATGCCAAGACTGCAAAACTTGCAATTTTCCATTGGTCCATAAGCGTCATGTGATCATGTGTATCTCAGTTTGGATACCAGTGAAAACCCTGCAATCGGTTGTTATGGAAAACCTGGAGTAAAGCTGTGTGTATGTGACCTTGTGTAACTGTGTCATCCACAGCGCCCTGCCCCTTTAAAGCTGACCTACAGCAGTGAAGAAAAATGGCTGGGTTGTTATGGAAACCTGGACTGCAGCTGTGTGTATATGGAGACTAAGCGCTTGCGACCTTCTATTGGCTGACAATGCCTTCTCAGATTGGAGATGGGCTTGGGTCTGCTGAGAGCTTTCATTAGCTCGAGCAGCAGCCATGCGTTTTGTTGCAGGAGTCTTGTGTCCAACTGCAGTTTTCCTTTTAGGAGGCATGAGTAGTTTAAAAATGTTTCAATTTATAAGAATGCTGACATCCAATATGACAGTACAGTATAGGTACAGTCTATTTATGGCTGTGTTGTTAAGGAAACCTGGTAAATTAAATGTGAACTTATAACCTATATGGATATGCTGAACAAAAATAAACAAAAACAATTGGCATAAATATAAATATTTTATTTAGATAACAAAAATGACACTAAAAACAATGTTACATAAAAACAATAATCATGATAGAGGTCCCACCCAAACCAGAGGCATGGCTGCAATTAATTTCTGTATCAAAAATGGTACACACAATACAAGTAGCTATAAAAACATAATAATATATATATATATATATATATATAAAAATATATATATATATATATATATATATGTTGCATACTAATGTAATATACATATAATGTAACACAGTCAATCACAGCAAAGTAATGTATAAAAGACTGCCAAACATAGTCAACCAAAGTAGTAAAGGTCTGCTTATGCAGTCAGCATTAGAAATGCAACAAATATAGAGAGTAAGTGATCACAAACATCCCACATGATACCCAAATGATAATCAACAGCAGTCACATTACCAAAAGCAGGATGGGACCTCCACCAAGAGCCCCAACACGTGTTTCACCCCTCTTAGCTTCATCAGGGGGCTAGCATGTAAACTTATATTGGCTGATACACGTGATATGGCTGAATATTTAAAGACCTGTGAACTGGTATTGACTAATACAGGTCATAAATAGCTTGGTTGCTATGGAAATCTGGTGTAAAGCTGTATGCCTGAGGAGAGTAAGCGCCTGCGAGCTTCTATTGGCTGATAAGGGACATGTGACCATGTGTATGGCAGTTGAAATATGAGTGAAAGTCTTGCAGTCTTGTATTGGCTAATTTTTTGGAAATACTGTATTTCAGGAACGGTACGTCCTAGAGAGCTGAGACCCGGTCTAAAATCTTGATGTACCTGTGTGCCAAATTTGGTGAGCATCGGTCCAGTCGTTTGGTCGCGCATAAAGAACAGACAGACAGAAACTAATTTTTATACTGTATATATAAGAAATTAATGGCCAATCCTATCCAAAATCATAAAACCTAAAATTTCATCAAAAGAACTTTAA
This sequence comes from Leptodactylus fallax, assembly GCA_947044405.1. NCBI lineage: Eukaryota > Metazoa > Chordata > Amphibia > Anura > Leptodactylidae > Leptodactylus > Leptodactylus fallax. The sequence goes on from CAMRHE010000182.1 coordinate 1,119,649, forward strand.
CCTTCCTGTGGAGACATACCCATGGCTAATGGAATGCCCCTTGTTTCGGATTTTGAAGGATAGGTTATGGTGCCACGTGGTGGAAATAAATCGTTTTTGACTGCTTAGGAAACAGCACAAAAAAACAATATTTTATAGTACCAGTAAATGATATTTTGGTTAATCTCATCCACACATTACAGAAATGCTGTTTTTTCAAAAAATACAGCATGTTAATTTTAGCTGCGGTATTGCAAAGCATTTTCCCTATAGTTTTAATAGGGAAAGGAAAAAAGCAGGGAAAAAACGCTGCAAATACTCATTAAAAAAACACTTTGGAAACAAAAAAAGGTGAGGCCTTAGCCTTAATGTCATTTTGTCCAGTAAAATATATTCAGGACACAGTTTTTGTAACAGGCATAATACTGTGCATGGGCCACTATGGGGTATAATACTGTGTGCTTGGGCCACTATGGGGCATAATAGTGTGTGCAGGAATGCAGTTTGTGCGGGGGGGAGGTTGAAGGTGGCAGTCTGGGGGGGGGGAGTTGGGGGGTTAGGGCCCATGTCAAGCGGCATGAGGAGGACATACAGTGACCTAGCAGCAGCAGCATGAGGAGTACACAGAGTGACCCAGTGGCAGCGGCATGAGGAGGCCATACAGTGACATGGTGGCAGTGGTATGAGGAGGGCATACAGTGAACCAGTGGCAGCGTCATGAGGAGGCCATACAGTGAACCCAGTGGCAGAGTGAAGAGGTGGCAGCAGCATGACAAGGCCATATAGTCACCCATTGGCAGAGTGTGGAGTTGGCAGCAGAGTGAGGTGATATAATGTGTAGGCAGCAACAGCCTTAGGAGGCCATACAGTGAACCAGTGGCAGAGTGAGGAGGTGGCAGCAGCATGAGGAGGCCATACAGTCACCCAGTGGCAGAGTGAGCAGGTGGTGGCAGCATGAGTAGGCCACAGAGTGGCAAGGTGATATAATGTGTAGGAGCAACAGCCTTAGGAGGCCATACAGTGACCCAGTGGCGGAGTGAAAAGGTGGCAGCAGCATGAGGAGGCCATACAGTCACCCAATGGCAGAGTGCAGAGGTGGCAGCAGAGTGAGTAGGCCACAGTTTGGCAAGGTGATATAATGTGTAGGTAGCAACAGCCTTAGGAGGCCATACAGTTACCCAGTGGCAGAATGAGGAGGTGGCAGCAGCGTGAGGAGGCCACAGAGTGGCAAGGAGATATAATGTGTAGGTAGCAACAGCATTAGGAGGCCATACAGTGAACCAGTGGTAGATTGAGGAGGTAGCAGCAGTGTGAGGAGGCCATACAGTTACCCAGTGGCAGAGTGAGTAGGCCATAGTTTGGCAAGGAGATATAATGTGTACCTAGCAACAGCCTTAGGAGGCCATACAGTTACCCAGTGGCAGAGTGAGGAGGTGACAGCATGAGTACCCCACAGAGTGGCAAGGTGATATAATGTGTAGGTAGCAACAGCCTTAGTAGGCCATACAGTGACCCAGTGGCAGAGTGAGGAGGTGGCAGAATGTGTATGCCACAGAGTGGCAAGGTAATATAATGTGTAGGTAGCAACAGCCTTAGGAGGCCATACAGTGAACCAGTGGCAGAATGAGGAGGTGGCAGCAGCGTGAGGAGGCCATACAGTCACCCAGTGGCAGAGTGAGGAGGTGGCAGCAGCATGAGGAGGCCATACATTCACCCAGAGGCAGAGTGCGGAGGTGGCAGCAGAGTGAGTAGGCTATAGTTTGGCAAGGTGATGTAATGTGTAGGTAGCAACAGCCTTAGGAGGCCATACAGTTACACAGTGGCAGAGTGAGGAGGTGGCAGCAGCGTGAGGAGGCCATACAGTCACCCAGTGGCAGAGTGCGGAGGTGGCAGCAGCGTGAGTAGGCCACAGAGTGGCAAGGTAATATAATGTGTAGGTAGCAACAGGCTTAGGAGGCCATACAGTTACCCAGTGGCAGAGTGAGGAGGCCATACAGTCACCCAGTGGCAGAGTGGGAAGGTGGCAGGGTGGCAGCAGAGTGAGTAGTAGAGATGAGCGAATCGAATTCCACATGGAATCCGGATTTCCTGATGCGTTGCGGTAACGAATATTTAGTAAGGACCTTTGTGACATCAGACGGTTACATAATATTCTCTAGTGATGTGATTGGGTAAGCGTGTCTTTGCTTGTTAGCAGATCGTTTCACATGAATAAAAGTTGTCCGTGCTGGAGAGAGAGAGAGAGAGACATGACCGTGGCATCCAAGGGCTTCCGCCATTTTGCCTCCCACCCCAGCTCTCTGCAGACAGGAAATAGCTGTTTATTCACCGCGAATTAATTCGTATCAAATAGAATCATATCACGAAATTCGATGAAGTTGCCGAATCAAATTTTTGAATTCTTCTCTCATCTATAGTGAGTAGGCCACAGAGTGGCAAGGTGATATAATGTGTAGGTAGCAACAGCCTTAGGAGGCTATACAGTCACCCAGTGGCAGAGTGTGGTGAGGCAGCATGGATCATTTAATCTGCTGCATCAGGCATTGGTGGGTGGAAATCCTGGCAGATCCACGCCTGATTCATCTTCACAAAGGTCAGTCTCTCCATATTTTGGGTGGACAGGCAGTTCTCCTTGGGGTAACTATGGCTCCTGCCACACTAAACACCGGCTCTGATGTCACACTACTGGCCGGGCAGGACAGCTTTTCAAGGGCAAACTCAGCCAGTTGCGGTCACAAATCCAGTTTGGCTTCCCAGTAGTCCAGCGGATCTTAGATGACGGGTGGCAGGGTGCACTCTAAGTATGCCACTACCTGCTTCAAGTTCTGCTCTGTGTCTAGCTGCTGATGAGCAGCTTCTTCACTATGCGGCTGAAGAAAGCTGCTCATCAGCGACTCTAGGCTCAGGCTGATGCTGATGGAGCCGATACTGCTCCTGCCACCCCCACCCCCTCCCACAGCTGCCATGCCAATGCAAGTTGAGAGCTCAGGGCCCCCGGACGGACATGTGAGAGGATGGACAATGGCGCAGATAGGCAGCGGCCACCTTGCTACATAGTATGTCTCTATAGTAGTTCAGGTTGTCCTCCCTCTCAGCGGATGAAAAAGGCCCCCATTTTTCCCCGGTAGCGAGAGTTTAACATGGTGGAGAGCCAGTAGTCATCCCACTGCCGAATGATGACAATTCGGCTGTCACTGTGCAAGGAAGTGAGCATGCATCGGGCCATTTGCGCAAGTGACTCCGAAGGACTCCCTGCATCCATCTCCACTGCATACTGCCACGGTGTGTCTGGGTCATCTGCCTCATCCTCCTCATCTCCCTCTGGCTGTTCCAGTTGCTCCTGCTCCTCCTCTCCACCCATTTTGCTACACATTGCTTGTGCTCCAATGTCCTCCTCATCCTCCTCTTCCTCCAGTTCAGCCCCCACAGGGCTCATGTGGCCGTGAGATGTAGACGCCACAGCTCCAGTCACCTGACCAGCCAGTTTGAAAAGCATCTTTTCCAGGATGTGAATCAGTGGAATAACATTGTTCATCTCGTAGTCCTGGCGACTGACTAACAAAGTGGCCTCCTCAAAGGGAACTAGCAAATGGCAGGTGTCATGCCTGAGCTTCCACTGCCTAATGTTAAAGTTACACAGGGGAGTACCTCTGTCCGCTTGGATCATCAAGAAATCGTTTATGGCTTTTCTCTGTTCATATAGTTGATCCAACATATGGAGGGTTCAATTCCAACGGGTGGAAACCTCGCATATCAGCTTATGTTGTGAGAGGCCGTTTTACTGCTGTAGCTCAAGGAGGGTGTGGTTGGCGGTGTACGAGTGGCTGAAGTGCATGTAAAGTTTCCTTGACTTTTTTAGGCTGTCTTGCAGATGGGTGGAACACTTAAGGAAATGCTTGACAACCAGATTGAGCACGTGCGCCATGCAGGGTGCATGGCTCATCCCTCCTCAACGCAGAGCGGACACCAAGTTCTTCCCGTTGTCGGTCACCATTGTTCCTATCTTAAGTTCTCTTGAATAAAGCCAGGATTCAATTTCTTGATTGAGGACACGGAGCAGTTCCTCCCCTGTGTGACTTTGTTCGCCCAGGCAAACGAGGTGTAGAACAGCGTGACACCGCTGTGCCCTGCACATGTGGTATGCTGGGGGAGCACTGGGAATTGTCCCTGCAGTGGAGGCTGAGGACACAGTGGAGGATGAGGCGGACATTGTAGCAGGACCAACGGCGTAAAAACGTGGAGCTGCGTCACCTGTCCAAGTTGCTGGTTTGCCTGAGTAGGCACCACATTAACCCAGACACCGACAGGCTCATGGATTGGCCCACCTTCTGTTCTACATATTTGTGCAGGGCTGGTACTGCCTTCTTGGCAAAGAAATGACGGCTTGGGACTCTCCACCTTGGCTTGGCGCAAGCCATCAGTTCTCTGAAAGGTGCAGAGTCCACCAATTGGAAAGGGAGTGACTGCATCACCAGCAACTTGGACAGGAGCATGTTCAGCTTCTGCACCATTGGATGAGTGCACGCATACTGTTGTCTAATAGATATAGATTCTGTGATCGATTGCTGACGGAATGACTGACTTGGAGGAGGAGAATCAGAAGCATCACGACCAGCAGATGTTGGGAAGGACATACAGCTTCCTTCGGCTGAGGTGGTGGAGCCTTGACTGCCTGAAATGGGGTGCATGCCACTGGGTGATGCAACGGTTCCTGCGGCAGGCTGGACCACCACATTGGAGCCATGGCTCTCCCAGGCCACTTTATGGTGACGCAGCATATGTTGTCGCAGGGCTGTGGTGCCAACATTGGCACCTTGGCCACGCTTCCTTCACCTTCTGCCCACATATAGAAACATATGGCCATGTTCACCTTCCCCAGCTGCTTAACAAAAAATTGCCTCACCGCCGAGTAGGTGATTTTACCCCCAATGCTCCGCACTAACTGACTGCTACCTCCACTGCCTCCATGAACCCCTGCACCACTGCTATCTGGGCAGGTAGGTTGCAGCGAAGCGGGTACTCTACCCCTGGCACGTTTGACTCCCGACCTCCCACTGCTGCTACCCTGCTGACTCTTCCACTGCCTACCGGAGGAAGCGGCGGATGTCTCCTCCACATCTTGGCTGGGCACTAGCTGCTGACTGTCCTCTAGTAGCTCCTCCTCACTATTTAGTGGATCTGAGCCCACAGCATAGATTACTTCTCTAGCTGAGGGAACAGAAAAGGCCAAAGGCAGGTTGAGAACAGGTGAGGGCACATGGTCTGCTCCCGGGTCATGCCAACTAAGGGTTGTGTCTGACGAACCCACCGACTCTTGGCTGGGGGTGTCTGATGTGACTTGGTATGAAGTGGATGACCGAGTCAACCATTCTACAACAGTTGGGTTGTTGGTCGAGACGCGACCGCTAGCTGACACTGTTAGCTCAGGCCTTTGTAAGTGACCCCTGCTGCCACACCCATTTACTATGCTGCGACCTATGCCTGCGCCAGAAACATTTAGGCCTGTGGCCCTCCCCTGTGCATGGCCTCTTGCTTCTCTGTCTGACATACTGTTAGATGAAAAAACGTAATTGCAAAGGAAATAAATACAGGGCAAAAGGGCCTGTAATTTTCTACTTTCAAGAGAACGGTGAATATGCCCCTTATTTCTTTCCCCACTAATGAAGACCTTTAAAAAAAGCATGATAAAGGCAGAGATTACTGGACAAGAATTATGATTTTTTTGGCAGTATTGTACTGCAAAAAATGGCCTTTAATTTTATACTTGAAACAAAACGGCGAATATGCCCCTTATTTGTTTCCACACTAATAAACACCTTGAAAAAGGCGTTAGAACAGATGACTGTAGAGTTAACTGGTTGAGCATTCAGTTTTCAGTGGCACAGTTGTACTGACAAATGGCCTGTAATGTTATACTTTGGAAGAACAGTGAATAAGCGCCTTATAATAAATGCCTTGAAAAAAGGCGTTTTTTACAGATAAGTGTAGATATTAGTGTATGATAATTCACTGTTTTTTGCTGTACTGAACTGCAAAAGGCTTGTTGTGTTCCACCTTGAAGACACAGGTATGAGTAATGAGCAGCAGTATAATGGCAGTGAGTGCTACAATGTATATTAAAATTCTTGCTGTAAATGATGCTGCAACCACCCCAAATTCTTCTTTCAATCCCTCCCTATCGTTTCCCTACAGTTCTAAGGCTCTTTCCCTGAACTTCTGTTTTCTAAGTCTTTCCCTAGCTCCTGCTGAAGTCTGTCCCTACAGTAAGAGCGATGTGAAATAACTGTACCTAAAATGGCTGAGGGTTTTTATAGGGCTGTGACATCACAGGGCCGGCTGGCTGCTGATTAGCTGCATGCTTGGCATTGTGGGTGATCCCGCATTACCAGAGTCCCTTGCCCCTTGTCCTAACATGTGAAGCAACCATTTTATAAAAAAATACGATGCTATGCATCGAAGCGTGAGGAAATCCAGAATCAAAGCGAATCGAAGATTTCCTGAAATTCGGATCGAATTCCACTTCTGCAGCTTCGATTCGCTCATCTCTAGTTATGAGGCTATTCTCTCACTGGTTTCTAAACAGAATGCCTTCTCATAGGTTTGGGTTTCTAGTGTTTCTATGTTCATTATCAAATCATTTAGAGCCATGTTTTCCAAAGCTATATCCATTTGCTACTCCAAGGGAACCCTTACTTCCATTGTCACCTCCAAGAAACTTGGCACAGAAGGCATTCTATAATATATATTCTGACTGGTCATTGCTTTGCTTATCCCAGTACCAACCATCTTTTTAAAACAAGAATTTTGCTACCTACTGTTTAGGGGATAACACTTGCTGCTGAATCTTATCCTTGGGTTTCAAGAAAAACTAGCATTCAATGGAACCCCTGATAGGATATACTGAGAATGAAACAGAGGAGTTTGGCCAGTACGGTGGTTCAGTGGTTAGCACTGCAGCCTTGCAGCGCTGGAGTCCTGGGTTTGAATCCTGCCAAGGACAACATCTGCAAAGAGTTTGTATGTTCTCCCCATGTTTGCGTGGGTTTCTGCGGTGACCAGATGGAAGGTAATGCTGCAGTTGGGATTGCGGGGTGCAAACAGCGCAGACTTGTCACGGTCTCTGGGCACGAGGGCGCAGCGCTGGTGCTGTCCCACGTTACCACCACTGGTACCGGTGATGAGGGGGCTGCACAAATGTTGGTGGTGATTGTTCCCCCGGGGCGCTTCCCCTATACTGTGCCGACTGGTGGTGTTTGGGGCGCCCTGATGTTGTCGGTGCAGAGTCAGACACAGAAACGGTTGTAAAGTTGAACTTTTACTTCCATGGGTGTGGAGGCACAAATGCTTAAACAGTTTCTTCAATACAAAACAACGGGGTACGCCTGGTGACACAGCAAAGTCCTGGGGTGCAGGGTAGACTTGATGAAAGGTGTTCCTAGCCCCTTATACTTCAGTGTTACAGCCCTAAGGTGCGTCTGGGCTCCTATTTGGCTCATAGGAGGATGCCCACCATGATACTAGTACATAATATTCCCCACTCACGTTATGTGGTCCTGATAGCTCAGAGTTTCGGGGTGCAATAGTCAGGGTGGCAGGATATTCCACAGGTCTGGCCTTGGCCCCTGGATCCTGTGATACTTGCTATGGAGCACGTGTTCCAGAATGTTCTCTCCACAGTCTCATGCTGACAAGATAATGATGCTTGACTTCCTTCAGGGCGATGGCTAGGCAGACAGGGGACAGGATCTTCTGAATAGCTGGAGTATGTCAGCTCTCCAACCTTCCTGGGCCTGTCTAGGACTTGAGATTCCTGCACTAAACTCACTGCTTTCTTCACAGGACATCACACTTCTCTCCTCACCTCCTCCTCCTAACACTCCACACTTCTAACTCCTCACACGCAGGACCTTCCTGCAGGGGTGTTACCATGGGGACCCAGTGATCAGCTGACTCCTCCCCTTTTCCCAGGCGATGTCCTCCCATTGGACATTTGGTTACTATTCAATCCTATGGGAGGTGTAATGCATGTGTGAGGCTCACTAGGTGGCGCTGTGTTGTGTGAGACTCAGGACCCCCTGCTATGTCACACAGGCTATGAAGCAACAGGAAATAATACAATGCACAGAGATCACCCTCAGCCCAGCCATAGCCAGCTCTGGGATGCCACATACTCCCCCTCTTTCACTGAGCCGACCTCGGCGACGGGCTGGGGTGAAGGTGAGAAATGTAACATAACGTTAATAAATACAAATAAAGTGCAAATGTCACTAACAGTTTAGAAAAATATAATACCTAGAAACTTGAGGTAAGACCTCCCGGCATAGTCCTGGAATGTCCATGAGAAGTCTGAAGGGTAACGGAGAGATAATTAAACTCAGACTTATGGAACCTTTTGGCGGTACCATCAGACAGTCCATATAGAAACAACAGTAGTGCAAATGGGTCCAGAGGCTCTCTGGCACAAATTTAGTGAGTGTCCATTATCATGAGAGTCTCTCTGAGAAACAATAAACAGTCCTTTCTGTAAGGAAGAGTAGGCACTCTAGCACCAATGTCCATACCGCAATGGGGTAACAGAACTTCCTTGGCTCGGTGAGCCAGGCACTATGGCTTGGATTGTTGCATATAAATGTAAATACTATATTACATGGCAAGATATTATATATATACTGTATATACACACAGGAAAAACATTAATGTAATCAGAGCAGGAATAACATATATACAGAAGCAGAGACAGTTAACCTCTTTTACCCAAGGACAGCCATGGCATCACTATAGCGTGTTGGAGGTATGCCTTTTGTGGTACGCTCAGAACGCCTAAGTGGAACGAGATTTGAATCAGGAACAGAGTCACTGAAATCAATTAAATCATATGTCGAAGGATTCTCTTGCACTAGAGCAATTGGTGGATAACAGCTAAATGGTAGTAGTTTAGGCGCCCACATAAGCTCAGTTAACGTTGGGGGTCTCTCTTTCGCTTCAGAAGGTGACAAGATCTCTGTACTCGTTGTCTCAGCTGGGGGCACCTCTGTGGGTAGTCCTTCTTTAAGGCACAGCTTCAGACGGTTTCGGTGTACTACTTGGGGCTGTCTCCCAGGTTTAGAGATCTCATACACGTCGGATTCAGGATATGGTATGGAGATGACACTGTATGGTTCTTTCTCCCAGAATGGATCCAATTTCCCATTCCGATGGTTATTCCTTAACCATACACGGTCGCCAACTTTCAGGGGCGCTGCATGGGCGTGACGGTTGTAATCCTCCTGTTGTCTCCTACGAACCTCATCCATGCGCGTTTCAACTATCTCTTTAGCTTCCTCCATACGTCGGCGGTGTTCAACAACCCAGTCTGTTATGGGTAGTGGATTGATGATGTCAGGGACCTTCACACCAAGGGTTAAGTCTGAAGGAAGTTGACCTTGTCTTCCAAACATTAGATAAAATGGTGCGTATCCCGTAGATGTTTGGGGTGTGTTGTTGTAAATATAGGCCAAGTCCTTGATACGCTCAGGCCACTCAACACCAGGTGTAACTGCGGCTTTTCTTAGCATGCCGATGATCACTTGATTTGCCTTCTCGCACATACCATTCCCTTGAGGGTGATACGCTGTGGTTCGCAACTTCTTGCAGTCTTGGAACTGACACAGCTCACGGAACAATTGGGATTCAAACGCCGATCCACGGTCAGTGAGGATATGCTCAGGACAACCGTAATGGCGGACAAACTCTGCGTAGAAGGTCTCAGCCGTAGTTCTTGCTGTAAGATCTCTGACAGGCACGATGACAAGGAACTTGGAGTAATGATCCACCATTGTCAGAGCGTAGCTGTAGCCGGAACGTGTGGGACCCAACTTCACATGGTCCAGAGCAACAATTTCACACGGCTTTTGAGTCTTAATTGGATGTAGAGGGGCCTTCTGATCTCTTCGACCTTCCTTGCTGATACTACAGGCGGGACACTCTCGGCACCAACTCTCAATGTCACTCCTCATCCCAACCCAATAGAAGCGACGACGGATGGTAGCTTCGGTCTTTTGTACCCCGAAGTGACCGGATCTGTCATGATACGCCTCAAGTATCATCTGTGCGTCTCTTCTTGGTACGAGGATCTGATGAAGCCTTTCACCTGTGACAGGATCAAGAGTGTTTCTAAGTAGAAGACCTCGTTGGACAAACAGGCGCTTCCTCTGTCGCCAAAGGCGTTTTAATTCCACGTCATGAAGACCTCTCTTTACACGGGTTGGTATTCTTCCTGTAAGCAGGAAATCTGACAATTCTCCTAAAACTCTGTTCTCTTCTTGGAACGTTTTCCACAGAGATGGCTCCTGGAGGGATTCGGCAGCTGTTTTCGCCAGAGATTCTCCTTCTACAGGGACACCAATAGCAACCTGTTGGGCAAACTTGTTGTAGAATGGTGGCATCTCCACCTCTTCCCAGATGTCTTCTCGGGGTGGTTCTTCTCCCACAGGCAACCTTGAGAGTGCATCAGCGTTAGCGTTGGACTTGCCACTGCGATACTTGACAGAGAACTTGTAGTTCGCGAGTCTTGAGGCCCACCGTTGTTCAAGGGCTCCCAGTCGAGCAGTGTCCAGATGCGCCAACGGATTGTTATCTGTGTACACGGTAAAGGGTGTGGCAGCCAGGTAGTCTTTAAACGTCTCTGTCACGGCCCAGACAAGCGCCAGAAGTTCGAGTTTGAAAGAACTATAGTTCTGGTCGTTCTTCTCCGTGCCTCTCAGACTCCTGCTGGCGTAGGCGATGACTCGCTCTTTGTTGTCCTGAACCTGGGACAACACTGCACCCAAACCTTGGTGACTTGCATCTGTGTACAAGCGGAATGGCTGACTGTAGTTGGGATAGGCTAGAATTGGTGGTTGCGTCAGAAGTGCTTTAAGCGCTTGAAAGGCTTCCTCTTGACGCGCTGTCCAGTCTACCGGAAGCTTTCGGTTGTAGTTTTCTCTGGGACAACCGCGCAACAACTCGTTCAGAGGCTCGGCTACTTGGGCGAAGTGTGGTATGAAACGCCGGTAGTAACCTGCGAATCCAAGGAAGCTTCGGACTTCTTTGACGGTAGTTGGTCTTCGCCAGTTCTGGACTGCAGTGATCTTTTCAGGATCAGGTTGGATGCCTTGTGCGCTCACGACATGCCCAAGGTAGTGAACTTGGGGTTTCAACAGGTAGCACTTGGAGGGCTTCACCTTTAGGCCGTGCTGTATAAGTACCTTGAATACCTCGGACAGGTGACGAAGGTGTTCTTGGTATGTCCGGGAGAATACAATAACATCGTCCAGGTACAGTAGCACACTCTGGAAATTCTCATGGCCGAGGCACCTCTCCATAAGCCGTTGGAATGTGGCTGGGGCATTACATAGCCCAAATGGCATACTATTGAATTCAAAGAGTCCCATCGGGGTCGTAAACGCAGTCTTTTCACGATCTTCAGGCGCCATAGGGACTTGCCAGTATCCACTGGTTAAGTCCAGGGTCGAGAAACAGGTAGCTGATCCCAAAGCCGTTAGAGATTCCTCAATCCGCGGCAATGGGTATGCGTCTTTGTGCGTGACGTTGTTGAGTTTACGATAGTCCACACAAAATCGTAGGGTTCCGTCTTTCTTCTTGACAAGGACTAGCGGGGCTGCCCAGGGGCTGTTACTCTCCCGGATGACATCAGCATCTCGCATCTCTTGGATCAACTTTTTCACCGGTTGGTACATCGCTGGTGGTATTGGACGGTGACGCTCCTTGATTGGATGGTGGTCACCAGTCAGAATGCGATGTTGTATGGTCATGGTCTTACCAAAGTCCAATGGGTGTTTGCTGAATGCCTGTTGGTAACGCTTGGCCACATTGCGAACCCCATTGATGTGCTCTATAGGGGTATTGGCGTCTCCCACGTTCAATTCATCCCACCAGGACTTTGTGGCTCCATTCTGAATGTTCTCAGCAGCTTGGGTGGAACGCTGTGTGGCGGTAGAATCACCAGAGAGAATGTCTTCTGGTGCTAACCGGTGTAGCAGGGCCACAGAGTGGAACTTGTGGAGGTTCACGGGAGCATCGCCCAAGTTGACTAAGCGGACAGGAACACGTCCATTGGAAACTGTGACAAGGCTGCGGGCAGCCATGACAAGTGGTTGGCCATCTACCTGTATGGGTTGTAGCAAGGCCTCGTAGTCCTGATTTTCTATGCCCGGACGGGCACGGCACCACACCATAGTTTCTGTTCCAGGCTGTAGGGTTACTGGACGGGTATCTTGGATCCGGACTTGACCAATTTCACCTTGTTTGTTGGCGAACTTGTGCTGGGCATTGAGTACACGAATGGCCCGCTGAATGGTCTGCTGGTCACTGGGAGAAGCTGTAAGGAGAGAGGCATGCAAGGCATCCAACACTTCTGCAAAGCAATGGCGTAAAACATTCATGCCTAATATTACAACTGCAAACCTATCATCCTCTACATCAGTGACAATTACACCCTGTCTAGGCAGTTTCAAGTCCCCAATCTGGATAGTGGGTTCCCAATAACCCTGCTGTGGTATGGGCTGTCCATTGCTGGCACACAGATTTATCCATGTGTCAGGTGTTCTATTCAACACATCTAAGTCCCAATGTTCAAGGAACACCTGCTTGCGCAGGGTTGTTACCTGAGATCCAGTGTCCACCAACGCTGTCAGAGGGACGCCGTTCACCCGGATTGTGATGTGTGGGCAGGCTGAGACGAAGCGTGACAATGGCACTGAAGATTCACCTGGGCCCTTCTTCTTTCCTCCCGAGGGGCGGCCCGCTGCCTCGGGGGTGGCCCGTTTAACTGAAAACACTGAGGCCTGGTGTGTCCATATCTATGGCAATAGGTACAGTATGGCCTCTCACTCTGTGGAGGTTTCACTGAAGACGGACGTCTGGGTGGCGACTCAGGTGAGATGTTGAGACTTCGCAAAGGATCACTGGACGATGAAGACGGCTGGGTCAGACGATCTAGACGGACGGTGATCTGTTCCATGGCACGGGTCAGATGATCCACTCGGGCCAGAAGGTCATCTCTGGAGTCTGCTGGTGTAGTCTGCGCAGTTTGGGCAGCAAGTGAGGTACCCAGAGGTAGTGGCAGGACAACTGGAGCAATGCTTGTTGAGGGTCCAGGTGAGGGAGCACAGATGACTGGGCTCGGCTGGGGCTGCTCCTGTCCCAAGACCTGGATGGCAAGGGCCTTGAAGTCAGCAAACGTGATGCTGGGATGTTGTGCAGCAAGCATTCGCAACTGATTCTGGAGCAATGTGGTACCCGCCCCTTCTATGAAGCGGTCAAGCAAGATTTTATCAGAGTCCACATTTTCACGTGGATCCACTTGCACCACAGCTCTGAATGCCTCTTGGAGGGATAAAGCATAGTCCCGCAGGGTCTCACCAGGTAGTTGTCGTCTGGAAAAGAAGCGCATCTTTACCTCGGAGACAGATCGCACGTCAAAGTTCACCTGGAGTTTGTCCAGAATTTGCCCAGGGGTTCTTTTGTCAGAGGCAGGCCAGGATTTGACCTCCCTAGCTGCAGCACCCTCAAGCTGGCCCAGCAGGATCTGTATCTGCTGTTCTGTATTCAGAGGATAGAACTGGAAGAGAGACAGCATCTTCTCACGAAAGTCCCTGAGGGTATGCGCCTCCCCTTTGTAGCGCGGCAGCCATGGTGCGCCAGGGTAAAATGGCATGGAGAATGGTAGGCTGCTCGCCATGGGCACTGCTGGATCACTAGAAACAGATGGCACAATGTCACTTTGCTCAGTCATGTTGTTTGCAGGTATGACTGAAATTAGGTCGCCGTCTCTTTAAGAAACTCAACTGCTTGCTGGCAGGGAATGGAGACTACAACTTGGAATGCTGTCCCTTTAAGAATGCTGTAGCTATTAACAGAGTCACTGTGATGCAGGCTGACGGTGTGCTCCCCCTCTTTAATGGTGGCACTCCCCACGGACACTGTACACGGAAAACACTCGCTGGGGCCGTGGGAGGACTGAAGACAAGGACAGGGAGGCACAGTACTCACTGACAGCAACTGCAGCGTGGACCAGAGATCAGCGGTGCACAGCAGGGACGGTGATGCGGCACCGGAGAGTCAGAAATGGCGCTGACACGTTCGCCTTTCACTTTCTTGTATGGGTGCACTGGAGCATTACACTCAGCATTCTGGGCTCTCCTAAGATGGCGGCAGATGGGTCTCCTGGCCTCATGGGCAGTGCTAAAAATCTCCCGCACTTTTGCAAGATACAGTTAACCCTTTGTGGGCGTTCTTACACAGCGATGTGGCGCAGCAAACAAGTCCTGGGCGTTTTAACTCTTCCAGGGGTGTAACACACTGAGAGGACAGTCTTTAGGGCTTACTTCAGGGGTATAGGGCTCCCCCTCTTTGTGGCAAGCACTCTCAGGGAATAAACTTGATCTTAGCAAAGTCCACAATAAAGACCGATGCTCTGGAGACAATTTGGCGCACTTTTCGTGGCGACTTTCTCAAAATGGCACACACCCGTATCCTGTTCGTGACGCCAGTTTTTCTTGCGGTGACCAGATGGAAGGTAACGCTGCAGTTGGGATTGCGGGGTGCAAACAGCGCAGACTTGTCACGGTCTCTGGGCACGAGGGCGCAGCGCTGGTGCTGTCCCACGTTACCACCACTGGTACCGGTGATGAGGGGGCTGCACAAATGTTGGTGGTGATTGTTCCCCCGGGGCGCTTCCCCTATACTGTGCCGACTGGTGGTGTTTGGGGCGCCCTGATGTTGTCGGTGCAGAGTCAGACACAGAAACGGTTGTAAAGTTGAACTTTTACTTCCATGGGTGTGGAGGCACAAATGCTTAAACAGTTTCTTCAATACAAAACAACGGGGTACGCCTGGTGACACAGCAAAGTCCTGGGGTGCAGGGTAGACTTGATGAAAGGTGTTCCTAGCCCCTTATACTTCAGTGTTACAGCCCTAAGGTGCGTCTGGGCTCCTATTTGGCTCATAGGAGGATGCCCACCATGATACTAGTACATAATATTCCCCACTCACGTTATGTGGTCCTGATAGCTAAGAGTTTCGGGGTGCAATAGTCAGGGTGGCAGGATATTCCACAGGTCTGGCCTTGGCCCCTGGATCCTGTGATACTTGCTATGGAGCACGTGTTCCAGAATGTTCTCTCCACAGTCTCATGCTGACAAGATAATGATGCTTGACTTCCTTCAGGGCGATGGCTAGGCAGACAGGGGACAGGATCTTCTGAATAGCTGGAGTATGTCAGCTCTCCAACCTTCCTGGGCCTGTCTAGGACTTGAGATTCCTGCACTAAACTCACTGCTTTCTTCACAGGACATCACACTTCTCTCCTCACCTCCTCCTCCTAACACTCCACACTTCTAACTCCTCACACGCAGGACCTTCCTGCAGGGGTGTTACCATGGGGACCCAGTGATCAGCTGACTCCTCCCCTTTTCCCAGGCGATGTCCTCCCATTGGACATTTGGTTACTATTCAATCCTATGGGAGGTGTAATGCATGTGTGAGGCTCACTAGGTGGCGCTGTGTTGTGTGAGACTCAGGACCCCCTGCTATGTCACACAGGCTATGAAGCAACAGGAAATAATACAATGCACAGAGATCACCCTCAGCCCAGCCATAGCCAGCTCTGGGATGCCACATTTCCTCCGGGTATTCCGCTTTCCTCCCACACTCCAAAGACATAGTGAATGTAGATTGTGAGCCCTATATGGGACAGTGACTGTCAATGTCTGTAAAGCTCTGCAGAATATGATGGTGCTATATAAGTAAGCATAATAAATAAATAATAAAATTCTGATCTATTCCACCCCAAAAATAGTGTTTCTTCAAACAGTAACACTTTGCTGCCTCTCTTGTTCTCTAAGTCCCTAGCTACATATCCAAAGATAAAATAATTGTCACACTTATATAGTTTATAGAAATGCTCTTTATTTAACATATGGGGAAATATTTAGCTCATGAATTACATTGAAAATATACGATATGGCACCTTTTGAAGTTCGAATAATGTTACAATGTGTACAAACACACATCATAACATGGAACTGTTGCAGTTATTGGTCTTTGTGACAGCACTGAGATCACGGACATGATAATGGCTGCACGCCTTTAATTTCCAGTGACTTGCTGAAGTTGACCTCCTGTGGTCTAGCAGTGCCTTTGGCAAGTTTGAGGTCTCTTATGCACCCTTTAAAGCTGACTTCAGTGGTCAGGCCAAACTGCTTGACGTCCTCTGTAGATAGAAGAGAGAGGTCTGATTAATAAAGCCTTATTCCTTGTACTGTTAATTCTTTTTATGCTACAGGAATAAAAATCCAATGAACACATTATACTTTATGTGGCTTTAACATTTTAAAGAAATGTAGCCGTTATCAGGAGGTCAGGAAAAAGATCTAAAATTCATAAGCCCTGTCTGATAGCAATGCATCAAATTCATGCAAACCATTAAAACACATTAATACTTTATATACACTTACATGCTTATCTATTATATTTAAAACCTTTATTAAACATGCGCCAACTGGAGATGAGAGGCTTTTAAATGTACAATAATCCATATTACTGCATGTCCTTCATTAAAATCAGATCATACGACATCGTAAATGTCCACACATCATAGCTCTCTCCACCTCCCAACATCTTTCTTTCTCCCCTGTTGCCTATTCTTCTAACTAAACCTTCCCACAAGGCATTGGTTTAATAATAAGGATTGCTCACTACTCATATTATTCAGCCTTGAAAGTGATGTTGTTACAGGTGATCCCTAAGGTTCTAGTATCATTACGTATCATGCAAATGTTTATACAGTACATATGTACAAGCTTTGAGTTGCAAGGAGCCATAATATAGCACTCATGAAAGTCAGTCGTACAGGACCTCTATATGTTTCTGTTTTTAGAGTTATTTTAAGAGGTTATGTGTCAATACAATAGACACAGTACAATACAAGGTGTTGCATATGCCACTGGATATCATGTTAGGCTGCTTTCACATATTTTTGTAAATCAGGCAGGAAATTAATTTGTAATAAAAAGTGGACCAGTCTTAAAACAGAAGCAAATCTTGGTCAGTTGTTATGATGGATCCAGCAACAAAAAAAACAAACAAAAAAAAAACAAAAACTGATCCAATGCATCCGTTTGCATCTGTTTATATGCAGTTTTTTCTGTAGAAGCCTTTTCTGTATTATTTTAACAAAAAAACACAGTTTGAAAGCAGCCTTACAGAGGCATTTTGTCTTTCATACCAGGTTGCTGTACAGAGGCACTATCCAGCAGTACAGTGTAAGCTGGTTGAATGCAAATCTGTGTGCATGAAGCCTTAGGTAGATGCATAGTTGGGAGGTGCAGGGGTGTATATTCAAATACGAGGCTAGGGTCAGAGGCATAACTAGAAGTTCCTGGATCCTGATTCAAAATCTCCTACAGAGTCTCTCTTATCATGTGCTATGTACAATAATGTCGTAATGAGGACTTTGGGCCCCTTAGGCCTCCAGGGCCTGGTAGCAACTGCTGCCTCTGCACCACCTATAACTAGACCCCTAGCTAGGATAAAAAAGCTAATATTTGCCCAGGCACAAGAAAGTTTAGCTCTAGCTCTAGCTCTACCCTATGGTTTATTATAATAGACCAATCATAGGACAATTGAATCCATCATATCTGTTATGGCTCCAGTATGAAAACAAAAGCCAAGACAATTGTGATTTAAAATGTACTTTTTTTTTCGGGTATTTCCAACCCTATTTGTACGTGACAAGAACCACATCATTACTGGTAATCAATTAGGAAAGTCTTTCCTCCAGCTTCCTATGATGGTGCTTTCCCAGTCAAACTACTGTATGACTATACTGTGCTTAAACCACAAAATAACTCACACAATCAATTACTCAATTCATGTCAATATGCTTATCTGCTATCAGACTTGCCTTCCATTCCATATCATTGTAAAGGTTACCATAGGTTACTTTTATGTTCCACAATGTAGGTTATGTAAATCTGTAGCTTTTCAATATAAAACAGCACTTAAAGATAATCTTACTATATATTACCATTTCTTATTCTATGTAGCATTGAATGACATGTCATCATTATGCTATTGAGGTCACTAAATGGCAAATCATAAAGCAGGAGGACTATGCCCTTGAAAAGACAAGGAAATGCACAAGTCAAATGGCTTTATGTGAAAAGAAAGTTATACTTTACAATGGGACAGGGGCCAAGAAATCAGTGTCAGTGAGTTAATTCTCTATACAGTTCATTACATCACTACAATATATAGTGTAATGGACTATTGAAGTAAGTGTACAAGTTAAAAAACGTTGAAAAGATTTTATACAGCATAAATTTGTCCACCAATATTTTTCTAAAAGAAAGTTTATAGAATATCTACCAACTCCCCCAAGCTTTGTAAACTCTTGCCACTGTGTTACAGAGCACATTCCAATGATAAACAACATATCTATGTAACTTTTGCAGATTTTGAGAAAAACTATTTTGAAGTCTTATGCAAAAGAGGCAGTTGGTGCACTGGGGGCGGGCCTTCAGCCCTGGGTGGATTGCTCTTGCCACTCCTGCCTACACCACCCTGTGCCTGTGATCCTCCCCATAACTCATCCTACTTGAGAAGCAATAGCAGTGCTCCCAGGTGTGAAGGCCCCAGAGTGTGAAATAAGGCATCAGTGAACTACCGGTAGATCTCAACCTACTGCCCAATGAAAATGTCACAAAAAGTAATAAAACCAAGAAATGTTGTTCTGTTTTTAAGACAAAAATGTTTACTTTAAGGAATTTTGGATAAAGTGTGAATGCGAACCATCTTGCTTAATATTGCAAACTGCATCACTTGTCAATATATGTGCTCATACCATCTGCCAGTTGAACTGTACTTACTGGGATATCCCCCTACAAAGACTGGATCATTGGTGTCCGCAGATGTGGATGCAGCATTTGGACTTGTAGCTTCTACTTTGTTGTCATCAACAATCATCTCTAAACGATGTTTTATTTTATTTGCCATTACTTTGTGCCATTGTCCATCACACAAGCTACTTGGCATCTCAGGTTCATAAACTGCTGTGAAACGGCCAGCTCCATTATCAGCATGGAAAAAAAGCTAAGAAAAGGCAAAATATTAAAGGAAAATGGAATGGTGTTTCCATCCAAATATATAATAAGAGAGCAGGATTGTATTTAGTTTTATATGCTGCTTATTCTATTTGAAAATGAAAAAAATAAGCAAAATAATGAAAAAAAACTCATTAAATCAATTGCATTACAATTAAACCTGGCCTGCCAGTCATCTGAAACACACTAGGGGAAGCTACGCCTGTCCAGACATAGGAAGGAAAATGTGTTACATGTTTGGTGGCCAACGAAATTAATAACGTAATGTAATAATGTAATGTAAGCTCCAGAATAACCACCTCAATATCATCAGCAGATTCCACTCTGATTCTGCTGATCAGCCAGAAAGCTGAAGGTCCGTTTCAGGCAGCCGGAGAAACGTAAATTGAAGAGGAATCTGAGGCTGAAGTCTGCCTTAATTCCTCTTAATTTTCCGACATCTGAATGGGCCGTAATGCTTTGAACTCTGGAGATTAGCAGCCAGTTTCCCTCTAGTGTTGTTATTGCAGCCTTGGCCTGTCATTCATTCTCTATAGTAAGCACTACTTTTTACAAACTGCAAGTTACAACAACTGTCATGCAGGAATAAAATTTGGATGAACCTGTCGATTTCAGTGGGACTGCCTGATTATCTTATGTGTTTAATGGTGATCCAGCATTTTTTTAGGAAAATGTCAGATCAGAGGACAGAATTTCAACATGCCTGATGTTTGGGAGTAAAGGCAAACTTCTGTCCATGGTGTCTGGCAGTGACTTACTCTCTATACACAGGACCATATTTATAATAAAGCACCCAAGTTCTGGTGTTTAGGGCAACTGGAAGTAAGCGCAGCTTTCTACAAGGTATTTAATTTGTGGTTTATTTTTCCCCAAAGTAGATGCTTTCTGTAAGATGATCACTTTAACATATGTAAGTAGGAGCAAAAGTAGGGGAGGGGGTTTGGCAATCTAATACACGTCATTGTACTGATAACCTCTGTATATGTAGCCCATGGGTCTCCATAGGTCACCAGCATGTTTAGTGCTGTCTCTATACTCTTTTAATGCCAAGTCCCCATACAAATGATTTTCTGCATCACCTTCCTATGCTACACAGGTAGCCCAGTAATTCCTAGTAAGTTACTATTACCCCTTATCAACCTCTACCCCACTTCAAAAAATGGATGCAGCCTGCTGTATTATTACATTCCCTGAGAATATGCCTATCGGAAGGAGGTAAGTAACAGTAATATGTAATACTTTTTGTTAGAATCTTTTGATATTGTGCTGAACTGGTTTCAAGTTAATTTGGAATCCTTAACCAAATTGGAGATCAGTAGACACATTTATATATGCATGTACTGTATGTAACGTGCATGTTTATACATGTGTACTGTGCATATTGTTTTGTGTGCTAAATCAGGGGCAGACACAGACTGCCAAGGGCCCCTGTGCAAATAATGTGTCTGGGCCCCCATCCCCACTAATTGGCCTCAGTGATCACGTGGGGTGCAGGGCTTCTGGGAAATGAGGCACGGTGTGTGACTGAACAGACGGTATTGAACACCAGAATGCTAGGGACATCTGAGTGTGTTGTTATCTTAATGTTACACCTGCCCCGGCCCTTCCGGAGTTTGTCCAATTCCCATAATGTTCCATAGTACACATCGTATAATGTTCCATAGTGGTCCCTATACAGTATAATGTCCCATAGTGTCCTCCATACAGTATAATGTCCCTTAGTGTTCCCTCCACACAGTATAATGTTCCACAGCAGTCTCCATACAGTATAATGTCCCATAGTGGCCCCTACACATTGCATAATGTCCCTTAGTGGCCTTTCCATACAGTATAATGTCTCACAGTAGGCCCTCAACACACTATAATGTCCCACAGTGGCCCCTATATAGTATAATGTCTAACAGTAGCCCTTCCACACAGTATGATATCCCATAATGAATCCCTCCACACACTACAATGTCCCACAGTGGCCTCCATACAGTATAATGTCTCAAGGTAGCCCCTTGAGACACACACTATAGTATCAAACAGTAGCCCCTCCACACAGTATAATTTCTCGCAGTAGCCTCTTCACACTATAATGCCCTATAGTGGCCTGCACAGTTTTCTTTATGAATTTTTTGGGGTTTGCCACCCACAAACCATTATTATACTCTGGGTCTCTTCAGTTGAGGTGATCAAACATAATAAACAGCTACACATGTGATATGTCCGCCCCTGTGCTGAATATGGGTATGGATGTATCGGTCTTTAAATTACATCTTATAACTTGCTGCAGTGTGATATCTTATCACAAACATTGAAATATCCAAGTAAGACTGAGGAGGTACACAGGTACACTACCCAAACGTAGCCTATGAGAGCCTTTTTAGAGGGCAATGGGGATGCACTTTTACACCCTCTTGTGGCAAGACCCAGTGTTTAACCCCTTAATGAAACTGTCAAAAAACACCTTAAGGAAAGGGCCCCATTTTTCAAAATTGACATGTGTCACTTTATTTGGCAATAACTTTTGCTTTAACTTACTTAAGTGATTTTGAAATAGTTTCTTCGTGACACGTTGTACTTCATGTTAGTGGTAAATATTGATCAATCTTTTTTAAAAAGAATTAATTAATTAATATATTTTTAAAAAGAATGGATTCAATAATAACAGAAGAGTTACATCTAATTTAATCCAGGATAGTACATTATAGCTATATGTATTTTTGAGTAAACATACAAGTCACTTACTTTGCCATCTACCAGTTCAATACCAAGTCCATCCATCTTTTTGCCACTAATTCCAATAAGCACACCATTAGTCCTTGTTGTACGGAATTCTAGTTCTACCAACAGATCTGTACCCACTTTGAAAGCTCCCACTGGAATACACAAATACAACATATAACTTAATTGTACAACAGACACAAAACTAAAAAGTAATGATAATATTATTATTATTATTATTATTATTATTATTATTATTATTAATAATAAATAATAATAAAGCATAACTAAATTTTCAGACAACTTTTGATTTTCTAGCAGTATTTTATCATTAATACATTTTGTAATAAACATTCAATTTTGGATCCTTTTTGTGAAATCTTGCATTTTAAATTAAAACATAACTAAACTTTTGGACAACTTTAGATTTTCTGGCAGTATTTGTGTCATTAATAAATTTTGTAATATTCTTTATTAACAAATTTTGGATCCTTTCTGTGAAATCCTGCATTTTTTCACTCTTTCCCTTGTTTTGTATTGAGAGCTGTTTCTGCCTCTCTCTTAATGTTACTTTGTACGGGAGTACTGGGCTGTGTAAAATGTAGAGAAAATGAAGGTAGGAGAGGATCACTTCAAACAGTTATATCTCAAACATTATAAAACGTACAAACTGACTTTGTCATATCAAAGAAGGGATTATGTTCTTTCACATAAGATTGCAGTGCTATCTAAATTATTTCCAAAGATATCACTGATTGAAAACACAGTTGGGATTAGGATATTTATATGCAGCTGTATAATCTATATGACATAAAAATCCCAGTCCTGACTGTGTTTTCAATCAGTGATATCTCTAGAAATAATTTAGATAGGACTGCAACCTTAGTCATATGAAAGGAGAGAGTCTCCTCTTTCAATTAGTTTCATATCAATCTGTTTTGCAATCAGTAGAGTGGAACCTATTGAAGGCACCTACTGATGCAAAGAGTTGGCATTGGTGGAAGTGGTGAAAGGTCCTCTTTAATGAAGTGCTAGTATTCCCCATGAAACAATAATTATGGACCAGTTTTTCTTATAAGTCTGCATTGTGGTGCTGTTTCTGTTATTTCTCCTAGAAATTTATAGACAAATTGACGGTCCCCTTGACAAAAGGATGTCCCTGCACAGTCTAACACTGTCTGCACTGATTGGGCATTATGAGTGTGCAGGGAGTCCCCCACCAATTGATAATATCCAGCTGTCAATGTATTTATAAATTTCTAGGAGGAATAACAGTGGAACATTTTTTTTTAATAAAAGATGCTCTAGAATTGTTATATTATATGAAATACAAGTATTCACTAAAACAGACATGTTAAGAGTGGTGACAGGTACTCTTTATACACTTTACCACTTTTTCTTAATACAAATCAAAAATAGTTACCTGTCTTAGCAAACCCTGATCCATCAAAATATGTTCCTTTCTGTGGATTGGCAAAACATGAACCAACATTAAAGCTGGAGGTGGGGTTATTAAAGTCTGTATTTCCTTCTACCATTCTAAAATTTCGTATGCAGCCATCAATACTGTAGAGAACCTGAATAAAGGCAAAAAGGCAATAAACGTGTTATTATGTTTATGGCCCCACTGGCAACACTATAAAATAATATTAAATAATAAAAATATGAGTCAGACAACTCTTAAATGCTGTATTCATTATACCTCTTTAAACAGTTCCGGACTGCCCAGTTCCAGACTTTACACATCCGGGCAGTCCACTTTTGACACGTCCTTGCAGAGTTATCACTTCACAGAACACATTTCCACTGCTCCAGAGACTGGTGGCCTCATTCTTTACATAACCCCATCTGACTTTGATATTGTGTTTGGTGGTGAGGCTTGTACAGTGTCCATATTAGGACATCCTCAGATATCAGAGTCAAACATCAGATTAATAGCAGTTTACAACAGTGATACCTGACTCTGACACCTGACTCTGACACCTGACTCTGACACCTGACTCTGATTCTGACACCTGACTTTGATTCTGACACCTGACTTTGATTCTGACACCTGACTTTGATTCTGACACCTGACTTTGATACCTGACTTTGATTCTGACTACTGACTTTGATACCTGACTTTGATTCTGACAACTGACTTTGATACCTGACTCTGACATCTGACTTATTATACCTGACACCTGACTATATGCAGTTTCTGGGCTGGTTGTAAAACTTAGATAACTTCTGACTTTCATATCTGATTGAGTCACAAGTCAGCAGTCGGCTATGAAGCACATACAATGTTACACTGCGATTGGCCAGGATGACTGACCTCTGAGTGAACTCACTGCTCACACTCAGGAGTAGAAGATACTTGTATAAGGCTGCAGGCTGAGAGCTCCATGAGTCTGATAAAAAGTTGTCTGGACACAAAGTTGCCTGATACCTGACTCAGTCAGAGATCAGACTCACACATCATCTGAGTTTTTCATATACATACAAGCCAGCCAGCACATACAATGGTGGAGATTTATCAAGTAAAATGCTCCATAATTCTGGTATCATTTTCACCAAATAACCTCTCTAACATGTTGTGTGCCACATTCATAAAGTGTTTTAAATACTTTTATTACTTGTACAAAATGTGGTGTGGACTCATAGCAAAGGGGCGTGACCTACAACACGGTGCTGCAAAAATACATCCGAATAACCTCTCTAACATGTTGTACACCACATTTATCAAGTGTTTTAGGCTGAGGCTCCACGTAGCAGGCTGCAGCAAAAAAGTGCTGTGGGAAAAACCTTGGCAGACATGCATCACAGTTTTTGCCTCAGAGATTTTCGCAGAAAGTCTGGCGAGGTTTCCTCTGCGGACTTTCTGCTTCCATTATACCTATAGTGAAAGCGCCGGCATTTCCGTAAATATAATTGACTTGCTATGATCTCCAAAACCGCAACTGTTTTGGAAATTGCAGCATTTCCACTGCGTGTATTTTTCTGCAAAGCGTGGATTGTTGGGGTTGTACTGGTACTGGTAATTTGAACCGCACACCGTGGCTGCAGTTGGTTTGTTTTACAACCCCTACAATCCACGCATTGCAGAAAAATACACACAGTGGAAATGCTGCAATTTCCAAAACAGTTGCGGTTTTGGAGATCATAGCAAGTCAATTATATTTACGGAAATGTTGGCGGTTTCACTATAGGTATAATGGAAGCAGAAAGTCTGCAGAGGAAACCTCTCCAGACTTTCTGCGAAAATCTCTGAGGGAAAAACTGTGATGCATTTCTGCCAAGGTTTTTCCCACAGTGCTTTTTTGCTGCAGCCTGGTACGTGAGGCCTCAGCCTAAAACACCAGACCATAGAAAGTTTCTGCATTCATGATCATATCCACTGCCAACTAATCAAGATAACAGACTGTTACCACTAAGATGTTTTTTTTTAATTTTGCACCACCTTCGCCAATTCCCCAAAAAGGGGGCGTGCTGAGGGTGGACATGATGTAGAGCCATGGGCCCTGACAGATTTATCATCAGGCATAATGATGTGGGAAATGTATGCCAGCTATGAGCTGACGTACATTTCCCCTCCAAGTACATGGCCAGTCTTCATAAATCTTCCCCTATGTGCCTCAGCACCCAATGACCTTGCTCTACAGGTGCATCTCAATAAATTAGAATATTTTTGAAACGTTCATTCATTTCAGGAATTCAGTAATACAATTCATAATCAGCGTCTTCCATGACTGTGTGTCCTACTGAACCAGACTGAGGGACCATTTAAAGGCTTAGGAAACCTTGGCAGGTGACACACTGAATTTACAATACTGAACTTTTTTACAATATTCTAATTTTCTTAGATTTGGGTTTTCATTACCTGTAATCCATAATCAACAGTTACAGAAATAAAACACTTGAAATAGAACACTCTGTGTGTAAAGAATCTAGAAAATACAGGAGGTCACTTTTTGAATTTAATTGCTGAAATAAATAAGCATTTCAAAGATATTCTAATTTATTGAGATGCACATCTATAACAATGTGGTATGCTGCTTCCTGGCTGAATTGATATGGATCCCAAATGCTTTCATATGTCAATAATATCACCAATGGTGGAATATCTAGGAGGGAACAAATTTCATGAACTGACTTATTGTAATCATGGCATCCTATTACAGTACCATGCTGGAATTTAGTGAGCTCTTTAGAACTTGCTATTCTTCCAAACATGTATGTAAAGGCAGACTATATGACTAGGTGCTGGATTTTATAGACCTGTGGCATAGGACTGAATGAAACATGATTACAGTACAGGACAGGTTGTCACTGGGAGGCAGAGGTTCTTAACATCATGGTTAATTATACTGCTAGGAGTCCTACTCCCGACGTGAAGACCAAGTTTAATGGGTGAAACACATGTGAATGTCATGTGAATCTAGCCTTAGGCTAAGGCAGCACATCGAGTTTTTTTGAGCCAAACCTAGGAGTGGCTACAGAAGTAATGGGAAAAATAAAATAGGCACTTATACTTCTCTCTTCTACTCAATCCTTAGCCTTTAGGACGGGGCCCCAGGTCGCGTAAACGCTGCAGTTTGGCTGCAGTTTTGGAAATCACAGAAATTATACCCACGGAAATGCTGGCAGTTTACCTCTGCGAAAAGTGCTCAGGAAAAACCGTGATGCGTTTCTGCAGTGCTTTTTTGCTGCGACTTGGGACCTTAGCCTTAAAGTGTGTTTTTTTTTTAATACTCTTCTCCATATAGTGTTTATTGCAGAATAGAGGTAGGATTTTCAGTAAGGTTTTCATTGGGTGTAATAAAAATATAAATTCTCTATACTCTAGCAAATATGTTAAAATGAAAGGTAAAAAGTCCAGTTAATAATGTGCATACACTATGTATTTTGCACCTTGCAAAGTAATAAAGCAGCAAGGAAATATTATCAAATATAATATATCAGCAAAAGTTACAGAACAAAAGGTTACTGGCATATATATCTATTTCAACTACAGTGGGGAAAAAAAGTATTTAGTCAGCCACCAATTGTGCAAGTTCTCCCACTTAAAAAGATGAGGCCGGTCTGTAATTGACATCATAGGTAGACCTCAACTATGAGAGACAAAATGAGAAAACAAATCCAGAAAATCACATTGTCTGATTTTTAAAGAATTTATTTGCAAATTATGGTGGAAAATAAGTATTTGGTCAATAACAAAAGTTCATCTCAATACTTTGTTATATATCCTTTGTTGGCAATGACAGAGGTCAAACGTATTCTGTAAGTCTTCACAAGGTTGGCACACACTGTTGCTGGTATGTTGGCCCATTCCTCCATGCAGATCTCCTCTAGAGCAGTGATGTTTTGGGGCTGTTGCTGGGCAACATGGATTTTCAACTCCCTCCAAAGGTTTTCTATGGGGTTGAGATCTGGACACTGGCTAAGCCACTCCAGGACCTTGAAATGCTTCTTACCAAGCCACTCCTTCGTTGCCCTGGCGGTGTGCTTGGGATCATTGTCATGCTGAAAGACCCAGCCACGTTTCATCCTCAATGCCCTTGCTGATGGAAGGAGGTTTGCACTCAAAATCTCACGATACATGGCCCCATTCATTCTTTCATGTACACGGATCAGTCGTCCTGGTCCCTTTGCAGAGAAACAGCCCCAAAGCATGATGTTGCCACCCCCATGCTTCACAGTAAGTATGGTGTTCTTTGGATGCAACTCAGCATTCACTTTCCTCCAAACACGACGAGTTGTGTTTCTACCAAACAGTTCTACTTTGGTTTCATCTGACCATATGACATTCTCCCAATACTCTTCTGGAACATCCAAATTCTCTCTAGCAAACTTCAGACGGGCCCGGATATGTACTGGCTTAAGCAGGGGGACACGTCTGGCACTGCAGGATCTGAGTCCCTGGCGGCGTAGTGTGTTATTGACGGTAGCCTTTGTTACGTTAGTCCCAGCTTTCTGCAGGTCATTCACTAGGTTCCCCGCGTGTGGTTCTGGGATTTTTGCTCACTGTTCTTGTGATCATTTTAACCCCAGGGGGTGAGATCTTGTGTGGAGCCCCTGATGGAGGGAGATTATCAGTGGTCTTGTATGTCTTCCATTTTCTAATTATTGCTCCCACAGTTGATTTCTTCACACCAAGCTGCTTGCCTATTGCAGATTCCGTCTTCCCAGCCTGGTGAAGGTCTACAATTTTGTTTCTGGTGTCCTTCCACAGCTCTTTGGTCTTCACCATAGTGGAGTTTGGAGTGTGACTGTTTGAGATTGTGGACAGGTGTCTTTTATACTGATAACAATGTCTAACAGGTGCCATTACTACAGGTAATGAGTGGAGGACAGAGGAGCCTCTTAAAGAAGAAGTTACAGGTCTGTGAGAGCCAGAAATCTTGCTTGTTTGTAGGTGACCAAATACTTATTTTCCACCATAATTTGCAAATAAATTCTTAAAAAATCAGACAATATGATTTTCTGGATATGTTTTCTCATTTTGTCTCTCATAGTTGAGGTCTACCTATGATGTCACTTACAGACCGGCCTCATCTTTTTAATTGGGAAAACTTGCACAATTGGTGGCTGACTAAATACTTTTTTTTCCCCACTGTATGTGGTGGTGTTAGATGTGCCTGGCTTTGTTTTGTGACTAATGTACTGTAATGATGGCAGCCCACAGTCATGGGCGAGGGAATACCCGTGTTACATTGGAGCACTCTGTCACAGCTCTCTTGTAGCCATCCCCACCTCCTTCATCCTACTGGCTTATATATGAGCGCATGTGCACTGCCCTGCTCTTAATGGGACAGTGTATTCATTGCCAAATCTGCTCCCAGCCTATCACATGCCCCCTAGCATTTTTTGCACAATACAATAGCAAAAGGCTCCTAGCTTGCTAGTTCTTGTGAAGGTGTATCTACTTGCTACTTTGACATCACCTATTATCTGTTTTACCATTTTGCATGAACTCTGCCTGCCTGAACATTGGATTGTCATTTGACCAGGTCTCTGCTAGTCCTGTTGGTAATATGCATTGGCACTTCTTGACCTGCCTGGGTCAGCTGTCACTAACACCAAGACTACTCCTATAGGTAGCAATTTTGTGGTCCTTTGCAGCGAACTCCAGATCTCTGTATCTGGTTAAAGAGTGAATATCAGGGCACAACGTAAATAAGATCCAAAGCCAATCGGGCTTAGTGGGACAATGGGTCCACAACTGCTGCGTTGCATGTACAGTATAAGTGGTGTGTGTCTACTTGATGAATGTGGTACTTTTAAGGGCATGTATTGTTTTCAGGGCATTATGTTCCCCTATGCTCATACTAAGTAAATGACAGCAGAGACAATTGAATCTACTGGTGTGCCTCTTTTGAAAAACAGAAACTGAAATAATCAGATAAATTATACAAACTATTCTAAACAGCAATAACATGTAAAGTAAAAAAAAGTTATATTCTAGTTTACTTATTATTGTAAACCATTACAAAAGGAAAATACATGGCTTGAAACAAACTGTACAAAATAACAAAAAATATATGTACTTTAAAATGTCGCTTTCACAGTCACACAGCTTAAAAGGTATTAAAAATAGTCTGACCTACAGCATGCACAATAAAGCACCGAGGAAATATAAAATCAAACTACGGTCTTACCGGGCCAATCCTCTTGGTAGTATAATTAATAGGCAATCCCCCAACGTACAACATGCCCACCACATCCAGAATGTCTGCTTTCTTTGGACTGTTTGTACTGTTTGCAATTCCATCGACAAACAGATATCCTGTCTGCTTTGTTCTGAATATGTTTATCTTGGAGGAAAACACATTTAATAACAGTCAGAGAGAAATTTTTGCATAGACTGGAAGTAATTTAAAACAATTCCCTTTAACACAGACTTTCTTACATGGTTTTGGACTTTTATATTTCTATGCTCTTATTGTATTTTCCATTATGTTAAACCGATTGATTTGAATTACATAACATGAATGAATTGTATAACCCTTCAGTAAGACTATTCCATTCTTTTAAAAGACATTGCCTTTTTATGTGTGAACAAAGCCTAATGCTGGCTGGTAAAGCAGACTATAGGATAACAAGCACAATAACACATTCAGTATAATAATTTACACCATTTCTGGCCCTGTTTATCCTTCACACAGACTGTCAGGAGACACAGCTTAATGAAATACTATTCCTATATTAAAAAAAAAATCAATAAACATGCGTGATTCCAATTCACAAGGAAAGTTATTCATCAAAAATATTATAGAAAACTTGCCACTTATTTTATTGTGCTTAAATGGGAGCTGTGTAGAACCACTGTGAAATCACCTCATTCAGACAAGGGAAATAGTATACTCCATTACATATTACCTTTTGCAACCTTCAAATTCTATTTTTATATAATGCAAAGTAGCTAATCGGCAACCACCAGACCAAAGCATATGGATCAGACAGCTAATGCCATAAAACAATGTAATCTCTTCATGAACACTTTCTAGAATATGTTTGATTGCCCTTTACTGCAAGCCAGTTTTAGAAGGATTATATAAGGCCTCATGCACATAACCATAGTTTTTACCCGTAATTGTAAATCCAAAATTGTGGATAAAAGTATGGTCCCATTCACTTCTATGGGCCCAGATACATGACCATAATTTTTATGGTCGTGTGTTTGTGCCATGTTCAAGGACCACAAATTATGAAGCATGTGCTATTTTTGGTCGCATTTGCGGCACAGAGCAGTGTATGGAATACATACAAGATCAGTGATTGCATATGATATACAATGCAGATGTTTTTTTGCGGATCAGTATTTGCAGACAGTAAATCCACTACGGTTGTGTGCAGAAGGCCTAATGGTGTTGACAGGAAATAAACCTTGTTTGTCACTATATTGTCTACTGAGCTGCAAAGGGGATTTTGCTACTACATAAAAATGGGTTTTATTTACTATTTAGTGCTTAAATGATGTTATATATTTTGTCTAGTAGTACTGTTGGCAGACCAACTTAGGCTGTGTTCACACTGAGTTTTTTGGCAGAGGATTTTGACGCGGAATCCGCCTCAAAATCCGCCTGAAAAAACTCCTCCCATTCATTTCAATGGAAGTCAGTAGCGTTTTTTTTCCTCTAGCGGAAAAAAAAAGCAACATGATCCAGACCTAATCAGGAGTGGGATGCCGCGACAGAATGCTGATGCACTGCATTTGAATCCCGTCGCGGCTGACCGCGGCGAAAATTCCAGCGGCAGAAAATGATTTTCATTTTCCGCCATGTGAACACACCCTTATAGAGCACTATCAGGAGAGCAATGGTTCTGTACATGCAATATAACTATATACCTTGTACACCTCATATTACATGTCTGTCCTCCTGAATGTACTATCTGTAAGCAAATGATGATACTCCAGCAACTGTGGCAATCAGTAACTAGACTACAGTAGAAGAAAATAGTTTTTTTCAGCAGTGCAACTATAGGTGATACAGAGGTTGCAATATTAGCTAAAGCCTGAGAAATTGCTATGAACAGTTCTTTAAATTACACATGATAGAAGGCTCTGTTATAAATAATGATTTGCTGATGTAAATACATACTTTACTGTGATTTCACAATGCCTTATTGTGATGTCACCTAGCCCATTCTGATGTCACAGTTTCCTATTGGGATGTCATAAAACCCAATTGTGATGTCCCAATACCCTATTGTAATTGTCTCAATTCCCTATTATGATGTCAAAAAGTTCATTGTATTGTTACAGTACTAAATTGTGATATCACAATACTTCATGGTGAAAAGTGAAATCCCAAATTTAACATTGCAATGCCCAATTGTGATGTTAAACACCCTGATTGTGAAGTGATGTGAACAGCGGTCATTGTGACAATGCCCAATTTTGATGACTCATTGTCCCATTACAATCTCACAGAGCCATTGTGATATAACTTTTCCATATCTGATGTCACATTCTGATGTCATAATTTCCTACTATGATGTTACTAATCCCCTTTGTTATGTCATGAAGTCCCACTGTAATGTTAAAAAGTCTTAATGAGATGTCATAGAGCCCATTGCAATATCTGTATACTACAGTGTGATGTCACAATGCCCAACAGTGATATCAGGAAGCTCAATTATGATGTCACAATCCCCAACTGAGATGTTATAATGTCCAAATATGATTTCACACTGCCTCATTGTGAAGTCACAGTGACCAATTGTGATTCCTAAATGCCCCATTACGATAGCACAGATCCCATTATGATGCCACAGTGCCCAATTGTGATTTCAGAATGTTCCCATGTGATGTCACAATACATTATTGTAATATCAGCCCAATTTTGATATCACAAGGCCCAGTGTAATGTTATAGAGCCTGGTTGTTATGTCACAATGCCCCATTCAGATGTCACAGTGCCCCATTGTGGCATCACAGCATCCACTGTGATGCACAATACACATTTGTGATGTCATAAAGCCTGATTGTTTCCCATTGTGTAGTCACAATGGCTCATTGTGCTGTCATAGTGGCACATTGGGGTGTCTCTCAATGCCCCATAGTGATGACACAGAGCCCATTGTGTTGTCACAGTATTCTACTGTGAGGTCACAATGCCCAATTGTAATTTAAAGTGTCTAGTGTAATGTCACAAAGCCTCACTCAGTCTAATGGGATTTGACATTGCCTCATTGTAACATAACAAAACCCCATTATGACATAAAAGTCTCACTGTGATGTCACAGTTCCCCACTGTGATATCACAATGCTTTATTGTGATGTAACTGAGCCCCATTGTGATGTCACAATACTCAATGTTATGCCTCAGTGCGCCATTGTGATGACAAAAAGCCCCATTGTAATGTTATAGAGACCTTTGTGTTGTCACAGTACTCAACTGTGGCTCACTGTGATGTCAATACTCTATTCAGAAAGCCCAATTTAGGTGTCACAAGGTGCAGTTTAGAATATTTGAAAAGGATGGACAGCACTTCAATATCTTTTGAGCTTGCTTATGTTTAATAGACAGGGTTGATCAATCCGTGTATGATACAAAGTAAAGCCACATATATTGTTTCATGATGATCAACAAATGTTATTTTACAGCTGGTGAGCGTGAGCAACTTTTCGGACACTGAATGCCCTTCATCAGGCTAAAGAAAAATATATAACCTACATTTTAGATGCAAATAGAGATATCATCTAAATATCATCTAAACAAATATGACAACTATTTGACAAAACAGTAGGGGATGCTCAAATGGAGAGGGGGAGGGAGGACAACATAGGGTAACGGAAAGGGGAAGAAGGATGGGGAAGGAAGGAAGAAGGGGGAACTGGGGTGGATGTAGGATTGGAGGGTACATTCATACCAAGTTGAAGGTATCATAAAGGCTTATTTTGAGAGTAATGGAGGGGTCCTTGGGAGGTGACCCTGGTAGATGACCTGGAATAGTAAATAGCACCACATAACTGCACACATACTATTCCAGATCATCTACCAGGGCTACCTCCCAGGGACCCTTCCATTACTCTCAACATAAGCCTTTCTGATACCTGCATCTTGGTATGAATGTACCGTACAATCCCACCACCACCCCAGTTCCTCCATCTTCTTTCCTTCCTCCTTTCCTCCCTTCCTCCGCTCTTCTTCCCCTTACACTATGTTGGCCTCCCCTACTGTTTTGTCAATTAGTTGTCATAATTGTTTAGATTATATCACTATTTGCTTCTAAATTGTATGTTATATATTTTTCTACAGTCTGATGAACTGATGTCACAAACTCCATTGTGACATCACAGTGCTCCAATATTATTTATTGGATTGTGATGTCACAAAGCCATATTGTGATATTTCAAAGCCCCATTTTGATGTTATAAAGTTAAAAAAAAATATACAAATGTAAGGTCACAATGACCCATTGTATTGTAAAGATGACATATTGTGCTGTCAAAAAATCAAATTGTGATGCCACAATGACCCACTATGATTACACAATAACCCATTGTAATAACACAGAACCTATTACGATTTCACAGAGCCACTATGATGTCATAAGAGCAACTATTATGTCATAATACCCCATTGTGATATTACAGAGCCCAATTATGATGTCACATAATTCATTGCGATGTCATATAGCCAGATTTTGATATCACAATGCCCCACTGTAATATCAGAAGCATCTTTAACCGTGGTGCAAGTAACTACAGTTACTTGCACTTGTGATTTACTATAAATCACCGACCCAATATTTTAAGCAAAGCTGCACTGATTCTAATGAAAAAGCTTAACAGACTCACTTTTGGGTGGATTCCTCCTTAAAGAAAGCACGTTACAGTGATAAACACCATACCTTTGTTATGTATTTCACTTTGGTAGATCTCGGGAAATCAACCTTGGCAGTTGAAGATATGGGGGTGTGCCTTCTGCCCTGGGAGCACTACTCCTGCTGCTGATATTGGATGTGTGATGTTATAACAGTGGGAGGTTAACAGTCAGGAGGTGGTAGGGGTCTGAGTGGCAAGAGCAGTACTCCAGGGAACTGAAGACCCACCTCTAGTGTACTGGCTACCTAATTTGCATAAGTCTTTATAAGGTTGTTTTTCCCCAAATCTAGAAAAGTGACACAGATATTTTTATCACTGATGTGTGCTCTGTAACTTAATAGTGGCAGTTGAATATACTTTGGGGAGATAGTAGACTCCTTTTACAGTGAACATTTTCCAAAGGAGATAACCATGAATAATGTATTAGTATAAATATAGAATTTCATATTATTTATCTACCTTATGCCATTCTCCATCATTCACTCTTTGAGGAACCATTGTGGTAGTGTCTCCACTTCCGAGGTCATATCTAAAGTGTGCCATTCCATCTTTAATCTGAATTGTGGCAAAATCGGCATGATTGATCCGAGCCATGTAGAAGATTAAGCCTGAATCTGCCTTGGTGCGAAGTTCAAGTTCTATTGATAGACTGCAAGTATATAATGTTATCATAAAACCACAGAAAAACCAAACAAAATGAATCCCTTCCCACCACAGCCCTTTCCCATTTTTGAATTTGAAAAATAATTTCTTTGTGTAACCATATTCAGACCTCATAACCCCCATGCCCTGTAAGGGCATTTTTTTTTTCACGGGGCATGTGTTGTCCTAATTGACATTGTTTTGGGGAATGTATATATCACTTTCTATTCAATTTTATTGGAGGCAAAGCATTGAAACAACAGCGATTTACCCAGTTTGAGGTTTTTTTTTTTTGTTTTGTTTTACCGTAATGGCATCCACGATATGGAATTCATATTCTCTATATTTTAATAGTATAGGCATTTTTGGACATGGCAATACCTAACATGTATATTTAATCCAAGCAATATTTCAATCCAAAAGTATCCAGCACTCACCAAGAAAATGGCTCAAATTCATTAGAACTCATATCATAAGAGTTCAAAAGACCCATGTGCATATAAACTTACAAAGCAAATAGGATGTGAAGAAATAGAAATAAAAACATGGACCCAACTGTCTCATTGAACAAGTATAAAAATATAACCATGATACCAGCATATATAAATTTGAAGTGACGTACAGATGCAGCAGAGTTAACCTGAACTTCTGTAATTGGTTAAAGTTCTATAACGTGATATCACAGAAGACAACAAAAAGCAATTAAAAGTCATTGGAAAAACATTTTTCTCTCCTTTCTCTCATTTTTTTTTTCTATTCACGTTGACTTTGGCGGTTCATGTTTTGAAATGTTTTAGTGTTATTTGCCTTGAATAAGAAGCAAACATGCCTCAAAGCACGTAAGTGGTCATCCACCAAGTGCTATGAATTTTAATTGCATGAAATAAAAGTTAAGTTTTAACAGTTTGGCGAGTGCTCGACACACCAAAGTATTGCTTGGATTATTGGAGCCCTTTTGTCTGCAGGATATCATCTATGCATCAAACTATACAGCTCACAAGAGTATATATTTTGCCAAGTGGACGTTTCTTCCATATATCATATGAGCTGTTAAACCTCAAGTTTCTTTTGAGTTTCCATGTTTATTTAATATTTTGATTATTTATTTGAATATGTAAAATAGGGAAGGAAGATGGTTCTTTCATCTTTTTTATACTTGTAAAAAACTGGTTCAAAATTTTATTGACACTGTATTTTTAGCACCTCCTAGGGTGCTTGAACATTAGAGCGCTTGCGTCATAGACTGCAATACTTCTGTACTGTAATCTAGGGAAAAATCACTATGTTACTATTAAACCCTGTCTAAGGCATGGCTCAATGGTAGCTGTGCCATGGCAACCAGATGGCTCTCATGAGTTTACTGCAGGATAGCCATTCAGGTGCCGGAAATGGCACAGAAAGTTAAAATAACCTCTAAAGTAAAACAGCCAAAACCTGGTGTACATGTACAGCGGATGTTAACTTACGTGTTTTTCACTTTGGTATCATCAAATGCAAATGCCATGTGGCTGTTTCTGGAGAGGCCAAACTGCTTTCCTCCTTGTATAATTTCTGGTTTTATATCAGCCGCACAACCCTTTAAAAAACAAATAAGATCTACATAGAACTCTATTTTTTTTTTTAATTTTAACAATTTTAATGTTGGGGTTTAAAGAAAGAATGTAGATATTGCAGGTGTATATACAGTAGATGTCTATTTATTTCCTATTTGCCAAAATGGTATGACTATTAGAATATATAAATTACTCCTACTATGGCTCAGTTTACACTTTACAATTGAGATTACAACAATCTAGCCTTTCTGAAGACATTTTTACATGTTAAAGCAAAGGGATCATCTCACAACCTTATATAATTTTTTTTTAGATCACACAAAACATAATTTTTTAAATGGAATAATTTTAAGAAAAAAACTTCTATATGCAAATATTGCTAGTCTACAATTGTTATGACATATCCTGGTGTTCTTTTAATACTCTCTCAGAACGTTCACCTAAAGTTTCCCATTCTGGTCAGCAAAAATAGCTTCCAGTGGGCGGATTCTTTTTAGCTGGTCTGAACAATAGCAAGGATCATCTGCTGCTTAATATAGAAGGTAATCTGGGTGGGGAACTGAGCATATATAACAACTGGCACTGGACACATAAGATGGACGTTCTAAAAAGGAATCAAATGAACACCGGGGGTATCATAACTAGTATATAAAAGCAGTATATAGAAACAGAAGCATTGGCATTTACCATACTGTAAATTAAATACTGAGCACAAATCTGCACATAAGCAAGTCTCTACTTGAACCCTTACACAATAAAATATTTTTACTATACAAGCATCAGCTTTTATATCTGTATTATTTATCTTCAGTACAGTTGATCCAGAATTACTGTCAGTCAAGTCTGGTAACAAAAAATCAATGAAGTCTACATTGCTGCTTCTGTAATGGAGTGAAAAAGCATAGTGATGTTCTCAATGTATTTTTAGATTTTGATCTTTAAATTACTAAGATCTTTCCAAAGCACAACTTTGTTACTAGTATCGATTCATTTTTCTACCAGTTGCACAAAAAGCACGGTAACAAGTAATTTTAAAGGAAGGATGTGTGGAAAGTTAAAAGACTTTGTAGTTTTATATATATATATATATATATATATATATATACATATACACAGTGGGGAAAAAAGTATTTAGTCAGCCACCAATTGTGCAAGTTCTCCCACTAAAAAAGACAGGCCTGTAATTGTCATCATAGGTAAACCTCAACTATGAGAGACAAAATGAGAAAACATATCTAGAAAATCACATTGTCTGATTTTTTTAAGAATTTATTTGCAAATTATGGTGCAAAATAAGTATTTGGTCACCTACAAACAAGCAAGATTTCTGGCTCTCACAGACCTGTAATTTCTTCTTTAAGAGGCTCCTCTGTCCTTCACTCATTACCTGTAGTAATGGCACCTGTTTGACATTGTTATCAGTATAAAAGACACCTGCCCACAACCTCAAACAGTCACACTCCAAACTCCACTATGGTGAAGTCCAAAGAGCTGTGGAAGGACACCAGAAACAAAATTGTAGACCTTCACCAGGCTGGGAAGACGGAATCTGCAATAGGCAAGCAGCTTGGTGTGAAGAAATCAACTGTGGGAGCAATAATTAGAAAATGGAAGACATACAAGACCACTGATAATCTCCCTCCATCAGGGGCTCCATGCAAGATCTCACCCCGTGGGGTCAAAATGACCATAAGAATGGTGAGCAAAAATCCCAGAACCACATGGTGGGACCTAGTGAATGACCTGCAGAAAGCTGGGACTAACGTAACAAAGGCTACTGTCAGTAACACACTACGCCGCCAGGGACTCAGATCCTGCAGTGCCATACGTGTCCCCCCTGCTTAAGCCAGTACATATCTGGGCCCGTCTGAAGTTTTCTAAAGAGCATTTGGATGTTCCAGAAGAGTATTGGGAGAATGTCATATGGTCAGATGAAACCAAAGTAGAACTGTTTGGTAGAAACACAACTCGTCGTGTTTGGAGGAGAGTGAATGCTGAGTTGCATCCAAAGAACACCATACCTACTGTGAAGCATGGGGGTGGCAACATCATGCTTTGGGGTTGTTTCTCTGCAAAGGGACCAGGACGACTGATCCGTGTACATGAAAGAATGAATGGGGCCATGTATCGTGAGATTTTGAGTGCAAACCTCCTTCCATCAGCAAGGGCATTGAAGATGAAATGCGGCTGGGTCTTTCAGCATGACAATGATCCGAAGCACACCGCCAGGGCAACGAAGGAGTGGCTTGGTAAGAAGCATTTCAAGGTCCTGGAGTGGCCTAGCCAGTCTCCAGATCTCAACCCCATAGAAAACCTTTGGAGGGAGTTGAAAGTCCGTGTTGCCCAGCGACAGCCCCAAAACATCACTGTTCTAGAGGAGATCTGCATGGAGGAATGGGCCAACATACCAGCAACAGTGTGTGCCAACCTTGTGAAGACTTACAGAAAACGTTTGACCTCTGTCATTGCCAACAAAAGATATATAACAAAGTATTGAGATGAACTTTTGTTATTGACCAAATACTTATTTTCCACCATAATTTGCAAATAAATTCTTAAAAAATCAGACAAAGTGATTTTCTGAATTTGTTTTCTCATTTTGTCTCTCATAGTTGAGGTCTACCTATGATGACAATTACAGGCCTCTCTCATCTTTTTAAGTGGGAGAACTTGCACAATTGGTGGTTGACTAAATACTTTTTTCTGCACTGTACATACACACCATATTGAAGCAATTTGGAAATCTAGTACTGTGAGTTTAGAAGTCAGACTAGTTAATGCTGTATATACCACAAATATTATTTTATTTTTACCACCAACCTAATACTCAGTGTGCACAG
Source organism: Leptodactylus fallax (assembly GCA_947044405.1). NCBI lineage: Eukaryota > Metazoa > Chordata > Amphibia > Anura > Leptodactylidae > Leptodactylus > Leptodactylus fallax. The sequence goes on from CAMRHE010000182.1 coordinate 1,158,830, forward strand.
TTATGAATATTCAATAAATGTTAGACAATACTACTATAATGCCTAAATTCTTCCACACTTTTATTGTATTAAAATTCCATTTATCAACAAAGTGTATGGATTGCTTCGTTTAAGGGGATACAAACTATGTATATGTTTTGTGAAGTTTTTTTAAAATCATGTTTATTGTATTATTTTGAGTCCTACAAAAGGTATTTTATTTTTGAGTACCAAATTTGAAAACAGAATGGAAGGAAATGTACTATTCTATCTACAGCAGAAAACTGGCACAACTTTGGCACACGGATCATATTTGCAGCAAAGATGCACCACTTTTGCTTTTGCACCCCACTAACAACTTTTTAAGACAGTGAGTAGGGCAGGGATCAAGGTGGGCCATATCTGCTTAGTCAAATTTTTCTGCATCTTCTGACAGTCTTAATAAATATGCTATTTTCGGTGTCTTTTATATGTTTGCCGTATTTATGAAGCTGTTGTGCCAGATTTACAATTGTTTGCACAAAGGTTTTCAGTTTTCTGTTGGTAAAAAATGACATAGTCTTGTTGGAGAGAAAGCCACATTTATCAATTGTGAATTTTTAAAAGTCTCAAAATTCTTTCACAATCAGAAGGTGGTATAGGGTCTTTCAACAGATCAAAGGTAAACCTTATCAAAAATATGCTCCTACAAGCATTGTCACAAGACTGCACTTAATCACGTCTCATGCCACATGCAGAACAGAGAACAAGAGGATTAAATTCCTCAACTATGGATGTGCTACTAGGTTACATGGGTAGGTTAAATGGTTTGGATTAGAGTCTTTTTTAATCCCAACCATTAGGGTACTTTAGCTATGAGTCACAGCCAGCATTTTGCTGGTGATCATACAAACATAGAAAGCTTCCTGCCTCATTTATACCCAAAGCAAGTATTAAAAAATGTAACAATCGTGGTCTCAAATATGAAAAAAACACCCAACATGATGTTGCATGCTACATACTCTTTTGTAGGTAGTCGAGATTATAGCAGTAATTATATCTATAACACTGGGATTGTTACATTTACTCTACATCCTTTACCATCTTGTTGTCTTCAGCTTTAGAATTGCACATAGATTAATATTTAGGGTTGGTCAGAACTTTATTTGCTTATGCACAGCTCCAAATGCCCTGCATAGAAATCAATGTATTTAATAGATAACATTCCGGCTTCTTGCAGAAGCAGCTAAAAGAAACATGGAAGATTACTGCATACACCAGTGCTAAATAATAATACAATATATATTTGGCTCCTTAGCTCCTTCTAGTGGTGACTGCAGGTAAGGCAGTATGTTTGGAGCTTTGTATAATAAAACAAAACAAAAATATTTTTCCACTTTAAAGAAATATTGAGAAAAGTTCAAATTTATCTGCTGATTTCTATTTCAAGATATAATTTATAGATGGACATTCCCTTTAAGCATGTCTACATCCTGGTTGTCTTATTTTATGTTCTCTTTATCTGGTTTCTATCAAGAAAAAAGGATGATATGCATGGAAAGCAAATTGCAGTAACAAACAGAGGGGTGCGAGGAGGGAATGTATGCTCCTGACCTACATAGTAATCAACAGAACCCATTCTAAGTGTGCCTATAGTATTTGTGTAGATTAGCAGAGAAATTTTGTAGCCTGGCACACTAGGGCACATTTCCATTTCTCTTACTATAGGAGGCCCTGGAAGAGAATAATTGTAAATTGAGGTAGTCCTGTCATATCCTTCATTCTGCTCACAGTACACAGGAATAAAAAAGAAGGGAATAGAAATAATTAGGTCTGTGTCACTGAAAAGATAATACAGAGAAATGATAAAGAACCACGTTAAGCAGGTGAGAGGGAATGGATACCGTTGTAGAATCAAGCTCATCTGTGATATTGGCACTCTTCACTTCAGTCGTGTCAGGCTCCTATGGTGCAGCAAATAAGAGGCAAAGCAGTTGTTAGAATCGCCATACTTTGTGAGGCACATTCAATACAAATCTAGCACTTATAAAGGCAGAAAAACAGAAGAATAGCATTTTTGTCAATATAATGCGTTCACATTGTATATCAATAACCATTAATAACTAAGTGACATACTTTGCACACACCATCGAGTTACAATGGTGATATCTAACAGCCTATGAATAAATGGCCATAATGTATTAATTGTGCTTGCCAGTACAAAGTCTTCAGTTATCACATAGGCATCATGTATGAAATCTATTGTAAGTTATTCTTGTGTTGTTTGCACAATTTCTAGAAATTGCTTTAAATATATGATAGAAGTAAGTGTGAAAATAATTCAACTATAAATAAATTCTTTTAGAAACACACAAATATAAAGAACACTTGTGAACGCACATAGTTCCAGGGCAAAAAGAGTATATTTTGCATGATCCAGTTCCTATCAATTACGTTCATTTCATGCAAATATGTTGCATTCTTAGAAGAATAACACACAAGTCAAATACCTGCTGTTTTATGACCTGTGCTTACACATATGTTCCTACTGGCCCACCAGAGTACCAAAGAAATTTCTGATGGGCTTAGGTCCAAACACAATAACAGATTCTAAAGGCCTAGCAAAAACTAAACTAATTTAAAACCATCCTCCAGTCAGGAGCTCAAACACAGTAAGTAAATCAGCACCTACAGAATGCTGTTTTTTATTTTATCCATATCTTGTTTCTTGGCTGCTTTTCTGCTTAGCGACATTAGGGCAGAGCTGTGATATGTGACTGCACTGTAGTTTAGCTTCAGTGCTTATATGGACTATGAAGTAGTCGGAGATACAGACCCCTGTCTCATCACTTGTTTCAAGTTGCCATTTTCTCCCTCCAATGCAGCTCTGCCTCTTCAGATTGACTGCTATGTGTATGCACAAGTCTTTTACATCATCAGCAGGATGTTTGGGCATGAAGCAGGTCTTGGTATTGCCACAAAGGCAGAATGATTTTACAGATTATTAAACTACCCGTAAGAAAACTATGATTATCAGGCAATTGACGTCCTTACACTGGCAAATTAGAGCATAATGCAAGCAATATACGTGCAAGCTCTTTTACATTCTAGCGCATATGCTTTTGTATGCTGTCTACTGCGGATAAATTGTCATTGTGCTGCAGTCCTCAAATTACCAGTATCTGAATTTTAGTACAGCCAGTCATCCGATGACAAATCTAGTAATCCATAAAAAGAGACCAATACTACAAACAAATGGATAATATATGCACACAATTTTAAAACATTACGTTAGGCAAAACAGGACTGAGGACATAAGATCACTTTTTAGGGATTACAGATGACAGTACTCCATGCAAGCATTAAAGGGGTTTTCTTGGCTTTATTATTGTCATCAGCAGGATAGGTTATCGATTTCAGATAAGTGGAGGTCTAACAACTGGTATGCCCACCGATCAGCTGTTCGCAACTGCCTCTGGTGCCAGAAATATGCAGTGTAAAGAGTTGGAAGCAGAAAGCTCCATACACTATGTAGTGATCGTGCCAGAGAACTACAGCTTAGTTCCCATTCACTGGAATATCAAGAACCTGCCGAAGCCTCAAAAACCCTTTTGAAGGCATTCTGACCTGAAGGAAGCAGGTCGGGATAGTGGGAGAACTTTTGTATCTCAGAACACCCAAATGGCAAGATTTGGGGATAGAAGGTGAATCACCCTAAACATTTGGCAATTACTGTACCAATCAATATTTACAAACTGTGTCTACAGGTAAAATAGTGTTTGTGGAAATTATAAAGATACTGTAATTCACCCAGGTACATGTAGTTGGACACTACCACTATGTACTTATTTTTAAAAATCTTGAAATGATAGCGGACAGTAGAAATGTGCAATGACTCTATGGGCTAAATGAATGTAAATCCATATCTTTTACTAAAATCTGTATTACTGGCTTCATATATACTGTAAATAAGTATGGTACTTACAGTTGATGGAATTGGACCAGGAATGACCTGTGGTGACTTGGTGGAATCCGATTCTTGAGCTCCATTTTGGTCTATGCTTCCTTCTTCTTCCTGTGTAAGGCACTGTCCAATATCTGCATTCTCAAAGGATACAGGTTGTGCAAAGTCTATTGGCCTGACAGGACACAAATGTATATGGAAATGTAGGTATTTGTCTTACACACACAATTTGCTTATTTTGTTATGTGGCATTACATTCATACATACAGTACATATATCAGTCTTGTTATAGAAATGTCTTAAACTAAAAAATCGGTCCCATTCAATTGAATGGGGCTGCTTTGGTGGCAAGCACATAGATTTCTGCAAACTCATTTATAACTATAAAATCTTCTAAATAAAGAATCTTTAGTAACATTTCTTTCTCATAGAAAGACATTAAAACATACATAACAGGATTAAGTGGTTACGCTGTACAAAAACAAGCTTACACTGCATTGATAAGTAGGTCCCAAATGCATCCTTCAAATGGTGGAATGCTCTTGTACATGGGAAATTGTACATCAGATGGAAATCCACCTACAAAGAGCTTTTTCACACTTAAGGAATGACTAGCTGGCAGCTTCAGCGTCTGGCTTCTGTCCTCATCGACTTGTACTGTAAATATGCTGGAAAAAACATAAAAGCATAAAGTGAGTCAAAAGTGTTACATAAGCCCACTTATGAGTTACATAAGTCCATAACAAAACATCCTACAGTATACTGTAACAACACAGCCCCAAATCACAAATCTAGTTCTTTTATGTCAGTGTAATGGCCTACTTCCTAGCATGCCTGAAAACTATTTTGAGGGTAGGAAGGTTACGAGAGCTGTACAAGTTTGTGTATGAGAGTTTAAGTTAATACAGTTAGCGACAGAACCTGTTGAAGACTGTCTTTTGGCACAGTAGTAGTGATAAAAGTTCTGCTAATTTTCTCATCTATGTTTGAGAAATGGATTTGAAGCCGATTCTGTCTATTTAGCATGCAGCAGACTGCAGAGGCAAGTGGCTTGGGTATACCACAGACTTGCATACTTTTGCTATGTAATATGATTACATTTGGTGGTAAAACAGCATGGGGGACACATCTGCTTGGATGATTATTTCCAGAAGGGAGACACTTCCATTTTAGTTAAATGAGAAATCAACACGCTGTTGAATATTCACACTGTAAGAAGCAAGAAATAGATGTGAGCAGGATATGAAATGGATCAGTTTACAGGTAACTTTATAGGGCAATACAGGCTCCATTGTTCATGGGAGAGTAGTAATTTCTTTTTTCACTATTGTATTAAAATCATCGTTTTGGCAAACAAGGACAAGATGTTCTTCTCATCAGCATGTTGATCTGAATGCTCACATTAGAAAATAAGTGTTTACTTTCTGATTGAAGATGTGGATATTAGAACCATGTGTTCATTTAGAATGCATGACAAAGGAGTTATTCCAGCAAATTTTACAGGGAGTGGGAGGATAATCATTGCAATTTTGTCTCCCTAACAATGCTGTTTTCAGCAATTTTACGGTAAAATAGACAGGAGGTTCTTTTTTCCAATGTATACAAAACATAAAATATTGCGGTTTTAAGTAAAGTCTTTGCAAAATAAAAGGTGAGTGTGATATGGCTATGTGAACATTCCTATGGCCCCCATTCATTAAGTGATTTTAGTAGTCCTTGTAATATAATGTGGAGGACCTATAAGCTCTCATGTCATGTCAGTTTTAGTAAATTATTTCAATCCTCATAAAACAACAATTCTGGAGCATCTTTTCTTTAAACTGACAATTGTGCAGTTCCCTTGTGTTTGTTTCTGGAAATGAGTAACTTTGTAAAGACAAAGCCTGTTGTCATGGAGAAAGTTAACATGCAGTTGTCAGTTTATCACAACAGACATGGAAAACAAGAAAATATCATTTGAATGTCTGAACTATGTAACAGCTCTTGCATCCCTAAACTGTACCCCCAATTATAAAATGTCTTTTCATAAATGACTAGTGCAAGTAAATATGAGAAACTTTGTAATACATCATATAAAGAAAAGATGCTTATTTCTCCTTTTATGACTGCTTTTCTCCCCCTACCTTCAGTAAGTCTCTTATAACAATAGAACCTTATCAGCCACATGCACTTATCAAGTTATAGATGTGTCCTCTCCTGTCTGGACATCTCCTGATATGTATACAAGTAGTTAAGTATCCTTTCTAAACATAACATGGTTTCATTACATGTTATCCCAAACTGAAATACTGACTATTTGTGTCTACGATAAGTGTGACCACGCAGTGGGGAACAGTGAATTGAAGCCTTTGAAGGTTTTTGTTAGCTTGCTGTGATACTGTATTGCATTGGTTTTATGACAAATTGGAATCTTTAACCAAACTGCAGGTTGAATGAAATCAGTTAAGTGTGGTCATATCCATACTTATAACACAGAAGTCCAGGCCAAAGGCTGGATAACGCAGAGCAAACAGTCTCCAATCTGGAGGAGGATGACATATTGAACGCTAAAAAATGAGTCTGGGATTTACAACACCTAACTTCTTTACTTTCAGACAAATTACAAGACCTTGAAAACAAGTCCCAGAGGAACAATTTATGTATTGTGGGAGTATCAGGAAGTGTTGGACCCTGGGAGCTGAGTTACCCCGGCCACAAGGCCTACGCCACCCCTTGGGTTGAGAAAGAGCACAGAGTAGGACAGCGAGAATGTCTCCTGAACCTTACATGGCGCAGAAAGATAACAGAATAAGACAAGTCATCACATGGTTTTTGGACTATAATGATAAGGAGGATATACTCAGGGCGTACAAAGCATGCAAAGATCAACTTCGAGTCCTAGGCCACCAAGTGTTGCTTTTTGAGCAGAGGTGATGTGAAAACGCAGAAACATATGCTTTCAACTGGCATACTTGGCAGTACTGTGCTTTTTTTTGCATGGACAGCATCTTTAAAACCTTCAACTCATCCAAAGATGCCACTGTAGAAGATGGCGGGGATGAATTCGCACTGTCACCGCCACTAGAACAAGCGTCTACTTCATAAACGGATAACCGTCCTTGGAAATGTGGACGAAGGCGAGATCGAGCTCAGGAAGAACCAAAGAACTAATGTCTGGTGCCTAACAAACAGGGCAATCCTAGGATCATAAGCAGGAAATAAAGTTGGCCACAACCTTTTTGCTTGCACCAACTGTTGACATCTTAAGCATAACTTTGAAGGATTGGTCACTACTCGGTGGTAGCCACCTCAGACCATGACTCCCACTTCATTCCGATAGACTCGAATGTTTACTGATTAATATAAATTCAGGTCATATCTTGGGAATGTATAGTTGAGAACTAACATAGTTATATATAGGAGAGGACCATTGCTGCATAATGTCAGAAAAAAAGGAAGTGTGAAGACTAGTACAGGGTATTGATTAACAGTTAGCAATCCATATTTATTTATGTTTCCAAGTCTGGGTATGGTTCTTAATTTGTTTTCTCACCTAGGCTATTTGCATGTACCTCTTTATAAGTAACGATAATCACACTGAGCTGGACGAAGCGGTTTGGGTTTGCACACACCCATCCTCTCTTGCCCACTGTTCTTAATATGTTAATATTATCTTGGAATGTTAAGGGACTGCGATCATCCCAAAAAAGAAAAGTTCTGCGCCATCTTAAACATTTGCAGGAAGATGTGACGTTGCTCCAAAAAATGCATCTGTGTGAAGCGGATTTCAATAGAATGCATAAAAAGTGGGTGGGTAAGGTATATGGTTTGCTGGCAGTCTCAAAACAGCAAAACAGCAAAACAGCAGGAGACAGATGACTACATGGGGGAGTTTTACAATGCACACAGTATTATGCCCCATAGTGGCCCCTGCACACAGTATTATGTAGCATATTGACCCCTGCACAGAGTATTATGCCCCACAGAGGCCCCTACACAGAGTATTATGCCCCATAGTAGCCTCTGCACACACAGTGGCCACCCATGAATGATTATTATACTCTGGGGTCTTTTCAGACCCTAGAGTATAATGATCAGAGACCCAGGGGAGAATACAAACATAAAAAACAATGCTTCTTACCTATCCCTGGCTCCGCTTCACTCCAGTGCGCTACTTCAGCCATCTTCAATGTTGGACCGGATCTCGCGTGAGTCAGGCCGGCGTCACAACGCATAATGACGTCGGCTGACACCTGGGATGATCTTTTCAGACCCCCGAGTATAACGATAACAGTGTTTGTTGGGTTCGCGGTAGCGGCTGCCACAGTGCTCCGGGCCCCATAATGTTCTGGGCCCTGTGGCGGCCACTACCGCTGCTACCCTGGTATTTATGCCCCTGCTCAGGAGCCTGTTTAATAACATACTGCACGGAGGAGGCTTTCTCCCTCACTCTAAAAGTTACTCACATCCGACTCCTCCCGAAAGAAGGATGGGATCTGAATACCGCACCTACCACACAATTTCGCTTATCAACCACAATCTTAAGCTAATGACCAACCAGTTGGCAGAGGCAATGCTGATGCTGGTAGCACTGAATCAGGTGGGGTTCATCAAAGGTCGATCAGCGGTAATGAATATCCGCCAAGTTCTGTTGGCCCTGGATGTGGTGGGGGAGGGCTCAGGTCGGTCACTCACTCTGGTTGCCCTCATTGTGGAAAAAGCTTTCAACTAACCTAGATGGGGATGACTGGAGACCCTTGTTGCCCCTTCTCTTCAATCTGACTTTAGAACCTCTGTCTCCCTACCTGGGCATGACTCCACTTTTAGAGGTATACAGGTTGAAAATTGTACTTTGAGGTCGGCACTATTTGCAGATAATATTATGTTATTTATTTCCCACCCACAGGACGATTTGGATAAGGTCCCTAACCTTATAGAGACCTATGGGGCTGCCTCAGGGTTCAAGTTGAACCTGGTGGAGTGCACTGTTCCTCTGCAATCTGGTCTCCAACATTAACTGGCAAACCACATTACATGGTATCCAAATAGTTGGGAAATATGTGAAATACCTGGGCATGAGGATAGGTCACACAACAGAATTCATAAACTGCATCAACTATCCCCCACTCTTTGAAAAAATTACCCTGGAGTTACGAAGACAACTCAACCTCTTTCTCTCTTTGCTAGGGAGGAATCACTTATTTAGAATTATGAGTTTCCTGAAACTTTTATACCCTATACAAACTATCCCTATTCTGATAAAACATAAAGATGTTCAACTACTTACTAGGGAAATCTCTAATTTCCTCTGGAAATGTAGGAGACTGAGACTACATTCTCATAAACTGTTGGCCACAAAAGAGGCTGGGGGTATCAACATGCACAATATCAGGGTGTATAACTTAGCCTGTATAGGTAGACACATCTATGATTGGATAAAGGGAACAAACACTCAGATTGCCTTTTGAAGAGTTGGATGCATTCTTTATATATCTCTGCAAACCCTGCCACATTAATAAATCATTAAGATATAGAGATACAATCGCATGGATTGCATGGAAAGCCATCCGTAAAAAGCTGCACATGCCATTTCGAAATACCTTCCTCTTTTGATTCTTGTCGGACTTCCCACAGGAGAGTAAAAGGTACACATACTGTACAGCAGGTATTGCATGACTGACAACCGCAATGACTGACTGGGGATGAGTTGGGCGCTAAATTTGATCTAGGGCCTGGACAATATGTTCACTGTATACCATCCACCATACCATGATGTTGGCTTACTCCAGCTATCCTTAATGACATTTTATTGAGGGTCTGCTAACCCATTGTGTTGTATTGTGATATTAACTTAAATAAAAATTAAATAACAAAAAACAAAAAAACACATAAGTCTATGCAGAGAAGGAGGAAGAGGCGATGAGTAGGAGAGACAGAGAGAGAGAGAGAGAGGGTAATAAGAGACTGAATGAAGGGAGTAGGTATAAAAGTAGTCTGATAAATGGAGATTAGCAGTATTCTTTAACAAAATATATGGCAAATTTTCTTATATTCACTTGTACTATTCATTTATTTGTTTTAGAATTGAAGGTACTTTTTAACAAAATTCAGTGGACAATTTATGTTTGCAGAGCACATGGACTATAAAATATAAAAAAGATAACATTCAAATACTTTCATTGTGTTCGAGGCATTAAAACATAAAACAAAAGATGCTGAGAACACAACACATGAAACAAAGATTCATCTCCTCAAACTGACATGGTGAACAGATATTTAAATCATAAGCAATAAATTACACGCTGCAATAGTACACTGCAGAACATAGGGAAAATAACATCACATGCCAAATGTCATATGAAGTCACAAATATGAATAATTATGAATATGAATAATTCTCGTGAAATAAAATTATATAAAATAACTATTCTATGTTACATATTTTATTTCCACTGTCAAGACCAAAATCTGTCCTAAAATTACATATGCTGAATTTTTGGATAAAAGTAAATCTTTTTCACTCAACAGGGTACACTTTGTAACTGTAACAAATGTTTACATTCACACATGTGAAATATAGTACAATATAGTCAATAAAGTTTTAACTATTTCCATTGCAGCAGATTTTAGGCATTGCTGCAGGTTTTTAAAACTTGTAAATAATTACAAATTGCTGTTTCCACAGCTTTTAATTCCATCACCCAGTTGAACACTGTTGGCATAGATCCAGGGGCGCACTGCTAATGAAGCGAAGTGAGGCGGCCGCCTCGGGCGGCACTGTCCGGGGGGCGGCATTTTTACTATTTAATGTAAACCAGCCCAGGACAGGCCGCTTTAAAAAAAAAAAAAAAAACCAGAGCTGAGCGGGGCCTGTCCTGGGCTGGTTTACAAGATGTCGCATCTCAGCGCAGGCGGCGATACAATGATGTCATCACGCCGCCTACGCTGAGACACAGACGTCGCGGACAAGAAGAGGAGGCGGCGGCGGCTGCATCAAGGCATCGCAGGTGAGTATAGCTTTTTTTTTATATATATAAATAGGCCATAACCTGTTGGAGTATCCCCGGCAGGTAACGGCCTATTTATTTACCTACCCCGCGTGTGCTCGTGGCCGCCAACGCTTCCCCTTCTGCTATGGGACGCAGAAAGGGAAGTGGATGCCGCTGTGAGCGGCCGCGGGGATCGGTAAGTTAGGCCGTGGGCCGCAAATACTACTATTATTATACTTCGGGGTCTATTCAGACCCCGGAGTATAATAATCGGAGCCCTAGGGTTGGTGAGGGAACATAAAAACCAATGTTACTCACCTCCTGCGATCCAATGTAACTCCGAGCAGGCTTGAGGCCTCGGTGACGTCATCAGGTCGCGTCGCCGGCCTGATCACGTGACGTGTGTGCACAATTAAACAGGGCCGAAAGCTGCAAGGAGTGCACCGGTGTCCAGGATAGGTAAGTAACTCTGGTTTTTATGTTTGTATTCTCCCCTGGGTCTCCAATCATTATACTCTGGGGTCTGAAAAGACCCCAGAGTATAATAATAGTTCATGGGTCGGCCACTATGGGGCATAATACCCTGTGCAGGGACCACTGTAGAGCATAATACCCTGTGCAGGGGCCACTCTGGAGCATAATACAAGAGCAGGGGCCACTATAGAGCATAATACCGAGTGCAGGGGCCACTATAGAGCATAATACAAGTGCAGGGGCCACTATGGAGCATAATACCAGTGCAAGGGCCACTATGGAGGATAATACCAGTGCAGGGGCCACTATGGAGCATAATACCGGGTGCAAGGGTCACTATGGAGCATAATACAAGTGCAGGGGCCACTATGGAGCATAATACCACTGCAAGGGCCACTATGGAGGATAATACCAGTGCAGGGGCCACTATGGAGCATAATACCAGTGCAAGGGCCACTATAGAGCATAATACCAGTGCAGGGGCCACTATGGAGCATAATACCGTGTGCTGGGGCCACTGTGGAGCATAATACCGTGTGCAGGGGCCAATATGGAGCATAATACCGTGTGCAGGGGCCAATATGGGGCATAAAACTGTGTGCAGGAGTTGCTGTGGAACATAATACCGTGTGCAGTGGCCAATGCGGGGCATAATACCGTGAGCAGGGGCCACTATGGAGCATAATACTGTGTGCAGGGGCCGCTGTGAGGCATAATACAGTGTGCAGGGGCCGCTGCGGGCCATAACACTGTGTAATACTGTGTGCAGGGACTGCTGTGGAACATTATAGTGTGTGTAAATGGGGCACTATAAACATGGGCTATGGCACCTGTTTATATTATACGCTGTCTGTTTATAGTGACCGTGTGATGTAATTGTAGCCTTGTTACATACTATAGACATGTACAGGACGAGGCTGTAGTTACATTACATGGCCGCTATGAGATGAATTACACTATGTAAACAGAGAAGCGATCACGGCGCTTACACAGGTACCATTCAAACAGCTGGTCAGTGGGGGTCCTGGGTTTTTGAACCCCACTGATTAGTTTATTAATGACATGGAAAACCTTTTAATTAGTTAACACCTGGGGTATTATTAATAAGGGACACTATTTATACAGGGTACACACGGATGTTATTAATATAAAGATGCACTTGGGGGTATTATTCATTATGGGGGGTTATATCATATATTATATAATTGGGGGTAGCAGCAGAATGGGGGCTTTGTGTAGGTGAGGACAATGTGGGTTGGATGCCTGGAAAAGTGAGGAGCCAAAGATGTCTGTGTTGCAACCTTTACAGAGACAAGTCACAGCTGGAAGAAGTTGTCATGGCGGTCCAGAGGGAAGAGAAGGGAAATGTGAAGCATTAGTCAGAGACGTCACCTGTAAGGCACAGAATGTTACTGCCCTGTATTCACCTAAATGATAGAGGATAAATACCTGATTGATGGGGGTCTGTCTGCTGAGACCCCCACTGAGCCTGAGAATTGGGTTTTTTCCCCCACTAGGTGGGAATACAACCTGACCGCAGCCATATATAGGTGTGTCACTTGGTGGATGGACGAACCCGCGTGGCTCTCATTCACTTCAATGGTAGTGCCAAAGATAGCCGAAGTCCAGTACTCAGCTATCTGCGGGGCTCCTATTATAGAGAATGGGGGCCACGTGGGCTCATCCATCCACCAAGCAGAAGATGTGTGAAGTTACTTTCATTGTTAATGCCGTGTTGTTGATCTGATACTGAAGTAATACAGGAAGAAGAATTCTTAAAAACTGTTTTATAACTTTGTGTAATGTGTATATTGTGCAACAATAACAGTGTGTTAAACTAGTGGCATGGAAACTCTTTTTTTTTTTTTTTTTTTGGGGGGGGGGGGCGTCTTTCTATAGTCCGCCTCAGGCAGCAAAGAGGCTAGGTTCACCACTGCATAGATCAATAATAGAGAAAACAATAAAAGCATTGGGACTAAAGGCAGTACTTTAGCCATTTGTCATCCTATATTTTGCATAGGAGTAATAGACAATTATGTTTTTACAACTAGTACATACAGTAAAATGTGAGAAAGTATTGATGCTGCTGTTTGAAGTGGAAATGATTTCCGGATTGCTACATTCCCATCAGTGCTTATGTTAAGTTCACACCTGCGTTTGGGTTTCCATTCTTCGGGACCGCTTGGGGACTTTAAATGCTCCTTTAATGCTTCCTTTTTCTCCCTCATTGCACTCCTTACGTTTTAGTTAGCCACTTTGGTTTTCAATTATTTCTATCCCACTTATGCAGATAAGGTATATGTTTTTGAAAATGTCCCATTTTGTTTGTGTTCCGGTCACTTTGAGGACATTGTCCCAGTTTATGCTGCTAAGCTTCTCTCTCAGCTGGTGAAAATTGGCCTTCCTGAAGTTTAGTGTTTTGTACCCCCTCTACGGAACATCTTTTTAATGTGTACATGAAAACTTATTATGTTGTGGTCACTATTACCTAGATGACCCCCAACCACCACTTTTGACAATCTGTCAGGTGCATTTGGCAAAATGAGGTCTAAAAGTGCCTTCCCTCTTGTTGGTTCCTGTACTAGTTCTAAAAGGTAATTTCCTTTTATTACTGACAAAAACCTGCTCCCTTTGTTGGACCTGCAGGTTTCCGCCTTCCAGTTTATATCTGGGTAGCTGAAATCCCCCATAATAATGACATTATTATGCTTTGTGGCCTCATCTATTTGTCTTATTAGTATATTTTCTGCTTCTTCCATTATATTTGAAGATTTATAACAAACCCCTATCAGTATTTTATTATTCTTTATTTCTCCCCTAATTTCCTCCCATAAGAACTCCACATACTCAATTTCCTCACAGATGTCATCACACAGGATTTCTCCTCCTTTCCTATTGGTACGCTTTTTTCTAAACATACTGTACCCCTGTATATTTACAGCCCAGTCATAGCTAGAGTCCAGCCATGTCTCACTTATCCCCACTATATCGTATTCCTCTTCCAACATTATCACTTCTAGTTCCTCCATCTTGTTAGTGAGACTTCTCGTGTTAGTATACATTCATTATATTTGGTCCGACCACCAGGTTCCCCAGTGATAATGTGAACAGGGGACTTTCAGTCCCCTATGCCTTCTCCATGTTAATGAAGGGCTGTATGTTTGCATGACTGGTGTTCCATTTACTACTATGGGGGTGCCAGAGATTACAGTGGGACAACCCCTTTAAGTCATAGATGCAGGCAGAAGTATGTACATGACATTGAGTGTATACTTATCCTACTATTGAGATTTTATTTCTAGCTATAATTCACAACACAGTACTTTACTCCACAGAGACTGATGGTACTAGTGAATGATAATATAATATAATATAATATAACATAATGAGGTGTAACCGAGTTTGAAGGGGGAAAAATATTTGGATAACACCATGGGTCAATGTCAGAGCCCTGGAGCTTTAATCCTTATGTTACTGGCAAGCTTTCACAGAGCATTTTATAAAATTATACAGTTCAAAGTAAAATAAAGTTATATAGCAATGAGGCTGAAACCAGTTCTGGCAGTAGCTTTAGGATATCTTTTTAATATTACTTACTTTCTTGATCTTTCTATTCGGATAGAATGTTCTTTTCCATCATGAAACTCTCCTTTCTCAGGTCTGATGGTTATTCGATGTGTTTCTTTAGGTCCTGGAATAGAAACTTCCAATCTTCCTTTTCTTAACAGAACTGCATAAAAAGCCTGAACAATAAATATAAAAGAGCTGATGTGTCAGAATAAGCTGCTGTTTTCACTAAGATAGTAAACATTAAGAATATTGAAACATTGCAGAATGGGGCACTCAGTATCATTAGTATTATTTCCAATGTCATGTAGTTGCACACTTCAGCAATAGTGTGGAACTGTAAAGAAGGAATACTGCACTGTATACTATTTTCCAGCTACTATAGCTACTCTAAGCTACGGTATACTAACCTATACAAGTCTGGCATATGTCAAAAGGACTCTACTTTGACATTCATTGGCCCCATAGGGGTCTTGTGTCAAGGTGGACATTTATGTCCAAATTATTATTTATTACATGTGAAAATGTACAACGATAGCTGTCTGAAATGGGCCTCACAGAAATGACAACTAGTCATGATGAAGTCCATGACTAGCAGTTGGTGCCATGCCCTGTATAATGAATGAACTGGTACAGCAACTCAGCTTCCATTGAAGTCAATGTGAGCTGAGCTGCAGTACCAGCACCTGGCTACTAGGCTACTATACAGGGAACTGACCCAGTGCTGTGTATAGTACGGGCATTGTAAGTGGCCCCATGCAACTGATCCATGTGAGGGTTGCCTGTTGACCCCCCATGGATCAGATATTTATGGCCTATCCTAAGGATGGGTCATGCATTAAAAATTCCTAGACAACACCTTTAAGGACCCCAAATTTTCATTAAATCAATTCAATACAATATTGCACCATGCTACCAAAACCCCTGAAAGGCTGCAGTTCAAAGAACAACCACAAGGAGGCCACACATAGACACAAACAAGGGGAGATTTTCCATGAGGAGAATCAGATCTGCTGGAGTCTGTGTTTCCATAATTTGCACCAAATTTTTCACATGCTGCAAAATGAATATGGTACATCATTAAATCTGAATCTTCTGTCCTAAGATGTTATTACACTCTATATGAAAGCCCCTTAGATGGGGATGAGAATATGACAATTTTTGCGACTTTTTAAAAAGTCATATTTGATAAATCTTTATGCATCAGCTTAAAAGGCTAACCACACTCACTTTCGTATTCACTGTTTAAAAGTGGAGCAAGCAAAGGAAAAATGTAAACAACTTACAAACTTTTGAGCAAATGAGCCCAAAATGATGCAAAGAGCATGACAAATTCCCACCAAGATATCATTTTAAGACACGATTGTAAAACAATATTGTCTTGAAAAGCAAATCTTGTGACAGTTTTTTTTTTACCAGTCAATACCATTTTATGCTTGTAGTACATGTATAAAACATCCCTGACAACCTTTCTAACATACATATGTGTAGAGAACATTATTATTGATTATAGTATGTTACTAGTATAAACTTCTAGGACAAAATAAAAAAAAGAAATCTTACTTTACCTGCCCACTTTGTCTACGCTTTCTTCTTGGTGAAATAAGAGTTCCTCCATTGCCAAATAAGATCATTCCAGACTCATTTTTGGTGCTGAACGACAGTGTAATTTCTGTCCCAACATCCAGTGACACTGGTGGCACTTCTATATAACCAGGTTTTGAAAAACTGACTGATAATACTTTCTGTACATGAAAGAAACAAAACACAAGTGTAGCACCCACCAACAGATATCATTAAGTGCGGATGAAACTGATTTCCAGATTTAAGGTATTAGCAAGAGTGTGATAGTAAAGGTTAAGTTATTGAGAAAAATAGTGATAGTAATGCTTCTGTTAGAGATCACTTTAGAATTATGATTTATATTTTAATGTAGAGATCATCTCTCAATTTTATTCCTTTACTTATAGAATGAGTTAAAAGCGTTATGGTTACACCCAGTTCTTCATTTATTCATAAATTTGCTGGAGGAGTAACTGAAGAACAGTATCACATGTAAGGGAATGATGCTCTTTAATACAGATGAGCATACCTCTGATTTGTTTTGCTTCGGGTTCGGACGAGTCGACCTGGGACCCTTCGGTTTGTTTGAGTCCGAACTTATTCAGATAGAACCGGAAGTGAACTTATTATACTCAGGGTTCACTTCAGACCCCAGTATATAATGAGGGGAGGCCCAGGGAAGGTGTAACAAATAAGGCCTCAGTGTTGGCCCGTGGTGCACAAAACTTTTGGAAAATTCAAGTCAAATCTCAATCCAAACCAGTTCACTTATTTCTACTGATGAGTTGTTATTTTGTGGGGAATAGAAGTATGTACCAAATTGGACATGGGAGGTCTTGTGGGACTTGGATGCAGCAAACCTATTCTAGGCCCCAATAGCAGTGACATGGTATTTCTCTATGATATAGGTATGATTAGGAAAGTTAGAGTATACTAATGACTATGATAAAGATGAAAATAATACTTAATAATAATAATATTTTTAATAGTAATAATGTCCCTTATTTATTGACCTTGTACGAATATTACGAATCCCTCAGTACTGAATATAGTGAAAGTTCTGTGTAATACAGCACAGAGTAGATAAATAAGTCTATTGGAACAGCACGGGTCAATGTGTGTGTACGGATACATGACAGCGGCATCTCATTATTTGTTGCTTATAATAAAGTTGTTTTACAACCTTCATCAGAAACCTAATCCATAAACTATGTGAAATGATCTCTGCTGAAAAGCATACAGGTAATATTATAATGTAATAAACTGGCTGTGAGCAAAATGTAACAGGATTATAAATCTTTTTTTTTTCAAGGATGTTCAGTCTGAAAAATAAGTTTAATTAAGTGGAACAAGAAGTGTTGCATTATGCTCTCCAGAATGCAGTGGAGAACTGGAAGCTTTGCTGAGTTTTCCCAATGTCTTAAAAATCCTGGGCCCTGGGCTTGGGCCCACATTCTCGTGATCAGTGAGGTGGGGGTTCAGGGAATAGTGTACCAAACAATCACACATTTATCACTATGCTTTGAAAAAAAAATATATATATTTTTTTATATTCTATGAATATGTTATAAATATTCTTTGTTGAAAAACCTATTTAATGTTGTAACGTCTCTGCCTGTTTGGGTCTCTGTGCCACCCGAACAATGCGGCGCAGGAGGTGTGTTCAGTTTGATTCCGTGCTTAAGGTTCTTATTGCTCAGTCTGAACACTGTCCTATGTAATTGAATTTCAGCCACACCCGTCTCCTGCACCTTGTTTCTCTCTGCTCCTCTAACAGTTAATACTAGCTTTGCCTGTGTGGTTGAGAGCCTGTCTACCAATCAAGTCTGGGGTAGGTCCTGGACTTCCCATATTCAGGTCATCAGCCCACACAGGTTTGCTGGCTATTGTGATTCTGTCCTGAGACTTTGTCCCTGCTAACTCCTCTTCTGTTATTATTATTCTGACATCTGACCTTTGGATTTTCTTGTTACTACTCTTTTGGATTGCGATTTGGTACTGCTTTGTCTCTCTGGCTTTGACCCTTGGCTTACTGACTCCTCTTCTGTGTTGTTTGTCTTGTCTTGTTCTGTGTTACACTTTTTCAGAGTAAGGATCGCTGCCAAGTTGTTCCTGTCATTAGGACAGTGAGACAAGTAGGCAGGGACAGGGGCTGGGTCGAGTTTAGGACTCACTGTCTCTGTCATTCCCTTCCTTCCAGGTTTCAGCAGCAACACTAAGGTATTGCTCAACTGGCAACTCCCTTACAAATGTCATGTCAATTGCTGCTAAAAGTATATATAGAGGAGAGTATGGCCTGGTACAGGTACCTATTACACCCCTGTCGCAGGGGACATGAAGTCTCCTTCCCAAAGATTATCTTTAATCTACTACAAAACCAAGTCTACATAGGTCATGCTATCTAAATCCTCCTATAGAAAGTCAGTTAATTATCTTAGTTAATGAGATAAACCAAATCATAACCGTCACCGATGCTGAATGCCAGTCTTGGTCACTAGAGTAAAACTGCATTTCAGTTGCATACATGAGTTATTAAACTCTGTAGAAAAGGTTGGATTGATCTCTGTATTCTACGCTCTATAAACATGAGGGGAGATGTAAATCAGTGATGTATAAATAACAAATAAGAATACTTCTAGCAGTCTGTCTTCCTATAGCAATATTAGTTTTAACAGATTTATGTTGGTTATTGAATAAAGTCATAAAACCTAAGTTAAATTTGGAATCTGACCTTCTCATAAATAAAAAAATATCAGATCTAGATAAAAAGAAAGCTCTAAATTTTCATCTACACTGAATCTTCAAAACATGAGTTTATCAAGATTTGTTGAAAATTCGCCTGAGCTTTCAAAGTTCTTTTTTTATGGTTGCAGTTTTTATATGATAAGATTTGCAATGGGGGCACCACTCAGCAACTCGGCTATAAATAGAGGACTCTTTCAATGAATTTTAAGCATGGCAACCATATATTTGTCAGTGTTAAATACTGCAGCTCTCTAAATTCAAGACTTGTGTTTTTTCTACTGCAATATACAATAGATCCATGCTCTAGAAGTTTTTCTTCAAATGCCATTAACAGGTCATGGTTTAAGATTACTTCCCCCAGTGCTCTAGTAAATTAGTCTAACTGGTTATGTTCAGAATGAGTATCTTGCAAAAGAAAATTATAGCTTACAGCACCTTTTACTTCTATAAAAGAGTGTTAGAAGCTTGTACAGGTATTGGACCTTTAGAAAGAAGCTTAGAATACACAACATAAAATGTAAAAGAAAAAAATAGGTTATAGCTTTTGATTGCTGATAATGACATAGACCTAAACGGGCTTGATGATAATGACAATACAGTAGTGCTATTATTGGGCCACTTCAGTAGATTACATTTAGTTTTTTTGTCTAACCTAATGTGGAAGAAATAAAAAACGACCTTGAATATTGCAGATGACATCTGAAAGCTCCCCTACCAAAAAAAACAAAGCACACAATGTAAATAGACCTACCTCAAGAGCACAACCCTTAGTCAATCCTATGTAATCAGAGCTGCTGAGTAAGTTGTATGGCGTTCTGGAGACCTCGATATCTTTAAGACAACCAGCATACTTCTTTAAATTAACCTCTGGCCTGAAATGTTAAAAAAAGGATGATAATTTGCCAAAAAATAATTCCAACTAAAACCTCATTTTGTCTTTTATCAAAATTTACATTCAGTTGAACTGTCTGCTATATTCTATGATTCAGTATTTGCAACCTTCGTTGGTAACTATTATGTACTATTTGTGCAATTTGTGACAGCATTCTAGAACATTTTGGTTAGTAAAATTTTCATTACGTGTTCAATCTTTATGGTGTGATGCAAATGAATGACTTTGTCTAGTCTACAAACATATGTCAACAAATGTCCTATAGGAGAAAGAGTACTGCCATTTAGAGTTTTTATTTTTTTATTCAAAGCAGAGAGCAGAAACAAAAGCCCCTTTTTTTTTAATACATTGAGAATTTCTTGCTCTGCAGGACACAACCTGTCCATGTATTACACAGATTGTCCATTGTTCTTAATAGACACTATGTAAACTCTTATTTACTTTTGGTGGCACTGCAGGTAAAGTGAGTATTTTTTATGGGCCCCAATAGAAAGACTACTTGTGACCCTCTTAACAAAAAGGGATTGCCCAAAGTGGAAAACTCCTTTATAAAAATGTATTTACCTACAGATTTGTCCTCCATTACTTTTCCTGCTTGCCTAGATGTGTCCAGATATGTGTCAAGAGAGTTAACTTTTCAGGATAAATTTCTTTGGTTAATATTATACACTAAAGGGATATCCTATATGTGTTTATATGAGGACACATATTGTTTATTTTGTCAATTGCAGCCTTTCACAGCTTTTGTTAGCATGTTGTGATATTGCGTTACATTGGTTTCATGAATATTGGAGCCCTTAATCAAATATGAGCAAATATAAGGATGAACATATCTGCATTGGTGGTATTCATATTGAATAACAGGAGAAATTATTCCCATCAAGTTAAGGACCAACATCCTTATGTGTGAAATCCAACTGAAGGGCTGTTTGTAACTTCTAAGCTATTATAATGGTATAAGAGTACAGTTTGTTTGAATGAGCAAAATCTGACAATTTGCAAGTGTTATGTATTACGGTGTGTCACTTCTGAACAAGGAGTTACTGTTTCAAGATATTCTTGGAACTATAAGGGAAATAATAAGAGTAATCCTGATTTATTTCAAATATATTTATTAATAAAGGCTGGGTGGTTGAAGCTTTCCTTTAGTTGTACCTATTGTGAACCATCAGGGCATACAATATAAGAAAGGAATAGACAACAGTCACCAGAGACCATCTGGAATGTCAATAGACATACCCACACTACTTTTTGCATAAGCCATGGAGTGGCAGTTTCGACCAAAACCATGGTTGTCTGTAGCGGTGAGGTTTGTTAATTCTCTGCTAGTTTTATTGTACACATATGGCCAAATAATAAGCTATTTGTAAAACCAGTTCACCATGCTTGGGTTGTAACATGTATGAGGCTGTGTCTCTATGTGTTCTTACCTTTAACATTACTCTGGGTGTTGTACTGGTGCAGACTGCAGACAACTGTGAGTTCCCCCAGGATCATGAAATCAAGTTATTGGTTACCTTTGTATGCTTATGCTTATTTTACATGCCATTTATTATGTTGATAATTTCCTTTGTATCTCTTTATATATTATTTTTGTATCTTTTGATATCTTGTATGTCTTTTTATTTTATTGTTTTTTTACTAATAAACAATATCTTTTCACTTAGTTATGTGTGCTAACTTGCAATCCTTGAATCTACTGTAAAACTCCATAATAACATATTATGTTGGGTCTTGTGTACACAAAATGTTGTTGGTATCCTTTGTACAGTACATTGAATGTTGCCTCCAGACAATTCCATCTTTTATTTTGTTTCTCCTTTAACAAAGTACTGAATAAATAAAGGAAAAAGGGTTTTCTCTCTTTCATCTTAAAACAAAGGTTGCCTTTCAAGATAAAAGCTGTGAGTGCTGCTGTTGTGTGAGGTATAAATGACCTGAGTACTTGTTCAATTCTTAAGTCAATGACAGTTGTTGAGCACTTTTCGAACCTTATCGCTTGAGGCCCTTGACAATTCAATGTTCTATTTTTCATACCAGAGCAGAGAATAATGTGTATTTGCACTGAAATATATTCATATACAAAGCTATTATTATTATTTGTTCTCAGGGTTGAGGGGAATAGAAAATGCTCTGATTTTAACAAAAAAGAATTAACTTTGCAAGGTGTTAATGCATAAGTATGTATGATTCAGAAATTTGTGGAGACATTTGGAAGGCATCTAATGTACTTGTATAACAAGTATAGTCAGTTTACATATATTATAAACACAAGCATTGGTTTGTCTAAGTTTATTTTCTATATTTAAAATAACATTTAATCAATTTGCCCCCCAAGTCTACTTATAATAATATATTAAAGCAAATAGGAATTCTAGATTCTATGAAATTATCAATATATGGTTGTATCATCAAACTCCTTTTTGTATAGCATCCAAAAAGTTAAAATCATTATCAAAATGTTGAATAACTGGAGCCCCCACCGTACAATGGTCCATACCATCCCATGAATTCATTTCACAGCCACAACTTACAGTCTGTCCTTGCTGCGGCAGCACTTACAAGATACCTGAAGGCAGTTAGTGTTATCTGGACATTTTATGGCTGAAATTGACCACTGTATAACCCTGCTCTATTTGGGCAGTGAATTGTGTTATTATTTAGATACTATATCATATGGTATTAAGTAATACATGTATGATTGGTGGGGCTCTGATCACTGAGATCCAGGTTTGTTGCTAGAAATGGGACCGACAGATACAGTATAGTGTAGCTGAGTACAGCACTCCGCTGCCTCCATTATTGTTGCAGTGATTTGTGAATCACAGTAATAATTGTAATTCTATAATACATGGTAGCTACTGCATAGGACTTTCAGATTTAGGCATGTCAGAATTTACATTGAATGGCCACTTTATTACAGACACCTACATTGGCCTACTTTGCCCTTCAGTACCACAGCAATTTATCATGACATAAAAAGGAATCTTCCATGGGTATCAGGGGACTCAGGGTGTGCTAAAAAAAACATTCCACCTAATACCATTATTCAATGGCCTGCTTAGTAACAATGAGTGTGCCCAGACATGTTAGTTTGATCACCAACATTAGCTGCAGGTGGCTTGACTATGCACTGCTTGTTCACCAGAATTATTCTTCACATCCTCCTCTTACTTTAATTACCAAAGAGTTGTTTATGACCACAGGATCACACAGCCCCCATTTGCACCCAAGAAAACTGGTGTGAGTTATATCTGAAATCTAAGCCAGTTCCTGACTGGTCTAGATTTCATTCTGGAATATGGAAATGGGCATGGGTGATTAAAGTGTATACTTTCAGACAACTTTTGATTTTCTGGCAGTATTTGTGGCATTCATAAATTTTGTAATATGCTTTATTAACAGATTTTAGCTCTTTTCTGTGAAATCCTGTATTTTTTCACTCTTTCCTAGCTTATTTTTCAGCTTCTCTATTGAGAGCTATCCCTGCTTCTCATTGTGTACGTATATGTTACCGTTAAAGTGCGAAATCATTGAATGTGCACATTCACTAGGTAATCTGCAGATTAACTGATTTGCTCCGTTAAAGTGCGGAATCAGGAGTTTTCCGCACTTTACCTAAGTAATGTGCACATTCACAGCTTGCGGATAGTTAAAATTCAGAAGTTTGTTTCCCTCGTAGTCCTGCTGTCCCTACTTCGTCTCCCCTCTTCTTCTCCCTTAGTCTTCTTTCACCAGAAGTGTCTCGTCGACGCCGGTTGTGGTGTTTTTTTTTTTTTTATGTGTCACAATCACCGTCGGATGCCAGTCAACTTGAATGGGTTTTGATAGCAAATGGGCGGGTGTTTGTGTGTGTGCACGCACACTTACACAATCTGCGCCGTGAAGCAGCTGGCTTTTTTTTTTTTTTTTTTCAGACACGAAGGACTTTGTGTTTCTGACGAAAAAAGTAAATAAAAAGCTGGCTTTTCATGGCGCAGAGGGTGTAAGTGCGTACACACACACAAACCCACCCGTTTGTTTTCAAAACCCATTCAAGTTGAATGGGTTTTGAAAGCAAACAGGTCTTCAACCTTTCCATATACTGTCCCCAATCTTTTTTTTTTTTGCCGGCATTACGTTCGCTGTAAGCCTACACAGCGACGTTGCTGCTGTTGTTCCAGCAAAACATGTCGTTATATCTGCCCTTTAACGAGTGCCTAGTAGATAATGTGCAGATTATCTAGGTAATGTTAGAAATGAAAGAAGTTTTCCACACTTTAATGAATTGCCCTAGTGAACCTGCACATTACCTAGTTAATCTGCAGATTAACTGATTTCTGCACATTAACAGTAACATATACATCTGTATGAAATGAACAAAAAATTATGGTGGGGAGGGTCACTTCAAATGGCTATATCTCGGATATTATAAAGCATAGAAACTTGTTTGTGTGTCAAATGAAAGAGGAAATTTGTATCTTTCATATCACATATTTCATATGCTAGTTCTACCTGTATGATTTACAGAGTTATCACCGGTTAAAAACATAGTCAGGAATGGATTATTTATATGCATCCTTAGTAACATATTCTCCTCTTTAATATGACAACAAAAGCAAGTTTCTATGTTTTATACAGCCCGAGATATAGCCATTTGAAATGACCCTTCCCACCCTCATTTTCTCTTCATTTCACATAGCCCGTACAATGTACACAATGAAAAACAGGGAATAGCTATTAAGGGAGAAGCAAGGGAAAGAGTGAAAAAATGCAGAATTTAACAGAAAGGAGACACAATTTGTTAATAAAGTATATTACAAAATTTAATAATGACACAAATACTACCAGAAAATCAAAAGTTATCCAAAAGTTTTAATTACGCTTTAAGAGCCTAGAGCCTCTTTGTAATTCAGACACCTCTTGTGCCAGCCTGGTTATTAAGACTGGCATACAAATTTCCAGTCTATGTGGTTACCATTCTAGAAATACACATAAAATACAGCATAAGGTTTCTTAACTTGAGTTTTGTATTATACTTCACATAATACTTCTTAGTAAATTTTATTAGTATTCCCTACCATATGTTTAACTACTTATATTGCAAAATATTCATCCTTTATGTTTAGCAGTTTGAATATTCTACCACAACTGTTTTTGATTCCCCAACGTCTTGAGCAATATTGGGCAGCACAGATGTTTCTAACATAAAAACATTTGGGAGCCAGTGGGTTATTAAATTATTCCCCTCAGATATGAATGTTTGTCAAATGTAATGCTGACCATACTTGAAAACAGATGTAATTGTTAAAGTACCCAGGACTCTCACCATGATAAGTGCAATGAGATGACAGCCATGACATCTGCAATCACTGCCTACATTCTCTGATTTTCTACTAAATCCATGTACGGTACGTAAATGAAAATAGTGGTTGATGCACAGTTCATGCAGATATGTGTAATATATGCTTTTTTTTAAATGGTAAAGGACAGCTAAACTTAGAAATCAATGGTACTTGAGAAATTTTCAACACTTTCAGTATGCCGGATTCCCTGTATGCTTCTAAAGTAAACAGTCATTTAGAAGTCCTGCAGAGAAAACATGGCTTAATTTCCTTTGTGTTTTGCTGCAGAGAAGGCAGAGGAAGGCTTCATCTGCAGCCAGTTATCTTGCAGTTATATATAGGATTTTGAAGAAGAGGTTATAATTGGCAAATCTCCTATAAGAGGATTTCTTTATAGAATATATTTCTCAGTTTGAATTGTAATATAAGGAAAAACAGGGAAGGAGGAAATGTTGGAATAGTTTGGGGCATTTTCTATGCTCAGTGTTTTTAATGGCCACCCTTGGGGCTATTGTTTTTTTTAATGCCACCCTTTGGGCAGTGTTTTTAAGGTAATGACCACCCTTGGGGCTATTTTTTATTATTGCCTTTTACTAGTTAGTCTAAAATACATTAATTGCAAAGAGAATGAGTCATAAGTAAAATTACCCATTTTTTAAATCAAGATTTTTATGTTAAACATATTTTTAAGAATTTTTAGTTTCAAAATTATATATTGAAATATTGCAGCAACAGAAAACAGGTCAAGCAAAAAGACAATCATAATACAAAAATGAAAACTTGGAAC
This sequence comes from Leptodactylus fallax, assembly GCA_947044405.1. Classification (NCBI taxonomy): domain Eukaryota; kingdom Metazoa; phylum Chordata; class Amphibia; order Anura; family Leptodactylidae; genus Leptodactylus; species Leptodactylus fallax. Next base: position 1,185,072 of record CAMRHE010000182.1, read on the forward strand.
AATATAGGTATAAAACATAAAAACAGTCAGGCATCTGGAGGCAGTGGATGTTGAAAAAAGGATATAGGGATACAAAGGTATCAATACCCAAAACCAAGACAAGGAAATAGGGGAAGGTAGTACAGTGTTATAATACAGATGAAGAGGGGATGGGTAGAGGGGGGATCCTACCTGAGAGAGGGAAAGCTAGAAATACACTCAACCCAACCTGACAATCACAGCTGAAGACAGTATGGCAGACCTGGCATGTTGGACCTATTGACCCAGGGAGCCCAGACCTTATTGAAAAGGAAAAGGGGGGTATCAGAGACAAAGGCAGTAATTTTTTTCATGAAATATAACGATGTCAATTCGACAGATAACATCAGACAATGAGAGAAATGATTCTCTCCAGTTGGAAACAATGTGGATCTGGGAAGCCAACAAGATGTATTGGAACAGTTTAAATTGGGTATATTTGAGACTGGCAGGCTTGAGGTTAAGAAGAAAAATGGGGTCCGACAATGGAAAAAACTGTCCAAAAAGTCGTTGAGTCATTCTATGAATGGCTATGCAGAAGTGGCGGGCATGAGAGCAGGACCACAAAATATGGAAAGTGGTGCCTAAGGCATTGCAACCCCTAAAAGAAAGGGGTGAGACTGTGGAGTAAAAGCTATTCAAACGATGAAGGACCAAATAGGTCCTAGGAAGAACTTTCAAAGAAGATTCCATAAAGGTGACCTGCCAACTGCCTTTACTAATTGAAGTTCAACAGTCAATCTATTGAGCTGGGGTAGGGTAGAGTCAAGGTCTCATTCCCAGGCTGCCATAAAGTCAAGCTTTGTATCAAGGGGTGGAGCGTTAAGCAATCCATATATAAATGAAAGAGAACCCCTTTCTGCCACTCTACACAACAGAGTCTCTCAAAACTAGTAGGGGAGATCCCTGGATTGAATGGAGTGAGGGAACAGAGAAAATGGAAAACATGTGCGGTCTGAAAAGCCTCTGAGGGAGGTGGCGAGAATGTAGTGGCAAAGTATTCTTTGGTGAAAACAGAGGGAATTATTAAGGTGGTGAAACCGAGCGTGTCTCCACTAAACACCTCAGGGAATAGGCCAGGGGGGAAGAGAGGGTTAAAAAATAATGGTATCGGAGGTGAAATTGGGCTTTGCAGTTTATTTTGAACACGAACCCTCTGCCACAGTTGTAACATGTAATCAGTTACCTTGGCTGCAGCAAGGGCTGATGACCTTGGGGCCCAAAGTAAAGCATGTAAGGAGGTCGGGGATACAGGTACTGATTCCAATTGCACTCACTGTGGACATTCAATATCATTATGGATAGAACTAAGTTGGGAAAGCCGAGCTGCAACATAGTATTTATAAAGGTGAGGTACTGATAACCCACCCAGTCTCTTATGGCAATACATAATTCACCTGCAAATAAGTGGTTGTTTAAATGTCCAAATAAAATCAAAGATTTCCTTCTGAAGGGGGGCTAAGGGGGCTCAGGTCACTGAAGTTGGGAGGGTGCTGAAGTAGTAGAGAATACGGGTAGGAGGTAGGATAACCATCTTAACCGAGTGAACTCTTCCAATCCAAGAAAGGGTGGGACAGTGCCATGTCCCAAAATCCCATAGAAGCTTTGGGATCAGTGTGGCATAGTTCCATTTAAAATGAGATTCTACTGTATTACAAAGGTTAACGCCTAGGTAAGATAAATATTTATCCCTAAACTGGAAGCCAAAATTTAGGGCGATCAACTTAGCGTTGGCTTGGAGGACATTGCAATGGAGAATCTCCGACTTAGATGTATTAAATTTAAGGTCCTAAAAATTGTGTAAAACGAGAGAATTAATCAAGTTTGGGAGGGAAACTAGGGAATTAGTAATAGTTAACAGCATGTCATCTGCAAAAAGCACGCCCTTAATATCGGGGTGGGAATGAATAGCTATCGCCAGTGGCTCAATTGCGCGGGTGAATAGCACAGGGGACAGTGGGCAACCCTGTCAAGTGTCACGATGAATTCAGATAGGCTTTGGGGAGTCTGTAGGGAGTTTAAGGTATGCAATAGTGTCACAATAAAGAGCACGAAGGGCTCTCTGAAAGTGACCAACAATTCGCATAGATTTCAAAACATAAGCGAAGTAAGTCCAGGAAAGACTAACAAAGGCCTTCTCTGTGTCCAAAGCTAACGAGACGGGTTTATGATGGAAATTGGCCCAGTGGATAATATTACAGAGTTTCCTGACATTATCAGAGGCCTGTCTACCAGGAATAAACCCCACCTGGTCGGAATGGATGAGAGATGGAAAGAAGCTATTTAAATGAGTGGCGAGGATGGAGTTTGATATCTAAGTTTAGAAGTGGAAGAGTGAAGAAATCAGGCGATACCTTTTAGAGGCTGAGTATATTTGATAGTAAGCTTTCGAGAGTCTAGCTCTCTTCTTGTATGTCTGAAAAAGAGAGCTAGACTCGGAAGCTTACTATCAAATATACTCAGTTAGCCTCTAAAAGGTATTGCCTGATTTCTTCACTCTTCCACTACTTTCTATGGATAACATGGTACAACATTATACTACTAGTACGTTTAGGAGTGAACTTTAAAAGGAGATGTGGGGAGAGGGTAGTTTTAAATGTCTTATAGTATAAGGAGGAGAAGCCATCAGGTCCCGGGGCATTCACATTTTTAAGAGCATCAATACCAGAATCTAGTTCATCCTTAGTTGTAGGACTATTCACCCAGCAGCCTGGGTGGGGGAGATGGAGGGGAGGGTGAGGGAGCAGAGTAAAGCGATCTCCAAAGGGTGGGCTATGGTGGGAGCAGAGTAAAATTTCTCATACAATCGGTGAAATTGAGTATAAATTAAGATAGGATTAGAATTCATAGCTCAACCAGGTTCCCGTATTTGGTAGATGGCGTTCAATCTCTGGTGTTGCCTCAATTTAGAAGCTAACAGTTTATCAGGTTTATTGGCTTATCTATAGAAGCGTGCCTGAGTCCAATGCTTGGCCTTCTCAGTCTAGTGCGTAAGGACAAAGTCAAGCTGTAATTTAACATCTCTAATGCATTTTGCTAAGTATTGAGAGCCTATGCTCTAAGTCTGTGTGCACCTTAGTCCTTTCCCTTTTTAAGGGAGAGGCTTCTGCTATGAAGGAACCCCGGATCGTGGCCTTATGTACCACCAAATGAAAGACAGGGTCGGTATCTGAAGCAGCATATAGGGCAAAAAAGTGATTAAGCTCATCCGCGGTCCATATATAGATACCAGGGTCAGTTAGGAGGGACTCGTTTAAGCGCCAACCTGAACAAGGAGCAGAGGAGGGTAGAAAAGTGATGTCACTCATGACTAGGTCGTGGTCCGACCAGGCACAAGGGGCATGGCGAACATAGACGAGGTCAGGGAACAATGCAGTGGAAAGGAGAATCTTGTCAATCTTAGTGTAGTGGTGAAAGGGAGAAATACATGTATCCCCTTCGGTTCCCATTAAAGCTACGCCATGTATCCGCAACGTTTAGTGTAAAGTGGAATGGATCTCTCCCTTAGCTTTGGAGGAGAGCTTATCTGCAGAGGGGGAGGACCGATCTAGAGTAGCATTAACAGTGAAATTAAAGTATCCCCACTATATCAGTTCAGAGTAGTCTAGTTATACTAGCAGATTACATAGCTCGTCGGCGATTCCGTAGGGGCATAGGAATTGACAATACATACAGTCTGCAGTGGAGGATGATGTAGCGCCCATGGGGGTGCTATTAACCTGTAGAAGGACTGAGGTCCGGAGAAAGACCGCCAGTCCTCTTGACTTTTCGGGGACTGATTCGGGGCTTGGCCTATAAGAGTATATCGTGAGTAGAAGTATTTAGGGATATATATATACATATATATATACACAGTTATATATATATATATATATATATATATATATATATATATATATTTATATATATTCCTGTATAATATCTGGTTTCAACTTTTCGTACTGGAGAAACACTTTGTGACGCTTCTGCGGGGAATTGAATCCCCATACATTATGAGAGGTAATCTTACACATGAGGGGCATAAAAGTGGGAGCTAAACAATATACATGCAAAGGGGACTACTAGGTATGCCGAAGTAGAGTTAGGTAGGAGTCTAGTATGATCCCAGGCATAGGTAATGCTAGAATAACGCTGTAAGGAGAGAAGGGAATTAATATAAAACAATGCAAGAGTGTTGTGAGGATAGTGCAGTAAGGAGGAAAAAATATTAACAAGAAGCAACAGTAACAATAAACTTAGAATCAGGGAGCACAGTTCATGATTAAATGGAGCACAGCAGACCCTGTAGCATCTAGGGGACAGGGAAGACATGGGAACCGCCATAATGGCTCACTCTTCAAAATTATCGAGGAGTCAAATAAGTGCAATGGGTTAAGAAAAAGAAAAGGAACAAGTAAATCCAGGGGCCATCCTGGTATGTAGTAAGGAAGGTAAAAGGAAGGTAATAACAGTAACACCTGCATATAAAATAGCATGTTCTCAATGACATGTCTGGGGATGGCAGAGCACCAATTAGCAGTGAGAAGTAGTGTAGAGGCGCCTAGACCCGGACTCTGAGATAGCTGATACAGTTAATAAAATAAATTATAATGTCCACATCGAGAAATATGCTATGAACATAAGGCAATCATGTCAAATATTCATCGTGAAGGGCTGGTGGTCTCAGTCACTGGTGAATAGGATTCAGTGGCCTTTTACGTTTTGGAATCCAGAAACATCAAGGTCATTGGGGAAGCGGGATTTGGTACCTCCACCTGTAGTCCCTCATGCCGTAGGACTTGGAGCCCTTCTTTAGAGATTGAACAAGAAAATGCTTATCGAGGGTGAAAGCCACATGAAAGGGGAAGCCCCACCGGTAGCCTACTTGGGCTTTCTGCAGTGCCAGAGTCGCAGGGTGCATAGTCCTGCATCTATCCAGAGTGACTGGAGCAAATCAGCGAAGAGTTGGATCGATCGGGCCATACTTGGCAAAGGCTGTAGGTTCCAAGTTGCAGAGAGAATTTGGTCACAAAAGTCGTAGTAGTGAAGTTTAAGAATGATGTCTCTGGGCATATTCGGATTCTTGGGGCGTCCTAGTGCACGATGAATGCGGTCCATGCGCAATAATGCTTGGTCAACCTGTGGGAATAAGGTGGTGAACAGAGTAGTGATAATCTCTCGTATCGTAGTGACAGATTCAGGCACTTCTCTGACACGAATGTAAGCTCTCCTGAATCTGTTTTCCAGATCTTCAAGTTTTAAATCTATGGCCTCAAGTTTCAGTGCATGGTCGTCAAGGCAAGTTTTATTTTCTTCCAAAGCATTAGCAACCTCATCAATTCTGTCCTCCACCTCGGCGACCCTGGAGCCCAAGTCCTGGATTTGTTTAGTAAAATCTGTTATTACTTTAGAAAGTTCAGTGGAGAATAGCTGTTGAATTTTTGTAAAAAAGGTCGAGTGGTCCATATTCATGGCCCCAACCCTAGTCATAAGTTCATTGTAAGAGGTGAAGTAGTACTACCATGCGGTGAGACAGTCCTTCAGTCTAATTGGAGGGACTGGGAGTTCTGAAGAGTTTGGGTAAAGTGTGCCAAGTATTCGAATCGTCCCTAGGTTTGCAGGTTTTCGGTTTTTGAGACCTGTTGGTCATGGTACAAAGGTAGCAGGTGAAGAGATGGCCCAGTAGATATAGTCAAGCTGTTGGTGCTAGATAGGGAGCTATGACGGAATGCTGAATCAGTAGCCAGACATAATTGCTCCGCAAGGGCACCAAGGAGCAGGATTAGACATCATGGAGGACACAACAGGGTATAGAGAGGACAGTCCAGCTATTAGCCAGGTGTAGCGGAGAAGGAGAAAGAGGAGGTACTTGCGTGACGTTGAGGTTACCAGGAGGTGTTGCAGGAGGGCCAGGCATGAAACAGAGCTATAAGACCAGTGAGTATGCAGACAGAGCTTCCAGGACAGTCGTAGCCTATGTAGGAGGCAATATAAAAGAAACAAGTCCAAGATGGCCACCCACAGGGGGGGATCAATGTTGAGCAGATTGCAGCGCACGTGTGAGGCAGATCAGGATGCCTGTATCTTTTGAATTAAGGGCTCTGGCAGGCTTTCCGACCCCATTAGGTGTAGCCTGCAGGGTCAGCAGTGTGTAGGTTGTGTAGCAAAGAGGGGGAACCCCGATGAGGACCCCAAAAAACTGGCCAATTAGATAGCGCAGAGCAAGAGCTCAGCAAACTTGCGTCGGGCCACTAACATGCCCCCGTTAAGAATTTTTTGTGCCTTTTTTTCTTTGCCATTTATATCTATATTTTAATATTAACCCAAAATTTTTGTAGTTTTCACTGTGACCACTAAGCCTAATAGTATGCTGACATTTCCTGTTCTGTAGGATATTTCTTTACGACCGTCACCTCATTATCAGGACAAACAGGATTACAATGACAGGTATCACCTACAGCAGCGGTCCCCAAACTTTTTTTCTTCACGGCCCGGCAGGGTGGGGTGGGGCAGGGGGCAGGGAGCGGGGACGGAGCAGGCGGGTTAGGGACGGGGCTTTGGTCATATGGGGGCGGGGTTATACACTAAACAGCGCTGTAGACCGGGGCGTGCTGGCGGGACCTTGGAGGACAGTGCTATAGGGCCATTAGCTAGGTTAGGAGCAACAAGACTGTGGCCAGATCGCCGACCCGCCCCACATAATGTGCCAGGAGCTGCGTTTACTGAGTCCAGCACGCCGCTCCGCGGACCAGAAGAGGATGCCCAACGGCCCAGTCCCGGTCCGCAGACTGGTGGTTGGGGACCCCTGACCTACAGTATATAGAGATCACCATTAGGTGATGGTCATTACCCTGCAACATTAATATCCACCCAGATCTCCTATGCACTGAACTTTTGTAAACTAATCGCTACTACTGCTTTGGGGTAAAGAGTGAAGATGTACTATGTGCTTTGTTACTCATTCTTGCCGTGATTGTGATACAGTCTTGCAGTGACTGACGAATATAGCTAGAACATCGCTGGGGATACTGAAAATATTGAATACTAAGACTAACATACACATAGTTAGTATGGTTGAAAAAAGACAAATGTCAATCAAGTTCAGTGAATGTTATAAACATTTGTTGGTACTGTCTAGTATTTAACCAACATAGAAACTGTGATGTTTTATTGCTATATTATGGTGACTTTTTGTCACCTTGTTGATTCATTTACTCTACAGTACTGTACATTGGAAACAAGTGTTAGGTGGTTATATATATTTAATACATTGTTGTGGGTACCATATAATTGGTTCTTATGCCATGAGTACCCCATGATATACCAGATACCTGTCTTCAAATTGAAGGAATTGGTATTACAGGGTATCAATTTTTATAATGACCACGGCTCATATGAAAAGGACTCATAGCATGATACTGTATTGATGCATGATACTGTGAATATTGTACACTACACTGGTAGTAATTTGGAGGCGCTCAGCATCATAATACAGTATGGAAGTGTGAGGTTTTTTTTGTTTTGCATGAGCCGCATGGTAAGGCCAGGAAATGAGGCTGACAAACACACCATATTTCAAGGCCCAATTACACTTGTGTGAAACCTGCCTTATTCAGCCACACATTTCATAGGCATTAGTCTCCTCCTATAATAAATAAACTACTACAACTCAGTCCACAACTAGAAATGTATGCAAAGCAATTCCCTAACAAATAAAAGGCAAACATCACACATTAAGCCAGTTATAAAGAAAAAATGGAAAAGCAAATGGAAAGAAAAGACATAAGGGGGGGTCTGGGAGGGGCTTAAGTCAATTTCGGGTCATAAACAGTCTGTCTGCCAGATTGAGGCAGATGTTAATTGGCTTAATGAACTAAACCTATTCTTAAACAGATTTGATCACACACCAGCTCCTCCCACCCCAGTATGTCCTTCAGCTTCCCCCACCACAATGACTTCTCCCCATGCGGCCACTTCCCAACAGACCAGTAAATCCAGAAATCCGTCTTTATCTGGCCACAGTCTGACCTTCACACGGGCCCAGGTGAGGAAGGAGATGAAAAAGATCAAGGCGAGGAAAGCCGCAGGGCCAGATGACATCAGTGCAAGGCTAATTAAGACTTGCGGGGACCAGCTGTGTGGTATAATTACATATATGTATAATATGAGCCTGAGGCAGGAAATAGTCCCTGAATTATGGAAATCTTCTTGTGTGGTACCAGTTCCAAAGAAACCCCACCCTATGGACCTCAACGACTACAGACCTGTAGCACTGACATCCCACCTGATGAAGATCTTGGAGAGATTGGTTCTCACACATCTCCGCCCTCTAGTGAGCCCCGCTATGGACCCCCTCCAGTTTGCTTATCGGCCGGGCATTGGGGTAGATGATGCCATCATCCATCTTCTGCACAGGGCTCTGTCTCACCTGGAGAAACCAGGGAACACAGTGAGAATAATGTTCTTTGACTTCTCCAGTGCTTTTAACACCATACAGCCCAGGTTATTGAGGGACAAGCTGGGCCTTGCTGGAGTGGACCACCACCTCTCCAACTGGATCCTAGACTACCTCACAAATCGACCTCAATACGTGAGAGCCCAAGACTGTGTGTCAGGTACCGTGATCTGTAATACGGGGGCACCTCAGGGTACGGTTCTCGCCCCTTTCCTCTTCACACTGTACACTGCAGATTTTAGGTGCAACTCATCCAGCTGCTACCTACAGAAGTATTCTGATGACTCTGCAATAGCGGGTCTCATCACAGATGATGATGACAGGGAGTACAGAGAACTGAACCAGGATTTTGTGGACTGGTGCCACCGGAACCACCTGAAGATTAACGCGGGGAAGACCAAGGAGATGGTGGTGGACTTCCGCAAAGGTAGAAGCCCTCCTAAACCAGTGGACATCCTGGGGACGGGCATCGAGATTGTGAACACCTATAAGTACCTGGGTTTGCTCCTTAATAATAAGCTGGACTGGGCAGATCATATGGAGGCCCTGTACAGGAAGGGCCACAGCAGGCTCTACCTGCTTAGGAAACTGAGAGCCTTTGGAATCCGGGGGGCACTTCTTAGAACTTTCTTCAACTCGGTAGTGGCATCAGCCATCTTCTTTGGAGTGGCCTGCTGGGGGAGCAGTATATCAACCAGGGACAGAAATAAACTTGACAAGCTGATTAGAAAGGCCAGCTCTGTCCTGGGGAGCCCACTGGACCCAGTGCAGGTGGTGGGTGACAGAAGGATACTGTCCATGGTTTGCTCCATGCAGAAGAAGAAGTCCCATCCCATGCATGAGACTGTGATCGTGCTGAGCAGTACTGTCAGTGACCGACTGCTCCACCCTAGGTGTGAGAAGGAGCGTTATCGGAAGTCTTTCCTCCCCACCGCGGTTAGGCTGTACAACCAACACCGACCTAAGCGGAGATCATTACACACAGAGAACTGAAATATCTCTCTGCCTGTTAAATCCCCCCCCCCCCCCCTCCTCTGCTACGTCCTATCTGTCTGTCTGCTATTAATGTAATGCCTCTCACCTTGGAACATTCCTGTACATGTTGTATTTGTATTTGTATCTGCTTATCTTTGCTGCTGTAACACACTGAATTTCCCCATTGTGGGACTATTAAAGGACTTTATTATTATTATTATTATTATTATTATTATTATTATTAAAGCTTTTTCAAGTCATAGTCTGTTTCCTCATGCAACTGCTTCATACATTATCATGGCATGCATCATCAAAAGCGCAAACAAACCAGTTATTAGATTGTGACCTATAAACCATAACTACTGTTTTCCTGAGAATAATGTTACCCTATCCTATAGAAATGCATTTGCAAGCCATCATAACCTTCTTTATATCAACTCTATAATATAATATTGCTTCCATACTATTGTTCCTTTATTTTCAAAACTTACTGCCAGGAGAAAAGAATGGTGAAGAGATTTTATAAAACATGATACAGGGTATTTCTAACAATGTGTTACAGGTGGTACAATGTGTTTCAGGTATTGTATGCATATTTATATTGTTAGGATACTTTTCTGTAATTTGCTGTCATAAGTAAATATGCAGATGCTTATATTTTAGACCTCCTGGGCAGCTTTATGTAGGAATGATGGATCATTTATAAAGGGAAAATATTCATTTTTTATAACTAACCAAACATTGCCCAAAGCATAATTTCTTGTCATTGACATATATGTTTCTTCTTGCTGTTCATTCCTAGCTTCTTCTATGACTAATTTATATGGCTAAGAACAGGTTTGCAAATTTGTAGTCCAAGTTTTAAAGTAATTGGTCTTTGTCCTACTGTGTACAAATTGCTGCTTGTGCCCTAAGTGTAGAAAGTCTATGGATGCTGGGTTTGTTATTCAGTAGCATCTCTCGCAAAACAAACCCAGTAAGCAGTTCACAGCTGTATGAGATAGCTGGAAGAAAAATGCATACTCTAGACAGCAGCGTGTGTTACGCATGGGGTCAGCATGAAGCAAAACCGTGAGCACAGATTGTTTTTACTCTTACATAGTAGTAACAGAAATTCAGTTCTACTTTGTTACAATGTCTAACCATAACTTCTCCAATAGATACCATATCATTATCAAACACATGCATCTCCTGGGCAAGCATGATATAAATAGAAATTTCAGTTATTACCTTGCTTTCATACTGGGACTGAAGTTTAATAAAGGAAAAAATATACTAAATTATTTTCAACAAAATAGCATTCAACTCTTACAGTGATTGTATTATTGATATTGCAGATCCTAAAACAAGACATTCAAGTATAAAAAGTGGTATCTTATTAGTCTACAGAATACAGGCTGAGCATGCCAGAAAAACTGGTTACAAGTCTCTATAGATATATGTACATGTTTATAGAATTGTAAACTTATATTGCTTATATAAGCAACTTAGTGCTCCAACTAAGTAACATATTTTATATTGGAAATCCAAATGTAATGTTAGACGATGGGGACAGGGAATATGCATTTACTAATATCACATTCATAGAGCTCCTCTATGTATGAAAGTCTAACATAATAATGAAAGCACTCTACCCATGGAGCAACACTGCTGTTAGGATACTGTATAAATATATGGTAATTCCATTTCACAATGTTAATATACATATATTTATAGCATGTACTGTATATAAATATACTATTTATCTATTATATAGTCATAAGTGAGAGAAAGGAAGGAATATACTGTATAAATGATACATTTTGACATAGTTAATTCACTCCTCCCCTCTCCCAATCAGTCATAACCACTAGGAGATGTGACACATTTTCTTTGCAGTAAACCACTTGTAATAGGGCACATTAACACTACTGTTATTATAGTCCATTGTTCTCATTGTCATAACATGAATGCAATGAACTTTAGTAGCGGTAGAGTAACAGATACAAATGGAGCCCCTGCTATCTGCGTCCACCTCACTCAAATGTAAAAAAAATTATGGACAATTTCTTCCGTTATGTTTGTCTACTTTTCTAAGTGCTGCAGGTATGACTTAATCTTCTGTTCAAAAAGTAAACAAACAAAATGGAAGAAATCTTATGTTGTGTTTTTTTTACATTACAGTGACTACAGACAGACAGTGCTCTGTCAGCATCATTCACTATATCATTGTTAAAGTTCGTTCGTATCATCCTATAGCGGATGAGAGCAACGGACTTTAATAACGGTAGTGTGAACCCACCCATGGTCATGCTTTCCATTCCTTATAAGATGCAGATTTAAATGACATGACTACATCTTGCAGACCTTACCTTAATATGCTCAGTCCAGGAAGGCCACCAAAATAGATCTTCTCATCAGCTTTTAGGTTAAGGCCAAAGTTACTTCCTGTTGATGTAGTGGTTACTTTTTCCTCTTCATTTGTATCCATGTCCACAATTGTGAAATTGGCTGGTAAATAACATGATAATAGTTATTAGAATAAAAATAATAACAAAATAATAACAACACTGACTAGAACAACAGTAAGTATTTAACCGGCATTGCAGGAAATAATATGAATAATAAAAATCTTATCCAACTACAATTACATTAACTGTCATTGAATTAAAAAACTACCTCAGTATGGAAACATACTGACTCTTTTCCTTATTTTGGTCATTCCCATCAGTCCCATATTTGATTCATTACCTATCTGTGACTTTGTCCTATGGCAGTCATTGGATGACGCAATCGTCCCCTCTATGAACATCACTGAACTCAATGGGAGTAATTTATTTTATAAGAAGGTTCTAATCTAAACTATTTTGGCATTAGATGCTGATACAGAGGTATATGTGGTGCATTTCACGCTATCCATGCACTATGAACTGAAAACTATGAAAGATAGTAATTGGCATAGATTTAATGTATAATTCATGCCAGTTTCTGATATAAATTGTAGTAAATGTGTTAGTTGTGGAAGCCTTGCCTCATTTCCTCCCTGCTTTTGCTGAGCACTGCTGCACTCCCATTCACTTTTTAGAACAGTGACAGGAGGAGGGAAAGCCATCAACAATTTTTGCAAAAACCTTGACTGCAAAAATTTTAGCAACTTTTTTACCCTAGAAAACTGGCATAGGAAGGTTGATAAATTACGTCTATAGTTTATTAGTACTTCGTCCTCAGGGCACTGAATAAAAAGCTACTATGTAAACATGCATATACAGCAGTCTGTCAATCACCACAATGAGGGGCAGAGGAGGTGTGGAAAAGTGGGTGAAGCGCTTTCCTCATGAATACACTGGAGTCATAACTATGAGTCCACTGTATTCTTTCTTAGCACCTATTCAGAGATAAAGCAAAATTACATACGGCAGTATATTAAGCTAATAGATCCACTATATCATTTAGTTGAACTGCAAATGTCTGCATAAAAACAGGTTGTCCATTCTACTAAGGGTGCAGCAGCTGTATATAGATTTTAAGTCAGAAATGCACACTCCTACATACCTTGTTTCTGTATTCTAGACAGGGTGAAAGATTTCCATTTTCCATCATTATGATTCTTGTTGGTAACTGTAGAGGCCGTCCCTGATCCCAGATCATAGCTAACTTTTATACGCCCATCACTCAGCTCGACACTCATGAAATCTTTCTGTTAAAAAACGAATAGCAAAGTAGTATAGCGGCAACGCATATATCTTTCATAGTTCTTTTGCATAACAAATTCTACTCTGGAGTGAATGAAAACATACAGCATATTAATAGGGAATGTCTGACACTGGTTGTAAATATGATTTATGAAAAGTGAATTTTAATATCACAGTGAAAGATCTAATAAATTGATTTTTACAAAGAAAACACAAATCAATGTTACCAAAGCAAATACAAACAGAATTGATATGAATGCAAATAAAACAAATCAAGTTTACTACAATCACAAATATATATTTATTGCTTGTCGTCCTAGCACTGGCTACATCAAGCTGTATTAGCTGTGAATGTTTAGTATATGTGTTGTTCTTTGTGTTCTCCATATACAGTGCTGGCCAAAAGTATTGGCACCCCTGCAATTCTGTCAGATAATACTCAATTTCTTCCAGAAAATGATTGCAATCACAAATGCTTTGGTAATAAAATCTTCATTTAATTTGTCGTCAATGGAAAACCACAAAAAGAATTGTCAAAAAGCCAAATTGGATATAATTCCACACCAAACATAAAAAAGGGGGTGGACAAAAGTATTGGCACCCTTTGAAAAATCAGGTGATGCTTCTCTAATTTGTGTAATTAACAGCACCTGTTACTTACCTGTGGCACATAACAGGTGGTGGCAATAACTAAATCACACTTGCAGCCAGTTGAAATGGATTAAAGTTGACTCAACCTCTGTCCTGTGTCCTTGTGTGTACCACATTGAGCATGGAGAAAAGAAAGAAGACCAAAGAACTGTCTGAGGACTTGAGAAGCAAAATTGTGAGGAAGCATGAGCAATCTCAAGGCTATAAGTCCATCTCCAAAGACCTGAATGTTCCTGTGTCTACCGTGCGCAGTGTCATCAAGAAGTTTAAAGCCCATGGCACTGTGGCTAACCTCCCTAGATGTGGACGGAAAAGAAAAATTGACGAGAGATTTCAACGAAAGATTGTGCGGATGGTGGCTAAAGAACCTCGACTAACATCCAAACAAGTTCTAGCTGCCCTGCAGTCCGAGGGTACAACAGTGTCAACCAGTACTATCCGTCGGCGTCTGAATGAAAAGGGACTCTATGGTAGGATACCCAGGAAGACCCCACTTCTGACCCAGAGACATAAAAAAGCCAGGCTGGAGTTTGCCAAAACTTACCTGAGAAAGCCAAAAACTTTTTGGAAGAATGTTCTCTGGTCACATGGGACAAAAGTAGAGCTTTTTGGGAAAAGGCATCAACATAGAGTTTACAGGAAAAAAAAAGAGGCCTTCAAAGAAAAGAACAAAGTCCCTACAGTCAAACATGGCGGAGGTTCCCTGATATTTTGGGGTTGCTTTGCTGCCTCTGGCACTGGACTGCTTGACCGTGTGCATGGCATTATGAAGTCTGAAGACTACCAACAAATTTTGCAGCATAATGTAGGGCCCAGTGTGAGAAAGCTGGGTCTCCCTCAGAGGTCATGGGTCTTCCAGCAGGACAATGACCCAAAACACACTTCAAAAAGCACTAGAAAATGGTTTGAGAGAAAGCACTGGAGACTTCTAAAGTGGCCAGCAATGAGTCCAGATGAATCTCATAGAACACCTGTGGAGAGATCTCAAAATGGCAGTTTGGAGAAGGCACCCTTCAAATCTCAGGGACCTGGAGAAATTTGCCAAAGAAGAATGGTCTAAAATTCCAGCAGAGCATTGTAAGAAACTCATTGATGGTTACCGGAAGCGGTTGTTCGCAGTTATTTTGTCTAAAGGTTGTGCTACCAAGTATTAGGCTGAGGGTGCCAATACTTTTGTCCTTCCCATTTTTGGAGTTTTGTGTAAAATGATCAATGATTTGACTTTTTTTTCATTCTCTTTTGTGTTTTTTCATTGCAAGCAAAATAAATGAAGATATTATTACCAAAGCATTTGTGATTGCAATCATTTTCTGGAAGAAATTGAGTATTATCTGACAGAATTGCAGGGGTGCCAATACTTTTGGCCAGCACTGTATACAGTAGCAGGCAAAGAGACATCTTTGGATTCTTCTAGAAATTGCTTCTTTTAAGGGAGTCTACATAGAAGCCATGGGAAACTGCTTCAACATACTTGTGTGAATGCTTTTAGTATTGGCAGCACTAAGAAACATAGCTTTTAATGTGGCAGGTAGTGTAGCATCCCAATGGAACACAAACTTATTCATTTGTACGTATTTGATATTGCCTTGTGTGAATCTGCACTATAAAACCTATTATTGTATAAGAACTGTGTCACTTTAGGCAGACAAACCATTTATTTTATTTTAGGCTGGGGAAGATGAAAAAAAAACCAAAAAACAAACAAAACACATACTCACCTGTTCCCGGGCTCCGAGACTTCCCAGCACGGTCTGGTCACATGACCGCTGAGGTTAATCAGCAGCCTGAGGAAAAGGACACGGGACGCCACAGCTGGCGAGGAAAGCCGAGCAACAGGACCACGGTCCTGGACCGAGCTGAGAGGCATTGGAGCATCCGGGAACAAGTGAGTATGTTTTTTTTTTTTTGTTTGTTTTTTTTTCACCTTCCCCGGCTTAATTTTAAAAATAATTTTTATCCTGGACAACCTGTTTAACCTATCTTCAGTGCAGATATGATATGCTGGATTCTGGTGACAGATTCCTTTTAACCTAAATCACATTAATTTTGTATGTTTTCACTCAGATTTTGTCTTACCAAGTCATTTGTTGCCAGATACATAAGCAGGGCATTTGCTGTAAATGTTTTAAACTTGAACATTATTGTTGAAATATTGGGGTTCCAACGAACAGGGCGGCTGACCAGTGCATATCCATCCCCATCAAATTGGACAGTACCTTCACTATCAGCTATCTGTGGGCTAGAAAAAAAGAATATATAGCTTACTAAAAGTATAACATCTATAAACAGTAACAATCTGCATTCATGTATGGGACTACAGGAGGACAGGAAGCACCAATCTGAGTCAATTATTATGAGATTCCCCACTAATGATTATACTATTCACATAAAATCCACTTTAGATTAAAAAAAATTAATACATTAATGTTTTGTCACCTTATTTTTAGTGAACAACATATCATTAAAGTGGTTTAAAGATGAGAAAGTATGACTGCTTTCTTCCAGAGACAGCTCCACATCTGTTTATATTCTCTAGTATGTCCACTGAAGTGAAGGAGTTTGAACTACAATATCATTTTCAACCTTTGAACATGTTTGGTATTATTTTTAGATGAAATCAGTTACATCTTTCTAATTCTAGGCAACCCTTTTGAAGGGAGTCTATCAGCAAAAAACTCAATTTAAAACTAATGACACAGTACAGTAGCATTTATAAAGACTATTCCAGACATACCTTTTGTAAGAAGATCCTCCTGGTAGTTTTGTAAAAAAAATCCCACCTTTTTAGCGTTATGCTAATTAGCTCTACGGCGCTATCCTTCAGCTCTGAGCACAGCCACATCATCAGTTTCCAATGCCTCTTTCCCTGTTGGTGCCTTCCTGCTGCTCCTCTTCATAGCTCCATCATTTGCAGCTTTTGACATCCAGAGCGTATGAAATCTCGTGCCTGCGCAGGACGCTCGGCTACTTCGGGTCGTGGCCAAGCGTACTGTTTCAGGTCAAATTCGCTGTAAATTCAGTCCAAATCAGAAGTGCCCTGATTGCACTTCAAGTTGTGCATTGACATGGTATAATACTACTTATCTAAAATAGTTCAATAGTAACTCTTGGTCTTTATCTAGTTTCAGTGACCAAAAGTATCCAATCTAAACCAGCCAATGACAACTGTAATCAGTTTACAACTGTTATTAGCTGGTTTAGATCATGTGGTCTGAGAGGTTACATTTGGTCATTGAAACTTGACCATTGACTTAGTTTCAGTGACTAAGAGTAACCCGGACTGCATGATCTAAAATGTAACTGTCATTGACTGGTTTAAATTGGATAGTCTTGGTCATTGAAACTAAGTGCAATGATTGAAAATAACATCATTTTGAGCAATTTGTCCAAAATAAATACTAAAAGTTTTGGATTCGACAGAATCTGAAATTTTCTGGAAATTTGGGCTGAATTTGTTTTGTGTCAAATCAATTCACTCATATATAAATACAGTATATATAAGACAATAACATGACATGATATGATTACCTGACACTGCATCCTTTACAGTCACCTTCTCTGTCTCTGTAATTCCACAATCCAATTGGTTTACTATCGAGAAAAGTTTCACCCATGCAGCCGGAAAATGTTGTTGTTTTCACAGCGTCTGGCTTCTGTTAATGGCAATAATAATATTAATGAAGGGGATT
Source organism: Leptodactylus fallax (assembly GCA_947044405.1). Classification (NCBI taxonomy): domain Eukaryota; kingdom Metazoa; phylum Chordata; class Amphibia; order Anura; family Leptodactylidae; genus Leptodactylus; species Leptodactylus fallax. The sequence continues at coordinate 1,202,510 of CAMRHE010000182.1, forward strand.
TAGCCATGGTTAAAGAGAGCTTGCAAAGATAAAATGCTAACTCCTGCAAGTAGGGATATCATATGACAGACATTTCCAAAAAGCATTTACCAAATTCATGTAAAAATTATGGTGGGGACACATCTGCCAGCTGAGATTTTCACATTATTGAATGACAGATTCTAAGAGTAAGATTTTTTGCAAATCTTTTGCGACAGAGAGCTGATCATTGTCGCTCTTTGCTACTTCAAGAGGATGGGGCTAACATAGTGGAAACCCAAACTTTTTAATGATTCAGTGCTATGCAGCAAAATCTACCAATCTACCAATAAGGAGGACCAAGTATACTAATGTTTCATTTGCACTGGGCATCGGTGGCTGGAACAGAAATACAGTATGTATTGTGGAAGAAGTGGTTTTAGGGTATTGCAGACCCGACTACAGAACACCAAATAAATTTAGACACTGCTATAGGTCAGACCCAAATAATAATCCAGACCAATATTTATAAATTTAAGGGCCATGCGTGGCCCCCAAAATAAACTTACCACCCCTCAATCCTTTCCCTCCAAGTGAAGGGGCATTCTAACTTATGTACTGCAGCACACAATGTACTGGTACGGTATGGTATCAGAACCTTACATGCTCTGTCCCTTGGGGTCTGAGGTTCCTGTATCAGCAACAGCAGTAGTAACTGCACAGTAATGTGTCATATAGTACCTTAACAGCGCAGTCTTCTCTGCTTCATTTTTATGACCTAATATCCCAAAACTTGGTTGCAAAACAGGTCATCTTAAGACATAAGTTCTCTATAGTTTCTCATCATCATATAGTTAAAAGGGACAGAACATCCAATGCATGCCCCTCTCTCCAAGGGCCCTATAGGAGCTATCTAGCCTGGCTTTATGGTATGCACACCCTTGATTTATATAAATCTTTTTGTTTAATTTACTGTTAAGTCCTACTGTTCTTCCATTACTTGTACATATATTAAATACATAACATACAACTAACCTTTACTTTTTCAGTCAAGCCACCAACAAACAATAGTGCATTTGCATCAACATCCAAAATAGTGTAACCAGGCTGTGAAGTAGAGCTGTATATACTGGGCATAATACTGGCTTGAGGGCCATCTAATGCCTGCACTGAAATTGTTCCATTAATTCCTGACCTGTAAGACATACAAAAGATATCAGAAGATACACATAATGTAACACCTTGTGTTTTCTGCATTTGCTATGGCTCTGTCTATGATAAGTAACATATGCTCAGTCGATTCTATTTGAAAATGTTTTACTGTACAACAGCAAGGCTTTCTCAGCATTATAGTTTTATGAATACTGATAATTCAATATTGTATAATACACAAAATTCAGGTAAACATCTCAACTAATGTTACTTTGCTGCAAGGTCTTTTTTGCAGACTGGCAGTGGCATACTGTACACTATGACAGGAGGATTTAAAGAGGACCTTTCATGTCCTCGTGCACATGCTGTTTTATATACCGCTAGAAAGCCGAATTCAGTTTTCCCAGTATGTGCCCTGGACCTGGATCTCTGCCCACTGTCAGAAGGGCATTCCTGACAGTCTAGCTGGGCTGTGAGGAACACCCCTCTGACAGGAAGTCCGCCTTCTGAGTGCCGCCTACTGGATCCCACCTCCCAGGCTGCTAATATGCAGTGGGTTTGGCTATCTATGTGACCAGACGTCAGGTGCCACTTCTACTTGCTCCCACAGACGCAGCCACTCCACTACAGCACCTCCCCCTTAGCGTAAAGGAGAGGAGATAGCGAGGGCATGGGGCCACACAAAGTGTACAGAGAGAAAGAGAGTGCCAGTAAGTTTAAGACACAATGACCCTGCACCATCAATTGTGAATGTAAGCTAGGATTTCTAACCCTAACCATTTCACAAGATTTGTCCAGAGCGAATCAGAAAAGATTCTGATTTGCTACGGTGCCTGAAAATAAGACCTATCCTGAAAATAAGCCCTAGTCCTTTTTTTGGAGAAAAAAAATTTAAGACCCTCTCTTATTTTTGGGGAAACACAGTACATTGATAGTTTTGCTACAAAATGGGTCATGTCAATTAGGAGACATAAGATGCAACAACAATGTCTGCTACTTGTTGGAACAAAATATGTTTTCTTGAATTCCCCTTGGCTTTACACATCCTGAGATGTCCAGTTTGATGCAAAAAACAACAACATGGTTTTGTGATGCTTTTGGGTTTGCTTATGCTATATGTGTCTTTAAGTGGCCATTAACCCTTAGGAGATGCAGACATTTTTCATTTTTGTGTATTCGTTTTTTACTCCTTACATTCCAAAAGCCATAGCTTTCTAATTTTTCTGTTTACATAGTCATATGAGGGCTTGATTTTTGCGTGACAAGTTGTACTTCAAAATGGTGCCATTTATTATTTTGTACAATGTACTGGGAAAGGGGGAAAAAATTCAGTAAAAATGCTATGTTATCTTTATTCTGCAGGTCTGTACGATCACTGTGATACCAAATTTATATAGTTTTTTTCATGTTTTAATAACTTTACAAAAATTCTAAATTTTGAAAAAAAAACTCCTTGAATCACCATATTCTGACACCTGTAACTTTTTTATATTTCAGCATACGGAGCTGTGTAAGATACCTTTTTTTTTTTAGGGACAATATGTAGTTTTTATTGATACCACGATGGGGAATGTATGATGTTTTGATCACTTTTTATTCAATTTTTTAAGGAGGTAATTTGGCAAAAAAATGCCAAATCAACCATTTTGATTTTTTTTTTCTGCTATGGTGTTTACCGTATGGGACAAATGTTTTAATAGTTTGGGCATTTTCGGACTTAGGGATGCCTAATGTGTTTATGTTTACTTTATTTATTTATATGTGATCTAGGGAAAGGGGGGGTGACAAACTTTTAGGTTTTTTTAATTTTTTTAAATTTTTAAAACTTTTTTATTTTGCCCCCCTAGGGGGCTTGAACATGTGATCTTTAGATCACCTGTGCCATAGATTGCAATACTACTGCATTGCAGTCTATGGCAGATTTGTTATGCATAAAACAGCACAGGCCTGGCAGCTAGTGCGGCCACTCTGTTTCAGAGTGGCCGCCATGTTTAGTCACGCGCACTAATACGTAACTGTACATCCTGGTGCGCCTAAGGGTTAAGTAGTTGTGATGCAAAGCAATGTGTCAAGCAGTGTGTCAAGGGCTATGCTAACATCTCACGAATGAGTATTCTAAATTTGTATCATGAGTAATTTACAATTCACAAATTTGTGGAAGGATAAGGTTGGACACATATTAGATACATATTAAGATAGCCAAGAGGTGGCATAATGTGTGTAGCATCCCTAGTGAGTTGAGACTTGAGGCTAATTACTTCATGTCACATTTATTGCACCATTTTGATTATGAGTCATGTGTTCTTTAAAAGTTTTGATAAATGTTTTTTCAAGTTGTGCCAAAGGATCTCACTACTCTGATGCATTTGTACTTTCTTATATAAAGCCTCTTAGACACATCTATTACTTCCCTATGTTTATATCATCCATAAATTGTGTTAGTTTTTCGTCAGATATGTGTGGCATGTGGGAATAAAGAAAAAGCTGTATGTACTATTGTAGCTAAAAGGCTTGATGCAAATATAACTATGATGGCACACCATTAAATAGATGTCAGAGACAGAAACTACACTTGTGGTTTGAGTGATGATCAAATGCAGAAGAAGTAAACCTATTAGATATCTTAATATGAAATTCAGCTTTCTGTAAATTCATCCTAATGGCAATCCACTATCTGTATATGAGCTTTATTATAGCGATAATCAATTTTCACCCATGACTGTGATGACTCAAATGAAAGATAATGAAAGATAGATTCAGGAACTAGAAATTTCTAGGCTGAACATAATATTCTACCAGAGTTGAATATAAATGTAAAGAAATAACAGAATCGTAACACAGAATCTCTTAATGTATGCTGGTTCAAGACATATATACATCTTAAACTGCAATAAAGAGAGCTAGTTATATTTCCTGTTAGGCACTGAGTACATTTATGGGAGACCTTTATAAACATTGACTAATCAAGGGCAATAATACCAAAGTTCAATTTAACCATAACAGCAATAATCGCCTTTTCTTGGTGTATCTCTTGCTCCCAACCCAGTAACAGGGTTACACTTAAAGAGGACCTTTCACATCCTCATGTATATGCTGTTTTACATACCGCTAGAAAGCCGACAGCGCGCTGAATTCAGCGCACTGCCGGCTTACCCGTTATATGCCCCGGGGCTGGAGATATCGGTGGTGTAAGTTTCACGGTTTACTGTCAGAAAGGCGTTCCTGACAGTCTACCTGCGCTGTGAGGAACGCCCTCCCTGACTGTTCTCGTTCATAGACTTGTACTGGGGAGGGAGTTCCTCACAGCTGAGCGTCATCACTGGGCGGTAAGGACCGCCCCCTCTCTCTGTACTCGTCTATAGCGCTGTACTGTCAGAGGGGGCGCTCCTTACTGCCCGGCGATGACGGATAGCAGGATAGATTGACTAGATTCCCTGTATCTTGTGGATAACCTAAGTTGAAAGTGTACAGACATTGGAAACCATATCTTCCCTATTATTAATATTACCTTTTGTAATATCCAGTGAAACTGGGTATTATGCTACATAGCTGTACCTGGTCGTGGGATTTGGTGACTGTGGAAACCATAAAGATGAAAACATTGCTGGTGTGTATGAAAATCTGGTGTTTAGGCTTGCCTGTTATATAATAATTTAATATAATATATGTGGGCTTCACACATTTGAAAGTACTGGTTTTATTATTTATTATATATTTATTTTATTTGCTACACTTACCGAGAGGCTTCAACTCTGTACCAAGAATCATCATTGATGTTTAGGTCGGGATATTCAACTCGCCCAACTCCTGATCCTACATCCCATAAAAAGTTAACTTTTCCTTTCCTCATTTCAATTGCTAGGAAGTCAGTCTAGAAACAGTAACAGCATACAATAAATTTGGAGAGTTCATGAATATGTACAGCTAAGTTTTATATATTGTAAATTTCTCTTCAAACCCCAGTTGAACACAATATCACAACATGCTAACAAAAGCCTTGAAATTCAACCCCCTCCATACTGGCTAGACAAGCATAGACACAAATAGGATAGTTAGCATACCACTTTGAGAAAACTTACCATGTTGTTTCCAGAAAGGATACACATATGTGAACATGTCAGGCCAAGGGGGCAGATCTTTTAGTGAAATATATATTTCTAAAGCAGTGGCGTAACTAGGAATGGATGGGCCCCAATGCAAACATATGACATGGGCCTCTCGTAACCCGCCAACCCCCCCTGGCAACCGACCCCCCACGCATAAACCGCATTCCTGCACACACTATTATGCCCCATAGTGGCTCCTGCACACACTAGTATGCCCCATAGTGGCCCCTGCACACACTATTATGCCCCATAGTGGCCCCTGCACACACTATTATGTGCCATAGCGTCCCCTGCACACACTATTATGTGCCATAGAGGCTCCTGCACACATTATTATGCGCCATAGTGGCCCCTGCACACAGTATTATGCCCCATAGTGGCCCCTACACACACACTATTATGTGCCATAGTGGCCTCTGTACACAGTATTATGCCCCATAGTGGCTCCTGCACACAGTATTATGCCCCATCGTGGACCACCCATGAACAATTATTATACTCTGCGGTCTTTTTAGACCCCAGAGTATAATGATCAGAAACCCAGGGGAGGTGACAAACATAAAAAACAAACTTAATTACCTCTCCCTGGCTCCAGCGCACTCCCCGCTACTTCCGGTCCTCTTCAATGTTCAACCAGACATCACGTGAGCGAAGCCAGCATCGCGACGCATAATGACCCCGGCCTGGCCCATGTGACGTCACCAAAGAGGCCCGAAGAGTGCCAGAGTGCAGGAGAGGTAAGTAACATAGTTTTTTTTTATGTTCCCTCACCTTCCCTGGGCCTCCAATCATTATATTCTGGGGTCTGAAAAGACCCCAGAGTATAATGATAGCAGTGTTTGTGGGGTTCGCGGGCCCGCGGCCGTATTTACCGATCCCCGCTCCTGTTCACAGCCACCTCCGCTTCCGAAGAAGGGGAAGCTCAGGCGGCAGTGAGCAGGTGCGGGTATCGGTAAGTAAATAGGGCCTGTTACCTGCTAAGGTTACTCCAGCAGGTAACGGCCTATTAAAAAAAAAAAAAACCTACATCAGGGGACCACCAGGCCCCCTAATGTCCCAGGCCCTGTGGCAGCCGCTACTGCTGCTACTCCGGTATTTACGCCACTGTTCTAAAGTATTCTGTGTGTTTATCCTATAATCTCTATTTTACAATAATAGTAAAGGGGTTTTAAATTATATATTTAACAAACTTCAGAAAGTAGGTAAATGCAATGCTTCCAGGGTCCTTGCTGGTTTCTACTTTCTGGTAACTCTCAACAAACATGCTTAGAATCGACCACTCCTCTAGTTACTGTTAAACCCCATTAAAAATACTTTTTAATCACTGGAAACCCCTTTCATGGAAAATTTTTGATGGCTTTATCATTGCCATTAATTTTATGTGTATGCTGGCTTTGTACATGAAACCCTTAACTATAAAGTCCATTTTTTTATGCATAATATAGTTATACAAGGATGAAATCAATATCCCTGTCTAAATACAGCTTGAGGCACAGAATATCCAGTGTGAGCACATGCTTCCATATTCTTTGAAATTAAGACTTTAGAGAAAACCAATTGTTTATAATAAAACAGTTATCCAGTTTCTAGTACCGTAAGTGCATTTAACAGACAGCAAAAAAAAAAAACCTTTTTAAAATACATTGGCCCTCATGCATACAAGTGCATCTGAATTGTCGATAGCTGCAAGTTTTATGAAGGCACAGTTCAAAGAGAAATAAGTAATTAGATTTTTTTTTTTATATTCAACACTACAGGATTATTCACACATCCGCATCTCACACACACATATGGTGTCCAGATTTTTCGCAGATGGCTTCATTTCAATGTATTTATTCATACAATTTATTTTTTTTATTAAAAACTGTGGGTTTACGCCTGTCCAATTTTTCTTGAATGCTCATACATCATGCTTCATGCCAATGCAAGAATATGAGTCCATGACAAGAATGTCTGGAATTTGTATCACCCATTTTTCAGGGACCCAAAGACATTCACAAATATAGTAGTATAATGTTGTACCGTGTTAGCCATTGAAAGTAGTGGAAGAGTGAAGAAATCAGGCGATACCTTTTAGAGGCTAACTGAGTATATTTATAAGTAAGCTTTCAGGAGTGCTCGCTCCCTTCATCAGACATGGTGTGATACAAGAACTGAAAATTAACAGATTTTTATACACATGGTTTTCAAAGCATTTTAGAGTCCTTAAAAAAAATTGCAATCTAAGTAGAGAAGTTATTTACAACAGGTCAAAAAAACAGTCTGGAAACTTGTGGTGCGTGACGGAGGGATCAGTAATTCTTGCTGTTATCTGTTTGCTATCAGGAGGTGATTTGTGACCCTCACAGGTCACACATAGTGTGATTTGAAGCTGGCATGAATATTGAGTTCAGTTCATGGTTCAAACATAGTGTGACATGAAGCTGGCATGAATATTAAGTCCAAATTGCAGAGTTTGAAATTTTTGCATAAATTTATACTCCATTTCTTTTCTTTTCTCCTGTGTCTTAAAATGTCCCATTAAAACCACAACCCGCAAATCTTCAATAGAGTGGTTTTCTCCGGAGAAATGTGCGGCCACTGGGAGATCGGTTCTGCTGTTATTAATGGTGGATCTGTGTGAGTTCATTCGTTGCGGGTTGTGGTTTTAATGGGACATTTTAAGACACAGGAGAAAAGAAAAGAAATGGAGTATAAATTTATGCAAAAATTTCAAACTCTGCAATTTGGACTTAATATTCATGCCAGCTTCATGTCACACTATGTTTGAACCATGAACTGAACTCAATATTCATGCCAGCTTCAAATCACACTATGTGTGACCTGTGAGGGTCACAAATCACCTCCTGATAGCAAACAGATAACAGCAAGAATTACTGATCCCTCCGTCACGCACCACAAGTTTCCAGACTGTTTTTTTGACCTGTTGTAAATAACTTCTCTACTTAGATTGCAATTTTTTTTAAGGACTCTAAAATGCTTTGAAAACCATGTGTATAAAAATCTGTTAATTTTCAGTTCTTGTATCACACCATGTCTGATGAAGGGAGCGAGCACTCCTGAAAGCTTACTTATAAATATACTCAGTTAGCCTCTAAAAGGTATCGCCTGATTTCTTCACTCTTCCATTCACAAATATAGAAATACTTTGAAAAAAAAAATTGATGATCCGTTTTTACGGATGTCAAAAACAGAGCACCCATGGACAGCATACAAACTAATGTTGTACTATTTGGCTAATAGCAGCTAGCAAATAAAACATTGGGCTCATAGTTATGAGTCCTTTGTATTTATGAGAGGTTCCCTCTACTTTCGTACTGCCTGCCTGTCCCACTAGTGGCAGAAAGCTCCTGTGTTTCTGCATGTACACATGCATATAAGAAAAATATGTATACAAACATTATATTCACTTACAAATTTGTTGCTCCCAAGATAGAACAGAAGATTGTCTGGAGTATTTGTTTTAACATTTAAAATAATGGTGTTGTATCTGCCTTTCTTAATGTCAGGTTTATAAGTACGTATGCAGTCCCCTCCAGATGATACTGAAACTTTGATCTGCAAGCACAAACAACAACATAAGTATTACAAGTAACATCATTGCGAGGCTTTCATGTGACATGCTCTGTGTCTTCATTTTCAAAGTTTAGTACAAAACTGACAAATTTAATTGTCATACACACCTGGGAAATCTGTGTACATGTATCCTTTAACAGTAAGAATATTGATCAAAGTAGCTCATTTTTAGTATTTTTTCTAAAGATTAGTGATATTTATAAGTGTCTCGCACTTAAATCATATTCAGATACCTGAAAGGTATTTTGAAGTGGCACCCAACAGAGAGACTATACAAGTAAATGTGTCTTTCCTATTTCTCACTATGTGTACTGAGATATTCATGTTGTAATTTCTGAGACAGATATCAGCCAACATCAAAGAGGATCCTGGCAATAGGAAAAAATATCAAAATCTATAGTTTTTTGCAATTCTGTAATGTAGTGCTTCAAAATCTGAAACTCTGAAAATGTATAGATAAAATCTGGCAAACGTAATTTTCTATATCGTGCCTAAATACCGAGGGAGCAATTTATCAAGTGCATTATGCCAGTATTTTGGCTTTAAAAAGTCACACATTTTAATGCATGCCATTCATAGATTGTAAGCCATTGCGGGCAGGGCCCTCTATCCCACTGTGCCATTTGGTCACTGTTAGTATTATTTGTTTTGTATATCTTGTGTACCATATGTAAATCCTCAAATGTAAAGCCCCATGGAATTAATGGTGCTATATAAATAAACAATAATAATAATAATTGCACAAAAATTGTGATTTTTGAAGCATCTCTCCCCTTTGCAAAAGTAGTGTGGAAAGTGGTTGGTTTTTTACAAAAAAGTAAGTAGGGTTTGGTAGGGGTAAGGACTGACATATATACTATAACTTGTAAATTTTTGCACTTGCAAATTTACATATATAGCACAAATTCATGCCTGCTAAGGGCTTGTCTAGATTCTTGTGTTTTATTGTCTTTTACTTTTACTAATATCAAATAAAGGGTGAGTTTGAAGATTGGGGCATTGAATCTAGTCTCGATATCACTGGCACCGTGGAAGGATGTGCCTCATTGATAACTAGGCACATGCCTACTCATAAATGAGGCAGAACCTCTGGCAGGACCGTGCGCATGTAATAAAATCTACATCAGAGGTTCCCAAACTTTTTTTTTCTCGTAGACCACTTTCAAAATTTTATTGGTTTCGGTGGACCCCCTGCTGCTACATTTCTACCATATTCCCAAAACTCGTCAAAAAATGTGAAGATTAGATCTAACGTAGACCCCCGTCGAGTTCCCCCGTGGACCCCAGGGGGTCCACCTGGACCACTTTGGGAATCACTGATCTACATCAACTTATATTTGGCATAGATTTCAGGCATCAATTACACCTACACCACGCCCCTAGCTCCTACTTAGGAAAGTGGCAAGGGCGAAGCAAAGTAGCAATAAGTTGCATTTTTTTGTGCAAAACACTGACTGGCAAAAAAGTATGAATTTTAATTCCTTGTACACGAGAAAACTAGCGTACAAGGCATAATAAATCTGCCCCAATATGTTTATGGCCCAACATACTTGTCATATAATATGCCAGTGTCGTTTGAATGCAGATCCAAATAAAATGACTATTACTATGCTCTTCTTAGATCTCATGTAGTATAGTTTAAGAGATATGAATTTTATATATGTGTGGGGGCTCTTGTATCAAGTTAGAAATTTGTTACAAGTGAAAATACAGTAAAAATAAATGAATAGCTATTAATTGATTGGAATGGTTGACATAGAAAATTATAACCAACAGGACTGATGTTAAAAATAACACATTTGAAAATGATCAAAATAATTAGGAGGTAATATAAAATAAATTGAGAAAATAAGGAAAATGAAATATCTCCTAGGATAATTTGCAACCTGCATATGGGTTATGAGAGATGAGGATATAAATACGGTAACTGGAAATAATATAATTTACAGTGACTGCATGACATTATAAACCATGAAAAATTAGGTTCCATTACTTCAGACACAGTAAAATGCCCTTGGGAGAAAAAAAATTATTTGGAATAATTTCTTTCACAAGTCATTTGTGATTCATTATACAAAACATAATTATTAACACCTTTGTTGCCAGAGCATAATGATGCTGAAAATGTGCTTAACACATGTGTGAACTGTAATTAAATTAAATCCATTTATCTGGTTCTTATCTTCTATATCTATCTATCTATCTATCTATCTATCTATCTATCTACTTGCAATCTTTCTAGCTACCTAAATTCCTATGTGTTGTCTTTTTGTCTGTCCAGGGCTTGATCTAGGGCCCAGTACAGAATGAAGTATACTACAAATAGAATTGGGATCTGAAAATGTTTTCAAGATAATATTACTATTCTTCTTTCCTTCCTCAGGGCCCCATAAAAAAAAAAAACTTTACAATCTTTATACAGCCTAATGATCTTGTGATCCACATCCAAAAAATATGAAACCAAAGCACCATAACAGATTTCCAGGTCAAGGATGAAATATAGCCTAGGGACCCTGTAAACTGTGAACATATATAGCATTTATTTCAACTATATAGTAGTTATACTTGAAGGGGTTCTCTGGAAATTGGCCTAAAATAAAAACTAAAAAAAAAAAAAGATTTTTTCCTAATGCATAGTTGAATTCTATTAGTAAGATGCAGGAGCTTGTTTTGTCTCTAAGAGATGATTGTAAAAAAACAAAAATGGCTGCCACTGCTATTCTGTATGCAAAACCCATCCTCGATGGGTAGCCTGCTGCTGGAGGTGGTGGAATCAGCGCAGGGGCTTGGGGTGACACTTACACTGTTCATTTCTGTTTGTCAGCCTGACATGGTTGTGCTAATACCAGAGGATGGTGGAGCAGCTGAGAAGAGAGATTGCACTGCTTTACCATCTGGTATCAGTGTAGCCATGATCACTGCCTCAGAAAAAATCTAAACAGATCTTTAGAATTCACTTTGCAAGACACTGGAAATAGCAATAATTAAACTGTGCATTTCCTCCACTCACCAAGGGAATGCTATAAAACTAATTAAAACTAGTTTTTCTTTTAAACATTTGATAGAACTCCTCCTAGTAGTTTCATATTAGTTGGAACAAGTTGTTGCCAATACATGCATGCTGTTAAAGGGGTTGTCCAGGATAAATTTATATTTTTTGTTAATTAGGTGGGGGGGGGGGGTACATACTCACCTGTCCCTGGTGTCTGACACCGGAGCACCGGGGACAGGTATGTTTCTTTTTAATTTTTTTTTTACTTCCCCCGGCCTAATATAAAAAAAAATGAAGCTGGACAACCTCTTTAAGCACTACACAATACTATGACAATGCTTTGATAAAATACTGTAGTGTGGTATGATGGACTCACAGAATTCGCTTGTTTGCGTGCTTGATTTATCAGTTCCTTGATCTGAGAGATATTTTTACCCAGATTTTCCTGAAGCTCCTTAATAGGTTTCAGTTTATCCAATAAACGATCAGCCTCTTTTTCCAGCTGTTTTACTCTGTCGCCAGCATCTGTAACTGTAGATGTAAGATAAAAACATTTACCTCTAAGGATAAAAAAGTTCACAATGCTACTAAATCTAAATATTCTATATACAGTGGGGAAAAAAGTATTTAGTCAGCCACCAAGTGTGTAAGTTCTCACACTTAAAAAGATGAGAGAGGCCTGTAATTGACATCATAGGTAGACCTCAACTATGAGAGACAAAATGAGAAAACATATCTAGAAAATCACATTGTCTGATTTTATTTGCAAATTATGGTGGAAAATAAGTACAGTATTTGGTCACCTACAAACAAGCAAGATTTCTGGCCCTCACATACAGTACATAGAAGACATACAAGACCACTGATAATCTCCCTTGATCAGGGGCTCCACGCGAGATCTCACTCCGTGGGGTCAAAATGATCACCAGAACGGTGAGCAAAAATCCCAGAACCACAAGGGAGGACCTAGTGAATGACCTGCAGAAAGCTGGGACTAATGAAACAAAGGCTACCGTCAGTAACACACTACGCCGCCAGGGATTCAGATCCTGCAGTGCCAGGCGTGTCCCCCTTCTTAAGCCAGAACATATCCAGGCCCATCTGAAGTTTGCTAGAGAGCATTTGGATGTTCCAGAAGAGTAATAGGAGAATGTCATATGGTCAGATGAAACCAAAGTAGAACTGTTTGGTAGAAACACAACTCGTCATGTTTGGAGGAGAGTGAATGCTGAGTTGCATCCAAAGAACACCATACCTACTGTGAAGCATGGGGGTGGCAACATCATGCTTTGGGGCTGTTTCTCTGCAAAGGGACCAGGACAACTGATCCGTGTACATGAAAAAATGAATGGGGCCATGTATCGTGAGATTTTGAGTGCAAACCTCCTTCCATCAGCAAGGACATTGAAGATGAAACGTGGATGGGTCTTTCAGCATGACAATGATCCCAAGCACACTGTCAGGGTAATGAAGGAGTGGCTTCGTAAGAAGCATTTCAAGGTCCTGGAGTGACCTAGCCAGTCTCCAGATCTCAAACCCATAGAAAACCTTTGGAGGGAGTTGAAAGTCCGTGTTGCCCAGCGACAGCACCAAAACATCACTGCTCTAGAGGAGATCTGCATGGAGGAATGGGCCAACATACCAGCAACAGTGTGTGCCAACCTTGTGAAAACTTACAGAAACCGTTTGACCTCTGTCATTGCCAACAAAGTATATATAACAAAGTATTGAGATGAACTTTTGTTATTGACCAAATACGTATTTTCCACCATAATTTGCTAAATAATTCTTAAAAAATCAGACAATGTGTTTTTCTGGATTTGTTTTCTCATTTTGTCTCTCATAGTTGAGGTCTACCTATGATGTCAATTACAGGCCGGCCTCATCTTTTTAAGTGGGAGAACTTGCACAATTGGTGGCTGACTAAATACTTTTTCCCCACTGTATGTTGCTCTTGACCGAAAGGTGGAGACCCGTGCGTCGGAGTAGGATCCCGGATTTCTGGATATCAACTGCTATGTCAGTTGAACTGTGTACACACACCTTTTTTTCTATAAAGGAGTAGGGCTTGATTGCTGGCAACTCTTTAGGAGCGCTGGAGAACTCTCTGAATGTATATGAAGTGGAAGTTCATGAAAGATTTAAGCACTTCATGTTCTGGTTGTTAGTTCTCAGTGCTTATTATCCAGCACAGTCTTCTGTTTGTCGGGAGCACATACATATTGACTTTTAGCCTGTGCTTCACAAATTAGACAGTTCTGTGATTTTTGACAAGCCTTACCTCCTACCATTAAACCTATTTTATATGGATTCCAGATTGGTCTTGGTCAATTGTGTGGAGCTCCCATTTATGTTTGTTTGTTACCCACTTTTTTAACTATAATTAATAAAGATTTAGATTTTTTAACATTCCCCCATTTTAGGAGTGACTATCCTATTATCATTGTAGAATTAATTTTAGATATAAATAGTCTGTCTTTTCTGGGTAGCAGGCAATAATCTTTATGGAATATCTGATTTTTAGTGTCAGTCTAATCACAACTGGGTAGCCATTATGGTGCATTTGACTAATATATTTTCCAGGTTTACAATTTGCTTTTAACAAATGTAGGACAATCAAAGACAAATCAATTTTCTAGTCTAAGGACTGGTGATTTGGCAAATCAGGAAAAATTTTCACTAATCCAGAGCAAGTCTAATGGTGCTAGATGCTAAGACCTCCCTACCTCATCCTGTTCTGGTGCCAGCATTGGAGCACGCATGCATAGATTAGCTATATGATAGTATACCGCACTCCATCATTGAATAACACTACACTATAAATACTTTCATGACTGTAATTTGAAACCATATGAAAGAATTACTTTATTTTGCTATTTTATGCTATTTAATACCAATATGCCTAGAAAACTGAATGTAAATTGTCTACATAAATCAAGAATTGACATATTCTTTACTTACCATTGTCGACTTTTATCTGACTAAATACTTTTTTTCCCCACTGTATGATGACCCATCACATGTATTTAGAATATTACTGTAGGTTAAAAGGTACAAATTGCGTCTCAAACCTATAAAAGTGCAGCATAGGGGCATTTAATAGAAGCAGAAACGTACCTTTGTGGCTACAAGCTGAAGAAACAATGCAGAGATAATCATCTTTTTATGGATATGTAAATTTGCCTACAAGTGCAGTGGTGGTGGACCTGATTTGCCTACAGACAGTTGCAAATGCTTAAAGGGATTTTCCAGGTACAACATCTTTTAAAAAAAAAAAAGTCTGTTAGTGATATTAATGGGTTAATAAGTTCACCCAAATACCTTTAGCAGTGTTTTGAGTAATTTCTGGGTTTCTCTGGGAGCTCCTGGCATCCTCTGCATTTGTTTACATGGTGTAGCTTCCTGCTGTCAGTTGTAGGCTGACTGACACTACCTCCCTCTCACTCTCCCCTTCCTCTCTCACTCCCTCACACCTCCTCCCTGTCTCCCTAGCTATCCCGCCCACTACTAGTCCTTCCCAACTAACTTACTCAGCCCCCCTCCACCCCATCATACTTACGTGTCTTCTTGTCAAGACTTCCCTTCTGTGGGATGGCTCCTCCTCTTCTTTGACTCTGCCAGCACATGCACAGGCCGAGGTGCCTCCTACACCATCTCTACTGTGCAGGCATTGGAGGCACCTCTGGCCTGCGCACTCGCCGGCAGAGTCAAAGAAGAAGAGGAGCCTTCCCAGAAGGGAAGTGTGAACAAGAAGACACGTAAGTATGATGGGGTGGAGGGGGAAGTATTGGTGATGTTCTGTTTCCAAAAACGGGGAAACAGAACATCACTGGATAATCAGAAAATGTGCCTGGTGTGGTCACATGACCGACCAGGGATATGGGTAACTATACGTTTTTGTTAAAGTATGTAATTTAGAAAGTAGGTGGGGGGAGGGATTTTAGATTATTGTAGGAATTCCATTTTATCCTGGACAACCCCTTTAAGATTTCCACTGGCATTGGTTTCCTCTGTCTGCATCATAAAATAAATAATAGAAATGCTATGTACTCCTCTAATAATTCTTTATAGCTGCTCGTGGATGGGAATACTCAGAGAGTATTAATGTAGAGAGTCCACAGCACTCATCAATCTTGAATGATTCGTCTTTATTAACATATCAACATGAATATCAGTGGTGGCAGTATTATATAGATTAGTATGTTAGTAGAAGAGATGGCAGCTTTATAACCTAGACATTTTGGTCAATGATATGGCCTTTATCCAAAGGCATCAAGCCATCTTAAAAGGAAAACCACGTGTGCTACAGGCATATATGTGTTCATATATGTTAATAAAGACAGATCATACAAGATTGATGACATTGATACTCTATGTCTGCATCATGGCTGTCTATAGTCAGTTCTGGATAATCTGAACCATCCCTGATATACTTGCATATCCATAAACAGATGATTATCTCTGTATTGCTTCATCAGTTTGTGGGCACAATTTTTGGTTTAGGAGGCATTTTGAACCTGACGGAATCCTTTTAAGTACAGTCATGGCCAAAAGTTTTGAGAATGATACAAATATTAATTTTTACAAAGTCTACTGCTTCAGTTTTTCTAATGGCAATTTGCATATACTCCAGAATGTTATAAAGAGTGATCAGCTTAACAGCAATTACTTGCAAAGTCAATATTTGCCTAGAAAATGAACTTTATCCCCCAAAACACATTTCAACATCATTGCAGCCCTGCCTTAAAAGGACCACCTAACATCGTTTCAGTGATTGCTCCATTAACACAGGTGTGGGTGTTGATGAGGACAGGGCTGGAGATCAATCTGTCATGATTAAGTAAGAATGACACCACTGGACACTTTAAAAGGAGGCTGGTGCTTGCCATCATTGTTTCTCTTCTGTTAACCATGGTTATCTCTAAAGAAACACGTGCAGTCATCATTGCACTGCACAAAAATGGCCTAACTGGGAAGAGTATTGCAGCTAGAAAGATTGCACCTCAGTCAACAATCTATCGCATCATCAAGAACTTCAAGGAGAGAGGTTCCATTGGTGCCAAAAAGGCTCCAGGGCGCCCAAGAAAGACCAGCAAGCGGCAGGACCATCTCTTAAAAGTGTTTCAGCTGCGGGATCGGGCTACCAGCAGTGCAGAGCTTGCTGAGGAATGGCAGCAGGCAGGTGTGAGTGCATCTGCACGCACTGTGAGGCGGAGACTCTTGGAGCAAGGGCTGGTCTCAAGGAGGGCAGCAAAGAAGCCACTTCTCTCCAGAAAAAACATCAGGGACAGACTGATATTCTGCAAAAGGTACAGGGAGTGGACTGCTGAGGACTGGGGTAAAGTCATTTTCTCTGATGAATCCCCTTTTCGATTGTTTGGAACATCTGGAAAACAGCTTATTCGGAGAAGAAGAGGTGAGCGCTACCACCAGTCTTGTCTCATGCCAACTGTAAAGCATCCTGAAACCATTCATGTGTGGGGTTGCTTCTCAGCCAAGGGAATCGGCTCTCTCACAGTCTTGCCTAAAAACACAGCCATGAATAAAGAATGGTACCAGAATGTCCTCCAAGAGCAACTTCTCCCAACCGTCCAAGAGCAGTTTGGCGCTCAACAATGCCTTTTCCAGCATGATGGAGCACCTTGCCATAAAGCAAAGGTGATAACTAAATGGCTCAGGGAACAAAAGATAGAGATTTTGGGTCCATGGCCTGGAAACTCCCCAGATCTTAATCCCATTGAGAACTTGTGGTCAATCATCAAGAGATGGGTGGACAAACAAAAACCAACAAATTCAGACAAAATTAAAGCATTGATTCTGCAAGAATGGACTGCTATCAGTCAGGATTTGGTCCAGAAGTTGATTGAGAGCATGCCAGGGAGAATTGCAGAGGTCCTGAAGAAGAAGGGTCAACACTGCAAATATTGACTTGCTGCATTAACTCATTCTAACTGTCAATATAAGCTTCTGTTACTCATAATATGAATGCAATTATATTTCTGTATGTGATAAAAACATCTGAAAAACACACATAAAAACCAGAGGGCAGCAGATCATGTGAAAATATAATATTTGTGTCATTCTCAAAACTTTTGGCCATGACTGTACATACAACACAATAACACTGTGCATACACATTTGATAACATTTATTTATAGCATTTATAATGATGCTTTAAGGAAATTAAAGTTCTAACAGTCACTGTTCACATTTTTGTATTGTACATATGATGAACGTAGATATAGGTCACCATTCAATGGATGAAGGCCAAGAGTGTTTATTTGATCTCTGTTGGGTGATACAGTAAATCCTAACATACCTTTTTTTTTTGTTCCAGTGTAGACTATTTTTAGAGAAGAATGTGCTTTCCTATACAGTTGACCACATCAAAAAAGAAAACTTTATAACATGAAATATAAGTATTTTTTACTATTATGATCAATGGCTGCTGTTCAGTATGGCACTGCATAACTTATACTGTGCTAAACATTAGATATATACATCAAAGCATATACCAATAATGACAACAGAACTAAGGCCAGTTGTCAAGCTTTTAGTGAAATAAACTAAAATCTCAACATTTTCTCCACTGGCTGCAAAGCAGAGCTCTTAGCTGCTGTAAAAGTAAAACTGACATAGAAGAAATACCGTATATACCTGTGAATATATTCTACGTCTAAAATAGTGGATCAGAGGGGTTAAAGAGAGAAAAACTGTTTGTCATATTATTATTAACTTGTCAGTTTCACAGGTATTCATTCCATGAAAAAAGCACATCAGGTATACAAAACAGCAGTGAATGAGACAACAATGGGTGCAAAGTAAAGAAACAATCAGCATAAAATTATTAGGTGCATAAGTCATACATCTCTGCCTTCTCATACAGGCAACATAAAAATGTGCGTTTATTACAAATTAAACACTTAAACTAAGCATATGGACAGTATACATACCGCATATAATAAATGCAACAAAGGAATACCGTTAAAAAGGTGGGAAAGTAAAAATAGCACTGCTTCCTCTTACACAGGCCTCCGCCGCATAAAAAAGGAGGAGGTGTAAAATCTTGGTCACTGCATCTAAGGGTTATAATTGTAGACAATATGGCAAGCCTGGGATGTTTTATTTATGAATTCAAGGCAAACACACTTTATCTAAATGATCTAGAGTATCAGATATGGTAGCGTTAATCTTCTCAAATAGCATATATTATCAATATACATATATATATATATATATATTATCAATACACCTGATAACTTCTGAAACTAAAAGGTTTGAAGTCCTGCACTTGGATACTATATGGATTCGTTTGGACATCAGAATATATTGAAGTCATTTATAAGGGGCGTATTGTACCAGAGGCCTGCTGGTTTAAGACCTAACAGAAAGACAGCTGCCAATAAAGGCACTGATTGGCCCAAATATAATAATTGGTTGCAATATAATACTTAAAGTGATTGGGGGATGGATAGGCCACCTATTCGTTTATGGAAATACATACTGCATCTCTGTATCCGGGGTCTTTTATACGCCCAGATGTAATGAAAAATTTCACTCTGCAATCCCACAAGGGAAGAGAACTTCACCAGGTTGTAGAGTGCTAAAATAATAAAGGATTCTTGGTACCATTGTAACTGTATTGATTCTACTGACCCAAGAGAGGGTGAGACAGTACCACGCGGTGAGCTCCTTTATTAACGTCAGGATCAGAACAGCATAGTTCGATTTGAAGTAGGTGTCAAGAGACTTGCATAACTTGATTCCCAAATATGGATATATTTGTCTGGGTTTTGAAAGCCAAAATTCAACGCAATAAGTTTTCTATTTGGGGGGGGGGGGGTTTGGAGACATTACAGTGCATAATTTCAGATTTACACACATTAATTGAGGCCCGATAATTGTGCAAAATACCAGAGGGTATTATTCAAATTTGGAAGTGTATTTAATGGTTTAGTGATTGTAAGAAATATGTCATCTGTAAACAAGTTAAAGGGGTTGTCCAGGCAAAAATGGACAACCCCTTTAACTTTTAAATCAGTCGGGGGCAGTGAAAAAAATAAAAAAAATTCATACTCACCTGTCCCCAATGCTTGTTGTTCTCCCGACGTGTTCCGGTCCTTCTGCTCAACGGGTCTCTTCCTGAGGCCTGCTGATTCCGCTGATTGGCCTCAGCAGTCACTTATCCTTAGTGCCCAGTGACTGCTGCTCCTGTTCTTACTGTACTATGGTCTCATAAGCCAAGCAAAGCCTCTTCCTGCACAGTCTTCATCATTCTATGCCCCTAACGCTGATGGCTGCCGAAGCGCCATACACAGTGCTCATCTGTCTCTTCAGCACACACCTTCTTCCCACCAGTTCAGTTCTTTATTATTTGTTTCTGGCTTGGCAGCTCTCAGACATATGTTGTGCAGGGTCCTTCTCCATAAGTGTGGGAGGAATCAGCATTAGTGATGGTCTGCAGCACTTTACTGAGCCCTGTACTTGTGCTGGGACTTCTGCCAGGAGCAATGGCCTTTGATTGGGTGAATGACTTAGCTGATCGGGTGAGGAGCCATAAAAACTGTGAGAGTCCCGGGAAATCTGGGTGAATTGACATGTCTGCCTCATGTCTGTTGGTCGAATTGCCATGCTGCAACTTAGTTCCAATAGAATGAAGGGGACTGAGCACCAGCATGACCATGGAATCAACAGATTTGAAGTCACTTCCTGAGAAAAAAAAAATCAGCCATTCATAGTATTTACTTAGTGTATAATGTGCATGCTGTTTTATAATCTGTATGGGAGTTATATCACAGTAGACTGTGGCCATAGACTGAATAGCACTAAACTCTGCCTAAGGGCTCACACAACAGGGTTCCTCAACCCCATAGACATTTAATGGATCTATTAATTTGACTATTGTTTTACCAGTCCGTGTGAGTAATCCAAGAAAAAATTAAACAAGTCTTATTTCGGGCTGAGATCAGGGACTTTTTAATATACTCATGTGACTCCCACTTCCATCACTGCTCGTGTTACCTTGGCCTTCCAAGACGCATAGCTTCAAGGCAAATATTTAATAGTATTATAACTTTGGATGTAGCAACAGAAACTGCAAAGTTTCTCTATAATGAAAGGAGATATGAACATTATTTGCAATCTACATATTGATTTGGTGGTAAATCCTTTATCTAAATCCTTTATCTAAATCCTTTATCTATTATGCTCTACTGCAGTATTATTTCTTGTTATCATGACTACTAGCACAGAAGAATTTGAGACAATAGATCCAAATGAATGCAGCATGGAGCAAATGTAATGATACTTTCATCTAAAACATTTCTTCGCTTTGAGTACTTGTTTGGACAAATTGAAACAAAAAGAGCTTGAGATGAAAACAATATTTTAAAATCCTCAATGTATTAAAACTGACACTGCCTTATTACCTTTTATAATGAACAAGTTGTGTTTCATCTTGGAACCTAGATGAGTAATTCTGTGCAAATGCACTGTCATTATTACTTGATAGAAAGCATCCCATAGTCTATGTTTGTGGTAGGCTCTAGTTATCGATTCATAAGTAATAGGGAAAAAAAACTCTTTAGATGTTTAAAGATGTATCTTACTATTGTAAGATGACCCTTCACTCTTTTATGTAATATCTTCCACCTAAAACATGTTTGCCTATATTTACAAATTGCAAATCATAGGGGCAAAGCTACTTCACTAGTGTAGTTGCAACTGAACTTTGGAGTAATATGTGGCAATATCTTACTTTTAGACCAAATTTTTCCAGCTCTCTCAAAAAGGGATGTGACTTAATGTGAAAGAGTGTTACTCTGAAGGGAAAGGGGTGTGACTTAAATGCACCAAACTGCATTTTTTTGCAAATATTATTGATTTACATAACTAACAAGAAACGTAAAACTGATATTGTGGTCCTCTCAAAAATAATCTGGGAGTAAGGGGAGAGGAGAAAGAGGAAAATCTAATCTATTAAATGTCTTGTTCCCTACCATCTTTACACAGAAAAAGGGAAAGATGGGTGACATGACTAGAGATAATGTAAATTCCCCATTAAATGTGAACTGCTTAACCCAGGAATAAGTGCAGAGGCAACTTAACAATACTAAAATAGTCAAGTCCCCAGGTCCTGATGGCATTCACCCATGACTTCTGAAATAATTAAGTACAAACCTCTATATCTAATATTTAAGGACTCTATAAAAACAGTCTCTGTCCCACAAGAGTGGTGCAAATTTGATGCCCATATACAAGAAGTGGTCAAAAAGTGTGCCTGGAAACTATAGGCCAATAAATCCAACCTCATGTGTACAAAAAAGACATAGCTGAACTAGCCAGAGTAGAAAAGGGAGACCAAGCCAATTTGGAGAATCGGTGGATTAGAGTACATAGGCAGATTAACAAACTAGGTGTTATTCATTATAGAAAACACATAACTACAAGGAGATCTAATCACAACGTACAAATACATGAAGGGACAGTACAAAGAACTTTCAAACAATCTTTTGTACTCCTGTGATTGTGAAAATGACAAGGGGACATCCTCTACGCCTAGAAGAAAGAACATTTCAACACCATCATAGACGGGAATTCTTTACTGTAAGAGCAGTAAGGTGATGGAACTCACTGACCCAGAAAGTGGTGATGGTAGATTCATTATGCAAGTACAAAAAGGGCCTGGATTCCTTTCTTGAAAGGAAAATATTACAGGTTACGGGTTTTAGACTTTTGGTGAAGAGAAGTTATTCCTGGGTTTTATACTGATGCCAGATTTGCAGTCGAGAAGGAATTTTTTCCCCTTACATGAGGCAATTGGCATCATCCTCATGGGGCTTTTTGCCTTCCTCTTGATCAACACTGTAGGGTTATAGAATGGACTTGATGGACCCGTGTTTTCATTCAACCTCAAGTACTATGTTACTATGTTCACTCCAATAGAAGGCATGATAGTCTCTCATGGCCTTGCAAAAGTAGCATATGCAGTTCATGGTTGAAGGCATTTTACCCAAAACTGCTCCTCACATACCTACTTATGTTGGCCCTGTCTTCTCGCAGTTTAACTCATCTGTAACAAGGGGCCACTTTTAGATTTTTTGCATAGCCATTTTAAGTTTTCAATCCACCCCTGGCTATATGCTCAAATGAAAGCAGAGGGGCACACAATTTTACTAATTTTAAAGGAAGTCTACCACCATAAAAGTAGCTTTTAAGCCTGTATCAGGGGCAGTTAGTGGTATAATTTTGTGTCAAAGTGCAATATTGCTGCCAAGAAAATCAACTTTTAATCCGCATGTATAAGAGCTGTTTGGTGCACCCTGGGCATGGCTTCATCTGCCACAGAACCCATTTTTCAGCTGTGGTTCATGTGTATCAAGACATGTCAATTTTTATGCTAAGAGATGCCATTAGGTGTCAACCACAAGTGAAAAACAAATACTCTAGCAGGTGCAGTCACAACTCAGATGCACAATAGCTATTTTGGTGGTGCCAGATGACTCTCTTTAAGGCCAAAATGAGTTATATTATGCAGGTTAATAGGCTTTAAAGAGATATGAATTATGCACCAACAATATTTATTTGAGACATATATTAAATGTCTAAATTAAAAAATTAACACTTTCTGGATGTTTTTTTTGGCTAGTGGACTCGACATATGTCAAATGAGTGTCTTTTTGTCATACATTCAGACAACATGCATTGCAATATTTTTTTCCTCACTGTGCTGAGACAAAAATGGTTCCATAGTAGGAAAATGCTGATTAATACCTCAAATAGTAGACATTATACAGAATGGAAATGGTTTATGACTGGAAAAATAAATCGACTAAAAGATGGAAAAAGTATAGCTGAGCTTCAATGTATTAGTTTTAGTCTAACAGAGCCTGAGTAAAGCCAGATTCATAGAATAAATGTTCTTATTTAAAAAGAAGAACATTGAATTATTCACTTTCCCTCTACAGAGCAGAATTTCTGTGGATGGGGATATAAAAATGCTTCTCTATCTATATTAAGACTTCTTAAAACTCTCAATTTTTCCTCATCTATTCACAGAAAATTTATCCTGGCTAGTAGTGTAGACATTGAAGAAAGGAATGATCAAAGAATAATAAGTTGGTAAAAGCAAATAAATTGAAAGCGAGGCACCTTCTTAAGTAACAGTAGTGAAGACAATGTCTAAAATTCTATTACGAACCTACAATTTTAAGTGTTAGTGTGTGGTAAACAATACTTTATGAATGTAGTTAATGCCTTAAAATATGTGATGGTTATTAAAGCTTCTGAGTTTCTAAGTCCTGTTGTGTGTCAGAGGGTGTTTGGGCTCCTTCAGGCACTAGGATGGGGTACGACTATTATCTCTACACTTCCTATAACTAGCTTCCTGTCTAAAATTAGTATAAGCTTGGCCAAATTATTACACAAGTAAGCTTGCAATTCAGGTCATATACTGGTCAGACATTATTTTTAGATTTTAATGTGGATGAAAATTTTATGTATTTAATTTGCAGTTTGGAAGCTTTGGCATTTGATATTCCAAATAAAAACCATTAATAATAAGTTAGATACAGCTAATTTCCTCCAGAAACAGTGCCACTCTTGTCCATTGGCTCTGTCTGGTATTACAGCTCAATCACTTTCACTTGAATAGGGCTATGGCACAATATAAGACAAAGGCTAGTGGCACTGCTTCTGAAAGTAAGCAGTCACATTTTATCACTGTCATACAACTGCATAAATTTGCTGATGTAGATTTAAGTTTACCAAAGAAAAATATAAATGTTATTGAATAAGGGTGCCCAAAGTATAGGTACAATGAAAATAGAATAGTCACTCCTAAAATGAAGGAACATTAAAAAATCTAATTCTGTATGAATGATAGTTAAAAAAAATGAGTAACAAACAAACATAAATGGGAAGTCCATGAGAAGTCTAGCTTCTAAACATTTTCTCAAGCACCTCTGATGAAATATGGGCTATTAGCACCCCTAACATTGAGCTAGACTTCTCGTGGCATATAAGATATTACCCTGAGCCCTAAGGGGTTATTTATGCATGAGGGACCTGGCTTTGTTTATGGTGGTACAGCAGTATGTAGAAAAAAAGCCAAATAGAGATCCAGCAATCCAGGAGTGTCCCGATTAAATGATTAAAACTTAGCTTTTATTGTTCCCATACAAAAAAATGATTGTACAAGTTGCCATCAAATCAGCCATAGCGCAACAAGCCATAAAGATGTATTCGTCTGATTAATGGCAATTTGTACAATAAGTTTTTTGTATGGGAACAATAAAGGCTAAGTTTCAATCATTTAATCGGGACACTTCTGGATTGCTGGATCTCTATTTGGCTTTTTTTCTACGTATACAGTGGGGGAAAAAATATTTAGTCAGCCACCAATTGTGCAAGTTCTCCCACTTAAAAAGATGAGAGAGGCCTGTAATTGTCATCATAAGTAGACCTCAACTATGAGAGACAAAATGAGAAACCATATCTAGAAAATCACATTGTCTGATTTTTTAAGAATTTATTTGCAAATTATGGTGGAAAATAAGTATTTGGTCACCTACAAACAAGCAAGATTTCTGGCTCTCACAGACCTGTAACTTCTTCTTTAAGAGGCTCCTCTGTCCTCCACTCATTACCTGTAGTAATGGCACCTGTTTGAAATTGTTATCAGTATAAAAGACACCTGTCCACAACCTCAAACAGTCACTCTCCAAACTCCACTATGGTGAAGACCAAAGAGCTGTGGAAGGACACCAGAAATAAAATTCTAGACCTGCACCAGGTTGGGAAGACTGAATCTGCAATAGGCAAGCAACTTGGTGTGAAGAAATCAACTGTGGGAGCAATAATTAGAAAATCGAAGACATACAAGACCACTGGTAATCTCCCTTGATCAGTGGCTCCACGCAACATCTCACCCCGTGGGGTCAAAATGATCACAAGAACAGTGAGCAAAAATCCCAGAACCACATGGGGGGACCTAGTGAATGACCTGCAGAAAGCAAGGACTAATGTAACAAAGGCTACCGTCAGTAACACACTACGCCGCCAGGGACTCAGATCCTGCAGTGCCAGACATGTCCCCCTGCTTAAGCCAGTACATATCCGGGCCCGTCTGAAGTTTGCTAGAGAGCATTTGGATGTTCCAGAAGAGTATTGGGAGAATATCATATGGTCAGATGAAACCAAAATAGAACTGTTTGGTAGAAACACAACTCGTCGTGTTTGGAGGAGAGTGAATGCTGAGTTGCATCCAAAGAACACCATACCTATTGTGAAGCATGGGGGTGGCAACATCATGCTTTGGGGCTGTTTCTCTGCAAAGGGACCAAGACAACTGATCCGTGTACATGAAAGAATGAATAGGACCATGTATCATGAGATTTTGAGTGCAAACCTCCTTCCATCAGCAAGGGCATTGAAGATGAAACATGGCTGGGTCTTTCAGCATGATAATGATCCTAAGCACACTGCCAGGGCAATGAAGGAGTGGCTTCATAAGAAGCATTTCAAGGTCCTGGAGTGGCCTAGTCAGTCTCCAGATCTCAACCCCATAGAAAACCTTTGGAGGGAGTTGAAAGTCCATGTTGCCCAGCGACAGCCCCAAAACATCACTGCTCTAGAGGAGATCTGCATGGAGGAATGGGCCAACATACCAGCAACAGTGTGTGCCAACCTTGTGAAGACTTACAGAAACCGTTTGACCTCTGTCATTGCCAACAAAGTATATATAACAAAGTATTGAGATGAACTTTTGTTATTGACCAAATACTTATTTTCCACCATAATTTACAAATAAATTCTTAAAAAATCAGACAATGTGATTTTCTGGATTTTTCTCATTTTGTCTCTCATAGTTGAGGTCTACCTATGATGTCAATTACAGGCCTCTCTCATTTTTTTAAGTTGGAGAACTTGCACAATTGGTGGCTGACTAAATACTTTTTTCCCCACTGAATGTTGCTCTTGACCGAAAGGTGGAGACCCGTGCATCGGAGTAGGATCCCGGATTTCTGGATATTAACTGCTATGTCAGTTGAACTGTGTATACACACCTTTTTTTCTATACAGGAGTAGGGCTTGGTTGCTGGCAACTCTTTAGGAGCGCTGGAGAACTCTCTGAATGTATATGAAGTGGAAGTTCATGAAAGATTTAAGCACTTCATGTTCTGGTTGTTAGTTCTCAGTGCTTATTATCCAGAACAGTCTTCTGTTTGTCGGGAGCACATACATATTGACTTTTAGCCTGTGCTTCGCAAATTAGACAGTTCTGTGATTTTTGACAGGCCTTACCTCCTACCATTAAACCTATTTTATATGGATTCCAGATTGGTTTTGGTCAATTGTGTGGAGCTCCCATTTATGTTTGTTTGTTACCCACTTTTTTAACTATCATTATTAAATATTTAGATTTTTTAACATTCCCCCATTTTAGGAGTGACTATCCTATTATCATTGTAGAATTAAGTTTAGATATAAATAGTCTGTCTTTTCTGGGTAGCAGGCAATAATCTTTATGGAATATCTGATTTTTAGTGTCAGTCTAATCACAACTGGGTAGCCATTATGGTGCATTTGACTAATATATTTTCCAGGTTCACAATTAGCTTTTAACAAATGTAGGACAATCAAAGACAAATCAATTTTCTAGTCTAAGGACTGGTGATTTGGCAAATCAGGAAAAATTTTCACTAATCCAGAGCAAGTCTAATGGTGCTAGATGCTAAGACCTCCCTACCTCATCCTGTTCTGGTGCCAGCATTGGAGCACGCATGCATAGATTAGCTATATGATAGTATACCGAACTCCATCATTGAATAACACTACACTATAAATACTTTCATGACTGTAATTTGCAACCATATGAATCTCAAGACAAGAATTACTTTATTTTGTATTTTATGCTATTTAATACCAATATGCCTAGAAAACTGAATGTAAATTGTCTACATAAATCAAGAATTGACATATTCTTAACTTACCATTGTCGACTTTTACAACAGCATTGGTTTTAGCAACATCTTCTTTCAGTGCACTATAGTTCTGTTTCAACCCCAGGAGATTCAGATTAAGATCTTTGATGCGTGCAAGAACATCGTTGGCAGTATCATTTGCTTGCTTGGCTTTGTCTTTTGCAGTCTGAATCTTCGCTATTGTATCTATTACAGACAAATGTGTGTCAGTCAAAGGCTTGAGAATGGATACAAAAATGTCTTGCCAATTGAATGTTAACATTATCCTCCTTTGAACTGAGAAATTTTTTATTTCATTATACATTTCAGTGACATTTTACACCGCCAATAAAATGCTGAATTTGATCCACAGGATATTTCCCTCATCTGACACTTTTTTTTTAATTTTAACATTCATTTTTTCATCTATCTATCTATCTATCTATCTATCTATCTATCTATCTATCTATCTATCTATCTATCTATCTACTGTATCTATCTATCTATCTATCTATCTATCTATCCTATTTGGAGAAAAGTATTTGGACACACTTGTTAAAAATTAATTTAGGTCCCATTGTCACAGGTGCATAAAATCCATTACCTAACCAAGCAGTATGCCTTTCCAACCAATTGTGAAAAAATGGGTTGCTGTAAAGAGCTCACTGAATTACAGCATGGGATTGTAATGCCGCTGCAGCAACTTGTCAGTTTGTGAAATTTCTCTTTCTTAGATATTGCATAGGTGATTGTAAGTGATATGAAAAAGTATAAGCATTTAGGAACCACAGCAACTCAGCCATGAAGTGGTAGACTATATAAAGTTATAGAGTGGTTCACCTACTGCTGAGGTGTATTGTGCATAAAAGTTGCCAATTCTTTGGCATTAACATTATGGCGTAGGTTTCCATGGGCGAGCAGCTGCATGCAAGTTTTACATCACCAAGCGCGATATCAAAGTCAGATGGTTGTGGTGCAAAGCATGCCAACACTGGACTCTGGAGCAGTTGCAGTCTGTGGAGTGATGACTTGCTTTGTTGAATACCAGGAAAACATTATTTGTTTAACTGCATTGTGTCAACTGTAAAGTTTAGTGGAAGAGGGACAATGCTATGGGGGTTGTTTTTCAGGGGTTGGTATAGGCCCCTTAGTTCCAGTGAAAGGAAATCTTAATGTTTCAGCATACCAAGACATTTTGGACAATTGTATGCTTCCAACTTTATGGGAACAGTTTGAGAGGACCTTTTTGTTTCAGCTTGACTGTGTCCCAATGCACAATGTGAGGTCCATAAAGGAATGATTGGGTGACTTAGTATGAAAGAACCTGACTGGCCCTGACAGAGCCCTGACTTCAACCCCATCTAAGACCTTTTGGGTGTACTATAACATAGACTGTGAGTATGACCTCTCAAATCCTCTCCTTGATGAATGGACAAAATAATTCCACAGGCAGATACCAAAATCTTGAAGAAAGTCTTCCCAGAAGAGAGGAAGCTGTTTTATCTGGGGGGTTGGGGGGAGTTGGGGTTGTGCTTGATGATTCCATATTAATACCTATGAATTTACAATGGGATGTCATCAAAGCTCCTGTAGTTGGAGTGTATCTCTTAAGGAGATATTGACATTTGGACAAGATACTTATGGGGTCCTGAACATCATTATCACAGTATATTTATTAACTTTGGAGACTCTCATTAGGATTTAGATTCAGTGCAGTTGCCACATTTGTTTTCAATATCATGGGACCTATATACATTATTATTTCCAGCATCAATAGTTACTCCATTTTAACAAACGTAAAGTTGGTCCTGTGAGACTTAAACATTTATCTTTTACTATTGTCCTGCTCTAATAGACCAGTTGTGATATTTTCTCTTATTACTTGGAACAGGTGGAACCTGTATCCGAATAAAAATCTACATTGGTGCTGAATAGCCTGATAGCCTGAAAAGTCACTTATAAAACTTTTTTTGCACAAGTTGTATAACACCACCATTGGTGTAACTAGGAATGGCTGGGCCCCAAGGCAAACATTTGACATGGCCCCCTCCCGAACCGCCGCCCCCAACCCCCTGGACAGCCCCCTCCAACCCCCCCGGCACAAACCGCATTCCTGCACACACTATTATGCCCCATAGTGGCCCCTACACACAGTATTATGCCCCATAGTGGCCCCTGAACACAGTATTATGCCCCATAGTGGCCCCTGCACATAGTATTATGCCCCATAGTGGCCCCTGCACACAGTATTATGGCCCATAGTGGCCCCTACACACAGTATTATGCCCCATAGTGGCCCCTACACACAGTATTATGCCCCATAGTGGCCCCTGCACACAGTATTATGCCCCATAGTGGCCCCTGCACACAGTATTATTCCCCATTGTGGACCACCCATGAAGAATTATTTCTTTTCAGACCCCAGAGTATAATGATCGGAGACCCAGGGGAGGATACAAACAAAAAAAACAATGTTACCTACCTCTCCCTGGCTCCAGTGCACTCCCTGCTACTTCAATGTTGGACCAGATCTTGCATGACCCAGGTTGGCGTTGCAACGCATAATGACGCAGGCCCGGCCCTCATGACGTCACCAAACAGGCCCAAAGCCTGCGGAGGTCTGGAGAGGTAAGTAACAGTGTTTTTTATGTTCCCTCACCTCCCCTGGGCCTCCAATCATTATACCCGGGGGTCTGAAAAAACCCCCGAGTATAATGATAGCAGTGTTTGTGGGGTTCGCGGCCCGCAGTCTCACTTACTGATCTCCGCTCCTGCTCACAGCAACCTCCGCACAATGGGAAGCGAAGGCCATGGGCAAGAGTGGGGATTGGTAAGTAAATAAGACCCTGTGGCAGCCGCTACCGCTGCTACCCCGGTACCTAATAAAGGTCCATAGGTAAATCTTGATCATTCCTTTTATAGATCATGTGGTCATTTGGTCTATGTTACTTTCAGTCAATGACTAAGAGTAGCTACTTAGCCACCATTATGAGCGATTTATCCAACATTAATCCCAACAGTTTAAGATTTGCAGGAATCTGAAACTTTTATGAAATTCAGAAAGAATTTATTTTGTACCAAAACAATTTTTTCATCTGCAGTGGTAAATACTCTTTTTCTACAGTAGCTTCAATTTAAGAATAATTAATTCATAGAGCTTATCAATTTAGAAGTAATTTATAGTTGTTTTATTTTCATACCATTGGGTATTGCAGAGAGCTTTCCAAGTGTGTCATTCAGAGATTTGACCAAATTTAGATTTTTCTCATCTGCATTTTGCAGCTTATCCTTAACTGCAGCAAGTTCATTCTCATTTTCTGTGAAGAAACATACACAATTATCGATTTACACAAAAATCACAATTATCTATTTTATACATGCAGATATAACCAAGTTTAACTCTCAATAAATTAAATAAGCAGCTACAACCATTTTCAACTTGACTTTTTCTTAGGCTTTTGTTTACAGATGTTACAACGCAGCAAGTTATCAGATTCAAGTTAGGTGTCTATTATACTACAGCTTTAGCGTCTGTTGTTTAGATCCATCAGAAGAGCAGAATAACTGACTGTAATACTGATGAAATGACCGTTGCAAATGGAGGCATGTTGCGCTTTTAATTCCATTTAAAAAAAATGAAAGCAGACCAAACTGAGCTTCTGTCTGTTCTTAGCACTGCAGTTATTCATAAATGATAAAAAAGGAAAGTCTGCTGTTTGTGTAATTTAAGCTCAATTCGGAACACATTTTTTACATCTGTTTAGCAGATCTGTTTAATGGACGTAAAACGCAGATGCAAATTGATGGCCACAGAGATCAATGTTTTAAAAAAGAAGGAATTCCTGCTTTTGCAGGGGGTTGGACTCGATGGCCCTTGAGGTCCCTTCCAACTCAAACAAACAAAACAAAACAAACAAAACAAGTAGAAGGGATCCATTTCTATCCATTTTTTTTTTTTTTGCATTTCGTTGTCAAAAAAAAAATTTACAGAAAAGGAACCTTTTTCTTAATACTAATCCCTAGGTAAATGAATGTCCATCCATTTATATCCCTTGTACAGATCTGCTAAACAGATGTGAAAAACATGATCTGAATGGAGCCTCATTCTGTCAGTCAGGGTAGCTATACTATTAGTGCAACCTGTGCAGCTACACAGTGGCCCAGTAGGGCAAGGGGCCCTCAACAGCAGTTTATTAGATTGCAGGTAAATGCTTAAGCTAATGAAGTTCATGGCTAATGATTACTAGTGGATGGTTAAAGACGTGTAACTGTGTCCGCCCTTCTTGTCTGTTTTACAATCCACTGTTTTGGTCCCCTGATGGATCGAAACCACAGACTGTAAAGCAGTAGTGTGAAGGTGGTCTAAGCAGTAGTGTGAAAGTGGCCTTAAAGAAGTCTAAATCTAAATTCATTAATTTACTGTACACTGAAATTTTGCGATATATAAAAAGAGATAAAAACTTGGAATTCCTTACGCTGTTCATACTGAATATACGAGTATGTATATTTAAGAGAACAAAGAAATGCCATATAATTTATTCTTTCCAAGGATTGTACAAGAGACTGGACCATACATTACATGTGAAGGGAAGCTGATTAAGACATCAGGAAAAGGTTCTTTACTGTGAGAGTAGTTAAACTCTGGAACACTTTACACCAAGAGGTAATATCAGCAGATATTATGTCAGCAATGGCATGTCAAAAAAAGCTATCTACTGTACCTCTGCATCTACAATACACAAGGCTACCGGCATTAATGTAGAATGTTGTTCCTTGGATCTGTGTGATTGCCAGCACAGGTCAGAAAGGATTTTTTTTTTTAGTTTTTTTATGGTGAGATAATTGAGTCCTGACTCCCTGCCATTAAAGCGAGTCTGTCCACAGGAAAGTTGATATGAAACCAGCCACAGTACATTGAAGGGGACTTTATGCTAAGCACCATCATGCTTTTAGTTAGTCCTGTAGATGCACACATTCCTTGAAAAAGTTGTTTTAAGAAATATGAACATAAGGATAGAGTGCATGTGGTGTGCCAGAGCCTCTAAGGGCTCCAGTCAGGAAACACCAGGAGCATGTTGGGAAATAAAACATGCAGCATCACAACTGTAGGATTAAAAGAGGCTGTCAAACAAGTGTACAGAGACAGAGATTCAAATCTGGAGATGGAGCCTGTGCAGGTTCTGGCATGCTCCCATTGCAAATGGTATTTAGGGTTATAATTAATCTAACACTTAGTGATGTATAATGGATTGAGAAAGGTTGGACTTTGGAGTCCAGACATACAGTGCCTTGCGAAAGTATTTGGCCCCCTTGAACTTTTCAACCTTTTGCCACATTTCAGGCTTCAAACATAAGGATATAAAATTTTAATTTTTTTGTGAAGAATCAACAAGTGGGACACAATTGTGAAGTGTAACGAAATTTATTGGTTATTTTAAACTTTTGTATAAAATAAAAAACTGAAAAGTAGGGCGTGCAATATTATTCGGCCCCTTTACTTTCAGTGCAGCAAACTCACTCTAGACGTTCAGTGAGGATCTCTGAATGATCCAATGTTGTCCTAAATGACTGATGATGATAAATATAATCCACCTGTGTGTAATCAAGTCTCCGTACAAATGCACCTGCTCTGTGATAGTCTCAGGGTTCTGTTTAAAGCGCAGAGAGCATCAAGAAGACCAAGGAACACACCAGGCAGGTCCATGATACTGTTGTGGAGAAG
Organism: Leptodactylus fallax; assembly: GCA_947044405.1. Classification (NCBI taxonomy): domain Eukaryota; kingdom Metazoa; phylum Chordata; class Amphibia; order Anura; family Leptodactylidae; genus Leptodactylus; species Leptodactylus fallax. Next base: position 1,235,978 of record CAMRHE010000182.1, read on the forward strand.
TTTAAAGCCGGATTTGGATACAAAAAGATTTACCAAACTTTAAACATCCCAAGGAGCACTGTGCAAGCGATCATATTGAAATGGAAGGAGTATCAGACCACTGCAAATCTACCAAGACCCGGCCGTCCCTCTAAACTTTCATCTCACACAAGGAGAAGACTGATCAGAGATGTAGCCAAGAGGCCCATGATCACTCTGGATGAACTGCAGAGATCTATAGCTGAGTTGGGAGAGTCTGTCCATAGGACAACAATCAGTCATACACTGCACAAATCTAGCCTTTATGGAAGAGTGGCAAGAAGAAAGCCATTTCTCAAAGATATCCATAAAAAGTCTTGTTTAAAGTTTGCCAAAAGCCACCTGGGAGACACACCAAACATGTGGAAGAAGGTGCTCTGGTCAGATGAAACCAAAATCAAACTTTTTGGCCATAATGCAAAATGATATGTTTGGTGTAAAAGCAACACAGCTCATCACCCTGAACACACCATCCCCACTGTCAAACATGGTGGTGGCAGCATCATGGTTTGGGCCTGCTTTTCTTCAGCAGGGACAGGGAAGATGGTTAAAATTGATGGGAAGATGGATGGAGCCAAATACAGGACCATTCTGGAAGAAAACCTGTTGGAGTCTGCAAAAGACCTGAGACTGGGACGGAGATTTATCTTCCAACAAGACAATGATCCCAAACATAAAGCAAAATCTACAATGGAATGGTTCACAAATAAACGTATCCAGGTGTTAGAATGGCCAAGTCAAAGTCCAGACCTGAATCCAATCGAGAATCTGTGGAAAGAGCTGAAAACTGCTGTTCACAAACGCTCTCTATCCAACCTCACTGAGCTCGAGCTGCTTTCCAAGGAAGAATGGGCAAGAATTTCAGTCTCTCGATGTGCAAAACTGATAGAGACATACCCCAATCGACTTGCAGCTGTAATCGCAGCAAAAGGTGGCGCTACAAAGTATTAACTTAAGGGGGCCGAATAATTTGGCACGCCCCACTTTTCAGTTTTTTATTTTTTACAAAAGTTTAAAATATCCAATAAATTTTATTCCACTTCATGATTGTGTCCCACTTGTTGATTCTTCACCCAAAAATTTTAATTTTATATCCTTAAGTTTGAAGCCTGAAATGTGGCAAAAGGTTGAAAAGTTCAAAGGGGCCGAATACTTTCGCAAGGCACTGTACCTATATACACTCAATAAAATAGTTAGATCAGCACTTAGCAGTTGTTTACATAGAAAATAGAGCGTAGTGAATAGGAGTGCACTGCCTCTATCAGCTTGTCTTTTTCCTAAAGTACATCCTGTTGCCATCACTTGCCAAAGTAAATTATATACAGTTAAGTCTAGAAATATTTGGACAGTGACACAAGTTTTGGCATTTTAATAGTTTACCAAAACATATTAAAGATACAGTTATATAATTAATATGGACTTAAAGTGAAGACTCAGCTTTAATATGAGGGCACTGACATCCTAATTGGAGGGAAGGTTTATAGCTCTGTAATATGTAGCTGCCTCTTTTTCAAGGGACCAAAGATAATTGGACAATTATCTCAAAAGCTATTTAATGGGATGCATGGTCTATTCCCTTATTAATCCATAATCAATTCAGCAGGTAAAAGGTCTGGAGTTGATTCCAGGTGTGACATTTGCATTTGGAAGCTGTTCCTATCAACCCACAATCAACACGCAGTCAAAGTTGCTCTCATTGGAAGTAAAACAGACCATCATTAAGCTGAAAAAAAAGAAAAGAGCACACTGGTGAGCTCGGGAACTCAAAAAGGCCTGGACATCGACGGAAGACAACAGTAATGGCTGATGGTAGAATCCTTTCCATGGTAAAGAAAAATCCCTTAACAACATGCACCCAAGTGAGGAACAATCTCTAAGAAGTAGATGTATCAGTAACTAAATCTATCATAAAGGAAAAATTTCATGAGAGCAAATACAGAGTGTTCACCACAAGGCGAAAACCATTAATTAGCCTCAAAAATAGAAATGCCAGATTAGACTTTGCCAAAAAAACATCTGAAGAAGCCAGTCCAGTTCTGTAACTGCATTTTCTGGGCAGATGAATCTAAGATCAACCTGTACCAGAATGATTGGAAGAAGAAATTATGTAAAAGGCTTGCAATGGCTCATGAGCCAAAGCACACCATATCCTCTGTAAAACATTGTGGAGGTAGTGTGATGGCATTGGCATGCATGGCTTAAAATCGCACTGGTTCACTAATGTTTATTGATGATGTGACAACCCAAACGAGGATGCCTTTCACTTGCTTAAGACAAAACTTGAGGCAGAAAGACCCAAAACAAGCAATAACTGAAGACAGCTGCAGTAAAGGCCTGGCAAAGCACAGCAAAGTAGAAAATCCATCATTTTGTGATGTCCATAGGTTTCAGACTTCAGTCAGTCATTGCTTGCAAAGGATTCTTTATAACATATTAAAAATGAACATTTTATTTATGATTAATGTTAATTTATCCAATTACATTTGAGCCCCTGAAATGAGGAGGATTTGTAGAAAAATGGTTGCAATTTCTAAACATTTCACAGGATATTTTTGTTCAACCCCTTGCCTTAAACCTGAAGGTCTACACTTCAATTGCATTTCAGTTGTTTTATTTTAAATCCAATGTGGTGGCATGTAGAGACCAAATCCTGAAGATTGTGTCACTGACCAAATATTTCTGGACATAATTGCATCTGGCTGTTCACATGATATAAAATAACAAGATATATTCATTTTTCCAGCAATTTGTGAAACAGACACACTTTTTTTGTGGAATTAGATTACACTAGGCACATACATCACTTGGGTGTCCATGACTTGTGTGCCAGGTTTATAGTTGTCCCTCTGTGGACCAATTTTGGTAGGTACTGGTAGGCACAAATCACTGCATACTCCACTAGACCTGACGTTTTTCTGTTTCCAACACATGAAATCAGGGGCGCACCTCTAATGAGGCGAGGTGAGGCGGCCGCCTCAGGCGGCACTATCGGACTCAGCGCAGGCGGCGCTGCTATGACGTCATCACGCCTCCTACGCTGAGACGCAGACGTCTTATGCGCTGGTGAAGCAGAGGCAGCGACTCCATCAAGGGATTGCAGGTAGGTGAGGATAATTTTTTTTTTTTTTAAATAGGCCGTTACCTGCTGGAGTAACCCCAGCACGTAACAGCCTATTTACTTACCTACTCCGCTCCTGCTCATGGCCGTCACCCAGAGGCGTCCCTAGCGGGGGGGGGAGAGGGGGTGGTTTTCCCGGGCCTACTGACTCTGTAGGGGCCCACCCCGGAGCTGCCATTAATGATTTACTTTTAACTAGATCGGTGTCCGTAGACACCGATCTAGTTAAAACCCATCTTGTAATCCACAAGCCACTTCAGGCCTGCGGTTTACAAGACACCAAGACCAGGCCAGCGCGATGACGTCATACAATCGCGCCGCCTGTGCGTGCACCCTGCACATCATAGAGCAGAGGAGAAGAGGAGGCAGCAGCAGCTCCATTCACCAAAGGATCGCAAGTAGGTGAGTATAACTTTTTTTTAGCGCAGTTATGGGTATTTTATTAGTATAAGGGGTTGTTAGGAGGGGAAATATAAAGGAGGATTCATTAGGGGGCTTTATGATGATAGGGGTTCATTTATATAAGGGCTATTAGGAGGCATTACAAGGGGGGAGGTCATTTATATAAGGGGTCATTAGGGGCACAGTATTTATGTCAGGGGGCATAAGGGGCATAACATGAAGGGGCAATTCATTTAATTAAGGTGGCACTTGGGCTTTATTAAAGCTAAGGCCCCACGTAGCGGGCAGCAGCAAAAAGCGTTGCAGGAAAACCGCAGCAGTAATGAATCTGTTTTTCCCGCAGCACTTTTCACAAAAAGTCCACAGAGGTTTCGTCTGTGGATTTTCTGCGTCCATTATACCTATTTGGAAACTGCTGGTGTTTCTGTAGGTATAATTGACATGCTGCGATTTCCAAAACCGCAACGGTTTTGGAAATTGCAGCATGTCCACTGTGTGTATTTTTACAGGAAGAAGAATTCTTTTATAAACTGTTTTATAACTTTGTGTATATTGTGCACAATAGCAGCATGTGAGGCTAGTAGCATATAAACTCAATTTTTTCTTTCTTTTTTCTTTCTTTTTTTTTTTTTGGGCAGGGGGGGCGTCTTTCCATAGTCCGCCTCAGGCAGCAAAGAGGCTAGGTTCACCACTGCATGAAATTCAGGGACTAACTGCTTAGTTACAACCAAGTATATCTCAGTCTTTGTCAAATGGCATTGTTTAAAAAAAAATCAGTGTTACAGGTGCATCTCAATAAATTAGAATATCTGTGAAACGTTTATTTCTTTCAATAATTAAATAAAAAAAAGTGACCTCCTATATTTTCTAGATACTTTACACACAGTGTGTTCTATTTCAAGTGTTTTATTTCTGTAAATGTTGATTATGGATTACAGTTAATGAAAACCAAAATCTAAGAAAATTTGAATATTGTAAAAAAGTTCAGTATTGTAAATTCAGTGTCACCTGACAAGGTTTCCTAAGCCTTTAAATGGTCCCTCAGTCTGGTTCAGTAGGACACACAATCATGGAAGACGCTGATTATCACTTGTATTACTGAATTACTGAAATGAATGAACGTTTCAAAGATATTCTAATTTATTGAGATGCATCTGTATTTATTTCAATATGGCTGAACAGTGTAATCTCTGACATAGGGACACATCATTTTATTATTGTCAAAACAGCATTTCCAGTGTAACATGGAAAACACTGAATGTCAATAGGTAGACAGCAATTGGCAATGCTAATGAAGAGCTCATTTTAATTAGAAGCATAATTTGAGAGCATAATGTGCTGTCCTGTTTGCATTTGCTTGGAAATTGAAAAAGCCTGCGTACTGTTGCTTGCCATTGCTGTAAACATAATTTTTATTACAATTATTAACATTCTCTGAGAAGCAAACCATTGTACTACAGAATAAACAATCAAGCAGAAGGACTACAAAAATATTACTTTAAAAACTAGTCTATTACCTTCCTCAAGCATATTCAAGCATATTCAACTGGTACCACAGTGTTACAGAGCATATTACAGTGATAAACAACTTATGCTCTGTAACATGGTGGTGGAAATTTAATATGTTTGAGGGAAATGATAGACTCCCTTTAATTTGCACCAAAAAAAAAAAACATTCATTATGTTTAGACACTCTTTGTGCATCATTCAATAAGGAGATTTGACACAGCTGGAAGAGGCATGACTTACAACATGCATAAAAATGTTGACACAAAGTAAGCTCACCAACAGGTGGTGTAAAAGTATACAAAAGCATCTCAGATGTCTAGCAAGATACATCAAATTATACAGAAGAGCCGCTGTTAATGCACTTTCAAACTGCTTGGTCAAAGTTTAAACTATCTAAATATTAGATAGGATTATAGTAAATTTACCCCAAAAACGCAAAAGTGTAGTTGCATAGTAACAGTCATTACAGGACTGGTCCTGGTGACAAGGGTGCCCAATGGCCTCTCTGCTGCATAAAAAACACATATATGGGTATACATTGTACATGATACTTGGGAAACCCAGCTACAGGTTTAATACTGGAGCCCAAATATTTCAAATTATTTCCTTGCATAAATCCTAAAGATAGTATTACTAGATAACAATGGTATGTTTCAATTTTTAATCCCAAATAGTAAAAATCAAATATATGGTTACCTATGTTAGGCATTATTGTCTTAACTGGCTACCTTATAACACAATGATGTGGTCAAAATATGCAAGCTTTCTAATTTTTCTGAATGTTCCAGTCAATGCAAAGCAGATTTCTGCTAGTTGGAACCAAATGTTTTTAGTGTTCAATAATTTGGATTGTTAATGATTTTGGTTACTTCCACTGCCAGTGACATGCAATACAATTGAAAATATATTTCCAGGGTCGGACAGAAAGAGTCCAAAAAAAGTAAGGGAATTGTAAAAGAATTTTATAAATTTTTTATTTAATTGTCACTTTCATATTTGATATTGGTTTAGACACAAATGTTTAAAGTTTACTGTATTCCTATGTCATGTGTCATGCAATAAAATGTTTTACAGATTACAGTCATCAGATTACAGACGACGCATGCAGAGAAACACAATTGCCCCTCTTGGAGTGAAATGCACTGTACATATTAAAAGACACCAGCCTCTTAATAATTCTGGTGAGTCTTGGGTGGTCCTGTGTGCCAGAATAGAAAACTAGAATTTCAGCTGTAACTCGTGTCAGTTTTCTGGTGTGAGTTATAGTAAATGTGATGGTCTGAGGTGTCCAAGCGCAGCCCACCTTGATCCCTGCAATCTTCTCTGCACTGTCCTACAATATGTTGAGTTTGGCAGAAAAATGACGCGTATTATTGGCACAAATTGGGATGCCATGCACCAAAGATGTACCACTTATATGACAGTTTTCTGACACATATAGTATATTACATTCTAGTAGTATGTCTAACAAATGCTAAAGTGCCCTAAAAGTATGCTTTGCAGTAGAAATATTTACTTGTGTACCTACCCTGCCTCTCTTTAGAAATCAATCATGTAGGTGTGGAATATAACTTCACTAAACTAAGATGACATTTACATATAAATTAAAAAAAGCAAAAACCTTACAGACTGCATCAACTCTATCCATCTTTTGCAAGATTAGTTTTCTATGAGATGCATGTTTTCTATTAACGTGATTTTAGATAGCAAATTATGATTCAGTTTAACCTTGTCAACATTCCCAGTAAAATATTTCTTTGAACAGCATTCAGCATTGTCTTTTCCCTTTTAACATTTCTGTGAAAGCAATTCCATAAGGACTCCAGTCAAATTCATGTAGTCCTCAAGTAGCGGGGTTTCTAATGACAAAGCTGACAAAGCTCCATAGAACCCATCTACACTATTGAACATAAAAGATACATAACAACATATCAACATTGTTGTGAGCCCAGTAATGGTTTCTGAAGCTGTTTTACCAAGGTTAACTCTTGATTTTAAGAATTGAAGTTACTTGATTTACAACTACTTCCATAGATCACCCAAATATGAGTTGGACTTATCTGCACTGTATATAGCCTGTGTATGAATACAATTATACACTCCAACAAACAATACAAAGGAAAAAAAATCCAATAATCTTCTTTATTAAGTCCAAAAATCCTAAAAAACATACAATTTGTAGTACTAATCCATTTCACTTATAGAAGACATAAGGTCCCAGATCAATTCATAGTCTGAATGCATATGTAAATCCAATTAATTGGATATAATTAAATGTACACTACTGTTCAAAAGTTTAGGGTCACTTAGAAATTTCCTTATTTTTGAAAGAAAAGCACAGTTTTTTTCAATGAAGATAACATTAAATGAATCACAAATACACTCTATACATTGTTAATGTGGTAAATGACATTTCTAGCTGCAAATGTCTGTTTTTTAATGCAATATCTACATAGGAGTATAGAGGCCCATTTCCAGCAACCATCACTCCAGAGTTCTAATGGTACATTGTGTTTGCTAACTGTGTAAGAAGGCTAATGGATGTTTAGAAAACCCTTGTGCAAGTATGTTAGCACAGCTGAAAACAGTTTTGCTGTTTAGAGAAGCTATAAAACTGATCTTCCTTTGAGCTAGTTGAGAATCTGGAGCATTACATTTGTTGGTTCGATTAAACTCTCAAAATGGCCAGAAAAAGAGAACTTTCATGTGAAACTTGACAGTCTATTCTTGTTCTTAGAAATGAAGGCTATTCCATGCGAGAAATTGCCAAGAAACTGAAGATTTCCTACAACGGTGTGTACTACTCCCTTCAGAGGACAGCACAAACAGGCTCTAACCAGAGTAGAAAGAGAAGTGGGAGGCCCCGCTGCACAACTGAGCAACAAGACAAGTATATTAGAGTCTCTAGTTTGGAAATCGATGCCTCACAGGTCCTCAACTGGCAGCTTCATTAAATAGTACCCGCAAAACGCTGGTGTCAACGTCTACAGTGAAGAGGCGACTCAGGGATGCTGGCCTTCAGGGCAGAGTGGCCAAGAAAAAGCCATATCTGAGACTGGCTAATAAAAGGAAAAGATTAATATGGGCAAAAGAACACAGATATTGGACAGAGGAAGATTGGAAAAAGTGTTATGGACAGACGAATCGAAGTTTGAGGTGTTTTAATTAACTTTTATTATTATTTTTGGGGGATCCATGTAAAAAAACCACACAATTCTATCATAATTTTTTGCATTTTGTTTTTACGAAATTCATGCTGCATTAAAAATGACATGGTAACTTTGTCCAGCAGGTCATTACAATTATGGGGATACCATATTTCTATTGGTTTTATTACGTTTTATTGCTTTTACAAATAAAAGATTTTCTTAGGGTCACGGTGTGAAGGATCTCTTCCTGCCAAATCCGCATTCAGCACACCTGAGATCACTTCAATTACCTCATACCCACCTCCAGTGAGTGTTCTGGGCTGATAGGTTAATACGAATCCGAGCTTTCTAAATTTTATATATTTATTAACCCCGTAAACGGGACGATACTAGACACTTAACACATACAGAAAATACATGTAGCGATTAGCAAGCAAATACAAGTGGAAAGCAGCATGACACGGTACACAAAATAAAAATGGGAATAAACAGAAAGAAAAGGAAATATTACCAACACAAGCCTGTGATTGGTTCTCTGGGCTCTTACTTAAAAGCAGTCCAAAAAGCATGCCTCCGGGCATGCAATTCCAGTCGCAGCACCCCCTAGATCTGGGCAGTGCTATCTGGGTGGCTTTTAGCAGAACAAAAGACATATATAGCAGGTTACCAGAATAAGTAGATAGTCTGTTCCTCTGAACCCATGTGGTAGGTGTCAGGGTTCTTTCTTAAGCAAGGTACAGAGCATGTGTTTTCTACATACTGTTGCATCTCTTCCAGGTCAACAAAGGGTCTCAGGCCTCAATGCTAGGCCACATGATAGAAATCTCCATCTTGACCTCACCACACATCTCCTCCAGGAACAGCACAAGACAAAAGACAGAAAACAAAGACCCCTCTCTACCTGGTCTGAGAGCTTTTACCTGACCTGGTCTCCTCCCTAAGTGATGTCACCAGGAGGAGGAGCCCAGCCCCCCTTTCTACATATCTCAGAATCAAATTTCCTTATGATTTCTTGCCAGTTGACTGTAGAGTCGGGACAGTGGTATGATAGGGTTCGTGGCGAGATCCCCAACGTGTAGACCCCAAGGATGACACCCCAATCCCCTTTGGATAAGGAGATCAGTGTCTGGACCTTTTCCAGGCTTTGAACTGTGACATGTGTGTATTCTGAGCTTGTGCCTTGACCTGACACATCTGAGGAATTTATCGGGGCGACTGTAGGATGTTCCCCAGGGCAGATATTGTCATAAAACCATAATCCTTTTGAAGTGTAGCTGGATGCAGAACAGGAGTCTGGGTTGAGTTTGCTTACAGCCTTCCAAAACACTTCTCTAGGATGCCCCCCCCCCCCATGGTGATGACAAGGTTAACATAGGTATGCTACTTGCGTCAGGGACAGAACAATGGGCCTTGGTCATAGAGTAGAATGACCGCATTCCAGCAGCCCAAATATTTTTGATCCTAGGCATCAACCCCCACTGTTAGTAATATAGATCGGTAGTAATATATTACAGCAGAAATACTTAACTGGAGGTCTTTTATCATCACACATGGTATTCTGATGCTTATAACTTTTTTACTGTTTTGTTGACGGAGATATGTAAGGGGTCTTTATTTGTGGGGTAAATTGTACTTTTTATTGGGACCAATGTTTGGTATGTATGACTTTTTGTTCACTTTTAATTGCTATTTTTTAGGGAAAGCGAGGTGACAAAAATACATTATTTTATGCATTGCAATATATAGTTATATATATTTTTCTACAGTGTTCACCGTATGGGATAAATAACGCTATTTTTGAATAGTGGGGGCTTATACCCACATGGGGATACCTAACATGTTTGTTTATTTTTTTTGGTTGCATTATCTGTTTTTTAAATGCAAAGGTGGATTTTTTTGAACTTTTTATTGTTTGTTTATTTTTTTATTGTTAACTTAAAATTTTTTTTTTTCCCTGTTCCACAGGGAGACTGGAACTTGGGATCTCAGATCCCCAATGCAATGTACTACAATACATGCTATTGCAGTACATCGCACATAGGTTCCCCATGTGTGACAGGGAACAGCAGTTTATTTTCAGTTTGTTAGAAGAGTTATGAAATAGCTAAGTGATATAGTTATAGTAGTTATATCCAGGCTCTGGAGCCTGAGGTGGCACATATAAATTAACCAGTTCCATAAATGACATATGGTAAGTGAGGGGTAACTTTTTAGTCTTAAAAAAAAAAAAATTAGGAAATCTTACCTTTTAAATCTTGTGACTGGGTTTTAGCATCAGTATGAATCTTGAAGCTTTTTTGAATGGAACTTTTAGCATCATCTTTTAAGGATCCCTTGGGACCAGTAACCTTAATGGCAATTAATCAAAAAAACAAAAATAATTAAAATAAAAGTAAAAAACAACAAAATATTAATCAAAACGATTTGAATTAATGAAAAACTGACAATATTTTAAATATAGATGGCTTAATGAAGCTGATGTACTTTAAAAAGAAAGGATATCCAAGAACTTTGAGTTGTTTTCTTGCCTATGTTTTTCTGTTGTACTGTATGTACACATTCAGTTGACTGAGAACAGGCTAAGCTTCTATGAGATTTCTATTGCCCCCATAGGCAGAATACCACCATTCTGCTCAGTAAGATGTGAACAGCAATTTACTTGGAATCTGATTAACCCTTTATAACTTAAACAGATAAGGAACCATAAGAACATAGGTTAAAGTGGATCTGTTACATCCATTGTAGAACCTTACAGAGAAGTGGTGGGTTAAAAGGAATAGAATAGACCCAGGTCCTACAATAAAGAATTGTTTTAATGAGTTCTTCCAAAAATGATTGACAGGTTTGTGAATATCCTTTGAATAAACTTTAATAAATCATTTCAGTTTCCAACTCTTTTACATTCTACTTTAATTTCTTAAAACATTTTTATATTCACTATATTATCTTTTGTTCTTAGTCTGCAATTTAACCAACCTGTCATTGAAGATACAATGGAAACAGATAAAAGACACGAAAATCTTTTGAATAAAATGTCCTCCACCATGGTGGTCTTCAATACTACCTCCCTCCTCATAAAGAATATGGTTTTCCAATTTTCTCTGTTTCTAGTTACATATAAATCTTTCCTATGGTATCCATATGCCGGATTTGGCTTTTTTTCCTACCTTTTCAGTTTTTACATTATTTTTATAGTTAAAACATTTCTTTTTTGCAATCTGTTTTCATGGCAGTGAGAAGGACGGCACTAACAATGGTGAACATTAATCTTATCAAAATTGACAATGCCCATTCTGCAATACAATGCTTATTCTGAAACAAATCCTGGAAAATTAATTCAGAAATAGTCCATGATATTAACTAAATAATCATAACCATGAATGAAACATGGAAAAATGCAAACATGGTAAAATTAATTGAGCTCAGGAAAAATGAAGTTGTATAGAATGTGAATACAGATTAATCTTAGTTGAGCATTTTATAAACTATGAAGCTATCCTCATTTTGGATGGCTATTAGATACAATACAATCAAAATAATAGCCTAGAAAGGTCACATTTGCATGCAGTAATACAAGTGTGACAAAAAAAAGGAATATCTGAAAATTTACCAGCAATTGAAAGGGAAATCAGACTAAATGTTAAAAGCTAACATAACATTTCTATTACAAGGGGTAAAAAAACACGTAAGTAATAAAGTAGCTTATTTGATTCTTTACACATTTTATGAAACTCATTGGCATTGTCCATTTTTCTAACTTTTGTAAAAAAGAAAAAAAAAGAAGGTGTGAGACATGACTTTAAACAAAAAATATTGCCTATGGGCTGTGTCTGGTATTGCACCTCTGCCTCATTCCAACACATGTCTTATAACTTCTGTAAGGACTGGGCTATGTTTTAGTCTTATACCTAAAATGTCTAAAGCTTTAAGTGATCAAACTACTTACTTGAATGTTCAAATAGTAGTCTGAAATTAGGGTTCATCATAGAGTTGAGAAGTGGACTATAGTGTGCATAGCCCTTTTTAGATTTGGGATTTGATGTCCAACACTTATAACACTTTTAGTCTTGTTCACAGTATAAGGCTTTGCTCACACAAGTCCTGCATGTCCGACTTTGTGTCTGCGGCACAGAGGCTGCAATCGGACACCTGCGCATTGCTTTAAAAACCCATTAAAGTGAATGGGTTTTTAAACAAACAGTTTCAAACCTTTTCCAGTCCTTTTTTCTGACATTTAGGTCGGATTCACGGTGGACGGACTCAGGGCGCAAGTGTGAGCGAAGCCTTAGGGTTCATGCATGCAGCCATTTAACAAACTCTCCTTGGTACGGATTTATAGCAGGGCTCCACAGATATACATGTATACTCTACTGTAACTCCATACATTCTGTATAACAAACAAACTGTCGCATTCACAATCAAATGGTATTTTACAGATATTCTTCACTATGAGCATAATTTTTGGTGAGAAAATCTCCAAACATATAACACCTGACAAAGCCTATACAGGAGCATGCAAAGGTAATGCAACAACGTACTAGAATCTTTATGGTCCAAACATATGGCCGGGCCATGTGCATGAGCCATAAGGCATATGGGGGGAAATAAGGAACTACAAACATCAACAATAAGGATTTGTTTAAAAGCTTGTCTTGGAATTCGAGTTCTTTTCTAACTTTTAAGTTATGGGTTCACATTTCAAAACAGATACTTCTGTTCCTAAACTTTTTGTCCGTACCAGCTCTCCTGCTTTATTTGCCTTGGCTTTGCCCTCTTTTGCAGTGTTCTCTGCTTCGTCAATCAAATCCTTGATATTGCTGTATGCCTTGAAAGCTACTGTAGCATTAAATGAGAGGTTTTTAGCTTCAGCAAGGATTCTGTGAAAATAGATAAGAAGGTTACATTCAAATCCAAATGAAACCCTGCAGAAATGAATTGATGGCAAAATAATGTGCAAAATACATTGCAGCTATTGCAAAGCAATTTGTTTGGGCAATGATTCCAGAGCACATAAATGGGTATACATTCTTCATTAGTGAAATATGCATGCACAGCTTCCTTTTCAATCATTAAAAAACACAACCTCCTTCTCAGCTGCCCTTTTGTGGCCCAGTAATATAGAAATACATACAGGGAAGCATTGTGCTGTGTCAAGGTAAGTCATTCTCCTAGTTGTCTGAAGTTTTCCCTAATTTATAAAATAACTTTTCCTGGCTAGTGAAGACAAGAACAAATACACAGACACAAAGGTGTGCATAGTAAGTCTGAGTGGAAAGTCCCCAGCTTGCTTTATTATATACAAAAAGCAATGGGAGAGCACTTTCATAGAGGGGGGCACTCATAAGATGCCATAGGGGCATTGGTTACCAACCATTTTAAAGTGTAAAGAATTGTAATGAATATTCAAATAGACTTAGGCTAAAGCCCCACATTGCAGAATTGTGGCAGATTTTTGCTGTATTTTTTCAGCCAAAATCAAGAGTGGCTGGAAAATGAAGGGGAAATATATAGTAAATAAGTACTTATACCTTCTCAAAAGGTGGCACTAGAGCAAAAGTACTTGTGTTTTGGGACAAGCTGCAGTGTACTGCTGGCAGTAGCCTTTATAATATGACTAGATTGTCACCAATAGGATAAAATGGTTAACAGTAGGAGTAGGATTTCTTAATAAACCCTGACAGGGCTCAAAGAAGAGACAATAAGAGTCCTTATTACTCCACCCACATAATGGTTGACAGCTCTCCCTCTATCAGTGTGTACACAGAAGACTATCAATCATCGTGTGTGGGCAGGGTAAATAGGACTCTCAGCAGAAATTTAACTTCTGCCCAATTTAAGCTCACTTTTCTTAGTTGATGTAAGTAGTTCCTAGTTCCAAGATCTATAAATATATATTTATATATATATGTACAATATACCTCCAATTTCATATGTGACATATGAAATCAGATGCTGTATTATGGAGATAATCTCCCCTAGAAGTATTGCTACTAGTGGACTATGTAATGCATCTGTAAAGCCTTATTCATACTTCAGTGTTTTGGTCAGTGAGATGTGCATTAATTGTGCATGTTATTCCTGTGTGTAAAAGACACAAAAGTAGTTATATATTTAATATCAAGTTCAGAACGTGCTGCATAAAGGCTACACATAGCAAATTGCAGTGGAAAAGGTGCAACAAAAACACTTGCGTTTTTCTCTGCTTTTGTGCTCTGTTTAGTGCTTTTGCCTCTGAATGCAGCATTTAAAAAAAAAAAACAACTGACAAAGACATGTTTTCTTCCATAACATGGGGATGAGGTTAAACCAAATCTCATAATCTCATACTTTCTCTCTTAATTTGTTCCCATGCGTTTCTGCAAAGGTCAAAAAGTCAGCTTTTCCACAATGTGTAGCCACAGCCTAAGGTGGTCATGGGCAAGATTTGCTATAGAACCCCATGGTTACTTGATATGCTCCTGAATATAGCAAAGTATATTTATAGTTTATTATATTTGTTGAAACTTTAGGTTACTTGATATTCTCTTGACTATAGCAAAGTATATTTAAAGTTTATTATATTTGTTGAAACTTTAGTGACTTTTTGCAGCTTAATCTTTTAATGCTAAAGCTGGATGAAGGTTCTGTACACATTCTGCCAGATGGTTGATTAAGATTTTGCTGCTTGCTGAGCTCTGCAGGTGAGACAGTCTGCTGGACAAGAAAATATCTTGTAGACAGGTAGATGGCACTGCTGTTCTGTATTTTACCTTGAATTCAAGCCAGCTGCATTGTTTCATGGAGGGAGAGACATGCTTGTATATGTACCAGCAGGGTGTATTAATGTAGAAAGCAAAGCAGAGCGTAGTAAATTCTGAAAGAATTTTAATCAAAGAGGTCAGTGATGACCACATAAAGCTTAAGTCGTATTGGTCTATACTGGTTTAGTGTATCTCAATTTACATACTTACAGTAACTATACCTAGCATAGCAAAAAAATGAAAAACCTATAAGCATGATATTAGCAGTTCATCTGGATACATTCTGAAAAAGCTTTGCGCATGATTTCCTCACCTCTGTACAAGATATATAGTAAGTCATTTGTCTGATGATTGTTATGTTTCATGAAAGCAAACCTGTCAGATGTGTTCTGCAGCCTTGTCTGCAAGCAGAATATGAAAGATGGAGAGGGGCTCCACTTACTGAAAAAGAAAGTTTATATAATTTGAAAAAGCAGTAAAAACCAAAGAGTAAAAAGCAAAGTAAGTCCTAACAAGACTCCTAAGGAAGGCACATTGAGAGTCCCCACCGACCAGGCAGAGTGACACACAGAGATACAAGAAAAGCTGTCAGTCATCCTCTGTGTGGGGTCAGCATGACTCTCACTGCCTCTTCTAAGACTCCTGTCAGGATTTACTTTGCTTTTACTTTCAAAACCAGCTCCAAATTATATAAATCTATATATTATATGGCTCAACTTCTTTTCCTCCATCATATCTCATATAGGGCAGCAGAAGTCACCTGACAAGTTTACTTGAAATAAAGTATGTAACAGTGGGAGGAGGCCAATAGCAAAAACAAAACAAAAAAAAATGCCCCTTTCATGATTCACACAGGTACTGTACAGTCCTAACCACCCGGGGCAGGAAGTTCATGTGCCACTTCCTAGTTTGCTAACAGTGCAGCAAATGGAATGAAAAATCAATTCCAATTTAGATGGAACAAAACCAACCTGGAATGGGCCCTGTATCTTCAGGGCTCCATAGCATCTGCATGGGCTTCTTCTATTTGTATGCACAGTGTATGATACTTTATGTTACTTACCCATCAAGCTTTGCAGAGGACTCACTTAACTGGGCTGCATGCAGTTCTGCCTGGAGCACTTGCTCTGGAAGATCCCTTATT
The DNA here is from genome assembly GCA_947044405.1 of Leptodactylus fallax. Taxonomy (NCBI): domain Eukaryota; kingdom Metazoa; phylum Chordata; class Amphibia; order Anura; family Leptodactylidae; genus Leptodactylus; species Leptodactylus fallax. Next base: position 1,252,058 of record CAMRHE010000182.1, read on the forward strand.
TGAATCTCATCTGTCAGATTTTTTATTTTTACATTTAATCTTTCATCCATTTGTGAAAGTTCATCATTCATGTCCTTCAATTCCTGTAAGTTATAAAATATAACTTTATATTCATGTAATAGAGAAACACATTCATCATCAACTACACTCTTAATGGCCAATAACCCTTAAAGGTGAAGTTGTACAAGATTCCGCCTCAAAATCAGTTCAAAATCTGCCTGAAATCGGTGTTTTTGGTGTGCAGCAAAAATTAAAAAAGAAGCATCCTGCTTAATCTTGCTAAATTTTCTCCAGCTGAATCACTGTAGAAATTGGGACACAAGGCTCATACTCGATTAGCACCATTGTATGTGAGGCTAATCAGTGTGCAAATCCACGGCAGAAAGCTTGGCTTCAGCTTCCGGTTTTTGGACTGGAATGTGAAGTGGAAGCCTCAAATTCCTCTCCAAGTACATCCGTGTGAACCAGAAGGAAATGTCCAAGAATAAAATAATGGTTAGTACGCTAAAGTGTAAAATATTTTGAAATATATTTATTTCTTTTTCATTGACACGTTTTGTGTACTTATAGTGAGGGCATGTTAGATGGTAGTATCTCAGGTAGCAACTTAGAGTGAGAGTTCCTCTATAAATAGTCCAAGTTCCCTTTAATTGGGTACCAGGTATTTGTCTGAGCAACTTTTATGTACCAGCCTCTGTCCCCAATGACACTTTGATATATTGGTGTCATATTGTACTGATATCGTTCTGCCATTGTACTGAATATAGGTACCAGAATAGTACACTGATGTATACTAGTCTACTGCACTTTATTTGATTTGCGTATTATATGCCAATGATGCATGAGTGACATGATAAATGTTATATTCTCTTTATATGTTATTGACAAGGTTTTGGAGAGACAGAACCTTTGCGTAGGCTCGGTTTTGCAATGTGGGCGCAGTTTGGAGAAACGCTCCACAGTTTAACCTTATTTAGCTATGGCCTCATGCTATATGTGGAGATGCTTGTTCAGCACTTGAGAAGATAAGTGCTTGGGTCCAGCAGTGTACATATTGAAACCTATACTGTGTGACCCGAGAGTCGTCATGGTGCCATACCACTCTATTGGACTGTAATACTGATCTACCTCAGTGAATTTATTTTTCCTGCTGCAAACCTCAACTACTAAACTACGTGTCAAGTATTCAAGTATGCCACAACATCTACAGCGTGTAATTTCACTTGTTGCAGGACAGATGGACAATTGTGCACCAAGTGCTTGTGAGTTATCTAACGTGGCTTGATTTTTAATTGTGTAAAAGGACTTTGAAAGACTCTTTTGCACCTGTGAGATATACTTATGCCTATTCAAGATGCTGATGATACTGATGTGTACCTGAACTATCATTTCCATTGTGACAAGTAGTGTATTTCTGGGCTAACAAGTGTCTGACTCTAGTACTGTGGTAACACTAATCATGACTACATTGCAGGGAAAGGATAAGGGTGACTGTTTGGAATAGCTATTACAGGCTAATGTATTTACTTTTAAAATGCTGCTTGTTCTTTTAGTTACAATGTTATCAACATTGTCGGTTCAGCTTCTAAAAGCCCCCTCCTTCCAAAAACACATGTACATGTCCATTCACATTTTCTCTTAGTTCTCATGTACATACATAGCATATAGCGTCAAGTAGAAGAAAACTCATATGAGATTAGTGGCATAATAAGGTACGATAGTGTCCAAAAAAAGTTTATGGATGCTGCATTTTGGCTCTGTACAGGGCTGTAATATATTCATATGCATGAAATCCTTCACCATATCTACATCCTGTCAGATACTTTCAGAGAGAGGACTTGCTAATCTGTATGTAACTGTATGCTGCATGCACAGCAGACTTTTTATGCAGCTATCTCCAACAGTGTGCCTACGGCTCCTTCCATGCTGCCTCGATATTGGAGACATTGGCATAAGGGGTTGTTAGAATCTTATGTGACAGTACATAAAATATTGTGCCATACCTAAAAAAGAGAATAATTTTAAATTTTATAAAGAAAGATCTTCATCATCTTATAGCTACACCCAAAGGATAATAACTGTTTTGGCCAAAAGCTCAATTTAGATGGTAGAGAGGAGAGGCTGATTGGGTTGTTGGATAACAAATCCATGTATACATGTCAGCATAAAGAGAATACTAGAACTTGATTCTCTGAACTTTGTGCTTGTTTATTGGGCAGCTATGAACATCTGACCAACCATATTTAATTCTAGTGAAAAAAAAAATCTGAATGACTAAAATGTAGTTACTAGGGCTACTTAACACATCGGGGCTGTAACATGTATATATTTTTCACTCTGGCCCCCCTGCCTTTCTGTTACATCATATTCTGCTTTGCACCTATTGCTGAAGTCGGAGCTCACTGGTTCCCTGTACTATCTATCCTCCCTACATGTGCTCTGAACATAATTTTAATATAGAGAAATATTGTATACATTTTATTGACTCTATCTATTTGGGGATCTGTAAAGTTTGTATAAATTTAGACACATACTTATACACTTTTGCCAACCTTTTTATTTTTGCATATACTATGCCAATTGTAGTTGCGCTAAAGATGTCAATAAAACAGACTTATCCCTTGCACTCTTATCGAGTCGTTCTTCCATTCCTATTGAACAACACTTTTGTAATGATCATTTCTAGTCTTACACAAAACTATCCGACATCACACATGACCATTGTGCATAGTACTTCACATCACTAAAATGTCACAGCATTTTGTATGGCTGGTTGTACCAAGACATTATGATACAGATGTACCTGTACAGATATACACATTCACATGTCTATCTATAATGTGTTGGATTCCAGTGTCCAAACCAAGATTTACATTATTTGTGTGAATACTGAGATTCACCTGGTTGTGCTCTCAAAGTTAAAAGTTGAGACAATTCTTGGAGAAAATGACGTGTCTGGCTGTTAAAGACAGAAATCTTTTGCTAGTTGGAAATATAAATCACTTCATGTCTTTTCTGATCTCTGTAACAGCTCACACTTGGTTACTCCAAACCTGTCTGCTTAAGTGTAAAACAGCTCCTTAAATTTCAGTGGTTCAGTAAGTTTATGGCATATGGTGGTTTTTACTCACATTTTCGGTTTCATTAACATTCTGTGATAAGTTCTTAACTTCTGTCATGATGTCAGCAGACTCACTTAGCGTCTTCTCTGTCTCTTGTTTGCCTTTTTCAACAGCTTGCTTATGTCCCTGATATAAAGAACACAACAAATCAAGTCAGGAACTATTTCAATCTTAGTATCTCTACTTAGTATCTAGTATAACTCAAGAACATATTTTATTATAATAACATGTTATAGTACAGTATTGCATATTGAAATTATGGGTGTAAATAAGGTTCTTAAACTTGAACACAGTCAAGATCGGTGTACAGCACTGCAAAATAAGTTTTTTAGGATTTTTTGCTCTCAGGAAAACACAGGTATTTGGTTACTTTTATCAGCCTATCTTCTGCCATGTTTAACCACTATATTACGCAGTCTTTGCCAGTTTATATAATGTAAAGTAAAAACGACCTCATTCAATGCTGAATTGATTTAAGTCGACATCATTTAAAATGTTTTGCATCTTCTTCAGGTAAAAATACCATGTATTATACTGATCACAATTGTAATCTTTTCCCTAGTGACTTTAATATTTGTACCAATACATAAAAAATGCTAATGTAAAATATTTTTATATTAAAAATCCATCATGAACAATAACAGATTCACATTCAGAACACTAATGCACCACAGTATATGCAGCATTTCCATCAAAATGTATTCTTACAAAGTAAGGACATTCATTATTCTGTAGGGATAAAAATGTGGATTTGAATAACCTTCAATACAAGCCATTAAGTCGTCTAATCACACTTTATTCATTCCTGTTCAGTTCCATCTGGATTTATTTTAGAAAAATTACTCATCTCAGATTTAAATAAATTAAAAATGAAAACGTGCTTCAATATACTAGCATCAGTAACTTTACAATGGCTAATCTTCATGTGTTGCAAGTCAAGTGTCCAGGAAAAATGCAACTGAAACGTAAAATATAATACAAAGATGTATTTCCCATATGATGAATAATGGGATAAAGGATCATTTCTGAATTAATATTTTAAAAATGTTCCACATACAAAGCTATTGTAAAATTCAGAATGTGTTATCTTTGAACTCTATTTTACATATAGATGTAAAGAAAATTTAAAGTAACTTTGTAAATGCATAATATTACTTATGTTGTACTGTGGATTACAGATGGTTTCATACTATAGAAATGCTTTTACAATTTTGCAGGCTTCAGAGATAAAATGTCCCAGTATTTTTTCCTGACTGAATGTTTGTGCTAAGCCTTTGTTGGGCATTTGCAGTGGTGCAGAAGTTGTGGTTATACCCACTTAGGCCTTATGCACATGGATGTGCCATTTGTCATGTGCACATGTGCATGGTCGTGTTTTTGAACCAGCTGTCAAATGACCATTATAGAACTCATGAATTTCAGTGGGTCTATTCACATGGCACTATGTTCATATTCATATACATGAGTATGTCAGTTTTTTTGACAGCTATGGACATGTGAATAGACACACTGGATTCAATGTGTTCTCAAAATGGATGTGTGATGGCCGTTATTCATTTCTGTGTGAATATTCCCTTACTAAACTTTTTATGTACATTATACTATTTCTATATATAAACTTTTAACTGGATTTCAAAATCACTTTTTTCTTACTAGTAGTTACTATTGATTGAAATTCAATCTTTATTAGATATTAACTAAGATTTCATGATAGGATTCATAATATATTGTACATTTTGCAATTTACCAGACATATGTGAATTTGTTGCAAGTACTACATTTTAGTGAACAAAATATCTGTGTCCACAATTATAAATGATATTATTCAGAATTTCAGACAAATTAGAGTTTGACCTCAGATCTTATTTCACAAGAAAAATACAAAAACTACAAGTATGTAGTTTGGATTTAGGAATATAACATCAACATTTGTGCATCAACTCCCTAAGAGGTCTGTCACTTAGCAATATCTTTATATAATTTTGAATGCTATATACAAATGTATCCATCTTTACATTTGTCTCCAATTTCTTGTAAAACAATGTGAGAGTAATCCATGACATACTGCAATTCATAATGCAACCACTGCCATCAGCACACATAGATGCAAGTAGGATAGACATCCTGTGATAAAGTATTATAAAATTCTTTTTTTTTTTTTTTTTAAAAAAAAGGCTGTTCATCTCAAGCCACACATCTCAGGGTATACTGAACTGAGGGAAAAGGTAATAAAGGAAAGGTGAATACAGAAGTGAATCATACTGTAAATAAGGCACTTCCAGCACACACTGACAACATGACAATGAATTCTAAATCTTTATGTTTACTAAGACCTGTCTTTCAATTGCAATCTGTTTATGTTCCAAACTTCTAGTACTTTCATGTTCTTGTGAAAAAAATCTACTTCCCTACAGCCATATTACAGATGTGTCCACCCTTATGTAGCTCGAATTTGGGTATGGACTCTAGTTTCTAATAAAGTAATCCAATCCAGTGATACATACAGCATATCGTGATATGCTAATAAAACCTCTACAGGATGGAATTCACAACACAACCAAAGACTGACCACGTGTAGATACACATACAGGTTAGAGATACAACAATATGGAAAAAAAAAACACATTTTATTTAAAAGCTGGTCATCTTGGGGCAGACATATTAGGACATGTCCAGCCAAGGACAAAGGTAAGAAAACATACATCTGTATATTAATTTTAATAATATTTTCAGGCAGTCAATTACAAAGCTTTAGACATTGTTCACACAAGATTATTACAGCATTGTGAATGCCATACATTTAGAACTAAAAGTTTTTTGGATCACAATGTAGGAAATTAGAACCTTCTACAAAAAAAAAAAAAAAGAAAAGAAGAGGTTTTTTTTTTTTGCATTTCTGGTATGGCATCAGAAGCCACCATACAGCACCATATTCTCCCCTCAAGCATACAAAATTGCAGGCTCAATACAGTACTGTTGCAATATATGGGAGCTTGTGGCCACTGACAGAGATCTTTGAGTCTCCAAGTTAGAAGTAGCTGCACTGAATAGGGGAGCACTATAGACCCTTGGTTCTACTGAACAGGGGTGATCACAAACCCCACTAAAACTATTCTTTTAAACTGACTATGCTTGTTTGTCTAACAGTTATCTCTCCTGACTCTTCATAAGATGTAAGCTTGCATGTTCATTTTAAAAGGAAGAGAAAGGTAAGCCATTACCAACTGAGGAAATAAGGATAAGGAATGCTGAAGTCTAACATGTTGATCCTTTTATTCTCTCAATTGCATATATCAGGGAAATTTTAGGCTCACCACGTACATTGTAAGTAACCTTTGTCAATAGTGTCAGAAATGTCTTCATTCTTGCTCCATTAAATTACAGTACAGTAGGTATTTAAAAGTGAAATACTCTGAAAAAACCCAGAATTTATCACTGCGTTTTCCTTTATTCTAAGATACTGATTCGTATTAGGTATAACTTGCAGTGTAAACCACCAAACAACTAACCGTTATGCCAATAGTAAAAATGTGAAATAATATATTATACATATATTACATCTGTATCTATTCACTCATGAAACTAAAATGATGAAAGTTATTAATATTTGATCAGATATCCATCTGCCATTCACTTTCCACTTTGTCCTAAATATATTCAATGGAATTTAGGTTGTGAAAATAATCTGGGTAACTGAATAGCTTGCACTCGGAATTTTATATATTCCATTTGTCACCATAAGAGTTATATTTGCTTCAGGCTACTATGCATTTCTTACATCCAGAACAGATAGTATAAAACAGCATCTTCTTTTCCAGCGAGTGCTAAATAGTACTTATATGTGAAGAGTCCTTAGCAATTATGGCAGTATTTTATATTTCTTAACCCTTTTCTTCCAAGAGGAATGTGCAACTCTTGTAGATTGTTTTTGCATTATTGCCATACAGTACTTTTATTCAGCAGATCTAGAACAGTTTGTCGTCTATTTTGTCAAATTAATTAATTTGCGTTATACAATAGCTAAGATACAATGAGGATCTGGTTAAGAAGATTAGGCAGTGTCTGAGATGAAAGCTTTGGGCGATATTTATTTCATGTTTGTATCCTGTGTTTTTGCCAAGCTTCATTGTAGCATCATTAGTTTATGAGCCTTTGTACTTGGGTCTGGAAATTCATTTCAGTATGCACAGAATCAGATTTTATCCTATGTAATAAATATACTGCGATGAAGTGGTCAAGTAGTTTCAAAAATGGAAATAAACTACATATGTATTTATCACCAACATGTCTGTAGGCAAGCTATTTAGTTTAAAATAGCAGCCAGCAGCACAATACCCCCCACGGCAAGCAGGGGAATAGGAAGAGAAAGCTATGTGGCCTTGTTTACCTGGCACAGTGGATTTACTTCGAAGGACTAGTTACTTGCAGCCATCACTGTAGTGCCCCTATACTAAATATATTATCCCACTGTACCACCTCTTACCCCCATAATAAATACAATGGCCCCCAGCCATGTGCTTCCATCTTTCATTTGTGGAGAGCAAGTGGTATGCAGGCACAAAGTATATGTACTGCTCGCTCCCTGGATTTTGACTCCTTTCTGTGAACGGGTGTAAATACAGCACCAATTCCAGACTGTGTATTCAACTGGTGATATTGCTGGTTTTATCACAACTAGAACTGTGATACTGGTGCTATATGATAGCTGAGAATCTCCACCAGTTTAGGTGGTACAAAGCCCCAGATCAACTATTTGAAGACACTTCCCCCTCCAGCCTCTTCCTGTATGCAGCATGATTTGTCACTGCTATACCGAAGTAACCATACACACTGTCATCAGCATCCCTATACCATGTACTGTGGGATTTCACAGAAAGGAGGCAAAATTTGTACATTAGAAAAGTTATTATTGACACAAATGCTGCCAGAAAATCCAAAGTTGTTTAAAAGTTTAGGTAGGCGTTAATATAAAGAGGAGAATTAACTTGGCTCTTATTTCTGGTAAAGTCAGAGAACCCTCATATGATAGTGGTCAAATACCGTAAACTGCAGAAACCAAATCATATTTTTGTAAACACTCAATGATGACACATACTTACCAACTTTGTAGTAGTAAATCTAAAGGTGGCCATGAATGTTCTCAAGAGGGATAAGCCACCGCCAAAGGTGTCTGCCAGAGGTGTACTCACCTATCCCTAATGAGAACACATGCATGCTTGCCCGGCGGGGTGTACAGGAGGTGCCAGAAAGAATAGTTTTGTCAAACAAACCTGCCAACATTTATTTAATTTGAATGGCCACCTTATTTGATACTAATTTTCACAATGTGCTCTTCTAGAAAAGCCAACAATCATGGCGCATGGCGATTTTACTGGGTTGATTAGAATTGAATATAGCATTGGCTTCATTAAAATAATACAATACAATAACTGTGACTGGACTCCATAAATTTCAGTGATGTTGCCCATATACACCCAGTGATTATTTTGATGATGTAAAATTTGTGGACGCATTAGGCTACATTCACATGTTCGCCTTTCACATACAGTATGTATACCATCTACATTTTTTACAGATGGCATACATATTCATTAATTTGACTGTCTTCATTCAGATGTTAATTTTTTTTTATTGTTTTTGCGGGCCGTGGGTCCGCAAAAAAAAAAAATGGTGGCAGGTTTGTATTTTTTACACTGATGAACGTATCATGGATGTATCACATCAATGAAAGTCAATGGATCCATGAAAAAAAATGGATGACATCTGTGTGTCATCCGTTTTTCATGACCCAGAGACATAAAAATTATAGCGAATAAAATTTTAAAAAAATAAAAAAGTTTTTCTACAGATATTTAAGCAGGGTGGGGTGCTATTTGTGAAAAGTACAGACATCACACATACACAAAATGCAGAAGTGTGAATACAGCATTATAGTGAAAATCTGAAAAAGTGCTCATCAGAAATCTCTGTATATTTTGTAAAGCCTTGGAGCATTTATCTTTTCAGAAGTTAAATTTGCACCAAGCCAGTCAGTTAGATATTCCTTAATGCACTGTATAATGAGGATTTGCAATTAAAGTAAATTGAGAGCATGCAGTTTAGGCAGAGTATTTGTGACAGCTAATAACCACTGCTGATTGTGTGTAATTAGTTTTATAACACATAGCGCCTTGTATATCTATGTATGCAAAATCAGCAAAGAGTAATTGGGCATAGTCATGTAGAACTGTAAGTATGTAAGACAGTCTGCAGTCAACCGTTACCTATTTGTACATTAGCGAAGACTACTGTGAAATGAATTTCTTTCTGCATAAAGCATTAATGAGAATATTTTGTTTGCCAATATTAATACAGACAATTACCTCCAGAGCAGTCAAATTGTGTTTATTGATAGCTGAAAGCTGGTTGGATTCTTTTATTTTCCCCCCGGGCTTCCTGTAGCATGTCCAAGGCATCATCCAGTTTGCCTTGAAAGTGACTTAACTTGTCCTTTACCTCAAGATTTAGGTCATCAGTTTTGTTATGAGGATCCTGAAATAGCTTCTTCACTCTATTGAGAAGACCTTCTGCTGCCCTGCAATAAAAAATGTGGAAGTGAAAATAATAGACCAGTATCTGTTTTTTTCCCAAAACACATATACCTGTACTATTTGTAGCAGGCATTCTGATTTATCACACCTTGTATGATATTTCAAGCAGTTTTATTTATAAACATATATTACTTCATTCTATTCGGAGCATTTTGAGTTATGTTGTGGGACTTTTTTCATATTGGTCACTGGTCAAATGCAATGTATGATAAACAATAGAAGATTTCTTGACGGCAATGTGCATCACACTCTACTTCATTCTACTTCATTGGCATCTACAGTATAAATGATATTTTCTATACAATTTCTAAATGACCTGTAGACATATGTCTTTTTATTCCTGTATTTAGAAATGTACACATTAGCATATTGTCTGATACTGTCGCAACATTTTCTAAACGCAAAATTTGAAGATACATTTGTTATGATTCATTTCATACTGAGTCCTCGAGTAGTTTTAGAAAGCTCTCTACTTCAGGATCAGTTTATCTTAAATAAATTCAGCTCTTGGGAAAGTTTACATTTTCTGCTGGAGATTAATGATTAAGCGCTGTGCAACAGAAAGAGATAATGTCCTGAAGAAAAGAACGCAACCTTCTAAACTGAATTTTTTATCAGACAAGTTTTTACAATAAAAATAACAAATAAAGACCTTCCTACGCTTCAGCCACCTGGGTTACAGAGTTCAGAATTGAACCATCCTATTTTTTAAGCAGAGTTCAGTATCATTCTGCATTCTACTGCCAAAACAATAGGGAGATTTGCTAAACAAAATGCAGCATAATTCTGGTAGAAATTGTGACTTAAGCCAAATTTATTAATGGTTTTAGACACTTTTATTACTTCACATGAAGGGGAATAGCTTCTCTGTAAGTGGCATGATTTAGTGTGTTCCAAACATGGACCAAACCCTTGGTACATTTTTCTGCTGTAAACTAAGTCAACTAACATGAGGTGTAACGTTAGTCCAGACAGTTTAATAATGTGACAGATCATTCAGCATCAGACACTATTACAAATCAGGGGCATTTTAAGACCGTCTCATCTAACTTTGCATTGCCTAACTTTTAAACAGTATTGACAAATCTGCCCCAAGGTCTGTCTATAATATAGTACTGAACTATCTAAAGTCCAAGTCAAATAAATGTGAAATCTATGACATCAGACAAATACACTGGATGCATAGAACGTAAACTTATACTGTATTTAGGTGGCGCAACTGAGAAGGTCCAATAGTAAAGGTAAACCACCTTTAATCATCATTGAAAACCACCATTAGGTGGAATAAAGAAGTACTCTCATTAGTACATAATGTAAATTGTAGTGAAGGTAATCTTTTTACTAGTGGCTGTATTTGTGAGTTATCCATTTCATTCTGGACCTCAACTGTGTCATAAGACCAGCAATAAGACTCTCCAATTGACACAGTAGCTTCATGTATGTGTGGAAAGGAGGTCACATTATTATCATTATTGTTTATTTCTATAGCACCATTAATTCCATGGTACTTTACATTTGAGGGTTTACATACAGTACACAAGATATACAAAACAAATATAATACTAACAGTGACCAACTGGCACAGTGGGATAGAGGGCCCTGTCCGCAAGGGCTTACAATCACATTCTCCATTCATTCTTATAATACACCTTGGTGGAGATTTATTATGCCTTGTACATCAGTTATTTGATGTACAAAGCATAAAAAAGTAAACATTTTTGTATAAATTGTTTTTTTTTTTCACTTTTTTGCTACCCACACTACATTTATGGAAGGGGGGAATGGCATGGGAGTTCTGTCTAGATTTATCATCATTTATGCTATTTATGAGCTGACACACGATTGATGCATGAGAAGGTGTGCACCCCATCATAAATGAGGCACACCCTTTTTCATCACAGAAAATATGAAGACTAGTTTTGAAAATACCATTCCTATGTGGCTTTTGTAGGAATTAATAGAAAAATTGAGTTCCCGTGCATGTCAGTTGGAGAGTCTGATTGATGGTCACATGACACAGCTATTCTGGTATCTATTGGTGGACACTTTTGCATATTGTGAATGAGTCTGTATTGTCTGATACTGTATGTATTTCCTAAACACAGAAATTGTAGATAAATGTGTTATGAATCACTTCATACTGAGTCCTCCAGCACACTTAGAAAGAAAAGCTCTTTTCTCCATGATCAGTTTATCTTAAATAAATTTCGCTCTCGGGAAGGATGATTAAACACCATACAACAGCAAGAGATAATGTCCTGGAGAAAACAGACCTTCTATGTGTTGGCTTTCAGTAGGCTTTTCAACACAGTCATCTCTACTAATGAAGCTATATGCACATTTATTATAAAATTACTATTGAATTTAGAACTAACTATTCTGTCTGTCACTATATGGAATTATGGAATGTCCAACCGTGAAGGCCAATTCTAAGGTCAAAAGTATATTCCAAGCAGCAATATACATTCACCATTCAGGGATAAAAGCAAACTCACTCACTCAGTTTCCCTATATAGGTAAATGAATAGTGTTTTTCAGTATAAGAAACTTTGTAATATATCTTATTAAGGAGATCTGTTTCCTCTACCACTTAAGTTGTTCTCCTGTATCTTTTTTCAACATGACAGGCAGCAGCTCCCTACTTCATCGAGCTCTGTATGTGAAACTGAATATGGAGATAACTCTTATGTAAAAAAGCATAAGAGTTATCTCCATATTCAGTTTCACATACAGAGCTCGATGAAGTAGGGAGCTGCTGCCTGGATGGTTAATTGATTTAGTGCTTCATTCTGTGCACTAGTAGCCTCTTCACTATCTGCCTAGCAGTGTTGAACGAGCACAGAATCGCAGAGTGTAACAACAGAAATGATTTAAGTGTCTTTGCTGGCAGGCAATTTTAATGACTGAAAGTAAGTTCAATATACAATACTTCATCCAAAGGGGTATGCCTTTTCATGTGGAATACGACAAAAGAAATACGCATAGCCTCCTTGTCATGGATTACCAAATTTGCAATCCTTGTGCTAGAAATATCAAATACAGTCAGTGCATGATGATTATTTTTTTAAAGAACATGACATTTATTAACTATACTTGTTTAATTTAACAATGATCCACAAAATGGGGGAATTTATTAAGAATGGTGTTTCATATGGCTCTGATTTCTTAATAATTCTGATGCATCTTCAAGGTTCCTTATGCCTGAACTCAAATTTACACCAGTCGGGGATTGATATAGATTTCTGCTATAAATCATTCCAGTTTTTCAGATTCCACGGTCTTATAAAGCGGCAAGTGGGAAAAAAAACTGATATGGCATGTCTTAGGTGCAAGTCAGGGCTATACTCCTAAAATACGCCACTGCTGCATACCAGCGTTTTCTGGTCTAGCAACATTAGTTAATTCTCCCCAATGAAGCTGCAGTGATTTACAAAGTTCTTAAGGTATAATAATTATTCCACTTACTTTAGTTCATCTGTAGCTGATTTTTCCTGGTTCTTGAATGTTCTTCTCCTGAGTTCAGCCATCATCTTGTCAACATCCTTCTGTAGCTCTTGGAAACTTTTGTCCTGTGTTTTGTTTTGTATACCCAGCATTTCGTTCAGCTTTACTGCTTTGTCATATATGTCTACAGGTAATATAAAAGTTGGATGATAGAGAATACATTAATATTCCAGAAGCTCTCAGAGATAGAGGTGCAGAGGAAGTTCAACATTTCTAATTTGAAAGTAGGAGAAAGAAAAAAAATAATGCATTTTCTTGCACAGGACATATGTTAGTACAGACATCCCAAAGAGGGATGGCACCAACTAGTACACGATTTACTTGTTAAATAATACAATAGCTGTGGTCATAATAACACATTGCGCTGTACTGTTTCATTTTTGCAATAAACTAAAGAACCTTAATACATAATATTATAGATAATGGAATTTATATTGTAAATTACTCATTAGCTTGCAGAGTTGTGTCTTTTATCAATAGTCCATGGAAGGCGACTATTGATAAAGGTGAATTTTCTAAAAAGTGCTGTACATGGTAACATATTTTAAAGCATACCTTCAATTAGAAAACAACTTTTCTTAAATGAATAGTACAAATGAATATAAGAAACTTTGTAATAGATAGATTTCCTTCTCCGTTTATTAGGCTGCTCTCATTATTTTCTGTTTACATAGAGTTTATTTCCATACTCACCTCACACACAGAACTCTGTAGAGAGAAGTGGGGGGGGCTGTTAATTGATTTATTGCCTCATTTTGTGAAGTGGTATACTCTTATGTTGAACATAGCAGTCTTAAAAGCGCTGCCTAACTCACAGAATAGGAGAGTGTAGCAGCCAGAGTTATTTATCTGTCTTCTCCAGCAGTCACCTCCTCCCCCTTCCCCTCTCCATAGACTAATATGTAAAAAGTAACGCAACTTGATGAAGGCAGAAAGAAATACATTAAATATTTAAATAAAATATATTCTGTGTGTGAGGTGAGTATGAAAATAAACTCTCTGTAAACAGTCTGAAAGAAGATAAAAGGGAGGATAGCAGACTAATAAGTGGAGAAGGAAATATATTTCTTTTATAAGATATATTACAACATTTCTTATATTCACCTGTACTATTTCGTTGTGAAAAGTGTTTTTATAATTGGAGGTACGCTTTAAGTATAATAAATATACTACATATATAAAGCAATCACTCTTACACATTTGAAGTCCCTATTATTCCATGTGCCATTTACTGTGCCTTCATAAATCACTATTCAACAGCAATAATTTCCCCTAGAAAGTAATATATTTGTCCTTCTTGTGGCACTCTACAATTTACAACAGAAAAATATGCATGTCTCTGTATGAAATCTGTGACATACAGGGATAGAGTAGAGACCCAAAGACTTCTATAGATACTGTAATACTGTATAATGACCCCATTTTCTACTGTATGATCTCTTATTCGCACTGTAGTTTACCTTTACAGCCAAAGAGACAGAGGGGCAAAAAGTCATTGGAAATACACTGTATTAGACAACTTAAAGCCCATGAATCACCCTATTCGGCCCAACAGTTCAAAGCAAGGTTGGCAAAAACTCACAACAGAACCAGAAGTATATGTTAAAGACCCCTTTAATCCAAAATATGACACTATATGATATAACACTACAGCACGGTGGCTCAGAGGTTAGCACTGCAGCCTTGCAATGCTGGAGTCCTAGGTTCAAATCCGACCAAATATAACATCTGCAAGGAGTTTGTATGCTCTCCTTATGTTTGTGTGGTTTCCTCCCACACTCCAAAAACATATTGATAGGGATTGGCCCTATATGGGACAGTGACCGACAATGTCTGTAAAACACTGCAGAATATGATGGTGCTTTAGATGTCTCTAAAATGCTGCGGAATATGATGGGACTACATAAGTAAGCTAAATAAATATGATATCTATATATGTCAACTTACACTCTGCTCCCCACCTTATCCTGTTATGGCCACCGTCCCTTTCTCTCTGGTCTCTTTGCCCTACTTTCTTTCTTCTGCTATACTCACCTCAGATATGTTACTAATATTGTTTTACTGTTTTTTACTGTTTTTTTTTTTGAATATTAAAAAAATACATTTGGTTGATATATGTCAGCCAATCAAGTGACACATTTTGCAGGCAAATGGCAGTGCAAAAAATGCACCACTTTTGCACCTGAAAACAACTATGCCCATATTAGTAAATTTCCCCTATAATGCGCAGTTTGCACTTTTTTTTTCTTATAACGGAAGTCAATTTCAACCAAATACAACTTTTAAAGCATACAATTGTGAACATTTGGCTGTTCAAATGTGAATGTGCAGGCCAAAACATAATATGAACAGAACAGACTTTCTGATGGTACGCTGCAATCTAGTGTCATTGACAGACTGCAGGATGCTGATGGACCTGCAAGGCAAGCACTAGGAATATGCAGGCTTGCATGTTATTATTGGAGAGCTCCCACTGCTAAAGAGGACGATTTTGTTAATAACATTCTATTAGGGATTGCTGTTTTTGCACTTGGTGCCTTTAAATGGCAACATTTTCTGTTGTAGCTACTTTGTTGCTATAACATTGCTTATGTAGACCACACATACCTGGACAAAATTGTAATAATGAAAGGGACAAGAACAGATTTACAGCCACTTAAACATATTATTTGACTTTCTTTATACTATTGGCCCTTTGAAGTGAAATAATTTGGATTAGAAGGAATATCATTACTCCATGTTTAAGAACAAGCTTACCAAGAACTATAAATGTCAGAGAAATAAAAAATATTTAGTAAATGACTGCATGCGCTATCTGGGCTGAAGCAATCTCGA
The DNA here is from genome assembly GCA_947044405.1 of Leptodactylus fallax. Lineage (NCBI taxonomy): Eukaryota > Metazoa > Chordata > Amphibia > Anura > Leptodactylidae > Leptodactylus > Leptodactylus fallax. The sequence goes on from CAMRHE010000182.1 coordinate 1,268,109, forward strand.
GCCATTTTATACAACACTGAGGCAGTACTAAAAGAGGACAATAAAACAGTTATTCTTGGCCATACACAACAAAGCAATTTCATGCTCATTTTGTGACTGTATTTATTCAAACATGCATTAGAATTATTACACTTAGCAAAAGCTTTTACTTTAAATCCTCCTAGATTCGTCTTTTCACTGCACTGTGAGGAATAATGTGTAGCATAAAAAGCGGCTTCTAAGAAGTACATTTATTTGTTTAGTTTTAGGCTCGCCATAAAAGCTCATAGATTAAACCTAAATCTGAATCTCACAAACATACACAGACATAGAAAGTAATACTGCAAGATATTTACTGATAATTTTATTTTAACAGCTTAATTTGAGAAATAATTGCACAGAAAACGCTGGATGCTTAGGAAACAGATTACAGTATGCAAGATTTAAATTATTAAAATATACATTTATTTCATAAGGTATAAAATTATTTAACAGTGCAGGCTCACCTCTGATGAACCCTTTTGAGTATATAGGAAAAAAAATTCCTTTAGTTATAAGAGCAACCAATAAAATCAGCAGGGCAGATATCTTCACAGGTCAGCTGCAGGGGATTGCAGATTTCCCCCCAGCTCCCACTGATAAAGGTATCTATTATGGTAACACTATATCAGGAATTCTCCTATTAAAAGGGGTGTCTGAACCATCTACCCTTAAAAGTGTTGGGAACAGATTCCTACCCTTGAAAAGGAATCTCTAGATCAGGGTTTGGCAACCCCCGACACGCATGCCAAGAAGAGATCCCACAGTATAAAGTTGGAATATTATACTGTGTGGAGGGGCCACTATGGGAGATTATACCATGTGCAGAGGCCACTATGGGACATAAAACCGTGTGCAGGGGCCGCTATGGGACATAATACCTGTGCAGGGGCCGCTATGGGACATAATACCGTGTGCAGGGGCCGCTATGGGACATAATACCATGTGCAGAGGCCACTATGGGACATAAAACCGTGTGCAGGGCCCGCTATGGGACATAATACCTGTGCAGGGGCCGCTATGGGACATAATACCTGTGCAGGGGCCGCTATGGGACATAATACCGTGTGCAGGGGCCGCTATAGGACATAATACCATGTGCAGAGGCCACTATGGGACCTAATACCGTGTGCAGGGGCCGCTATGTGACATAATACCGTGTGCAGGGGCTGCTATGGGACATTCTGTATAAAGGTGTGTTTTTGCACAAAAAACACAGGCATTTTTTTGTGCAAAATGCACCATGTGAACACAGTTTTACATGGAAGTAAAAGTTCCAGTGGCCTAAGAATATAGCTGCATCCAGATACAAACGTGTTTCCACCATAAGGCTGCTGCCATACGGTGCTCCTGGACACATACATTTACCAGTAATTGGGGGCTGCACATGTACTTTCATTGCTTCTAATGGAAATGTATATGTGCGTCCCAAGAAATAGCTGTAAATGCATGTGTCCTGAAGCATCTTGTGGCAGTGCTTCTGTGTTATGGTTTTTGGTATATGATTTCAGTTTAGGGTTCGTCAGCCTTACAATTACTGACCGGCACTCCAAGTACCTCATCTTTTATTTTTGACATTTAAATCGGCACGCCGAACAAAAAAGGTTGCCTACCCCTGCCCTAGATGCTTTAATAGAATTGCACCTTAATGTATCACCATCAAAAAGTAAGAGTTATACATCATTCATCAAACTTACTTAACCCCAATCCGACTCACAAAATGGGCAGAGCACAAACAACTACATGTACTAGAAATTTCACTTTGGAATTGGAGGTTGTCTTTTGACCAATGGCTTGGTCCTGTCCCTCTATTGCTAGATTTTGGATGGATGTAACTGATTTTTTTGTCTAGGCTTATTTCCATGCCAGTCCCTATGGACCCACAAATGTGTCTCATAGGCTTATTGTATGTTAGATCTGGACAGTTCATATGAGGATACATTACACTTAACTAATACAACCCTACAATCTCCACACTGGATACGGGGAAGCTTTGATCATCCCATAGGAAGCTTCACAAGCATAGAGGCTGCCCCACCAAAACTAATTTGGTATGGGGTATTTGGTACGATTCTTCACAATACTTATTACTCTCCCCCAAGATTCCGAACCATACTATGAAGCCAACTTAAGAGTTTTCCCTTTTCTACATGATCCCTATTGAAATACTTCTGCATAGAAAGGCTTAGACAACTGCCTTACTAGTTGAGGGCTTCTTGGTTTTTCTAAATACAACAACCGCTTCCTGGAGAAAATTGTGGTGCATACCCCTCTTTTATTATGAAACATACATTGGACATATACTCCCTGGCTGGTGGTATAGAGAAAATACTCTCTGGTATATGTTCTATGCTCTGTATCTCATACTGTAATGCATTGACTTTGATACACTGTACGATGTGCCACACACTTTGTACTTGCCTTGTAACATTCATTATGGCTTTATTGACCTTGTATTTCTACTACATTTACGTTTGCCAATTGATCTTTCAATAAAAGGAGTTTAAAAAATGGGTGTTTAGTTAAGAGAAAATATTTTGAAATCCGCCTCCGCAAATAGGGTGTTCTGAATTCATATTTTCAAATGTGGAAAAGCCACTTCTACCTATCAGTTAACGCGGTGATCAGCTGCAAAAAATATGCCAGACTGAACTGAACATTGATTTGTGAATTATCAGTATGCCATACACAGTACATACAGTATGATTTAAGATGAAGATGATCCAACTTCTCAGATCACCTGTTCAGCAAACATCTGTCAGGTTTTGGACATTGTTAATGTTGATTTGTGTTATATTGTTATAGACTCATTGGGCAAAATTATTGAAATTGGCCATATTAACCAATTTGTATCTTAAATGTATGACAGCTTGAAGTGATGTTCTGGTAATTACAAGTTATTCCCTATGCACAGAAAACTGGATAGCTGATTGGTGGGGGGTTCAACCACTGGAACCACCACCAATTACGAGAATGGGGTTCCAAGTTCTTTGTACAAACAGAGCAGCCACTCATGCATGTGATCTGCTGCTCCATTCATCACTAATAGGTTGTCAAAGAGAAGCCAAGAGCTCCTGTATCTTTGGCCGTCCCATAGAAATGTAGTCATATTTTTAATATGTTATTTTGCATTTTTGTATAGCACCAACATATTCCACAGTGCTTTACAGACTACATCATCACTATTCATTCATAACCTCTCCATTTGTACAGGTAACATGGGACCCCTGTTCTCATAACTGTTGGTAATGCCAGCAGTCAGACCCACAGTGATCACATAGTTATTTCCTACCATGTAGCATGTAACTTGTAATTATCAGAACACCCCTTTAATTGGGTTTTCCAGCCAACATCATTTATGACCTATGCACAAGGTAGGTGATACTTATAATTGTTAGATTGCTTGGGATTTTAATGCATTTGCGTCCATTGATTGCTATAACTTAGCAACCGAGTCCTCTATCCCATCCATCAGCTTCTCTGTCATAGGGAGGATTTGCCTGGAGTGGTAGAATACTGCTGCCACACCATTCAACTTTGTGGGATGTATAGAAACAGCTAAACCCTCTCCCTTGGCTGTTTGTGTATTTCTCACAGTTCTCACAATCTCTGTTGCATGGAACAGAGATTAGCATGTTTGGCCAAGCTTTATAAAACACCTCCCTACAAGCACTTTCTGCATTCTAGTGGTCATTGGTAGTTCATGGGCCATCTTCCCTAATCTAACATTTATCAGCCATCTCATGGGTCTTAAGATATCCCATTTAAATGTGCTGTAAATTCAGCACTTAATATTAAGTGACTGAAAAGTATAATATCTTTGTTCTGAAAGGTGTGGATTCCACCATCTTGTATCTAACTATTGATTTTGCTTTTCTGGTTACATTTTGTTTATGGCAATTATGCTTATTATTCAACTTTCTTTTTAATGCTTCTTTGTTATGTTTTAACAACTGCCAAAACACAGACAAATTTGTTAAAAAAATGGATTTTCATAATTACAATATGAAAAGTTATACAGTCACATATTGCTCTTGTATTCTGCAAGAAATGTTCCAGTGTGACTAGTGAAGCGTCTACGCCGTTACAAAAACAATGCATTTAAATGGCTTATCAGTTTAAAAGTAGATTAAACTACACATCTTTGTGTGAAGCTTAATTCAGGACTTAGCTGAAATCCAAATCTATGCTCTGTTTCTTTGATCTTGCCTGGAAAGCCAAATCCTTGAACTGAGTTAAAGATTCCAGGATTGACTGCCAGGATAGACTTCTTAAGCTATGGCTGCTTAAAGCTCTTAGGAAATTGTGTAATATAATAGCTACACCGTAATAGCTATTTTAGAAAGTTAAGTGAAACTATCCTTAATCTATTTCTTTTTTAGCATGTCTTTACCTGGAAACATAGCTGAGAAAAGAAACTGCTATATTTTATATTCAGGGTGGGAACAAACTTGCATTGAACTTTTATATTAAAGTAGTAAAAATTAAAAGAAAAATAGGAAATGAACAAAAAAGCTGAGCAGTTGGTTGTCCTGTAGGTTTGTTTCCAAAATATATTTTCTTATTCAGCCATGAGTGGGCAAGAAAGAGGACAGAAGAACCAGTGAGGCTGAATTGTGTTTTTTTCCTAAATAGTGTAATTGCCGATGAGTAGTAGTAAATAGTAAACACTGATGCTCACCTTTACGTCTTTACGTCCCTTGCAGTGTCCTGTGCACATTCCTCTGGGTCTTTGGTACTATTCTGTGAGGTTACAGGCCCCAGGGTCACTGCTGAGGAATGTGATTGCTCCTCGGCAGTCATGTGGGGCATGGCAGCATCATGACACTTGTATCAAAGCGTCATGATGTGGAAGCACCCACATAATCACAGGCCAATAGAACAAAAATTCCGGCACTCATGTGTTGCTTCACAATAATCAAAAACGTTTATTTCATCCAAACAAACAGACATTTCGGTCCCCATTTGGATCTTCATCAGTCAACGGATGAATGATGTATAGAGAGACATAGTCTATAAGGAAGGAGTTCAGGTGGGTGTGCTTCTAGACTATGCAATACATGAGTGCCGGAATTTTTGTTCTATTGGTTTATGGATATGAGAAGCCTTTCTGAGCACCATCATCAAGAGTAACCAAGTGACGTATCATTAATATTCAAATAGTCACAGGCCAGTGACATGACAGAAGAGGCTGGACCAGGCCCAAAGAGGACTGAAAACACCGGGTAACATGCACCAGACGCCAGAACGGAGCCCAGGCGAAGTGACTAACTTCAAAGTACAGATGTGTCCACACTGATCTGTAGTTTGGTTAAGGACTCCAGCTTCTTATAAAACCAATTTAACACAATGTCATGAAATGCTAACAAAAGCCTTAAAATGCTGCAATTCACCATCCTCACTGGATTGTCATAGCCATATGGGAAGGGGGGGGGGGTTTCCAGGTCAGTTCTGACCTCAGTCATGTGATATCGAGTCATCAGCCCCCTTCCCCCATTTTGCTTTGCCTCTTCCCACCTCTCCAGTTTTCACAGATAGCTACCTGTCTTATGGAGGCTAGCAGACTATAGTAACCATCTGGGAATATATATTTACGGTACATATATACAGTAGCTCAGAGGGAAGCTTTAACTATATGCTAGCAGAATGTCAGGGGAGTAAGCAAGTGTCAGCAAAGCAAAAGTGCTCTTGTTGCTCTACATAGGGATTAGTCACCCCCTTGTACCTCCACATAGGGAAAAGGGTCCCCTTGTGCCCTTCACATAGGCAATAGTCCCTCCCAAATAGATAATAGTGTCTACCCCACATAGGTAATAGTCTCCACCCACAGGCAATACCAACAGCACCGAAAAAAAGGGTAGTCAGGAGTAGAATAGAAGACAAGCTGCTGCATACCACATTGGTACTATATAGGGAAAAGGTAGTTATACAATTCAATACAGTAGACAGTGTTAGAGTGAAGGGAAGCCTGTGGGCCCTCTGGCGTAGGGGCCCAGTTGCAAGTGTTACTGTGACCCCTATAGTTTCACCACGGCAGACTGTGTGTCAGTTTTTCAGAAATAATGTAAACCATTGTATAGCTTTCCAGCAGGAAAGTATTCAGATAAATCAATGAAAATTGTCTTTATGGGACTATTTTGGCTTTTTCTCAAAAAATGATTTTAAAGAAATGTATTACCTGGTTATCTTATATCTATAGAAGTGTATAAAGGAGTAACCAGAAGCCATCAGACCAATGCAAAATATGTGACAAAACTCCCAACCAACCATGTGCCATTTCTAAAACTGATATCCTCCCATGTGACAGAGGGTCCTTTGCATACATCAGACCCTAGGGTTATGAGATTACTACCTCATCACCCTCTCAAGCTTTTCCCTATGTTGCAATATTCACAGTTCTTTCAATCTTTTTATTTTAGGCTACTATATATTGCAAGTGTGCATGACTACGATTTCTACTGAATTATTCTCCATTCTTTCATTGTTCTGTTTTCTATTATGTTGTTTGTCTGTATGCTCCTGAACATTTAATGAAAACTAATGTTTCAAGGAAAAAAATGAAAAAGGAACCGTGAGATTAACATACAGACAGGAGAATAAAAGGAAATACTTTTGAGATTCAGTGTTTACCACTGAATGTTTCAAATGGGGAAAATGTGTTCAAAATTCGCACATGACATCAGCCCCAAGGGCAGTGTGGCATTGATGGTTTTTAACATGCATATCTCTTGGAAATAAATGGAAATTTAATGTTCACATTAAAACATATCTAGAAAGAGGGGCATGAGAAAAACATAAAATGCAAGCTAATTGTTTTCACTGCTTTGTAATACATCTTTGAAGTATTTCTATTTTTATGAACAATAGTGTGCATTGTTCATAATAGTAAAAGCAGAATTCTAAGTTCTTGAGGGAGTTACCTTTTGGAAATTAATGCTAACCTGTGGAACCAGCTGCTAGGAGAGTTAAATGTACACACATTTACCCTTGCATAAATACTGGGGAAATGCAGTATCTAGCATTACATGGTACCCATTACTAGAGGTGAATCCCACTATGTCGTCTATAAACCCAAATAGGGCTTATGGAAAAGGGTTATCTTGATGAGATACTTACCATATATAAAAGTTCCCATTTAAAATATTATTTTCTTGTTTTAAAACATTAAAATCAATGTAAACTTGTAAAGTTGTCATGCTTTGAATTTAATAATATAATAATCATGTTAATGCTCTTCCGCCATTAGTGCCATACCCTGAGGCACATTATCCTATAAGCAGATAAACCACCAAAAATGATGACTTGTATATAAGAAATAAGGTTAAGACCACAAGTACTGGATGCGAAGTGGGATGTCTTCCACAACCATCCCACAGCAAACCTGTCTGCAGCCAAAAGCAGCCGAAAACTGCTGGTTTTAACTCTGGGTTTTAATCCTGTGGCATGGCTGCTTTGTGGATGGGATTTGTTTTAATTCCATCCAATACTGTACTGTATATTGCAGCAGTTTAGCCACCACCAGCTAATCCAGCGTGACTGCGCCACTTTTGGCCTCAGCCTACATCAGTTTTCCTAAAAAGAACATGATTTTGAAATAAAGTGACAGAAAGTGATACGATAAATGTCTCCACAGATGTGCAAATCACCCCCACATATAGACACATATAGGATAGTTAGCTTATTACTTTGTGATAATTTATCATGAAATCATGTTGTTTTAGAAAAGATGCTTAAAGGGGTATTCCCATGTACATAACCATTTTTAAGTTTGTAGATAATTAAACGTTAAACATTTTTGCAAATATAAGTAATTAAATATTTTGCTGAGTTTTAAATATTTTCTCTAAATATTTTGTGGTGACAAGTTGTTGTTGATTGGTTGCCAGTGGATATGACCATAAATGCAGGAACTTTCTAAGGTCAGAAAATCAGCTATGATTTCCTTATTGTGGCTGTGTTATCTTCTGATACATGTAGTGCCCCTGTCTGATAACCCAGCTACAATAAGAAAATCATGGCTGGGTTTTTGACAAATCCCAGACCATATAAAGTTTCTGCATCTGTGGTCGTATCCATTTGCAACCGATCAAGACAACAGTCTTGATCAAGACAATCATAACTATTTGCACAAATACAAGCACATTCAATTGTATTTATTTTCAACAGGGAATTCAATAATAAAAGTAATCTTTGCATTTCTTGCATTAAGGTCAATTTGCTTTATTTTTGTTATTCAATAAATAGGGTATGATTTGGCAAAAACAATTTAAAGGGGTCAGGGATGTCATTACCAGAAGATAATGCTTTTCTTGTTTGTGTGAAGCCAGTGCAAATACTTTCTACAATAATGACAATGACACACATTTGCAATGCGCTTTTCTCACACAAAAGACTCAAAGCAAAGTTGAAGCTGTGGAGCAAGGGAGTCAGTGGCTGCCATACACAAGGGCAGGGAATTTACCTATCAGTATATTTTTGGTGCGTAGCAGGAAAGCCACAAAAACACAGGGAAAATATAAAAACTTTAAGGGCAAATGTTGCCCTTGGTCAAATTCAAACCAAGGATCCCAGTGTTACAAGGAAACAGTGCTAACTACTAAGCCACCATGCAATACCACTTTAATATATGTTGAATGAAAATATAAATATATGACAAAATAAACACGGTAAAATAAATTCGCTCATTTTCAGCTGTGAATGAACTCTACAACTAGAAAAGACATTAAAAGGCAACCAAACGTAGCTATGATCAATACCAACTATAATTAAAATTTTGTCTTGAGAATACTTATGTACAATATAGCTTGTCTGTGTCTAAAATAAAGAAATACAGATTAAACTAAATCTATAAAATCTTCAACTTTCTGAATCCCATACCTGCCATTTACTGTCTATCATAAGTGTGCGTTACCATAACAACATATCCCACTCCAAAGCTGGTGACATGACAAAAAGGTTATGATGTTCTTTCTAATTTTAAGGGTAACAGCTCACAGATATAATTTTAAAATATATAAAATATAATTTTTTTTCTTTTCTTCCAAGTACATTTATTTATTCATATACAGTTGTGCTAAAAAGTTTACATATCCCGGCAGATTTTTTGTTTTTTTGGCCTTTTTTCAGAGAATATGAATGATAACACAAAAACTTTTTCTCCACTCATGGTTAGTGGTTGGTTGAAGCCATTTATTGTCAAACTTCTGTGTTTTCTCTTTTTAAATCATAATGACAACCAAAAACATCAAAATGACCCTGTTAAAAGCCACGGTCAGGTAGACCATCCAAAATTTTGGCCACAACTGCCCGGAAAATTGTTCGGGATGCAAAGAAAAACCCACACATAACATCAGCTGAAATACAGGACTCTCTGAAAACTGTCGGTGTGGCTGTTTCAAGATGCACAATAAGGAGGCACGAAGAAAAATGGGCTGCATGGTCGAGTTGCCAGAAGAAAGCCATTACTGCACAAATGCCACAAAGAATCTCGCCTTCAATACGCCAAACTGCACAGAGACAAGCCTCAAAACTTCTGGAACACGGTAATTTGGAGTGATGAGACAAAAATCAAACTTTTTGGCCACAACCATAAACGTTACATTTGGAGAGGTGTCAACAAGGGCTATGATGAAAGGAACACCATTCCTACTGTAAAGCACGGAGATGATGATGATGTGGGGATGTGTGAGCTTCAAAGGCACATGAAACTTGGTCAAAGTTGAAGTAAAGATGAATGCAGCACGTTATCAGCAAATACTGGAAGCAAATTTGCACTCATCAGCCAGGAAGCTGCGCATGGGACGTACTTGGACGTTCCAACATGACAACGATCCAAAACACAAGGCCAAGTTGACCTGTCATTGGCTACAGCAGAAGAAAGTGAAGATTCTGGAGTGGCCATCTCAGTCTCCTGACCTCAATATCATTGAGCCACTCTGGGGAGATCTCAAGCGTGCAGCACATGCAAGACAGCCCAGGAATTTACAAGAACTGGAGATTTTTGCCAAGAAGAATGGGCAGTCTTACCATCTGAGAAAAGAAAGATCCTCATCCACAATTACCACAAAAGACTTCAAGCTGTCATTGATGTTAGAGGGGGCAATACACGGTATTAAGAACTGGGGTATGTGAACTTTTGAACAGGGTGTTTTTTGATGTTTTTGGTTGTCATTATGATTTAAAAAGAGAAAACACAGACGTTTGACAATAAATGGCTTCAACCAACCACTAACCATGAGTGGAGAAAACGTTTTTGTGTTATCATTCATATTCTCTGAAAAAAGGCCAAAAAATCTGCCGGGGTATGTAAACTTTTTAGCACAACTGTAAAAAATCTTTAGAACTAATATGTGCTTCAACAACTGTAAAAAACGTCTGTTGTACATTAAGTGGATATACAGTAACTTATATTTATTAAATGACCAGCCTATTTTAACATTTACAAATGTGCTCAGTACTATAGCAACTTACTGATATATTGCAACAACATCAAGAATGAGCACAGTTCATGTGCTTTTGTATAGTGCTAGTCAATAAAGGCCTCTGATGGATTAGTCTAGTCACATGACCCTCTATTCTCCAGTCAAGTTGGGATGGAAGTGAAAGCTGTATTATACAAGGGGGCAGCAATTGGGACAACAAGATTGATAGGTCTCTTACAATAGATCAGTAAGTTGCACATAGTGCGGTTTCCAGCCCATTTACAAAAGTTCGATTAAAGTGGTCATCCTTTACACTATGCTTACCTATTACCTACTTAAAGGGCGTTGTATTAAATATTGAAATAGGTTTTAACATAGCAAATGTAAACCAAATTCTACCTGTCTCTGGTCCTTTCTATTTAACTTCCTTTCACTTTTATGTTAATTTCAGGTCATACTTTTGTGGTCACATGACACTGTATTGATGTGATGTCATCAAGGCTGTAAATAGGAAGTACTGTGGACAGGAGCTTACCAGCGACACACACTTAGTGACATAAATACTTACTGTACTGTTACAATATGATTTAAATATTGCAGAACAATCAAACTATGTGCTGATTTTTTCTTAGGGTTCAAGATCTATTTTAAATACCAAAGGAGATCAAAATGATAAGTACACTATAACTTTCTTTAAAGAGAATCTGTCAGGGCAATTTGGGACACTAAACCACCCACACGTCCATATGGACCTGGGGTTTAGTGTCCCAAATCACCCTATTATAACGCAATCCATGGCCACATTAAAAATAAAAAAGCTTTATACTCACCCTGCTGCTGTATTCCCTGCACCTGCGCAGTTCTTCAATGAAGCCAGAGGAGTACACCTCGGCTTCAGTGCACATGTCCCGTACCTCCGGCAATTGTGCAGTGAAGCCGGGGTGTCCATCTTTGGCTTCACTGAAGAACAGTGCAGGCCCCAGGAGGCGTGCCAACAAAGAAGCTCATGTATAAGCCAGACTGTTCTCGGCGAACAGCGTGCATCGGACCCTTCTCTAGGTAAGTATAAAGGTTTTTTATTTTCAATGCGCCTGCGGATTGCATTACAACAGGGTGATTTGGGACACTAAACCCCAGGTCTATAAGGACCTGTGGGAGGTTTAGTTTCCCAGATTGACCTGACAGATTCCCTTTAAAACCGTAAGTGTTTATCATCAAGGAGATGAGTTCAAGTGAATGGGACAAAACAGCAATAGCCAACACGGTCACTGTGGAAGCAAACCACTACAAACCAATGTCAACAATGAAGGGGTGGCAGAACTAGAACAGGTGCACAGATCCTTCAAACAACTGATCAGCCCCCGTTTATCTGATTTCCTAAGGATAGGACTTCAATTTTAAGAACTTGCACAACCCAGTATCCACCTGCATTAAAATTGCTTATAAACCACTTACATGAGATATCTGACAAGTGAGTGATACTTTACAGTTAAAATGACTGTTCTATGCTACAAATGTTCTATGCTACTATTGTATGATGGAACAGATATGCTACATTTAGACATTTCATGTACATTTCATGTACATATATGATATGGTGCATTCAATTTACCCTTTGATGTCTGTAAGGTGTCCATAACGAAATCTTTCAGTTGTTTTGCCCTTTCATTTGTCCTTTCTGCATCCTTCCCAGTCTGTTCCCCATCTGCAGACACTTTTGCTGCCTGTCATTCATTTAAGAAAAAAGAAATACAATTGCTTTAATAGGTTTTTCTGTAGCTGCAAAGTATATTTAAAAATTAATTTCTCAGATGACCTCTCTTTGGATATATACTTTGCTTTACAGTGGAAAGAAATCAATACATTATTGATCATATCAACTGGAAATTAAATATGATGCACAGGTTAACAAATAAATTGCATTAAGTTCCCATTAACTAAATATAGGATGCTTCTACTGCAATTCCAGATAAGTGTGTTTGGGGGAAAAAGAAAAAAAAATGTAAAGTGAACTATTGAAAGATTATTTAAAGTACTAAGGAGATACATTCTGAAAGAGGAAACAGATGGAATTAAGCTTAATTTGTCCATTGATCGAAATCTAACATTGTCTAAAAGCTTTTCCCTCAGGCATGTTTGCAAGAACAAGTAGCTCATCTCAGTAAGACTCTCTGGAAAGATATTCTCAATCAATATGCGAATTCTGATTTAAACATGAATTATTCTTCCTATATAAGTGATTGCCATAACACAGATCAACAGAAACAAAAATTAAACTACGTTTGCCGCTGCTTTTACAACTATATTGCTGGGAGTTTCTAAATTATAGTTGTGTTAATTAAAATGGACCTTCACCTGTCATCTTAAGGCTGCGGCCCCACGTAGCATAAACACAGCGATTTTGCAGCAGCTAAAACCATAGTGTTTTACCCTACCTGCAAAGTGGATGGGATTCTAGTTGGTCCACAGAGAAAAACTCTGTGGACTTTCTGTGAAAAGCGCTGTAGGAAAAAAAAGCTATGTGGGGCCTTAGCCTAAAGGAGTTTTCCAAACAGATAAAATTGATAACCAATCAAGATAGGCATCAATACCAAACTCGTGGTGGTCCAACTCTCGGCATCCTTGCTAATCAGCTGTTTGAAGTGCTTATAGTTGCAAAACACCATCACAATCTATAGTGGCTGTGAATGGTATTACAGTATTCTCATTCAATTTAATACTGTAATACCATTTACAGCAACTACAGATTGTGACTACATTTTGCAGGAGTGAGCAGTAAAGTGACCACAGTTCTTGCAATATAGCACCTTCAAACAGATGATCTGTGGGGCTGCCAAGAGTTGCATAATTTTGATCTGGCTAGAAAACCCCTTTAAAGGGAGTCTACCACCTCCTCAAAGCATATTCAAGTGCCACCACTGTGTTACAAAGCTCATTAAAGTGATAAACAACATATCTTTGTTATGTATATCACTTTTGTAGATTTGGAGGAAAACAACTTTAAAGCATTATGCAAATGAAGCAGGGAATACGGATCAGAACATCTAAAGCAGTGCTATGGAGGAGGAAGACCTGCTTTTTGTGCCTCAAATGCCTTATTTGCATATTACTTCAAAGCAAATATTCCAAAAATAATAATCCACTGTGCCTTATATAACAAATAAACACAGTTTAGCAAAAAATGGTTGTAGCTTAGTAGGAAAGGAGACATGAAATAATAGAGACAATGTGCCCCAAATCTGCATGGCAAGAAATGTTGCCACAATTTCAGCCAACTAATGGTTGGTATAAAAATAGATAAAAGTATCTAAAGACGCAACAACTTTATTGTCTAATATGTGTCACTGTGACAAATTTAGCATAATTTTAGACTTGCCAGGTCTAAGATTACACTATCTAACTATTAGGGACGATTAGTAAATATACCCCTCTCTCTTTAGTGTTCCCTGCACACGTATGCCAATGTGCTAGACATAACATAAAGTTTCAGCGATGAGTACTACCTTAAAATATATACTAGTGCTTTCAGAAAAACTGGGGTACCTTGCCAATGATCTGTTAATTCCCCTACCTCTGAATGGCTGGCATATACAGTAAATCAGCAAATTATTTTCATTAAGAGTCTGGACATCATTTATCAGCTAGGGCTGTACAATGTATCAAATCTTCAATTCTTTGGAGGAGCAAACAGCAACATGAGCTCTTAACAGTAGGTCCCAGGATTCCATGCAATATGAATGGGGGAACCTGCTGATACTAAGCGGATCTTACATTTTCATTTGTAATGAAACATTTGCTCCTCCAGAGAACATGGCGCACACAGTGCCCATTATTAAATTCTGTTAACTATTTAGTAACTGTATTTAATAATGGTAAGTAATTTTTGCTAAACAGCTTAGAATTAGGGCTAGTTAGCGTAATGCCCAAGTTTGAGGGAGTTGTCTTGCCATTTATAAGGAAATGCAGTCTGGAAGGCAGCTCTGGTCATGGCATTCATACCTATACTGAATATATGAGACTTGGTTGGATTAACATTATAGTATGGATATACACCCAAAATCGAATAACACTGATTGAACACAGGAAAAGGATCATAATGGATTAAAAAGAGACAGGATCACATCATTAGTGTACAAGCCAATTTTATGTGAAATTTGGCCGATTAGGATGTTCTTAATATCAAGGTGCCATCTAATGGTCTTCGCCAGGAGCTCCATTGCCATCTCAAATATGATAGGGGAAAACAGATAATCCGGATGGGTGCCATTAGAGAGTGGGAATGACTTTAATTAGAAACCTGACACCAGTACTTTAGCAGAGGGGTTACAGTATAAGGCGAGTAAAGCCAACTTTAGAAAGCAATGGATACCAAACCTAGATAGGAGCTGCGACAGATAGCCCCAGTGTACTCTATAAAATGCTTTCTCTGCATTCAAAGCAAGGAGCAGAGAAGGCATTTGAGAGGCCTCTGTCCACTGAATTAAAGAGGCCCTTTCATGTCCTCATGTATATGCTGTTGTTCAGACGTCTAGAAAGCAGACAGCGCGCTGAATTCAGTGCTCTGTCGGCTTTCCCAGTATGTGCCCCGGGTCTGGAGATATCGGGGGTCTAAATTTCACCGTTCACTGTCAGAATGGCATTCCTGACAGTCTAGCTGCGCTGTGAGGAACGCCCTCCCTGACTGTGCTCGTCCATTCCACTGTACTGGGGGTGTGTTCCTCACAGCTCAGCGTCATCACTGGGCGGTAAGGAACGCCCCCTCCCTCTGTACTCGTCCCATCCCATAGCTCTGTACAGTCAGGGGGGCATTCCTTACAGCCCAGTGATGACGCTGAGCTGTGAGGAACGCCCCCCCCCCAGTACAAGTCTACGGAAGAGCACAGTCAGGGAGGGCGTTCCTCACAGACCAGCTAGACTGTCAGGAACGCCCTTCTGACAGTGAACGGTGAAATTTAGATCACCGATATCTCCAGCCCCAGGGCATATAACGGGAAAGCAGGCAGTGCACTGAATTCAGCGTGCTGTCAGCTTTCTAACGGTATGTAAAACAGCATATACATGAGGACGTGAAAGGTCCTCTTTAAGTTGACAAACATGCAGGTTCCATCTGGGGCCTGACAGCTAGCAACAAACCTCATCTGGTCCAGTTTCACAATATGAGGGATAACTTGAAACAACCTGGGTACCATTATTTTTGTACGGAAATTTCCCATCATAACAGGGTCCTTTCCTGGCTTCGGGAGCGTAATTATCCTAGCAGATAGCATTTCTTTAGGGAAACAGCAATCTATGGCTGCCTGCTGAAAAGATGATAGTAGATACAGAGTCAATATGTGTGCATACTGTTTAAAATATTTATTAGTGAACCTGTCTGGTCCCAGAACCTTGAACGATTTTAGAGAATAGGTTGTTTCGTTTATTCCTAATTCAGTAAAAGGAGCATTCGAGAAGGTAATGTGGTCAGATGTGATACATGGTAAGGACAACTTATTTACAAATAATTTGATATTCTCTACAGATGGTTCTGAAGTCGAAGGGTCATCCTTAATATTATAAAGGCGTTACAGCATTCAAAAAACTTTTGTACAATTAAAAAGGGTCCATTATTTTATCTCCCTTAAAATCCAATAAATAAGCAATGCGGCCCTGCGGGACCTCAAAGCAATCTGTTTAAGTCGCCTAGCCAGGTATGAATCAGTCTTAATTTTATTAGTGTATGATTGCAGTTGGTATCTGCATAGTATTAGATTATATTGGGAATACAGCAAGGTGTGCAGCCGAAGGCATAGAAGTCTACGTTTCGAGTAGGTAGAAACTAAGCCTTATTTGTTCCAACTCCTAGGTTTTTGGATATCACATCTTTAATATCTGAGTCTCTTCTACGTTTTATTTGAGCACTCACTTTCATAAATGTACACCTCATGTATGCCTTATGGGCATGCCAAAAATTAGGTTGGTCTGACACTGAATGTCGATTACATAGTAAGAATTGCAAAAGTTCCATAAGAGGTAAATCTTTGTAATCAGGGTGTTGTAGAATAGAGTGATTAAATTTCCATTGAGATGAAGATGGGGATGATAATTTTTCTGTCAGAGACAGGGAGACAGGAGCATGATCGGACCATACTATGGCCCAGATACATGTGGAGCTAGACTGAAGTAGTGCAATATTTTTAACTAGGAATAGTTCAATACGAGAGTAAGATTGGTAAACCAAGGAAAAGAAGGTATAATCCCTTTCCCCCTACATGTTGACACCTCCAGACATCATACAAGCCATGCTCCAAGAGGATGCCAAAGATGTCATGTGAATGTTGTAGCTTCACTGTGGAATCAATAGATGGGTCAGGGACTATATTAAAGTGTAAGGAGTCCCTTTGACTTTTCAGGAATATGTGGAATTATAGAGCGCAAATATTTGAGCTATTTCCTATTTGGAGTATAAACAGTAAATATAATATAAGCGACATTGTTAATCTTGCAGATAATACCAACAACTTGCGCGTCTTACAAAAGATCGCACAGTTTAAAAGATACTTTAAAAGAGTCCTGAGTGCTATCAAAACTCCCTTTCTTTTTGCTGTACAAGGGGACATATAGATATGCAGGAATTTTTTGTTAGCAATCTTAGGAGACTTATCAATATAAAAGTGCTTTTCCTTAAAGGGATATTGCATTCCAATAGCTTTGCCTCTTTCCATAGTAAGTACCGGTTAAAGCAGGTTGTTAAAGCCACTAATATTAAATTACACTATATTAAGAACCATATTGGCAAATATAAAGGCATTGATTGAACCAATATAAAGAGTCTAATATACCCTCATATGACAGAGAGCATGTGACAAAATGTTGGTTCACTAACCCTTTATCATATAAATGGAAAGTAGCACGTACCAGTTTACCACAGATTTAAACAAAAAAAAATGTATAACTTCTAACAGTTATAAGTTTAGAAATGGTAGTATAACAGAACCAGAGATTGTTACTCAAAATCTCTTGGCACTGCGGGGGGGGGGGGGCGTGAAGTGGTGCAAACTCACAGTGTAAGGCACTCAAGGCAAATCAAACAAAATGGCTTTTACACAAATGACATGTGCCTAAAGGCTTGTAGTATAGGGTTCTCTCAATGATGGATCAGGTAGGAGAGTCCCTCCTTTTCACAGGTATCCACTCTAAGGCCAGGGATGTAGGGGGACATTGCAATTTAGGAGAAAGAGGTGTCTTTCCACAAGATGTTCCAGTTTTGTAGCAGAGCAGGACCCTGTTCTAATGTAGTAATTGTAGTAGTAACTTCATTGAGATGGGAGATTGCTGGTGGAAAACATGATGTGCAATTAATATGATAGAACTAAATCTGAGCAAGGGTGTCTCTAGGAGCCTTGTCTGGGGCTGCTTTGAATTTAAGAATCCATTGGGCCTTGTCTATAGTGAGTTTCAAGTCTGACAGAGAGGGGACTATAGCAAGGAATAATTAACAGAGATAGTCCGGTAGATCCGAGGTGAGAAATTTTTCAGTATACCGTGGATCTTGATGTTCTGTGGGATCTGTCTTCTGCAGTTTTGGACTTAATCCATTTCACCTTCTCCTCCAGGTTGTTCTGAACATCTACCAACTCGTTATGAGCCATTGAGAACTCTGACATCTTTTTCTCGATATGATCTGTGTGCACACCTATAGCATTGATGTTTCCTTTAAGACGGAGGAGCTTGTGTTAACACTATTCTAAAGAAGAATGAGCATGTCTTTTATAATGGCTATCATTAGCAATTCACTCAATGCAAGGAAGGGCGCTAAACTTGGCAGAAGACGACACCGGCATGCTCAATGGACTAAGTCCGGAGGAGAACGAGAAAGCAGTAGTGATGCAGATGAAAGCCGTGGAGGCCCGGGCCAAGAGAGGAAGATGGCAAGAATTTACACCACAGAGTAGCAGGAAGAGGACACAGCCTCGAGTAGGGCTAAGGCTAAGCACGGGCAGTGAGGAGACCTCACAATGTAATTGGAGTGATCCAGTGGGTGAGAGAGGGCACCTGTGGCAATCTGAAGTGCCAAGGAAGTCCAGCAGTGCAGATAGAAGCCGCTAAGAGTGATTCAGAGTCGGGAGATGTGCTACTAAGCAGCGATACTCTTCAGCGTCCAGGCACCACCACAAAACATTAAATAATTAATCTTATTTAAACATTACTTTAAGAAACAAGCTTTGTATTAAATTCACTATTGATTTTACATATGATGTATGTTTTCAAGTGTAAAATAATTTGTAAAATGCCACCTCACATTTTGGCTGTTGCTATGGTAACAAGTTGCATCTTGTAGCATACAGCAAGTGTAGCATACAGCTATTGAATTATTATGAGTTAAAAACAGTACTCAGTTTACCCGTGAATTGAAAACATAGCAACATAACATATGTCTATTATTAAAATACTATAGAATCGTTGTAGAATTATACAGTTTTAATTGCAAATAAAAATTATTTGAGCAGAATGGCTCATGGCTTCCACATAACAATGTGTTAAGTCCATTGGGGTTTTTATAAGGCTGCTTTGACCTACTGAATCAGACATTAAAATAATGGGTTTGTGTTCCAGGTAACCCACCATTAGTTTTACTGTCCAAACTGACCTTCAGAAGTTCACATAATTAATAAGATTAACAGAGTTGATTTTTGTCTAATCTTAGAAAATATTATCTAAGTATCATTGCCAAAAGATTTAATGATGGAGGAGTTTTATGACTCACATACAGTGACAATGACAGCTTTTGTTGATTTATTACATTGGTTCCTGCTCCTGTGACTTTCCACTTTGTTTACTCAGTCTTTCCTAAGATGCTGCATGATATTGAAAATGATGTTCAGGATTTAGATGTAGGCAGCAGGGAAATATAGAAGTAGTAAGAAGATGATTTGACGCCAATCTTGAAAACTCGGACTAGGTAAAAGTTAAATCTAGTTTCAGATTACTTTAATTCTAAAAAAGTAATTGCACAAGTCTGTCAATCTGGAGCAGTCCTCTGTAAAAAAATCATTGGCTTCAGCTTTCCCTGTGCCTACACAATTAAAGCAAGATAATAACAGCATATAGTTTAATGTCTCTTCTTTGTTGATCCGACAGAGTATATAACAATGCGACGTTTCTCAGGCACAAACCCGAAACCATATTTATATAAGTAACAGTCAATTGGTAATGTAGAATTTATTGATTTATATTTGGCTTTCCCATGTAGGGAACTCTCCCTCATATCCCGGTATCCCAGAAAAGAAAAAAATATTTTTGATGTGCTACATGGAAGGAGTTAATTTTTGACTACTTGACCATGGGTACAGAGGTGAACATATACAGTGCCTTGCGAAAGTATTAGGCCCCCTTGAACTATTCAACCTTTTGCCACATTTCAGGCTTCAAACATAAAGATATAAAATTTTAATTTTTTGATGAAGACTCAACAACAAGTGGGACACAATTGTGAAGTGGAACAAAATTTATTGGTTATTTTAAACTTTTGTAAAAAATAAAAAACTGAAAAGTGGGGCGTGCAATATTATTCGGCCCCTTTACTTTCAGTGCAGCAAACTCACTCCAGAAGTTCAGTGAGGATCTCTGAATGATCCAATGTTGTCCTAAATGACTGATGATGATAAATATAATCCAACTGTGTGTAATCAAGTCTCCGTATAAATGCACCTACTCTGTGATAGTCTCAGGGTTCTGTTTAAAGCGCAGAGAGCATTATGAAGACCAAGGAACACACCAGGCAGGTCCGTGATACTGTTGTGGAGAAGTTTAAAGCCGGATTTGGATACAAAAAGATTTCTCAAACTTTAAACATCCCAAGGAGCACTGTGCAAGCGATCATATTGAAATGGAAGGAGTATCACACCACTGCAAATCTACCAAGACCTGGCCGTCCCTCTAAACTTTCATCTCAAACAAGGAGAAGACTGATCAGAGATGCAGCCAAGAGGCCCATGATCACTCTGGATGAACTGCAGAGATCTACAGCTGAGGTGGGAGAGTCTGTCCATAGGACAACAATCAGTCGTACACTGCACAAATCTGGTCTTTATGGAAGAGTGGCAAGAAGAAAGCCATTTCTCAAAGATATCCATAAAAAGTCTTATTTAAAGTTTGCCACAAGCCACCTGGGAGACACACCAAACATGTGGAAGAAGGTGCTCTAGTCAGATGAAACCAAAATCGAACTTTTTGGCCACAATGCAAAACGATATGTTTGGCGTAAAAGCAACACAGCTCATCACCCTGAACACACCATCCCCACTGTCAAACATGGTGGTGGCAGCATCATGGTTTGGGCCTGCTTTTCTTCAGCAGGGACAGGGAAGATGGTTAAAATTGATGGGAAGATGGATGGAGCCAAATACAGGACCATTCTGGAAGAAAACCTGTTGGAGTCTGGAAAAGACCTGAGACTGGGATGGAGATTTATCTTCCAACAAGACAATGATCCCAAACATAAAGCAAAATCTACAATGGAATGGTTCACAAATAAACGTATCCAGGTGTTAGAATGGCAAGTCAAAGTCCAGACCTGAATCCAGTCGAGAATCTGTGGAAAGAGCTGAAAACTGCTGTTCATAAACGCTCTCCATCCAACCTCACTGAGCTCGAGCTGTTTTCCAAGGAAGAATGGGCAAGAATTTCAGTCTCTCGATGTGCAAAACTGATAGAGACATACCCCAAGCGACTTGCAGCTGTAATTGCAGCAAAAGGTGGTGCTACAAAGTATTAACTTAAGGGGGCCGAATAATTTGGCACACCCCACTTTTCAGTTTTTTATTTTTTACAAAAGTTAAAAATATCCAATAAATTTCGTTCCACTTTATGATTGTGTCCCACTTGTTGTTGATTCTTCACCAAAAAATTAAAATTTTATATCCTTATGTTTGAAGCCTGAAATGTGGCAAAAGGTTGAAAAGTTCAAGGGGGCCGAATACTTTCGCAAGGCACTGTATATGTGCATGAGTGTTGTAGTCAAGAGGACACACTATATATTGGATTGCAGCCACAGTAGATTTGCACCTGCCCATTTATTTGCTTTTTAAAAGGATCGACTAAATTTGTTTTTACACTACTATAATTCATACATTTTCCATGTAAAGGATTACGTTAATCATTGCCAAAACTTACATATGGCTTTCAGTCAACTACTGAATGGTGAAAATGTTGCATGCACTGTAAGGCAATGAGCACTTCATTTTTTGCCAACTGGTTTACATACCATTCAGTAGTGGGGCCCTCTGGTGTTTATACCTGCCTCTGCCTGGGGAATCATAATTGAATTTGTCAAACAAAGCAACTCACATAACTCCATAGTAGTTTTGGAGGCACATGTACAGCTAGAACAGGCAAGATAATTACAAAAGAGCACCCCAGATATCAGTTTACTTTAAAGGAATAATTCCAACTTAGACATTTTATGGCATGTTCATAGTATATACCATGAATGTCTGAAAGATGCGGTCCCGCCTCTGAGACATACACCTATTTGGAAAGAAGTTGCCCCCATCACCAAAACCTACCTGGCAAGGTGACCAAATGTGCACAACTCTCTGCATTCACTTCTTTGTAAGTTACTAAAACAGCTAAGCATGGAAAAACCAACCATACCATCCCTTTTCTTCCAGGTGTAAGGTCAGGTTAAACCCACAGCTATCCTATGGATACTCTATAAAAGTCCAAACTGAGCATACCCCTTTGAGTTTGACTTTTAAAGTAGTGGGAGATTATACTGAATTTGCTGGTTTGACTGGTATTAACCTGTAACTGGTCATACTGTACAAACTATAGAATAGTTCTGATCTTTCGAATCTGGTTAATAGTAGGAAGTGGTCAGCAGGGGATGTTTTCTGTTACCTCCTCAAGCCCCTATAATGCAGATGGGAGGGAAATGACTAGCAGTCCTCTTGTACAAGGACATTGTGGGAATAGAAGAATTGCACAAGGTGATTTGGAACAAATAAGGCACATATAATGTGGAAAGACATATATCATTAAGGGTATGTTCACACGGGTGAATTTTCCACTGATTTTGGGGTGGATTCCACCACTAAATCAGCAGCAGATTCAGCCTGAAATAATAAGATTGATCTGGGCCTAATCAGCAGCAGAAAGCCATGCCGGATTGCTCAATGCTCTGCATTGGCATTCCGCAGTGGGATAGCCAAGGGGCAGAAAATGAATAGGAATCTGAGTTGGACGACCACCTCAAATTCCTCTTCATTTTCCACTGTGTGACCATACTTCAACGAATCTGCATGCAATCAAAGTAATATAAAATATGCTACTATATATATATATGTATAAATAATGTACAGTATATATGTAATTCATTTCATAATTCATTTAAGGCTGGGTTCACAATACTGTTAATGTTTTCTGTCTTCTGTCATAGGATGATAGCAAGGAACATTAACTGTTGCAGAGAACAGACACAGACTGAGTCTGAGTCCGTTTCCATTGAATTGACATTAATGTAAACAACATCACGGATGCTATCTTCCGTCATGTTTGTTTACTTTTGTAACGGAAGAAAAAGTCCTGCATGTACGACTTTCTCTTCTGTTAAAAAAGCAAACAAACATGACAGAATATAGCATCCGTGATGTTGTTTACATTATTGTCAACAGACACATACTCGACTGTCTCCAATGCTCCGGTGTGTCCTTTCAGGGCGGTCCGGTCTGGTCAGCTGCCTTCTTGTTCATGAATTTCTGGCCGGCTGTGACATTCCAAATCCTTTCTACTAAGGCCGCTGATTGGCCTTAGCTGCAACGTGGGGCAGATACTTCTGTCAGGAGACAACAAGAGAGCTGCAAGACTGGACTGCGCGGGTAGGAGCTGGAGCACTGGGGACAGGTGAGTATGTTTTATTTTATTTTTTTTACCTCCCCCGGACTAATTAATAAATAAAACTTTAGGCCAGACAACCCCTTTAAGGAGGTGGTTTTATATCAGAAGGCCACAATAATAGGTGACACATTAAAATAGTTTTAATACTCCAATGTAATGTGTAAGGTGAATATGACAGATGATAGGTGTGTATCTATTCCCAACAGTTTTATTACAGTGGTAATGCAAAGCAACAGAAGCATGAAAAGAAGTCCTGCACATAGATATGTGAAAAATATTAACAGCTATCACTCTTTACAATGCATCTGTGACAAAAGTAAGATGTAAGTAAGTCGCAAAATGTTTGCTGTCATTGCATGTAGCATGAACTTTCAATTGCTTAGTGGTATTTTCTGTATTCTTACCCTGTTCAGTAGCTCATCTATCTCAATGACAAGAGTATCTTGGTTGTTTTGTGCCAGCTGGAGCAGTCTTTCAGGAGCTCGTTGAGGTGACAGTAAATGCTGAAAAGTTATTAAGACACATTTCAGTACTGCAGGCACTTTCAACTGTGTGCACACAGAGCATCTTTATTTCACTGTAATTCATCAATTCCACAATGTTATGACAGCCCTACTATATGTTCGTAATAAATGTTTATTCACTTGCAAGGAAATGCATAGAGTGGTTTCAACATACATTTAGACATCTTGCAATTATCATCATTAGTCATGTATATCGCAGCAGCTCAAACACATGGGGCTTCGTGGTCGGTTTGCTCAAACTGAGCTGCTGTTTCTCAGACAAGAAAATTTACAGGCATTCTGTTATAAAGATAAAAAGAGACCTGACACCAACCCCACCTTCAAAATAAAAAATATGGCAAATTTATACATTAGATTTTTTTTTTTTAAAACATTTACCTATAATTAGAATTATGAGGAGGCCAGGTATTGCCTTGGTACCTGCTAACTCTATAAATATTATTATTTCTAAATATGAATAAGGTTTTTTGGGAACACCACAGGGAATGATTTTTGCGGGCACATTGTACAGTCATGGCCAAAAGTTTTGAGAATGATACAAATATTAATTTTTACAAAGTCTACTGCTTCAGTTTTTCTAATGGCAATTTGCATATACTCCAGAATGTTATAAAGAGTGATCAGCTTAACAGCAATTACTTGCAAAGTCAATATTTGCCTAGAAAATGAACTTTATCCCCCAAAACACATTTCAACATCATTGCAGCCCTGCCTTAAAAGGACCACCTAACATCGTTTCAGTGATTGCTCCATTAACACAGGTGTGGGTGTTGATGAGGACAGGGCTGGAGATCAATCTGTCATGATTAAGTAAGAATGACACCACTGGACACTTTAAAAGGAGGCTGGTGCTTGCCATCATTGTTTCTCTTCTGTTAACCATGGTTATCTCTAAAGAAACACGTGCAGTCATCATTGCACTGCACAAAAATGGCCTAACTGGGAAGAGTATTGCAGCTAGAAAGATTGCACCTCAGTCAACAATCTATCGCATCATCAAGAACTTCAAGGAGAGAGGTTCCATTGGTGCCAAAAAGGCTCCAGGGCGCCCAAGAAAGACCAGCAAGCGGCAGGACCGTCTCTTAAAAGTGTTTCAGCTGCGGGATCGGGCTACCAGCAGTGCAGAGCTTGCTGAGGAATGGCAGCAGGCAGGTGTGAGTGCATCTGCACGCACTGTGAGGCGGGAACTCTTGGAGCAAGGCCTGGTCTCAAGGAGGGCAGAAAAGAAGCCACTTCTCTCCAGAAAAAACATCAGGGACAGACTGATATTCTGCAAAAGGTACAGGGAGTGGACTGCTGAGGACTGCTGAGGACTGGGGTAAAGTCATTTTCTCTGATGAATCCCCTTTTCGATTGTTTGGAACATCTGGAAAACAGCTTATTCGGAGAAGAAGAGGTGAGCGCTACCACCAGTCTTGTCTCATGCCAACTGTAAAGCATCCTGAAACCATTCATGTGTGGGGTTGCTTCTCAGCCAAGGGAATCGGCTCTCTCACAGTCTTGCCTAAAAACACAGCCATGAATAAAGAATGGTACCAGAATGTCCTCCAAGAGCAACTTCTCCCAACCGTCCAAGAGCAGTTTGGCGCTCAACAATGCCTTTTCCAGCATGATGGAGCACCTTGCCATAAAGCAAAGGTGATAACTAAATGGCTCAGGGAACAAAAGATAGAGATTTTGGGTCCATGGCCTGGAAACTCCCCAGATCTTAATCCCATTGAGAACTTGTGGTCAATCATCAAGAGACGGGTGGACAAACAAAAACCAACAAATTCAGACAAAATTAAAGCATTGATTCTGCAAGAATGGACTGCTATCAGTCAGGATTTGGTCCAGAAGTTGATTGAGAGCATGCCAGGGAGAATTGCAGAGGTCCTGAAGAAGAAGGGTCAACACTGCAAATATTGACTTGCTGCATTAACTCATTCTAACTGTCAATATAAGCTTCTGTTACTCATAATATGAATGCAATTATATTTCTGTATGTGATAAAAACATCTGACAAACACACATAAAAACCAGAGGGCAGCAGATCATGTGAAAATATAATATTTGTGTCATTCTTCAAACTTTTGGCCATGACTGTATAAAAATACTGCTCCACATTCACTTTTAATTCATTAACAAAATGTATTATCAATAAGATTGTATAGGTTAAGTGAATGGTTAAGCTCAAAATGGTGTTGTCTTTTGTACCTTTTAAAGCGCACCTCCAACAACTTTTCAGACATTAATAGTAGCTGAATGTAAGGAATTTTGGGACACATCTTATTAAAGACATATGTTTACTTTCCAAGTTATTAGACTGAGCTACATTTTACGTAGAAATCTGTGGAGATGCGGAGGCTGCTGGAAAAAAAATACACAAATAGCTGCATTTGGTAAACTCTACTACTCTGACAGTCAGGTTGATCACTGCTATGCTTCAAGATAATAGTATATCACTGCACAGCATGAGGCAATAAATCAATTTACATCCTCTTCCTCCCCTCCCCTCTCCATAGACTAGTGTGTGTGAGGGGAATACTGAGTTGGACACTATATAAATAAACAACCTGAGTAAAGATAAGGAGGAGGGGAGAAGTAAACATTTTTAATAAGATATATTGCAGTTTTTATAAGATTATTTATTTTTAGAACACCATTAATTTTATGGTGCTGTACATTTAAGAGTTTACATACAATATACAAAATAAACAAAACAAGTGCAATACTAACACTAACCAAAAGAGGGATAGAGGGCCCTGCCCACAAGGGCTTACAATCTGAGGAAAGAGGGATAGAGACAGTAGATGAGGGTAAAAGCTGTTCAGATGGTCACTTGTAATATTCATTTTTGAAATATTTATATTATATTCATATTTATAGTTGGAGGTCCACTTTAAGGTTCTATATTGTGTCAGAGGTTGTTCCCAATGGAGAATCATGTGGTACTCTGTTAGGCCACCCACATTACCTGTCTGAAGCATTGAGGATTTGTAATTCCAATAGAGAAATAGGGGATAGAAAGGTAGATTTAAGCATAAGATTTCACAGAAGGGAGGCAAAAATTTTTAATAAGGTATATTATAAAATATATTAATTACATGGCAAAAAATTAAAAGTTGCTTGAAAGTTTGGGTATGCTTTAAAAAAAGATAAATTTGAACTAAATTAGCTTAAGTTTACACCATCTACTAGCTCACTTAGAGTCCAACAAAATATGTGTGCAGACCTGGCAGGAGTGTTTAAAGGGGTTTTTCCGGGTAAAAAAATGTTTTTTTAAAAATGTCTGTTAGTGCTATTAATGGATTAATAATGCACCCATATACCTTTAGCAGTGTTTTGAGTGATTTCTGGGTGTTTCTGGGAGCTCCTGCTTTTGTTTACATGCTTCAGCTTCCTGCTATGTAACTTCCTCACTAACCCCTCTCACCTCACTCCCCACCTCCTTCCTCACCCCCCCCCTCTTGTCTCTCTAGCTATCCCACCCTTCCCTACCTACTCATCCCAACCCCCGATCCATATTATATACTTACCTTTCAGGCTTTTTCCGGCAAGACGGCTCCTCCTCCTGTACCGATTCGTGTGTGTGTGTGTGTGCGCTCTTCTTCATTACTGCTCTGTTCTCCATCTCTACTGCACATGTGTGGATGTGCAGTGTTGGTGAATTATTGCCAGCAGTGCGCACAATGCTTGGAGAAGAGAGCGCACAGACAGAATCAGTACAGGAGGAGGAGCCGTCTCGCCGAAAGAAGCCTGGAGGGAAAGTATAATGGGGTGGATGGGGGGCGGGAGTAGTAGTGACGATCTATTTCCGGAAATGGGGAGACGGATCATCACCAGATAATCAGAAAATATGGTTAAATATACATTTTTGATTAATGATGTTATTTTGAAAGTAGGAGGGGGGGAGGGTGTTTAGATTAGTGTAGGAATTTCCAGTTATCCCGGGCATCCCCTTTAATAGTCCTCAAACTAATTTTCACTTTTCGACAATTAAATTAACAACCATTTATTTCTATCTTGTCTTCTTTTATAATATAAATTTTTACTTTGTGTCGATGATCACAAACACAGGTCAAACTGGCCTAACAGTACCACAGGATTCTCCTTTGGGCCCAAACTCTGACACAATATAGATCCTTAAAGTGTACCTCAAATTAATAAAACAGATGCTGGCAGAATATTAAAACTTGATTGAAATTTCAGGGACACTTTATATCTGTTGCTCTGATCTGTAATAGGATCAGAACAACGGACTAACAAACTAATATAATGATAGATGCAGACAGATAGTGATAGATTACAGGGTGGACACGCCTTGGGCCTCCACTAATAAGAAGGAAGCAGAGGTCTCCACCAGTTGTGGCAGCTAGAACAGATGCACACATGGTTAAGAGTATGCTTCAACCACAACATGGCCGAGTCCCTGAGAGTATTTGTTGGGCGAACCTCGAGAGATTCACCTGTCAGTTTCATTCAGACTAAACACTTCTGAAACAGAACTGTTATTATACTCTGGGGTCTCTTCAGACCCCAAAGTATAATAGGCGGAGGCCCAGGGGAGGTGATTAAACATAACAAACAGTGTCACTCACCTTCCTAGGGCTTTGTCGTGGGTCTTTGGGCCTCTTTCGGTCTTGGAGACAAGGCCCGTGATTGAGGCTCAGAAGCGTCATGATGCATAATGATGCCGGTATAACCCATGTGACCACTGAGGACCAATCACAGGCCTCAGCAGTCTCTGACATTATTCATGACATCTCTAAGACCAGAAGAGGCCCAAAAACCTGTGCTGGAGCTTAGGAGAGGTGAATAACACTGTTTGTTATGTTTAATCACCTCCTCAGGGCCTCTGATCATTATACTCTGGGGTCCCGAACCCAACATTTTTGGAAAATGTGTAATGAAAATAATGGAACATTATACTGTGAAGAGGTAACTGTGAGACATTATACTGTGTGAAGGGGCCACTATAGGGAATTATACTGTGTGGAGGGGCCTCTAAGGGACATTATACTGTGAAGGGGCAACTATGGGACATTATACTCTGTGCACTAATGGACATTATACTTAAAGGGATTGTCCAGGAATTGGACAATTTCCAGAAGGATAAGTGTAGTAAAAAAAAAGCATCCCCAGCACTCAGGTGTCTACCACCGCAGCCCGTCCAGTGATGTCACTTAAAATCAAAAAGACATCTAGCAAGTGACATTGTTTGATTACTGTTAAGGTTCAGCAGGGTTAACCACAAGTGAGCAAAGGCCAGTGGTAGAGTGGTAGCATGTATCTATATATTATAGGCATTTCTACTACTAGCAGTTCACAGGAGAAGATGGAAAGGTACTGGAACATGATTATTGATGTGATTAAGTATTATTATTATTATTACTAATAATATATGTGTGTGGTAGGGTGAGGGGTGCATTAGGAAAGACTGTCTTTCTGTTGAATAGCTTCTTTAATCATTTTTGACAAGTGTAGATACATTTTTAATACATGAAAACTTTTTTGAAACAAGATTTGCACATTTCATTAACTCTTCCATGATAAATAGTTTTTGATAATCATTTATCCTCCTGGTGTCATCTGTCCTCTTAAAATCCATTTATAGAAGAAGGAAAGTGACCTAGCGTGATAAATTGTTTCACCCAGGGGACAAGTGCCTTAATGCTAGATTGTAATCTTGATTGCACACACAGCTTCATGTCATTAATACCCACACTTGGCTCAGTAGCTCAGCAGATATTTGTTTGTGGTTCAGTATAAGTTACTGCTGTCAGCAAGATATTATGCCAAGGAGATGTAGTCACAATCATATGAGCTAGGAATCAGTAGGAGTGTGCCGAATCAATAGATTGTTATGGGCACCAAAGAAATAACAGTAATTAGCAAATAGTACAAATATGTAAAATGTTTCCTAAATGTTAAAACTGAATAGTTACTGTACATTAAAATTTGTATAAAGCTCAATCTCTTATATACAATGGCTTCAATAACAAAAGTAGCATTGTTGTAATGCAGAAGAAAATAACTTAATGTACACTAGTTACATTGTACTTTATAATATATTACAAAAGCTGCAGATCAGCTTTTCCAGGACAGTGTAGCTACAGGTAATGGTAACAATTCTAGGAGCCACGCTGTTTACTTGCCATACAGGGTGTACCAGTGGGTTTAGGTAGTGCAGTGGTGCACATCGTATGGCGGGTGAAAAACATGGCTCCCGACATGTTATTACCTTTAGCTGCCCTGTCTCGGTAACGCTGATCTGTAGGGGTCCTGGCGGTGGGCCCCTAGAAACAATTCCACTGGTGGGCTCTATACATCCCAGTCCAACACTGGTACTACATAACATTGTGGGGAAAGTCAGAAGAGGTGACAGGTCCTCTTAGTGGAGGTGTACAGCTTGCATCATACATTGCCATATGGACTCTAAAGGACTCTATGTGATAAAGCATGCAACAATTTTGTTTCCACCACATTTGAATTAGATGAAACAGAAAAACTTCTGAACTTTGATGAATACTAAGGTAGATTCTATGGAAGCTCTATTAAGGTCCCAAACAAATTAGTGCTGTAATACAATTGTGTTAATAAACACCTCCACTTCTCTATTTTCACAGATAATCCCTTTTATGTTTTGAGTTAGGTAGAATTATTCTGTATGTAAGTTTAACACTTTAAATCAAAAGTCTTTTTTGCTTAAAATCCAATTTACTGCATATCCAACAAGTTTGATGACTTATTTATAAACATAAATAATTGCAAATAGCATTATTCACACTGTCTTGGGGACAACCTTCCTAATGGGTTAAATTGCTTATTTATGCTGCTTTTAGCATATCTAGTTATCTTCAGGATCAATCAAGCCAAATGTACATCCTCCATTCTCCTGTTAGCATGCTCTCTTTTATATTGGGAATCAACCAACTAATCCTAGGCACTGGAAGGAGGCTGATAAATTTGCCAGCTGTTTTTAACCACAAGGTAATACAGAATTCTACTGCAGAACATTCATTTAGCAGAAAAGGAATATTAATTAAAAATAAAAATTAAATAAACTCTTATTTGTATATATTGGTGTGATATTATATTCTGTTAGAAACAGCAGCCAAACTAATGACAAAATATCACAATGGCCTTTAATCAGTCTCATTGTATGCCAAAGCAAGAAACTAGCACATTTACCTTTAATTCCTGAGTCTCATTTTCAACGCTAAACAGCATTCTGTATGGTGGAGGCAGTGGGCCAGAAAGATTGACGCTCATGACCATCTGGTTTAGCTGATCCAAGTCATCGAGAAGGAGGCCTGTACATTCATCATCGCAAACTGTGAAGAGGGCAGCATAGAATATTTATCCCTAATAAACACTGAAGGCAGATGTTCAATATTTCTGTACTATGGTATTTAGAATGAGAAAGAACAGACTGTGAATGTTGATGATGCTAATCCTTTAGATAGGGATAGATCTTTACTTTTTCTTATAAAAATTCAAGCCCATTTCATGAGTACTCACCAGGAAAAGGATCGATATCCATTGTAATTTACCATGTTGTATGTATATACATTACAACCAAATGAACTTAGGTGCACCTAGGTGTTTTTCGACCCACTAAGGGGCTGCTCACACAGCGGAAAATGAAGTAGAATTCATCTTCATTTTCTGTCGCCGTTTTCTGGCTGCCGCCTATGTGCAATGGGTTGCTGATGCAGGGCATTGGCATTCAGTTGTGGCTTTCCGCTGCTGATTAGGCCCAGTTGAATGGACCTAATCAGTAGGGAGTCTAGAGCTGTGGCATCTGCGGCAAGATCAAGCAGGATGCTTATTTTTTTCAACGTCCTGCCACGATCTCTGCCTCCCATTGAAAACAATGTGAGGCAGAATCTGGGCAGTATCTGCTGCTGATTTGGGGTCAAATCTGCCCCCAAATCAGCATCAAATATCTCCATGTGAACGGCCCCTAAATGTGTACCTATGTAACATAAATGCTACATTTCTTGCAAATTGTATAAATATGCTTGGTCTAAGTTAATAGCAGCTATTTGTCAAAATATTGTACTAGGTTTGGTACATGGAGGGTGAGCAAAATATTTTCTCTACCTTGATTGTTTTAATGTAGGGATGACTGGGATTTTTTTTAAATAATTGCCAACTTTTAAAGCGAGTCTGGCAGCAGGAAATTCAGTATCAAACTAATGACAGTTCCTTGTTGGGCGGTTTCTACACTATCCAAAGATGCCTTTTTTCTGCATTGCAGCTCCTTTTTCCTGAAAATCAGTATTTATTCTTATGCAAATTAGCTAAAAAGGGCTTAAGGGGTGTTTCTTATTTAGCCAGGGCTTCACGCTCTGCTCAAGGTAACCATCCTTAACTGCAGACAAAGTGTGACAAAGTAGGAGATGTACTCAAGCAATGGAGGGGGGACCAGAGTGGCGGTTAGGGGTAATTATCTGGAGCAGAGGATGAAGCCCCAGCAGAAGAAGAAACAACAATAAAGTCCCTTACAGCTAATTTGCATTAGTATAAAACACTGATTTTCATTAAAAAGGAGTTGAAATGCAGAATAAGAAAGGCATCTTTGGAAAGTCTAGAAGCCCCCCTACAAAGTACTGTCGATAGTGTGAGTTGTGATTTTCTTGCTGATAGACTCCCTTTAATGGTTGATTTTAACCTATAGCTGTCACAGTTGTGCTTTATGTGTAACTGTTTCTTTGGTGTGGAATATTTTCTGCAGTTAGAATTGTTTATACACTACTAAGACAACATACTGTAGGGACCATGTTAATCTAAAGAAAGAATAGGAAACAAAATGGTTGGTCTACAGTTTGTATCAAAACTCTACTTGAAATTTGGAGGTTTGGGGGCTAGTGGAATGGAATAGATCCCAGAATAAGGGAAAAAAAAGGAAAAAAATATCTTCTGAGTGTTTTTTATTCTCTCCATTGGGGTCTTTGGTTTTTGGCAAAATAATAAACCAAGGGGGATACAATGATACCAAAAACACAATGATGCATATTGTTGCTGTATTTAAACCAGTTTTCTGGCATAAATTGAAAAATAAGGCAATAAAGCTGAAACCTCTATTTATGAAGCCTCTGAATCACTTTCTTAAATAGGAATAAGATGGGGCAGCTGATAACTTCTTTATTAAAATTTTCTGCCATTTTTCTTAGGATGGCTCTAGTTCCCTGTATCTACAGGGCCCTTGTGTAGTCTCAGAGACAAAGTCGACTATTTTATCCAGAAATTTATGCATATCTGAGTACTTTTGCCATTTACTTTATAATCAGAATTTTGTATGTTATTTAATCTGAAGCACATTTGCTTCAGAGTGACATGCGTGTGAATTTACAATCTACTCATTTCACAGCTAAGGACAGAAATTTCACCAGAAATGTGTATTTTTATCATACTGGCATTACAAAATTCTAAAGTGAGAGAACTTCTTATAATCAAAACCTGTTGAAAGGTAAGTGAGTTGAATAATAACTAGCTGTATATCTGTATCATATATTGTATAGAATTTGATTTTTTATACTACAAAAATGTTGAAGGATTTCTGAATATAAATAGATTCTATGCATAAATAATGCAGCATATTTTATCTGCACAGATATTTTACCACCAGATTCTTAGTAACACACCAAACACATGCACAAGCACACAGCAACCCACACTTAAACATCACTTGTACTTTACCATAATCTTAGGCACTGACACCCTAGGCAATTCTGCTCAGTAGGATTCCTGTTCAATGCCAAGCTCAACAGTAACACACCATTATTGACTTAGAAATGCTTACCGATTAGTCAGAATTAAAACACTGATATCTTACTGGAAAGGAAAGATTAGACTGGAAGAACAATAATGTCAGTTATGCCAACTGGGTAATAGACCTAGAGCAGATTTGTCTCTCTCTTGCGCTCTCTCTCTCTCTCTCTCTATATATATATATATTTATATTTATATTTAGATAACACTAATAATTCCCATTTATGATAAATATTAAATACTATTCACTTTTTTCAAAAACTCATCAGACTATAGTGGAACAAACCTGACCAGCAATCTTTAAATATATAGGGGTAAAATGTAGATTCTGATATGTAATCACAACATATTTCCTTTTGGATTTGTGTAGATATTCTGCCGTTCCTGGACCTTAAAACTGAGCATTTAAAAAGTACCTTTCAAGTCATCTAAGGTAAGGAGTGCTATATACCATACCAAAGCTGAATTTAGCACACTTTCATCTTTTCTGGTTTCACAGCTCTGTCAGAGGGGACAGCCTCACAGCTTGACAATATCGCTGGGGATGAGAAACACTCCCTCTTCATAGTACAAGACTATAAAAGAGGGACGTTCCTCATAACCCAGCAATGACTCTGACCTGTGAGGCTGGCCCCTATGACAGCACAGTGATATTGGTAACAGAAACTAAGTGTACTGATATCTCTGCAATGGGAGCAGATACCGGAAAATCTGAAAGTACACTGAATTCAGTACATGCTAGCTTTGCTAGGGTACTGTCTAAATGCTACTCTTTCTCTTATAGTACCACTGCACAGAGAATAAAAGTTTTCTCTACCTTAACAAACAAGACATTGCTTAAAACCATGTTTTACATTATATCATAAAAATTATATAAACAGTTATGAGACAGTTAGTAGTATACATACATGCACACAGAGGGCCTTCCCGCACATGCCGGTCAGTGCAGCCTCCACACTTGAGGCCTGTAGCTTCAGGTTTACACATGCATTGGCCAGTGCTTGGATGACAGATCATGGACAACGATCCATATGGGTTACACTCACATTCCTGACAGAAGCCTCCTGGAATACTTGGGTTACCAGTATAACCAGATGCACACCTAAAAAAAATCATTCAATGAATGTTATGATATGTTAAAACAAGCTGCTTGATACAGTGAAAAAGAAAAAAAAAATAATTTTCAGACACAGTACTTGTAGCCAAGTTTAACATGACTTTTGGTGCACTAAGTAAATAGTTTTTTTCTATAGCTTTCAATGGCTTTTGTGAGTTATCATACTGCAGCAAGCATGATTCAAATTGAAGATGGATAAATCTGTAGATTCCGTGAAGCCATAGCCTTCTTGGTGTACTGTAACTAAGCACTAATGCAAATCTATGAACCATGATCTCTCCATCATTGACAGCAATTTTAATGTGTTGTCTGATATTTTAAAGCATCATTATATGTGCACTGTACATATGAAAAGGGGTTACAAAAGCATATAAAATATACAAACTCACGTAGTACAGAGAGAAAGAAGACCCTGTTCAATAGGGATTACAATTTATAATAGAAGAGAGAAGGAGATGATAGGTGAGGGAATAAGCTATTTACATGTTTTTGTAGCAGCAGAATTATTGAGGGTTGTAGGCTTAACTGAACAGATGGGTTTTCAGGTTCCTCTTGAAATATGAAAATGTGAAGGATCGTCTGATGTACTGGGTTAGCAAGTGTACTGGGGGATTGTGATGATTAAGGGGACTTCCATATATGCATCTCTGTACAATTATGTATCTGGCTGACCCCTTATACCCCCACCTCCCCCCCCCTTCTGACCATGTGTTTCAAACTTCCTCCCCTCAGCTCAGTTACTCTGAGCCATGTCCCTGTTGTGAGTTAATTACCATCCCTTTGTTATATTGCTCTGAGTAATTAACACTCCTTTTCAAGTGCCCTACTGCTCGCCAGGAGATTTCCTGCTAAAACACAGCCCCCCCCCAGACAGTCCGGCCCCAGATATACATCAGAGAGATCATAGTTTTATGCCCATACCTCAAAAAGGGGGCACCTCACAGTTACGCCAATAAATTCTGTCTGCGCCCCATAGAAAGGCGCACGCGGTCAGCCCAAACATGGAGCCATTGTGAGCCCAAGGCCGGTCCAGACACCCAACTCCCTACCCAAAGGGATTTGAGGTGTCATGCTTGGTATGTATACGACGAGGGGTTCACCCCGAGTTCTCCCCCTTCCACTTACCAGACCATACGGTCGCCGGATGAGGAGCTAGAACGATTTTCGAGTTCAGGGGCTCCATGCTTGTAGGTGTAACTTCCCTCCCCCGTGACATCACTCTGGGCGGGGGCAGGGAACACACAAAAGCAAAGCAGGTAGACAGCACATGGTTTTCTGCGATTTTACCTCGTTAAGGTGTTCTGCTGCCGGTCGTCCCATACGAAAGTGCCCTGGTACCCATTGGAAGCCAGAGATACCTGCACAAGCTGGTGTTGGTAATATATATCCTTTTCTTTCTTTTATCCCCATTTTTATTTGTTATGTACCGTGTTATGTTATTTCCACTTGTATCTGCTGCATGTATTCTATGTATGTGTTGAGTGTCTAGTATCGACCCATTTAGGGGTTAATAAATATATAAAATCTAGAAGGCTCGTTTGGCGTATTATCCTCTACCGGACCTACATTCACGGAAAGTGGGTGTGAGGTAATCGAAGCGATCGCAGGTAGGCCAGGCGCGAGGCCCTGGTAAATCCGGATCCTTCACAGTGGTGGCAGCGTTGTGGGATAGAGGATAGACAGCGTTTGTGTGTGTGGTATCACTCAGATGCTGGGGATTTGCGGATAAATCCTACGAAGCGAGCTCGGTACTAGGGCAGGCTATAAGATACAGTGAAAATTTAGCACGGTGCTGTTCCCTTCCCTTTCTCTTTGTTTTTCTATCCTATCTTTTATTTGGCAACGGCTTCCAGTGGATGGCCAGTGGGCTCAGAAGCAGAACCAGGTGCCTGCAGCAACTGGCTTCTACTGAACTCCAGGAGATGGCGGATATGGAAGCTACCATAGCCATGCAGGAGGCGGAGCAAAGTCCTGAGGTGTTAGGACAAGAGATCCTTGCCAGGCCAGAGGGTGCAGCAACTAGTCCTGTACCAGAAATCACTATGCCTGGAGGGACTAATAGCCCCGGCCCGGTGGGGAGAATGGACTTATATTTGCAACTGGCCTTGCAGCAGCTAGGCCCCAGGGACTCTGACGCTCGCCTACAGTTGATCCACCAATATCAACAGGCTGCTGAGCAACGAGCAGAGAGGGAGGCTGCTGAGCGACAAGCAGAGAGAGAGAGAGAAGCTGCTGAGCGACAAGCAGAGAGGGCAGAGCGCCAGGCCAAGCGGGAGCATCAGTTGGAGATGGCCCGGCTGGAGAGGAGTAGCAGCTCTTCCCAGAATCAGGAGGCCCATGTGCAGAGGCCTCGCCAGGAGAGCTTCCCTGTCCTGGAGAAGGATGGTGACTTGGACTTATTTCTGCAGTGATTTGAAAGAACCTGATGGCAATACCGTGTGCCCCGGGCACAATGGGCCCAGTACCTGACTCCAAGTTTGAGGGGCAAGGCCCTGGGAGTCTTTACAGACCTATCACCTGGATGGGATGGGGACTATGACGCTATTAAGGAGGCCCTCATCAGACGGTACAACCTCACTCCTGAGGTGTACCGCAAAAAGTTCCGGAGTATAAAGCGGAACCCCACTGGCAGCTATGTGGATGTTGTGGGCAATTTACGGGCTGCCTTCCGGCAATGGATTAAAGGACTTACTGTTACCAAGTTCGAGGAGCTTGAGGATCTGATGATAAAAGACCAGTTCCTCCATGTTTGTCCTCCGGATGTCCGCCAGTTTGTGTATGACCGTGAACCCAAGACAGCAAACCAAGCTGCGCAAATTGCTGACTCCTACGCAGACAGCAGGGTGCCCGAGACCAAGGGAGGAGCAACGTTGCAGAGACCCTCCAGCTGGAAGGAGGGGCAAGGTCGGAATCTACCACAGCCTTCTGTTTCCAAGTGGGGTAAGAAAAACTATGGTGGTCCCTATACTTCCCCTGTCCCAAGAACTCTGGGCGCCCCAGCAACCTACCACCAGTCCCAAGGGGTGGTCCAGCGGTGCCACGGCTGTGGCCAACCAGGACATTTCCAGCGGGAGTGTCCTAACCGCCCTAAGGACCCCCAAGCCACAACAGGTGGCTCATCTGTGTACTTGGTTGGGGGGGTGGGGGCACGACCCAATGCCAATCATCAGCAAGTCACTGTGGGGGGATAAAGTGGTCATGGGATTCCGGGACACTGGGGCAGATGTTACTCTGGTGCAACCTGATTTCGTCCCCCCGGACAGTATTATCCCCGGGAAAACTTTAACCCTGAGGGGAACTGGGCAGGAACGCTTAACTGTACCCATGGCTTGTGTCCCTCTGGACTGGGGTGCAGGGAAAGGAATGAGTTGCCTTCAGCTGAGAGCCGGGAAGATGCAAATGAGCTTCCTGCAACCCAGCTCAGCAAAAATGCTAGTGATGCTTTGTCCACCCCCCGTGCTAGAAGCCAATGAGGCCGGGTCGGTAGACACACCCACATCTGCGGGGGCGTCTCCCCCCCAGCTTGTTAATCTGTCTACCACCGATCTCATTGGGGCCCGGTGTGAATTAACAATTGCTAATGAATGTACTGTCAATGTAATTGCCA
This sequence comes from Leptodactylus fallax, assembly GCA_947044405.1. NCBI lineage: Eukaryota > Metazoa > Chordata > Amphibia > Anura > Leptodactylidae > Leptodactylus > Leptodactylus fallax. Next base: position 1,306,428 of record CAMRHE010000182.1, read on the forward strand.
ATGCTTGTTGTGAAAGTGTACAGGGTAGCTCTTCTGAGGCACTGGGAGCGACTTCTGCTATTTTGCCTAGTGCCTCTGAACAGAACCCAGCGGTTGGCCAGGTGCCAGGTGGTCGGGTAGGCCATGGGGATCTCACGGCCGATCCAGGTGAGGGGCAGACGGCTGGTATAGCGGTGGTAACCCGCAGCCAGAGTGCTAAGCAGGTGGAGGGTGTTCCGACCCTTGAGCCATCCCCTATATCACCCGGAGTCGGTACTGAGACCGCCGTGACTAATCCTCCCACCCTTGCGCCGGAAGGGTCCAGCGGGTATGTAACATGCACTCCTCTTTTTTCTCACTCCAGCCAAGAGTTCCGGGACGCTGTCCAGGCCGACGCCAGCCTGGCCGCATTGAAGGAACGTGCCACTCAACCTCCCTCGGAGTCTGATAAGGACAGGATATACCGGGACCAAGGGAGGTTGTACCGGGAAACGATCCCCACAACAGGGGAGGAAAGTCTGCTTGGGGAGAAACAGTTAGTGGTACCTCAACCCTACCGGGAGGAGTTGTTGAGGGTCGCTCATGATATTCCCCTAGCAGGTCACCTGGGGATCACTAAAACCACGGCCCGCCTCAACCACTTATTCTACTGGCCTAAGATGGGGAGGGATGTAGCTAGGTACTGCCGTTCATGTGACACGTGTCAGAGGGTGGGCAAGGCGGGGCAAAGCACAAAGGCCCCGCTGATACCTATGCCCATCATAGTCGAATCTTTCCAGCAGGTGGCTGTGGACCTTATAGGACCCCTGTCCATTCCCAGTCGCTCCGGGAAACGTTTCATATTAACAGTAGACTATGCTACTAGGTACCCAGAAGCTGTCGCCCTGTCCTCAACCCGGGCTGATGTAGTGGCCAAGGCCCTGGTAGGTATCTTTTCCCGTGTTGGGTTTCTCAGAGAGATGCTCACAGACCAAGGTACCCAGTTCATGTCTGCCTTGATGCAAGGCCTGTGTAAGGTAACAGATGTGCAACATCTAGTGTCCAGCCCGTATCACCCACAGACCAATGGCCTGTGTGAACGGTTCAATGGAACCCTGAAGCAGATGCTTCGGATGTTAGTTGAGTCCCACGGGAGCGACTGGGAGCCTTATCTCCCGCACCTGCTGTTTGCTTACCGGGAAGTGCCTCAAGCCTCAACGGGGTTCTCCCCCTTCGAGCTCTTGTATGGGAGACGTGTCCGTGGGCCCCTAGCTCTCGTGAAAGAATCCTGGGAAGGGGACACAGCCATCCAAGGTGTGCCAATAGTTGAGTATGTCCTGCGATTCCGTGACCAAATGCAGACTATGATGCAGCTGGTGCATGACAACATGGTCCATGCTCAGGCTAACCAGAAACACTGGTATGATCAGAATGCCCGTGAGAGAACATACCAGCCGGGGCAGAAGGTATGGGTCCTAGTCCCTGAGCCCCAGGACAAGCTTCAGGCCAAATGGGCTGGTCCGTACGTCGTGCACCAGCGGCTCAGCAGCGTCAGCTACTTGGTCACAGTCGATCCAGGCCGGAACCGGCATAAGGCCTTCCATTTCAACATGATGAAGGATCATCACGACAGGGAAGCCAATGCCTTTCCAGTTTGCAGTCTGTTAGAGGAGGGGGAGGAGGAAAACCTGGTTGATCTGCTCACTCATTTTGGTGAAAGGGGGTCCCCCAAAGAGGTCCAGGTGGACCCCCAGCTGACTGAGACCCAGAGGTCCCAACTGGCTTAGGTTCTATGCACCCTACCCGGTCTGTTCTCCGGGAAACCCGGGAGAACCGACCGGGCCCTCCACCACGTTGACACCGGAAATCATGCCCCTATCCAGCGTCCGCCATATCGCGTCTCCTCGGAGGTACGGGCCCAGATGCGCAAGGAGATCGGCGAGATGCTGAAACTGGGGGTGATTCAACCCTCTCACAGTGCATGGGCGTCGCCCGTAGTCCTTGTGCCCAAGAAGGACCGGACTACCCGGTTCTGTGTGGACTACAGGGAGCTCAATGCAGTTACAGTCGATGACGCGTACCCCATGCCGTGCATTGACGACTTACTGGACACATTAGGTAAGGCCCAGTATCTGTCCATCATGGACTTGAGCCGGGGATACTGGCAGATCCCCCTGTCCCCACAGGCACAGGAGCGGTCAGCCTTTATCACCCCTTTCGGACTGTACGAGTCCACTGTCATGCCCTTCGGCATGAAAAATGCCCCTGCCACCTTCCAGAGGATGGTCAACTCCCTGCTGTCGGGATGTGAAGGGTTTGCAGCTGCGTACCTGGACGACATCGCCGTCTTCAGCTCCACCTGGGAGGAACACCTGCAGCACCTGTCGCAGGTGCTGGGGCGGATCCACTGTGCGGGCTTGACCATCAAACCGGAAAAGTGTCAGCTGGGCATGCGTGAGGTCCCTGGGACACCGGGTAGGTGGGGGAACCCTGAGACAAGAACCTGAGAAGCTGGACGTAATCATGTCCTGGCCCACCCCCCGGACCAAGCGACAGGTGATGTCTTTCCTGGGCACAGCAGGGTACTATAGGAAGTTCGTCCCGAACTATAGTGCCCTAGCTGCTCCCCTGACAGACCTCACCAAGAAGAAGTTGCCGCAAACCGTCCAATGGACGGATACCTATGAGCACTCCTTCCAGGCCCTGAAGGCGGCCCTGGCAAGCGCCCCTGTACTTCAAGCGTACGATGAATCCCGTCCACTTGTATTGCAGACAGACGCCAGCACCTACTGTCTCGGTGCCGTGCTGAGCCAGATTGACTCAGCGGGGCAAGAGCACTCAGTGCAGTACCTCAGTAGAAAGCTTCTGCCGCGGGAGGTGGCCTACGCCACAGTGGAGAAGGAATGCCTGGCAATTGTTTGGGCCTTGCAGCATCTGCAGCCTTACTTGTATGGGCGCCACTTCACTGTGGTGATGGACCACAACCCCCTGATCTGGATAAAGCGTATCGCAGGTCAGAATGGGCGGTTGTTGCGCTGGAGCCTGGTGCTCCAGCAATACAATTTCGACATTCGGCACAAGCCCGGCCGGGCCCATGGCAACGCAGATGGCCTGTCCCGGCGCGGTGAGGCTGCAGAGGCGCTCGAGGAAGAGGAGCATAGGCTCCTGCTTCCTCTAAGCACCATCTAAAGGAGGGAGGTGTGATGATTAAGGGGACTTCCATATATGCATCTCTGTACAATTATGTATCTGGCTGACCCCTTATACCCCCACCTCCCCCCCCTTCTGACCATGTGTTTCAACTTCCTCCCCTCAGCTCAGTTACTCTGAGCCATGTCCCTGTTGTGAGTTAATTACCATCCCTTTGTTATATTGCTTTGAGTAATTAACACTCCTTTTCAAGTGCCCTACTGCTCGCCAGGAGATTTCCTGCTAAAACACAGCCCCCCCAGACAGTCCGGCCCCAGATATACATCAGAGAGATCATAGTTTTATGCCCATATCTCAAAAGGGGGGCACCTCACAGTTACGCCAATAAATTCTGTGGGTGCCCCATAGAAAGGCGCACGCGGTCAGCCCAAAACATGGAGCCGTTGTGAGCCCAAGGCAGGTCCAGACACCCAACTCCCTACCCAAAGGGATTTGAGATGTCATGCTTGGTATGTATATGACGAGGGGTTCACCCCAAGTTCTCCCCTTCCACTTACCAGACCATATGGTCGCCGGATGAGGAGCTAGAACGATTTTCGAGTTCAGGGGCTCCATGCTTGTAGGTGTAACTTCCCTCCCCCGTGACATCACTCTGGGCGGGGGCAGGGAACACACAAAAGCAAAGCAGGTAGACAGCACATGGTTTTCTGCGATTTTACCTCGTTAAGGTGTTCTGCTGCCGGTCGTCCCATAAGAAAGTGCCCTGGTACCCATTGGAAGCCAGAGATACCTGCACAAGCTGGTGTTGGTAATATATATCCTTTTCTTTCTTTTATCCCCATTTTTATTTGTTATGTACCGTGTTATGTTATTTCCACTTGTATCTGCTTGTTAACCGCTGCATGTATTCTATGTATGTGTTGAGTGTCTAGTATCGACCCATTTAGGGCCCTGGTAAATCCGGATCCTTCACAGGGATATACAGGAGAAATCCTGGAGATGGTTGTATGAAGAACAGATAAGGTGGTGATGTTAAGGGTTTGGATTTGTGATTTAAAGACAGGGTTGAATCAAAGGGTTAGCCTGCGGCAACTCAGGTTGTAACCAGTGGAAGAATGAGTTGGATGAGAGGTGCAAGGACAGTTCATGGTGGCCATGTTGTTCAAGGGGTTTTCAGGAGAATCAGAGAAATGAGGTGATAGCTGGACAGAGAGGAGAAGTCAACAGATGTCTTCTTAATGTTATTTTTACATAATATCCCATAAGCACACTTCTTGTTGTAAAATGTTGCATTTCATTGTTCTAATGTTGTGTTTGTCTTATAATGTTTATTGCACTTTCCAAGCTTTGTACTGGGTCTCTGAATGTTGATCAGTCATTCCTGTGTAAATGGAAGTGGCACTTGCTCTGTGGTTTCTAGAAAGTGAGAAGAGTTAGCAGATAGCCTTGCAACCCCCTTTAGCCAGTTTGGGCCTATTACTTAGAAGGAGTTTATAGTTAGCTGCAGAAGAGTGCAGATGTGTTTCTGAGAGCATCTTTAGCTTTCCAGTTAGTGATAGTTAGACCTGAAACAGGCTGCCCTACAATATTGGGCCCCACAGCTCAAAGAAAGAATCCTTATTGCTGAACAGAAAATCAGGCCTGTCAATCAATGAGGAATCCTGCCATGCATGGCTGAAACAAGCCCTGAACTCTGAACAAAGGTCCAAGTTAGGGACTTGGCGCTGGGGTCACCTCATATTCTCTATGGTGAAAAAGGACAAAGGACTGGGGGGGGAGTGAAAAGCAGATGCCATTCCTGTCCATGAATGTAGAGTGCCATGTAAATGAATACTGCTTGCTTAAGAAAATGTCCCTCCATGTCATTTCTTATTTGACTGGAATAGCTGCCTAAATCAACTGTGCTGCAACCATCATCTGTTCAGCTGGCACTATGTCTACTGTAAGCACACCATACACCACGGCACCTCAATGCACCAGGATACCCACAACAGGGTGTGCCCTGTTAGAAAGTTCCACCATCCAGCAACCATATGTGCCTCACTCATCATTGTGTCATCTGAGCCATCCCTACACTGCTTTTCCTGGAACACTGCAGTAGTGAGTTTAACCCTTTCAGGACCAAGCGTCATTCATGCCCCAATGCTTAGGCCAAATTTAGCATTTTTGTATGCATTGCTTTACAAAGCAATATCTTTTTAATGGATTTGCATATCTCAAGTATTTTTACCATGCTTTTTTCAGGACACATAAGGCTTGAAATAAGTAACTTATTTGTTAAATAAGTTGAATTTTTTTTTTTTGCTAGAAGTGGAAGAATGTTATAAAATGTAAAAAAAATGTAAATTTTGTTTCTTTTACCTAAAACAAAATTGTGTTTGTATATACTATTGCATATAAACATAATAAAATTAGATTTTCTAGTTCTTCTGATTACAGGGGCTACACATTTATATAGTATTTCAACAAAAAAATTAGGTTTTATATGGTTTTATATCCAGCATGGCTTATTTTCTGGACCACTGGTCCATGTGTAAAGTAACCAGTAGTTTAGTAAAGTGGAGGCATGTAAACTGCTTGTGTTATCTCCAGCTAGGCTCCCTGCTGAGACAGAGCAAACATCCAGGAAGAAGGTGATGGGAGAGGCTGGAGGAGGAGCAAGTTCTGCTAGCACAAATGTGAATGGGAAGGCGCTTTCCTTTACTATGATCACAATAAAGTGTTGATAAAAGTGATGATAAAAGTCCTAAAAGCTTCCCTTACAGTGTACCTCCCGGACAATACACTCAGCATGGAGACTCTGGCACTTATCAATCCTACAGGAGCTGTAAATCACAGGTGTGAGACTTTAATTAACGTGACTGCAACACCTGGTATCAGGTAAAGCGATGTACAGTGGGGAAAAAAAAGTATTTAGTTAGCCACCAATTGTGCAAGTTCTCCCACTTAAAAAGATGAGGCCGGCCTGTAATTGTCATCATAGGTAGGCCTTAACTATGAGAGACAAAATGAGAAAACAAATACAGAAAACACATTGTCTGATTTTTAAAGAATTTATTTGCAATTTATGGTGGAAAATAAGTATTTGGTCACCTACAAACAAGCAAGATTTCTGGCTCTCACAGACCTGTAACTTCTTCTTTAAGAGGCTCCTCTGTCCTCCACTCATTACCTGTAGTAATGGCTCCTGTTTGACATTGTTATCAGTATAAAAGACACCTGTCCACAACCTCAAACAGTCACACTCCAAACTCCACTATGGTGAAGACCAAAGAGCTGTGGAAGGACACCAGAAACAAAACTGTAGACCTGCACCAGGCTGGGAAGACTGAATCTGCAATAGGCAAGCAGCTTGGTGAGAAGAAATCAACTGTGGGAGCAATAATTAGAAAATGGAAGACATACAAGACCACTGATAATCTCCCTCGATCAGGGGCTCCATGCAAGATCTCACCCCGTGGGGTCAAAATGATCACAAGAACGGTGAGCAAAAATCCCAGAACCACACGGGGGACCTAGTGAATGACCTGCAGAAAGCTGGGACTAAGGTAACAAAGGCTACTGTCAGTAGCACACTACGCCGCCAGGGACTCAGATCCTGCACTGCCAGACGTGTCCCCCTGCTTAAGCCAGTACATATCTGGGCCCGTCTGAAGTTTGCTAGAGAGCATTTAGATGTTCCAGAAGAGTATTAGGAGAATGCCATATGCTCAGATGAAACCAAAGTAGAACTGTTTGATAGAAACACAACTCGTCGTGTTTGGAGGAGAGTGAATGCTGAGTTGCATCCAAAGAACACCATACCTACTGTGAAGCATGGGGGTGGCAACATCAAGCTATGGAGCTTTTTCTCTGCAAAGGGACCAGGATGACTGATCTGTGTACATGAAAGAATGAATGGGGCCATGTATCGTGAGATTTTGAGTGCAAACCTCCTTCCATCAGCAAGGGCATTGAAGATGAAACATGGCTGGGTCTTTCAGCATGATAATGATCCCAAGCACACCACCAGGGCAACGAAGGAGTGGCTTCGTAAGAAGCATTTCAAGGTCCTGGAGTGGCCTAGCCAGTCTCCAGATCTCAACCCCATAGAAAAACTTTGGAGGGAGTTGAAAGTCCATGTTGCCCAGCGACAGCACCAAAACATCACTGCTCTAGAGGAGATCTACATGGAGGAATGGGCCAACATACCAGCAACAGTGTGTGCCAACCTTGTGAAGACTTACAGAAAACGTTTGACCTCTATCATTGCCAACAAAGGATATATAACAAAGTATTGAGAAGAACTTTTGTTATTGACCAAATACTTATTTTCCACCATAATTTGCAAATAAATTCTTTAAAAATCAGACAATGTGATTTTCTGGATTTGTTTTCTCATTTTGTCTCTCATAGTTGAGGTCTACCTATGATGTCAATTGCAGGCCTCTCTCATCTTTTTAAGTGGGAGAACTTGCACAATTGGTGGCTGACTAAATACTTTTTTTTCCCCACTGTAAATAGCCAGATTTGCGACAACTAGGGGTTAAAGGAAGATGAAAAGATACCAATGATCAGAGATAGGTTGAAGAGATGGGAAAGGGTTGCGATAAACATAGTAATAAGGTTGGGGATGAGGTGTCAAATTACCATAGACACCTATATATGCAGGGTCAAGTGCTGAATTAAATTGGAGAAGGGGCATCCATCATCCAACCTCTAACCACCTATGAAGACCCAGGGATGTCCCTTAATCAAACTGAGCTAAGAGGATCAATTTCCCTTTCAGTGCCTAATGCATTGTTTTGCTGCACATGTCCACAGCTTACTCCACAAACATGTATGGGAGTTATAGAAACAGGTGAGCAGCAGTACCCCTTCAGAAATCTTACAGATGATAGCTTAATTGTAGTCAGTCTGTATCTTGGAGCCAAGGATTTCCTTTGGCATGAATATAAATAACTATACTATGAGATAAATGATGCATAACATACAGTATTTCTGCCATGGATTTGTTCAGAAAGTCTTTACATATATATACTATAAAAAATTCATGTTTAGACAAGAAAACTCCAAGAGGGTTAAATATGTAGTGTTGTGTATTGAGCCACATACTTAACATATCCACTTATCATTACTGTCCTTAATTGTTTCCCTGTTTACCTTTCACAGTACTGGCCTTCGTATCCCCGAGGACAAGCTGTACATCTGTAATCATTAGTTCCTTGCATGATACATGTAGGGCTGAAACTGGAAAACAAGTTACAGCATTTATTGATGACATGTGAAATAGAGCAGAGCACGATATAATGCATTAACAGAGGAGATACATTATTATGCGTACATGTACAGGAAACAAGATGACATCCTGAAATCTATCAAGTCACAGAAAGCAGGACTAAAATTGCTAATCTTCTGCCATTATTGTAAATATCCAGAGCTTTTTAAGATCTTTAAAAATGTATTGAAACAATTCGGCCACTTTGAATGTACAATAACTATAGCAGTAATGGTACAGAGTTTCCGTTTTTGCTACTGTAGTATTTTAGCTTTTCCATAAAAAAATACCCTATTTTTGTCTCCTAATTTGTTCCTCTCCTTTGACCCTATGTTGTCTCATACTACAATTAAAAAGGAGAAATATAAAAATATTTTCTATGTGTTACAATATTTCAGTCATTGGCAGGAGTATTAATACTGTTACCCAGGAACATTTTTGAGTCTGACAAACAGTATGGGCACGTTTAGCTCTTGTTTTTTTTTTTTTGTGATCTATTTCTAGGTTTAGTGTTCCTTTAAAGAATTAGCAAATAGAAATTCTCATTTCCAAATCTGATTAGTTCAGTGGGTTTGTGATGATAAGAGCCCCAGATACGTATTTCTTCTACTACTCGCTCATATTATGTGGTTCCTGTCTGTTATCAGCCATTTGGTCATAGGCTTGAGGAATGTGGTCTGTGGACTCTGTGATCAACAACCCTTTGAACCCCAGAAAGTCACTTACACAGGCCTTTGTTTACATAACAGTGCTACACTCATTAACACGGCAGGGGGTCCTGCAGGAAGGATGTGCTGGGGGGTCTCTCTGCACACAGTCCACAGACAAGATGGAGCCAGCTACACATCAAAAGGTTTATGGTTTTATGACAATATCTGCCCTGGGGAACCTCTTACAGTCGCCCAGATAAATTCCCCATGTGCGTCACGTCAAGGCGCACGTTTCAAGGTCAAACTAGTCATGGTTCAAAGCCCGGAAAAGGTCCAGACACTGATCTCCTTAGCCAAAGGGGATTGGGGTGTTATCCTCGGTGTCTACACAATGGGGATCTCGCCACAAACCCTATCATACCCCCTGCCCAACTCTACAGTCATTGGGTGAGGAAATATAAGGAAAGATGGTTATAGAGAGTTTAGGAAGGAGGGCAGGGCTCCTCCTCCTAGTGACATCACTTAGGGAGGAGACCTTCTTTAGTTAAAAGTTCTCAGACCAGGAAGAGGGGGGTGTTTTGTCTTTGTTTTCTTGTTTTCCTGGAAGAGATGTAACAGCATGCAGGAGACACATGCTCTGTAACTTGCTTAAGGAAGAACCCTAAAGACTACCACATGGGGTCAGAGAAATGGACTATCTACTTGTTCTGGTAATTTTCTACAGGGTCTTCTTCTGCTGAAAGTGATCTGAACAGCACTGCCCAGAGCCAAGGGGGTGCTGCCACTGGAATAGCATGCCTGGACGCATGCTTTTGGACTGAACTTAAGTACGTGCCCTGAGCTCAACATCCCGAGCCCAGAGAACCAATCACAGGCTTCTGTTGGTAATCTTTCCTTTTCTTCTGTTTATTCTCATTTTTATTTTGTGCACTATGTCATGTTGCTTTCCACTTGTATTTGCTTGCTAATCGCTGCATGTATTCTCTGTATGTGTTAAGTGTCTAGTACCGACCCTTTTAGGGGTTAATAAATATATAAAATTTAGAAAGCTTGTTTCGTATTATCCTATGGGCCCAGAACACTCACTGGTGGTGGGTGTGAGGTAATTGAAGCGATCTCAGGTGTGCCAAACATGGGTTTGGTAGGACGAAATCCTTCACAGGGCTATATTGGGCCAGCTTTATACACATACTCCCCCATTATCAATGGACGTACAGAGTTTGTACAGGTTTATAAAAATATAGTTGCTTCCTTCCAAAAAAAGTTCCACACCTGTTTATGGACTGTATGTGATATTGCAGTTCAGTCACATTTACTTGATTCAGCTGAGCTGCAATATCAGATACAACACCTGAGCACATATGTTTTTCATACTCATACTCTAAGGCCCCACGTAGCGAGCCACAGCAAAAACACGCTGTGGAAATGACCGCGGCAGAAACACATCACGTTTTTTTCCTCAGCATTTCCACAGATAGTCTGCAGAGTTTTCCACTGTGGACATTCTGTCCCTATTACAACCATACAGCAAATGCCAGTATTTACGTTGGTATAATTGACATACTGCAATTTTTTTTTTTCCCCTGCAGATTTTTTTCTGCAATGTGTGGTGGGGATTAACCAGAATCCCATCCACTTTGCAGGTAATGTAAAACACAGCTATTTTTTGCCAAAATGTTTCCGCCATGGCCAAAACGCTAAGTTTTCGCAACGTGGGGCCTGGCCTAAATTTCCACTAGAAAAGACAAAAGTAAAACTCACACTGTTTGAATCCAAATAATTATCCAAAAATTACCATAGCCAAACAAACACCAATCACAGTAACATTAAAGCCACCATCCTAATACTATATAGGTTATTCTAGTAACACCAAAACAGCATGGACTACACAAAACTATGAGGGGTCCAGCAATAACTTTGAAGACTTTATTTTTGTGAGGATTGGTAAGAGATCAGACGGGCGAGCCTTTGCTCCTCATGGGTATAAGTGTACCTTGGGAGTCCATGATTCTGTTGGTTTTTCAGTGATTGCCCTTTCTTTAACCATTTTAACTAGGCAACCTTTTCGGCAATTTGCGCTAACAGAGTTCTTCTGTAAAGTCGAACCATACGGGTTAGTCTTAGCACCCCACACACTTTAAAGAGCATTTGGTGCTCATGACTCTCGAGCACCGGTTGTCCTTTCTTAAAGTTTTGATGGTAAGTTGCATTACACTCCACTGCAAAGTTATGGGTAGATGGTGTGTATACTGTAAGGTATCCATAGGTTTATATAGGCCAGCTATATGTCAAAGGAGTTTCCTCCTGTACTATGTGTGATATATTATTGAAAAGCAAGGTCAACTACACTTTTTAATACAAGTAAGCTGAGTAAAAGACATATGGTATACTACAGTCACACATTTTAGCATATTTAGCCATGTAGACATATTAGCATATGTATTATGGCCACAACATCTTGATCACAGCTGACTGACACTGGCCTAACATTTTTTTTATGTCCTATCAAATAGGAAAAGTTATAATACAGATGACTGAAAGCTTTTGCCAGTCTCTGCAACTCCCATTCATTTAAAAGGGGACAGTCTTCTTACTTAACTTGACTTAACTTGTATATGAATTCTAAAAAATTGTCTAATTTCACATAAATTATAGAAATTTAGCAGATTGAACTAATTTAATGACATATAACACAGGGCATTCTAAAAAAAAATAATTTAGCCATGTTTTCATTTTGTTTTTGCAAATTATCATGATAACTATGTGATGATACTTACAAATACTCGGAATAACTCCAAAGAAAGAGGGATATTTCTTCATAGCAACAGTTGTATGTGCCTTTTGGTCTTGTGCTTAGAGCTAGAGATGAGCGAATTGAAGCTGACGAAGAGGAATTCGATCTGAATTTCAGGAAATATTCCATTCGAATCGAATCCGGATTTCCTCACACTTTGTGGTAACGAATCGCATTTTCTCATAAAATGGCTGCTGCACGTTAGGACATGAGGCAAGGAACTCTGGAAACATGGGATCACCCACAATGCCATGCATGCAGCCAATCAGCAGCCAGTCAGCCCTGTGATGTCACAGCCCTTTAACCCCCTTCGCGACTGCCCACAGCATTGGGAGTGGTTGTTAGCTGTAACTGACCGCTAACACCCTGCTCAATAACCCCTGGTCAGAGCACAGCTCCAATCATGGGTTTTAACCCCTTGGATGCCGCGGTCAAACATAACCGCGGCATCCAAAGGGTTCCGCCATGCAAAATGTCCCTCTCATCACCCCCATGGCGATATTGGGGGGTGCTGATTTGCATCTTCTGCAGCCCAGGGTCTGGCCAGTGACCCCGGGCTTCTAGTAGCCCCAGTACCTGGTTGATCCTGCCCAGAAATGAGGAAGTCAGCCTATGCGTCTGCATAGGCTGACTTCCTCTATAGACTGCAATACACATGTAGTGCTGAAGCAGCTATACTACTCCACTATACAGGCTCTTTGCAGCCAGGAAATAGCTGTTTTTTTAACGCGATTTGCCGCAAATTAATCATATCGGAAAATTCAGTGAAGCTGCTGAATCAAATTTTTCAAAAATTCGCTCATCTCTATTTAGAGCATAAGATACTGTTGTCATCCCTTACCCCTCCAGACAATGGAAGCCATGGCCCTTGATGTCGTAGTTAAAAGAAGGAGATTGGGGTTCTTGGGAGGCACTATTTATTTACTGCAGGTTCAATGGTTTACAGGTATTCAACCAATTTCAGACCAATCCCTTCTTCAGTGTAATTAGCACCGTATGGTTTGGGGACTCTATTAGTCCCTTCAATGTAATATAGTATTGAAGAAAGGACATGTCCAGTACTCTAACTGACTTGTTACCTGTACACATTTGAACCTAAATGAAAAAAATAAAGTAAGCAAATTAGCAGTGCTTGTAGAAATCTCCAAAGAACAATTTTATTTGTTGCAATAGATAGTATTCTGCTGCAGTAAATTTCATATTTGGAGGTGGGAATTTTTGTTCTCCTAATATGTAGCAATTGAGGTCCACCTCATATAGATTTTTGCATTGCTCTGCATCCACAAATATTTATATGTACTTTGGACTTTAACGGACCTGTGTCTTGTTTTTTCAACCTTATCAACTATAGTATTTACAGTAAGTAAATACAGCCTGTTGTCTCATTTTTTATGCTAATGTTTGTCTTAATTGCACTTTAGAGTACTCTGGATTCTGAGTGTTAATTGTTGTGTTCCATCTTGAGAGCTATGTCTAATGTTATCAGAATTTTTCAGTACATTTATTCATTCTATCTGTATTAAAAGGTACAGTATGACCTTCTACTTTTGTATTTGTCGCTGATGCACAGATCTACTTATTCTGCTCCAAACGTCTTCTACTTACAATAGCCTTGATGCACAAAAAGCTTTAAAAGGAATTCTGTAAGCATTATTTAGAACTGGATTTCTATAAAAATATGTCCCTGTGTTATTATGTTTATTGTACATGATAAGCAATCCAAGGTTTTGTTTATTAAGCATATGAATGTATGTTCTGATCATATGCAAATACATAACCTAAGAGCCCTTTCAGGAAGTTTTCAATTGTTGGATAGTTTAAAAAAAAAAAACAAAAAAAAAAAACAGCAACATCAATCATCCATACACCGGATGACAGCTGTGACTGCTGCCCAGTAGGAGCTGCATACCATACATCTTGCACCTATAGTGAATAAGTAGCAATACTGAATGGTAATTCCTTCTCTGTCTTAGGAGAATATGAGAAGACCTCTGCATTTTCCTTCTTTTCTATTCCACAAATAGATAAACAGTCATACAGGTATAAATAATAAGCATATTTATGCCTACTATACTTGTTTCAAGATGGGATTGTTTAAAGACTAAGTACCTTAAATAGTACCCCTACTAAAAACTTTCATTCCCTGTCCTATTAGAAAGGCACATGATATGTTTGGTTCCCAACATTTACAGATACTTATATATAAGGACATAATACAGAAAAGGAAATCCACCCACACAAGAAACTGCCCCATTACGACGAGTCCTCAATTAGTTTACCGTGATGTGGAAACAAAGTACACTTTCAGAATTAGTTTTCTTGGTAAAAGTTGACTATACATTTGAAACCTAAAGAATTGTCCTAGCTACTAAATGGCAATATTCCCTTGATTATATTGCTAAGTAGGCAGTGTGGTCTATCTCAGAACTGATAAAATGCTGGCATAAGTAATTTTAATTTGGTCCTAAAAACATCCATCAGGCTCTCTGCAAACACGTTGTCTGTGACGGAAAACTACTCAGTGCTTCCCAGGCCTTTCCCTCTGTACTGGTACAGTCGGCTCTGCACATTTACTCACATCCAAATGAAATCAATAGAGCCTGAATAGGTAATAAAATTACTACTTTGCAAAAATGTAAACAAATTGATCTACAACTCTCAAACTCATTATCCAACACATTCTGAACTCCGTAAAAATAGATCCAAAGCTTATAACCATATTTGAAGTGCTGAGTGCACAGGAACAAAACACTTTTGAAACTGATAGCTCAAATATAATTTGCTTAGGGAAAAGTTTACAACGGAAAATAAATAAGATTATGTTTGTGTATCGTAAAGATTATGCCGGTCTTCTGATTAAGTGACTGCTTACGCATTCTGTGCAGTCTATAGTTTATATGATTATGTTTTCCACATTATAACATCGACCAACAGTACTATAGAAACAAGAAAAAAATCTGATGCCTTGCATTGCTTCATATATATTAAAATAACAATAGCCTATAGAAATTGAAGTCAAAATGGAAGCCTAAGATGAAATTGGCACTAATAAATGTATTGTTATACACTAGCGTTCAAAAGTTTGGGGTCACCCAGACAATTTTGTGTTTTCCATGAAAACTCACACTTTTATTTACCAAATGAGTTGCAAAATGAATAGAAAATATAGTCAAGACATTGACAAGGTTAGAAATAATAATTTTTATTTGAAATATTAATTTTCTCCATCAAACTTTGCTTTCGTCAAAGAATGCTCCATTTGCAGCAATTACAGCATTGCAGACCTTTGGCATTCTAGCTGTTACTTTGCTGAGGTAATCTGGAGAAATTTCACACCATGCTTCCAGAAGCCCCTCCCACAAGTTGGATTGGCTTGATGGGCACTCTTTGCATACCATACGGTCAAGCTGCATAATTTCTTGCATAATTTGGAGGTGTGTTTTGGGTCATTGTCCTGTTGTAGGATGAAATTGGCTCCAATCAAGCGCTGTCCACAGGGTATGGCATGGCGTTGCAAAATGGAATGATAGCCTTCCTTATTCAAAATCCCTTTTACCTTGTACAAATCTCCCACTTTACCAGCACCAAAGCTACCCCCGACCATCACATTACTTCCACCATGCTTGACAGATGGCATCAGGCACTCTTCCAGCATCTTTTCAGTTGTTCTGCATCTCACAAATGTTCTTCTGTGTGATCCAAACACCTCAAACTTTGATTCGTCTGTCCATAACACTTTTTTCCAATCTTCCTCTGTCCAATGTCTGTATTCTTTTGCCCATATTAATCTTTTCCTTTTATTAGCAAGTCTCAGATATGGCTTTTTCTTGGCCACTCTGCCCTGAAGGCCAGCATCCCTGAGTCGCCTCTTCACTGTAGACATTGACACTGGCGTTTTGCGGGTATTATTTAATGAAGCTGCCAGTTGAGGACCTGTGAGGCGTCGATTTCTCAAACTAGAGACTCTAATGTACTTGTCTTGTTGCTCAGTTGTGCAGTGGGGCCTCCCACTTCTCTTTCTACTCTGGTTAGAGCCTGTTTGTGCTGTCCTCTGAAGGGAGTAGTACACACCGTTATAGGAAATCTTCAGTTTCTTGGCAATTTCTCGCATGGAATAGCCTTCATTTCTAAGAACAAGAATAGACTGTCGAGTTTCACATGAAAGTTCTCTTTTTCTGGCCATTTTGAGAGTTTAATCGAACCAACAAATGTAATGCTCCAGATTCTCATCTATCTCAAAGGAAGGTCAGTTTTATAGCTTCTCTAACCAGCAAAACTGTTTTCAGCTGTGCTAACATACTTGCACAAGGGTTTTCTAAATATCCATTAGCCTTCTTACACAGTTAGCAAACACAATGTACCCTTAGAACACTGGAGTGATGGTTGCTGGAAATGGGCCTCTCTACACCTATGTAGATATTGCATTAAAAACCAGACGTTTGCAGCTAGAATAGTCATTTACCACATTAACAATGTATAGAGTGTATTTCTGATTCATTTAATGTTCTCTTCATTGAAAAAAAACTGTGCTTTTCTTTCAAAAATAAGGAAATTTCTAAGTGACCCTAAACTTTTGAACGGTAGTGTATATATATATATATATATATATATATATATTACATAGCATATAAATATACCATTATATTAAAATTATTTTCTAACTGTAATATAATAAACAATAATTGGCATGCCACAGCCCTTTCATTAATCTTTGGAATGGTGGGGGGGTTGTCCATTGTTGGTCATGAATTAATGAAATATCAATGTTCTACTGTCTTTTTATGCTATTACTACAGATGGAACTACATAGTAAAAGTTCCCATTATATACAGTAACTGTAGTCAAAGACGATAGTAGTGCACTACACAAGAAGTACACTTTACTTTTACCGCAAAGAGTAAGTGTCCATACACAAATCTAATAAAATTGGATTTTTTTTTTTTTTAAATAGTGAATTAACATCCACTTTCAGTCCCCAAAGCAGTAATAACAATTCCATAATAGTGCCCTTTTATCAGTGATACCCACTCTTAAATATAATAGTGCTCCCTTTTAATTAGTGCCCCCTTAGATACAATAGTGCAACCTTATCAGTAATACTACCATCCTATAAATAATAGTGGTCCCTTCTAAACAATATTGCCACCAAAATACTGCTCCCAGTCAATAATAGCACCATTTTATAGTGCCCATTAATCAATAATAGCACTACCTTATAAATAATGCACTCAATCAATAATAGCACCACCTTGTAAATAGCACCCCCTAATCAATATTTAGAAGGTGGTGCTACCTTATAAATAGTGCCCTAATCAATAATAGCAGCACCTCATAAATAGTCCTCCCTTAATAATAATAGCGCCACCTTATAAATAGTGCCCCTATCAATAATACTGCCACCTTATAGTGCCCCAATCAATAATACTCCCACCTTATAAATAGTGCCCCTTTCAATAATACTGCCACCTTATAAATAGTTCCTCAAAATCAATAATAGTGCCAATTTAAAAATAGTGTCCCCAAACAATAATACTGACATCTTATCAGCAATAGCCCCCCTTATAAATAATAGTGCTCCACAATCAATTTATGCCGCCTTATAAACTATAATGCCCCTTATCAGTATCAGCCCCACCTTTTAAATAATAGTGCCTCTTTTCATTAATTGCCCCCTCCGACTTATAAATAATCTCTCCCATAAACAATTTCGCCTCACCCAATTTTTTTTCTCTAGAAAATAATAAATATTATACTTACCTTACAGCGACCTGCTGATGAGTGAAACAGCCAAAGTATTTCCTTCCCAATGAAGTCAGTGATACCAGTGTAGGTGGCACAACGCAGTGAGATCATCGCATCACGTGCACGGTGACTCTGACGTCCTGTGTGTGACCCTGTGGCCTATATAATGACAGAGCAAGGAGTCTACAGCTCCTTACTCCAGCATAGGAATCAACAGTATTGGTATCTGGAGTATGCTGTTAAGTTGCAAATGAAGTCCCTTCAATCTGAAGTATCAGGCTAAACGTCTGATGCTTTAAATCCCAGGGACTCCTTTGGAGACGAACCCTGGGCAACTGCGAAATTTGCAGCCCCGCAAGTGATCACTGCCTGAGTTCACTTGGGGATCCTTTTTCAATCATTTACATTTCCACCACAAGCAATCCTATAACTATAACTAAATATAATTTTACTACATTTAAAATAATAATTTAAAGGACAGAAGAATCCTTTTGCTAAATGCAAATATCAGCTGATATTTCCGGGAAAGTTGCTGGAGATCAAATATTTCCCTAGTGGAACTGTTGTAGGGGAATAGTGGTTTTTAGATGATGACACATGAAATGTAATGGAAATGTCATACATGTCAAGTCCTGCAGGGTTCGACCTTTCTAATAAAGGTGGGTTCTAAGGGAAGAACATTCCTCTATTACATCTATGTGCTCTACTAGGGCACATGGAATGGGGTTACTTGTTGTTCTATCATGATCATCTATTTTACTATTTTTTTTTATTTCTTTCAACATACTTGTTGCTTGTTATATGGAGAGGACAGGCACATGGATGGCAATCATCTGGAAAACCTCTGACTATTCCGTAGAATCCTGGGGCACACCGCTCACAATGGTCTCCAGTAGTATTATGTTTACAGGTCTGGAAAAAATTGAGAAAATGGGAATAAATCAATATAGTTTTTTTTTTTATTTCTTTATCACATTAAAAAAATGGTTAACAAATGAATACAATACTAACCAGACCCCCCCCCCAACCAATAAGAGCACCAATTACCCAGCCAGAAGAGAAGGAATTAAAAAAACTCAAAAATTTTATTTCCATCTACCCCACATAATTTCCCATTTAAGCATTTGGGCTCTATAGTTTTAGAAATCATCTTCTCATATTCACGAATTCTCCTGACCAAATTTAACAACTCTGGTATAGTTGGGGCCATCTCTAATTTCCATTTTCTTATTATTGGCAACTTGGCAAGGAATAGAACTTTAAAAATAATTGATAGAGTACCGACAGAATAAGAAGATAAGGATCCGGATAAGAAGGATCAGATAAGAAGTAAAGAAAGATGTAATAGTTAAAGACACATGCACTTTCTTTAGTAAAGTATATTGCAAAGTTTGTCTCCTTCACCTGCACTATTGATTTATGAAAAAATAAACTTTACTTATGCTTTAACAATCTTGCATAATTTAAAATGCAATTTTTTTCCTGACTGTAAATGCATACTACATTTTATTGCTTGATGATTATTAATTATAAATATGTTTGCCCCTGGTCTTCATAAAGACATCTTACTACTCACAATAATGAAAAAAATTATTATTTCTAATACCACAAATATTTTGTAAGGTAATGAAGGGACAAATTACCCCTCTTATAGATAAATGCGAAACAATGAAAATCCCATTTTTCTTCCAAAAACATACAGTACAGACCAAAAGTTTGGACACACCTTCTCATTCCAAGAGTTTTCTGTATTTTCATGACTATAAAAATTGTAGATTCACACTGAATTAACACATGTGGAATTATATACTTAACAAAAAAGTGTGAAACAACTGAAAATATGTCTTATATTCTAGGTTCTTCAAAGTAGCCACCTTTTGCTTTGATTACTGCTTTGCACACTCTTGGCATTCTCTTGATGAGCTTCAAGAGGTAGTCACCTGAAATGGTCTTCCAACAGTCTTGAAGGAGTTCCCAGACATGCTTAGCACTTGTTGGCCCATTTGCCTTCACTCTGCGATCCAGCTCACCCCAAACCATCTCGATTGGGTTTAGGTCTGGTGACTGTGGAGGCCAGTTCATCTGGCGTAGCACCCCATCACTCTCCTTCTTGGTCAAATAGCCCTTACACAGTCTGGAGGTGTATTTGGGGTCATTGTCCTGTTGAAAAATAAATGATGGTGCAACTAAACGCAAACCGGATGGAATAGCATGCCGCTGCAAGATGCTGTGGTAACCATGCTGGTTCAGTATTCCTTCAATTTTGAATAAATCCCCAACAGTGTCACCAACAAAGCACCCCCACACCATCACACCTCCTCCTCCATGCTTCACGGTGGGAACCAGGCATGTAGAGTCCATTCGTTCACCTTTTCTGCGTCGCACAAAGACGAGGTGGTTGGAACCAAAGATCTCAAATTTGGACTCATCAGACCAAAGCACAGATTTCCACAGGTCTAATGTCCATTCCTTGTGTTCTGTAGCCCAAACAAGTCTCTTCTGCTTGTTGCCTGTCCTAAGCAGTGGTTTCCTAGCAGCTATTTTACCATGAAGTCCTGCTGCACACAGTCTCCTCTTAACAGTTGTTATAGAGATGCGTCTGCTGCTAGAACTCTGTGTGGCATTGACCTGATCTCTAATCTGAGCTGCTGTTAACCTGCGATTTCTGAGGCTGGTGACTCGGATGAACTTCTCCTCCGCAGCAGAGGTGACTCTTGGTCTTCCTTTCCTGGGGCGGTCCTCATGTGAGTCAGTTTCTTTGTAGCGCTTGATGGTTTTGGCCACTGCACTTGGGGACACTTTCAAAGTTTTCCCAATTTTTCGGACTGACTGACCTTCATTTCTTAAAGTAATGATGACCACTCGTTTTTCTTTACTTAGCTGCTTTTTTCTTGCCATAATACAAATTCTAACACTCCATTCAGTAGGACTATCAGCTGTGCATCCACCTGACTTCTGAACAATACAACTGATGGTCCCAACCCCATTTATAAGGCAAGAAATCCCACTTATTAAACCTGACAGGGCACACCTGTGAAGTGAAAACCATTTCAGGTGACTACCTCTTGAAGCTCATCAAGAGAATGCCAAGAGTGTGCAAAGCAGTAATCAAAGCAAAAGGTGGCTACTTTGAAGAACCTAGAATATAAGACATATTTTCAGTTGTTTCACACTTTTTTGTTAAGTGTATATAATTCCACATGTGTTAATTCATAGTTTTGATGCCTTCAGTGTGAATCTACAATTTTTATAGTCATGAAAATACAGAAAACTCTTGGAATGAGAAGGTGTGTCCAAACTTTTGGTCTGTACTGTACATCTGGGATTTTCGTATTTGGAATACAAATAAGTGATCCACCGAACTGCAAAATATTTTTGAATTCCATCCAACACATCCTTAGTAATTTACACAAAGACCATTCTTAACATACTCGGTAAGTCATTTGCCCAGCTCCAAAAGTTCAAGTAAACTTGCAACCCCCCTGAGAATTATTCTGTAAAGTCTCAAAACAGTTTAATTCCCTCCACAGCACCAACATTTGTAATTGGGCTGCAAGAAGATGTGGCCTAAAATTTGGAATATCAAGACCCCCTATCTTAAAGGCTTTCCAGAGATATTTTTGTTTAATTCTCACACATTTCCTGCCCTATCAGAGGTGTAGCTAGGGGTGCAGAACAGGGAGGTGGAGGCAAAACACACTTGAGTGAGCCCCCAAATCAGTCGGCCCCCTATGCATGTTTACAACTTCAGAGCTGCATCCATAGTAGTTATAATGCATTCTAAATGAGTGTAAGAGTGCTGCATATGGTTCTAAATAACCCATGATGAATAAAGAAATCAGGCGATACCTTTTAGAGGCTGAGTATATTTGATGGTAAGCTTTCGAGAGTACTAGCTCTCTTCTTCAGACATGGTGTTATACAAGAAACTGAAAATTCACAGACTTTTTATACACAAAAGACATGGACCTTCAAAGGATCTTAGAATTCTTAAAAAAACAAAATGCAATATAAGTAGAGAAGTTATTTACAACAGGTCAAAAAATAAACAATCTGGAAACTTGTGGGGCGTGATGGAGGGATCAGTAATTCTTGCTGTTATCTTTTTGCTATCAGGTGGTGATTTGTGACCCTCACAGTTCATACATAGTTTGACATGAAACTGGCATGACTGCAGGTGAGGAGGCCCTACTTCAATTCCATAACGACTTCAATGACTTTCACCCTGCCATCAACCTTAAACTTAGCTATTCAGAGAGTGAAATCCACTTTCTGGATACCACAATATACATCAAAGACCACCGGCTACTCACATCAATATACCACAATCCCACAGACAGAACGGCCTACCTGAGAAACGACAGCTTCCACCCCAAGCACACAAGACAATCTATTATTTACAACCAGGCTATACGATACAATCATATTTGCTCCGACAAAGCAGACCTGGACAAGCACCTCCTGGATCTGAGGACGAAATTTCTCCGATTGGGATACAAACCAAAAGTGACAGACAACCAATTAAACAAACTGGCAGCCATTAACAGAGACAGTCTTCTCACATATAAAGAGACCCAGAATGAAACCCGAGTGCCCCTAGTCGTCACATACAACCCACAGCTGGAGATCCTACTAATTGCCAAGGAGCTCCAACCTGTGCTACATAGGGACAACAAACTCAAGGACATATTTCCAGTCCCCCCTCTCCTTTCCTTTTGGCAACCACCAAACCTGCAACATATTATTGTCCGGAGTACCCTGAAGGCCCCAACTGAAAATGGCACCTCACCTTGCCTGCAAAACAGGTGCAAGACCTGCAGGCACATCCACACCGCTGACAGTGTACCTGTCTCACAGGTGCACAGAATTAGGGGGACATTTTCCTGCACGTCTTCCGATGTGGTATATCTCATAATGATTTTGCAATGTCCCACCACAGGCCACTATGTGGGGGAAACAGGGCAGAGACTCAGTCAGCATATGAACTTACACAGATTCACCATTAATAACAGCAGAACAGATCTCCCAGTGGCCGCACATTTCTCCGGAGAAGACCACTCTATTGAAGATTTGTGGGTTGTGGTTTTAATAGGACATTTTAAGACACAGAAGGAGAGAAAGGAATGGAAATATAAGTTAATGTAAACATTTCAAACTCTGCAATTTGGACTTAATATTCATGCCAGTTTCATGTCACACTATGTATGAACTGTGAGGGTCACAAATCACCACCTGATAGCAAACAGATAACAGCAAGAATTACTGATCCCTCTGTCATGCCCCACAAGTTTCCAGATTGTTTATTTTTTGACCTGTTGTAAATAACTTCTCTACTTATATTACATTTTGTTTTTTTAAGGATTCTAAGATCCTTTGAAGGTCCATGTCTTTTGTGTATAAAAAGTCTGTGAATTTTCAGTTTCTTGTATAACACCATGTCTGAAGAAGAGAGCTAGTACTCTCGAAAGCTTACCATCAAATATACTCAGTTAGCCTCTAAAAGGTATCGCCTGATTTATTCACTCTTCCACTACTTTCTATGGCTAACACGGTACAACATTATACTACCATGATGAGTAAAAAAGATGTCTACATAACATACAGTATCTATAGTACTATAAATGCAGTCTATTACATAAGAAGGTCAGAGCTCAATATCAGAGACACATCTAAATCTATAAAAGAATAGCAGCATATGTATACATGCTGTTTATAAGGAGATATAAATGTAAACAAATTTTTAATTTAACAGCAGTAGCCAAACACAAGAAAGGAAAACATGGTCTCTAAGCTATCACATAGACATCCGAAATTAGACCTGAGTTATAAACTCATTGTCATATATGAAAAAACATACTAATATGAATTAACAATATGAAGGAACTGATGTTCGTTTTGGTTTGGTTTGTTTTCATAATCATGTAGTCCATTTTTCAAACTAATACATGAATACGAAAATCTGCGAAACTATATACAAGCAAAAGTCTCACTTCTTACAGAGCAATTGTACTCTCCTTCACTTTGGCAAATCTACCAACTACCTTGTCTTTGTCAATTTCTGTCCCTCTCAGTACTTAGCAAGGTTAAATTAAACATCCTGGACTCCTGCTTACATGCTCGTAGATAGGTTTTAATACGTTTCAGGTGGCTGAAACTTCTTTCTACTTTTGCACTACTGACAGAAATAGTGAGATAAATATGTTAAAGTGTACTCAAGTTTGGAAAGGCTTATTGCATGTTATTGGCAATGAGAAGTGGTAAGATGGTAAGATTTCGTCAATGGTAACCAGTTCTTTCTCAAATGACAGTTCATTGTATATATTACGGAAAGTGAGGAACTCATCTAACACAACCTGGGGCTCAGTGGACACATCACCAGAAAAGAAGCAGGCAAGTCCAATCACTTTATCGGCTGCATCTGGGTTTTGAAAATGTTTATTAACCACTTAGCGATATGCGCCCCAATAGAACGGCGCAGCCGCCAAGGGCTTAAAGTGCACCACCATACTATTACGGCGAAAGCCTTCCATCTGCTCACACACTGAGTGGGTGGGCTCTGCAGCAGGTGTTAGCTGTAACTTAAAACTAACACACTGTGCCCCCAGTCAAAGCTGAGTTCCAATTGCGGGTTTTAACCCCTTAGATGCCTTGTTAAGCCTGACTGCAGCTTCTAAGAGGTTTCATCATTATAGCCCCCCATCGACCCCCCCTATCCCGCGGCAGGTTCAAGGTTGCTGATATGTATTTTTGGCAGACAGGGGTCTGATCAGTGACCCAGGCTGCCAGAACCACATACCAGGTTGATCCTGCTGAGACGAGAGGAAGTCAGCCTATAATAAAGCCCCCAAATGCCCCTTTCCTATATAAAATGAGTTATGAAAAAAAAAACTAAAATTTAATAAACACAATACATATTTTGTGGTCACTTTTTGAGGGTTTCCAATGTACTGGTACTTTAGGGGCTCTGTAAAGTAGACATCACAGCAACAAAATCTGCTTTTCAAATGCTTCTTCTCTTTGGTGCACTGCAGTGTACGCATAGATCATTTTACATTCACATGTGGGGAATTTCTTTGTTCAGGAGAAATTTCATAACAAACTATGAGATGAATTTTCTCCTTTAACCCCTTGTGAATGTGTAAATTTTAGGGCTGAATGAACATACTATTGAAAAAAATTAAATGTCTAAATTTCACCTCCATATTGTGAAATGCATAAACAAACGTCCCAAATGTGGTTTTGAATTATTTGAGGGGTACAATTTTGAAAATTGGGTGATTCATGGGGGGTTTCTAATATATAGCCTTTTAAAATCCTCTTCAGAACTGAAGTGGTCCCTAACAAATGGGTTTGGGAAATTTTCTTGTAAATCTGGAAATCTGGAAAAAGATGATGCCAATATAAAGCAGAGATATGGTGGATAATATTTCTTTAATGTATTTGGGTAGTATGACTATTTGCATAAAAAATTGAAAAAATATTGATCAATGTTTACAAGTAACATGAAGTACAAAGTGTCACGAAAAAAAGTACCAAAATCACTTGGGTAATTTAAAGTGTCTCAAAGTTATTGCCATATAAAGTGACACATGTCATTTTTAAAAAATGGGGCCTGACCTTTAAGGTGGTTTTTGGTTATGTCCTTAATAATTGGACTGAATAATTTAGCTATTTCTCTAAAATCTGAAAAATGGTGCTTTAACTGACCCACAAATATATCAAGTATATAAGAAAATACTTCAATTCTGAAGCAAGGTCAGCTATCCTCAATTGGCTCATCTTCAGCTTTTTCATCACTAAATTGTTTCCTTTTTATCAACCTTCCCTTTGTGATATGCGGTAGTGTCTTTGCACATAGTAGCTAACTCTTTGGCCGTGTTCTTGATGGTTACGATTACCTTATCTAAATGCAGCTCCCTTATGTGTGTCATCATTGTCTATTAGATGTTCAGCTGCAATGAGGTGCAATGATTCTTTTTGAAGGTAGTTTGAAAGGACATATGTTTTCTTTAAGAGTGTATTTAAAAAACTAGCATTGGGTTGAATTCATAAGTGCTTACTTTTGTCCACAGACAGTCTGCTTTGGCAGTAACTTTTCGGGTGATACCATTATGCAGCACAGAGCTGCAAGGACTGCAGGCAAGCTTTGGATTGCTGCATCAATCTCCTATTTCCTGGAATCTCATCTTGTTTCCAATAGTTTTTTTAGTGTAAACACTATTCCCTCCAGGATTTTATTTTGCTCTTCCTCAAGAATATTATATCTAGGCAGACTTGATGTTAAAAATGTATACAGAGTTTCAAGTGTACTAACGAAAATCTTAGCACTGCACAATGCACACACTGCATCTAGCAGAATTAAATTGAGGTAGTGTGCACAACATTGCACGTATTAAGCTTTTTCATAGCAGTTTTGTCTTACCCTGGCTTGCAGCCCCATTAAATGACCTGACATTGCCCCTTCGCCCATCACAGGCTTTCCCTCTCATTCATTTAACATTAAAGGGGTTTTCCGGGCAAAAAAAATCTTTTTTTTAAAAAAGGTCTTAGTGCTATTAATGGGTTAATAAGTGCACCAAAATACCTTTAGCAGTGTTTTGAGTGATTTCTGGGTTTCTCTGGGAGCTCCTGGCATCCTCTGCATTTGTTTACATGGTGTAGCTTCCTGCTGTCAGTTGTAGGCTGACTCACACTACCTCCCTCTCACTCCCCCCTTCCTCTCTCACTCCCCTACACCCCCTTCCTGTCTCCCTAGCTATCCCACCCACTACTAGCCCTTCCCAACTAACTCAGCCCACCCCTCCACCCCATTATATTTACGTGTCTTTCTCTCTATACTTCCCTTCTGGAATAGCTTCTCCTTTTTTTTTATCTCTCCTGCCTGTGCGCAGGCCAGAGATGCCTGCACAGTAGAGATGGCACCTCTGCTGATGTGCACAGGCCGGAAGTGCCTCTGACGCCTGCGCAGTATAGATGGAGTGCCATCTCTACCGCGCATGTGTAGGAGGGACCTCCGGCCTGCGCAAGTGCCAGCAGAGGTGCCATCTCTAAGAAGAGGAGGAGCCGTTCCCAGAGAGGAAGACATGTATATATAATGGGGTGGAGGGGGGGAGTATTGGTGAAGTTCCGTTTCCTGGTGATCGAGGTAATTATACATTTTTTTTAAAACTAAGTAAATTAGAAGTTAGGTGGGGGGAGGGGGTTTAGTTTAGGGGTTCATTTTTATTTTATCCCAGACAACCCCTAATGCCAAGTTCTTTGGTTAGCATATTGATAAGTTATAGAATAACTGCGCAGCCATCAGGAATATCTTGAAATTTAATAAACGCTCAATGCTATTACCTGTTTTGGTGACATATTTTGATAGTAAGGAGAAATGGTCTATTTTTGTGATATCAATTGTGGAATCTATAATTACTGAGAAATACTTTGCTGTTTTCAATTTCTCTATGATATTGCTCATTGTTTCACTGCTAAATACAGCAATCTATTCATTTTGTGATTCTGATAAGTAACACAGCCTACTGGATTTTTCAGATGAAGAACAGAGTCATAATATGCTAGTAATTTAGGCAGCTCCAAAAAATGCCTTCATTGACATCTGGGCCACTAAAGCCATCACATTCTCTGTGACCCCTAAATGCAAGACCTTGTCTTGCTGAAAAAAAAGAGTGACATCAGCCTGTTAAGGATTTTTCTGTTCCTTTCTGTCTGCTCCCTCTCACCCTTGATGAGCTCTGCTATTACTGTGATGTCCTAACTGATGAATTTTAGATGACTCATGTTGCTTCATTTTTATCAATGCCTTTCTTAAAGTTAGAAAAGACTATATATACTGTACATGGGTCTGCCTAGACCCTTAACTGTTTCATTTCACTTACTAAAGTGCAGCAGCAAAAACAATAAAGCTGGTGGGTTTCGGGCGAGTAAATTACCCATTGTAGTTCAAGTGCATGAATTATCTTTTTTCAATGTTATAGGAAAAATTGTCATAGGCTTCATTTAATCCTGGATGACATGGGCCATGTTCAAGTAGAACTCAAATTATATCGGTAGTAAGAGTCTGATCTTTGAAGAGAAATGGATTGGTAGGGTAAGGCTCTTTAGGGTTTAATTTGAATTTAATGTCAGGGCCAGTGGTGGCAGTTCTAGGACCTGGATTGCTGTCAAGTGCGCTTTACAGTTACTGCAAAGTGGATGGTATCCACATTGCAGAAAAATATGCGCAACGGAAATGCTGCAATTTTGGAAATCACAACATGTCAATTATAGTTACAGAAATGCTGGCGGATTCAATATCGGTATAATGGAAGCAGAAAGAAGAGGAAACTTCTGCGGACTTTCTGTGAAAAGCGCTGCGGCAAAAATCTCAATGTGTTGCTGCCACGGTTTTTCCTGCAGCACTTTTTTGTTGCGGCCAGCTTTGTGGGACCTTAGCCTAAGGCTATGTTCAAATCTGCTCCAGATGGTGTCCATCCAGCGCAGATCTGTCACAAACTGACGGACAAAAAAGTCCTGCAAGCCCAACTTTTTGTCAGATGATTTCAGTGGGGTTGAGTCAATCGACAAACCCCACTATAGTCAGGGGAATCCCTCAGGATCCATCCATGTCCATCATTTCCATTGCTATCCATTTTTCTGTTTTTCTGGTCTCGTGTTGGACCAGAAGAATGGATAGGACAGTGCAGATGTGAATGTAGAGTTTTCCCCTAACCCCTAGATAGGGGATAAGTGTCAGATCACTGTGGGTGTGACTGCTGGGACCCCAGTGATCAGGAGAAGGGGAAACAGAAATTCCTTCTAATACGTTGTGTAAATGAACTTTACACTCTCATGTCACTTGCTAATAAATGACTTTTTGGCAGAACTCATATGATGTTTCTTTTATGGACCTTTGTCAGACATGCATGCTCCCTGGAACTAGGTTGCAGAATGAATGGTGGCAAAGCCGCAATGAAAAGGCGTTTTACAGCCATTCATTCTGTGCCCTAGTTCCAGACAGCATGCGTGTCTGATGAAGGTACATGGCTGAAATGTCACATGTCTTCTGTTAAAAATCATTAATGAGCATCTTATGCGAGAGTGTAAAGTTCATTACTACTACATCTGGTTGGGACCCTACTTCAGCACCTCCTTTACAGACTGCCGCTGTTATCTTCTATCAGAAAGTCCCCCTGAATCTTTCATGTGAATGCAGTGCCAGTGCATTTGTATGGCCGACAATCCATTCACTTCAATCTCCAGCAGCAGTGAATGAAGCACCGGCCACGCAAGAGCGCACTGGCACTTCATTCCCATGGAATATGAAGCAGGACTTTCTGTTCCCCCTTCTCCTGATCACTGGGATCACTGTGATCTGACACTTATCCCCTATTTCCAGGATAGGGGGATAAGCATGTTTAGAGGCACAACACCATTAAAGATCTGCTCTGCAGATCTGTGGCGTATATATGCACCACAGAGTGGGAAGGGGTTAAATACTTTATCCATTGTACAACCCCTTTTATGAAAAGGGGTTGTCCAGACCTGAAGATGTTTGATACAAGATAGGTCATCAGTATCAGATAGGTCAGGTCCCAAATTTTAACCCCATAATGATCAGCTGATGTGACGCCAGAAGCAGCCCTGCTCCTATTTAAGTAAATGGGAGTGGGGCTGCAGATTCGGGTGCCACTGCTACAGTGTATGGAGCTCCGAACACTGCATACATGGTGGCACCTGGAACTGCAGCCTCATTCCCATTCACTTTAATAGGTGCAGGGCTGCTCCACCGATTACATCAGCTGATCAGTATGGGGTTTAGGTTTGAGACATGACCTATCTGAAATTGATGACTTATCCTGTGGATAGGTTATCATTATCAAATATCTTCAGATCTGGACAAGCCCTTTAACAGTGTGCTGGCAAAGGGACAAGGTCATACAAATAAAACCTATTAGACTAGCACTAACCAACTGTGGAACTGCAACTAGTTTAGCCTTGCAGAATGACCTATTGCTGCTTTCTATAGTCTCAGCCACCACAAAAAAGACAGTCAGGGACCAAGTCCAAAAGGAAGAGTTTCTGCACTCTGTGAGTCATGTGCAGACACTGTGTGCTAATCAGCTTATATCATGCATTTCCCTGTTCAGCCAGTAATAGATGAGGCTGAGCAGGAGCTGAGCAAGGCACCAGACCTGTAAAAGACTGCAATATGCCGATAAAAGCAAATTGCATATTGCATAGATACCTCATGAATTATTTTATAGAAATATAGAATTTTTTATAGAGATGGAAAGATTTTTTTATATATATATATGATCATGATGTACTTGTTTACTTTTTTTATTTGTACTTTTTTTTCTGTATTTTGTTATAATTATCCTAGTATTTTTATTACATTATATGACAGCCTTTGTGTTGTGTTTTGTTACACACATGCCTATCCATATACTCAGATGTGTGTATATTTTCTCCTTTTTTCATAGCTTGGCTATGTATAATCCTATTACGCCATGCCAAAGGCATATTAGTAAATGACAGGCAGTATAATGCTCTGCAAATCTTGTAATCTGGGTGCTAGAAGACCTTCATCTACAGGAGTATAGATGTTTATCCAGTGCAGTGAATGCACTGCTACATCTTTTTATCTTCCCACAAAACCCCTTTAAAGAGGACCTTTCAAGTCCTCATGTATATGCTGTTTTACATACCACTAGAAAGCCGACAGCGGGCTGAATTCAGTGCACTTCCGGCTTTCCCGGTATGTGCCCTGGGGCTGGAGATATTGGGGGTCATAGTTTCACTGTTCACCATCAGAAGGGTGTTCCTGACAGTCTAACTGAGCTGTGAGGAACGCCCTCCCTGATAGTACTCGCCCATAGACTTGTACTGGGGGAGCGTTCCTCACAGCTCAGCGTCATCGCTGGGCTGTAAGGAACACCCCCTCTGACTGTACAGAGCTATGGGACGAGTACAGAGAGAGGGGCCGTTCCTTACCGCCCAGTGATGACGCTGAGCTGTGAGGAACGCACCCTCAGTACAGGTCTATGGAGGAATACTGTCAGGGAGGGCGTTCCTCACAGCTTAGCTAGACTGTCAGGAATGCCCTTCTGACGGTGAACGGTGAAACTACGACCTCCAATATCTCCAGCCCCCGGGGCACATACCTGGAATGCTGGCAGTGTGCTGAATTCAGCGCGCTGTCGGCTTTCTAGTGGTATGTAAAACAGCATATACATGAGGACTTGAAAGGTCCTCTTTAATAAGATCACATTTGTTTGTTAAAACTTTATTATTTTACTGTGGGCTTTATTTTCAGATGTAAAAGTTTATAGTCTGTAGCTTGCTTTTAAGGGAATATTCACATATAGCATTTTTGATACTTTTGAAAATTAGTTCCATACATGTGAATGGAGCTGTTTCTGCAGCATGTTCATGGAATTCTGCAAAAACTATTTAGATGAAAGTGACAGCCACAGAAATTTCTGCATCAGATTTGCTGTACGTGAATATACCCTAAGGATGCGTTTTCATTTACATTGAGTAGAAATAGTTAAAAGGGTCATCTCTTGAATTGATTTAGAATTTGGATGTCAAAACATGCATGATTAACATTTTTGTAATTAGCACTCTAGTAAAAAAAAAAAATAAATAATGACTGCATCAGGTTATTCTTCGCTCAGTTCTTTCTTGTAAAAACCCTACTTTGGGACATTGTTTAACATAACTTTTTATAATATAATGAATATGTTTTATAAATTTTTATTCATTTGTTCTTTTTAAAACACGACAGAGTACAGTGCAGCATACAAATATGTATCCTTCTCCATGAGAAATCAAAATCCTGAGAAAAACACAATACAAGAGGCATACCTGACAAACAGAGGTTTGTGGATCACACACATCACTGTGCCCATTGCACTGGCAGGGCACACATGTCCCAAGAGTAGGGCCAGGTCTCCTACTGGGGGATGCAGGAACCACTCTGTAGAATCCAGGAGCACATGACTAAAATAAAGTGAAGGCAAATATAAGTAGATCTGCAGCTATTACCATGTAGTACATACTAGAACTAGTGACATCATTACATTATTCTCCAGAAATAATCCCTTAAAATATTGCAATATTTATCCAAAAGATTGATTGCAGATTTTTTGAATTGACTTGACTAGTGATGGTCGAACCTCTCAAGTTTTGTTTTGTTGTTTAACTGGATTGGTTTCAGTCTGAATAAATTTGTTCCAAATATGAATTTAAATTGACTTAAAACATAGTGTATCATGCTCTTAGAGCAAATTAATGTCAAAGTGAGAGTAGCATGTATGCCTATGAGAAAAGAAAAAGCAATGTTTTTTTTTCTTTTGGGGGGTATTTTTTTTTTTTTTTTTTATTATGCCAACACTGGCACCAACAATATGGCATAGAACATGAAAGACTGGACTGCTGGAGATGTCTGGTAGAGTGGTGGTACAAGTGGCAATATTAGTGGCAGTACAGTATAGAATACAACATGATGAATGAGGCCACATGAGATGAAGTCTAGCTGTGTAGGGGTAGCAGCATCAGCAATCCAGTATATGGAACATGATAGACATGGAAGCAGCAGCAGGGACATCATTGAGTCAGTGACAAACAGTCAGCCTCCCCCCACACTATCAGTAATGGCAGAAATATTAATTTGCATCACCATCACTTGAGCTTTCCTTCGGTCTTTCCCGGCAGTTTTTTTTCTCATTATTATTGCCTCTGTCAACACCCTCTTCTCCAGAGTGCCCTTAGCAGCATGGTTATCAATATTCTACCCCCACTATTAACACTACCTCCAAGGACAGTAATATTTTCCACTGCTGCCGTATGATAAATTTGGTAATGTATGTGGTTTAGAACTGGCAATACCACTAGAGATGAATAAACACACTGCTGGCGTATAATAAATTTGGTAAACCCCAGTGATCTCTCCCTATATCTGTCTGTGTAAATTCATTAAATCTATCTAATCCATCCTCTTCTCTTCACTTCCAACTATCTCCTATCTGTATTTTTTGTAGTAATGCAACTTGTCTTAAATATTTCAGTGTCCCTGCTGTCTGAGGACTGTCCATGCATTTTTCTCCACAAAATGGCTCCACTCTAGGTATTTTCTTATATAATGCACCCACATCCCCTCATGAATGGCTGAGAGGCTGATGCAATGCCTGCCTGATTCTAAACAGGTTGGTTCACTCAAAACAAATCACAAAGTTTCAGTTTGATTGGAAACTGAACATTGTGAGTTTTGCTTTGAATTTGGTTCCTTTTAAACTGGTTCAGCCATCTCTAGTCATGACTTAGGGTGGGTTCACACCTGCGTTCCAGTCCGTCCGTTGCCAATCCAGTGAAAATCTCGGCGAACGGGATTGGCATCGGATACAGACCGGTCAGCGACGCATTGGTTAAAAACCCATTCATTTGAATGGGTTTTTAAAGCAATGCGCGGGTGTCCGATTGCACCCTCTGCACTGCGAAGCCGTTTTTTTTTCGTCGGACACGAAGTCCTGCATGTCCGACTTTGTTTCCGACGAAAAAAAAAAGATTCGCAGCGCAGAGGGTGCAATCGGACACCCGCAGATTGCTTTAAAAACCCATTCAAATGAATGGGTTTTTAACCAATGCGTCGCTGACCGGTCTGTATCCGATGCCAATCCCGTTCGCCGAGATTTTCACTGGATTGGCAACGGACGGACTGGAACGCAGGTGTGAACCCACCTTAAATGGTAGGACCAAGTACATTATTAAAGATTGTTAGCGTACTGTGAATGAGGAACACATTACATAGCTCTTACAAAAATATGAATAAATTACCTCACATGAAAGCCCAAAATATCCTACTGGACATTCACATTTCTCAATCAGATTGGCTCTTGGACTCATGGTGAAAGAAGTGCCTTCTTCCGCTACTTCCAGAAATACTTCAGAAATTCTACCATTCACAAGAACATTGTTAATGGAGAAAAAAATGTATGTATTAAGCAAAACAAAACACTTAAAGCACTAAAACCAAACCTGAGTTGTAGTTTACAGCAAGGGATTACTCATTCTTATAATGCATGGAAAAAAAGAATATAAAAAAAGCATTTTGGCAAGAGGTTTTGCAATTTCCATGTATTACAATCAAAATACAGGAAACATTTTGACCTTTCATAATCTAATGGATGGAAAAACAATAAAATTTTACAAAAGAGAAACAAAACATTTTGTATTTGTACTTACTAAAAACGAATTATTCCTCAAACAACATGCTCAACTAACGCTAAGTTCACATTAGTGTTGGCTATGCGTTGTTCTAGTCTGTCAGAGGACCAGAATAGCAGATAGGCTGACCACTGAAATAGCAGTTACACAAAAAGCCTGGCGTGTGACTATAATGGGGTCCGTTGGGTGTCCATCATTTTAAAATTGAAACTGGCTAAAGAAAAAAACGTGCATGCAGGACATTTTCATCTGCCCATTTCTGGTGGACGTTGAGACGGATTGTGAATTTAGCCTTTGACTTGGCCTAAAAAAACTAAAAATTCCTGTCATTCCTTAATTATATCTTTATTTAGGAGAGGTGTATTTGCAAATAAGACCACCCTCAATATCCAATGCAATACACTCTACATTGATTAAAAATGGCCTTTATGTTGCTATAGGTTTCTTTCTAGTGCTTTGGATATTATCTTAAAGGGATTTTCCGGGTTATGGATATTGATGACTTATCCTCAGGATAGATTTATCAATATCAGATCAGTGGAGGTTTGACACCCAGTCCCTGCGCTGATCAGTTGTTCTCAACCGCCACCAATGCCAGAAATAACACAGGGAATGGAGTGTACCTGATTGGTAGGTGAACACAGCCTACACATTCTATGTGCTAGTTCCAGCACTGGCAGCTGGTTGCAATGCTAGTTCTTGGACCACCACTGATCTCACATTCATGATGTAGTCTGAGGATAGATCATCAATATTCGTAACTGGAAAACCCCTTTAACGTTCTTGATGCTTTTGAGGAATCTTTAAGCCACTCAACTTGTGCTCTGCAAAAGTGACCACTTATATTGTCCAAAACAAGAATTGCCACACAACCCTCTTAACTGGCTAATCTACCTATTGTCTTTTTCCCATACAAGACCTCAAAAAATATGCTGTTTTTTTTTTTCATTTAGAGGTCTGTGGGGACATTAAAAGTTGTATTGTTTGTTTTAGAATTGTGGAAAATAACCAAAATAACATAAATAAGTCATGGCTCAGTCAAATTTCCTATAAATTAAAAAAAAAAAAAAATTTCATTGAATGGGGGAAATACTCTCCATGCATATCTCAGTTTCAGCCTGAAAGATTCTATATGGCTACTACTATACTTGCTCTTTGCGTCGATTGTGCAGGTTATTATTATTAATTTGTTACACTGAACGTAACATTTATATTTGCCATATATACAAAAGTCACAGGGCTCTTTATGTCAATTGTGTCGATCATTTATCTATATCTATTTCAATCTTAGGCTTACATTTATTAATATCATTCTGCCTTCTGAGTTGAGATGGCTTATAATGGTTATTCCTTAATCCATATGCACAATAAGCTATAATTATAATTATAAATGAAAGCCAAAACCAGGGCTAGCACTGCCACCAGACAGGCCTGGGCAAATATCATGGCCCACTATGCCTCTGGGAAGTGAAAATTGGATAAACATGCTCTACAATTGTCAAGGGTATCCTACACATATGGGGCCACAGTGACGTATGTACAGTCATATGAAAAAGTTTGGGCACCCCTATTAATCTTAATCATTTTTAGTTCTAAATATTTGGGTGTTTGCAACAGCCATTTCAATTTGCTATATCTAATAACTGATGGACACAGTAATATTTCAGGATTGAAATGAGGTTTATTGTACTAACAGAAAATGTGCAATATGCATTAGACCAAAATTTGACCGATGCAAAAATTTGGGTACCCTTATCATTTTATTGATTTGAATACTCCTAACTACTTTTTACTGACTTACTGAAGCACAAAATTGGTTTTGTAACCTCACTGAGCTTTGAACTTCATAGCCAGGTGTATCCAATCATGAGAAAAGGTATTTAAGGTGGCCAATTGCAAGTTGTTCTCCTATTTGAATCTCCTCTGAAGAGTGGCATCATGGGCTCCTCAAAACAACTCTCAAATGATCTGAAAACAAAGATTGTTCAACATAGTTGTTCAGGGGAAGGATACAAAAAGTTGTCTCAGAGATTTAACCTGTCAGTTTCCACTGTGAGGAACATAGTAAGGAAATGGAAGACCACAGGGACAGTTCTTGTTAAGCCCAGAAGTGGCAGGCCAAGAAAAATATCAGAAAGGCAGAGAAGAAGAATGGTGAGAACAGTCAAGGACAATCCACAGACCACCTCCAAAGAGCTGCAGCATCATCTTGCTGCAGATGGTGTCACTGTGCATCGGTCAACAATACAGCACACTTTGCACAAGGAGAAGCTGTATGGGAGAGTGATGCGAAAGAAGCCGTTTCTGAAAGCACGCCACAAACAGAGTCGCCTGAGGTAGGCAAAAGCACATTTGGACAAGCCAGCTTCATTTTGGAAGAAGGTCCTGTGGACTGATGAAACAAAGATTGAGTTGTTTGGTCATACAAATAGGAGTTATGCATGGCGTCAAAAAAACACAGCATTCCAAGAAAAACACTTGCTACCCACTGTAAAATTTGGTAGAGGTTCCATCATGCTTTGGGGCTGTGTGGCCAATGCCGGCACTGGGAATCTTGTTAAAGTTGAGGGTCGCATGGATTCAACTCAGTATCAGCAGATTCTTGAGAATAATGTACAAGAATCAGTGACGAATTTGAAGTTACGCCGGGGATGGATATTTCAGCAAGACAATGATCCAAAACACAGCTCCAAATCTACTCAGGCATTCATGCAGAGGAACAATTACAATGTTCTGGAATGGCCATCCCAGTCCCCAGACCTGAATATCATTGAACATCTGTGGGATAATTTGAAGCGGGCTGTCCATGCTCGGCGACCATCAAACTTAACTGAACTGGAATTGTTTTGTAAAGAGGAATGGTCAAAAATACCTTCATCCAGGATCCAGGAACTGATTAAAAGCTACAGGAAGCGACTAGAGGCTGTTATTTTTGCAAAAGGAGGATCTACTAAATATTAATGTCACTTTTCTGTTGAGGTGCCCATACTTTTGCAGCGGTCAAATTTTGGTTTAATGCATATTGCACATTTTCTGTTAGTACAATAAACCTAATTTCAATCCTGAAATATTACTGTGTCCATCAGTTATTAGATATAGCAAATTGAAATGGCTGTTGCAAACACCCAAATATTTAGAACTAAAAATGATTAAGATTAATAGGAGTGCCCAAACTTTTTCATATGACTGTATGTATGGCAAATATCAATGGTAAATTCAGTGTAATAAAACTGAAACTATTATCTAGCCTTTCCCTCTTTTGTGACGGATTTACCTTTTGTGATGTCAAGGGACCTTTAAAACTGAGCCACAGTTAGTGAACCATTTTGAGAGGACTTATCTATTATATTACTTTATTTTACTGGGTGAAAATAAAGTATTAAAGTGCATACATTGTGATACTCTTATTGTTTTATCTAAACTATTTTGTCACACATGATAAAATATACTTGTAGTATAGAAGTGAGCTATAATCACAAAGATGGAAATTCAGATTAATGGTAAGTAATAAATTACGTTTTCCCATTGTATGGTCTGCACTCTGTGGTTATCACTGCTTAATCTAAGTAAAGTCAGGGGAATATTTCCAAGATTTGAAAGTTCACTCGAAAAAGAATAGAAAGAGCCACATAAACATAGTCTTTGTTTGCAATCTCTTTGTATCTTCCTTTATATTCCTTTAGTGCACATACCACAAGGATTTCTGAGCTTGGTGTTGATCGATACAAACTACAGAAATTGAGTGAACATGTCAAGGACAGTAGGACAATGGAGAATATCAGAAGAAAGAAGCTGGGGAATAGGGGAAATAATGGTTGAACAGTCATTAACATGGACGCTTGATATTTATCAGTTTCCTATTCTCTCGAGATGCCTTTGATTGGTCAGACATTATATCCACTTCTTAAGATACTGCTCAACAATTGACCTGGCACCAGAGGGTTTTCATTTCTTATACACCTTCCAATCCATATGGGAGAAATGCTTAAAGATAAAGCTTCACATATAAATATTTATTCAGAACAGTGCAGCAGTTTTCAGAAACAAGTCTCTGTGCATTTAATGAAAAATCTCTTTCCATCATCTTCAGGACCTAGAAAATAGTTTGTGTACAGCAGACTATTTACAACCAGAGATGCAAATTTACATAATAATAAACTTTGGGAGCACAGAGCTACTTGTTGCTTGTCTGAGAGGCTTTCTGAAAGCAAGTAACAACTTGCAAGCTGCACGGCTCAAGTCTTTGGGGATTCAACCTAACTAGTTCCCAATCACTGCTTGAGATTTTTAAATAATATGAAGTAAAATGAAGAGCATATTTGCCATCCAGGCTGATGTAATTTATTATCGCTTTATGTACGCCTCAAAAACAATGCACAGTCTTGGAATTATATTGAGACACAAAATAAGAATGATAGATAGGATGAAAAGCGCAATACTTGTATGAATACATAAATCACCAGCATGTTTATGGCTGGAAAAAGTGTATTTCTGCTAGTCTGTGATTAATATAACATTTGTGCTGATTTATTCTTTTGTGTGATGCATTTTATGACTTTGTGCTGCTGTTCGGTGAAATCCTTCTAATTTATCCAAAAATCACCACTCCCTTGTGTCACTTGTGTCGCTTAATATTCATTATTTTCAATAGCCTTTGTGTGAGTTGTTGTTAGGTACACTTAGCTATCAAACTCTGGCATATGGACAGGTTCCCTATGGTGAAAGTAAATATGTGGCCTGGAAGTTCTGCAATAACTATTAAAATATGATTGTTACTATAGAGCTTCAAGAATGTTGAAACAAAGATATGTTATAACTTGTGACTAAAGCTGGCCATACATATTAGATTTAGACTTCTGAAGAGGCAGATTTTGGACTATTTGCTGTTGGTTGGTTATACATAAACCTATGATGCTCTGTCCCATATAGTCAACCATTGACTAAGGTTAGTCAGAACCAAAATCTGTCATGTGGAATTTTTTCTGCCACCTATCTGCTTTAGTTTAAGAAATGTAGACATTGTAGTTGCATTCAAGACCTTCTGCCAAAGGTGTCCCTGGACCCTTAGCCACTTTAAAGAACAGCAGTACTGTAATGAAATGGCATGGTTTCCTCTCCCTATCTCTCAGGATGGTGATTGACCTGCTGCTGTATATGCTCTTGAGCCTGTCAATCAATGACTAAATAAAAATAATTATGAGTTTTTGAAGTGGAAAAAACAAAAAAGTTACTACCTGATGTAGACCAACATAGTCCACATGCTGGTGGGGTTAAGCTGCTAGATCTTCTTCAAGTACTAATGACAGGATAACTATTGTACTTGAAGACAGCATACAGCAGCTCAACAACATACCAATGTCAACCAAAAATAATAAGTTTAAAGCAAAAAGTATATAATTAATACAGATAAACATCTTTACATATAAAAGTCATAAAAGATCATCTAAAGATCTTCTTTATTGTTCTATACACTATACATTGTATATTTCTGATAAAATGCTACCACCCTTACCTGAAGTTAAAGGGGTTGTCCTGGACCTAACAAAGATGGATACTGATGAAATATCTAAAATAAAGGTCATCAGTATTAAATCAGAGTCCGACACCCAAACCCTGTGCTAATCAGTTATTTTGGGCACTGGAAGTCATAAACTAGGTATACGACAGGAACTAGCTCTTTTCCTATTCAAGTGCATGGGAGCAGACCTGCAGCCAGGCGTTACTGCTAAAGTTTACAGAGCTGCATACACTACATAATGTTACACTATGTAGTGGTAGCACTGGGAACTGCACTTCTGCTCCTTTCACTTGAATAGAAGCATAGCTAGTTCTGGCCAAAACAGTTGATCGCCAATGATTTGATATTGATGACTTTTCTAGGTCCTGGAAAACCCCTTTAAAGGAGCCAGTCATCCAGCTTGGCTAGAAAGCAATACAGAACATGTGCAATTCATATAGCACCAACTTCTTGGCTCCACTTGATCCCAAAGTAATGCACTGTTTGACTGTGCACAGGTTTTTCACCAATAAAATGTGCATGCTGATTGGCTTTCATCTTCCAGTCGATGGTATGATCTAACTTTTATTAATATAATTAAAATAACTAATCAGAAGAACCAGGTATTGCTTTGCTCTACTAAGTCAATTGTGGGCATTTGATGCAAAACAACCCCCCCCCCCCCCACACACACACACACACTGACCTAGATCATGATCATGAAGGGGCGATGGTATTGTTCTACTGGTCTATTGGAATATAAGTATAAGGTTCCTTATTGGGTAATTTTGGGAATGTCCCAACATAACTTCAAATGAGAATAATCATTCAACTGAAGACAATTTGGATTAATTGTCACCAGCACAAGACATGTTAGAGAGGCAGGTAATAGAAGTTGTCGCCAGGATTCCTGGTTCCTTGCTGTCTGCCTTTGATGACCACTAGAAAGAAGGCTTATGTTTGGTTGTACATAATTAGCAGCCCTAATGGTAAATCAATAACCAGCCCTACTGATATCCTGGTTTGTCCTGAAAAGGACAGCGCACTGATGGCCACATAAGCCAGTCATTAGTTGCCAGACCCACCCCATATTACTAAGTAATTATACCTTTGATGACCCAGTGTTGTACAGGAGAAAATGATCACCAACTAGGAGCAATCAATCACTGCAGAATACACATCCAGGATGATAGCTATTAAAATACTATAAAATAGTTAATTCATTTAAACTCCCAATTTTTTCTGTTTCTTGGGTTAGGATGCCTCCATGGTTGTAGGCATTTTTCCCGTGCGGGTTCTGTCTGGATGATAGTGGTTGGGGTGGAGTCTGGTTGGTTATACCCCTTCGTCACAAGTGGAATCAGGTGTCTGATCTGCAGACAGGCCAATGTAAATTAAAAGTGGTTTTGCTTTACAATAGTCAAGGAATAGCAATTGTAGGTTGAAAATATACGTCAAGGCCATTGTAACCTGAGGTATACTGTACTTGGAGAGGTACACATTTCCTTTAAGAAGTGTTCTTATCTCAGACAATATTGCATATCCAATTGACGTGCCATAAATGTTTACTAGATGTGAATTCCACCTATGTTGAGGACAAGAGTTCCCAACTCTATTACACCAGCTAAGATGGCCAGAGAAAGAGTGGATAGATAGCAGCGTATGTGCACAGCTCTCTACATCCTGTTCTTTAGGAGATATGGAAACTGTTCAATAGGTTCTCTACTTATTCTCTGCCCTAAGGCACTTGAAAAAAGCAGTGTTTGTCCGATTACAATGGATAACGTTTGCAATCATTTTTTCAAAGCTACTGCCAAAGAAATGTATGTTTCCCCGATAAATGTTGACACTACATATGGACAACTCAGAGTACATCGTAGGTAACAAGCTATTATTTGTACATAGTTACTTACAAAAGAGTTATGTATTGAACAACCTAAAACTGTTGTTTGGCAAATTATATTCATTTAGAACAACAAAAAAAGAGATACCTGGTTTGTCTCAGTACTCTACCATATGATGCCTTGATTAGAATGTATTGTATGTCATATAGGACATCCATGAAGTCTTCACGGCTTACAGATCCTCCATCTATATGTTTCCATTCATACTAAAATGCACAAGAAGAATACATTACTCAGGTTTAACCATCACTGTGTTGCCTATAAAATCCAGATTAAACATTTACAGGAATACCTCTGTCATCTCGATGTCATGTCTAGTCAGTTGGCCATTTTGAGGATCTGGTACATTCTTTACAATAATTCTGTGGTTTGTGGCAGGGCCACCTCTAATAACAACTTGGGGCTCATGGTATGATGGTCCAGTTTCTTCTCGGGCTTCAAAGTATATTGTGTACTTCAGCTTCCCTCCATAAGCTGTCAGCTTTAAAATAGGAAAAATATTGTACATTTTATTATTAAAAGCATATTTTATGAAACTGTTATTACTTTGTTTATAAGTACAAATTAATTAAATTTACTGAAATGTAACATTTTATGTGACACTATGCAGTTTTAAATGCTCTTACTGTACTGTTTCCAGTTAGACCTTATGCATATAAATAATTGGGATCTGTAGGACCATGTATACCACTGGATAAAGAAATATAGTGCAAATAAGAGATTTTTTATGGGCATACAAAAACCTCATAGAACACTTTAAATGCAATGGCATAGTGTATATCAGACTGATTGTGGTGCTTATAGGCAAAAATTGTATGAAACTTGGAACATTATCTTGCTTATACTATAAATAGTCAAATGTCATGAATATATTTATGTAAAGCATTATATATTACACTAAATTGATGGATACTCCCAATATTAAAAGAGTATACATTTTAGGAAAAAAATAAACAGTGCATATGTAAGAAAATTATGTAGAATATTAAAAATATATATTTAAAGAGGACCTTTCACCACCTCCACCAATTCAGGTTCTTAGCATCTGTTAATAGGTGCCGCTCCACTGATTCCAGCACAGTTGGAATCTTCTTTCTAGTCTCCACTGTTCCTTAGCAACAAGCGCAGGTAGTTTTGATATTTGATGTGCTATTTAAGCTCTGTAATGTCAGAAGGGCTGTGTCAGGTTGGGAGGGGGGGGGGGGGGTATTCAGAATCATACCCCTTGCCTGATCCTGTCTGACATCACCCTCCAGACAGTATAAAGCTTAAATAGTATATCAGGCACCAAAAGTAACAGCATTGATTGCTCAGGAATAGTGGGGGCTAGAGAAAAAAATTCAACTGTGCCAGAATCAGCGGAGCAAGAGCTATTAACTGATTTAAAGAGCTGGACTTGTTGGAGGTGGTGAAAGGTCCCCTTTAACTATAACAGTTTACTATACTATAATAGTATCAAGATAATAG
Organism: Leptodactylus fallax; assembly: GCA_947044405.1. Taxonomy (NCBI): domain Eukaryota; kingdom Metazoa; phylum Chordata; class Amphibia; order Anura; family Leptodactylidae; genus Leptodactylus; species Leptodactylus fallax. Next base: position 1,349,059 of record CAMRHE010000182.1, read on the forward strand.
TTTAGGAATATATTTATTTAATTTTTAGATACAGATTAAGAATGATCCAAACACAAATGAATGGTTTCTGTATTTAATATACTCATAAAACAACTGTTTATAATAAACATAGCATATTCAATTATTGATAAATATTTGCTGTTATTAGTACTATTTGTACTTTCAGCAATACAATATGTGCTTATATATTTGATTGTATGGCATGGCAAGCAATAGCCTTGTTTTTTTAAGTTTCCTTCTGTCATGTTACAATTCTGTAGTAATATGTTATAACTATTAAAACGATATATAAAGTAATTTAATAAAAAATTTAGATTAATAAATTTAAATCAATTTATTAATCTGGATCAACTAATGAGTAATAACAAAGCACAAATAGAAAAATATGGCCAAGGAAAGAAAGGTGTTCATGATTACCTACTGATCACACTTAATCCATTAAATACACAGTTGCATCAAACATTACCTTGACTTTTCAAAGGCTTTTTGATGTGTCCAGCCAATTTTAAGCTTCCTGTAACTGTGTAATTATGGTTTTAAGTGTTATATTAAACTTTGCTACTTCTGTACATGCTAAATTACTTGTGAAGAATATCAATAAAACGTTCTCACACATGACAAACTGCAACATTATTTTACTTTCTTCTTCAGCACAAAGAGACCAGTTGTCTTTGTTATAACCTATGAGGATGTTTCCCTAAACAATAACTCGGCATCCTAGAACAATTTGTAATATTGCAAGAATCAAAAGACTGAAAACATCCGCACTTTTCAAGTAGATGATAGAAAAACATTTTAATTTAGAACATTTTACCCATAGGCAGAAGAGTGAAACCCCCTTTATTAAATTACACATTTGATGTGATTAATGAAACAGCGAAGCTATGGGGAAAACACACAGAACAAAAATAAAATATCAATTTTATTCCAAGCAAGTCCTAATACAGTGAAATAAAGCAGGCTAGTAGTGATTGTATTCCCTCCATAAGGACAAAATAGGCACCCTCTAATATACATTAGAAACAAGTCATGTCTACTCTATTTGTTACCAGCATTATGAGTGGTTAAAGAGGAAGGGATAGTGTTTCATCAGAATGTGTAAAAGTGAAATGTCACAAACACTTTCCTCTACCAAACCAGTAGCTTTTTTTTCACTAATCCATGTGTCATCCTTCAATTTAATCACATTTCCTGCATCTTTAGTCCGGGATGCAGAGCCATCTTTCATAAAAGACTCTATAGACACTGGGAGAAGAGAATATGCCATGTTACATGGCATGCTGTATCTGCTACACAAACACCATAGTGTTTTGTCATTGACCGTACACTAGACGTTACATCAATTTAGGCAGCACTTGGAACACAAATATTGTAATTAGAGTTCCTAGTTAAATAAATGGTAATTCTTTAAACATTAATATGGATAAACATCCCAGAATATCACCCCAAGTAGATACTAACAAAATAGTAAGTAAATGTGTAATGCTAGAATAATCTATGCATCTTTTGATGTACTGTATAAGTATATATATACTTATTTACTTGCAGAAACCATATAGTGTATAAACTATTAAATCTTTGTATTGTTATGACAGTACCATGGACTTTTCCTATGTAGCCCTCTTTTATGGTAGTCCTTGCCTTATGCCAGCTGCCAGTCCAACTGTTCAGACCTTTAACTGTTCCCTGAAGGCACTATTTCTGACAAGTATGCAACCTGGCCTATAATTCATGTAACTGCTGCTTCAACACTGGTTCCCCTTACAAGTATAGAGATGCTGACTTACTACACAAACTATTTTATTTATGCTTTATAGGTTGTAAGCTTGTGTCAGCGGGGTTCTTGCTCCTAATGTGCCTAGCTAGTTTATTTGTCATGATCTTTTATAATAATACAATGTTTTGTGTGCACTATATGTATTTATTCTAATATAATGCCAAGAACTGTTTTACTATGTAAAGTGCCACAGAAAATGATGGTGGTATGTAAATTAATAATAACAAAAGTTAATATAGTGTTGAATAATATGGTCATTCATTTTACTTTCATGCCCATAAATGCCCATTTTCATGCTGCAAACTATGGCATTTGAATTCTAAATAGCACATATGGTCCTTTTCATCACATTCCAAAATGAATACAAACCACAGACCCGACCCCATAAACTGCTAGAGACCAGAGACCAGGCCCCTTAAATAACCATTTAAACGATTTAAATGACTACAGATCCCAAGTCAGATCCCAAGTAGATTCTAGATCAGGCCAATGTATAAAAACTCCAGACCCACTAACAAAACAGATACCAAAGGAACATAAATAAATACTCTCTATAGATTCGCCCTTAAGATGGATCCCAGACCCTCTTTCTTTAGACCCACAGATGAAACCCTTTATACAGACCCAGTGGCGTAACTAGGAATGGCTGGGCCCCAAGGCGAACATTTGACATGGGGCCCCCCCGAACCACTGCCCCCAACCACCCCCCTGGACCGCCCCCTCCAACCCCCCCCAAAAAAAGCATTCCTGCACACACTATTATGCGCCATAGTGGCCCTTGCACACAGTATTATGCCCCATAGTGGCCCCTGCACACAGTATTATGCAGCATAGTGGCCCTTGCACACAGTATTATGCCCCATAGTGGTCCCTGCACACAGTATTATGCCCCATAGTGGCCCCTGCACACAGTATTATTCCACATAGTGGCCCCTGCACACAGTATTATGCCTCATAGTGGCCCCTTCACACAGTATTATTCCCCATAGTGGCCCCTGCACACAGTATAATTCCCCATAGTGGCCCCTGCACACAGTATTATTCCCCATAGTGGCCCCTGCACACAGTATAATTCCCCATAGTGGCCCCTGCACACAGTATTATGCCTCATAGTGGCCCCTGCACACAGTATTATGCCCCATAGTGGCCCCTGCACACAGTATTATGTCCCATTGTGGACCACCCATGAACAATTATTATACTCTGGAGTCTTTTCAGACCCCAGAGTATAATGATTGTAGACCCAGGGGAGGATAGAAACATAAAAAAACAATGTTACTTACCTGTTCCACTCTCCGGTCCACTCCCTGCTACTTCGGCCTTCTTCAATGTTGTACCAGGCCGGTGTCACGTGATGCGGGCTGGCGTTGCGACGCAAAATGACGTTGGCTGACGTCTAGGACGTCACCAAACAGGCCTGAAGCCTGGAGAAGACCCCGGAGTAAAATGATAGCAGTGATTGTGGGGTTCGGCCCGCTGCCTTACCTACCAATCCCCGCTACTGCGCACAGCCGCCTCCGCAAAATCGGAAGCGCAGGCGGCTGTGAGCAGGACCCCTGGGAACGGTAAGTATATAGGGCTTACTCCAGCAGGTAACGGCCTATTTATAAGAAGAAAAAAAAAAAAAGAGCATCGGGGGCCCGCGGGGCCCCGTAATGTCCCGGGCCCTGTGGCAGCAACGCTCCTGTACAGACTAGCTCTTAGTAAAGACTTAGTAAAGACTAAAACTGCATTCTTATCTTTCCCTGTTTATGCACTCCCCTTATTTCAGAGCATCACCATAGAGATTGTCCTGATACCAAGGCCACAGTCAAAATTTTATACTAAGGGTGACCAGGAGTGAAGACTGCAGCAATGGTGAGAGGTGAGTATATTCATAAAATGTGTCACCGCTTAGATTTGCTTTCTCTTCTGGAAGTTGAGGAAACCACTTTTTCTGAGTCTTCTAAATATTCTGTGAGAGTTAGCAATATATCCAGACATCCACATGCTTTGCCAGTCCTTATAATGTAATGGGAACTTATAGCCCAATGTACAGAAAGTACAACAAAAGTGTATAATGAAGTGTATGAACCATATTATATAAACTTTATATAGAGTTAGTCATTGGTAGTTGCAAGAGGAACTTATAATAGACATTTAAATAACATGATCACATGGCACTAGAGAAAGAAAATAATAGAAGATGAAAAACTGTTAATACCTAGAGCATTCTACAGCTATATTTTGGTAATATATAGAAGAACAAAACTATAAGCTAAAATACTGTACTCATATACTTATTTACCTTTCGACCTTCAAATTGTTCTGGCAATTTCCAATAAAATGGTTCGGAGTGGAGATCTTGTTTCGCTTGATCAATAAGTGCTATGATCTCTGGATGCTGAAAATATACCCCTTTAGTAGTATGGCGCTGCAGCGTGAAGTCTGTCAATTCTAATACTATTTGATCAGGCTTTAAGGATTGCTTCAAAAATAAGAGAAAATATGTGTTAAAAGAAAAGAATGTAAAAAATGGTAGATGCTAGAAACTAAAAATCACCAACAAAATGAAATATGTACTGTAAGTGAAAAAACTCATAGGAAGTGATATTTGTTGTGATATGGACTATGATTCTTACTTTAGGCTAAAGCCCCACGTGACGTCCAGCAGCACAAAAGCTGCGGTGGCAATGCATCACAGTTCTTCCCGCAACACTTTGCACAGCAAGTTCGCAGAGATTTCCTCTGTGGACTTTCTGCTTCAGTTATATGTATAGGGAAACCTCCGGCGTTTCCATAGGTATAATTGACATGCTGCATCACTGAGTGTCTGCACCGTGTTATTTACCCGAAAAGTAGGGATGGGATTCACTTGCTGTGACTGTAAAACACTGCAGTTTTTTCCGTGGCGTTTCCGCCACATGGGTTCCCGGCCTTAATGACAGAATTCAAGATTATTATAAAATCTGGAAAGTTTTGCATTGATCTGTACTAACTAGTGTTGTAAAGTCAATTTTCCATCATCCATGACTAACATGATGAAGCTGTTACGATCTCAATGTTCCGTTTTTATCATATTTTAAAACTCTGAGGCTTACACAGACATTCATTTCTGTGAGTGCTATATTAAAGTCCCATTCAATCTGAATATTGTACAGTGTTGAAATATGCATAAGCCCTCATAAGTCTAACATATTTGCTACTGCTTCTGGTTTAGGCAACCTTTTGATCTAAACAACTGAAGACACCAGACTCATTTAATGAAACAAACTAATGCTGTCGCCCATTAATAAATGTCATAGTTGTGCCTCCTACACTCACATAACCCTGTGCAGTGTACGGTTCAGTAAAAAAAAACGAGGATGACACACGGATTAGTACATTGAGTGAAAATAGGTTGGTACAATTCCGACAAATTTATTTTTTATTTTTTTACATTTTAACCGCCTTAAAAAATCCAAAACTGCCAACAAAAAATTTCTTGGAGTTACCATATTCTGACATTTTTGTGTACGGATAAGGTATTTTTTCATGGGGCAAGATGCACTTTTTAGTTATGCTATTTTTGGGAATGCATGATGTTTTAATTGCTTTTTATTAAAATTTTTATGGAAGGCAAAACAGCTAAAAAACGTCAGTTTTTTTTTTTTTTTTTTTTTTTCCTGTTACAGCATTCACTGTATGGGGCAGGGGGATGTATAATTTGTTTATGTTTGTTTTTGTTATTTTTATTTCAAATGTAGGAAAAAGAGGGTGATTTGATTTTTTTTTTTACTATTTTATTAACCCCTTTAGGGAGCTTGAACCTGCAATCTTTTGATTGCATGTCCCATAGACTGCAATACAACTGTAATGCAGTCTATGGTAGTTTAACTACATAGCTATTGAAGCTGGTTATAGATTCATTAGGCTACCAGCTGTCATAGGAACAGGACTGCTTCTGCAATCTCGCTGCGCAGGAACCAACCATGCAATGCCCCCGATCAGAGTGGACTCTGATCTCGGGCATTAGCTCCAGATCTCAGCTGTGCGGCTGCCATCTTTAAAGACCCGACATCCGCCATACTATTACAGCAGATGTCAGGAAGTGTTAATGTTGGGAGAAACCCTTTAAATATGCATGATTTTTGACTGCACTTTTGGTAAACACTGTAATACAATGTATATTACAAACACATACTTATTACACATACTGTATACTTGACCTTGTGCAGTATGATATCTCAGCAGAGAAGACTACCATAGAAATTGAAAAACCATTGAAAGAGCTGAAGTCACACATCACAATCAAGTCACATGTTAAGCGTCAAATTAAACTTCACTCCGTCTGCATATTCATTATCCTTTATGTTTGACAAACCCTCATAGTGGTTCACTGGGGTTCTGAGTTCAAGACTAAAACTAGGGAAGATCTGCACAGAATTTGTATATCTGTATGAATATGTGTGCTTGTGTGGGTTTCCTCTGGGTACTACACACCAAAAATATACTGAGAAGTAAATTGGTTTCCTATTAAAAAATAAACCAGTAGATGCTAGGGATGAGAGGCTATATGGCAGCTGCTGACTTCCCTGCTCCACAACTCTCCCTGCACTTTGATTCCTTTGTGTGAAGCAGGCACATTGCAAAAATTTATCACTGTCATTTATCACTGTTCAAATCACAATATAAGCATAGTATTGCATACGACAATGATAAGTAGCTTGGGTTATAAGACTCTAGTCTTCCAAAAACGGGTGCTGAGTAGACAAATTGCAAAAAAAAAAGACGTTACCAGAATACACTGAATGTTTTGGCATGTATTAGCTGCTTCAGCATGTTTTACTAAAATACACCAGCAGGAGCCCACATTACAGTATTATATGGCTCAACAGCTTCCTACTCACCCACATTCGGATCAGTCCATCTGCTTCTGTACACTGGGTAGTCAGGCCAAAGCAGTAACAGCTGCTACAACCAAGTGGATTCCCTACATGAAGTCCAAATGTGCTGGGTTTGCATCTGTCACAGTGGACTCCTTCTACATTTGTCTGCAAGAGAGATACTTCACAATTTGAGTGGATTTAAATGGATGTTTTAGATAAAAAAAAAGCAGCCTTCATGTTTTGAAATTAGTTTTGTGCAGTCAAATACATGAAAATATATTTTAAGCTATTTTATTACTTACATAGGACATATAAAGGCCAGCTAATGATAGATAGATAGATAGATAGATAGATAGATAGATAGATAGATAGATAGATAGACAAATCAAAGTGGCAGCACTGGATATACACATTTTTTGGAGTGCTGCCACTTTGATCTGTTTGTATATTGGGAAGGAGTCGCCTCCCTTGGACTTGCGCCCACTCTGTCTTTTGCTGTGCTGCCTTGAATTCTTTGTTTCTAGATAGATAGATAGATAGATAGATAGATAGATAGACGGCAAAAGCTTTTGCATGAAAGTAAAACTGTATCAAATAATTGAATAGCTAGTTTAATAGATCTACATGGTAATAACATACAGGGGTATACATATTGTTAAAGGGGTATTCCCACCAACATAACCATTTTTAAATTTGTAGATAATTAAAAGTTAAACATTTTTGCAAATATAAGTAATTAAACATTTTGCATAGTTTTAAAGATTTTTTTCTAACTAAGACAGTCTGTTGTCTTGATTGGTTGCCAGTGGGTATGACCATGAATGCAGGACCTTTCTAAGGTCAGAAAATCAGCCATAATTATCTTCTTCTACATGTAGTGTCCTATTCTTTGGCCATTATAAAGCTAAATATGGGCTACTGCTTTGTTAGAAACATCTCCCTGTAAAGTTGAAATCATGGAAAGAAATCTATTAATAATGTCACAACAAACTACAATGTTTAAATAATTGTGATAACCTGAAGCTGCAGAAGCATGTAGCCGTTGCTACCTCTGCACGTCAATAGCTACACCCTTGGATATATTTATACATAGTTTGCAACAAAATATGAGAAGGATCAGGCACATGTATTTCAAATTTGTATACTGTGTTTATATATATATATATATATATATATATATATAACTACACTGTAAAAAATTGGAATTGCAGTGAATGTCAAGCTTGCTCAGTTCTATTATTCTGAATAAGGCTGATTTTACTGTTTGTATTAGATTCCTGTCAGTGATGTTAAACCAGTCTTACAGGGGGTAAATCATAATGACCCTTTTTGATGTCTGAGAGTTAGTTTGCATCCTATATGTGCATATAGATGAGAACATTGTACTGATCAAATTAGATGAATATGTTTAATAAAATGAAACACACTGAAAGCTTGTTATTAAGCTGTCTGCTGATGATGTCATATACTAATGGGGGTCATCAATACCCTAATTTTCTACCACACAGGACTGTAGATATGTGATATGAGGTTAATTTAACTGCAAATTAAGGCAAGCCATTTAAACGAGCCATTTACTGTTTGCAATTGCTGGAGAATGGAGACCGTATTAGTGACTGTAGCAGCAATGGAAACAAATGAATGACTGAATGCTCAATTAGAAAAGTATTAGGCTCACTATGAATAGCAGAGTAAACCTTTGTAATACAGTACTGGTCATTTCATATAAAAAAAATCCCCCTTATTTGGCCCCCACGGTATAACACTCCCTTTTTTGCCCCCCACATGATATAAAGCCCCCTTTTTTTTGGCCCATAGCACAATACATGACACCCCTTTTTTGCCCTTCACATTATATATTTTTGCCTCTCCCCACAGTATATGACCCCACTTTTTTATGCCCCCCCCCCCACTCCCCCGCAGTATATGACAGGGTGCTCTGTAACTAAATGCTGAAGAACGCCAGGATGCTTTACATAGCATACTGGCGTTCTTCAGTGTTGTGATGTAAGTCTAGAGCCGCCTAGAGGCAGCAGCAGAGGGCGTTCAGGAGAGGAGTGTGGATAGATGGGTAAAAAGTATTGGCTGCTGTTTGCAATATCACCATAAAGTAGTGGCCCATAAAAAAAAATGCCGTTTCCCCCAGTTTATCCCATGAGGTGCCGTCTGAAGCCATCAGCTCAGGTCGCCTCATGGATTATGCGCTCCTGCACGTGATATACGATCCCAATGGAGGACCTGTAGAGGCCTATGACTACGTTTGGTATATGCAGATCAACTGTTTTATATATATACATGAGTACTCCCCCAATGACAGATGTAAGTGGCATGAAGGATTGGGCATGTTCAAATTTAACATGTCCAATCTTTTGTTTAAGCAGACATAAGCTGTGCCGGAGGTATCTAGCATCGATGTATTCACTTTTTCATACTTTTTTATTTAATATATAAGAAAAACACACATGCTCGGTTGACTTAGCCAAATATGCATGTATATAGAAGATTTAGAAAGCTGCTATTTGAACAAGTTTTTAGTATTATAGCTAGATTTTCACAAAGTGTCAACAACTAATGGTAGGCAACTATTACCGTGCCATGGCTTTCATCATCCACCTCTCAACAGACTCTACATCATTATTATAGCCTTTGTGCCAGCTCTCATTCTAGTACTGTCGCTTACAGCTGAAAAGGTCGAACCCTCTCAAACAAGAAAATGCTAAATCCATGGCTTTGCGTGGTCAGATAAAGTGAAATTATGCTAAAAAATATATATATTTTATAAAAACAATATAATTGGCATCCAATGTTTATCATTAGTTGCAATATATTGCTGGTTTCTTAGATGTGATAGGAAGTTCACTACCAAACAAGTAAACTGCTTAAAATATAAGTACTATATTTAATTATATAGAGTATTAGATCTATTATATAATATATATTTACTTTTTAATAATCATGTTGTTCTAGATAACTAGAAAATAAAACAGGCAAACTTAAAAAATAGTAGTACATTGAAAGAAATATAAGCAATTTAGAATTTATTGTGTATTTGCTGACCTTTTTATTAATATAATGTACTATAGAAGGATACTGCTCATAGCTGAAGTTCAAAGGAATGTCATAAGCAGCACTGTATGTTCTATGATTTCTATTTAACATTATATTCAGAATAAAGGGGACTACATTATCACAACAGCACAGACAGTGATGTGATGCAATCTCTCCAGTCTGTGTCACTCTGTACTTCAAACCTGCCAAGATCCACTGTTCATTCTTTTATCTATATAATGTATATGTTTCTGCTTATAGTACCTTCTTATCACACTCCAAGAATATCAACTTGTCTAGAGAGTTATGAATGCAATATGCATTAAAAAAAAGATGATAATACATAAATTCCCTTGGTGTTACCAAGAAGTGAATGCATCACAGACATAGGTTACTTGACATAAATTGTTGTGGTAATCCAGTTACAATTTTGTATATAAAAGAAAACCTTTCATATCAATGTTTAGTTTCCATGCAATGTATGATTCTTTTTATAAAATGTTGGATGCACAGTTTTGTTATCAGCAAATATATTAGAAACAGGCAACAGCAGTTATTTTTTCTTAAAAACATACCTACTCCTTCTTAGAAGGATAAAACAAGAACAATTTAAAAATGTATTTTTTTAATATACAGTATATATTAAGTATATACCCTGTTTCTCCTAAAATAAGCCCTACCCTGAAAATAAGCCCTATCTTGATTTTGCATAGTTTTTGGAGTAGGCTTGATATATAAGCCCGACTCCAAAAATAAGCCCTAGTTACAGTCAGCGCCTCCAGTGCTAGGTAATGTCACGTGACTTAATTGACGTGATGGAGAATAGGCATATTATGGCTCCCAACCTTCCTACATAAGTGCCCCGCTACCTCCCGCCACAGCAGGGCAAAATCCGCTTACCCGCTACCAAGTCCTGCCTCCCAAGTGCTGCCTCCTGGTTCCCACCTCCCAGCCATTAATATGCTGTGGGCTTGGCTACCTACATGACTAGATGTCAAGTGCCACCCCTGCTTGCTCCTACATATGCAACCACTCCACTTCAGCACCTCCCCCTTAGCATAAACAAGAAGAGATAGAGAGGGCCAGGGGCCACTGCCACACAAAGTGTTTAGAGAGAGAGAGAGTGCCAGTAAGTTTGCTTAAGAGCCACTGACACTGTACCATCAATTGTAAGTATAAATTACGGTTACTAATCCTAATCATTTTACAAGATTCGTCCAGAGCGAATCAGAAGATTCTGATTAGTTTTGGTGCCTGAAAAATAAGACCTACCCCGAAAATAAGCCCTAACCCTTTAATCAGAAATAAAAATAATATAAGACCCTGTCTTATTTTCGGAGAAACACGATATATATATATATATATATATATATATATATATATGTATATATTTAAAAATATATACAGTATACTGTATATACATAAAAGAATTGGGCCATCTCCATATTACATCCACAGGCATTCCAATCTAAATCTATAGGCGTTAATATGGAGTTGCCTTGGAAGCAAACAATCGTTCACAATGTTTTGGTATTGTGGCTCATTAAGATTTCCCTTAACTGGAAATAAGGGGCCTAGGCCAACCAATTACAATAACCTGACCAGGCTTTATTGTTTGTATAATATAGTCAGCAGGTAATGTCCCCCTGGCAGTTGCCAAACCAAGACTTGTCCATCAGACCACCAGACAGTGAAATATGATTTACCTCTCCACAGAATGTTTCCACTGCTCCAGAGTCCAGTGGTGGCATGCTTTGCACCACTCCATTGGGTGCTTGGCATTATGCTTCATAAACTAAGGCTTGCATATGGCGGCTTAGTCATGGAAACCAGGGGTGGGATCTGACTGGTTCTTTCCAGTTCTCCAAAACTGATTGTTAAAACAACAGCCAGTTCAGAGACTGAGGAGAAGGGAGATGCAGAGCTGGATCCCATATGAAGGCTCTGAGATGCACAAATCGTTGAGTTCTCCTGCACTGAGTCAGAGACAGCTAAGAGAATAGGTCTATTTCAGCCTATAATCACTCAGAACTGCCCATGACATGGTGCAGGCATATGGAATGATGTAACTAAGCCAACTGCACCACAGATCCCTGCACAGCCTGTGTAGAAGGTACCAACAGGAACAAGGTCAGTATTTTTAAAATCTTTTCTGTGGTGTGCAAGAATGCACTTGCGGAGGAGGGACAAAGAGGCACTGGGGGGTAGGATTAAGGGGAACTGGGGCACAATGAAGCACTGTGGGGTACCGGCAGACTCAAGATAAGGGTGGACTGTGGGGGATGTGGGCAAGGACAATCAGGCACTGTGGGGAACTTGGATACTATAGAGAACAAGGAGGCACTGTGACTGACAGGAGGGCCTGTGAAGGAAAGGGGCACTGTAGAAGACAAAGAGACACTGTTGGGGTCAGGTAGCACTGCAGCATATTCAGCATTTTTAATGTGTGGGGCTAGAAAGGGAACTATTACTGTTTACGGACAGAAAGGTGACATTATTAATGCTAACAATATTATTTCATTTGTTTATTTTTAGCAGGCACAGGAATGGGTTCAGCAGCAGGATGAGGAGTTTGTGTAGTGTAGGTTAGAAAAAGCTAGCGGTTCAGATCCTATCAACCTTATCAACTGTCAACATAACGGGAAATCAAGTGCTATTCCCACTTTAACTACCGTTATAGAGATAATCGACACAAATGGCGTATTTAAATATATATACGCTTGCAACCAATTCAAACTTCCTCAAGGGCTGGTATTGCTGGAAATCTTCCGACTTAGCTTCCTCTCTTCCATTTTAAATACACTCAAACCAGAGGCGTAGCTAGGGGTTTAGCACAGGGGGGGCGAACATGTGGGCCCCCTACTTGGACATGTTCGTATACCGATACTATCAGTATACGGTGAGCGTATAGTGGTACATAGCAGCTCTACACAGGGCTCTGCAGACGATTTAGGTGAATACAGTGCAGTAACATTTAGTGACTTACCGGTGATGTCTCTGACTAATCGTTCACATTCCGCATCTCTTTCATCTGGACGGCCATGACCACTTCTTCCAGTCTCTGTAAAGTTTGCAACACAGACATCTTTGGCTCCTCACTTTTCCAGGCACCGACCCACATTGTCCACACCTACACAAAGCCCCCATCCTGCTGCTACCCCCAATTATAAAATATATAATATAACCCCCCATAATGAATAATACCCCCAAGTGCATCTTTAAACTAATAACTTCCCTTTGCACCCCTTTAAGAGGACCTTTCATGTCCTCATGTATATGCTGTTTTACATACCGCTAGAAAGCCGACAGCGCGCTGAATTCAACGCACTGCCGGCTTTCCCGTTATATGCCCCGGGGCTGGAGATATTGGGAGTCTAAATTTCACCGTTCACTGTCAGAACGGCGTTCCTGACAGTCTAGTTGCGCTGTGAGGAACGCCCTCCCTTACAGTACCCGTCCATAGAATTGTACTGGGGTGTACTCAGCCCAGTGATGACGCTGAGCTGTGAGGAACACCCCACCAGTACAAGTCTATGGACGAGCACAGTCAGGGAGGGCGTTCCTCACAGCGCAGCTAGACTGTCAGGAACGCCCTTCTGACAGTGAACGGTGAAATTTAGACCCCCGATATCTCCAGCCCCGGGGCATATAACGGGAAAGCCGGCAGTGCTCTGAATTCAGCGCGCTGTTGGCTTTCTAGCGGTATGTAAAGCCGCATATACATGAGGATGTGAAAGGCCCTCTTTCAATAATGTGCCCCTTATTAAAAATTCCCCAGGTGTTTCCTAATTAAAAAGGAAAAAAAAAGGGAAAAAAAAAATTTTTGGGGTTCCAATATCCCGGACCCCAAGGAACAACTGTTTGAATGAACCGTGGTACCTGTGTAAGCGCCGTAACCGCTTTTCTGTTAATATAGTGTTCATACATCTCATAGCGGCCATGTAATGTAACTACAGCCTCGTCCTATACATGTCTATGTGACAAGACTGTAATTACATCACACGGTCACTATAAACAGACTGCGTGTGATATAAACAGGCGCCATAGCCCCTTCATACAGCTGATCATTGGGGAATCACTTGAGGATAGATCATCAATAAAAATGAGCTTAAGGCTAAGGCCCCATGTGGCGTCCCACAGCAAAAAAGAGCTGCAGGAAAAACCGCGGCGGCGGCGACGCATCGCGGTTCTTCCAGCAGCACTTTGCACAGAAAGTTTGCAGAGGTTTCCTCTGCAGACTTTCTGCTTCAATTATATCTATAGGGAAGCCGCTGGCATTTCCGTAGGTATAATTGACATTCTGCGATTTCCAAAACTGCGACTGTTTTGGAAATCGCAGATTATCCGCTGCGCATATTATACTGCAAAGTAGGGATGAGGGCCCCATGTGGCGAAAACCCACTGAAAAAAACCGCAACATTCTAGCAAATCCCATCCATACACTGCGGAAAAGGGGGGGGGGATGTCCAAAACCGTGCGGTTTTGGAAATTGCAGCATGTCAGTTATACCTATGCAAACACTGGCGGTTTCTATATAGGTGTATTGAAAACAGAAAGTCCACAGGGGAAACCTCTGCAGACCTTCTGTGAAAAGCGCTGCGGGAAAAAACACGTTACAGCCGTGGGTTTTCCTGCAGCGCTTTTTTTGCTGCAGCCCGCTACGTGGGGCCTTAGTCTTAATAAGGCGAAAGTGCAACTTGAATTAAATTAATTGACCCTCATATTATGCCCCATGATTCCCCCTGACATAAATACTGCACCTCTAATGGCTCCTTATATCAATGACCACCCCCTTATGTTCATAATGCCTCCTAATATAAATGATGCCCCCTAATGGCTCCTTATATAAATAACCTCCCCCTTGTATTCATAATACCCCCTAATAACCCTTATATAAATGACCCCCCATCGTCATAATGATAATGCCCCCTAATAAATCCTCCCTTTATAGTTATATTTCCCCCTCCTATCCACCCCTTATACTATTAATATACCCACAAAAAAAAGTCATACTCACCTACCTGCGATGCTGATGAACGGAGCCGCTGCTTCATCCCAGTCCACGCGCATGACGTCTGTGTCTGAGCGCAGGCGGCGCGATCTTGTGACGTCATCGCGCTGCCTATGCTTAAAAGAAAGCGGTCTGTGGTCTCGGGGTCTGGTAAATCGCAGGCCTGAAGTGGCTTGCGGTTTACAAGACAGTTAAGCACCAGGAAGCATTGTAACTAGATCGGTGTCTGCAGACACCGATCTAGTTAGAAATAAAGGATGTATTAATGGTGGCCCCGGGGTGGGCCCCAAAAAGTCAGTGGGCCCGGGGCAGCGGCCCCCTCTGCCCCCCGCTAGCTACACCTCTGACTCAAACCTTTGCAATAACACCATATCTGCTGATTTGATCCTAGATGATCTCCCATCCCTCCCAGATTGTTCTGTTCTGTTAGACATGTTGTTAAAATATGTTGAAATCATACCCATTATGATATTGGTAATCTTTTTTTATTCTCTAAGATGTTGTCTACTGCAACTAATCAATTAGTCTAATACTGTTAAATGAATGAACAAGATACATAATGTAGTAACAATGCATCTATGTGTTGACAATATGTACCCCTATACTCCCTCTTTTTCCTTTCTGTACTCATATTTACTTTTAAAACAATAAAAATAATTTAAACAGAAAAAGATAGCGAGGATAATGGAATAACCAGGGCCCTAAAATGTTTGTTTTGCAAACTTTACAGAACCGATTTGTAGCTGGAAGAAGTAATCAAGGCAGAAAAAATGACCCAGGGAAAAATAACTAAAACATTTGTATCCTGAGTCTTTTGTAACCTGAGGAAATACTGTGCTTTAAAGAATACTTCTAATTCTAAAATGACTTTTTATAAAATTAGTATATGTGAATATAAGAAACTTGTAATATTTCTTATTAAAGAAATACGTTTCCTTCTTTATTTATTTGGCTGCTTTGCTCCTCCTTATCTTCACTATTTATATCTGCATAGAATAAATTTTCATATTCAGCCTCGCACACAGAAGTCTGAGGAGGGAGAAGGAGGCTGTTAATTGATTTAATGCTTCATTCTGTGCAGTGGTAAAGTCTTATATTGAAAATACAGCAGTACTACATAGAACTACAGTACATGCTACAGCTATATAGTATACTACATTTATCAAGTGGAAATATTTTAGACCTCAAGTAAGACCAGTACAGTAGGGATAGTTGGTTATAATGCACCAGGAACAAAATAAATACACTATTTACTATAAGAATTTCCTAAGCAATATACTATATGACCTAGGCTAATGTAATTGAACATCAGTATAATAATGTATTGTTTTCTACAGCTATTGATGAACATTATGGCAGAATCAGAAAGAATAGCTTGCAAAAATGCAATAAATTTGAAAACAATGGGGCAGAATTTATAATCTGGTTTGATATTTAGGCAAATAAATCTTTCATTCTAAAAATGTGGCAAATATATCAAAGTGGCTTATTCTGGAATCTTATGGTGCACCTTTAGATACTTTATATCACTAATTCATTTGGCTCACGTTAGCGCTTCTTAAACCATGCTGACTTTCTCATTAGGTCATGATGTTTCCCACTAAATCACACCCCCGTGTCATGCAAAAGTCCCTAAATGTGGTAATAAGCATGTATGCCAGTTTTTTTTTTTTATACAAATTAAACCAGAATGGTATAGCAGTTAACTTAACTAATCTCCCATAATGTTTTCTCATCATATCACAAAACTGAAAACAGTACTTTGCAGCAAATTGATGCTTACATACAGTTAATATTTAGTGATCCTAATGGAAAATGCAAGTAGCGTTCAGTATGAAAACTAGTGTAGTATAATTCATCTGTCTGGCCTGCATCCAAATTATAGCTGTGTGGCTAAACGATTATGAAAAAGCATTAACTTGTGCGTTGTTTCTGACAGACTAGTAAAATCTGCATGCAAATATCTTTCCTTTAGGTAATATAATATACTTAACATAGGACATTCATAGCTAGAATCCCTCAATTCAGTTTAATGATAATTATTTCACACTGCAAGATCTATTTCATATTGCCATCTCATACAACTTTTATGTAGCCTGTTCTTAAATTTGTTCAGAGGGCACAAACACGGACTTTGTGAATAAATTGTCACATTAAAATCCCTAACTTGCCATAATTTTCTTTTTATTACAAAAGATAACATATTGTATGATGATGTTAGGCTTGTTATTGCAACAAAGATAGAAGTAGATAGATAGATAGATAGATAGATAGATAGATAGAAACATAATAATATTTTATTGCATATTTCTTACCTTACAGCTGCACTGTCCTGTCTCTTCAGCACAAGAGCATTTTTCGGTTTCACGATCACAGCTCTCAGGTTTACTTCCATCTAATAAGCAATCACAGCTAATACAATGGGGATAATTTCGGTATCCTACTCTACAACTAATGCACTTGTCTCCTGAGAAATTTGGACGGCAGAAACAGCAACCTGTATTAGGATCACACTCTGTGCTAAGAGATCCTGGACCTCCACAGTCACAAGCCTAAAGGAAAATACAAAAAGAAACAAAATTTGTAGTTAATGTACTTTAGGATTTGGCTTGAAGAATAGTTAACAAAAAATTTTGAATAGTGAGGTTACAGTGTACCTGCCAATAATACAATATGTAAAAACCATCCTTGTTTATCTATGTGTTATCTAAGGTAATACTTTGTTACAGTTACATATTGCATAATAGCTTATTAGTATATTGTTTTCTTGTTATCACAATTTTCTTTTACTACTTATTAAAGAGGGGCTCTGGTATGAAAGGGGTTGTTCCATCACAGACACTCAACTCCTATACACAGGATAGGGGATAAGTGTCAGATTGTGGATTGTGTAATGGCACAATCCATTTAAATACTGGCTATTGGTTTTATAAGCCCACTATCCTTGTATAGTGATATGGCCCATACACAGTGGCACCCTGGCCATCTACTGTGCAAAGAACTGCAGCGTGGCATAATTGAAGTGAAAAGTAATCCTGTCCACTAAAAAAATTAGAATATGACACATAACTACACCAGCACTATGGACCTCCATAGTTTTTGTACACTGTTTTTGTACTGTTTTTGTACTGTTTTGTACTCAGTTTTTGTACACTGGCTCCCACATGCTTTTAGTTGTTCATTTCAATAAAAAAGATTGTTTTAAAGTAACATCAGTGACTGATGTTACTTCTTTGTTATGCAACCTTTATTGTCAAGACCATAGGGGTTCCAAACCCTACTGATCATAATGTTACGGCCTAGATATATGTTATGTTCTAGATATATGTTCCAGAGTCTATCACCTTCCCTAAGGATGTCCCCAAGCATACCACCACATTACAGAGCGCATTACACTGATAAACAACATACCATGTTTTCTATTTCCCTTGGAGAAAAACAACTTTGAAGTATTCTGCAAATGAGGCAATTTATGCACGGGGGGGACTTCAGCTCATTTGGCACTGCTTTTGCTCCTCAAGTAGGATGTGTGATGTCATAACAATGGGAGGATCAACTTTCACTGTAGGGGTGGCACATGCAGAAGAAGGTAGGAGTCTGAGTGGTAAGAGCAGTGCTCTAGGGAGCTGAAGGCTCTCCTCCAGTGCACTAATACCTCATTTACATAAGACTTCAAAGTTGATTTTCTCCAAATCTACAAAAGTGACATACATAACAGAGGTAAGTTGTTTATAACTGTAATGTGCACTGAAATGTGGTCATAGCAGTTAAATATGCCTGGGAAGGTTGTAGACTTTCTTTAATTTTGCTTAATAATTACAGCACTCCTTTTAGTGAAAATCCCAAAATGTATAATTGGACAGATACCGAGAATCTTTATTTTTATTAGACTCATTTGAAAATAGTTGCATAATGAACCTTGGCTTGCTTAATATAAATCTAGACACCAATAAACAACAAAAAATGATAACATATAAACCAGTTAATAGTAGCTAACAATACAAATGTGCTGCTGAGTCTGCTATTTAGAAGCCATTTGATACTATTCTAACTTGTTTCATAACGATAAGAGCTATTTTAATAAGCCAAGAGACCTTAACTTATAATCATATCGCTAGTCTCTTCTAAATACAGTCATAAGATAACACTGTCCTTAAACTCAGCCTAACTTCAGCCTCTTTTCTTTATAATTTAGGCAAACCTAATGATTGACCCAAATGTTTGTGACCGATTGAAGACTAGTTGCATCTTACTTAGAATTGACCAAAACTATATAAGTTTTTAGAGGATGGTATCTGCTATTTGTGGGAGATTCCTCTGGACCCTAAGTTGTGCCTTTCAAGTGATTTGTTATCCTTTACTCCTCCAAATATATTTTAATGTTTTATTAGATTTCGGCCAAGGCCCCACATAGCGAAACGCAGAAGAAAAACGCTGCAGTGAAATGCATTGCGTTTTTTTTTCACAGTTGTTGGACCCCATGGATGAGCTATATTGGTCTACTTGAGCAGCCAATTGAGATCTGTTCTTTTTCTTTGGGCTTTTTTGCTGCCAGGGTCATAGATTTAGGAAAATAACTGTATTTCAGATGGTTCAGGTGAATTTTCACTTATATGTTTATATCCTTTAAAAAGTAAAGGATGCTATGATCAACAAGGTGAATGAGCTACTTATTGTGGTAATTTACAGCTGTAGGATTGGTGGAACCCTTTCTGGCACCAACCCCTAGATGTACTTGCTCCATTGGCCACCTGTATGGTTGTACCCCTGCGATTATAGCATACTTTAGCCTTTTATTTTGTGTATCTTAAACCCAATATCACTTGGCTATCTTTGGTAACTTGATACCTTGATTAACTGAATATAGTAAGTTATATGATTGAAATACATTATTCCAATGCCCGAAAAAAACAGATAACATAATAATTGGCTCTCTCATATTCCTGATGCAATTTTTTAAAATTTGATTAAGTTTTTCTTTTCTTCGTTGGCAGCATCTTAACTAAATGAGTCTAATCCAGCATCAGTTCTTTTACAAAGATATGAGAAACTTTCATCTGAAATTAGTAAACCAAGATCATAAAATTCGCATGTAGCACATACTCCTTTTAGCAATGAAGGCATCAGAAGTAATTTGACTTGTGACAATAACAGCTGGGAGCACTTCCAAACAATGGGTCTCATAGTGCTCCAGAGTGCTGCTGCCAGACCTGCTTCTGCTATGTGTATAGCTTCCAGCTTGGCATGCAGATAAAAAGAAGCTTTCGACTATAAAAGAAGGTCTCTCTACAAATGATTGTTCATAGATTCTCTACAGTAATCATTTAAGCATTTTATATGCCTAAAGGATAAATTCAAGGTCAGTGCTATAATTTGTTTGATGTGGGTGCTACGAGTTATAAAGCAATTTATATTACACGCACTCTGTATAAAATGGTGACAAGATGATAAAATGATGAAGGTGAGCACTGCATAATGTAAACTCTGTAGAATTGAATATGTATTGTACAAGATGTACAGTAGAATATATAGAACTTCAAAGTCTGAGAGTTTTGAAAGGTGTATTGTGTATACAACATTGAAGAGCTTCATTGCTATGTGGATCATCCCTATGGTAACAAAAAGCTATTTGATATAGAGTCTCCTAAGGCATTCAAATTAAGTTCACAGTATAGTTGGGGACGAAAACACATATATCAAGAGCTTTACAATTTACCATTTGCTACTTTAATGCTTTATTAACCATTTCAATATTATTCATGTATGGTTCCCCAAACAGTCCTGATGCCTTCAGAACTGGGTTGGAAGAACAGTGGTTTGCAGTGACCTCTATATAACAAATATAGTCAATAGCAAACATATTTATTTACTGCTTAAAGGAATTGTTGGCCTATCCTTAGGATAGGTCATTAACATCAGATCAATGGGGAACTCACAGCCGGCATCAAGTGATGTGGAGTCAAAAGGAGACAACACTGTACATTGTGTAGTGACAGATGCAGACAGAACCTCCTCTGCCTGCTTTCCCTTTGACTCTAATGTAAAAAACATGACCATCATATTTGTTTACTATTATAACAGAAGAAAAAGTCCTGCATGTACAATGTTTTCTTTCAAAAAGAAAGGAGGATAAGGATGCTCCATTTGCATCAGTCACTCTTCTACTGTTAATGAACGTTGCTCTAATCCTATAATGGATGAGGGCAATGGGCATCAATAACAGTAGTGTGAATCCACCCTAACTACTTACTATACACACCAAACCTACACTACTTTATTTTACATTTTGACCCTTTCACACCATTGTTATAGCAGTTCTACTGACATCTAGTGACCAGAACCTTGGAATTCCCTTTAATTATGTTAAAATAGTAAATTTGCCCAATAGGCTTTGGACATACTAGGAGATTATTTTGGCAGTTTACAGTTGTGAAAATATATACAATATATACAAATATCCAATAAATAACAATAAATCAAAGTTCTAATATTGTTTAAAATTATATTTTTCTGTTATTGAGATTCATCTGATTAATTCACTAAATCTGCTGCATCATAATAGGGGTTACACATTTTCTCATGTGTGACAACTCAATTAAATGTTTGATGAGAATTGATGAGAATAAAAGCTGATTTTAAAATATGCATTTCTTCTACCACAAGTATGATTGACACATACAAGGGTATTGTGTATTAAACAGTTGTGTGTGTCTATTACCCACTTCAACAGTGACCTTTAAATGATTCAATTTCTTTTTATAAAAACATGTTTGTCAGTGTAGAGCATGATCCAGGGAAGCCATTGAGGCTTCTTGACATTATGTTTAATATTATGAACATATGTAGTGACATTTGTACTGGAATGATAATGGGCTTCTTATGTCACCTGTGTGTATACACATTTTATTGTAAATTCCACTCTCTGTATAAGATTTTCATCTACAGAAAGCTAATAAAAGTCATAAGATCAAAGCATGACACACAAACAAGAAGGTTAATTCCCACTTCACTGTATTGTGGTATAGCTTTCATGGATCCACTACTAACTACTAAAAAAAAAGTTTATATGTAACAGGGCAGGTGCAGACACAGGCAGTAGAGGGCTTCTGCACAAGAACAGTTATGGACTCCTTGTTTTCCAATATATCAGCATAGACCCCCTCACTTCTCTCTAACAATCTATAAGTTATCGCTAACCATGAAGTCAGGGCTGCATTTGCCTCCAGCACCAGCCATCAGGCCTTTTCTGGTCTTAGAGACATCATAGATGATGTCATAGACTGCTGAGGCCTGTAATTGGATCACGTCAGCATCACAGCTCAGGGCAGGTGAGTAACTCTGAAGAGTACCCAAAGTATAAAAATGGCTTGTGAGTGTCAAACCCAAAATTTTGGGAAAATTCATAATGAAAACCAGTGATGTCACTCACATAAGTCCCTGGTTCCTCTCCACTGACCGCTGAGGCCTCTGATTGGATTTAGTGGTCATGTGGGACACAGAGCTTTTGGTGACCGAGGCATGGCAAACAACCAAATAGGTACACTGGAGCCCCAAGGACTGGTGAGTATGCTTTTTCTAATGTTACACCTGCCCCGGACCCCTCCAGAGATTGTCCAATTCCTGGACAACCCCCTTTAAGGCGAGAACTGAAACTGGGTGTATGTCCCTGTCTTCTTTTAATCACTGCACATGCGTGGTGGTAGTCAAGCGTAATTTTCTAACTTGGGGGAAGAGGGACGCTATTTCAATTTTTGGCTCAGGCAGCAGAAAAGCAAGAATCACCCTGCATGAAGTTAATTAGCTAAAGAGTTTACCCACAATTTAATAGAAAGTAGAGAGCTGCTGTTAAGGTAATAGGGCCCCTCTGTCCTACTGGGTCCCTTGCACTAATGGTATGCCCGCCTATGTAATTAGCTATTTTTCATTTTTGTGTTTTAGTTTTTTACTCCCTGCCTTACAAAAGCCATAACTTTTTCATTTTTACTTTTACATAGTGGTATGATGTTTTGTTGTTTTGAAACATATTAATACCTTTTGATGTTCCTTAAAATGTACTGGGAAGCTAGTTAAAATTCAGAATGGTGTGGAATTGAAAAACAAATGCAGTACTGACCTCCACTGTGCAGTAAAAATGTTAGCTTTATTTTCCAGGTTGGTACAATTAGTACGATCATGGTGATACTATGATACTTTACAAATATTCAACATTTTGAAGACAAAAAATTTCTCTCTTGAATTGCCATATTCTGACACCAATAAATTTTTTTTAGATTTCAATGTACTGAGTTGTGTAAGGTGTCTTTGCTTGTGTGGTAGTGTGTCATTTTATTGTTATCATTTTGAGGAATGTATGATGTTTGATTAACTTTTTATTCCATTTTTCCTTTTAAGTTTCATCAACAGTGCTCTATTGTAGATCACAGCGGGTTAGCTGCAGGTGAGCTTACTTTAAGGGTAAGAACACACATTCAGTATTTGTAATGCCATTTAAGGCTAGGTTCACACCTGCGCCTGCATTCCGTTCGGGGTTTCCGTCCCCGAATCCACTTGAAAAATGTGGAGAGAAAAGTCCTGCACAAAAGTCCTTTCTCTCCGCATTTTTCAGGAGGAAACCGGGCAGAAACCGGAAGGACCCCATTATAGTCTATGCTTTTTAAATGGATTGAGTTTCTGTTTTTCGGGTCCCCAAGCGAACCCGAAAAAAGGGAAACCCGAACACAGGTGTGAACCTAGCATAAGTCAAAACTAGCAGTGGTCTAAAAAATCTACCATCTGTCCTTTATAGGCTCTCACTCTATATGATCCATATTTCTTTTGACTTCTTCAAAAAACCTGGTTTCACAAAATGGTGAAAGTTTATTACTAAAACCCTTAGTTTTGGAAGTATACCTACTTACTTTACATTTCCACTCATTTTGCATTTACATATGGTTTTGTCTCAAACTGCATGAAAAATTACACATCTGAAACCATCCTAAAGTCAATACTAATTTTTTATTTTTTTTTTTTCAAAATGCAGCATGCTATAGGCATTTTGTTCTATGATTTTTCCATATGCTTCTCTATAGAGCAAAATTTATAAAAATGCCATCAAACTATCTGCTTAGAAAAGCGTTTTAACACTACAAAAATGTATTTGTGAAGAAACTCTTAGGCTGAAATCAATTATGTAATTTTTTATGCAGTTTGAAGTGCAATTTGTGATGTAGTTTTTTTAAGCCAAAGGCAAAAATAGATCCAGCAGGAAAGAAAAGTTTACACCATTCCCCATTCCTCCATTTTTGCCTGGACAACCCCTTTAAGCTTAATACATCTAAATTGAAAAGTCTACACTGTAATGTCCCCCCTGCCACTGCTAAGTTGAATACCTTAAATTTTGGCTTCCAGTCTAGGGATAAATATTTACCATACCTTTGTAACTCAATAGAGGCCCATTTTAAATGGAATTATGCCACAGTGATCCTGAAGCTTCTAACAGATCTTGGTGCATGGCATTGACCCACCTTCTCTTGGATTGGACGGGATCACTCTGTTAAGATATTTGAATATTAAATATTTGATTTTATTTGGGCTTATAAACGGCCACTTATTCACAGGCGCGTTATGTATTTTCATAAGAGACTCCCCTATAGCACTATAGTCCTTTCCCATATTTCCCATATGCTGCTCCCAGTTGTTTAGCAGTTTTCATGTTTTATACTTGTGTTTTACGTTTTTATATTTATGCTATGATTGCCTTCTTGCTTGCTATATTTTATGTTATTGCTATATTTCAATAAATATTTTTTAAATTAAACAACTGTTTGATGCAACTAACATCCATATGCAATTTGAGTAACAGTAACTAATTTAAAGGGGTTGTTAAGGTAAAAATGGACAATCCTTTTAATGTTTAAATCTGGTGGGGGCAGTGAAAAATAAAAAAATGCATACTCTCCTTTCCACGGTGCTCCGGTGTCCTCCTGCGCATGCCTGTTCTCCTGCTCTGGCGGCATCTTCCAGCATTCCGCCGAAGCCGCTTATTGGCCCCAGTGGTCAACAAACATGACAGAAAACAGTGTCCATTTTCCACCTCTTCTCCCATCTTCTCTTCTCCCTTTTTTGCTATGTACCTAAACATCATTCACCAATTGAAAATCAATCAGTTCAGCAGTAAATGTACGCCTGTGTTCTCTGCAGGATTAATACCATATGACTGGAGCAGGATCATGCACATATTGCTGTGCAGGAATACTTTGGGCAACCTTCTCTCCTGTTTACTTTTATTATTAATTTCTAGTTTAGTGTTATTATTTAGTGTATTATTAACTAAAAGCAAACAAAAAAGCATCTGGCACCTCTATTTTTAACTCTGGGAGAAGATACAGCAAAAACTGGGTAACTGCATCGTCAAATACAAGACTTACAGCTATGGTGTAAAATAGCTAAAGTGACAAAGAAAAAAAACAAAGCAATATATTACCAGTTTTAAGATAAATGAATATAACAGAAAATTTTGATATCTGTAAACTCATAAATATGTAAAAAAAAACATGGATTATACACTAAAAATATGAAACCTGTCAGGCTGTATATTAAGAGTTGCTGCAGCTCCTACTTTAAGGATGTAACTTTATAAGTTATTACCAGCCTCTATGAGTGTTCCAGTAACAACTACCTAGAAAAATGACTTGAAAACATCACAAACTATGAGCTGTTGCCTATATATCATTAGTAATTTAAAGGAAGTGTTTCCCTGGGATATTACTGTCACGCAGATATGATATTTTGTAAACTGAAAACAAAATTCTGCATAATGTTTGAGAGTACAGAGGGATATTAAAAGGCAGATCTTATACATAATTAAAAGGAGCTCTTGGAATAAACTAGCATAATTGTTTAATTTGTTTACATGCAGAAAACTACGAGCACTTCCCACAATGCAGAAGCTGCATTTTATTTCTTAAATATTAAGGTGTCTGTCTGTTCAATAGTGAAATTATGCTTTAGAATAGATTTAATATCTTATATATCTAGCACATGTAATATGTCATGTGTTCACTTTTATGCATAATATAGAAACGTTGAAATTCCAAATGTGTAGCAATAGCAGATGAAGAATAAAATCACACACTGCAGTGGGGAATCGGTGCGCTATTTCCATTTCAATGAAAGGGCATCATTTTATAATGTCATTACAAATCCTATAGAGACCATGGTAATTCTATGTATGGGTGGAACAAGCTTACTGATATGTGTTAACAAGTTGCACTGTGCTGAGTGAAGTTCAATGTGAACCTTATAATAAGATACCAGCTCTTCAAGCAAATGGTAGCCATAGTGAATTGAATACTGGTGGTAGTTCTGCAAGATCAAATGAAGCTTCATGTTCAGCTGCCCAGGATTTACAGAATTCAAAGTTCTCAATGCAATGTTATGTTTTTTTGTTTTTTTTACATAGATTGCTCATACATCTTTTTATACACTATGGAATTCTAAATTCTGAGCTCATTTATCCATGTTTTCTAAAAATGTTTTCAATTATTTATATAGCATCAGCATATTCTACAGAGTTGTACATAGATTCTTTTAGTTTGGTTTTTGTCCTTACTCAGGCTCAAAATCTAAACTCATCTATCAGAATAAATTGGGCATGTGGGAGGAAACCCATGCAAAGACGGTGGGAACATTTAACTCCATTCAATTGTGCTAGTCACTGTGTCACGCATATGTTTTTATGTACTACAGTTTAAAGCAGTAGCATGGCTTAAAAAAATTTTCAATTCTAGAGATGCCATAGAGAAGTGGGACTGTTTTTCACTATGGTGAAACTGTATTGTAATCTAATGAATCTGGGAACAAGTATTCCATTTTCTTATGGTATATAATGAACAGGAGACAAATACTGTGGTAGCATTACTATCTTGAGACCAAGGGATTGGGATTAGTGAGCAGCTTCAATGGAACGGTAGTGCTGAGTCATACTAAAGAGACATCCAAATAAGTAGGAGAAGACATGTACCAGTGGATGTATTAGCAGCCATAGTGGCAAGAGTATTTGTTGGGCAAACCCCGCAAGATTCGTCTCATGAGTATAATGTTTGGAGGCCTGGAGGAGATGAGCGAACATAAAAAATAATGCTACCTGCCTCTCCTAGGCTCCGGCACAACTCCCTGTCTTTAGTGATGTCACAGACATCATGTGGTTCAGGTCAGCATCACCCATGTCTGTGAAGCCATTGAAAAGGGCTGAAGACAGCAGGGAGTTGTGTCTCACTAATAAGATATAGTACCCCTTCTGATGCACATCTAGACATCTCTCAAAGTCAGCCAGTACCATGTTCTGCACCTCAAAATAGTTATCTGTCGATAGGTCCCTTTTCTTTTTGGTTGAGTTATTCTGGCTTGGCTATTATTACCAGATTATGCTCTTAGATTTTTTTGGGAGCTACCTTCCCAAAGATCGCACTACAACAAGTTCTTCTTTTCCACCAGTGAGGTCTTATCCCTTACCCTGAATTCTTAGCAGGGCATTCATGGTCTAATAATTCCCTGTAACCACCTCATGGTGGTGCCTTCCCTTCGGTTCAACCTGGTCATTTTTGTTAACATTTTTAACATGCTTAACTTGTTCCTAAGCTGACTAAGCTGCAGCACTAGGCAGTCTTTTTGTTGTATATTCAGACATAGTGGTTATGCTGTGGCTTGTTGCTGCAATTTGTTTGCAATTTTGCAGTAGTTGTGGCAAAAAAAAATGCAACATGACTGCCATTTTAAAATACATACAGATAGAGTGCATGTACTGGGATAAGGCTAGGTTCACATCTGATACTACTAAAAAAAAAAAAAAAAATTAGTGTATGGGGTGGCCCCACCAGATGTTTTTGTCCAAGGGCCTCCACCAGCCTTGATCTGTCCCGGTTGATGAGGTTATGTTAGTTTTAGTCTAATGACTATACTTGATACTGTATTCAGCTAGCAAAGTATGATATATGACAACTATAAAACTTTTGTTGGTAGCATCATGAAAAAAATCAATACTGTCAATAAAGTTCCAGGAGAGATAATATTAAATCATATGTGAGGTTCCATGTCTAACATCAAACTCCAAGTGGGAAGGAAACTACTCAGATTAGCCATTGATTGTCAGACCTTGAAGTTTGTGACCCTGTATTAATATTCTCTACCTGATATTTACACCACTGAGAAAATATTGATTGGCCAACCTTGCATCCAGTGATCCTGCTGTATCCCCAGTGATTTGGTGCACACTTATCACACTGCTCTCCAATGGTGTTGGGAGGACAAACACACTCTCCAGTTTCTTCATCGCAATTATTTCCAACATGAGGGCATTCACAAGCTTTACGGGAAAAAAAAAATGCATGTTAGAGAACAGCACAGTTAAATCATAAAAGCTAAAACCTATTACTTTTTAACCATATTATGTAACCACTGTTTGACTGTATGCAGAATAATAGAATGATATGTAACATATACCGTATTCACTAGTTGAATGATTGAACTATATAAACTATAATATTAAAAGTAATTTTCTTTTTAAGCATTGTTCATTTAATGTAAAAAAAAATCATTGTGCACTTTTGGTTCTAGAATGCTTTGGTCTAAAACAGTAGTTCCTAGCAATAAATTGTAATATTCCTTTGTGTAAAATATTAATTTAAACATTTAATGTTAGATTGAATAATAACCAGTTTGACCATTGTACTCATAAAGGTAGCTATTAACAAAGTGTAAGAGTCTGAGATGAACAACAAGATTCTGACTCTTGGACTGCAATGGTCTTTTCTTCAAATTCTACTCATACTGCCATTTCCTTATGAATGCTTTGGAAGGTGTGCAGCAAGTAACGTGAATAGCTTAATTGGATGTAATTTTTACCCTACATTGTAGATGCTCTGCAGGTAAATTAGTCAGCTCTAACCCTGTGTGGCTCAGCATTATATAATATTTCTTTGCCATCAACAGGGTAGTAAAAGAATAGTATTTAGACCTCAGCCACTGCTAAAAATGTACTGTTTAGGGAGAATCCTTAAAAGAATAAAATTTTCCTACATGTGAAATTGCTGTGTGGAAATATGTTTTTGCACTACTTATGATATATCTGCTTACTAGTATAGGTCATATACTTAGTTATCACTGTAGTCTTAGATTTTAAATATGTATCATTATCCCCCACCTTGACTACCGCAACATTCATCTCTGTAGCCTTCCATCTAACACTCTACTCAAACCCCAAATTTTATTGCTGGTTAATCCAAGTCTCTTCTCTTTCCATCTTTGTCTCTTCCCTCTGCTAATCCCTTCACTGGCTACCTATTTCCTAGTAAATTTAGTTCAAAATATTAACAATGGCATACAAGACTGTCCATAATCTGTCCTCTCCATACCTCTATATCCTAACTTTCTGATACCTTCCCATACATAATCTCTTATCCTCAAGTTCTTGTTTCTTGTACTCTTGTCTGTTCTTCATACAATCATACCCAAGATTTCTTATACTCTTCCTATACTTTAGAACTTGCTACCCTAACACATAACCTTTAGAAGCAACCTAACCTGTCTTTTCAGAAAAAGCATAAAAACTTCAAAATTTAGTTGGCACTGCACTACCATCTGAGCAGCTTCTTCCCACAGTCACTGTCTCTTTTCCCCTTCCCTTGTATATTGTAAGCTCTCACAGAAAGGCGGAGCAAGGGAAAAATGGGCACCCTCTGTACCACTCTGTCACTAGTTTAGTTCACATTCATTGTACTTGTTTCCATACTGTATATACATTACCATTAAAAGAATAATAAAAAAAAAATAATAATTATCAAATTAGCTGATGTAATCAAACAGAATAGATTATTAGGACATGAATTAATGTGAAAATGGGGATAATAGTGTATTTTGCAGAATGCAGTAGATACTTTTTAAACAGAAATTATATAAACTGTCCACAGAAAAGTTGCGGCCAAACATAAACAATAGATTTGGGAAATATAGTCTAAACAATTAATTTTGTAATGTGACAACCTCAAGAAGAGATATAAAGAAATGAATTTGTGAGACAGGGCGTGAAGAGAGTAGTGTAAAAGGACTGTAGCATGATTTTGTAAGCAAAGTATGGTGCCTGTAATAAGCTTCATTCCTCAATTATCTCATTTACAGTTCATAAATGCACTAATATGCAAACCATTACTAGGAAAACTGATGTTTGTATCAGAATCTAGTATTAATGAAAAAAAAAGTTTTACAGACAGTACAGTGTGAAGTGTGGTACTTACGGGTACAGCCACCTTCTTGGAAGTCAAAAAATCCATGAGCACAGCGGTCACATTTATCTCCGGTTACTCCTGGCTGACAATGACATTGACCATTGTCATTGCAGTCAAATGACTTGGATCCAAATGAATTACAATTACAGGGGACACATCCTTGTGCGAAAACAGGACCATATGTTTGTGGCTAAGATAAAGAAAACAATAGGCCAGAATACTATGTTACAGCACAACATATAAATACAGCTATATATACAATGTATTTACATGATTTGATTTGGGACATTTGAAAGCTGTTTTGGAGCATATATAGTTAAAATAGGGTATGCTGAAGAAAATTAATAATGTTATGGTTCCTATTAAAATCATTCTTCATTGATTTTAAGAGGCGCAAGCTACACTTGAATACACGGCTTTTGTTTTACTCCAAGTGGTTAACCCCATTCAACAGCATTCCATGCTCTAAGTAAAAATGTGTTGCATAAAATAGGTAACATCTTTAAAAGGAAAAAAAAAACATTAAGGCTAAAGCGCCACGTAGCGGTCCACAGCAAAAGAGCGCTGCAGGAAAAACCACAGTGGTGGCAACGCATTTTTCCAGCAGCACTTTTCACAGAAAGTTCACAGAGGTTTCCTAGGGAAAACCTAGGGAAACTGCCACAACGGTTTTAGAAATCATAGCCTGTCTGCTGCACGGATTTTTCCGCAATGTGTGGATGGCTTGAATCCAATCCACTTTGAAGGGACTGTTAAATGCTGCGGCGTTTACGCCACGTGGAGGCCCGGCCTAAAAGCCACACTCTAAAATCATGCGCATAAACACATTTAGTAAAACAATTCCTGGGATACATCATTGGTAACTGTATATATCAGGCACATATGTCACATATTAATTCTATATCTTTTTAATAAACACACTATCAGTATTTTTGGCCTGATCTCTGAAACTAGTTCACCATGCTAACAATTGTTCACACGTGTTCATCCATACCAATTATCTTCAATATGGAATAAATCTATATAGAGATGTAAATACATACTCTCTACAGTGAACAACCTACTTGGATAAGCATTTATAAACTATAACAGTCCATCTACAGGTAGGGTGTCTAAGGTTAATGTTAAATAAGCTAATTTTAGCAATGCATGTATTAGAAAATTAGTTGTATACAGGTGGTTTGCTATTTATGTGTTACATACTGGAAATGTTGAGAGTAGGGAAAGCCTTATGGGCATGCAACCTTTGCTTCGGCACAGGATACATCAACTGTCCTTGCTTAGAATAGGGTGCCACCAATGGTTTGGCAACAAAGACACTCTAGTAGCACCATTACTATATTCTTTTCTGATAGGGAATGTAGATTGTGAGCCCTATATGGGACAGTGACTGTCAATGTCTGTAAAGCGCTGCGGAATATGATGGCGCTATACAAGAAAGCATAATAAATAAATAATAAATTCCTTTCTGCAAATATATTCCTTGACCATCATATGTCACAACTATGTAGACATCAATTGTAGTATATAACATTTGTGTAAAGTCCTAGCCTGTTATTTAATAGATACAGGGATAATAGGATGAGATGTTATATTATAAATCACATTACCACACAACACTGCACATACTATTTAACCGTCAACAAGATATCAATGATAAAATTCTGTTTTTTAAAATATAGAAAAAATGATAAACTAAATATTTGACAGGCAACAAATTTAAACAGCACTCTGATCCACTCCATGCAAAAGGCAGCACACAGCCATTTACCGCAGTAGCTGGCTTATAAGCCCCCCGAGGACAACCTCTTGATGTAGGGTAGTTCCATCTCCTACTAGGTAGAGCTTGAACGCTCTGGGATTTCCAAGCAGGATTTTTCCTTTCATATACCTGTCTTCTAAACTCACATCGTTTCCCAAAGTATTCAGGTTTACAGATACATCTCCCTGTAATGTCACAGCGCTGGGACATTGAGCCGCTGACGCTACAGTTACAAGGTAGACATACCTGCTTGTCAGAATCCCACCAACAGTTTGGCTTTGAGAGTAAAAGAACAAAGGGAAAGCATAAAAAAAGCATAAGAATGTAAAAGAAATGAAAGGAAAGAGATATTGTTATGCTGCTGAGCTCTGACATTCATGCAACATGATGATATTACAAGATGGAACACAATGTCGTCTTGAAGAATATAACAGATGACAATATCCAATGAATATTTGATGCTTTTTCCTTCAGCACATCACACAAAAGATTATGCAGTAATTGTAATTAAATGATTGATGATTCTGGACAAATGTTGCTCAATCATTTTTTCACTTACGGTTACAAATCTCCGCATCGGTGAAAAATAAGAAAAAGAATACTATATATGAACAAAACTCAACAGATAAATAGAAAAGTGGAAATTGCCCCCAATCTTCTTTGCTAGTCTAAAGTTTAAATAACAATGGGATCAAAGTAGTGAATTTGTAGTTTATGTATCATATCAGTGTTAAAAATGTTGCACGTGCAGGCATTAATGTGTTTGGGTAAACGAAGGGATTTGTCAGGGCAATATCTCATATCTAATACATTTAATTGGCTGAAAGTGTGACCAAAAAACTACTTTTGTCAAACTATTTATACGGTAGGCTATTAGGCCAAACAGACAGAAAAAGATTTGCTGTGATTCCACTGTATCTATGATGAGAGCAGTAGTAGTGTAAATTGGCAGCTACAGTCACATTGTGAAAGACATTATGTGATGTCACTCTGAAGAAAACTAGAAATAAGAGTTTTATAAAAACATTTTAGTAAGTTGAACCTATCATCGCTCCTGACATTTGTGAAGAATCTTTTCTTTCAACTCTGCATTGCATTGTTCTTTGGTTATTCCACCTAGAAGTGTATAAATAACCTTGCTGTCACCAGTTGGGGGTTTGCTTATTCAATCTAACACGGTCCACCAAGTGCTAAGAATGTCAGACTGTGTATGGATAGCCCTCCAATTGGTAACACCCTGTTGGCATTTATTCATAATTTTCTAGGAAGAATAACAGAGAACTGGCACAATGCAGAGTTGTGAGAGGATGCTCCAGAATGGTAACATTATGGAAATAAGCATATTCACTAAAACAATCAAGTCATAAATGATGACCGTTGCTTGGAAAGGGGCCTGGTGGCACATGATGCCAGGCCCCTTTCTGTTAGCAATCCTGCCTGGGCCCAACGGAGGATCCTCTGGTCCATTGGTGGGCCAGTCCGACTCTGCTCATGTATATAGCAGAGTGGTGTGTATAGATGCTGTACAAAGTCTGATATCCACCATCATTAGTGACTGGTTCATCATCTGTACAGAGATGGCTCTACTGTGCATTTTTGGGAGCACGGTCAGGTAATGACAGACTCTTCTATTTAGATTGCCTTATACTGAAGTGTAGAACCTTCGCAGTCTTACATTGAAAAAGGACCTGAATACTGGATTTCTCTGTGCTTGGGATATTGCAAAGTTTTTTCATGGTCTAACAAGTCTGAACCTGTCTGGTGTTTTTTCCATAAACATAAAAAATCCAGGTGTGTGTTTACCACTTTCATGCTAGATAGGACAGCTTAGATTTTCTCAATTTAAAGGAAACCTGTCATATTGTTTTTCCACCATAAAATGGGCCCATCATTTGCAGGAACAAGTAATTCTCTTTCCATTGCTGCCCTTCTACCCTTCTAAAGCCTTTTTTGGTGCAGCAAAGTGAAGTTATAAATGCCGCGAAAGATTTCAGAGGGGCATTAATGGAAAGGGAATTACTTGGACCTGTACACCTAGATTTTCTATGTTACTATCTCTTGCTTTCAATGTGGTAGCAACTGTGGCTGACACACTGTGTTGGAGCATCTTTGACTAAGCCAGAGGTTTTTTTTTTTTTTTGCTTGGCACATAATGGAGGTTCTGTTGCTGGTACATTATTTTGGATGTATTTTTTGCTCTTTGAGGCTAAGGCCAAAATAATTTTCCTATGCAGACTTTCTGCTTCTATTATACCAATACGGAAAATGTCAGCGTTTCCATAGGTGAAATTGACTTGCTGCAATTTGCAAAAACTCAAGCTTTTTTGAAATCTCTGCATTTTTGCTGCAGATTTTTTTTTTGCAATGTGTGGATGGGATTAGCCATAATCCCATCCACTTTGCAGGTACTGTGATACGCGGATTCACATCGCATTATTTAGTGTTTTTTTTGGCATTTAAGATTCCAAATTTCAGCTCAGGAGAATATAGTATCTATTACAAAATAGTCAGAATTATGAATATCACTCTGTCTATAACGGACTATAATTGTAGGTTTAGAAATGTAATGTACTTACAAACTTATTCAACTTTTTTGCATATTATTACTATAAAATTATTATGTTTGTGAATAAATCCACTATATTTTTTAAGATGAAAACCTTTTTTTTTTGAGGATGCAGTGTTAAAATCTGAACAAATATTTTGTGCGCTACATTGATAGACAAACACGCCAAATATGTGCATACTATATGTTTAGTGCATTCATTGTAATACAAAGTGAATGGGCAGTCATGTTATGTAAATGGCACAGTCACACTACATTAATGCCATAGCTGGCTAAATTGGTGCATGCTACATCTGTACACAGCCAAACCACATTCAGTGGGGTCTGATGGGTATTGTCAACATGTTCCATTTCCATACAATATTAACCCCTTTATCTCCTGATAGTGTTCCGTCAAATGATTCTTAATAACTTTTTTAAAACTCTCCTTCCTTAACCAGGGGATGGGAAAGGGCATGAAATTCTATACATTTATATAAGTATCAATGCTATTTTTCTGTAAAAATTCATCTAATGCTTTTTTGAAGCTGTCAGCTGTGACTGCTTTGACTAGCTCCTGGGGTAGGTTATTCCACAGCTTCACAGAGGGAATACCCCTTTGTATTTTGAAAGGATTTTTCATGAAACAGCTTTTCCCCCTATTTCTAGTATGGGCCATTTATATATTTATACAGGTTTTTTCCTGTTTCCCTTTGGGAAGCAGGGAAGAAATCCCTCATTTTGGCTTTATAGTGAGGGTCTAAGAGTACTGCCATCCAGTACTCATCCCTCTGCTTGATGCTAATAACATGCTTGTTGCTGTGTAAGCAGCGGAGCATACAGCCTGCCATGCTTACCAGTATGTGCATGGACCCAGGGGCCTTCCATGGATGGTGTTCCTGGCCAATGTGGTCATCATCATCATCTTGGAAGAAATAAAGATCAGCCTCCTCCCCTGGCTGTGTCTTTGATATCTCAAAGCCCCCTCTGTATCCAAGGGATTGTCTTCCTCTTCCTCCTCATCCTTCCCTGCAGTTGTCCCTGCTGACAAATTTAGTGGCCTCTTCAAAAGGCTTGAGAAGCCGACACACTTCCCTCATGAGCATCCAATGACGTATCTCAAAATAACACATTGTCCCTGTGGTCTGCTGCATGCAGTAATCTTCAACTGCCTTCTACTGCTCACACAGATGCCCCAGCATGTTTAAAAAGAAGTTCCACTTGCGACATAAGAATGACTGAAATGCACAGAGAATTTTCTAGCCATGAAGTGCACCTTTCTTAAGTCACATTACAGGTGAATAAAGCTGGATGACTGGCCGCATATTGCTGTTTCTTGGACACACATTCCTTTATGGATGACTGACGGTGTAGAAGAGGAGGCGTAGGAGAAACAGTTGGTGATGATGATGATAATGATAATGGTGATCATGTGCTAGGTGTAGATGTGGCCTGCCTACAAGGAATATCACTGAGAGGAGTATAATGGTCTTGCTAACTTTCCTTGCCAGTTCCACTGTCAAATCTAATTTGCTAAATAGGATGTTAATGCCTTTTCATGTAAGTACGTACATTCCTACATTTGTTCCTGCATGTTTCTGGCAATGTTTTATCATTTAGCAATGTACAAACAAATTCCCACACAGGAGATGACCACCAGTAGCGGAAACATGTTGGCAACTAGTCCCTGCAGTAAATTACGTGTTATGAAGGAGGAGAAGGAACACACAGAAGCAAGAAGCAATCTAAGTAATCAAAAATTTCATCTTCATTCTCAGGAAGTACAACAATTCTGTGGCTACTGGAGGTGCCACCAAAATCAGAAATAAAAAGTGGTTGTTGCCACCCACATTCTTATTGTTAGTACTTACATTTCCTTGTCCCCCTCCTTTTGCCTGACCTCTGCTGTCTTCATGCAGTGGAATTCCTTGCAGACTGTGACGTCCCGTGTCCCTTCCGCTGAAGCTACTTATTGGCCTCAGCAGTCACGTGACTGCTGAAGCCAATCAGCGGTCTTAACCACCTCAGGAAGAGATATGAGATGTTACAGGGAGTGAGGTGGAATGTTCTTCGCTGAGGCCACTGACTGGCCTCAGAGGTCACGTGTGGTAGGGACTTCTGCCAGAAGACAACAACAGACCGGCAGGACCGGACTGCGGTGGCAGGCACCGCAGCACCGGGGACAGGTAAGTATGATTTTTAAAAAAAATTTTTAACCCCCCTTGGCCTAATTAAAAAATTTAATTTCAGCCTGGACAACCCCTTTAAGAAGAAAATTGTTTTTCAGATTAACACTCCATCACACTGTGTATTGAGTGAGCAAAGTAGAAAAAAATCCATTAAATAACAAGAGATTTTTTTTTTTCAGATTAGCATAGGCTAAAAGTGTTAGGTGAACAACAACAACAACAACAACAAAAAAAAGACTTAATTAATGGAGACTTTTTTCAGGTTAAAGCATGCGGAATCAGCACTGTTAAAACAGCAGTTTCTATGTATTTAATGAAAAAAAAATGTAAACTCTCGCTAAGAAATAACTTAACCAAATACTTCTCTCTAGCAGGTCTGAATGTCAGTAACACTAAAGTATCTTTAACCCCTAACCACCATAGGAATTTTTGGATTTTTGTTTTCGACTCCCCATCTTCCAAACCCCATAACTTTTTAATTTTTCTGTACACAGAGCCATATGAGGGCTTAATGTTTGCAGGACAAATTGTTATTTATAATGGTACCATTTATTATTCTGTACAATGTACTGGGAAGCTGGAAAAAAAATTCTCAATATGGGGTAGAATTGGAGAAAAAGTGCATTATGGGCTTCATTTTTATGGCATTCACTCTGCAGCCAAAATGACATGTCATCTGTATTCTATGTTTTGGTATGATTCCAGGAATACTAAATTTATATAGGTTTATTATTATATTAACAAAAATCTAAAACTTTGCAAAAAAGTCGCCATATTCTAAACACCCGTTACTTTTTTATATTTCAGTGTACATAGGCTGAATTTTTTTGCGGTGCCAGGTGTGCTTTTTAGTTATACCATTTTGGGGAATGTCTATTGCTTTGATCACTCTTAATTCAAATTTTTATAATAGGCAAAACAGGTGTTCACCGTACGGGAAAAACATTTTTAGAAGTTACAATAATAAAGCAGAGACCCAGCGGCTATGGCTTCCGCTCAGCTCCTGAGCGCCCACCATATTTAAATACCTGACAGTGGAGACCTGGCACTAATGCCCACGATTAGAGTCCACTTTGAACGTGGGCACTGTCTGGTGAAACCCCCCCAAAGTAAAAAAAAAGTGTGAGATCGTGGGAGTTGTCCTGTTGCTTTGGTAACCAGAAGCCTTATAAAGGCCTGTAACAGTAATGTAGCAAAAGTCCCAAATACTTGCTACAGAAGATTGCAGGTTCAAGTCCCTTAAGGGGGCTAATAAAATAGTAAAAAAAAAAAAAAAAAAGTTTTTAAAAATATAAAAAAAAATCAATAAAAACCTCAAAATTCTAATCACCCCCTTTCCCTACAATTGAAATAAAGATAAATAAACAAAACCAAACAAATTATACATCTCCATGTCCGAAAATGCACAGACTACAAACATAAAAATATTTTTCCCATACGGCGAATGCCATAGTGGGAAAAAAAAAATCAAAAGTGCCAAACCAAATAAAAAATTCTGTTGAAGCATGGTTGAAAAGCAATGTCTTACTTTCATTTGTTCATTTTCATAGAAATTTTTATATATTATTACTTTTGTCAGATTCAAGTTATTTCTGTGACCATTGTGGGTTTTTCTTTCATTAAACAAGGGATACCAACAATTTTGTCCATGTGTGTATGCTCCCTCACTCCTATGTATGATTTCTATCACTAATTTTCCTTCTTATATCTGACTAAATTCTCCTGTTTCTAACTATTGTTTGCAAATTTAAAAGCTTTTCAGAATTGTGCTCTATATGATGCAGTGAGGTGAATCACAGACCTTTCCCTATCTCCACCATTATTGAAAATGCCTCATGATCATGCTTACAGCACCATATATAGTGTATAACTATATGCGATATGACATCAGGATTGTAAGGTGTCCACCTAACACTGTCTATTGGCTAAGAGGCTGTCAGTTAATGTCATGGAGTGCTAGAATGTCACACAATGACTCACAGACACGTGTCTCTTCTGTATTTCCTGCTTAATACATGTAGCGAAGGCCATTTTTATTTGTCTGAAACAATTCGGCATTTGTTCAGTTTCGTTAAAAAAC
The DNA here is from genome assembly GCA_947044405.1 of Leptodactylus fallax. Classification (NCBI taxonomy): domain Eukaryota; kingdom Metazoa; phylum Chordata; class Amphibia; order Anura; family Leptodactylidae; genus Leptodactylus; species Leptodactylus fallax. The sequence goes on from CAMRHE010000182.1 coordinate 1,387,578, forward strand.
AAACAATTTGGAATATTTGGGTAAAACTTGGTTTGTGAAGAGTGGTAGTAGAGAAACTGGATGCCAAAGCTATCTATTTAAATGGTTAGTGCGCTATGGCTTCTTCTAAAGAATACTTTGCAAATTGCAATTTAAAAAAAGTATCACCAATATTTAAAAATGTTTCTATTGTATACAGAAAGTTCTTTCCTCTCTTTACATTATAAGTCTATGCAAAGTTGACTTAAAAACAGATGTCGTGTTTAAATATGTCTTAAGTTCATATTTCTAAAAAGTGTCTATAACCACCCCTATTAACCCTTGCTGCATCTTCTCCACATGTACTGTAAGTCAATAAAACTGTGAATAAGTTGAAGGAAGCACTCTCTTACACTAAAACTGTGCACCAAGGCATGGTATTCTTGAATTAATAAAAGCATGCTTTAGCTGAAAAGGCCCCGGCTTAAGATGATGAATAGACTCTTCAAACACTTTTAGCACAAGTGAATGGCAAAGCAAATCAACAGAAAATCAACAGGATTTGTATGACAGCTTCTGCCTTATATTCATCTGTGGAAGTAAAATGTTAGAAATAAAGGCATGCAGTTTATGTCAGGGGAAGCTGAAGAGCTTCTGAAATGTATTATGATAAGAAAACCATTTTGGCACCACAGTAAAGTAAAAATCAATGCATAAATCATATGTTCTAAGTAAGATTTGGATCAAAATACAGCAAAAGTATTTCTGAGCTGCAGACTTCCATGTTTTAGATACACTATCAATGACTAGAAGTTGTGCATCTACCTACGTAATTTATGAATGTGATTATCAGGTCTGTCGTGCCACTTTTCTTTTACAAACAACTTTATGTTATAAGAATCTGTTCATTTTTAATGCTTTCTTTCACATAAATAAACCTGGATAACTATTTCAGAAAAAGAACACTTATATCTGAATAAATAACACTGTGTTTGTTCCTGGTAGCCAATCCTTATAGAATGCTTATTAGAGTTGTAATCCAGCAGACACCCACTTAAAGTGGTGGATCAGTTTTTTAAAAGGTTCAGAGTGGCATAAAAAAACAAAAGTTGTCATTATTACAACCACAGATCCCTCACTGCTCCCTTTCCAACATTCCCAAGGTCCCTGCTGAAGCCTTTCAATCCCAGGAAGAAGCAGGTCACTGCTGTGTGTCAAGAGGGACCAGGAAGCAGAGACCAGCATGGGCCCAGGAGCATTGGAATAGGAGCAACTGGGGATTTGTGAGTGTAAGTATGAGTTATTTTGTGGTTTTTATGTCACTCTAAGCCTTTAACAAATGTGAGGCTTTAAAAGCCCATTTAAAGCTAAACAGATCAATCTTTCTTATGGAATTAATGGTACCTTGGTGTAAAGGCTAAGGATGGACCTATATAATGTGCATATGTAAATCTATTTATCTATCTAGCAATAGAATGAATGACCGCACCAGTAAAATATGCACATAAATATGAGTGCTCACCACTGGGAAAAGGTAGTATCCCGTTCAAAAGAAATTGTAAAAAACAGGCAGCACTCCATAGTAAAGTGAAGAAAAATGTGGGTTTATTGCCCCATGCGACGTTTTGGCTCAATAGTGAGCCTGTATCAAGCCTATATCTATCTATCTAGTCACCTGGCATTTAATGCAAAGGTATCTTTTTCCTCTTGTCATGAAATTATCGGGGTATAAATTTCTAAATAAAACCTTGTTAGATATTTTTCCATATTTGCACTCTATCTGCTTCTGCATACATAGGAACATAACTGTGCTCTATGCGGAAACTTACCAGGCACTCATCACACTGGAGACCTTTTACATTACTTCTGCACTCACACTGTCCTGTCTGAAGATTGCAAACAGTGGATATAGATCCATTGATGTTACAGTTGCATGCTGTGAGACAAAGTAACACACATATTAATATTCCATATTATTAACTGGAGAACTTTTAATACTATCATTAATGAACTAGTTATTTAGCTGTTCGTACAGGTTAAAAGGAGTCTGTCTGCAGTAAATTGGTTATAAACCAAGTCACACCACCTTGTAGAGGTGATTGTACAGGTTCCAAATATGCCTCTGTTAGTCAGCTGTGGAGCCCTCTTTTCATTTCTTTTCATTTAATCACTGTTATACATAAGCAAATGAGGTAAAAAGTGTTTTGCCCTGGAATCTAAAGCTGAGACCAAAGCCCAGGTACACTAAGAGATGCCATAAAGCACTTTTTCCCCTCTTTGAATAAAACAACAATTTACATGAAAATGTGACTACAAAGCTGAATAACAGAGGAATATTTGGGAACTGTAGAATCACCTCTACAAGGTACTAGGATTAGTTTTATAACTAATCCACTGCTGACAGACTCCCTTTAATAACCATAGGCCATTAAATCAGTGCTTACTATAGATGGGTGTCTTTCATTTGGCCGATATCACTAAGCATGTTTCAAAGCTCTATAAAGTATCAGGCTTTGACTTACTTTCTTGCTGCCTATAGGCAGCTGAAGGAGAGCTATTTTGAATATTTTTCCCAGGAAACACTGCCTTTAAGACCCCCTACAGCTATGTTTCCACTAGGAGAATCCACTTACAAAGAATACCTCAAAAAAATCAAAAATTGAAACTGATATGTCACCTTTTGTAAGCTCTTTTGATATTCTTTGCAACATTGTCTGAGCTATTTTCCCTAACAAATAATGCATTTCACAGGGTATGTGAACATAACACAAGTTAAAATGGTAATGTGCTGACAATGTGTTCAATCTCTTGTTTGTATCTATGACTTGGGATAGGCTTCTCTTAATGAGATTATGATGCATTCACTTTCATCATGTTCTGTGGTATACCAAGTATGCCAATGGGTATGCCCAACAATGACCAAAAAAGCTTAGCAACTCAACTTTCCACAGACAATCCTCTATTGCAGCTCAAATAGACTGTCCTTCTAATCCTTGGTGATGCATTTATCTCTATTATTCAATATTTTATTAGAAATGAAGAAAAACAAGGAAAGAGAGGATACTCACGCTGACAGCTACTTGGCCCAAGAGCATTTCCAAAATATCCTTCTGCACATTTATCGCAATAATTTCCAGCCACCCCTGGCTTACATATAAGGCATGCGCCTGTTTCACTGTCACAACATCCTGGGGCTGAAAGGTCAAGGTTGTCATTGCATTGGCATGGTTTGCATGATCCTCCCGGTAGTAAAGGTTGGCCAAAATACCCATCAGCGCACCTAAAGGACACAAAAATTCAGTTCAGAAATTTGTAGCGTAATGAACTAAGACAGAATTATAATATACTGTATGTAAATTCTCTTACCTGTTCAGATCAGTGATAATAGTGTAATTGAGAAAGCTACCACATACAGTACAGAAATTTTTATGTGGCATGTTTTATTCATGCTTTGATGGCACATTTGATTCTCATTTGTTATTTAACGTGGACACGTGCAGATGTTTTAAAGAGGACCTTTCACCACATCCAAAAAGTTCAGCTCTTTACATCAATTAATAGGTGACCCTCCATTGACGGGATCAGTTGGATTTTTTTCTCTAGTCCCCACCATTCCTGAGTAATCAATGCTGTTAGTTTTGGTGCCTCATATACTATTTAGGCTCTATACTGTCAGAAGGGCAGTGTCAGGCAGGAGCATACAAGTCCTAACACTGGCTGTCTCAGATTGGAGCTATGAATCACCCCCCCCCCCACCTGACACTGCCCTTCTGATATTACAGAGCTTTAATAGCACATCAGGCACCAAAACTAACTGTGCTTGTTGCTCAAGAATGGTGGGTGCTAGAGAGAAAAAGCCAAAAATGCGTAAATAAGTGAAGCTGCACCTATTAACAGATGCTAAGAAGTGGAGTTAGTGGAGGTAGTGAAAGTTCCTCTTTAATACAGATTATTGTAGCTTGCATTTTGTAGTTGGGGCTCATATACCTGGTTGACTGACTGTGCTATTTAAGTATTAAGTGTAGCATACTATATTGGATGAGCTCTGTTGAAGTTTGTATCCAACTTAATATATAGTGTACGACTATACCCACTCTATAATTTGGTTAAGAACACCAATTTCTCATAAAACCAACTCAATACAACAGGACACGCTACCAAATTCTTGACAAAATGCAGTTTGCAATACATCCACCAGATGGTTGCACATAGACACATATAACGAACACTTTCATATGCAATATTATATTGCAATATTGAAATCATGTTGTCTTGATTTATTTCTTTCATGACACACATATATGGACATGTCCAGCTAAGAGGAAAGTTGTGGTGCTATATGAAAAAAGCAGTTGTATTGTAAGTTATGTTTATACCTACCGTCAGATGTGGATTGTTGTATAGACTCTATTTGTTAGCAGTAATGAATGGTGTGAGTCACACTTAAGATACACAAGACAATTGCAGAGAAGAATTTCATGAGGTGTATGGATGTACTTTGTCAATAGGAATTATGGACAAAATACATGCTGTATGTATACATGGGTTAATGGACAAAATACATGGCGTATCAACACATAACCGCTCTCTGTCATTCACCATTCTTTATTAACCATCATCCTATTCACCATCCCTTTTACTAATGCTTAACTTTTTGTATTTTACAAGATCTGAAACAGATTATCTTAGCAGGAAAGTTTTAAAAGATACTGTATGTTTTAGCGAGCTTCTTAAGATATAACATATGGGTTTAGGGTGTTAACTAAAGTTAGCCTTATATTAAAGGCATTTTCCAGGTCCCAGGTTAAAGATAATGATGACCTATCAGCTTTCCACAACACTTGCTGGTGCAGACGCTAACACCGAGTACAGAACAAGAAGCTCCACTCTCTGTGTAGTACCTGTGCTTTCTGACTGCAGATTAGCTCCTATGCATTTTAATGGGAGCTGATCTGCAGTGACCAAACTCAGCCACTATACAGAGAATAGAGCTGTGCTCTGCCCCTACTGATTAGATATTGATGACTTATCATAAGGATAAAGTCATCAATATCTTTAACCTTGAAAAGGTTATAGGTTTTTAACCTTTGAGTGACAAAAAAGTGAAACTTGTAGATCCAAATCACCCCCACCCACCAAATATCCTGATTGTCCCCACTGCCCTATATCCCTGGAAATAAAAGATCAATGTAGTAAAACCTTATAACATTTTAAAGGCGTGTATTCTGAGAGATTTTGAATTAAGGTGTTGAATGAGAGTTGAACAATTGCAAAAGATCTTAATGTAGCAACTACTGAATGCAGACAGTGAGAATATTAATGTTCCACGGTGATAAAGTACAGTAGATTCTGGAACATAATGCCTGAAGCTAAAATCCTAATTAACTCCCTAAAATATCTTGCATTTTGTTACAGCTGACTGGCAACATAGAACTTTTTAGTAAAAAGCTAGCAGCGCCATATATTTTACTGCAATATTTATTAGGCAAATACATATAATGTGCCTGAAACTCACCGAAACGACATGCCAGATTAATTATAACATATCAGAATGAATTGTATAGTATGAAAATATATTACACTATCTAAAAAAGTAGTAAATTGATAAATTTAGGAGAGAAATATAATTCCAAATGTAATTATGGTGCTTTCATACAGGAGGACAGAGATAGCCTTTATATAACCTAGATGAATTCTGGAAATTATAATGACTGCATGGAATAGATTTCTGCATTGGATTATCTGTAGGCCAGACATTTCTATAGTTCAAAAATCCTGCACATAATCACAGCTGGCCAGGGTACATATGCCAGTATTTGGCATTTAATAATTCAGGTAACTAGAATTGTCTAAAGAACAAGGATATCAAAGCAAAAAGTACTTTTAGATGTCCTGAGTGTTATATATGCGTGACATCTTTGTCTTGGTTACCATTTTTATGTTACTTTACCTTACCACAAACTGTAAGAGTATAACAGTGCTAGAGTGTAAGAGTGTAACAGTGCTCTGCACAGTCACTGTACCACTCATACACCAGTCTATCCAAAGAGAAAATCAGGGCAACCAGCTCCCTGATATGCTAGTGTTTCCAGAACGTACAGCCAAAAAAGCACACCAACATTCTCAGGTCATGATGTCTTTACTTGAGCTAATTTTAGGTTACAGCAGGAATTCAGACCATTTTCACAGAAGTTACACAGCAGCTTCACAAAACACAGGTATAGGCCTTTTCTGACCAGGTTAGAGTTGCAGAATTACAGAAACACAACAGTGTTGCTGTTTAAACAATGGATGTGCCAATCCCACACAAATATTTCTACTCCAGACTATCACTTGCTCTGTTGACTTTCGGGAAAAACCTATATTTAACTACAGATGGGTAACCTAACTGGTTGCACCAAAATCCTCGGACTCCCTAATATAATGAGCTTTCCTGCACAGGCATGACACAGGCGTGACAGTAAAGTTTTAGGCCACAGCGTACATAAACTGCACTTCATAAAGAGGCACAAGCAATAGACATAACATAGCTGTCATTGCACTGCCTCACGTCCAATACGTACCAGAACAAGAAGTGACTCAGCAATAACAGTTAATGTGACAGTTGCATATAATATACAAAGTGCAATCATGAGTCATCAGCATTTGCATCAGTGAACCCTACAATACACAGTAAACAGAGGTGTAAGGTTAGGTTCATATATGTCAATTGCATCAGTATCAGTTTTTTTGCATCAGTTGTCATCAGGCTTTGTATCAAATTTCTACTCCAAAACCATCAATTGTCATAAGTTGTCATCAGTTGGCATCAGTGTTTACCATCTGTTTTTACTATCACTTTTTACCATAAGAGTGGTGTGTGACTTGTACAGGGACAGTATACTGTATGGGGGGAAAAAAAAGGAGGTGACATATTGTATGGGGGCCAATAATAGGGAAATATATGTTTTATCCTCTCCCCTAGGCTTCTATAGGTGAGTCTGTGCCACAAACACTAAGCAGAATCGGACCTGCTCTGAGTTTTGCGGCATGGACTCTCAGCTCGCACAAAGGGGTTATCTGAGATTATTTTATTATCTGAGGCTGGTTTTTAGTTATACCATTTTGGGGAATGTCTATTGCTTTGATCACTTTTTATTACAAATTTTTATCAGAGGTGAAACTTTTGATTTTTTCCCTCTACAGTCTGGTTCAGACTGACTTGCTCCTTAAAGTGCAATGTTGTGAAATAGGTAATATCACATGGTCTGACCACGCGCTCATTACACTTACCATCCGCTCTGGTGCCACAGTAGTCCCTCCTATGTCTTGGCGCAATAATACCTATGTTATGTTCCTGAATTCGGTAACTGAGAAATTGACTGCTGACATTTCCGAATTTTTCACTATTAATTCCTCCTTGGTAGATGATAAATTTTGCCTTTGGAACTCCCACAAGGCCTTTTGTCGGGGGCCTTATTGATACAACACACCTCGCTCTTTAAGCACAAGAGATTGCAAACTATGAAGGAGCTGCTTACTTCTATTGCGACTTTAGAGCAGCGGCATAAGATTGCCCCTAGCCCCACCCTCTTGGCTGCTCTGCAAAAAGATAGAGATGACATAAGGGCCCACCTACTGATGGACTTTGAAAAACACTCCAAACGATTGAAAGCCTCTTATTATTGGTCATATAAAAAAGCGACCAAATTAATGGCACGAGTTAAAGCAGCAAGAGTTAAATCCAGAATCCCCTTTGTTCTTTCTAAATCGACCAAGGACAAACTTTACCATCCTCAGCATATTGCAAACAAATTTAGTAAATATTACCAGGACCTGTACAACCTGAAGGAAGACCCGGACACCGTGCAGCCTTTTAGTTCATATATTAATGGGTACCTAAACTCCTTGTCCCTTCCTTCTGTTACCGATTCGCAGTTTCAGTTCTTGAATACCTCTATATCCACTCAGGAGGTGGCTAAGGCGATAGATGGTCTGAAACTTAATAAATCCCCCCGGCCCGGATGGGTTTTCTGGAGAATATTATAAGCTGTTCAAACCACTCATTCTTACATATCTTACGGAGGTGTTTAACCTAGCTATGTCGACAGGTAAATTTCACCTAGAGATGTTGTCTGCTACAATTATAAGGTTACCTAAACCGGGCAAGGATTCCTCTCTTCCTTCTAACTATCGGCCAATTTCACTGTAGATGTCAAGTTAATTGCCAAGGTACTTGCAAACCGACTCCTCGACATCATGCTTACATTGATAGGCCGTGACCAGGTGGGATTCACTAAAGGGAGACAGGCCCCGGATGGGACGAGACGTGTGATTGTGCTGATTGAGGTGGCTCGGTTCCGGCGGACGCTTTCTCTGCTTCTGTCCTTGGATGTGGAGAAGGTGTTCGACAGGGTTCATTGGGGATACCTTTTTCAGGTTTTACATAAATTTGGTTTCTCGGGCCCCATAGCTAGATGATGGCCTTTATTTGGAATGGCTATAAACCCAGAGTGGCTTTGCAAACACTCTGTAAGGTGAGAGACAACGGAGGTATGGGAGTGCCAAATCTGTACAACTACCATTTAGCCATAACTTTGGGTCAGCTTAAGTTTTGGTTCACATCGAACCACGACAAACTGGCCAGCTATGGAGGCCCAAATGGCTCAGATTACTGATTGGGAGGGATTTTTGTTAGCGTCAGGGCCCAGCAAGTGCATACCCCTCATTGCTCCGCCAGCTCTACAGGCCACAGTTGGGGCATGGCAAGTCCTTTGTGCTATTTTGGACAGCGACATTCCTGGGGTCACCTTGAATTTGCCATTTACAACACTTCCTCACGAGATCCCACATTTGTCTCTAGATATGTGGCACAGGGGTGATGCCATTGTACCCTTCTCCACGTTAGAGGAAAAGCATAATCTACCCGCAAGGGAGAAATTTACCTATACTAGACTAGTTTCCTATCTTTCGGACACTCCCTTGGCTTAAGTACCCTTGCCTCAGCCAGCTGCTGATACACCCACAGACTTCTGCAGCTGCTTATTACACAAAAACTCTATACCGCACTGTGAACATGGACTGCACCTTTCGGAAGTCCAAACACATGCACCTGTGGGAAGAGGATTTCGGCCGCAGATTTGAGACCGGTTGCTAGCTGGAGGCAATTAGATGTGCTAAGCAATCCATGGTATGTGCCTCACACTGGGAGAAATATAGCAAATTGCTCTTACGCTGGTATTACCCTCCCCTTCGTCTAGCTAAGTTCTATCCTACGTGTCCTTTTTTCTGTTGGAGAGATTGCGGAGGGGTTGGCTCCCTGTTCCACGGGTTCTGGCACTGCCCTTTTAGGTATCTGTTTTTTCATTAATTAATAAACTGTGTGGTGGTGGGGTAGGATCTACCTGTTGGGTGTCCATACGACTCCAAGCAGGTATAGGTCCGTCATGTGCAAGTACTTGGGGCGGCACGCCTACTTATTGCCGATGTATGGAAGTCTTCCTCTTGTCCGACCTTGACGGAGCTGATTTCTGTGGTATTGTTGAACTACCAAATTTATGCATATAAGGGGGGAACCCTGGAGAAATTCCGGAAGAATTGGGAGATATGGGCGACCTTGTTCCCCCCACCCAATGCCCATTGACAGCCTATATTTCCTGGCCATTTCTAGTGCTCTTGGTATACCCCCTTTTAATCACCTATGGAATATCTTATTTGAATAGCCTTAAAATACCCGCTTAACTACTTCTCTCTCTAATGGTCATGACTGGTAGTACGTGGGTCTACAAATGTGTCTACGTGGCAGACTCTTATCATTTGTCCTTTAGGCCTGTTCACTTGTTCGTCTGTTCATTTGTTCTGATCTATCCCTTTCCCCCTCATGACTACGACTTGCATAAAGCCTTTTTATTTTTTTTATTTCACTATACTAAGTTTGGCTACTTCTAAGTATAATTGGTTTTTAATTTTAATATTTTTCAGTGTGTATCTCAATATGTATCTTTGTTCATGCTGTACTCTTTCGTATTTTGTATTCCTCCTGATATATGCAGATTGTGTAGCCATGAATGTATCCTATGTTTCTTGTCCTGCTTTTTAACTTGTTGCATTGTATTTATGTAAAATATTCAATAAAAAACTATTGTTTAAAACTGATACAGTTTGCACTAGAACTGATCTCATAGAAAACTATGGGATCCGTCCTGGCATCAGTTTCCCTTAGGCTTGGTGCACACAAGCCGGAGGGAAACTGATCAGTGGGCTGTACATATGTGAACGCACCCTAACTTGTAGCTCCTGGGCCCTGATGTAAAATCTGTAATAGGGCCCCTAACTACCTTGCATAAAGGTACAGTACAGCTCTATGGACGAGTATAGAGAGAGGGGGCGTTCCTTACAGCCCAGTGATGACGCTGAGCTGTGAGGAACGCCCCCCAGTACAAGTCTGTGGACGAGTACTGTCAGGGAGGGCGTTCCTCACAGCCAAGCTAGACTGTCAGGAACGCCCTTCTGACGGTGAACCGTGAAACTACGACCACCGATATCTCCAGCCCCGGGCAGCATACTGGGAAAGCCAGCAGTGAGCTGAATTCAGTGCGCTGTCGGCTTTCTAACGGTATATAAAACCGCATATACATGAGGACGTGAAAGGTCCTCTTTAATAAAGTATATTTCAATACATATTAATGACACAAATATTGCCAGAAAATCATAACTTGTTTGAAATGTTAGTTTCAATTTAAAGCTACAGCTGTGGAAGGGGATGGCTTTTACCACTTTACAAGAGGACAGAAGCTATATGGATAACATGTGTTTTGAAGAAAGGCCTTGTACATATCCTAAAAGGAACCTGTCACATTGCAAATGGGGTCTGATCTGCAGATTGCATTCTAAAGTGCAGAATGAGATAGCAGATTGATATATTTTGATTTTTTGATGCAAATGATTGTGTAAAACTTCAATTTTGTTTATGTAAATCTGTGCTCTTTCTATGCTTGGAAGTCCAGTAGGTGATCTGGTTCAGTAATGTTATGACTGTGCATAAAAAGATAGCTGTATTGAAGAACTACCCAAGTGATTTCTAAGTATAGAAAGAGCAGGAAGTAACATGAACAAAACACAGGTTTTGAGAATAATGGCCCACAAACAATACAGCTATCTGCTTAGCTCCTTTTACTCAATGCCATGCTTCCAACAGATAGAGCTGCATGTACCACATAACAGGTTTCCTACAAATTGTAGAGTGGTAACCAGGGCCGTTTTAATGCATTTGGGGACCCTGTGCAAACTTTTTGAAAGTGGCCCCCCCAATGCCCCTCCCATAGTTTTATTTCCCCTGTCCCCCTCAACCACCAATGTCACATTAAAAAAAAATAAATAAAAAAATAGAATACTCACCAAACTGTGTTCCCAAGGACCTGCAGACTCCGACTGTAATGTCTGCGGCTCGGCGCTCTTTGCGCTTCCCTGCCACAGATATTATCAGCCAAAGGCTGAATAATGGAGCACGGAGGTGAAAGGACACAGATAGAGTTGAAATCGTTGCCTGTCGCCCGGAACAGCAAGACGGCACCCTAAATGTGGGATTGTCCTGCTCAATCCAGAGCAGCTGAGGGGGCCCCCCGTAACCATAGGGCCCATGGTGCAGCTGCACCATTGCACCTATGGTTTAAGAGGCCCTGGTGGTAACTAAACTTTCTATCATGTAGTGCAAAGATTTAGATTGCTGCTTAGACCTGTATTTAAATACCCCAAGATAGATTGACTTTTTTCCCATCCACCTGCCACCCAGCACTTGAGGTACATGCCCTGCTACATGCCCTGCCATTCATAAGTTTTGTATTCAATTAATTTCATGATTTCTTGTGTGTAACTTTGGCACTCTCTCACAGTCTTCATGTGCTATGGTGCACCCCAGTTTCTGCCTCTTACATCTTCTTCCTCCTGTTCCTTCTGGTGCATGCTTCCATAGAGCATGAGCACTCTCCCCGCTTCTAAAGAGCAAGGGCATACATGGATTATTCTTTCTGTTGGCAGCGGATTAATCTTTGTACTGTCCAGGCATTCAACAGTAAACATATATTTATTCAGGAACAAGGATAATACACTTTACAATTTGTATTCCTTAACTTCGTGTCTGTGAGCTCCATGTACTCTTCTCTGTGCTGCAGTTACAATTACAGAGAAACAGTAACTTCCTGGTTTGCCACTCTGGCCCCCTCCTTTTTTAACAGAGCTTTATTAACAACATAACACTATCCTTAGAGACAGAAGCTCATGCAGTAATAAACATATAAACAGTAGTTGTTGCAATACAGGCAATAATAAACATTATTCCAACACTTTCTCCAATCACCAGTGTTCCCTAGTTATATATGGCACCTCCCCCTACCCACACAAAGGTTTCTGAGCAATTTTGGTTTTTAGCATGCTAGTTCCTGCAAAAGTGTTCCTGTTCATGGCTTGTTTCCTGACATTGAACCCATGCTGAACTACTACCTGAACTACCCAGACTGGGACTACTGCTACCGGTAGCAACCTAGTGGTCTTAGCAGCAACGTCCAAATCCCAGTATGGGGGTTAAAGGGAAAACCAGGGTACCCTCAGGAACAAACCAAAGTCAAACCAGTTTGGTAACGTAGAGTATGTCCACAACCAGCAGTACATTGAGCTAAGTTTGAGTGGACATCTGTATACATCTCCTGACATTGTAAAGGGAAATAGTGTTTTGTTCAATGTTGTCATCTTGAATAACTCATCTTGGGATACTGTATCTCAAGCCAAGAGGTCAATTTATATATGGCAAAATATGAGAGTACCTGGGGTATACTGAATAGCTGTAGGGTCTATAGTTACTTGTGTCCCTGAATGATATTCAGTAGGTTTACAGTACGTTTAGTTAGAAATCCATGAATATATTCAAATTAACTGAATCATTCCAGCTGCTATTAGAAATTATCAAAGCAAGTAGCAATGTACTATAGCTTTAAAGAAATACAATTTAAAGAAACTCTCTAAGCAAAACTGCACCAGAATTATGGCAAAATTGCAGCAAAAAGTGAAATATATAGTGTGCACCAAATTTATTATGTGTTTTAAAGCATAGCTAAACTTTTTTTTTTTTTTTTCATAAACTCATAGTGCAGGTGAAGATAACGAACTTTGTAACATACTTATTTGTTAAAGGGAAGTGCAAGATTCTTTACTTATTTTCCTCCTTCTCCCACTGATCACATTTGTACAATACAAGACTATGGAGAGGGGAGGATAAATAAAAAGGCGATCTCCTCAAAGCAGAGACATATCTTCATTATAGAGAGACAGTTTTATTTCACAACACGGCTGGGTTATCAGGTATTACTATCCAGCCTTCTCCTGGTAGAAATCACATATTTAATTTTGTAGACAGTTTCATATCTTTCTACTTCTTCTTCTCCTCCTCCCCTCCTCAAACTGACACTGCTTGTGTACAGAGTGTGCATTTCCTAATCAAGTCCAATCAGTTTAATTAAACACAGCTGGACTCCAATGAAGGAGTAGAACCATCTCAAGGAGGATCAGAAGGAAATGGACAGCACGTGAATTAAATATGAGTGTCACAGCAAAGGGTCTGAATACTTATGACCATGTGATATTTCAGTTTTTCTTTTTTAATAAATTTGCTAAATTATCTACATTTCTGCTTTTTTTTCTGTCAAGATGGGGTGCTGAGTGTACATTAATGAGAAATAAAATGAACTTTTTTGCTTTTAGCAAATGGCTGCAATGAAACAAAGAGTGAAAAATTTAAAAGGGTCTGAATACTTTCCGTACCTACTGTACACTATTGATTTTACTTAAACTTTAAACACTTTTTGCAACTTATATAGTCATGGCCGTAAGTATCCAACCCATGGCACTAGACGGAAAAGAAAAATACAGTCATGGCCAAAAGTTTTGAGAATGATACAAATATTAATTTTTACAAAGTCTACTGCTTCAGTTTTTCTAATGGCAATTTGCATATACTCCAGAATGTTATAAAGAGTGATCAGCTTAACACCACTGGACACTTTAAAAGGAGGCTGGTGCTTGCCATCATTGTTTCTCTTCTGTTAACCATGGTTATCTCTAAAGAAACAAGTGCAGTCATCATTGCACTGCACAAAAATGGCCTAACTGGGAAGAGTATTGCAGCTAGAAAGATTGCACCTCAGTCAACAATCTATCGCATCATCAAGAACTTCAAGGAGAGAGGTTCCATTGGTGCCAAAAAGGCTCCAGGGCGCCCAAGAAAGACCAGCAAGCGGCAGGACCGTCTCTTAAAAGTGTTTCAGCTGCGGGATCGGGCTACCAGCAGTGCAGAGCTTGCTGAGGAATGGCAGCAGGCATGTGTGAGTGCATCTGCACGCACTGTGAGGCGGAGACTCTTGAAGCAAGGCCTGGTCTCAAGGAGGGCAGCAAAGAAGCCACTTCTCTCCAGAAAAAACATCAGGGACAGACTGATATTCTGCAAAAGGTACAGGGAGTGGACTGCTGAGGACTGGGGTAAAGTCATTTTCTCTGATGAATCCCCTTTTCGATTGTTTGGAACATCTGGAAAACAGCTTATTCGGAGAAGAAGAGGTGAGTGCTACCACCAGTCTTGTCTCATGCCAACTGTAAAGCATCCTGAAACCATTCATGTGTGGGGTTGCTTCTCAGCCAAGGGAATCGGCACTCTCACAGTCTTGCCTAAAAACACAGCCATGAATAAAGAATGGTACCAGAATGTCCTTCAAGAGCAACTTCTCCCAACCGTCCAAGAGAAGTTTGGCGCTCAACAATGCCTTTTCCAGCATGATGGAGCACCTTGCCATAAAGCAAAGGTGATAACTAAATGGCTCAGTGAACAAAACATAGAGATTTTGGGTCCATGGCCTGGAAACTCCCCAGATCTTAATCCCATTGAGAACTTGTGGTCAATAATCAAGAGACGGGTGGACAAACAAAAACCAACAAATTCAGACAAAATTAAAGCATTGATTCTGCAAGAATGGACTGCTATCAGTCAGGATTTGGTCCAGAAGTTGATTGAGAGCATGCCAGGGAGAATTGCAGAGGTCCTGAAGAAGAAGGGTCAACACTGCAAATATTGACTTGCTGCATTAACTCATTCTAACTGTCAATATAAGCTTCTGTTACTCATAATATGAATGCAATTATATTTCTGTATGTGATAAAAGCATCTGACAAACACACATAAAAACCAGAGGGCAGCAGATCATGTGAAAATATAATATTTGTGTCATTCTCAAAACTTTTGGCCATGACTGTAGATGAAAGGTTGCAACGCAGGATGGTCTGGATGGTGAATAAGCAGCCCCAATCAAGTTCCAAAGAAATTCAAGCTGTCCTGCAGGCTTAGTGTGCATCAGTGTCAGCGTGAACTATCTATCGACATTTGAATAAAATAAAATGAAACGCTACAGTATGGCAGGAGACCCAGGAGGACCCCACAGCTCACACAGAGACATAAAAAAGCTAGACTGTAGTTTGCAAAAATGTACATAAGTAAAAATCCTTCTAAGAAAATGTCTTGTGAACAGATGAGACCAAGATAGAGCTTTTTGATAAAGCACATCATTCTACTGTTAACCGAAAATGGAATGAGACCTACAAAAAAAGAACACAGTACCAACAGTCAAATATGGTGGAGGTTCAAAGATGCTGTGTTGTTGTATTTCTGCCTCTGGTACTGGGTACCTTGACTATGTGCAAGGCTTTATGAAATCTAAAGATTACCAAAGTATTTTGGGTCCCAATGTAGGGCTCAGTGTCAGAAATCTGGGTTTGCATCCTAGGTCATGGGTCTTCCAGCAGGACAATGACCCCAAACATACTTCAAAAAGCACCCAGAAATTAACGGAAACAAAGCGCTGGAGAGTTCCGAAGTGGCCAGCAATGAGTCCGGATCTAAATCTCATTGAACACCTGTGGAGAGATTTTAAAATTGCTGTCGGGAGCAGTCGCTCTTCAAATATGAGAGACCTGGAGCAATTTATAAAAGAAAAGTGGTCCAAAATTCCAGTTGAGAGGCGTAAGAAACTTGTTGATGGTTATAGGAAGCAATTTATTTCAGATGATTTTTGGTTGCACAAATATTAAGTTGATCGCGCCAGTAATTTTGTCTGGCCCATTTTTGGAGTTTTGCGTGAAATTATATCATTTTTGGCTTTTTTTCTCTGCTTCTTGTGTTATTCCAATACATACAAAGGAAATAAACATGTGTATATTGATACAAAACTTTTGTATTTATCTTCTAAACTGTAAGTTAATTACCTTTTACTTAATATTGTACAATTGCTGATTGTTCTAAGTTATCATTTCCTGCTAGACATTGACTGAGTACTCAAAGTCTAAATATATATATATATACACAGTATATAGTGCTTAAATTTGCTTCTCTCAATGTACGGGGCCTGAATAGCCCCCAGAAACGGTCCTTCCCATGGAAGCAGGCCCTTTCACTCCAGGATGATATCCTATGTGCCCAAGAGACTCATCTTCTGCAGACAGATGCTACAGTTCTTCATGCACATCATACTAATAAGTAGAGATGAGTGCTCATAGAATTTAAAAAATCAGTTGCCTTCTCACTGCTACACCTAAAGGCTGATTCATAGGGCAGATACCTCATTGCTGTGAGTCTCAGAATAACACCCACTATACAGTAAACATCTATGCACCTCACCAATGCTCTCTCGCTGCACACACCTGCAAAATTCAACAGGGTGCACTATAACTGTGTGGGGACTTCAATAAGATTATAATAATAATATTATAAATTTATTGAGCCATTCTCTGTATAAGCCTGAGATCGAAAAAGACCTGTAAGAATTCTTTCATACTAACTCCATCTCTGACTCAAACCCTTATGTACTGTGGAACACACAAAAAGCATTTAGTTGAGGGAATCTGATTAAGCTTGCCCACCAGGACAAGAAAAACCATCAATATGAGATCAATGTCTCCCTCACTCAGTTGGCAGCTCTAGAAAGCTCTAATAAGGCACATTATTCACAGAACAACAAGGCTGGTAAACTACTAGCCCAGCAACTTAAAGCCAGAACAGTGAAATCTAAAATTTCATTCATCAAGCACCCATCTTCAGCTGCCAAACTGACAGATCCTAGGGACATAGCCCAATCCTTTAAAGGACTATTACACGCAGCTATACAACTTAGAAGACCAAATGACCCTACCTCCGATGCACCATACCCTTACATCTGACGTCTTGGGTCATTGAAACTTGCCCTCTCTGTCAAAGGATCATCTATCTACTCTGAATGCACCATTTATACCCTTCCAGAGCTGTCCCAGACCCTCAAAAACCTACCTAAAGGCAAATCACTGGCCCTGACAGATTCTCCAATGAATATCTCCAACAGTTCCAACATATCCTAGCTCCCCATCTTCTGCACTTTTTCAACTGTGTTATGTCATGGTTGCCCCTCCCGAAGGAGTCTCTTGTGGTATTAATCAACACCAAAGCTGGGTAAAACCCCTGACTACCCACAGAACTTCCGCCCAATCTCGCTATTAAACTCTGACATCAAATTGTACGTAACGTTGATGGCCTCCCGACTTGCACAATACTACCTAACCTGATTGAAGTAGACCAGGTGGGATTTGTCAGGGGCAGACAGGCCCCAGATAATACCAGATGTATTCTACACCTTGTGGGCCTTCTGGAGAAATGTCAAGTCCCTTCCCTGCTGGTCGCTTTGGACGCTGATAAGGTGTTTGACAGCATCAACATGTCATTCGCTTTCTCAGTTCTGGAGAGGATGGGGTTCTCTGGGAGTATATTAAAAGCAATGCTGAATCTTTACTCTTCACGAAGGGCACACTGTGTGATTGCTTTGATATCTGGAATGGCACGCGACAGGGAGGTCCGTTATCACCGCTAATCTTTATATTGACCATTGAAACACTAGCACAAGCACTTCGTCAACATGACTTAATTCAAGGAGTTGCAGTGGCAGACTCCTCCCACCTGATCTCTCTATATGCTGATGATATCATTCTCTTTTTGGCCAATTCAAACACCTCTCTCGCCTACGTAATCAAGCTGATTAGACATTATGACACGCTCTCGTTCTACAAGATCAATGAAAACAAAACCCAAATCCTCCTTTTGAACATCCCCCCTTCTAACCTGACTCAGCTGCAATTGAACTTCCCCTTTGACTGGAGATCATCCGAGCTGGATTATTTAGGAATCAAGATCACTTCTTCTCTAGCACTCATCTTGCAGACTAATTTCTTGACATTGAAAAGGACTTTCAAAAATTCACTTAACATAGCTTGTCCTGGCTTGGCAGGGCATCAGCTTTCCAAATGCTCATACTCCCAAAACTTTTATACTTCTTTCGGTATATGATACCTTTGGATCCTCCCCCTCCTTTTCTACAGAAAGTCAATGCTTTAATCAACAAATTCATTTGGAACTCTATATATTTGGAATATATATTACTCTATATTACCTAACTGACACTATCCAACCGCCTTTCTCCCCAATCCTTTGCCATCTTACCACCATTTGGAAACCCATTTATCACCAGACGGGGAAAAAACAAACACTGAATATTCTCCTTGCTCTAGTAAAACTCATGGAATTATGCATCTTGGACCTTTGCTTGGCAGTTTGGAAATCTGCAGGCATCTCCCTGGTTTCACTATTTTGGCACAAGACTACAATGTTCCCATTTGACTATTTGAGAACCTGACACAACCTCCCCTCCAGCTGTCTGTTTACATACCTTAGACTGAAGAATTTCCTATCGTCCTACCACAATTCTCTTATTGTCTATAACAAGGATCTCCTTAAACTTCTCAAACTGCTCAATAAAAATGCTAAGATCTTGGATTCCATTTACAACTCTCTTGGGCATAAGGATGACTTTGTTAAAACTACCCCTATTCATAGCTGGGAAATCTCCCTCCAGCAGTCTTTTTCTTCTACTCAATGGAAAAGAATGTTGGAATTTAAAAAAAGACCTTCAAATGTGTGACACATTATGAGACCGCAACTAAAATCCTCCTTCACTGGTGTTACACACTGGGGAAACTACACTGCATGTTCACCCGGTCCCCAGGTGATTGCTGGACGGGATGCTCTGAGATCGGATCCCTCTATCATACCTCCTGGCGTGATGTCTTAGGTCAGTGGTCCCCAACCTTTCCCCCGCCACAGCCCGGCAGGGAAGGTGGGGTGGGCAGTTTAGGGGCGGGACTTTGGCCATATGGGGGCGGGGTTATACACTAAACAGCACTGTAGACCGGGGCCGTGCTGGCGGGACCTCGGTGTACAGTGCTGTAGACCAGGTCCCCTGTCATTAGCTATGCTAGGAGCCACGGCTCCCGCTTTTACCCAGGCTAGCCCGCCACCCCACGGACCGGCAAAAGTCCCACAATGGCCCGGTTCCGGTCCTCGGACCGATGGTTGGAGACCCTTGTCTTAGGTGTTCCTTAGGCCCAAAGATGAGCACCTGATTTCTAGAGATAACGTACATCAATAGCTATTGCAATGACTCTGAGACAACATACAAAGGTATTATAGTATAACTAAATTTAGTGTGAGTTGTGACTTGTAAGATTTATGGTCGGGGTTCTTTCTTTGTTTGTTGTATTTGCTCATTTACTTTATTGTTTCCTTAATTGTAAAGCACTAGGTTGGTGCTATATAACTACAGATTAAAATTATAATTGGAAATGCAGCTTAAAAGTTACAGTAATAATTTTGTGCTACAAAATTGTGATCTGTATACCCTGACCTTAATGTTTTAGCTGTGGTATCTGTGCACTACATCCTTACACATAAGAAACTAAACTTGATATCCAGTGGAGTTTTTCTGAATTAAAGAAACTGAATCCTGCGTACTACTGATGTGACCGGTTTCTGAAGTCATTAACACCACAGCCTGCCGCTTAGCTGAGGTATGATGACTGCTGAAGCAGACAGGAAAGGAAAGACAGAAATAGAATACAGTAACAGGAAGAGGAGCAGCGGGTCTGATGAATGGGGGCAGGTGACTGACTGCATACTCATTCACATAGCTTGTTCATACCACACATGGTGACCTCAAGAAAAAAATAAATTATTTGTAAGAACCTCTTTTAAGTGGACAACAAACAATATTTATTGTATTCATTTTTAATTAATTTCTTAACAATGCAGCTTTTCACTATGTTTTACACCTAAAATTTCCCAGGGCCAAAAGTTCTTTTACCCCCCTGCTTCACATAAGGCAGCCATAGAGTTAAAAGATCGAACTCAATAGTTGTAAGAGTTACTGAAATTGGATGAACCGGTCATTGTGTTCTATCAAAATAAGTTAAATATCCCCAAACTACCAAGCAGGAGGGCTGAAAAGACAAAACTTTTTGGTGCTCCTGGTTCTGTGGAGTCTTGTGGCAGATCACATAATCACTTTCAGCCAGTCAGCAGCTCTGAAAAGGATCTTGATGTTTGTTAGTCTTAGATTATATGGTACATGACTATTTTCAGAAGTACTGACCAGGTAAAGCTTAGTTCACATCTGTGCACATCTCCGTTGGAGACTCCATCCTAAAGTCCACCTGAAATTGGCAGATGAATAAGTCCTGCCTGGAGGACTTTTCTTCCACCAGATGACGGATACCCGACATACCCCATTATAGTAAATGGTGTTTGCTGGGCTCCATTTGTAAGTGCTATTACAGCAGTTCGCCTGGCCCATTGTTCTAGTCATTCAATGGACCAGAACAGACCAGAAGGAATAGGCCAAAGCTAGTGTAAACGTAGCGGCAGCAAGATTATGTGATTCCTGGCACAAAACTGCAATATACTTTCTTTCCATCCCCTCTGAACTTTGGGGGCTTTTTGTGGATGCAATTGCACTCACTAGTGTACTGTAGTTCCTTTAGGGTATCACTTTGATGTTCTACTTTACCCCCCACCCTCTGTGCCAAATTTTCAATTCTTTGTTTTCTTTTGTTTTATCTTTCCTCTTACCAAAAACCATAACTTTTTTTTTCCTTTCACGTGTTGTTTTTAAGTTTGTCTTTTATGAGAACAAATTGTATTTCCTAATGACACCTTTTAAAGAGAGTCTACAATCTCCCTCAAGCATATCCATCTGCTAACACCATGTGACAGAACATATTACATTGATAAACAATATACCTTGGTTACATTTGTCACTTTTGTAGATTTAGAAATAAATCACTTTGAAGTATCATGAAAATAAAGCAACCCCTGCTATCTTCTGTCTGCGACACCCCATTCAGTGGCAGTTGATCCTCCCACTGCTATGACTTCACCCTTACTACTTGAGCAATTAAACCAGTGCTCCAAAAGTTAGGCCCACCACTAATGCACTAACTGACTCATTTCCTTAAGACTTCAAAGTTGTTTTTCTCCAAAGATGATGTTTTTCACTGTAATATTGTAAAGAGTCACAGTATGCAACTCCCAGGATCTGTGATTAAGTCAGTGCAGACCCAGGCAGAGTTGTTTGTTTGGTGGTCATGGAAACCTTAAGGAGCTAGTTTACCTGGATTCATAACAAATGTGCTTTGTAACATGGTGGAGGTTGGTAAACTCCCTTTAATATTTCATAAATAGGCTGAAACTGGAAAAAGTCACAATTGTGGAATTTTCTTAATGGTTTTGCTTTTACGGTATTGCAAAAAGGACACACTGCCTTTATTTTGCAGGTCCTGTTGTCTTAATATCTTTAAAAGTAAATGAAAAAAAATCTTTGCATTGCCATATTGTGAGACCCAAAACTTTTTTTTATATTTCTGTGTACAAGGGTGTGAAAGGGCACTCTTTGTGGGAAGCGCTGTAGTTTTTGCTACTATTATTGGCCACGTATGGCTTTTTGATACATTTTTAATCATTTTTCAGGGTGGGATGTGAGAGAAAAACAATTTGCAAATGTTATTTTTTTCCATTACAACATTCACTGTATGGGATAAATATTTTTTTGTATTTTAATGGTTTGAGCATTTTCAGATGGGGTGACACCTAATATGTACATTATGTATTTGGGAAATGTGGAAAGGGGGGTGATTTGAATTTTTATTATTATTTTTTAATAGTTTTAGAAACTTGTTTTTATTTATTTTAACTTTTATATTGAGTCCCCTAAGGGGGTTTGATTGCTCATGCAATATACTTTGTATATTGTGTGACACTTGTGCAGGATTGGTTGTGGAGGGAAGGTATATTTCTCCAAGATTCCTCTCCTATGTAAAGTAGCAGGCACCTGCAAATTAATTAAATAGTTAATTGAGAGAGGGCTTGTATTTAGGAGAGGCTAGGGAGGGAAACTTTCTCTGTGCCTGGGGACAAAGAAAGCCTGTGTGTGTGTGTGTGTGTGTGTGTGTGTGTGTGTGTGTGTGTGTGAAAGTATAATCTCACAATTATCAGATTGCTGCACTTCTATTAGATGAGTAATAGAAGATCTATATTGGCAGGCCTCCAACCCAGGGGCATAGCTAATGGACCCAGGAGTGAAAATTCACCTTGGGCCCCCTTCTTGTAATATCTTTAATGGCTGCCAGTCTCTTAAGTGGCCCATTAATGCAGCAATAACAGCCAGGGATCCTTTTAAATCCCCTGTAAGGTAACAGTGTCCTTCATGTACCCTCAGCAAGGTAATGGTGCTCTCCTTGTCATGAAGGCAATAGTGCTTTATTACCACAGGGTCCTGTCGCTGTTTTGCTTTTTATCCATGCTTTACACTGCAGCTCTCCCTTTTGAGATTAGTTGTGCTATATACACATACCTCCCAACTTTCAAAGGACAGAAAGAGGGACAAAATGTGTGGGGCTCTATGCGCGCGGCTGCAAATTTAGCTCCACCCACTTCTATGTTGACTCGCCCATTCTCATCCATTTTTCCATGTGCCTCCACACAGTATAATGCTTCTACAGTCACCCTAACATTATATGCCCCCACATTATAATGTTCTCCTCCAATTGCCCCACAGTATTAAGTCCCTCTTCTCGTGCCCCAGTTAAAACTGCGGAAACTAGAGGGAGACATTAAACTGGGCAGCTGGAGGGGGACATTATACAGTGGGGGTAGTTGGAATCCCTCTCTTCATGCCCCTCATTAAACTGGGGCAATTAGAGGCAGACATGTCCCCCTCCAGCTACTCCCCACAGTTCAATGTCCTCCTCCAGTTGCCCCCAGTTTGATGTTCCCCCTCCATCTGTTCCCATTTTAATGTCCCCCTCCATCTGCCCCCAGTTTAATGTCTCCCCTATATCTACCACCAGTTTAAAGTCCCCCTTCATCTGCCACCAGCTTAATGTCCCCCTTTATCTGCCACCAGCTTAATATCCCCCTTTATCTGCCCCCAGTTTAATTGCCCCTTCATCTTCTCCCAGTTTAATTGCCCCCTTCATCTGCATTCACTTTAATTGCCCCTACATCTACCCCCAGTTCCCCCCTCTTGCACACACATGCTGTCTCTTCTCTCCTCACCTTCAGTAACCATTCGTTCCCAGCAGCTTCCTCTTTCTGTGTAACAAAACACTGTCCTGTAGTGACCAGAATAGCTGCGCCCACCCAAGAGTCTGATCACATGGTGATCATAGCATCTACCATTTAGCCTTTATCCTACTCTAACAAAGTTTGTTAGCAACAAAACACTTCAGGGGCATAGCGGGACAAGCTGTAAGCTATCTGAGACGGCGGGACACCAGTGTAAAATTGGGATTGTCCCGCCGGATGCAGGACGGTTGGGAGCTATGTATACACACCAAAGAAAACTACATGCTTGGTTAAGATTTCAACAAGCTGACCATCTACCCATTCAACTTTTACTTGATAATGGACAAATTGGAGAGAAATAGAGCTGTGGTTTTGTTAAATGAACTGCATTAGATTTTAGTTACTATACATAAAAATAGACATATCCTTTCTATAGTTTTTAGCTTCTTCATGATTAATAATAGTTCCCAGTTTAATTGCTGAGGGATTATAGATATCACTGCTACACTAAAACAATATCAGAGATATATCCAGGTGTACAGAAGCTTTACCATCCTGTTATGTCATCGAGATGCTATACAGTAGTTATATTGTTAAATTTGTAATAAAATTTGTTTCTATGGTAACCTTTTTCTTGTGGAGAGTAAACTAGCAAAATCTACTTTTACTGTTTACTGTGCAAAATAAAAATGATATTTTGCCTTTTGTATATGCCATGCCATTAAATGTATTCAAGGAGGTTTATTAAAAGGGACACAGCAGACATTGTGCAAGGGGTACATAATGCACACTATTATAGGCCTGTAATTCCTGCTTCAGTTTTCTGGCATACAAGACATAAAAAGTCACTTTTTTTGGTGCAAATCAAGCTTTTCCACAAAAAATTGTGACTTTTGCCATTTTCGTGAAACGGGGGCATGGCCACCAGACATTTCAGATTTCTTATTATTTATGCCAGAAATCTGGTATAAATGATGCAGGAAATGTACGCTAGCTTTGACATGGTGTATATTTCCCTCCAGGTGCATGGCTTGGCAGAGAGTGTGCCTTATTTATGAATAGGAGTGCGCCTTGTTACATATGAGGTGCAC
Source organism: Leptodactylus fallax (assembly GCA_947044405.1). Taxonomy (NCBI): domain Eukaryota; kingdom Metazoa; phylum Chordata; class Amphibia; order Anura; family Leptodactylidae; genus Leptodactylus; species Leptodactylus fallax. Next base: position 1,412,115 of record CAMRHE010000182.1, read on the forward strand.
CCTTTGCTGGGCGATGAGGCTATGAAGACTGATTGATAACGCCAGTCTTCATAAATCTGCCACTGTGTCTTTAGTACCTCTTTGGCTGAGCAATGCTGTTCCATGCATACTCTCTGCATGTTTTGTATGCACGTACTGAGTTCTGATCTGTTTGCATGCATAGTGCTTAGCTGCTGTATGTCAGGTTCTTTGTCTGCCCTATTTTTATGAAAGTCCTGTTGTGTCTGTTTTGATCTATGTTTACTGTTTGCCTCTAGGCTTACTGCAATATTCTTATTATAACTGTGGCTTTTGGGCTTTCTGCAATATACCCCTGATACCTGTGGCCTTTAGGCTTTTGCTAGCTGTCCTGTGTCTTTCCTTGGATTCTTGTGTTACCGATTTATGTTTTTAGTCTGTTCACCTGGCTGTCCTGCTTTTACTCTCTGTAAGGCCCCTTGCAGATGACCGTGTGATTTTTCAGTGTGCTATCCGTGTTTTCCCCATATAGCACACTGAGCCATTCATTTCTATGGGTACATGCACACGACCATGATTTCCACGGATCAGTGTGCGGGACGTTAGTCCGCGTCGCAAAATATAGAGCAGGTTCTATTCCGTTCAATGTTTGCCACGCAGACTCGCCCATAGAAGCCTATGGGAGACTGAAAAGTTTGGAGTCCAGGGGGCACTTCTTAGGGCCTTTTTCAACTCTGTGGCCTGCTGGGGGAGTAACATATCAACCAGGGATAGTAATAGACTCAACAAGCAGATTAGAAGGACCAGCTCTGTCCTGGGGAGCCCCCTGGACCCAGTGCAGGTGGTGGGAGACAGAAGGATATTGTCTGTGGTGAGCTCCATGCGGGAGAATAGCTCCCATCCCATGCATGAGACCATGATAGCGCTGGGCAGTACTGTCAGTGACCGACTGCTCCACCCTAGGTGTGAGAAGGAGCGCTATCAGAAGTCTTTCCTCCCTGCTGCGGTCAGGCTGTACAACCAACACCGACCTAAGCAGAGATCACTCCATACAGAGAACTGAAAGATCTTAAGTTGTGATATCCCTTCTACTACTTTTTTACCTATATCTTTTTATCTGTACCTACTGTCACTGTAATGCCTCTACCTTGGAGCTTTTGTATTTGTATTATCTATGCTTCTGTAACACAGTGAATATCCCCATGGTAGGACTATTAAAGGATTATCTTATTTTATCTTAAAACCATGGACCTAGCTATCCACAGGGGTTTTTTTGCTTCGATGTATCATCCGTACTATATTTATATTATATATATATATATATATATATATATATATATATATGTGTGTGTGTGTTTGTGTGTGTGTGTGTCCTAAAGCTTGTATACAAATTTCAGATGAAAAAAAATACATTTATTACATTCTTCAAAATATAGATGACCCTACAACAAGATCCAATATCCAATGACGACACCAAATAATCCATATATCCAGTATATGCTCAAGAATTTTGTCCCTAAGAATTATAGTGGATCATGTTCAAGGGACTTCTTTACAAAATTATATAAATCAAAATCCTGAAAACCCAAATCAACTATCCCCCCAAGTGGGCATGAGAGAGGGGAGGAGCAAAAGAAAAATCATTACTTACATACTTACACCCATAAATTCCCAATTAACTTAGATTTTTAGTTTGTAAAAAGATTAATATTTACATATTTCTCAAATAATTAACTTTACATTTGTATTCAGAAATAGAGGGAGCTACATGTGCCATTCATTTTTGCAAAAAAGTTATACAGGCCAGTAATTTAGACAACATAACCTTCATATATTTAGATAACTTGACCTCATAAAGATCTCCCAATACACAGAGAACAGGAGTATTAAGTAGCTTTATACTCAATTTACTAATAAAAGTGCATTTCCCATATAGATGGAGCAAGGCCACACAATCCTTTAAACATTTGGAGCATTTCAAATGAACTTTTTGTCCCATTTTATAGAAATTTAAGGTGTAAAATGTTGCCTATTAATTATAAACCATTGAGAGGTTTTATAAGATACATTAAAAGAGTACCACTGCACTTTGCTACACCACTAACAATTTCCTTTGATTGTTCATTAGAAATATGGCCTATGTCCTTACCCCATCTATCATGATCTCTCCATTATCTGTTTTAGCAAACATCTATAAAACCTTGGCAAAAATCCAAGGTGGACAAAATAGTCTGTCAATATTTTAAAATAAAATAGCATAAAGAGCTCCTCAAACCCTCATCTTCATTCTCTTTCCTTAAGCCGCCAATCAAAGAAAAATAATGAAGATAGTGACCCTCAAACAAATGTAACTGCTCTTTTAATTCACTACAATTCTTAAGCATACCTTAATCTTCCCTATAGAGGCAAATTATGCTCTTTTCTCTAACTTTATTAACAAAAGGGATGATATTTAAATTAACATAAGCTTCTCAGAAAAGAATGGTCAATAAAAACCCTATAATTTAAAATGTAACTTTTATTAATAGTCAACAAACTAAAATGGTGTCTAAATAAATGTGGACGTCCGCAAAAGAACTTGTGATTAAAATATATACCACGACACCTCACTGATTTGGAGGCTTTTCTGATAGCAGGGGAATAATAAGTATCAGCAGCATTTGTGTTCCTCAACCCCTGTCATCAAACAATTACTTGGTCATTTTGCCCAACGGAGCTGGAATGAGATTTCTACACACACTCCTCAAATGGTCAGTCCTTACTGTCTAGTCCCATGGTGACGAACCTATGGCACAAAAGCCAGAGGGGGCACTCAGAGCTCTCTCTGTGGGCACGTGTGCCATCACCCCAGCCAGGCTCTTGGATTGTTCGCTTGTGGGGTATCTGGAACAGCTGTCCCAGATCCCCCGGCAAGCGAGCAAGCGCTTCTTTCAGGTGTAAGTACACACACCTGAAAACTGTTAGTGCAGTCTGCGGGACCTCTCCCCACGATGACGTCATTCATCAGCGCCTGCTTTGCAGTGGAAGGAGGCTGCCCGGCTGCTCTTTGTGGGAGTGCAGGTAAGTACAGGAGCATGTTATACTGTGTGGGGGCAACTGTGGAGCAGATTGTGCTGTGTAGGGGTCCTTCACTATTTATATCACCCGGTATCTGTTTTATAGCAAACATGTGATATTATTACAGGCTGTAATAATATTGCACGGTCACTATAAAACAGATTCTGTGCAATGTAAATAGTGAACATTAATTTTTCCTTTCAGTACAAAGTTGTTTGTATTATTGAAAGCTCTGTAAAGCCCCATTCACACGACCGTATTTTGCGTGTCTGTAACTGTCCGCAATTGTGGATCCGCACAATATTAAGGTTAAATTGCCGTGTTGTCAGTTTGAGATAAATTAGTGGGTTTTGGGTTGCAGTTTGGGCACTCGGTCTCTAAAAGGTTCGCCATCACTGGTCTAGACCAATGGAGCAGACGTGAAGTTATTCACCCATTCCTCAATTGGTCAGTGACCTCCTACATCGATATGCCTCCCAAAAGGCTGATCTGGTCGGTATAGTTCAGTAAATGTCAACTTCATCGTCCATTACCTAGGGATGTGTGGTCACCTGCCTACGTCCCTGTAACGTCTAGAGACAGGCAGATAGTATCTGTATTCAGAAAAATCAACTCTCCTGTCAGTACCCCAGTAGGTTACAATAAATTCCCCACTGGAAGGGAACCCCTCCTTCTCAATGCCCCACATAACAAGCTCAACACGTTTCCATCTTAAACTTTGTATATAAGGGTTTATCTGGAGCCGTAAACTTGTGGTTAGGCTAATAAGTATGCCGTTTTAAATAGCAGAATAAGAAGTAAAAACTGCAATTCCTGAGCTCTGATGGCAAGCTTCAGTACTTAAATAGCTGAAACTGAGTAGGTTCGCATCTTTTGTAGCTGAATACTTCATCCTTGCTCCACCCCTTCCCCTTGCGTCATTGCTCTAAAGCCAATCAAAGGTAAGCACCTGCCGCCGGCCTCCTGCCACATAATAGATGGGTAGCAGTGATCCTGTGGGACAACATACCACAGAAAGGCAACCCACCCTAATTTTAATCAGGCAACTACAGAATGTCCCTATACTAATATGGCATATATCAGGATAAAATGCCAATAATAGGGTATCATCCATGGCTTATCAGATCAATATAAATATATAGGTAAAAACGCTCCATAGGGCTGTAGGAAGAAGGATATAGGGGAACCACATGTATTAATAAATTCTATAATATAGATAATACTGCAGTATAAAGAAGAGCTACACTTCTATCGATGAGAAGTAAATTTATACCCCTTATAATGTTACAGAAAAAGGTATATACCTATTAAGCAGTGTAAGGCAATTCAAAACAACAAGTATCCTATAGTGTCTGAGAAAGTACAGATTATGTGCCATAAGTCCAGGACTAATACCCATTATTATCAATGCCACTGCAGTGTGTAAAATGTAGCCGCACAATGTCCAATCCTCTAAAGCCACAATACGTTTATAAGATGTATAAAGCATTGCGTTGTCATTTCATGGTAAGATGTATATGGCATAGATAAAATGTATATAGCATGATAAGATGTATATAACATAGCAGGTCATTAACCCCATGATAGACACCCCTTCCCCCCTGCCCATAGCCCTGATCAAGTTAAACCATCCATAAAACACATAAGCTTCTTCTCCTCATGGCCAATCAAATATACTATAATAAACCGTTTGGCATGGTAGATGTCTTCCCAATGGTGTTGAAAGTGCGCAAACTATCTCACCCTATACCGTCATTCAACCCATGTGGTGTCAGTTAAACTGGAAGATCCACTGTACTTCCTTTTGTAAGATAACACAATCCCAATTCCCCCCCACGGTGATTTCCATAAAAGTTCCATGCCCTGGAAACGTAACACCGATGGGTCACCATCATATTGTTGCCATAAACCACCCCTGATCATCAGAAATTGATAAAGTCTCTGATTCGGTATGAAATACCTGTAGAGGCTGATGTCATCTCTTTCCCCCTTAAAATCTAGTCACACGCATTGCAGATCCCGCATTTATGGGTACCCAGAGGACGAAAGCTACTCAGCCAGGTAGAATCAATTTTTGGGGGACCCAGATGGCAATGGATCAATCAGTCTCTGAGGTTCCGGCTCCTACTGAGGGATGCAAAATAATCACACCCCTCAGATATGGATTCTGTCTCAGTATGTCCCAGTATGCCCCTAAGATACCCACTACCATTCTAGAGCCTTGGTAGTAAGTACCAATTAGGCAGGTAGTCTTATCAGGTTCTTCTTTTTTTTCTTGGGGACAAGAGTTAGTTTCCGATCACAAGATTGGGCATGGGCACGGGCCTCTTTCAGAACTGATGATAGATAGCCTCGGTGTTTAAACCGAGACTCCAGTGCCTGAGATTGGACCTGAAACTTCCTGCATACTCACAGAAACTGCCTCTTCAGTATTCCTCTCCTTAGGGGAAGCAGTGAGAACTGTCCCATCTAAGGAGACTGTTTGTGGCAGTCTCCTTATGGAAAAGAGTGGTTGAGATCTCGCCTTCTGCTCCAATTGAGATGATTAAGTCCAGGAAATTTACAGAATAAGCATCAATATTAGCCCGTGACCTATGATTTAGTTCATCCTTGTTAAATGTTTCTACAAAGTTCCAGAATGCATTATTTGTGTCAGTCCTCCCACCCCCCAAAAAACAATTTGGCATATGTGGGTGCCACAGGGCTGCCCATGGCAGTACCGTGCAGCTGGTGGAAAATAATTGTGTGTGAGTATGAAATCCAGAAGGGTCATGATCAGTTGGTTGTGGCAGTTCAAGTGTGTATCTGAAGATAATACCTGACAGCTCCACATCCCTTATCATGGGACATGGAGCTGTACAAGGCTTCCATGTCCAAGCTATACCATACTATATACAGTGCCTTGCGAAAGTATTCGGCCCCCTTGAACTTTTCAACCTTTTGCCACATTTCAGGCTTCAAACATAAGGATATAAAATTTAAATTTTTTGGTGAAGAATCAACAACAAGTGGGACACAATCGTGAAGTGGAACGAAATTTATTGGATATTTTAAACTTTTGTAAAAAATAAAAAACTGAAAAGTGGGGTGTGCCAAATTATTCGGCCCCCTTAAGTTAATACTTTGTAGCGCCACCTTTTGCTGAGATTACAGCTGCAAGTCACTTGGGGTATGTCTCTATCAGTTTTGTACATCGAGAGACTGAAATTCTTGCCCATTCTTCCTTGGAAAACAGCTCGAGCTCAGTGAGGTTGGATGGAGAGCGTTTGTGAACAGCAGTTTTCAGCTCTTTCCACAGATTCTCGATTGGATTCAGGTCTGGACTTTGACTTGGCCATTCTAACACCTGGATATGTTTATTTGTGAACCATTCCATTGTAGATTTTGCTTTATGTTTGGGATCATTGTCTTGTTGGAAGATAAATCTCCATCCCAGTTTCAGGTCTTTTGCAGACTCCAACAGGTTTTCTTCCAGAATGGTCCTGTATTTGGCTCCATCCATCTTCCCATCAATTTTAACCATCTTCCCTGTCCCTGCTGAAGAAAAGCAGGCCCAAACCATGATGCTGCCACCACCATGTTTGACAGTGGGGATGGTGTGTTCAGGTTGATGAGCTGTGTTGCTTTTACGCTAAACATATCGTTTTGCATTGTGGCCAAAAAGTTCGATTTTGGTTTCATCTGACCAGAGCACCTTCTTCCACATGTTTGGTGTGTCTCCCAGGTGGCTTGTGGCAAACTTTAAGCAAGACTTTTTATGGATATCTTTGAGAAATGGCTTTCTTCTTTCCACTCTTCCATAAAGGCCAGATTTGTGCAGTGTACGACTGATTGTTGTCCTATGGACAGACTCTCCCACCTCAGCTGTAGATCACTGAAGTTCATCCAGAGTGATCATGGGCCTCTTGGCTGCATCTCTGATCAGTCTTCTCCTTGTTTGAGATGAAAGTTTAGAGGGACGGCCGGATCTTGGTAGATTTGCAGTGGTCTGATACTACTTCCATTTCAATATGATCGCTTGCACAGTGCTCCTTGGGATGTTTAAAGTTTGGGAAATCTTTTTGTATCCAAATCCGGCTTTAAACTTCTCCACAACAGTATCACGGACCTGCCTGGTGTGTTCCTTGGTCTTCATGATGCTCTCTGCGCTTTAAACAGAACCCTGAGACTATCACAGATCAGGTGCATTTATAAGGAGACTTGATTACACACAGGTGGATTATATTTATCATCATCAGTCATTTAGGACAACATTGGATCATTCAGAGATCCTCACTGGAGTGAGTTTGCTGCATTGAAAGTAAAGGGGCCGAATAATATTGTACGCCCCACTTTTCAGTTTTTTATTTTTTACAAAAGTTTAAAATAACCAATAAATTTCGTTCCACTTCACAATTGTGTCCCACTTGTTGATTCTTCACAAAAAAATTAAAATTTTATATCCTTATGTTTGAAGCCTGAAATGTGGCAAAAGGTTGAAAAGTTCGAGTGGGCCAAATACTTTCGCAAGGCACTGTACATTTTACCTATGCAGTATACATCTTACCATGCAATGACCATGCAATGTTTTATACCACTTACAAACCTATTGTGGCTTTACAGGACTGGGAGTAGTGCGGCTACATTCTACAGAGTGAAGTAGCATTGATAATAATGGGTAAAAGTCCTGGACTTATGGCACATAATCTCTACTTTGCCAGACTCTATGGGATACTCATTTTTTTATTTGCCTTTAATAGCTATATACCTTTATACATTTACTTCTCAAGCCCAGGAGAGGTAAGTTAAGGTGATTATAACTGTTTGTTATTTTCACCTCCCCTGGGCCTCTGATTATTATACTCCGGGGTCTGAAGAGACCCCGGAGTATAATTATTATTATTTATTTATTTATTTATTATGCTTACTTATATAGCACCATCATATTCCGCAGCGCTTTAAAGACATTGACAGACACTATAATAATAGCACTAAGGGAGTCTGTGGGGCCACTGTGGAGCATTATGCTGGGGGGGCCCTCTGGAGAGCATATTATATTCTGTTTGGCCACTGAGGAGCTTTATACTGGGGGGGCCTTTCTGGAGAGCATATTATACTTTTGGCAGTGTTGGGAGCCAATTATACTGTGTGGGGCCATCATGCAGCATATTATATTTGTGTGGGGCTTCTTGGGAGCATATTATACTCTGTGGGGCCAATGTAGAGCATTATAATGGGGAGGGCACTGTGTGGAGCATATTATACTGTTTTGGACCACAGTGCAGCATTATACTTTCGAAACCCCTCTGGGGAGTTTATTATACTGTGTGGAGGCCATTGTGGAGTATGTTATACTGTGTGAGGCCACTAGCCATATACGGGGGCTATTACAAAGGGACATTATATATACAGGGGGCTATTAATAGGGTGAACTATTATTTATAAGACGGGCTATTATTAAGGGAGGAACTATTTATAATAGGCCTATAAAAAGGGGGGAACTATTATATATAAGGAGGCATCTATTATAAGGAGGGAGCTATTATTTATAAGAGGGGAACTATTTATAAGGGGGGTATAATTAAGTGGATTTATTTATAAAGGGGGCTATTGGTAATAATGGGGACTGTTATTTATAAGGGTAACTTATTTATGAGAGCTATTATTAATAAGGGGGGAACTATTTATAAGGGAGCAGTATTATTTTTACGGGGTGACTGTTACTGATAAGGGGGAACTATTACAGATAAGGGTGAATATTATTGAAACAGGGCACTATTTATCATTAATAAGGGAGCGATTACTGATAAAGAAGTAATATTATTTATAAGCAGGGACTATTATTTATAAGGAGGCGCTATAATAACTGATGACTGGGTGAAAAAATCTATTAGGCGGTACAAAGGTGCTCATTTGAATTGTGTGTGGGAAAATGGGGGTTGTTACTACTGTTTTGGAGGCAGAAAAGAGGCATTATTAAAGGGGATGCAACTGGAAGACGATGGTGTTGTTTGTATATCAGCATTTTGGGCCCCGCTTTTAATTTTGCCCAGGGCCACACTTTGTCTAAAATCGGCTCTGGCCAGGGCCCCAGGTCGCGAACATGCAGCGTTTAGACCATGGCAGTACGGTACCTGCAAAGTGGATGGGATTCTGGCTAATCCCATCCATAGATTGCAGAAAAAAAAATCAACAGCGGAAAAACTGTGTTTTAAAAAATGCTCATGTTTTTAAAATCTCAGCATGTCAATTATACCTTTGGAAATTCTGGCATTTTTTATATAGGTATAATAGGACACTTTCTGTGAAAAACTTCGCCATGGTCTTTTCCGCAGCATTTTTTTTTTTTTTTTTTTTTTGTGGGATCTCGCTTGGGGCCTTAGCTTTACCAACCTTGATAGCTTTACCAACCTCTGCAAACTTACTGATTTGAAAAACACAATTTGCTAGACTTTCCAAGTAACAGCTAGTTCAACACACAAGAGTGCAGTGAAGTAACTAGGTAGATAAGAAACAAAGCTATTTTTACAGTCCCAGATGCTTTTCCGACCCTTTTTTATATCATTGATTCGAACTGTTACATTTATAACACTGAACCAAAAGAAGTTAGCAAATGAAATACGATCAGTGGAGTTGTTTATTTCAGCTGTTGCTTTTGAGAGTTTATAGCTCTAAAGTTAGAATAGGCTTAAAATATACTGCTTTAAAGCAAGAATCACCTACCCAGGAGAATGCTGTCTGTGCTGATACAAAGTTTATGCAGTCTGACCTTGTAACTGGTAGTATTAAATTAACTTTTATGTATATGAGAAGGCACATTGAAATATTTGTCTAGAATGTTTTCTATATGCAACCCTATCTGATCTAGAAGAAATTAGGGCTTCTTCTAGGAGCAAGTGGACATTGTCTCATAGCAATAAATCATCAAGCATTGAATAGTATCAATTAATGCAATTATGAATATGGTATTAATGATAGTTTGAATACCGAGCAAAACTAGACTGTCACTCAACATTTTATAGCTGCATCATTTGTGTACTGAAAAGTCCCTCTAGCTTACACAATTAAGTAGATTCACTTGCAGTCTTATGTAAAACTACATGATGACACATAACGTGATAGGGTCAAATAACTAAGCTCTCTCTTCTGACAAGTTGAGCATTGCTACTTCTGACAGCTAACAAACAGATATTCTAGGTCTGTATTTCTATTATGCTTATTATTATAAGCTAAAGTTATAATAATGAGGCAAGAAAAAAGGAAGCACAGTTTAAGGGTCCATAAAATTTTAAGAGGTCAATATAACTGAGAGAGGCAAGTCCTTACCGATCACAACGCAGCCCTGTATATCCAGGAAGACAGGCATCACAAATTAATCCACGGGTTGGGTCCAGGTGACATGTTGGACTAAAACTTTGTTGTTGGCCAGAGATAAAAAAAGGGAGAAGGAATGAGATTAGAAAAGTCAGCAGCATTGTTGCACTTATTCTTCAGAATTCATTACTCTGTAAACATGGAGACCCAGGAAGACCCTCTCTGCCTTAGTCACACACACATTTAGCTTTGGCTCCAGCCAATAGTCGCTGGAATGACTCTACTATTTCTGCCGACACTGGATATAGTACAGTGAGTGGCAGCATCCCAATGGCATGTTATGATGGGGCTTACTTTAGACTGTCACAGATCCTGTTCACCAGCAAGTAAGCAGGAATGTACAGCTGTTTGTCTGTGCCCTGGAGGCCATTGCCAGAATATACTCTGTGGCTGAGTTTCAATGAAAAGTGACAATAGTTTCTTTACAATAGAAAACATTCCCAACTATTAGGAATTGAGTATTAAAATGGACTAGAATTCTTTATAGTATTACTGTTAAACCATAGAATGTACATTATATATAGTAATATTATGTTGTCATAAACCATAATGACAACAGCAGTTTAAAAAATAAACTTGGTAAAAAACAAAAAATTGTTAGCATCATCATATTGTGGTACCCAGATACCATGTACAAAGTTGTGTAAGACATATTTTTCTCAGGGGCAAAATGTAGTTTTTATTACAAGCCTACAATTTCCCAGAAATTTTTTAAAATATGTGATATTTAAATTATTTTTTTTCAAATATTTTTGAAAGGTGAAACTACATGTATGGGATAAATAACTTTATATTTTTATAGTCTGGAATTTTTGGATTTTTTTATATTAATTTTTATAAATATATTTTTAAACCTTGTTTTAGCCCCCACTTTTTTTAGCTTGAATCATTCGATCACTCATACTGCAGACTGCAAAACAATTGTATTACAGTTTATGGCAAAATCCCTGTATAATTACTTAAGGTTGCCACATGAAAGGGTAAATAGTTATACTACTATCGCAAACCTTTTACATATAATGTGGGGTGATTTGAATTTTTATATTTATTTTTTAGATATATTTTTAAACCTTGTTTTGGCCTCCACTTTTTTTTTTTTAGCTTTAATCTTGATCCCTTAAGGTTGCCTCATGAAGGGGTAAATAGTCACCAGGGCTGGTGCAAGCATCCAGCAAACCAAGCCAGGTCCTGTGGCCCACAGCGCCTGTGCAGGCCCACTTGGTTTCTTCAATGAGTGCTTCCATCAGGACAGATGGAAGGGCTCATTGCACTGAGCACTAAGGACTTAGCAGTAAGTGCAGATTTCACTCTCAGTTACCGCTCTTAGCTCCATGGACTTCTGCCTCTTTCCTGCTCCAGCGCTGACAGGGTTAAATGTGCTGATGCCGGGGGAGGGAAGGAGTGGGCGTCCAAGGTGCTAAGAGTGGTAAGTGAGAATGAAATCTGCACTTACCACTCACACTCTATAAAGCAGGAGGAGGAGGGCAGGCATTAGGGGGCATTGTAATGTATGGGGAATAAAGGGCCATTATATATTAGATATATTATATAGGAAGCACTGTAATGTATGGGGATATAAGGGGCCATTGTATGGGGGCATAAGGGGGCTATTGTACTGTATGTGGACATAAGGGGACATTATGTAGAGGTATAAAGGGGCCATTATATTGTATGGGTGCATAAGGAGGTCATTATACTGTAGGAGTATAAGGGGGGCATTATACTCTATGGGGGCATAAGGTGGCCTTACTGTTGTTTGGGGGCATAATGGTCCATTATACTTTATGGGCATAAGGGGGCCATCCCTGGCCATATCAACTCAACTGCTCTCATAATTTCCTTGCACAGGAACCACAGCACCTGAGAAGTGAAATGTTTGAGATCAGAGATGTCTCTCATTGCAAGTACTGCCACTGGATCTTTACTCTTTAAAGCAGCAGAGACCCTGCAACTACGGCATCTGCTCAACTCTTGAGCAGGTGTCATATTTAAAGTCCCAGCATCTTCCTTACTGATGCCGGGAAGGAGTTAGTTTTTCTTAGCTCACAACATTAATGACCTATCCTTAGGCTCCAGGGTTACAGCCCCTTCAATCAGGTATTTGTCAGGTATGTTGAGAGTCGGACCTCAGTGATTTGATATTCATGGCCTATCTAAGAATTAGCCATCAATACTGTGATTTCAGAAAAATCCTTTCATACCACATTCAGCACTGATAAAAATCTCTGAACTGGTTGCATCGTCTAACTTGGGCATTACTACAGGAGTGTGGTTATTAATCTCATTTACAGTGGTGATTGTGGCACCACTGCTAATGCACCCATACAACCATTAGGTCAAATGCACATTCATTTGTAGCCAATAATAGCATTGTTCCTTAACTGCAATGTACAATATACTGTGTGTGAGTTTGGGTGACAATCTGCAGTGCTTAAAGGCATTTTCCGAACACTTTTTATTGATGACCTATCCTCAAATCAAGTGTCGGAACATCATGGATCTCTTATTGTTCAATATGATACGTAATGTACCAATGGTACAATACGTGAGGTTTTGGTCTATTATCTCAGACCTTCATCAGACAAGAAACGCCAGATGGATGATAACTAGTAGTGAGTTAGCGTCTCTCTGGTGTTTCTTATACTCATATTTACCTTAACCTCTGCTGCAATCCGTGTCTGTTGAAGGTCTGAAATAATAGACTGAAACGTCACATTCTGTACCATTGGATACATTCCACTAACAAATCTCATATTGAACATCAATTTTCACCTGAGTGCTAGATTTACTTGGGGGTGGAACTTTGCTTAAGCACCAAAATCCAAGTGGAGTTACTTGCTGCCTTATCTTGAAGATAAGTGAGTTGGACAATACCTTTAATGTTCATGCTGTATGTATTCTACCCTTTCATCAAAGTCTATGCTCATTAATTACATATGATCTTAACATATTATGTATATCCAAGAGAGGCCTGTGATAGCTGACATACAATGTCATCCATCATATGGAATGGTATACTTTTTTTTAGAGGCCCTCTGTCTGCTGCATTTACCTATACAGTTGATAAAAAAAAACAATCTGGCCTGTTGAAGTCGAAAAGGAATGTCTTTTGGTCTATGTCAGGTCAATGGTGACCTACTGGACTAGTTCAACTTACACGTATGTATTAATATATACATAAAAGATATTGCTCAAGCACTGTGCATGTTTTTGAAACTATACTTCAGCCATGTAAGACAATGGGCACTAACCAGCAGGCAGATGAATTGCTATGGTTTCAGTCATCTTTATTGCTGAGTTTGCTGGACAGAACACAAATAGGTTTGAGCAGTTGCCTAGAAATTGGTACTTTAGTCAGCAAGTCACTAATTTGGATCATCCTATGCCATATACTAAAGAAGCACAGGACAGAATTGTGATAGGGCATGGGGAACATGGGAAAGGCAGGTGGCAGAACATTGTGTTCCTGTTTTTTAATACTTGTGTTTGAAGATTTTCCATTTGTTTTTGTCTACTGATCACAGAAGGAAAATCTCATAGAAATCCATTGTCTGTACTATTCATGTGGTTTGCTTTCAGCTGGTAAAGCAAAAACAGGATTAGAGACATTTGGAAAGTCTGACATTTTATATTTGGATCATTGATTACAGAAATGCATTAGCCATGAAATATCACATGTGAATGTAATGTATGGGAGAGGTTAAACACAATCATTTAATTTGGCCATTTAGTGAGGTTTACAGGGCACCTGCAGCTGTCCTTTTCATTGGTAATGTAGGTCAGTGCACTCTTTCAGCAACGTCTAGGACGTAAATCAATCCATTTGTGTTTGACAAGCACAATAATGAAAAATAAATGTTTGCTCTTCTTGGGTAGCATTTCCTGTGCAATTTATTATTCATAATCCTCTAGTTTAGTCTTTATGTTTGGTTAAGAAAATTAGGAAAAATATTAGATGCAAAACAAGCTTTTTCAGTCACTTATCCAAAACGAGTCTACTATAATGTCCGTGTAAATCAGGTGGCAAAGGGAAACTTGGCAACTGCTTCAGGATTAGAACACTAACTTGTCATAAAATAATCAACATATTCGCTTTGTATTGTGCCAATGGCAAAAAAGAGACAAACATGACATGTGACCTACAGAGAAACCTGGAGGCTACAGAAGGAGCATTACTATTTAAAGAGGACCTTTCAGCACATCAACCAACTCTAACTCATTGCATCTTTTAATAAAAATGGACTACAGTAGCCCACACATGCTGGTCTTCCACAACAGACACCCCGCTGACGAAGGTCCACTGTGATGGAAACGTTCTGGTTCTGTTACATTCTATTGCTGATCCATGAATTGATCAATTGCTACTGTGTGAACAGATTTTAACATTATGTTTAAAATAAAAAATTTTTGATACAAGAATTTTTGCAAGATCTTGAGTGCTGAAGTATTATTTTTCAATAAACTTAAACCTATGGCCTCCTGCATACGACCGTATAAAATTACTGTCTACAATTTGCGGATAAACTCATCTGCATTTGCATTCTGTTCTGTAGTTGTTCAGTACGACATCCGCATTTGTCATGCATTATCAGCAAAAAAACACAGAAGGCTGGTACTGATGTCCCTTACTAGTCCCAACCATTTGAAATAGGTCACATGATAGTCTAGACTCAATTTCCCTGCGTTGCTTAACAATTGTGGTGAAACTGTGGATATGCATCTGTAGCTCCTCCACAATTTCAACCTCCCAATAGAATTTAATGGGCTCGTCCGCAACAAAAGTGTGGCCAAGAATAGGACTTTCTTCATAATTTGTGGTCTTAGAAAATAACGGGTCCGTTACTTTTATCCGCAATTGCAGATAAAAACTACAGTCATGTGTATGAAGCCCAAGGCAGCTTGTAAAAGGTCTAATACAGTGACAGGCCTGGGGAGTCTTCAAACTCAGCTGTCGTGACATACAAATGGCACCTTTCTTAACACGGATCAGTAAGAAAACCGGTATACAATCCTTAAGTGCCACGGTCACAATCAGCCATGGCATGTGAAGTATTAACAGCTACTGAGACTGGGCCATATTTCCCTTGTTCTCCTATGTTAGACTGTCGCATAGGGGTTAATGTGCATGAGGCCTGAATCTGCAAATCTCCTTGTGGTGTGAATTCACACTTTGGATTAAAGATATCTGTCATTTCTCATGAAAAGTCTATGGTGAGTTCAACACACTGACAGCACATGCATAAGAAATCCTGTCAAGTAATTTAAAAACTTTTTTTTTAGCAGTCCCATAGCATGTCCACTAACCTAACAATAGCATGTAGACGACTCACATGGTAAAGTTGTTCATGGCAAAGTTGTTTGGCAGAGACCTGAATGATTAATGCCATAATATCTCAATAGGAATCTGATTTCCAGTGTATTGTGAAGTTTAACCACCATTTTTCTAAAATCATTGTATTACGCAATACTGCTAGGAGTGGATGCTTGGACTGTTCTGCTTCTCTGGTGACTGTACACTGCAGCCAGCGCTACAGAATCTATATGGATCTGGCTCCAGCACTAAAGATGGTAACCTAGCAACTTAAGCAGGATGCTTAACGGCAGAACTGCCAAATACTGTACATAAATTTAGTAAAATTATTATAGTGACAAGTCCAGCAATAGTCCTGCATTATAATAATTTTTCTGGTGAAACTAAAGTTATGTCTTACCTCTATGGCTTTGCGAAGGGAAACAGGAAAGTTAAAGCTCTGAATAATAAAATAGAACCTGACCCCTGAACCTGACTAATGTTAGATAAAGAGTCTGCATATAGTTCTGACCCAGTATGAGGAATATTTTAATAAAATGCAGAATGTTTTTGTATGTACTGAATGCTGAAGAATGATGTATGTTGTAGTATACAGACTATAGCATACAGTCAAACACTTTATACTGTCACTGAGAGGGATTGAAGTATTTTTTTTAACTACTTCAGGTCTGTGGGAGAACTTGACATATATATTTTTTTTTCTTTTTTTTGTACATGCAGTTTTAAGGACTACAACGTTTGTTTTTTTAAAAATTTGGGTTATTGCATCTTTTTCTGTGATACATAGAGATTTATTATTATGGTATTTTTATTTTTCCATGTTTATTCTTCATCTTGATATCCAGGAAAATATAAGCAATAAAGTAGGGGAAACATGTCTGTTTTTCTCTTTATTTCTTTAAGTAGCTTAAAGTAATCCGTTCCAGTAATTTCAAGTGTGCATCATCCAAACGTATATTGTCAAAGGGGGAAGCGGTAAAGATAGTGCTTTATTGTCAACCAGTACTAATCCAACGTATTGACTATATTTTACCTATCAAATTAGTGCTAACTAAAAATTTACTAACATACTGTGCGAGAGAGGGGGGAGAAGGATACACTGAGTTACTGATGTTCATTAAATATTATTTACACTTACTTGTTAGATGCTATGCTCATAGGACAGGCACATGGCAGACAGTCCTCATCCGTACCATCAGTTGGATTCCCATAAAAGCCTGGTAGACAGTAATCACAGTATTGTCCATATGTATTATGTCTGCAGTTCTAAAAGGAAGTGGATTTAAGTAAACATTCTCTGTAAATTATGTAATAAAATCACCTAAAACATATTAATTATATTTCTGTACACTTCATCACTTTGCATTTAAAACAAATTTCCTTTTACATATTGACTAAAATAGCAGCTAGGAGTTAGTGCAGCTCGGAGCTGGCGTAGATTTGAGCTACAGGTGCATCTCAATAAATTAGAATATCTTTGAAACGTTCATTCATTTCAGTAATTCAGTAATTCAATTCATAATCAGCATCTTCCATGATTGTGTGTCCTACTGAACCAGACTGAGGGACCATTTAAAGGTCCTTGGCAGGTGACACACTGACACACTGACACACTGAATTTAAAATACTGAACTTTTTTACAATATTCTAATTTTCTTAGATTTTGGTTTTCATTACCTGTAATCCATAATCAACATTTACAGAAATAAAACACTTGAAATTGAACACTCTGTGTGTAAATAATCTAGAAAATATAGGAGGTCAATTTTTTAATTTAATTACTGAAAGAAATAAACGTTTCGAAGATATTCTAATTTATTGAGATGCACCTGTATAATCTATTGCAGTTTCTGGCGTAAATTCTAATAAATCTGCCCGGCTGTAGGAGGGCATGTCCCTCCCACTAAACCTCACCCTAAAATGCACCCTTTTCGGAAAAGTGCAAATCAGGCAAAAATGTGCCAATGATCATGCACCAAAATCTGCAAGTTTTTATCTAAAATTTTGTTGGAGAAACTGACACTAGGAGCACCCAACCATTCTTTTTTCAACTGTACTAAATATGTACTTATGTAACACTTGTACCATGTAATATAGTTCAGAAACTTCCTTATATGTTTTCCCCTGTTAGGGAAGATTCCCCTGTGGAGATGGTACACCCCTCCTTTCCTTTGGTGAGAGACATGTGGACCATGGCTCAGCCTACAGTTGGCTTGGAGGAGGAGAAGAAAATGTGTGTCTCCTATGTGAGAGAGGAATTCCATTACAGTCTCTGATGAGGAAAGAAGTGCATGGAGGATTCTGTTAGAGCCATAGCCCAGAGTCATCATTGCTGAAGCCATGAGACAGGAAAGATACCTGCTGACAGGTTACAAACTGAACAGAGAAAGTTTTATCAGATCCTCACAGCCTGGACTCTGCATCACACAGATAAACAGGATATTGTTGGGACATACTCATTTCAGTCTCATTACATAATAAGAGAGGCAGGAGTATATATGGGAATGGAGATAACAGGCACTAGACAAACATCATTTTCTGGTCTCGCTGAGAGAACAGTTATACCACCATCAATAGTGGAACTTCCTTTGCACTACTGCACCCATCTGGAAGCTGTATATGTTGCTGTTGTTGCCTCAGAAAAGTTCCATAATTTTTGTTCTACTGCAACTGCTGTGTCCTCCAGTTGTTCCTGTGCTTACCATCAAGGGCCCTTCCAACTAACATCATCCGGTTCAGTGAGTGTAGAGGTTCCCTACAGCTGGAATTTCCAGAGAAAACTACCACCACCATCAGGTGCACTGCAACTCGACAGGTGGCCTGGGGGAGTCAGTTGAGTGTTACTGGTCTACAATTATATCTACTACTCCCATCCTCCAGTTCCCTTCAGTGGGTTGTGACACTTGGACCACTGTCTAAAATTTTACTTCAGCATTTAGCAGTCAGCCATTTTACTAAAGAAAATATCTTCTACATATGCATTTGGCTTCCATTGCCCATATAAAGTGTAAAATATTGTTTAGATTTATAACTATGGAAATGCGACACAATATTTTTTCTTGCAGCCCTTTTTTTTTGCTGTGGCCCTCTACGTGGGGCCTACACACGTGGACAAAATTGTTATACCCCTCGTTTAATGAAAGAAAAATCCACAATGGTCACAGAAATAACTTGAATCTGACAAAAGTAATAATATATATAAATGCTATGAAAATGAACAAATGAAAGTCAGACATTGCTTTTCAACCACGCTTCAACAGAAATTTTTAAAAAAGAAAACTCATGAAACAGGCCTGGACAGAAATGATGGGACCCTTAACTTAATATTTTGTTGCACAACCTTTTGAGGCAATCACTGCAATCAAACGATTCCTGTAACTGTCAATGAGACTTCTGCACCTCTCAACAGGTATTTTGGCCCACTCCTCATGAGCAAACTGCTCCAGTTGTCTCGGGTTTGAAGGGTGCCTTTTCCAGACGGCACGTTTCAGCTCCTTCCAAAGATGTTCAATAGGATTTAGGTCAGGGCTCATAGAAGGCCACTTCAGTATAGTCCAATGTTTTCCTCTTAGCCATTCTTGGGTGTTTTTAGCTGTGTGTTTTGGGTCATTATCCTGTTGCAAGACCCATGACCTGCGACTGAGACCAAGCTTTCTGACACTGGGCAGCACATTTCTCTCTAGAATCCCATGATAGTCTTGAGATTTCATTGTACCCTGCACAGATTCAAGACACCCTGTGCCAGATGCAGCAAAGCAGCCCCAAAACATAACAGAGCCTCCTTCATGTTTCACGGTAGGGACAGTATTCTTTTCAATATATGCTTCATTTTTCCGTCTGTGAACATAGAGCTGATGTGCCTTGCCAAAAATTTCGATTTTTGTCTCATCTGTCCATAGGACATTCTCTCAGAAGCTTTGTGGCTTGCAAACATGTAGTTTGGCAAATTACTTTTGTCAGATTCAAGTTATTTCTGTGACCATTGTGGGTTTATCTTTCATTAAACGAGGGGTACCAACAATTTTGTACACATGTGTAAATGCTTTATCCTGAATGGATCAAGTTTGATCACTTTTCATTTTATTTTTTGTGAGGCAAGACAACCAAAAAAACTCAGGATTTGTGGTGTTGATTTTTAAATTCTTTTTTACGGCATACATTGCGTTGGATAAAAATGTGTTCATTTTATTGTATGGGTCATTATATATTCCGCAATGCAAAATATGTATTGCTTTTGATTTCTTTTTTTTATTTTTTACATTATATGGGTTATAGGTTTTTTTTTATTTAACAATGTCCCAGATCCATAGAATATATTATGTTATGTTTTTGCCTGAGATACACTTCTATAAGATACATTTTAATGAGCTTTTGTTCAAATGTATTCCTAGCAGATTACGTAGTTGTTTCAGACTGAACAAAATAATTGCAAAACGCATCAATCTAGAGTGTATGAAGAACATGACATGGGCTGGAATGTTCATATACAGTTTGATTGCAATAGAACTAAGGTAGCATTTTTTACCTTGAAGAAAACCAAGATAACCAACATATACATGTGATTTCTGTTAACCCCTTCCTGTCACAGTCATTATTCATTTTTGCATTTTTGTTTTTCTCTCCCCGTATTCCAAAAGCCATAACTTTTTGATTTTTCTGGTCACTGAGCCACATAAAGGCTTATTTTTTATGGGAAAAACTGTGCTTCGCAATGGTACCATTTCATAGGAAACATTGGAAAAAAAAATTCTGAATCGGTAGAATTAGAAATAAACTTGAATTTTGTTACATTTTCTTATGAGTTTAATTTTTACGGCATTCACTATGCCGTAAAAATGACATTCGTTGTATTCTGAAAATTGGCGTGATCACAGTGACACTAAATATATAATTTTATATTAAATGTATAATTTTAGTTATGTGCTAATACTTTTACAAAACTGAAAAACTTTGAAAATGTCAAAAATAATTTTAATCGACATAGTCTTACCCGGAACTTTTTCATGTTTCCAAAGCTGTGTAAGACTGTGGAATAAAACATAGCTAAAAAATGCTGTGGAAAAACACAGTAAAAGCACATTGCATTTTTTCTCCACAGTGTTTTTCATTATGTTTTTGCTGCGTTTTTTTTTTTACTCCCCTCCTTTGAAACCCCATAACTGTTTTATTTTTCTGTTCTCAGAGCCATGTGAGGGCTCAATGTTTGCGGGACAAATTGTTCTTCATAATGGTACCATTTATTATTCAGTACAATGTACTGGGAAGCTGTAAAAAAAAACATAATGGGGTGGATATGAAGAAAAAGTGCATTTGTGCGATTTTCTTACGGGCTTTGTTTTTACGGGATTCAGTCTGCAGCCAAAATGACATGCCATCTGTGTTCTATGTTTCGGTACAATTCCAGGGATACCAAATTTATTTAGTTTTATTTTCATTTTAAACCCTTAACAAAAATCTAAAACTTTACAAACAAATTTTTTTTTTCTAAAAGTCACCATATTCTGACACCTGTAACTTTTTTTATATTTCTGTGTATGGGAATTTATAGTGCTTTTTTTTTTTTTTTTTTTTTTTGCAGGGCCCGTTGTACTTTTTAATTATACCATTGTGGGGAATGTTTATTGCCTTTTTTTGTTTTATATGTATTCTAGGGAAAGGGGGGTGATTTGAACTTTTAGGTTTTTTTTTTGTTTTCTTTATATTTTTTTAAACTTCTTTTTATTTTTATATTACTGTTTTATTACCCCCCCCCCCCAATTGTTTGATTGCAAGTCCTAGACCAGCCACAATAGTAATATCGCTATTGTAGGCCTGGAAGCCTTCATAAGGCTTCCATCTGCCATGGAAACAGGTCGGCTCCTCCAATCTCATCGCGCGGGAGCTGGCCTGCAACATGAAATGTATGGGGCCGGTGGGGATGATTTTTTTTTTACTTCGGGGGGGAATTCTGGCCTGCAGTGCCCGCAATCAGAGTGGACTATGATCGTGGCATTAGCTCCAGGTATCTGCAGTACATTACAGCGGAGACCCGGTAGCTATGGCAGCCGTTCTGCAGCAGAGCGGCCGTCATCTTTAAAGACCCGGCATCCACCATACTATTACGGAGGATGTTGGGAAAGGGTTAATAAAATCAATTAATAAAATAAGACTTTGTTTGCAACTTTCGTTAAAAATTATGTAATGGCCCCCTCAGTGTGCCCACACTTAGTATAATGGTCCAGTCAGTGCCCCCACATGTAGTATAATGGCCCCCACATAGAATATAATGGAGTCCACATGTAAAATAACATCCCCAACAGTGCCATAGCCACAGTGTCCCCATGCAATATAATGTCCCATAGTGGTCCCTCCATGCAGTATAATGTCCCCAGGTGGTCCCTACATTAGAAAAAAATCCCATGTACATATGGATTTTCTGGGGTTTAGCCGAACCAAAAAATCTTGGGGGTCACACACGAACTACAATTATACCCTGGAATCTCTTCAAACCCAGAGTATAATGAGCTCTGGCGCTGCTCCCTGTGCTCCTGCAGCCTCCAAAGATGATTTCAGGTGGTCACGTGAGTCACATAGCGTAGTGACGCATAGCATCCTAACACCCTGTGACCTATGAGACCACTGAAGTCCAAATATAGGCCTCAGCAGTCCCTGATGTCATCTCTGGAGGCCGGAGGAGCATGGAGAGAAGTGAGATAACACTGTTTTTATGTTTGATCACCTCCCCTGGGCCTCTGCTAATTATACTTTGAGTATAATAGTAGTTCATGGATGATGAACATCCAAAAATTTCCCCTCAAAACTGCAGAAGGATTTAGATTAAGAATTGTGATAGGCCTGGCAAATAAATATAAGGGGAAGGGGAGAAATGGCAAAAATGGGAGGGGGAAAACTGAGGTCCTATTAAGAGGACTATGATTTTGGACATTACTGACAAATCTCCACTGTGTAAAACAGTGCAGACCTGGTGGTTATAGCACCTTCTCAGCTTCTGAGCAGGCGACATTGTTAAAGACCTGTTATCTACCATACTATTACAGCAGACATCAGGAAGGGGTTAATTGAACATGTAGTCCAATTTGCATGCTACACTTATTGAGGAGGATTATATATCAGGCTGCTCACCTGCTGACCTATAGCATGCTGTCTGCAGATCGGACTGCATATTTAATGTGAGGTTTTCTTTTATGCAAGAAGGGCACAGGATGTTGCAATAAGATCAAACTGGTCCTTTAAATCACTTGATATAAAGTCTTGCTGGGAGTTATTTTGTTAACAAAAATCAGATTTTAATCATTCATTCCTTAGCTTTCATATACAGTATGTAACAAAGCATTCTGCAAAAAGAGTACTTTTTATTTGGAAAATAGAGATTTATTTTGGTTGGAAATTCAGTCACGTACCTATAAAGAAACCAGGGTGATATGAATTTCAAAGAT
This sequence comes from Leptodactylus fallax, assembly GCA_947044405.1. Taxonomy (NCBI): domain Eukaryota; kingdom Metazoa; phylum Chordata; class Amphibia; order Anura; family Leptodactylidae; genus Leptodactylus; species Leptodactylus fallax. The sequence continues at coordinate 1,435,230 of CAMRHE010000182.1, forward strand.
CTGTCAGTGACATGTTGCTTTTGTTTTTTATTTTCCAAGCTCATTTTTATCTTCCCATAAGTTACCTTTACCAATAAACTATGAGCTAGTTTGCTGTGTGATTCTGCTACAAACCAGCAGTACTTATATGGGCTGTACAATGTAAGAATATTTTTTAAATGTCATAATTTAAAATGACTGGTGGGTAAAAGTAATAGGGCCAGAGCATTTTTATACATCTATAACCCATAAAAAACACAGGTGCACAGACAGATGTTTCATTACTGAACTGTAGCGAGTTGTGTACTTTTGTGTTCATCACATGACCACAGACTGATTTTTATCCTCTGGTAAAGTAAACAAAGAATGACAGCAAGCAGAGATCTAGAAACCAGAAAGTATATTGGAAACTTGTATGTTTTCACCATACAAACAATAACATTTATTTGATGAAACTGGACAACCTCTTTAACTGAACAATACAGCAACAGATGTAATTATATAAAACTTAAAGAGGACCTTTCACCACCTCCAACAAGTCCAGCTCTTTACATCATTTGCTGCTGCTCCATTGATTCTGACACAGTTGGGATTTTTTTTTCTCTAGCCCCCACCATTTCTGAGCAATAAGTGGTTTTAGTTTTGGTATCTGATATGCTATTCAGGCTCTGTACTGTCAGGAGGGTGGTGTCAGGCAGGGGCAGGCACAAGGTGTGATTCTGAGCTCTGACACTGGCTGCCTCTGATTAGAGCTCAGAATCACACCCCCCTGCCTGACACTGCCCTTCTGACGTTACAGAGCTTAAAGAGCACATCAGACACTAAAACTAAACATGCTTATTGCTTGGAAATAGTGGGGGCTAGAGACAAAATTCCAACTGCGCTGAAATCAGTGGAAAAGCACCTTTTAACAGATGCTAAGAACTTAAATTGCTAAAGGTGGTGAAAGTTCCTCTTTAATCGGTTCACCAACCAGGATAATAATGAAGTAGATCTACATAACAATAGTGTCAATCTGGAACTACTTCACCTGCACTACAAAAGCACCTCACTCATGCACAGTAGCACACATTTGGTATAGAGGAGGTCAAAGTGAGTCAGAGGTCAAGGAGTAAACTGTGGTATCATCAGTACCAGGATTCCCTTGATGTCATCAACGGGTTGTGCTACCTCCTGCTGCAACTGTAAACAGGCCACCAAAGCAGCAACAACTGAATGCTACGGATGGGTGAACCTCTCAAGATTTGTTTTGTTTCATGTTTGAGTGGTTCAGTCCAAAAATGTTTTCCGGGTTGAACCAGTTCGGTATGAACTACAGGTTAAACTGTCTTTAAACATAGTATATGGCACTGTCAGGGCTCATAGAAACCTATCCAATTTTTCTCTAAGACAAACACAAAGTTATGTCAAGGAGAAAGTGATATGTACAGTGGGGAAAAAAAAGTATTTAGTCAGCCACCAATTGTGCAAGTTCTCCCACTTAAAAAGATGAGAGAGGCCTGTAATTGTCATCATAGGTAGACCTCAACTATGAGAGACAAAATGAGAAAACATATCTAGAAAATCACATTGTCTGATTTTTAAGAATTTATTTGCAAATTATGGTGGAAAATAAGTATTTGGTCACCTACAAACAAGCAAGATTTCTGGCTCTCACAGACCTGTAACTTCTTCTTTAAGAGGCTCCTCTGTCCCCCACTCATTACCTGTAGTAATGGCACCTGTTTGAAATTGTTATCAGTATAAAAGACACCAGTCCACAACCTCAAACAGTCACACTCCAAACTCCACTATGGTGACAACCAAAGAGCTGTGGAAGGACACCAGAAACAAAATTGTAGACCTGCGCCAGGCTGGGAAGACTGAATCTGCAATAGGCAAGCAGCTTGGTGTGAAGAAATCAACTGTGGGAGCAATAATTAGAAAATGGAAGACATACAAGACCACTAATAATCTCCCTCGATCAGGGGCTCCACGCAAGATCTCACCCTGTGGGGTCAAAATGATCACAAGAATGGTGAGCAAAAATTCCAGAACCACACGGGGGGACCTAGTGAATGGCCTGCAGAAAGCTGGGACGAACGTAACAAAGGCTACCGTCAGTAACACACTACGCCGCCAGGGACTCAGATCCTGCAGTGCCAGATGTGTCCCCCTGCTTAAGCCAGTACATATCCGGGTCTGTCTGAAGTTTGCTAGAGAACATTTGGATGTTCCAGAGGAGTATTGGGAGAATGTCATATGGTCAGATGAAACCAAAGTAGAATTGTTTGGTAGAAACACAACTCGTCGTGTTTGAAGGAGAGTGAATGCTGAGTTGCATCCAAAGAACACCATACCTACTGTGAAGCATGGGGTGGCAACATCATGCTTTGGGGCTGTTTCTCTGCAAAGGGACCAGGACAACTGATCCGTGTACATGAAAGAATGAATGGGGCCATGTATCATGAGATTTTGAGTGCAAACCTCCTTCCATGAGCAAGGGCATTGAAGATGAACCGTGGCTGGGTCTTTCAGCATGACAATGATTCCAAGCACACCACCAGGGCAACGAAGGAGTGGCTTCGTAGGAAGCATTTCAAGGTCCTGTAGTGGCCTAGCCAGTCTCCAGATCTCAACCCCATAGAAAACCTTTGGAGGGAGTTGAAAGTCCGCGTTGCCCAGTGACAGCCCCAAAACATCACTGCTTTAGAGGAGATCTGCATGGAGGAATGGGCCAGCAACAGTGTGTGCCAACCTTGTGAAGACTTACAGAAAATGTTTGACCTCTGTCATTGCCAACAAAGGATATATAACAAAGTATTGAGATGAACTTTTGTTATTGATCAAATACTTATTTTCCATCATAATTTGCAAATAAATTCTTTAAAGATCAGACAATGTGATTTTCTGGATTTGTTTTCTCATTTTGTCTCTCATAGTTGAGGTCTACCTATGATGTAAATTACAGGCCTCTCTCATCTTTTTAAGTGGGAGAACTTGCACAATTGGTGGCTGACTAAATACTGTATGTACTGTATGTCTATGGAAAAGCAGCTGGTAAGCAGTGGATACCAACTGCTAGTTTAACCATACACTGCTAATTGTTTTTATCCATTTTAACATTTATAATGTTCCAAAAATTACCCTGTTTTTGGGGAAAGGTGCTTGACCGTGTTTTTGTTTAATATACACATGGCAGTTAAATTGGAAAAAGCAATGGTTTAATAGAAAAAATAGCCCATTTTGATGATTTGTAAGTGCTACAAGCTTGTTATTTGTGAGTAATTTGTGGCTGTGTGCATAGTTGAAAAGTGGCTTTTCAAAAAAAAAAAAAAAAAAAAGCCACCAAAAATTATCCCTTCATAGGAGCAGAATGCCACCTCAATATTATGTTACATAATTTAAAGAAAAAAATGACCTGCCAGCCGAAAAACTAGAATATTTTCTAAAATGGAATGGATTTTAATGACTATGAGAATAGCACTTGGGAGCCAGAAAAGAACCTGGATTATCCTGCCGGATACCCCTGAATGGGGGCATATGCTACAAAACATAATGTTGGCAGTTAAATTTACAGAATTCAAGAAAAATTTGTTGCACACCATCAGTGTGCATGTCAGTTAAAAAATAATAAAGAATTGAGTGTGGAAAAAAAAAGTCCAAAAAAGACCCCACTATGGGTGCACTTGTGGCATCAAGTAGTGACAATTTACAGAATTTCACTACTTCAAAATTTATCCTTGCCATGGATTTGTCATTTCGTAACGTTGCTTAGCCCACCCCCAGGAAGGTCCTTTGGATGTTGGGGCTGCACGTCAGATAGAATTCTTACTATTGCAGCTGCTACCACCCTCTTCCTCTGATGTCACACTGACCCAGTTGGCAGGTCTTATCTGCAAAAGAATCATCATCGGATTCAATAATTTCATCATCTTCCCTACATTTTTCTAACTCATTATGGCAATGAGATTCCTCTATGCTATCACAATTTCTAACAGATTTAGCCCTAGTGCTCCTACTATCCCCTGACACTACTACCTCCACCAACACTCATGTGTTCCACCTCTACCCCAGCTACATCCAAAAAAACTTCTCATCCAACTCATTAAGAAGAGGAAGAAGAGGAAAAAGAGGAAGTCTTGGGCTATGAGGAATATCTCACTCAGCAGATGGCACATAACTTCTAGAGAATGGGAACTGTGTAAGTGAAGATAAATAAGAAGATGTGGTTAACAGTACAGAAAGACAGGGTGGTAAATTACTTGTTACAACTGAGGAGGAGGAACACACAGAACCTTGACTCAACATTTGTCTTTCACTGTTTCCAAAAATGCCTTTATTCTTAGGAAGTATGGCAATACTGTGGCTTCTGGCAGGGCTGTCAACATTAGAAGTAGTGTTGATGTTGACACCCACAGGTTTCTTCCTCCACCTCCCTTTGCATGTCCCCTGCTCTGTTTTTTCCATTCATTTTACTGCACATTGCTTTATTATAATAGTTTGTAACTATTATTATAATAATTTGTAACAATTCTGACAATGTGTATGTCTTTTCTTTGTTGTAGTTTTTTTTGTTTTCTTTCTTTACAAATAATAGCAAAAGACTAAGAGCATTAAAAGGGTGACATGGTCAGTAGGTATAAGTGTAGAACTGTGGAAGTCAGCTTGGTTTTATTTTATTTATTTACTTTTTTGCTGTTAGGTATATTGGGTAACAAAAACAAAACCTTACATTTTTTTTCAGATTAGCACAGGCTGCATCACTGTTTATTGGGTAACCAAAATAAACCTAACAAATAGAGATTTTTCAGATTAGCCCAGGCTGAATCAGTGTTTTGCAGTTAGAACAGCAGTTTGTATGTATTTAACATAAAAAATTAACCTCTTGACCAAAAACCTTAAGAAAAGATTTTTTCAGTAACAGTACTGACTTTGTAAGACACTCACAGATCAAACTGCTCTATTGCAAAACTTAGACAAAATTAGATTATTGTAAATGAAAGAGTTAACTTTCCAGTGTCTGTACTGCAGCAGTCAGGCTTACAGCACAGTGCAAATATTCTCCCTAACTCAAATGATTTCTGTCACTATCTGCCTGTAATTAATTATATCTGACTAAACTTTATTCTATTTCTCTATTCCTATGATTCTCTAGCTAAATTGCAAGTTTAGCTGCTGTGTATTGCTGAATAAAATGGAGTAATTGTTTTGGATCATGCAGTGATGAATAACATGTCCATTCCCTGGCATCACTATCACTAAAATGCGTGGTATTCCTGCCCACAGTACAGTGTCGGACTGGGATGTCTAGGGCCCACCAGTGGAATTGCTTCCTCGGGCCCACCATCAGGACCCCTGCAGATCAGCGGTACCGAGACAGGGCTGCTAAAGGTAATAACATGTCGGGAGCCATGCTGCTCACCTGCCATACGATGTACACCACTGCACTACCTAAACCTACTGCTACGCCCTGTATGGCAAGTGAACAGCATGGCTCCTAGAATTGTTACCTGTAGCCGCACTGTCCTGGAAAAGCTGATGTGCAGAGGACCTGGCTGTTGTATCATCGCAGATGTAATATTGCTGGCCTATCTTAAGCACAGGCCATCAATATTAGAAAGATGGATAAATACTTTGAAGAGGATGTCCAGGAATTGGTGCAACCCAAGTCCCGGGCGGGAGATGTAAAATAAAAAATAAATAAAAAAGCATACTCACCTGTTCCCGGCACTCCATTGTCCGCTGCCAGTGTTCAATCAGTCTCGTGCCGATGCTTTCCTGCTTGGAGTCCTGCACCTCATGGGACCGTTAAGATCAATTAGATACAGGATTTCCAGAAATGAGGCGCCACCATGGCCAAATTTTTTTATGGCCACTTCACTGGTCCCCCCATACATTGGCCTCTTCACTGGCCCCCATACTGTACTGGGCTATTATATTGTGTGGGTGATGTGATGGAAGCTAACATTTTGTGGAGGGGTGGAACATTAAACTGTGTGATGCATATTAAAAGGGTTGTCCAGGGTTAATCTTTTTTATGGCCTATGCTCAGGATAGTACATAAATACCTGATCGATAGGGGGCTGACACACAGCCCCATCAGCTGTACAGCGTCACTTCCGGCGCCCGTTCTGTACACAAAACAGGGCCGGAAGCAGAAAGCTCCATCCGCCTGCGCTTCCGATTCTGGGGAGGCGGCTGTGAGCAGGATCGGGGATTGGTATGTGAGGCCGCGGGCCGAACACCACAATCTCTGCTATCATTATACTCCGGGGTCTTTGAAAAGACCCTGGAGTATAATAATCGGAGGCCCAGAGTTGGTGAGGGAACATAAAAAACAATGTACTTACCTCTCCTACGCTTCTCCAGGCCTCGGGCCTGTTTGGTGACGTCGCAGACGTCAGCGGACGTCATTTTGTGTCGCGACGCCGGCCTGCATCATGTGACGCCGGCTTGGTCCAACATTGAAGAAGGCCGAAGTAGCAGCGAGTGGACCGGAGCGAGGAACAGGTAAGCAACGTTGTTTTTTTATGTTTCTATCCTCCCTTGGGTCTCCGATCATTATACTCTGGGGTCTGAAAAGACCCCAGAGTATAATAATTGTTCATGGGTGGTCCACAATGGGACATATAATAGTGTGTGCAGGGGCCACTATGGGGCAAAATACATAGTGCAGGGGCCACTATGGGGCAAAATACTCAGTGCAGGGGCCACTATGGGGCAAAATACATAGTGTAGGGGCCAATACGGGGAATAATAGTGTGTGCAGGTGCCACTATGGGATATAATACTGTGTGAAGGGGCCACTATGGGGAATGATACTGTGTGCAGGGGCCACTATGGGGCATAATACTGTGTGCAGGGGCCACTATGGGGAATGATACTGTGTGCAGGGGCCACTATGGGGAATGATACTGTGTGCAGGGGCCACTATGGGACATGATACTGTGTGCAGGGGCCACTATGGGGCATAATACTGTGTACAGGAGCCACTATGGCACATAATAGTGTGTGCAGGAATGTGTTTTTTTTTGGGGTGGTTGGAGGTCGCGGTCCGGGGGGGCGATTGGGGGCAGCGGTTCAGGGGGGGGGCCTTGTCAAATGTTTGCCTTGGGGCCCAGCCATTCCTAGTTATGCCACTGACTGGAACAGTATAATATGCTCCACAGTGGCCCCCACACAGCATTATATGCTCCGCAGTGGCCCCCACACAGCATTATATGCTCCACAGTGGCCCCCACGCAGCATTATATACCCACAGTGGTCCCCACACAGTATTATATGCTCACAGTGGCCCCCACACAGCATTATATGCTCCTCAGTGGCCCCCACACAGTATTATATGCCAACAGTGGCCCCCACACAGTATTATATGCCCACAGTGCCACCCACCAGAGCCAGTGCTATTATTATACTTCGGGGTCTCAGACCCCAGAGTATAATAAGTAGAGGCCCAGGAGAAGTGATTAAAAATAACATACACTTATACTCACCTTGTCTTACCTCTCCGGGGCATCCTCACTCTGTCCTGCTGTCTTTCCCATCTTCCTTGATCCCTTGGTACCCACGTCCCATGCCCCAGACGTCTCCGCTGGGGCCTTTGATTGGACCTCAGCGGTCACGTCGGGTGTGATGACGTCATTATGTCAGCGCGCCCATGTCACCGCTGGGGCCTAACCACTGGCCCCTGCAGTGAGGCCGGAAAAGTGTCGGAGACAATGCTGAGCCCAGGACAGGTATTTTTTAAATTTTTGTTTCACTTTCCCTGGGCTGGCATACCCTTTGCATTAACAATAGGTATAGCGGTCGGGGAACCAGGCTTTCCCCGACCACTATCATGGTAGTCCGGGGCCCCGGCCGCTTCCAGCTGGCCGCAGGCCCCATATCCCTTCGGTTGTGGTCACACCCCCTGCGACCATGATCCTTATGCCACTGTCCATTGGTCAGGGGCCCGATCGGGATGGTCAGGGGCCTGATCGGGCTCCTGACCTTCCCGATCGGACCCCTGACCTTTGCATCAGCAAAATGAGGACTAAATATAGTCGGGGCTCGGGGCCCACCAGGGAATTCACCGGTTCTCCAGTGGGCCAGTCCGACCCTGCCTCAGTGTCTTATATATCCGTGATGGTGAACCTATGGGACACTGAAGCCTATACTACTGTGTGGGGGCCCACTGTGAAGCATATACTACTGTATGGGGGACACTGAAGCATATACTACTTTGTGGGGGCCCACTGTGAAGCATCTAATACTGTGTGGGGGACACTGAAGCATCTAATACTGGGTGGGGACACTGAAGCATATACTACTGTTTGGGGGACACTGTGAAGCATCTAATACTGTGGGGGGGCTTACTCCGAAGCATATACTACTGTGTGGGGGCCCACTGTGAAACATATAATGTGGGGGGGGCAAAGTGGAGCATATAATACTGTGCTGGGGCCACCCTGGAACATATAATACTGAGTGGGAGCCACTCTGGGGCATATAATACTGAGTGGGGGCCACTCTGGAGCATATAATACTAATTAGGGGTCACTCTGGAGCATATAATACTGGGTGGGGGCAATTCTGGAGCATATAATACTGTCTGGAGGCCACTTTGAAGTGCATTGTACTGTGTGGGGGCCCTTCACTATTTATATCACACAGTATCTGTTTTATAGCAAACATGTGATATTATTACAGGCAGTAATAACATTGCATGGTCACTATAAAACAGATCCTGGTTAATTTAAGGTTAAATTGCCGTGTTGGCACTTTGCGATAATTTAGGAGGTTTTGGGTTGCAGTTTGGGCACTCGGTCTCTAAAAGGTTTGCCATCACTGTTATATACTGTATATGACATCAGCACTGTAAGGAGTCCACTTACCACTGACTATTGGCTGATAGGCTGTCAGATGATGCCAGTAAGCCACATAAACATGTATCTCTTCTGGACTTTTACTGTGCAATGCATGTCATGTCAGCCATTTCACTTCATCCAAGACAAATTGCAGATTATTTGATTTTATTAAAAACCAAACAATTTGGAATATTTGGGTCAAATCTGTCTCAGAACTAATCAGTTTGTCCATCTCTACTCAGAGCCAATCCATTGTACTATCTAAAAATAATGTTGATGGCGTTCAGCATACGGTCCCCAACATTACACTGTGGCTGGTTTGATATTTAGTTTTCTGGTAACAGATTCCTTTAACTTACAGCAATAATGAGCATGATTTATGTTTAAGATTCTGTAATGAATTCGCTGCTGTGTGAAAATGTCACTTAAAGAGAACTTGTCACATGAAAAATGCAGTATAGGCTGCAGGCAGGAGGTTATTCAGCAGAAAAAGGGTAGATTTATGCACAAATTGGTGAGAATAGATTCAGTATAACTTTTAATTTATCCATTTCCTTTCAATGTTGAGAGGCCAAGGAGGCAGTGATATCAGTTAATGTCATCTTCCACTCTATGACAGTGCATACAGAAATAGCTGTCACTGATAGGACAAAAATGGCCGCCGAAGCCACTTTGAGTTCAGGCAGAGCCGACAGAGCATGCTCCGTCGGCCATGTTTGTTTAGTTTCTTACACCAGTGTACTCCAGAAAAATGGCTGACGGAGCAAGAAGCAGATGCAAGATGAACAGAAGAAGATGCAGGGGGCGTGAAAAAGCAGCGCTGGAGGCAGGTTGCGGAGATGACACTGGGGTGCTCGGAGCACAGGGGGAATGCCCCCAGTGCTCCCTGAGCATAATTTACATATGAGAATAAAATGTTTTTTTGGACAAACGGCGGCGAGGAGAAGAAAAGTAAATGTAGGAGTAGAATTGCCTTTATAAAGGTTATTCCAACATTACTTCAGTAAAAAACACGTTTCCCAATGATAGACTCCCTTTAAAGTGGATGTCTCATGAAAACTTCCTGTTCTCCACAAAAATCAGTTCACACCAAAGGTCTAGGTCCAGTAGCCCACTATGATCAGTTGTTATTCCCAGGGCAGTTGGTGCTCATTCCATTACAGGGAATATCAAATGAATTGCAGACAATTTAATAAGTTAATTGGCTTGGTTATCAAAAGTAGGGTTTTCTTTTACTTAGTGGCTGACTCAGAGGAGGATCACCCTTTATTAAGTTTATATATTATGAGACAGCCACTTTATATTCACCACTGAATAATACAAACTCCAGTGTTTATGACAGTGTTGTATTAAAAAAATACCACTTTGGGGGCCTTTTTCAGCATTATTACCTACTTCTTTATATCAGCCAGGATGCAGCCTTAATCATTATTATACATGTGTTTGTGAATAAAGAGCTGTCTGTATTCTACCGCAACCAATAAATTCAATCGCTCATTTAAGCAAGCCCAGCATATTTTTCCTCTTTCACAAAAAATGAAGGTATCATTTCAGAGACACCCATGTTTTATTAACAATGATTAGAACAAAATCTTTCCTGCAAGGCAGACTTATGGATCAAATAACTTTTCAAGTTCTAACAAGATTCACATTGTAAATTAGGTTTATGAATAAATAGCACTGGAGTGATGGATCCCGGCTTTTATCAGTAGTCAAAAACATACTTTATCAATTTTTTAAACCAATTTCAAAGGTGAGATGGAATGATTTCAGTCTCTCATCGGGGACAAGAAAGTAAAAATGTTATTCAAGGTGGATATAAACTAGCAAATTAAATATATACAGTAAAGTTTCATGTCATATAGACATTTTATTCATGGCTCTAATATACCTTCCATGTAGCGTTAGATATACATAATGACACTTTGGTGGTACCATGCAACGTTCATATAATACTGATGAACTGTAGCATTTGTTAAGGAAGACCTTTAAATACCTCCAGCAACTCCAACTCTTTGCATCCTTAGGTGCTGCTCCATTAATCTCGGCACAGTTGGATTTTTTTCTCTAGCTCCACTATTTCTGAGCAATCAGTGTAGTTAGTTTTTGTGTATGGTATGGTAATTCAGCTTTCTATTGTCAGGTGGGTGGTTTCAGACTATCTGCTTCAGCCCAGGGCCACCTATCATACAGTAGAGAATCTAATTAGCCTATTGGGTGCTGAAATTATCAGCACAGATTGCTCAGAAATGGTGGAGCTAGAGAAAAAATTTCAAAAGTGGAATGACACCTATTGAAGGATGCCAAGATCTGCAATTGATGTGGTGAATGGTCCTCTTTAAATAAATATGGAGCGTTCTACACTTTTAACAAAGCGTAACACACACTTTTAACACACACCTACACTTTTTATGTACCACACTATTTATTCACTTAACATTAGTATTGGCATGCTAATATCGGTATATGCAAAGTAGGGTACTTTGAGGTGCTGCATTAACGACTTACACATCTGAAATTATAGACTGCATGTGAACCCATTTATTTCAATGGGTGTATATAGATTTCCATTCACTTTCAATGGACCAACGAGCAATCCTGCTCTATTTTAGTGAACCATGGAGCCCCATTAAAGTCTATGGGTCTCTAAAAATCAAAGACAGCACTCGGATGGCATCAATGGTTCACTTTTCAGGGGCCCCCAAACTTCAAAAAGTATAGGGAACCTAACAACCTTCTAGAAACCCCATAGCAGGAGCCAGTTCCATTTACCCAGCAGCAAAGAAATGGCTATACAACTACTGAGTAACCACCAAAAAGCTGGAAAGAGCATAAGCCAGTATTATACGGTATACAACAGTGCATAACTTTGTAAAATATATGATGTGTTAGTAAAACAGTAAAACTTTGCAGTGGTCCTTTTGGGAGAGACGGCAATCCTTTTAATTAAAAACTAGTAATAGGTCAGTACATAGAACATTTTTTTCTTTATCAAACACATTTACTCAAGAGAAAAATACATAATTTGTACAAATACTGTTCTTCTTTACTCTTTTTTTTTTTTTTTAAAAGGAGGGGGCAATTCTGACTTTTTCTATGAGACCCCTAGAGGGTCATTACTTCTTCTCAGGGCTATATCTACATTTGATTTGTTTGTTTTTTGCATGTGTGTGTATACAGTGGGAAAAAAAGTATTTTGTCAGCCACCAATTGTGCAAGTTATCCCACTTAAAAAGATGAGAGAGGCCTGTAATTGTCATCATAGGTAGACCTCAACTATGAGAGACAAAATGAGAAAACAAATCCAGAAAATCACATTGTCTGGTTTTTAAAGAATTTATTTGCAAATTATGATGGAAAATAAGTAGTTGGTCAATAACAAAAGTTCATCTCCATACTTTGTTATATATCCTTTGTTGGCAATGACAGAGGTCAAACATTTTCTGTAAGTCTTCACAAGGTTGGCACACACTGTTGCTGGTATGTTGGCCCATTCCTCCATACAGATCTCCTCTAAAGCAGTTATGTTTTGGGGCTGTCACTGGGCAACGCGGACTTTCAACTCCCTCCAAATTATGGTGGAAAATAAGTATTTGGTCACCTACAAACAAGCAAGATTTCTGGCTCTCACAGACCTGTAACTTCTTCTTTAAGAGGCTCCTCTGTTCTCCACTCATTACCTGTAGTAATGGCACCTGTTTGAAATTGTTATCAGTATAAAAGACACCAGTCCACAACCTCAAACAGTCATACTCCAAACTCCACTATGGTGAAGACCAAAGAGCTGTGGAAGGACACCAGAAACAAAATTGTAGACCTGCTCCAGGCTGGGAAGACTGAATCTGCAATAGGCAGGCAGCTTGGTGTGAAGAGATCAACTGTGGGAGCAATAATTAGAAAATGGAAGACATACAAGACCACTGATAATCTCCCTCGATCAGGGGCTCCACGCAAGATCTCACCCCGTGGGGTGAAAATGATCACAAGAACGGTGAGCAAAAATCCCAGAACCACACGGTGGGACCTAGTGAATGACCTGCAGAAAGCTGGGACTAATGTAACAAAGGCTACCATCAGCAACACACTACGCCGCCAGGGACTCAGATCCTGCAGTGCCAGACATATCCCCCTGCTTAAGCCAGTACATATCCGGGTCTGTCTGAAGTTTTCTAGAGAACATTTGGATGTTCCAGAAGAGTATTGGGAGAATGTCATATGGTCAGATGAAACCAAAGTAGAACTGTTTGGTAGAAACACAACTCGTCGTGTTTGGAGGAGAGTGAATGTTGAGTTGCATCCAAAGAAAACCATACCTACTGTAAGGCATGGGGGTGGCAACATCATGCTTTGGGGCTGTTTCTCTGCAAAGGGACCAGGACGACTGATCCGTGTACATGAAAGAATGAATGGGGCCATGTATCGTGAGATTTTGAGTGCAAACCTCCTTCCATCAGCAAGGACATTGAAGATGAAACGTGGCTGGGTCTTTCAGCATGACAATGATCCCAAGCACACCGCCAGGGCAATGAAGGAGTGGCTTCGTAAGAAACATTTCAAGGTCCTAGAGTGGCCTAGCCAGTCTCCAGATCTCAACCCCATAGAAAACCTTTGGAGGGAGTTGAAAGTCCGTGTTGCCCAGCGACAGCCCCAAAACATCACTGCTCTAGAGGAGATCTGCATGGAGGAATGGGCCAACATACCAGCAACAGTGTGTGCCAACCTTGTGAAGACTTACAGAAAATGTTTGACCTCTGTCATTGCCAACAAATGAGATATATAACAAAGTATTGAGATGAACTTTTGTTATTGACCAACTACTTATTTTCCACCATAATTTGCAAATAAATTCTTAAAAAAATCAGACTATGTGATTTTCTGGATTTGTTTTCTCATTTTGTCTCTCATAGTTGAAGTCTACCTATGATGTCAATCACAGGCCTCTCTCATCTTTTTAAGTGGGAGAACTTGCACAATTGGTGGCTGACTAAATACTTTTTTTTCCCCACTATATATATATATATATATATATATATATATATATTTGTTGCTACTGACCTATTGTGTCTCTTTCTATATGATATACTATTGTATTATTAAATGTAATATTGTGACAGCTTAGGGGAATTACACTCAAAATGGCGGCTTGTCCTGGTCTGGACAGCGGTGGTTCGTGGTACTGGGCGCCGGAAAGATAGCTTTCACACAGTCCAAGTGAAAATAAAAGTGGCTTTATTCAGCTTAACTGCAACATAACAAAACAAAAAAAACACCTAGGCCACAGTTAGGGCACTAACTGACTTCTTGAGTCCCTAACTAGCCTCTGGGGCAATAAGAGCCTGACTTAGTCTTTGTAAGTCTTCTCTGGATCCAAGCCCTCTGGGACAGACTGCCTCTCTGTCCTAGGCTGGTCCACCATTTCCTGCTCCAAGCAGGTTTCTCCAGTCCTCTGGAGATACACGCCCCCCTCAAAGGCGTGGCTGAGAGCCTTTTCAGGGCTAGGCCTGGGTCGCTCAACAGCGCCCTCTGGCTCACATACTCACATACCCTCCCCCTCAGCTCACTACCCATGGGATGAGCTACAATGGGACGAGACATCCTATGACGAAGTCCCTCTTCAACCAAATATGCCTGTTCAGTGTCTCTCCAGAAGTCCCAGTCAGGCGGTCTTTTCTTCCAAATACTGCTCCGTCGAGTTCTCCGTTTTCTCATCACTTTAAAGTCCCAATCTGGCGGTCTCTTCTTCCAAATTCCGCTCAGTCGAGTTTTCCGTTTTTTCAGCACTTTAAATGCTACGCCAAGATCCTGGCCATTCTGTACAAAGGCAAGTTCTCCTTCATCACCTTCACAACTCGCCATACAGTGGATCACATCATCTTCATCACATCTCTCGCCACAGTCTTCAGCCATCCCATTGCATGACCTCGATTCATCTAGTGAATAGCCGCAAGAATCTTCATCTTCTAT